>OU612025.1:11250000-12500000 GCA_914767945.1 Eilema depressum | reverse complement strand
GATCACCGCGATCACCTGCAAGTAGGCACCAGTGAGCGGCCAGGCGTCGGAGCGACGCGACGCTGCCCGCCACCGAGCTGCCGCCCTTTCAACTAAAGCTCGGTATCATGTGAATATGCCATATCATTATGTGTTAGATCAGTAAGTAATTATGCCAGTGTTTATACAGAACTACTCTTCCTACACCTCTGTACATCGGTAGTAATCTAATCTATTTACTTAACAATCGGCAGTAGGTAAAAAAATGTATTTACAGATATGGTCGGCCAATATAGTATGTAACAAATGTCTTAACATTAATTCATAAATTTTGGTGTAGAAATAACATCTATTCGTGTGACTATGTTAGTAGTGTTGTGTGGTTTCGGTGTAGTTAGTAGGTAATTTAAATAAAATAGTGTGGATGAACGGAAGCGCGTCTGCGCTGACAATACGCTCCGAGAGAATTAGGTACGACTGAACAAAGTTGACGCTCGTCCGTTCATCACCGCATCGCGCAGTTAGTCGGGTCAGTATCACGAAGCGGAAGCGCTGGTGGATTGATGGTCGGGTAGGGAGCGGAGTCGCGGGAGACAGGAGCGCAGGGGTGGACAGGTGAGAGGACGCCGGCGGGCGACGCGCGGCCGGCGTGGGAGGCGGCGCGGGCGCGGGCAGCGCACACCGCACGCGTGTGCGGCGGGCGCCGGCCCGTCCCGTGCGACCCCGCACCCCGGCCATCGGGCGCCGCCCCGGCGGCGTTTGGTCACATCGCGTAAGCCCATCCCATGTTTGCAACTTTGCGACAACAATTAAGCTTTGTTTTTAAAGTTCTCTGTATTGAGAACTGTCGACGCGGCTGTGAACATTTATAAAAATTATTGAAAAGAATAAATATGTACAATTCTGAAGACTTCCGTGTGTTCAAATTTTAACTCAAAATAAAACATTAGATTATAAAATATAAAGGTCCCAAGAAGAGCCAAGATTTGCAGAAGTGACATAAGTAGATCCATTATTTATTTTTATGTTTAAGTACTGGATACAACTTTTCTTGAAACCTCAGTCAATAGATAGATTTATGTAGGTACCCATATCAAATCATAGTGCGTGCTCCACAACACAACATTTTTGTATTTTAAGCCATTATTAACAAATGTAAACCGGCAATTCATATGTTGTGTTGTGGAAAACTCATAAATATATTATTTTAATAATCCATTTCATACATGATAAAAAAGTAAAAAATATATGTAGATACGTTGACAATACATAGATTTCATTAAATATTATATAAACGCACTTAAGCAGCGTGTCGCTAATACTTCTGTGAAAGATAAATTAGGCAATAGAAATATCAGAATATGTTAATAAAAAACAGACTATATTAAGTTTGTACTTACATACTTATCATGTTGCACCGCTGTTGTCGAAATAACATGATATTGTAGGGTCTTAATGCTACGAAGTGTGCTGAAAATTGCTTAAGAAGGACATCACAATATCGATTCGACAAAAGCGATCAAAAGTCACGATACAACAACATTCACAACACCACATTCCACAACACGAACAAAGGACCAACCGATTTGCAAACACCGAAGAAGGAGCCAGCGATAGATGTTATTCATGCACCACGATCACGACATATAAATAAATATAAGATTGTATACCAAGCTTGTTTCCTTAATGCATACTTTTTAAAAGCGAATTTCAGTTGAGTGTCAGTTATAAAAACTTTCAAGTAAAGTGTAGCAAAAGAAAAATGTGTAAGATTACGAAACAAGCCTTCGTGTACATAAGAGATACGTGTTTGTTTGTCTACGTAAGTACTTATTTGTCGTGTTTAGAGGATAGCTATACAGTAGTGAAATGAAAGTGAACATTCGTTACGAAATGTTTTATGTGCTTAAATAAATACACAATAACGTAGAAGTGTTTCAACTAGATCAGTGATAAGTGCTTAGTGTACCTAATCTAATATGAAAATTGGCAAGGATAAAAAAATTGGTGTGTCCTTAAATATTTGTTTAAAATCTGTATAAATTAACTACATTTGCAACTAATCTACTAGTGATCAGTATACAAAATTATTGCACAGACTTGAGCCTCAACGTTATCTCGTTCACAATTCACAAAAGCAACTATCTAAATTGAACTAAATATTTAATTAATATTGTAGATAGGTATTTTGCAATCCTTAGGTACCTCTCGCTTACAACGAACTATCCCGGGCAGCGTTGCTAAAGTGGCAAAGTTAATAATACCGACAAATTGTTAAAAGTGTGGTTGCAATCCGCACGATACATTACCCTGGCTGCTATGCTGGTCGTAGGTTTCTCTAGTAAGTCCCAGAGCCATTTTTGGTACTGTGCACAGGTACCCTGTCCAAACTCCTCTTCCTCACGCTGACGTAAGCTCTCGGCTTCCTTTCTCATTTCTTCGTGTACATGTTCCTTGCGCTGATGGTACTTGTGCTGACAACATGACTCTAGGTATAATTCATCCACGCCCCAATATTCGAGATCATCACTGAACGCCAATACACACATTTCATCAACTAAATGTAACTTTCCAGTCCGGTAAAAATTGAGTATTGAACTGAAGCTTTTCGGGTGCCTGTAAAAATTTGAAGTTTATGTACTTAGCTGAAGAATTTAATATATAGATAATTACGGAAACGTTAAGGATTTCATTCGAATAAGTGCAAGAAATGGCGTAAGTTAAGGTAAGCAGTAATGTTGTAAACATGACTAAAAGTAACATTTTCAATCACTCCTAATAAGATAGTTGCAATATCTTCAAGGATGGTTCACTAGACCATACCTACGGATAAGATAAGATTACAGATTCTGGTCTATAGTAAAGTCTCTTCGGGTCAACGTAGTAAAAAACAGTTCAAAAATGATTAAGGCATGTGTGTGTCATTCTTCAAATACTAATTGTGACTCTTAGGTTCCCAGCAAGAAACCTGAAATCACCCTAATTTTGTCAACTGCTAATTTGTTTAAAAACGGTGAATGTGCTCTAGCTATAACTCTGATCCAGCAATAAGCAGGAACGGTGACTTTTCGGAACTTCGAACTTTTAAATCTCTTTAAGAAAATTCCCTCGTGGCACGAAAATGTGCGGAAGATTGAGCGGTTCATAACTCAGTGAACGAACTAGAAGAGCGACACACCCGACTTCATAAGATAGTTAGGAAAATGAGGTCATCAGCAATGTTTTTCGTAGGTTTGAAGATACCGCTACGCATTTCCGAAAAAGGATCAATTCCAGGCCCCGATTGGGACTTATTGGAATAAAAATGCGATAGCTAACACGAGATCATATGATAATTAACTTTTTCACTTTTTGTCATCACACATGTATGTGTCTTGAAATAGAACTATTAAAAATGTACTTTTCATATGCTTATGGTCATAACATTCGCCTACCTAAACTCACATCCAAATTATCATGATCTACAAAATCGTACCTATCGAAAAAATACTCGTTGTCTTGTAAGGAGTAATCATCACAGAGTTCTGTGATGGCTTCATGTGTGTTACAGTCCCGGAGGCGCCCGAGCCTGGTGTGCGGCAGCCGCTCCAGTGTTCGCCACAGCACCTCGTGCCGTACTCCTCCCACGTTAATGATAACTCGCTTGCTCAGCGCTTTCGCGCGGAGCATCATAAACGGCTCGGGAGGTAGCGACGACATCGATCTGAAATATAACAAAAGAGCCTACTTAAAACTTGTACGGAAAATAGGTAATAACACTTCTGTCCTCCGTGTTAATAACTATAGTTTTTGAGTAACTTTAGATAATAAATAGAGTACATAACTGACTTATAATACATACAAGATAATATTAGTAAAGACTACACAAAGAGCTCTATGGTTCATGCAATTCGCAAATTATTCGGAGTTTAAGTGATCTTTGTGTATACGCAATTCACGTTCTTCCTGCTTTTTTAGAGGGATTTTGTATGAAAGAATAAACTAATATATGAGAAGAAGATAATTTTCATGCGTCGCGTCACTCATTAGGTGTATCGGCTTGCAGCTGAGGTTGACTTGAGCACAGGAAATCTTGTTGGGGCACCATGCCTAACGTTACAGTCATCGGCATGTTTAAAATTCAATCAATAAATTCAAAACATGTAGTACCTGGAGTGTGCCCGCTGCAGCACGGCATTTGCGGGCGTGGCGGGCGCGGGCGCAGGCGCGAGCCCGCGGTCGAGCGGCGCGTCCTGCGCGGGCGCCGCGAAGCCCATGGGCGCGCGCGGGGGCGAGTCGCCCACGTCCCAGCGCGCGGCGCCGCGGCCCGCCCCCTCGCCCACCATCCCCGCTAGCTCATGGCGCCAAGCGCCGCCGCCTCATTTGCCCACCACAATTCGTACACGTTGCCGGGAATCCTGAAAAAAGAAATAAAGATATTTTTTAATTTACTTGTCTATGAACTTAATCAAGGAGCATCGGTAGCGTAGTGGCTAAGGATTCCACCTTACGATAGACAGGTCCCGAGTTTGAACCCTGGACATTACACTACTGATGTCAACCCACTTCGAACACAAGTAATTCAACTTAGCTGGAGGGGTTAGCGGCAATGCTAGTAATTTCATTGAACGTGATTTTTTTTTTAAATCGATAAAATAAATACGGAGTACGATAATGTGATCGGTTAGAGAACAAATCAGTCAATATTCATATCTTTTAATCAATCAAATAACGCTTCCAATTTCACGATGCCTGTTTGCTTGAGAGGTCATCAATAATTCTTTCCTAAAATCCTCTTAATATAAAACGATATACTTATACGTGATAATCGCCAGTACACACAAATTTTATCCGTACGACAACGACGACACTTGTATATAGTCAAAGAAACCGAGCTTATGAGTTATTCATTAGCTGTGAATATTTATAAATATGTAATTGAATCTGACTTTATAGACTAATTTTCAATTAGTCTTTATGTATATTTCAATCTCTTTATCCTTCTGATTTCAGCCAGATTCCGATGTCTTGGTCTGTCTCATGACGATGTTGTAACATTATTGCATAATGGAACGCGAGTTTAAAAGTTAGTTTTATTTGGTTTTCAGATAATATATTATCCATTAGGGTCTGCTAGGGCTAATATAATGTACTTATTATATTAGCCCTAGCAGACCCTAATGGATAACATATTTTGCTTAAAATAGGTAACGCTTTTTAAATCGAGAGAATTTGAACTAGATAGATTTTCAACTTTAGGTCACAAAATATTAAGGAGACATCGTACTCTAGCTACGCCGTAGAAGATTCGTAGCTAAGTGCTACGAGGCCCTAATAAAAGTAATAAATATACGCGTTATGGGGCTTTTGTATTTTTTATTGCACAAATAAGTGTATATATGTGCTTTCGCAAATAAAACAGTAAACAGATGTCGTAATGTTTGTATTAGCACTTTTTATTTACACTCAGTGAGCAGTTCAAGCTGTCAAGTTTCACACAAATGTGATTTAGACTTCTCCCAGTTTCTCGTACATTAGTCAAACGTAAACAATACCACAGAACAGATAAATGTACTCGTACTAGCGTACAATACTATCATTTATCTATACTATGATATAATTGTAAATATTTTGGTTATGCTATCGTAACGATTATGTGTGATATTTATTCTTTGGATTTTTTGTCTGTTTATCCTTATGCTCGCGATGGACGCATAACTACTGAACAGAATTTGATTCGACTTTTTTGTTCGGAAGGTCTTGGTGAGACTTAAAATCTTGTTTAATCGCGAATGTTTGATATGACTAAAAGTCGTGAAAACAAGCCATCCCGCGGGCCTCACCTAGTATATAAATATAATTGAAATCAACGTTTACCGATCTTTTTAGACCTATGATATTTTAAGTCCAATATAAAAAGGTTAGTAAAGTGCAGGTAGTAAAGGTTTTTAAAGTTGATTAAAGTTCGTGTTATATGAGTAGTACGTGTATAATTTCAATCGAATCATGCTAATGCCTACTAAATAAATTTACAAAGCGTGTTTTCTTATCGTATTGTAATAAACAAATAATCTTTTTTTAAGATTAAGATTGACAAATGAAGTTCTATTGTTAATATTATGACGAAAAGTCCGTGATAATAGTACTTGAACATGCAAACTAGCATGTTTGATTTACGTATATTGATTATGGAACTATTGTTAGTATAGTCCTACCGTCCAAAAGAAATAGGGGAATGGCTTCTGAGTTCGCAAATTGAATCTAAAAAGTTATATTTCTGTTTACGAACTCCCTTTTTCCTTGTTTTGGTTAGATGCGTTACATTGGCTCGCCCCCTGTTACGTGGAACCGAATTTCATAGTAGACGAAATGCGGGTGTTAATACCTACACCTACTCATATAAATGCTTTCATTCTTTATTTCTTTCTACTTTCATTTTTCAATAAATCTATAGGCTATACATATGTTATTTTAAATAAATCTGTAATTAACTTAATTACAGATATTACTATATTCATTATACTATATTGCACACCAAACAGGATACATACATTAGATACGTACATGACAGAGAGTTGTACAATGAGCGGCCTTATCGCAAGTCTACGATCTCTTCCAGACAACCTGATTATTTTTTTTATGAAACACAATGCATTTATACATCATGCATACATACATGCAGATTTTGCAAAATCTGTGAATGCAGCTCAAAATATCTCAAAAAATTAGGGAAGGTCTCCTAAGAACGTTTTGCTGTAACTACAACGGTTAAGGTACTTGCCCTTACTGCCCCGTTTAAAAAATACACCCTGTATAATAAATATTGCAATAAGCCTTATGACATTTTATACCTTTAATGTCATTGTACTTATTGCAGTATTTAACCAGGAAAAAAATATCGAAAGCTTTAAAAATGTATAACTAAATGGGGCTAGAGCAGTACAACGTTGTGGCTCTTAAATAATAAATTACGAAACCGTCTAGTTGGATCGATCGACTGTAAGTGAAGGGTTGGTATTCCCTGTGATATGCTGCATCGTATAAAAGTTTTGAAATTAAACTAGAAAACTTTTTGTGAACTGTAAATTTTTTTGCGACAATAAACTTATTATTATTATTATTAAACTTTTTTAATGGATTTTATTATGGCTTATTTACGTTTATTATTTGCATTTACGTGTTATTTACACTGATGCCGACGTTTCGATTGTTTTTCAGCAGCTATGGTTACAGGGATACTTGATATTGTATTTGTCTCATAGGTATTAAGTGTTTTGTTATACTTGTATAATTTGTATATGTTACTGGCAATCTGTATAATTCAGGTACTTATACTATACAATTGCCTAGAAAATTTATGCTAATATACATAGAATGCCTGCTATTCCACCGGTAATGTGAAAAATAAATAGGTAGATCTTGATCTTAATTTGCGGATAGCTTTGCAGAACTTCTATTTTTGGATGGTTATAAAAAAAATCTAACTTAATCTATCTAAGTCAAATTGCGCGGTTTGGACATTGCGCGCCCCGGACTTGAACAGATACAGATTAGAAAGTTAAGGCAGGAGCGGAGCATAGCTCCCGCATTATCCCCAGGTTTATTTTTTTTAATAACCACCGTTTATGTCTTTTGATAACATTTCATACATCATAAATAATATCCGGTGTATGTCAACAATCATCATTTTCGTTGCAGTATCTAAAAAACTGTAACTGAACCTTAGATTCGACATTCGATTCGGTAATGTAACAAATACTCTTTTGATCTCGCGTATGTATTCTTTTTCAAATATGCTCAATAAACAGACACAGCTATTTTACAATTACATACATAATAGTATTGAGAAGGAAATTGACATAAGGCCATTGCCCTACGGGTAGCAATATCATATTTTACACAAACACGATGTGAGTATTGTGATGGTCGTACTCTCACAACAATAAATCCTTATGACGGATCCACAACAAACACCTGTCTCGTAATTTAAAACATAACAAAGACTCGCGTTTTCATTCAAACCCGACATTTATTAGCTCAACAAGGTTTACCTATAACTATAATTATGTTTATGTTTACTTTCCAAATTATGAGCATGTACTTGAGGTTAATTTATTATAATATAACGGTACATTCGTATGTACTCGTGTACTTGATCGTTACATACTTTATTTCATTATTTAAACAACTGCGGCGAAGCCAAAAAAGGACTTTTATATGTTGGACATATATACATATGTACATAAATATCTTCGAGACTCAAAAGGAGGCTCCAGCAACTATGTAACCTTATATAAAAGTTGATAAAATTAAATATTTCCTATTCTAGAATACCTCACAGGGGTCCAAAAATACATTCTGGATGTAGATTGCTCCGGTCTTTGAATAACAAGTTATATCGAAAATAAATTCATTGCGGGTCACGTAATAGAGGAGTGGTATGGCATAAACAAGATCCAAAATCTTAATTTAATATTCAGTCGCAACCTTCGTGAAAGTACCGAAGTGGAATTCATAGAATATGGGTTGATATTTTGTTGTAAGATAGAGTTACGGGGTTCCTTTGAAGTAAGCAGCAAAACAACAGACTTACGCTTCTGACAATATTATTTAATAACTGAGCTATAATAGACTGCTTGATGTTCGATCCCAGGTTTACCATGGCACACACCAATGACTTTTCGATGCTTTTCGAAGTTATGTGTGTATTTATCGCAGGTTCATAAGTGCCCGGTTAATGGCAATAGGCTCGTCACCTATTACATTGGGACCTAAACATAAACGGCGAAATGTGGGTGCTAGCACCTCTGCCTACCCCTTCGGGGATATAGGCGTGAGTTTATGTTTATGGTATGCTATAATAATAAAATAATGCAATGGTTACACAGTTACCACTTGCGTGCTGTTAAAAACTGCCTGTATGTGGCAACTGCGTAACCTGCTCGGTCGAGATTTCGTAAGGGACTGCCGAGGAGCGGGTCTCAGTCTCAGGCCAACACCAAAACAAAACAAAATTACGGTGCGGTGGCGTTGGTCACATCTGCTAATATAAAAGAGACCCGTCAGCCACAAACAATAGGTTCTTATCTAGTAACTAAATTAAACTACTATTATACGAATAAATTCTCTAAAATACTACATTCCTTAAAATATCATGAGTAGTCGTGCTCCTCAACAGAGAGTATTGAGAGAGTCAGGGGGTGGTCAGTAATCGATTGCTGGGTCGCGTGGCGCGCCCCGCCGCGCCGGAGCTTATCATGCTTCTGATAGATCGACCCTCATCTAATAATAGACGCCGTCCTCGACAACTATTATTTGTAAACTTTATTGTTTGCATGTTATTACTTAGCAGCTGATACGGCTGCTCACAAGAATGACTTGTTACCGATACTTTTGCGCATAAATTTGAATTTTGATACTTCTGATTTCGGATCTTATTTAGACTTTATACAGATATAATTAAATATGAATTTTGATGTATACCTACTTAGTAGCTTAAGTCTTTTCGACGGGACAAACTTATATTACCTACCTATAGCTATTTTTAGCCCGGAAAAGGTCGATGATCTGGAGACTACTTAGTTACCGAACTTCGTTATCGCCAGTGGGTTGTGAATATTTATTAACTGGGATGAGAGATGAGAAAGAGAGAGATGAGAGATAAGATTGATTGATAGATGAACAGAATATTAGATATGTGACTCCACGGAAAGTATCCCTTCATAGTTAGACTAATACCTACCGGCCATAACCGAGTTGGGGAAAGGCTCGGAGGATGATGATTCAGCGGTCTGCGCATGAAAAGGTTCTTAAGCATTTATAAATAGTAATAGCTATAATAGATTCTCTGTTTCCTGTATCGCTTTCACGTTGATTATGTTAATATCTTTTGTATTATACAAATAACAAATAACGAATAGATTATTTGAATACATTATTACATTTTGATAGCAAATTTTCGCATTGGGGTGGGCAGTTACAATAGAGGGCCTAATATTTTATGCTCACGATTCAATAAGCAATGAACTTAATTTAAATCCTAGATTTTTGATACAGCGATAGCAAGATCTCGGATCTGATACTGGAGATGGGCACAATCATGTCATCGTCATCCTTCTAGTCTTTTCCCAAATCAGTTGTGTGATATTTTTCGTAAAGCGATTGCCATCTGACCTTACTTTAGAACTTTAGGGTTCAAACGACCCATAACGACTGCCGCAGATGTTCGTATGGTATCCGGGACCGATTGCTCTCCAACCCCATCCTAAGACTACCAGGGGCCTTAGACAAAGTGACATTCTATTGATGGAATAGCTCTGAAGCGAACCATTTTTAAGGTTTTAACAATGGATTTCGGGACATTGCGGTGGTTATAGTAATAATGATAAGTTAAATAATGTATTTCGAGTTACAAAGACTCAAATTTCATTAGAAAAATATAGTTATATTAATGATTTATGTCAATTTCATACTACAATTAGCTATTCCACTGGCGTTTTCACCAATAGAATGTCACTTTGTCTGAGGCCCCTTGCCTAGTTTCGGTTAACCCTTCAGTGCGCTAACCTACCACTTAGCCAGGAGCTTCTCATATAGATGAACAAAATATTATTTCATTTTCTATTAAGAAGTTCTCAGTAACAGCACTAAATTGTTGTTAAAATAGAACAAAATTGTTGTAATATAACTTTTGAAACTACTCTGTCCATCCCTTAGGAATATACGAACGTGAGTACAGTATGTATGTTACATAAGAAAATAGGTTACCCACTTTAAGAGGCCACGACACATAATAACTTGGCATTTGCTCGCTACTTGAACGTAAACGGAATACCCGATGAATGTTACTTATCGACTTTAAGTGCCTACTTAGCAGTTTGCTGCATTTCGTAACGTTTGTTGCTATTTCCGATAACTCTATTTCCTCCCTCCCTCTCCTCTCCTTTAGTTTTAGTCATCCTCTTTTTTCCTTCCTATCACCCTTTAAGTGCAAAGTATGAGTGATATTTTTGGTGTTACAAGCAATATTTTACTACGGTAGTCGTTTACTAAGAGTACTATCACAAAAGTTTATAGAATGAGGCTCCCTGAAGAAAATAAATATTCTGATAATTTTGAAACCCTTCTTCATTCGAGCCTCAATCCCGGCGTCTAATGCTTAAAAGGAATCATCCTATCTGCAAGTTCATTATCATAGGACGATAATGAACAAACTTCTAGTAGGTAAGTTTTGTTTTGATAGAACGTAACTCGAGCGGAAATCAACTTGATATCACGTGTTTCCAAAACGTGGTATTACTGAATTGTACCCCTATTAAACTGGCATTTAAACTATTAATACCTACTAGTTATACCAGTTTGATGATGTGTGTAGAATAAGACAATATTAGTTTATAGAAATAAGTTCATTTATAGAAATGTCGTCTTCTGCCTTCAGTTTTCCTCAAATATAGTTTGTAATTGGGTTCAGAAATACTGAAAATTTGAAAATTTTAATTATATCTTCATAAATTTATTTATCAAGTTATCAAAATACCAATTGCAACAAAGGCTGATTGCCTTTTGTGTCTGTGAATAATGTGTTCATAAAGTCCCCCTTGTTACAGTGATAATATTCAAGCGCGGGAGCAATAACAATGTCTGCAAATATTATTTTCTTTGGGACCACATGCCACACCTCGTGGGTTTATTCACAATTTATTTCCCAGAATGGGAATGGAGAATAGAAATGACGGTAGGTACCTATATCATAAATATACGTACATATAGGAATAAGTTAGTTTATTAGTTATGCAAGAACTTATCTTTGAGTTCAAGCTGGCCTTTGTACATGAAATATCTCTGTCTTGTATAATGTAAATTATGTGCAGATAGGTACATTATAGAACAAAATAAAAGAATGCTGATTATGACGAAAATTTTACTTCAAATAGCTGATGAAATAAGACGTAACTTACACCATATTTTAGAAAAAAGCTTTTATTTTAATTGAATTATAATTGACATATTACATACTAAAAAAATTCTCTGCCGTCGTGCATATATATTATAGTAATATAAATGAACATAAAAAGAAATTAAAGTCATACATATGTCTATAATGTTTTACATTCCAAGGTATATAATAAAACATAGTCATCCTAAATATAGCAAGAGAAACAGAAATATTTTATAGCAGGGATGCAAGCTCGTAAATATTTGTGTTTTATGAATGTTGTTATGATGTAGGCGCGACCCACTCCACACTGTCGAGGTAACCAAACTGTACACAATACAAACAAAAAGGTGCCTATTGATTCTTTCGTGGTCACGTTTGCCGTGAATTTGGGTCGTAAGTATTGACATAAGGTATTTGTGCTTTGTGTTATCTTGTATTGATGTCTTTGATATCAAAGCTTTTATATATTAAGACGGAAGCTCCCGACCGCAATCGAAAACAGCCTATTCAAATTAGGATTTGACCTAACCAAAATTAATTTTCAATTTTCAGTAATTTTCTTTCTGACTTAATTGAGAGAGGTCACTGGCAGTCTAAATTTTGTTTTGCATGGCATAGTAGACCATTTTGTTGCATTATCCCCCATCTTGAATTTAGGCGGAAACTTTTGTTTATTGAATAACTCGTTTATTTTTAGTTTTACTCAAAAAATGGTAATGAAAAAGTTGTTTCAAAATAATAAATTAAAAACAAAAGAGCTACTACTACACTACTACTACTACTACAACAAAAGAGTTACTAATACTCGTACTCTTTTGTTTTTAATACTGATACCTATTCGGTGTAACCCCTCCAACTAAGCTAAATTGCTTGGAGTGGGTAACGAGCAATTTTCCACCATAACGGGTTTCCACGCGGGTGGAGCTGCGGACAACAGCTGGTATTTTATAATTGAATAACTTTTGGGAGTGATATTCATAATTACAAAACCGTACGGCTGTGTTCACGTATGTTTTCAGTAAATCTGGAATGAAAATAAATTGTACAAAATATATTTTATGTAACTAATAATTCTTATGTTCTTTTTGATACCAGGAGTTTATACTACTTATCCAATCGGCTCGAACACGTTATCAAATTATTGTATTGTCATACGGAAATCATACGATAAGGAGTTACAAGACGTTACGACCAGTACCAGTATAAATTGAAAACTTATAATTAAAAAAACACTCTAGGACATTTTACATAGTAACATAGCTCAACTAGCTTATAATATGGGTTCCAGAATGCAGATAAATACCTACATAATTATATCATACATATACAGCAGACCCAGAGCAAAGATGCAAAGAGTCGAACCTACTATCTCTGACACATAGGTCATCTATTTATTTACAGTTAAACATGTTACTAAAGCAGGTAAAACTTATAAAAATAACAAATTATACTGTTTACATTAATTTCATTCACCGAAACAGTTATGCCATACTAATAAACGTACTTTATGACCGTGTAATTTTCATGCCAATGAGATTATTCGCTCTGTGATTTAATAAAAAATCTTCATTTGTATTTCAGTGACTCTCTGAATGTGACGTAATCGGTCCAAGCGGTAATCCTCCCCAACCCTCTTACTTTGAAGGGTGACGAATGTAAGGAACGTGTAAATAACGTTAGAGATTATCTTTTTTAAAGCGTTGACAGTCTTGTCATTCGAAAATAAAATCGATAGCAAAATAAACCTCGTTTGTATGGTAATTATTGTCCCCAAACTCTCACATGTTACGACCAATCATGTCAAAACAACGACGTGATTGGACATAATTTTTAAAAATGTAGTTAAGTCTTTATTGTACACCAAAATTATTATACTTGTAGATATATAGTGTGTCGTAGATATATTACATTTACAGTTAAATGGGTGGCCTTACCCCCAAAAGCGGCTACCAGGCAGCCTCAGGAATTCTATTACAAAATTGGTGGTCCTCATTTTGACAACCTCGATAGATGCCTTTTCGTACCCCGCTTAAAACCCGGGGTAAGGAAGGCAATTCCAGTTCTATATCGTACGACAAAGAAATGCTATCTTAGAAATCTAGAATATCTAACTCATTCCGACCACGAAACCTACTAGATTACATAACCTTATCGTACTTTGTACTTGTAGATATATATATATATATATATATATATATATATGTCGGAGTTAGTTGTCAATTACCGTGGGTAGTTACCGAACTTTGTTAATTTTTACTTTCAATTATTGTCTAATAAATCAAAACATAATTTAAGTACTACTAGTTGATTTTTGGCAACTTATCTCGATATGGTGTGACCGTTAGTTTTGTTCAAAACAATGATGACATGTTGCTTTTATTTTAAAATGATTTGATTACTTTGTAATGATAAATCTTATTAGATTTAAGTACCTACATTTTGTATCAAGTAAACACGTGACTTACTGCAATGCGTCAACGGACAGAGTTGTCGGGGAGGGATGCAAAGTGGGGATCATCTTATAAAAGAGCATGCACTCGGCAAGCTAATTAGTCGGTCTTCGGATTCGACTCGCTAAAGAGCTCCCCTGCTCCCGACAAAACTGTCGGTTTACCTGATACAGCGCTGCTGTTATTAATTACAATAGCTGTATTAACTCGCTTGATGCACTTTGTAATTGGGTGGCTTGGCCACTGTACGAACTTGAGACCTTAAAAAGTCTGTTCGCCTTACTATTGACTTTCTATATCTGTTTGTTTACTTTCTTGTATTGTGTATTGT
Source organism: Eilema depressum (assembly GCA_914767945.1). Classification (NCBI taxonomy): domain Eukaryota; kingdom Metazoa; phylum Arthropoda; class Insecta; order Lepidoptera; family Erebidae; genus Eilema; species Eilema depressum. The sequence continues at coordinate 12,485,323 of OU612025.1, read as the reverse complement.
GTACTTGTGTATTGTGTGTTAATTCCCTTATTGGCTGATTAATTGTTTTGATTAATTTCGATTTATCTGTAATAAAACTCTGTAACCACTTATACAGATGTGTTTATCCCAATAAAATGGGCACTCCAAATCCTGAAGATATACCCCTCGGCGATCCTGATCCTACATATATATCCACATTAAAAGTTCGACTTACGAGCGAGCGCTTGGCATGCCTTCACCTAACATTAATATGAGCTAGCGGCTCGTATATAAATAAAGTAAAGGAACTATGATAAAAGTTTGCGAAGCAGCTTTAGCTTGTTTACTCGTGGCGGCGGCTCGCCTGTCCTGTTCAAGACTTGAGATCAATACGGAGGCTGTCTCCACCCTCGCACCAAGCAAGCCTATTAAGCACTTTTGTAGTTCCGTCTCACTCTTACTCACATTATACAGAAAGTAACTGAACTCATGATACTTTTTAGAGATTATTTGTGCTTCGGCTGTGAGTAGCCGATAGTTTCAAAGGGAGGGGAGTGGTATGTGGCAGACGGAGGCCGTGGCGAGACGGAGTGGCGCCGCGGGTGCCGTCTGGGTGCGGGACGCCATGTGACCTATTTTCTCCCACCACGTATGTAGGACAATAAGAACTTTCACCCGCAATGCCAACCACTTCCATTTTTATTTTTCTCTTTATTGAAAAATAGTTATTTTGTTTTATTAACTATTGCGGTTATTTATATCTACACATTCGAAGAAATCTTATAACTTGAAATTCACATTATGTGGAAAAAAAAATGATTTTTTTTACCAGGCAGTCTCGAGTTTGATAAAGTGATCCCATTTATTTTTGTTCTACAACTGTTAAATTGTAAAATTAATCAAGACGTCAAACAAATATTACAAACCGTTTCAAAATCAATTTATTAACATTTTTTTAAATACAAGCTTTCATTCAAAAATCAATTGTATAAAAACAACAATAGTTAATATCTATAAACAAGGGATTTCCCAGTTTCAAAAGCTTGTACCGCAAAAGCTTGTAAAAAATAAAACATGTCCCGTACATTGTTCAAGGCGTGTTATGTTATTTAACTTCCCGTAAGCGATGTGATTGCCCTGTGTAGCGTACTCGTTACACGGCGTGCTACGAGCTGTAGAGCGCAACCGATTCGTAGCAGGCCGCTACGGGCTACGGGCAACCTCTGACCTTTGTCGACGCGCTCGCGCCGCCCACTGAGCCGTTCCGGTTAATGTAGCCTCCACAACCCCTCGATGCTGAGCTTCCAGTAATTGAATCTAAAGCACGTGTACTTGGTTAAACCATTATAATACCCACATTACAATGACAGTGATATACGTGACAGGTTCAACCGTAACTTGACTGCATATGGTCAACCGTACCACTATAGTTCACTTTTGCTTTATCCCGAATGGAAACCCCCCACGTTTACTACCTCAACATGGCTAATGATGATGTAGTAATGTAGGAATCGAAGCGGCTAAAATGATAAATGTATGTGGCCCTACCAACTTTTTCAGAGCCCAAACCAGTACACCTGCAGATTTACAAGGTTCTGGTGCTGGCTTTCGTCTTTAGGTCGATAGATTAGGCGATAGTGGCTCCCATAAAAGCCAAAATAAACCAAATTTTGACGAAAACACCGACTCGAGTGTGAGCATCGAATGCAACCGGAATTGTAACAGAACTCTGTATATGGCCAATTATCTGAGAATGATTATTCCGTAAATGTTACCGCCTGTATAATGGTAATGAATACCGAGAAAATGATACGGTTATTGGAATACTGAGGATAATGGGAATATAATGGTTTATAATCGTTCACCCATGACTGGAGGAGATATATTTCATGTTTTAGATTACGCATTACGGAGTAGGCTATCTGCATACAGTAATTATATCATAATTAACGTATTAATATCGAGGTTTAGGTAGTAATTGCAAAAAACCTTCAATCCTATATACTAATATATATTTAGTTAGTGGTAGGTAATGGCTAAGCCGCTAGACTTGCAATTAGTATATAGTATTGTTGCAATTAGGTTGTCAGTTCGAACTCCACCTGACGTGAAGCTATTTATATCACAAGCAATTAAGCGTGACTTGACGGCTTAGCGAGAATACTAGTGACATGTAGCACTATGTTAAATCTCATATTGCTCGTCGAATAAACAACTTGACTGAGATGGAAACTAGAATCAATGCGCCATAAACTGCTTTATAACACAACCGGTAACCTATTGAAATATCGAATTTCTGTTACCCGAATCTTAAAACCCCGAAAACGGTTGGTAGAACTTTTAAAAGACAGATGTAATGAATGACAACTTTCTATAATTCCGTTTTTCATTTCCCAGATAAATCAATTACCAGGTGCACTAAAACCAAATTTTCAAATAGCTTTTTTTTGTTTCCCATATTGTCATAATCCAAATAATATAGTTATACCAGATTCTCAAAATATTTTTTTTTGTTTCCCATCGTACCATTTACCAAATTTTCATAATCTTTTTATTTGGTTCCCATACAATCGTATTCCAGCTAAACTATATACAAGTAAACTATATACCTATAGTAAAATTCAGTAAATTGAGATAATTTTAAAGCAATTAGTTTGCTAGACTAAACAAATTATAAGTGTAAGTAAAGTAAGATGGATGTATTGGAAAAATTGGGTCACTCTCGGGCGAAGCTCGGTGGCTCAGTGGTCAGAGCGTTCCCCCTGTAAGGGAAAGATCGCGGGTTCGAGTCCCGCCCGAGAATTGATTTCGCTTTTTCCTATTTATTATAATAATATGACATGTAGCCATGTTATTAGTGAGCTATATTTGAAAGCTCGTTTATTTTTCTCTATTCAAACTTTCTCAGTAATAGGCACTGGGCACTATTATGTTACTGCCGCTCTCGAGCAGTGCCCCCAGCACCAAAATTATTCGAATTCGTAAGGTAAACGTATCAGAGAGAACGGAGCATTGCGATTGGCCGGCTTCGCACATACACAGGTTCACAGTAGGCAGGCAGCCAATGGCAATGCTTCGTTCTCTCGATACGTTTACGTTACGAATTCGATTAATTTTCGTGCTTGAGGCACAGTTGTAATAAAATAGTGCCTGGCGCACGGAACATTCTGTACCTAATTGGTTCATTCAAGTTGACTCCACCCCATCTACTTGTAAACTTGGACGAAGTCCAACAAGCTGAGGCTCCTGTTCCAGATGCTAGTAATCCTAAAATGGTGGTCTTCACTGTGACGTCATTTATTTATAAGCACTTTTATACGCCCCACCTAAATACAAAGAGAGTAAAACAATATTATCGTGCAATAAATAACTAGATTCTCCTTTCCTTGTTATATAACCTACACATGTTTCTGAACCATTTAACTGGAGTTGGGTCATTTGCACTGTATGGGGGAGACGTGTTTTGGATTGAACAGGAGAGAGTGAGACGAACGCCTCTTCTATATGCAGGAGTGAACATAGAAAAAATATTATGAAGCAATGGCCTTGTGGAAATGGCCCTGTGTTCACTATAGGAAAATATTAATTATTTTAAATATCATATTGCTCCTCGAATAAACCACTTGACTAAGATGGAAGCTCGAATCAATGCACTATAAACTGGTTTATAACACAACCACATTATAAAATATAATTAAATTAGTAACTTTTCGCACAGTAGTAAAATATTTTATAACCACGCTAATGTTAGGGTTTATGATACTCGTATACTTAGCCTGCCTTAAACAACAGCTAAGTGTAAATTATGCACTTACCTGCGGCTCTGACCACATTTAATACTGGTACTGTTACCGTATCCAGAGGGGCCTATTCCCTTAGTAGCCTAGGCAGACTATAACAATCTATCCCCGTGCCAAATTTCATCCAGATTCATTCTTCTACATCCTAGCATTAATCCCATGCGCATCCAAAGCTTTCAGATCCATTCTGTGGTTTCTCACAACATAGGTAACACACAGCCATATTTTCATTCATACAAATTTAATAATTTACTTCAAATATCACTACAAGTTCTATAATTATACTATATACGTACATAATTGTATCGTGCAAGTCACTCAGAAATTCAAACACCAATAGAATAAATTTTCCGGTCGATTAAATTGATCCAAATTATGGTGAGTGGTTTGAAAACTAATGATGGCAATCATGGGTTTGTTTATCGGTCCTTTTACAACGCCATCAATATACAAATAAATTCAACCATAAAACCTTATTATAGCTGAATTTGAATTCATGAACATACACAATGAGCTTTGTCTGTCACTACGAACTGTATGTAGGTGTTTCATAAATAGATGCCGTCAATAGTACAGTGACCTAGTTTTTAGTTTATTTTTCAGAAAATATACAGCGTGTGTTTACATCATATTTTATTAACTGCGTTTTGTTTGAAGTAGCACCCCTATAGGGGGTAAAATATGTAACGAACGGTTGTATGGAAATTGCATCATTTTAGGAGTAGGTAAGTCACACTAATTTTCACATACGTGCTTCTGATTAAAAATAAACGCACACGTATACCTATTGACTTTTTCAAGGGGGCAAAAAGCATTTTATACCCTTATTTGACTTCCACACAACCACTCATTCCTATGAGCGGTTGTGTGGAACTGCGTTAGGTATATAAAAGGTGCGTTACTTTTGAAGTATGAAGAAGTAATCTAAATAATAGGATTATTTACCCGAATGCGCCAGTAACGGTAATGTGTTACGCGCGTATGTATTTTTGTGGTTTTTTTTTATTGGACACGTCAATTTAACTTCGCATCGCCTGATGGTAAGCTGAAGGCAAAGTCTCTGAAAAGAGTTTTCTTCGTACCCCTCTACAGGTCTAGCGGCTCAATTGTAAGGTATTCATCTCACGAATATACGGTGGAATTTTGGTGCTAACATGCGTGTTGTCAAAAATTTACATTAATGTAATAATTTAAATAACAACCACAATTCCAAATGTTAGTTATCAAAAGGTGTTCCTCGATAGATACCTTTTCATGCCTCACTTATTGAACTCGAGACTATAGGAAGAAGGAAACACGTATGTGTGTAAAGCATCCCATAATTTTTACTATTAGAGCTATCTAGTCTCTACTATGGTGAGTGTTCTGAGGAGCTCTTCCAATTTATCCCACCCTCCCCTTTCCTATACAGGACAACACGTGCAGGACTTAGATGCCACCCGCATACGGTGCAAAATATTCCATCAAGAACCAAGCGGTTCGGTGACTCCTTCTTGTGTCGCACCATTAAGACCTGGAATTCTTTACTAGTTCACGTGTTTCCCTCCTCCTACAGTCCCGGTCCTTTAAGCGGGGCGTGAAAAATTCATCTGATAAGGCCGTCAAGCTGAGTGCCACCATTGTAGCATGGTACGTGTCTATAATAGTGACCCTCTTTCTAAGACTTTGCCCTCAGCTTACCATCAGGCAAGGCGAAAAAAAAACAGGATATTTACCATGTATTGTTTGAAGTTTCCGATATTTCGGCGCTGTTGAAAGCGCTATGATCACGGAGGAACTGGAGTTACTGGAGCGCTATGACCTCCGGACACGTATCCTGGATCTAAATCGCGAGACAAACGAGACCCTGGTGCCTGCGGATTGTTTTGTAATAATCTATGCTTGGTGAGCTCGACCACCGCAGTAGCACCCCGTGCTATCCTCAAAAGACACCCATGAAACGTGCTGCGCGTATAGAGCACATTTTGAACACATTTTAGGTCCAAGATAAATGTCCCGAGTTATAGTATAGGTAGTGTCTGCACATAATATTAAATAAATAATGCTTAAGCGAAGGCGGGAGCAATAAAAAGAGCTCATGCAAAGAATGAATGTTCGGAATCAGATGAGCAGCTTGTATTTTTAAACTACTACTAACTGGCAGCTACTTGGTTATGCGTAATGTATTAATCCAGTACCTATGAAGTGTTACACCAAGTACTTTTTTATCATAGTTCATCGCTGAACATTTTTTATATTATTTGTTTTCTTAATTGATCTATAGCACTCTTTTCTTACGTTTTGTAGTACATAATACACTGATTGGTAAATTGTGGGTGGTAATTCACCTCTGCCTAACCCTCCGGGGATAAAGGCGTGATTATATTTATGTATGTTACAACATAACTTCTGCTGATTGACTTGCCTGTCGTTTCCGAAATGTACTCTACATTTCTGAAATGAAGGACAGGTGTCTTTTCGAAATTCGAACAAAAAAAAACAGTTTATCATCTCTGGGACCATCAATTTGAACATGAACGATGAATGAAGACCATTTCTAAGAAAAGTATTATTATTGAGAATAGTCGAGAATAAATACAAAAATCTAATTCAATTTTTATAGTCAGTTAAAAGTGTGTTATGACCGCACTCTAGCAGAGAGAGAAATAAACTGAAGGGGCCTTGCACCTAAATAGTCTATTTAATCTACCTAACCAAGGAGAATAGATAAGCCTTTATGATGAAATCAAAGCTCGAATACAATTTAAAAATATTTATACTTCACCTTTATGTTTCAAAGTGTACTGTTTTAAATAAGTATCTAAATGATATAACAATTGCACAGTATACAATTCATCGATTCAGTTAGTAACTACCTATTGTTAGCATTTATTAAAAAACATTGTTTATTTTTAAACATAAAGTAGCACTAGCAACATGCATTTAGCAGTCATCTATTTTTATCGATTTAATGTGATCCTCAAAATATTACAAATAACAGTTAAAATAAATCTAGATATTATTAATGTATATAAATATATTTTATGAACTTACTATCCGGTCAAATACATTGATTAAATTAGCCATTTAGATATTTACGCCAACAACTGTCATGGCGCACTTCCGCCCGATTTGATTTTTGATCGGCTAGTAAGGATGAGATCATTATCGTGTCGACCGTCGAACAGTGTACTGTGTTTTATTGTGAAGCTATTCGCTGTGAACTATTGGAAAATATATGTATCGCCGAGTATCATGGATTTCATTAACTGACCCCTTTTATACTATTTATAATGTATAGATACATACATATACTACTGGAGCGCCTGTAAAAATTTGCAAAGGGGTAGACAGAGGTGTATTAACACCCACATTTCGCCAACTATGATTGTCAGTCCCATGTAATAGGGAGCGAGTCATGCTGTATATTTACTGTCAGATGGAGAACACAGCCCTATCTCTTAGTCGCCTGTTACGACACCCACAAGAAGAGATGGAGTGGCCCTATTTTACCCCACCGGGAACCAACACGGCTACATAATGTAAAGATTTTATGTAATACTTGGGTATAACCTCTTTTATACTAAAGCCGATTTATAATATGAGAGGACGGATGAAACGTGAGGAAAATAGCGAACAAACCTATTGTACCTATTATAAGTTTATCAAAGCGGTCTCTCAAAAGGAACCAATACATAATACTTTGCTTACGTTAAAAAGAAATTACTGCGCTCAAAAGCTCCCAGGAAATAGGTAGGTACTTTCTGCTGCTTTGAGATTTACCGCTCAAGTAACTGACCTAGTTGGGAAAGGTAGTTAGGTCACTGTGCCACTAAATGCCACGTCTGAATAAATGAAGCGAGGCACTATTTATAGGTTACCTGACCTAATTCATTAATTGAAATTGAATTAAATCCTAACTTAGATAAGATTAGGTAGGGTACCCTACCCGCGGGCCTGGGGGTGACGGGTGGAGCCGCCTGTCACCCTAGCAGAAGTAGGCCGCGGCGGCAGCGCGCATTGCGTGCCTCCCCATACCCGGGGCCGAGTTGGGGACTCTGTGGTTCCCACACCGGAAGAGGGCCAGATCCAGAGATATGGCCCTGGGTCGGCCGGGGTGCGAGGGATATGGCTACGACAATCTCATCTCCTGCAACTGACGGCCCACAGACGGCGTGCGTTTTAGTCAGTTCGAGTCCGACATAACCTCCTTCTCCGGCTCCGGCGGGGGAGGTATCCGTGGGGATTTTTCGCACGATAATAAAAAAAAGGGTACCCTACCCGATCTCATCACCAATTATTTATATATTTTTTATATATGATAGAAAGTGGTTACCGTGGACGAGTGCAACACCAGGGGAGTCACACTCGTGCTGCTGACCCTTTAAGAACAGAGAGCCTCTGTGCCGTTATCGAGGAAGACAAGCAGGACAATCCTTTGGTCTGCCCACTGACAGCACATAATCTCTCTACCATTTAGTTAACATTCCCTATGCTACCACTAGTCTGATGTGGGTATTGTTGTAGTATCGTTAAGATATTATTATTATGTATCAGTTTTTATGAGAATACTTTAAAAGCTCCTAAAATGATATACAAACAGTACCTACTACCATCCTACTACTATGCTATTATGTTTTCCGTATGCTATATAGGTATTGTAGGTACCTATCAAATAAATGAAAGAAGTATCCGGGAAACAGCATTGTTAGCAACAGGAATACTCATAAGATCATTTTCAGCAGTCATTTGACCAAAACGTGGACCAAAGGTAAAATAAAAATAAGATTGTTAAATCTATTTTAAAAGAAAGTACTCTGCAAACACAAATAGCAAACGCAGTAGGTTCATCCAAACATAGAACAACCTATTTGTGAATCACACAAATAGTTGAGCCATTCGACGCATCGACGACGGTCGGCGAGGTGACACCATGTATCTTAAATCATCCATCCACGATAGAGTAGCAATGTGTGGTCTAAACTACGGAATGTAAACAAGATTTTCGAGGTCATGTGTGTTTTGTAAAGATATGATGCCGTAGCCGACCGCATACGACAACTGCCGACACACGCAGCAGATGCACGTAGTTCATTGCGGCTTCTCAATTGTCCCCTTTATTCGTATCGGAGCTGAACAAGTAATCGGTACGCTGTATGTGCTGCATGCGTCGGCAGTTGTCATATGCGGTTGGCTTCGGAATCATACCTTAAAAGAGTGGTAAGTGTTTGCGATTTTTGTTATTGACCGACTCCCTAACCTACCTACTCGAGAGCGTCTATAGACTCAAGATAAGATGGATGATGTATGAATACCCTCTATATACATAAAGTAAAAGCGATTTAGGTCGACTTATCTTTCGGGTGTGGCGAAACGGCTCCCTGGGACTGGATTGAAAGATGGAGGTTGGAATTCCAAGAATAGCTTAATAAATTTCGACGACCTTATTTTGCAGGTTACAATTGACATAATTATACGTTTTAAGATTTACTCGTGTACTTAAGTATAAGAACCTGAATCGGCCGTGGCCAAGTGCGATCACTGTTCGGTAATCGATAAGTGGGTTAAGCTACCTATACTTCATTCGGTTAGGTAGTTAACTAAAGTACAGAGCGTTCCCCCTGTAAGGGAAAGATCGCGGGTTCGAGTCCCGCCTGAGCGTGATTTCACTTTTTTCCTATCTTAATCAATTTGAATAGTTAGTTAGCAACAGCTAGAGCTTACTAAATGCTTTAAAATTTCATTCAATGAAGGTAACTAATCTTGTAGCGATTTTTAACGCCGGACAGTAGCTACTCACCTTATGGTGAGTTTCAATAAAAAAATATTGTTATTTTTATAGGCATCAAAGTGTAAAGTTATAGTTAATATGTAATTATGTCAGGTAGCATACATGTGTCTATATAGTTGGTAAGTACAACGCGCTACAAAGGAATCAAATGAAATAAGTCATTTATCATTTTGTTGCCTTTTGTGCCTACTTCCTGTAACTTCCGGATTATTACGAATGACTGCTTGCTCCGTGTTTTCGTAAGCCAGCGAGTTAATTTTATACATTCATAGGTACAGAATGTAGTTACGTATTATAAAACGGCTACATAACTATGATGCAATAGATGAATAATCGAATTTTTGTTGTATCTAAGTATAAACTCATTAAAACTTTAACTACAAACTATTGTCATAACAACATTGTTTTACTTTGTCATCATTGTGTTATTGTCAATGTTTGTCATATATTATTACGAGAAACTATTAACTTCGACCTTACAACAATTTCCGGAATTTTATGATTCAACTAATTAATGGACAATGTCACGCACTAATGACAAGGATAAACACCAAAAATAATTAAGAAATTAACAGAAAAAAGTGAGTAGCGCGACGCGTGACAGTTCGCGCGCGACTCGCGCGTGACGTGGCGCACCGCTTTTAGCACGGCCACTGTTTTTGGCACGACTCGCGTGTTCTTCCCGTTTGTCTCCTCACTCACAGTACAAACACGCTCCAGTAGTACTTACTACGTAGAATGACAGAGTCGTTAGGATTCTCAAGCGATGACTCAGTGGTGGAACTCTTTCCGATCATTTCTCATAACAGAATTTCAATTGCCTAGCCGCTTCTTGAATGACTGTATATCCGCTTATAAAATATCTGTATTATTTATAGCTTCTAGAGCTTTGTGTAATAATTTTGCAGCAGTAAGTACAAGTGCACCTAAGTACAAACTGTCGACCCTTGTAACGTTTCGCGTGAATATCGTGACCGCCCGAGGTGAGGGTGGAATTAACGATTGCATGAAGCAACGTCGCGTGCTCGCGTTTGCGGATAGTTTTTTAACCCCCGCCGGGTCGCAAAAGAAATACCGACAAATTGTCTATTAAGCATAAAACATGGGCAGCTAGGTCTGGCGTCGTTAGCATCAACAGGTTATTGTACTTAGCACTAATGAGGTGTCTACTAGCTCGTGTATTTATTTAATATCTCGCAAACAAACTGTTGATTCACGTTTATAGTTGTTGTTCAGCTGCAATAGAATTGGGTTAAGAAGTTTTATTAGCTTTTATTACTGTACAGCGAATTGGACGTGGGTAGGTGGCATTAACCATTGTGACTAAGTCCTTTAGAAGTTTGAGGTATGAAAGGGAATTGCATTTCAACGTCATAGTCAGACACATCATTGTCCTAAACTTGTCTACCACAACTAAACAATAATGACATAAATATTCTAAGATATTTTACACAGCGCCTCATGGACCCAAAGTAAGTTTAACTAGCATGTGTTATAGGTTCTAGAATGCAGATAAATATAAATTGGATACACCTAAACTAATGTAAATAAACACATGCATCAACTACTTGCACTGAGCGAGAATCGAACCCGCGACCTCTAACGTAGTAGTCGAAACGCTTTGCCACCACGCCACGTAAGATACCTAATAGGTATATCAACGCATTAACTTTATTATAAATTGATAAATACAACTCTATGTATTTAAATAATAAACGAAACAATATTATCATTCTGCCCAACGGTAATCATTGAACTATCTATAACGAGAGCTATCTATACTCAAAAATATTGACAAGATAATAGGTACATACTGTCAATAATACTGTGCAATAATACAGACTTATTGAGAGCCATAAACACAAAAAGCGCAAAATTTTCATCAGTATGTGCTTTATTGTCAATATTATTGAAGGTGTGCGGTTAGCCTAATCCGGTAGCAAGTCCATCGACACCGTGTTACAACACGCTGGTCCCCAAATAACAGGGATGTGTGTGGCGCCGGCGACGACGTAGGTCAAGACGAGTATTTTCGTCCTCGCCTTGATACAGGGCTACCACATATCATGCGCGTCAGTTTAATATTAACTATACCGTCATTCGCGGCACATGTCGATATTTTGATCTCTATTTGAATACAATCCACTGACAACTGCCAGATAGATGTACATGGATAGATTCAGTAGATTGGTTATTTACAACTGTTTGTAGTTTAGGAACTTATAGTGGAATGTGTTCCGCTTTTGATTATTATGTACCTACAATGTAGCACGACTTCTTCTTCTTCATCCTAGCGTTAATCTCAGTCGCATCCGAAGCTTTTACCTCAGAGTCTAGGGTCCGCTTTACCAGTCTAACTGCGGATTTGGCTAAACTTAGATATTTTCCGTGAAGCGACTGCCATCGACGTCCACAACCCATTGCGCGATATCGAAGCACTGCATTTAGATGAGTTGTTGGACTATTTACCCATAATGACTATCATAGCTATATACCTATGTATATAGTGCACACAACAATAACAACTGTCGTAATTTTTTTTACATCGAATGCACTACAGATCCATACTGATTGAAATGACATGACATGACATGAAATTTGGTCCTAGAGATAGATTAGACCTTGAGAAAGGACATAGGCCATGTTTGGTCGCGATAACCGACATCCACGCGGGCGGAGCCACGGGCTGCAGCTAGTAGCTATATATTTCTGTATAATTCGAGTTGTAATCTATGTTCACAACTTCGTAGAAATCACATCATATTTAACAATAATTAGACGCTGTTCAATTCATCCAAGGCACTAATAAAAAAATCCTGAAAGACATCAGTTACTCCCTGAAGGAGACAAAATAAGTTACGTAATCGTCAATATTAAATTTTTCTTAGATCAATACTGTTCTAGATCAAACATCAAAACGAGGGCACCTACATTCCATAAATCTAAATTTTAAAAGTCAGTACACTTCCGGCCGTATTCCGATAGACATCCCGACTGAGGCTGACTCAGCTATCCCATCTGACTACGACATTATTGGATATAGGTCATATCTGACATTCTACCGGCCCATCAGTGTACCATCTATGTACTCGGACGTGCGGTAACTCCCTTAATTAGAATCGTAAGAAGTGAATCGTTCTTGTTTACCATAGAAAGAGTATTACAAAAACAGCGAATGTGGAAAAACATCTGATGAGGCTGTCAAGATGAGGGCAATCTCGTTATGACTATATAGTTCAAAATTTTCGTTTATTCCCAGTAGTTCTTTTGAAGGGACTACTGAGACTTGTTTGTCCGTATAGTTCCTTCAAAGGAACTAAAGGAACTACTGAGACTACAAAGTTTCTTTACTTCAATGTGTATGCCCCTATATTGCATCATAAAATAAAAGTAGTGATTAAATACGTGAAAAATTTGAATTTAAAAGTAGCAATTTGCAATATTTAATGTTCACATCAGAAAAGCATTTAGGTCAGAATTTTGTTAGCTATTTGTCGTAAAATGAACGTGTAGTAAACACATATTAGTTCAAAACTTCTCATTTGCTAGCTCATCTATAACATGACACATGTACGCGAGTTTAAGACATCTACTAACGTTCGGGGTTCAATCCAACCTCACCTACGAGAAGGTACACTAGCAACTGCGAAACTACCACTGACATATATTGTGACGAAAGGAAACAACAAACATGACTGTAGCACAGGCTTTGCTATCGGAAGCCTTACGTTCGAGAGGTTGCGAATTCGAATCCTGGCCACTACCGACATCAGTGCACTCCTAACACAAGCAATCTTAGCTGGAGGGAAGGGGTTAACTAATAATTTCGGTCACTATTGTAGGAGTATTAGTATGCACTCTATAAAAACATAAGAAACAGTCAAACAAAACTGAAAACTCATACGCAACCGACATAATGTTATAGTATGTATACTTATGTATTTGTTCCACTTACAGAATGCGTTGTTCCTATATTTATGTCACTTCATATTAATTTTCACACACTTTCCTTCACTAAATCTTATAGGTAATATGCTTCTCTTCAACAGTTATACAATCGTGCAAATGTCTCCTCCGTGACAGATACCGCAAGGGTGGGCGGCACGCGCTCGTTCTGGCTCGAGACATTGACCTATCTATTTGTTAGACTACTATCAGTATAGAGACGCGTACATCTACTCGTAATACATGCGTACAGCAACGCTATTACGAATATATGCCGAGTGGAGATATTTTTGACCGAGCAGCTGTAGGATGCGACCGCGACTCATCTGGCACGACGATCGAAGCTCACATCTGCAGTGATCATGCAAACTTTCCGCGTAAACAATGCGTGTGAAACATATTGGTAGTCTTAAAAAGTGTAGAACGATTTCAGTCCTATTAAACTTCGATTTACAAATGCAACATGTAGCATTTTCTAGGAAATACAGTTATAGAACACTTTATTTGGATTAGGTAAGTGCGAATGAAAATGAATGTGCTCGATATAGATATTGCAAGTTGTAATGTAGACGTTATAGAGTAAATAGTTATATTTTACAGTGGTCGGAAAACAAATTAGAGACATATGTAAAAGAATACTGAAAGCTATATTAGTATCGTTTTAAAACTTACTTTGTAAATCGATAATAACGACGTCGATGCGTTAACGACATAATGCAAATAGGCAATTGTTAATGTTGTATTATATCTGTGCATTTGACATTGTTACATTAAGCTATATTTAAAAATATAATTAGCTAGCTCAACAGCCTATCTATATATTTATGTACCAGCAACATCAATCAATCAATCAATTAGACTGCTGCAGTCCACTGCTGGACATAGGCCTCTCCCAACATAAGCCACGTTTGCCGATCCTCCGCCTTCCGCAACATATTTAATGATAGTATAAAATTTCGCTGTGCAAAAATCTCCTGTACCTAAATTACCACTTTTTCTATGTCATAGATATAATGTTCTTCTTCATCCTAGCGTTCCTAGTAGTATCCGAAGCTTTCACCTCGGAATCTGAGGTCTACTTTGCATAGATAAATTTCATAATAAATTAAAACTGAAAAATAAATTCAATTATTTGCCATTTGATTTCCTCTTCAATGTTTATTTTATTAACCCTATAATCACCAAGAAATAGAATTATACTGTAATTTCGAATAGCTGTAGGTATACACTAGTAAAACGATATTCAACATCTTTATACGACATTTGGTTTACATATAGTAATGGTGCACTCTACTGCAAGGATAATGGAATAATTCCACCGCGATTCACATGAAACTCGCTATAATATTATGATAATTGCTCACCGTATTTCTAGTGGAAAATTAAAGCAGCCTATTATGGCTCGACTCATGAAATGATACGAAGCAAAATTGACGGAGTGGAAACGTATCATAGAGGCAAAACGTTTAGGTACGTATATCAAAGGCATATTTAACAGGAGCGTCTGTCATTTACATTGGCAAATTATATCTACTGCAGTTTGCAATCGATACGGTTTCGAGACTTATAGTTCAATCATATCGTTATCGTTTCTTTCATGTAGGCATGAATAGAAACGATAACGATATAATTGAACTTACTTACTATGATTGAACAAGGTAAGGTAAGCCTCATGTAAAAACTCCAGTAGAAAGTTTATTACTAGCGGCCACCCGCGAATTCGTACGTGTAGAGTTCGTTTTTAAGGGGGTCCTAAGGGGTGGAGTTTCGTAAAATCCGTTCTTAGCGGATGTTTACGCCCTATAAGGAACCTACCTGCCAAATTTCAAGTTTGTGGATGGTATAGTTTCTAAGATTTAGTGATTAATCAGTGAGTGGCATTTTGCTTGCATTTATATATAGGTAGAAGTTTAATAATTTTGTTGACACAATAACGATCGAACATGAACTGATTCTTTCCGATTCCGAGCTTTGTTAAAAATCAAGGTTGTTGAGAGAAGAGGCAAAATACTTAGGATCATCTTAACTACTCAATATTCACTAATATTATTAGTAATTAAATCATCTAAAAGAATTTACAACGGAATTTCATTCTTAAAGTTGCCATAAATGTCACATTAAGGGTTTATTGTAATAATAAATAAATTTAGTATACTGTAAAAACTTTCCTTAAAATAAATTAGTAGTAAAATTTCCTAAAATATTTTTAGGTAAGTAGGTAGAGCTCGTTGACTTGGCTCGATTTCAAACACCTCTCTCCATAACTAAACTTGAATATAATTGATTCCGCAATGTTATGTGTCCAACAACAACATTATTTCATTATCAGCATCTAAGCAATTTGCCGGCATTTGAGGCTGTCAACTTTCACTTCGGAGTCCGGGCTCCGCTTTCCGGCGCTTACTCCTCTACTTCGAATGGACTAACCTGTTTGCCGATACACCAGCTGATAATGAATTTAACCAAGCCCAGCACTGTGGTGATGATGACGTCAGAATATACCTACATACGAGTATAAGAAAAAACAAAACACAAGCTGCTATCCAATCCATTTCAATAGTAGGTATTGTAGTGTTATAGAAAGATGAAGCCATGGCCATGTACTAGTGCAAAATGTATCTAATTTAGTTCTAAACGTTTCGTGGTTATCGAATATGATTTTGCGATAAATTGCAACTGTATTTAGGGATAGGCGTTGAATGAACGAACAGTTTATTTAGACTGTTTATTTCTCATAAACGGTAAACTAGTTTATAGTATACAGATAAACTGGTTTACTCATGAACGACATTCATTTTGTGCACTGTGAGTGCGAACGAGACCGGTTGACGCGAAGCGCAAAGCGACGATAAGCGCGCCTTCCGAGTTAACACGAACTAACCCGAAGGATTACGAAGTACGTAGTACCGAGGACACAGACAATCTGTGAATGCATAGTTCGAGGCGTACCTACTTCGTAATACTTCGTTCTTGTCACACTTAATAGATTTTATGACTACCTATCTCTCTCTTCCGATCGGCACGTGCTAAGGAAAAGGACAATCTTCATTTGCGGTCTGGACGTATAGTTTTAAACTCTATTGCCATAGTAATAGAATATGCATCTGTATTATTCGTATACAAAAATGTTTAGCATTTCATTTGTTTACATTACATTATTTTTTTAGTTTTCAAATAATAATAACAAAAAAAAAAGTATAATGCATAATACATGATTGTACAATTTCAATTATTTCAAATCAACAAAAAAAAAGAAACAAAAAGAAAAAAGGGAAAGATCGCGGGTTCGAGTCTCCTGCCCGAGTATTGATTTCGCTTTTTCCAATTTAAAATAATTTGTTTAGTTTAGCATACTAAATGCATTAAAATTATCTCAAAAAGAAAAAAGTTTCTAAATTAGTATTTATGTAATCATATAGTTATTATTATTTATTAGTTAGCCTGCCAGTCCTAAACCTGGAAAAAGTATGAAGGAAAGTTCATTTTAAATAATAGTCGTTGTTCGATTAGCACGTAGTCATCAATTCAATCAAGTTCATCGAAACTAGTTCAAGGAAATTGGTCGAAAATTCAGCAGTTTATTCTATAGTCATCAATTCAATGTCATGAAGTCGCAGTAAACTAGTCGAAAAAAAAATCGTTTTATGCACTAGTTTATTGTCGACGATAATCGGTCTAGTTTCGTTTACTAAAAAAGCGTCAACGACCCATTCCTAAACTGTATTTATAACACTATCAAACGGATTTTACGCCATCCGGTCGTAAACAATTGAATGACCGTAATTGAGTTTATTTGTTATTAGACATGCTAATATGTATCTTGATCCAAATAACATAATTAAAAAGTATTCTGATAGATGACTTTTTAGGCACTCATTTGTCAAGATCAAGATTTTTGGGGCCAAACTGCAGGCTGAATAGCTGACGAGACTTTGATGCAGGATTTCCTCTCGGTAGTTCGATGGCATATTTTTGTTGATCAAAAGTGTGTGTCAAGGTAAATCAATAAGGGACTAATATAACACAAATACAAAATATTTACTGATTTGTTGAGTACATTGTTGTGCGTATAAACTTGTTCCTAAACCTCTACTTTCCCAGGTGAAACCAGGTTGAAGTCGCTTACACAGCCTAAAAATTACTTACATAAATATACTGAAGTGGTTTAGGCACGTAGAACGATTTAATGAACAAATTAAGTCTAAAAGGCAAACGGCAAAGTGTGCAAGTCGGTCAGGGCACTCAGGGCTGACCTCAAAGAATATACCTATAGCGATAAAATCTTGATCTTTTGAAAAAGAGTAAATATGAAATAATTTCCGCTGAAAAAGCGGTTGATTGGTTAAAATGTTGTCTTTACACAAGAAACAAATAGTGATCTGTTATTAAATCTTTATTTACTAGAAAGTAAAAAGAAATATAATTTCGGTTACTAACATTTCTACTATTATTTTTAAACTATCGCGGTGTAAACTCATAGTTTTTATGTTTCGGGACTTATCGCGATTAATTATTATTTGGAACTTTGTTCCTACATAGGCCAAACGAAGCGAACCATTGCAGAAAGGGTCAGAGAACATATCGCGGCTGTGAAAAACCGTCAGCACAATAAATCGGCAGTAGCAGAACATCTTGAGTCGGGGGCCAATCACTGGATTGAGTTTCATCAGCCTAGAGTCCTCTCCACTGATCGCCACTATTATCCACGGATTGTGCGTGAAGCTATTGAAATCAAAAAATATAAAAATTTCAATAGGGAAGATGGATTCAGGCTGTCTGGGACGTGGAATCCAGTGATTAAATTACTCAAACCCAAAAACTCAGTGCCATTAAAAACTGACGTAGTGAGTGTTGTGTGTCGCCAGCCTTACCATTCACAAATAAGTAGTGGAGGGTAGGCGCACAAATTAATCCTCGACGCTCGCAGACCAGTCAAGTCGTGACCACGGGTGCTGCAACGCACCCGAAACGTCGGCACAAGTAAGTTCCAAATAATAATTAATCGCGATAAGTCCCGAAACATAAAAACTATGAGTTTACACCGCGATAGTTTAAAAATAACGTTAGCAAACCGCTACGGGCCGGAAATTGCACAAAAAGTGAAAGACCTAGAATATTATCGGAAAAAGTGTGCGCGTATTTCTACCTCACTTGTGTTTCTCACGAAATGCCGTGATTGGGACATTATTCCTACGTGTGTTCGTATCAAACCGCGGAGTGACATCGCGTATTCCGATAAGATTCTGAGACACGCGAGTGTTCGTTTACTACGACAACTAATTAAAAACAACTATGCGGAGTTAGATAAAGTGCACAGAGTGTTATACGTGTTACATTTGGAGTGCAGTAAAAGGTTGACCGGGAGTGACTTTGATTTAGTGGATCGCATTGCATACCAACAAGCAGAGAGAACCTATGAACTAAGCAGCACCACGCATGATGGGAAATTTCTCAAATTAGCTGCTCGCCAAGGTAAAGGTACATATGTTCAAAATAAGGCTGGTGACACACTGAGCAATACTGTGATCAATTTGTCAAAAGTAGACTTAGACCGGCCAACCTTAAGTATATTACAAAAGGGATTGAATTACGCTCTTACACCGAAAAATGTGCCATATGAAAACATCATCTGTAGTGTAGAGGAGGCAATAGCCCGAAATAAGATACCAGTTTGTGACGCTGACACTTTACGACAAGATGTCGCCCATGTCTTACGGAAGGCCCGCCTTCCGAAAAGTAATGCTACCGCCGAAGAGCGGGAGGCTTTGGTTGAGTTGCGGAACAACAAAGAGGTTCTGGTATTGAAAGCCGACAAGGGGAATGCCACAGTAATAATGCATACTACGGATTATGAGGCAAAAATAGGCACCTTACTCGAGGACACCCACACATACAAGAGTGTTAAATATGATCCCACGTCAAGAGTAACACGTAAAATACGCAGTTTGATTAAGGAGCACGAAGAGGATTTCACAAAGGACGAGTTCGAAAAATTGCACCGACCTAAAGTCACACAACCACCAAAACTGTATGGCTTGCCCAAAGTGCATAAACCCAATGTGCCACTGCGACCAATCGTAAGTCAAATTGACTCGCCTACCTACGATCTAGCGAAACACATTGCTAAAGCACTGCAGCCATTAGTGGGAAAAACACCGTCCTTTGTCAAAGATTCGCGCCATTTTGTGGACATAATCAAAGACATTACGTTGGAACCAGATGAGCTTTTGGTAAGTTTTGACGTGGAGTCGTTATTTACCAATGTTCCATTGCAAGATTGTCTACGGATTATCGAAACCAAGCTGAAGGATAATGGTCTACCGGATAGTTATGCAAAGCTACTGCAGAGTTGCCTCGAAGGGAACTACTTCCTTTACCATGGCCAACACTACCTCCAGATAAACGGCGTCGCCATGGGCAGCCCTTTGGCACCAGTCGTGGCAAATATTTGGATGGAACATATTGAAGAGGAGGTGTGTCGGAACGCCCACACCCAGATCAGGCTATGGAAAAGGTATGTAGATGATGTTTTCTGCATCTTTAAAGGCAACAGTGAGTAAGTGGTTCGCTTTACTGAGTATCTCAACTCATTACATGTGAAGACACAGTTTACGTATGAGATTGAGAACAACAGGACATTGTCTTTCCTGGACATCAAGCTAATGGTGCGAACCGATGGCTCTTTGGCCCACACTGTGTACCGTAAACCCACTCACACAGACAGATACCTGCACGCCTCCTCGCATCATCACCCACTTCATTTAAAATCAGTAAGCTCGACGCTCATCAAGCGAGCAAATGACCTGTGTGACCCTGAACACCTGCAGCAGGAGTTAGATCATGTTCAGGAGGTTCTTCAAGTGAACGGGTATGTTACGAGTTCTAGAAAGCCGCGACGTGTACCGAGGAAGATGTTACCGGGTGTTGACCGCCAACCGGCGTACATGCCATATGTGAAAGGTATAACGGACAAGATTGGATCCTGCTTACGGAAGTTTTCCATTAAGACTATCTTCAAACCGTGCGCCAAAGTAGCGAAATATGTGCGAACATCGAAGGACGTCATACCTCTACAAACACCAGGTGTCTACAAAGTGGATTGCAGCTGCGGCAGTTCCTACATAGGCCAAACGAAGCGAACCATTGCAGAAAGGGTCAGAGAACATATCGCGGCTGTGAAAAACCGTCAGCACAATAAATCGGCAGTAGCAGAACATCTTGAGTCGGGGGCCAATCACTGGATTGAGTTTCATCAGCCTAGAGTCCTCTCCACTGATCGCCACTATTATCCACGGATTGTGCGTGAAGCTATTGAAATCAAAAAATATAAAAATTTCAATAGGGAAGATGGATTCAGGCTGTCTGGGACGTGGAATCCAGTGATTAAATTACTCAAACCCAAAAACTCAGTGCCATTAAAAACTGACGTAGTGAGTGTTGTGTGTCGCCAGCCTTACCATTCACAAATAAGTAGTGGAGGGTAGGCGCACAAATTAATCCCGCGCACCTCTCGACGCTCGCAGACCAGTCAAGTCGTGACCACGGGTGCTGCAACGCACCCGAAACGTCGGCACAAGTAAGTTCCAAATAATAATTAATCGCGATAAGTCCCGAAACATAAAAACTATGGATTTCTACTATTAATTATTCTTTACAAAAAGCGTAATTTAACAATACAGATTTATTTTTGTATTCGCTTTGTATTCCAACAATACATAAAGGATCCTAAAGGTCAACCTCGCGTTGGTAGCGCTTTTCCATTTACAGGAGAGAATTATATTCTATTTTTAGAGAAGCGGAATAAAGTAACGAACCTTTTTATTAGTTCACAAGTCATGAGAAAAATAAATTACCAAAATAGGCCGCTAGGAGGTGAGTTCGTTACAATGCAAATAGATTCGTATCTCGTGGCTACAGAAAGCTCCTAATTCGTGTTGAGCGGTAAAAAATGAGTTCTTGGTGAAAAAGCTTCCGGCAATTCGAATCACGTTAAGTGTTCATGCGAATCGTAAATTATGTTTATGAGAAGTCGGAATGAGTTCGTGACCATGTTGGAAAACAAGTAAAAAACACAAACACATTGGAAACAAAATAAACATGTTTTATCGTCAAGTTGTTATTAACTTTTTCAATGACACAGGGGTCAGAATTTTCAACAGTGATCAAGCCTAAAAGTAAGCATCAGTCAATAGCCAATCGCGTTAGATAATGTGATACCCGGTTGGAATTTTGATCCCGTTCCCACAACTAATGGGAATCTATTCCCACGATAAAAAGTGTAAGCCTATGTGTTATTCCAGTATAAGTATAGCCCTGTATCAAATTTTAATCAGATCCGTTCAACCATTAAAGCGTGCTTGACTAACAAACATCCCAACATCTTCACAAACTTACATTTTAAAATATTATAACATTAACAGGATGGGTTAGCCAATCGCGTTAGATATTATGCTGAGCTGGGTAGTTGGAGCCCTAAAAAGTCCAACAACAACGGTCTAGTTGCAATGTTTCGATATAGCCTAATGTCACCATTGGGTCGTGGAGGTCAGATGGCAGTCACTTCACGGAAAATATCGAGGTCCAGCCAAATCGCAGTTAAGACTGATAAAGCGACCCCAGACTCCGAGGTGAAAGCTTCGGATGCGACTAGAAATTAACGCTAGGATGAAGATTATGCTGAGCATCTTCACATCATTGTGATACACAAGCAGTAGCTACCTTTTGATTTTATACTCCATTAAACAGATGTTATATTAAAAAATATCTTATATTTTTGAAACCGATTAACAAAATACATTTTGACAAAAATAAACTTACGTCCAATTTTTTTTTTCTGGAACAAGCTTGATAACTGAATGAAATTTTGAAGCATTTACTATGCTAACTGTTCAAATCGATTAATCGACCGTCGCCCTTAAGACGGTTGTATAAGGGAATTTGGATTGATTTCGTACGTGTCTCGGTGGCTTAGTGGTCAGAGCGTTCCCCCTGTAAGGGAAAGATCGCGGGTTCGAGTCCCGTCCGAGGTCGATTCTTTTTCCCTTTCTTAATCGATTTAAAGCTTGATAACGTCAAGTTACCACGTAAATATACCAACAAACATTTAATTTTATTGATGATATACACATCATGCCAACACGGTTAAATGGGTGGGTGCAATGTAATATAATCTTTATCAGATGGAATATTGAATGAGGCAAAGTGGCTTTGGCTTTACCCATGTAGGTAGATTCTACTATATGTGACAGTATTGGTCGCAGCCGGCGGAAAACGTAGTTGAGCAAGGCCTAATGCATAATGCAAAGGCAATCCATGCCCTTTCCGGCTGCCACAAACATTAGCCTCGGATTTTACTGGTATAGAATCCAGCGAGGAAAATGTCATAGGTTAGATAAAAGTAACAATTAAGACAATATACTCGTACTCTACTCGTACTGTCCTACTACACATGTCAAATTTCAAAAAATTTCACATAGGCTACTTTTCATAACTGGAATAGGTTCCCATGGTAGTGTTCCATGAGGGGTTAGAGGGAATATTAGTAATTACGGTTACTACTATTTTTTTAAATATCATAAAACATAAACATTTCTAATCAGCGTTCATTATTCTTTTCAGCGCCAAAACATTCCAAAAGTATGTGTAAGTTGGTTTGAATCAGCCGTATTCGTGTCAGTAACTGACTATAGGTACTTACTTTTAAAATGATTGTCCAGATGACGCCAATAGACTCACCCCAACATACACGGCACATTGTTGAATTCTAAACCGCTTTTGATTTAGAATCACACGGAATATTATATATCAATGCCAATATTTATACCGGATCACAATATTGCATCTTGATCTTGACTGCCTATTAGGGTACATTAAAAAAGTATTTTGGTAGAGCATGTTCTGCACCATGCTGATACCCACGCAATAAATCTAAATATATACATAGATTGAAGTAAAACGTAAAAAAACTAATTCCAGAGTATCTACATCCGCCGAAGATCTAAGCTTTTTCTCTACAAATATTAGTTTTCATGGGCGTAATGTCTCGGTCTCTATTTATTTGTCCCACCGAAAGTGCGTTTATCTGGAACACTTAGCTATGTATATAGGGCGATCGTGTCCCGGAAGGCCCGTATTTACTCTCACAGAATGAAGGAGAAAACTTATTATTTTTTAATAAAATGTACCGGGTGATGTTATAGTCGTTTCGGAGCGAAAGATTTTGGGCACAGTTTCGACAGCGAAATCGTCTCGAAGTATTAATTTTGCGAATATGTAAAGTAAGTAAAGTAAAGTAAAAACGTCTATTGTACACCATAGATATAACAATATAACATAGGAAACTGAGTTATGTGGTAAGTACAGATGGCGGCCTTATCACTCTGCGGCAATTTCTTACAGGCAACCATGAAATAATGTACATATTATTCCTAACAACGACACTAAATTGAGGGAGGAAGAAGAACTGGCCTCAGGCTCCAAAGTGCAAGCTTGGGATGCAAACGGGATTGGCGCTCGGTTGATGAAGAAGAAGAAGATACATACCTACAGTTGAAACTCAAAACTCAAAAAATCATTTATTACATAAGTATAAGTAGACTTTTAAAACGGCACGTACAATAAATCTCCTATAAACTCCTACAGTAACAATATAAATAAATGCCTACATGTTAACAAACCTCTAAGCTCTCTTTAGTTTATTTCTTACCCACTAGGTATTTTACAAGTCAATTTGAAGAGCTCTCAATTCCAAGTACTGCCAAGAGGGTAACATTGAAAAATACTTAATTTGTAATCCTAGAACTAGAGACTCGGCCCATGGGCTGCCGTCACCACGCGACTCATAAAGAGTCTAATTTAATGGCTGTCAATAATGGCCAAGTTTACGAGCGATCCTACCAATTTACGGCTTATTGGCAAGCAGCCGATATAGTGCGTGTTCATTGTTTCACGACACACAGTGCTCGAAATATTGCTCTTAATTTGTAAATAGAAAAAAAAACATGGAACAAATCCCATTAACCTACATAAACACATTGTTACTGTCAAACCTATCGGCATATCATTAGTCGTACGGGCCTCCTCGTCATAAACTGACAAGTGTTATTTTCGTCTCTTCAATAATATATTATAACCTATAGATATGTTGTCCACACTATAAATGGCGACAAAAAATAATGACTTTGACCTCTCTGTTAGTTTAAATAAAAGTCTCATATTACTGCACTTTACTAAAACATGTCAGTAATTGTACGGTTGTGATACTACCAACTGCAAATGTACCTTTGTAATCTTATATATTTATAAGGAATTACAAAATTATTTATGCAGTTAGTAGTATGACAGCCAAAGACATTTCATAACATAGACATGTCATATGCTTACAAATCAACGTAGAAAAATGTGCCGAACTCACACACACACATTTTTAATTCATCTACACTTCCCTACATAACCAATGGATTGAAAAGAGAGGACATGAAAAATACAATATAAAAGAAGAAGACAGCTATTGTTTGTCACTTGAACTTTAATGATAACAATGTACCAATCACAGTGCGGTTGCTAGTCGGTGACATAGGCTAACAAAATTATTGAAAAAGAAGGTACAGAGCTCTCTGAATTGAGGTTATTGCCTAATTTTGTTTAGACAAAGATGTTTGTTTAACTTTGTTAATGTATTATGAAAAAGCTAGGTATAATTTTTAAATTTCATTATTTTGTTGCTGTCAGTAGTACAATTTTAACAAGTACCTAAGTAGGTACTTGCCAGTAAAGTGAAGTTTGAGATAATTGCGTAATTTTGTTTAGACAAAGATGTTTGTTTGTCATTGTTATTGTATCTTCTAATATATAAAATTCTTCTGTCACGGGGTGCGTAATCGAACTCCTCCGAAACGGCTCGACCGATTTTGATGAAATTTTTTGTGCTTATCCGGTATCTATGAGAATCGGCCAACATCTATTTTTCATCCCCCTAAGTGATAAGGGTGCAGCGGGAACGGGATTTGAATACCACGCGGGCCGAAAATATGGCGGTACGAAGTTCGCCGGGGCAGCTAGTTAAGTATAAAAAAGCTAGGTATGTTTATTCTATTTCATTATTTTGTTGCTGCCAATAGTACCTACAAATTTTAACAAGTAGGTACTTACCTAAGTAGATACTTGCCAGTGAAGTGAAGTTCGCACTTATTAACTTACTTGAACCACATAGTATTAGTAGGCAATTATAAAAAACAACAAATTAAAATTGGGAGGTAGTAGGTATGTAGTGAGTTTAATGCCTACGATATTCTCATCTGTACTTTAATCTATGTTCGGATCACACACGTCCTTGTCGCTCACGCACCAAATTATATCATACTGTCTCTTTTTATTTTCGTGCTGACAATTTTAAATTGAATAATAAGAAAGTCAGAAATTTGGTCTTTATCAGTCGAAATATGTATTATTTCCATGTGATATGAAATCCCTTTTGATGTATTAACTTTAGAGTAATAGTTCGTGCAGTGTCTATAAACATACGATGGCATTTTCGTTATTTTTATAAGTCACTGATGCTTCCGCTCAACGTCCGGCCGGCGCCGCTCGGCACGCGGTACTAGAGGCAAACGTTCCAATTGACTCGTTTTCGAATCTTCACGATTTTCGCGCAATAACGTATCTACTTCTTTTTATATATAATATCTTTGATGACAGCCGTTTAGTTTTCGGTAAGTTTCGGAAAGTTCGCGCCCGTGCTACATTTGGACCGAAAAAAAAAACAATAACGGCACTGACTCACAAAGGACGTTCAGAGCCCTTTGAGACCATGACTACTGGTTAGTTTAATTATAATCTAGCGTGGCTCAACCACAGTATGCCCGCACTACCACTTACAAAGATCAAAAAAACGCCATTATATTTTATCATTTCATATTATGTATCTGTTTGAAGCAGAATGTCAAGTGATGATACACGAATAACTAAATACGAAAGTAATAACATAATTAATGTGTTTGAGTGATCTCATCGCTTAATAATTTCGGTCGGGTTGTGTCATGTATTTGTCAAGTCACTTGTGATTTCCGTGATGCGATGCATTCCACACGTGGTTATTATTATTACTATGTTTATTTTGATCATAAGTGTAGTCATTATAGTAAATCAGTAAATCGTACAGTGTTTGGTTAGTGGTAAACAAAACTAGAGATCTGGGCCTCGATTCTGCTAAAACACAACCACTGTCATGCCACTGCCACTGCAAGAAATTTCCAATTAATTTTAGTCTTTAAAGCAATGATGTTAAAGGTTAAAATTAAATGGCTTTTTGTAGAGCGAATGAGAGAGTGTAATGAAAGTTTTTTCATTTAATTTTGGACTTTGATTTTGTAGCAATAAAGTCTAAAATTTGTTGCCATTTTTTACAGTCTCGGTGGTTTGACAATGGTTTTGCTTTAGTAGAATCGAGGCCCTGTTCTGTGCCTAGGGTCAAGATGATCATTCCGTTTAGATTGTACTGATTTTGTATTTCATTATTTTGCAAGTGCATTGCTTGTCTAGGCCCATAGGCCATTAACAAGTAATGGGAACGCTACTGCCTGCGTCTGTCGTTGTCGTATGCGGTCGGCTTTATGCAACTATGAATATATTCGTTTGACATATTAGTCACAATAATAACAAACTATGCCAACTAGCCATTGTAGTCGTAACTATTAATAAAATTGTATGCTGAAAATTGGCTGAATCCACTACCTAGTCATCTCTACAAAGTAAGTTTAAATAAAAGAATCGTTATTATAGTTAATATGCTTAGCTCTAAATTGCTCTTATAAATAGATTGACTCTATAAATAACTACTTTTTGCACATTTTTCTTGAAATTATGTTGCAGCATAATAATATGAAATGTCGTATTTTCAACGGAACACGAGCATCTTCACAAGACGCATTCCCGTGGGCGGACAGTTAATTTCGTAATCAGGAATCCCCGTTTACAAAAGAATTTAGGCGCTTTGAACCGTCAGCAACGAAAGCGCATGAAACATGTTATTTCTTTACATATTTAAACAGTCTTCTTCTTCATCCTAGCGTTAATCCCAGACGCATCCGAAGCTTTCACCTCGGAGTCTGGGGTCCGCTTTACCAGTCAAACTGCGGATTGGCTAGATTTCGTCATTTTTCGCGAAGCGACTACCATCTGAACTCCACAACCCAATAACGATATTGGGCGATATCAAAGCATTGCAGCTAGACCAGTTGTTGAACTTTTTTGGGCTCCAACTACCCGTAATGACTGCCGTAGATAGACGGCTTATCATGCTCTCCGAGACACGAACAGACCAATGCAAATACTCATATTCATGCATAAAAATATTTGCACTGAGTGGGGATCGAACCCGCGCCTCCTGCATAGCGGCCGCGTTCACTACCGCTACGCCACAGAGATAGTTACAAATTATTTACACAATTTATATATATCCAACAAGATAAATTCATTCAGTACCACATATAGATTTGTTGTGTATATGCGCTTGTGTGCGTGAATTAGAGTTACGCGCATTGTTAGTTTGATGGAATTCTAAAACTGCCACTGCTGACCGTGCCATATAATTTATGTCGACATCTACTAGCCTTTCTGCTACACATTTTATGCCTACCTACTTATTTGTCAGAAATATATATTATAAACTTATGAAGTTGTACTTTTGTAGGAACATAACGCTACAATACATAAGTAATAAATCAAATGCAGTTCAACTACACGCTGCCGGTCGTATCTTTTATCGACATGTATTTGAAGCTCAAGTAGTTGGAGCACATAATTAATTGATGAAGTAGCGAACAGTATACACAGGAAGTACCTACTACAAAACGAGAGGTGCAGAAATTAATTTCATTGTCAGACGTCAGTTACTGCGTTTAAATTAGACTCTATGTATAATGTGTAAACAAAACAGTAATGTATTGATTTGAAAGCGAAATAGTACGTTAGATTTACGAATACCTAGAGTGGCTAGTAGACGAAGCTCAGCGTCAGAGGCTATCGCTCATACGTAGTATATTACTTACTCGGTGGCTATCGCGGAAAACGCATCACGCTCCACTATGTTTGCTTATGTTCACGTTCAGTGATCTGCGTCTAATGTTGTGAAGTTCTAAGCTCTATAAAACACGCCTTCACAATTCTCATTCTCACGTTAACGATTAGTTTGAATTCCTGTTGTTGTTTTATTACCGTAACCTGTTCATCTGGAGCATTTGATTGAATACAAATAAAAACATCTTATAAAGTTTTAGTTGGTGGCTACACGCAATCTCGACATTACATTAGTCTTGCTTACGTAAGCTAAGCTACATATCCTCGTCTTACACCTTTTTCACCAGTTTGTTCTTTCAACTAGTCTGCACGCTCCGTTAATTTACTAACTACACCATAACTTTTGTTTTTATCACATTACTGTCCATCCCAAGGTTGCCTGGAAGAAAGCCGTACATTGTACATTAAACTGTATGTATACATGCTACCTACTTGTCATACTGTTAATCTATTTGTGTACCTACAATAAATAATTATTTATCTATACATATCTGTCCATCCTTACACAGGCATTAAAACCCTCATAGAGTGATCGCATTCTTCATCAATCTGTCAAATGTCTTTTCCAAATCTACAAAAGTACAAAAGTACAAAAGACGTTTGTAGACGTTTAGTAGATTGAATTTATGAACTTTCTTTAAGATGAAGAGTATTAAATATATTTTTATAAATTATAAATATACCTGTATTTACAATGATAACAAATAAATAAATAAATATATTTATTGTCCAACAATTATTTACGACAATTTATTATACCATAAACATGGAATTTATCCACAGTAAAGAAGGATAGTTAACCAAAACACTGTTAGTAGAAAATAGATTAATAACTAATTTAAAGCAGAATATATTTTGACTTGAGATATTATAAGTCCAAATTCAGTTTCATCATCGTTATATTGTGTCGTCATCATCTCAACGTTAGTATCACAGAAACATAGAAACACGTAAAGAACACGTGATACAAGCGTCCAAAACGTTATTTCACTATTATGCATCCTGTATTATAAAGTGCGCCCCTTCAACATCAAAGAAACCCGAGAACTCGGATATTGTAAACACAGCAACAACTTCTCACAGTGAATTTCACACATTCCCAGAATATGAACCGGCTTCCCTGTTCCGTTCTAATACAAAATTAACCGCTTCAGCGTTAATCCGACGCTAATAGAGCCGACCTTGACAATCGTAAATATTTATATCATGTTTTATGATGGTCAGTGTGAATGTCTTCTAATTTTAAAATGAGGTTGGTATATAGAAATAGATTGAGTTGTTGTCACAACCTTCTTAAGAACTCAGTCACGCTTCGGATTAGGTTTGTAGACGTGACATATGAAAACGTATCAAAAATGGATTTTGCTCCTACTTTATAGCAGTGTTCTCTGTTATGATAAAGCCGTTTATTGCACCATTATTCATAGCTTTACAAACATCTTAAAACTGAACATTTTTATTACTTACCTACTAAAGCTCGCTCGTTGAAATCCTAATAAATACTATATCAATAGCTTTGACAGCTTCATGTCGATAATATTATGTGTTTAGTGTCAATTGTCGCTTGGTTTCGGCTAGTTCACATAGCACTCACCTATAATCAAATTATTTCCCGGTAATACATAAATATGGGGTTTACAAATATGGAGGAAAATAAATTATGCATATTCTATAGCCATTATTGAAATTAACCTAGTTGTAGTGTATCTTTTAATATACTGCTAGTAACGTGAACTATACCTCTGTCCTATTTGGTCTGTAGTGTAGCGAGTGGAATTCAAATTACGGATTAATTCATTATTACAAACCTATACCTAATCTAGTCTAGCACTCTTTTAGCAAACCTCTAAATTTCGAAATAATTTATTAATAGGTGTGTAATAAAAAAATAAACACCGTTCTAGTTCTATCACCGTTCTAGTTCTATCACCGTTATAGTTCTAACACTGTTCTAGGTCTAACACCGTGGTCATTCTTTTAGAACACCTACCATTTGGGGAACAGGGACGCGCCGGTATTCGTACTTGGGGTATCGGCACATCATCGTCAGGAAACGTCTATTGTGCAAAACTTCGACTTCAAATAGTTATAAAAGCTGTAAATTGGTATTAAGTTAATGGTATATCCTAACTAATATTATAAATGCGAAAGTAACTCTGTCTGTCTGTCTGTCTTTCTGTCTGTCTGTCTGTCTGTCTGTCTTTGCTTCACGCCTAAACTACTGAACCGATTTGTGTGAAATTTGGTACAGACATAGTTTGGAACTTGAGAAAGGACATAGGATAGTTTTTATTACAAAAAATAAAATAAAAAATAAAATTTATTCCGGACATACAGCGCCATCTATTGGTCAAGAGTCGGCATCAATTCAGTACTGAAAATTCATCGGAAAAAGGCTATGTTTGGTCGCGATAACCGACATCCACGCGGGCGGAGCCGCGGGCAAAAGCTAGTTTACCATATTTTTCTAACAGAGATACTTTGCAATCATTAAAAGTAGACCTACTGTTGAGCTAATGCAGAACAAATGTAGGTCTTATGCAGACCCGACGTAGCTCTATTGTAGACCCATTGTAGACCCACTGTAGACCCCCTGTAGGCCCAGTGTAGACCCAATGTAGACCGAAAAATGCGACCCTAAAGTAAACACGTACCTAATGTGTAGTGTGTGTAATGCTTATACTTATGTAGTACAATGTTGGTATTCCTAAGTATTGATTGAAAAAATATCTAAATGCGCATGTAAACGCCGAGCACGTAAACAGCTCGTCTTCAGAACCCTATTCTACAAAGTTCTGAAAGATTACCGCGCTGTACGTGGTACGGAATTATACCTAAATAAGGGGAACCGTTCCTATTCGTTCATTAATTAAATGCCAAGCCGTTTAATGGGTTTTGAAGATAGATCGATTTGTTGTTGCTCGATTCACTCTTCTGTCAAAGATGAATCGAACCATAATTAAAAACTTTTCTCATTACTACCAAGGCCTAGTACTGAGCTGAACTGCCTTTTAAAAGGTAGAGTTTTTACTACACTATCAGAAGGTATACGGTACATAAGTATAAATGCTACAACATTACTTAAGAAATTATTTCCATTAGGGGGAGGTTATAAAATGTATGTTGTTTCCCCCTCCTTTGCCGCACAAAGGTACGCGAGGCTCAATATTTTTTTTCTTCACCGTACTAAAGTCTTGATATACAAATTCTTGGCATTTCACAACAAACAATGTTGGGTTCTTTGTATTTGTTCATTAGTATTTTTACTTTATCGTATTTTTAATATGCGTGCGTATTTTTGCATGTTTATTATGGCTACGTATATAAGGGTATAACAACACAATCAGACACCGTTTCCTCGATTATGTGTATAACTCCGGACACGTATCTTGGACCTAAATCGCAAGACAAACGAGGCTCTGGTACCCGCGGATTGCTGTAATACTCTATGCTTGGTGAATTTGAGTTCGTCCACCGCAGTAGCACCCCGTGCTATCCTCAAAAGATACCCAAGATACGTGTACTGCGCGTATAGAGCAGAGCACATTTTAGATCCAAATTACGTATCCGGAATTAAACCTACCTGCATTGATTTAAATGTTATTTCCTACCTGTGTAGGTACGTAGAGCATTATAATAAACATCACTACGTTATATAGGTCATCAATGAAAATTTACCGCTGCAGTCACAATCACAACACAACGATTACTGCTCAAATAAGAAACATTCGTGGTAATAAACATTGGGGTTATCCCGTATTCGACATTAATGAGTTAGAATTTGTTCGTTTACTGACGGAGAGGTTGAAATGCTGTTTATATTCACCAAACTGAGTGATGAG
Source organism: Eilema depressum (assembly GCA_914767945.1). NCBI lineage: Eukaryota > Metazoa > Arthropoda > Insecta > Lepidoptera > Erebidae > Eilema > Eilema depressum. Next base: position 12,452,930 of record OU612025.1, on the reverse strand, counting down.
TCTGTTAGACCTTATTTTATATACTTTAATTACATCTGATTGGCATGTTTTGTTATAGCTAAGAAAGAACTGTAAGGGGGCCACACATCTCCGCAGCAAATGCTTCAGCACATCTCGATTCTGATCATTGTCGAGAAAAAGCTGCTTGGGTGTGTGTGTAAAGGTATGATTCCGTAGCCGACCGCATACGACAACTGCCGACGCACGCAGCACATACGCGTGATTCATTGCGGTTTCTCAATGGTCCCTTTTATGCGTATCGGAGTTTAACAAGTAATGGGTACGCTGTATGTGCTGCATGCGTCTGTCGTTGTCCATACCTTAACACCACATACACTGGTTATTTCACAATTAGGTAATGATGCACATAATTTAATGATATTTGCAAACATTCGCGAAAGCTGCCCTGCAATTTATCTTGTAGCAAGCATAAAATGTCAAGTTTGTTAGCTCCTCCTTATAACAAAGAATATAATGTTTCTTGAACGAACTAGGTACATTTCTTAATGCTTTATGTTTTCGATTTCAGTACACCGGACATCCATAAATAAATAAATACATATTATATAAATACCTGTAGCATCAGTTTCTGCATTCTAAATATAATTTTATCGCGAATGAATCATATTTATATTCCCAGGTTGAAAACGAAATGTAAACAATAAAACAACAAAATAAATCGAATGTTTCTGTGCGTTTGAAATTTAAATAACGCGATTCATATTTGTCTGTCAATGTCAGTTTTTATATTCATAAATCATATACTCGTAGCAAAGAGTGCACACAGCACATAGTAGTGACGTAGCATCAATTGGTGAGGTAACTTTCCTCGCGATACTAACCTTCACTGTTTCAGAGGTAAGTAACATTACATTACACGAAGACTGAGAAATCTTAAACATGTTGTCTATTATTTATCGAATGACTTCTCTGTAATTGCAAGGTTGCACGGGTAGGAACATGCGTTAAATAATCACTTATGATGGAATAAAAAAATCAGTATTACTTTTTAATTATTAAAGGAGAACTAATGAATAAATCCAAGATTCTGTGAAACTGGACAAGAAACTCTCCAAAACGAAGGGGAGTTCGTTCCTTGTTTTCTTTTTTTCTTTGTTAACTTAATACAGCTGTGGGGTGATATCAAAACCAATAAATAATACCGGCCAAGTGCGAGTCGGACTTGCACATGAAGGAAGGGTTCTGTAGCAACAAATTCGAAAATTGTGGTTTATGACGTATTAAAAAAAACTACTTACTGGATCTCGTTCAAACCAATTTTTGGTGGAAGTTTGCATGGCAATGTACATAATATTTTTTTTTAGATTTATCATTCTCTTATTTTAGAAGTTAGAGGGGGGGGACACATTTTTCCACTTAGGAAGTGTCTCTCGCGCAAACTATTCAGTTTAGAAAAAAAATATGTTAGAAACCTCAATAGCGATCCCCAAAATTAATGCTTTTTTTCTTTTTTTTGTGTGAAATTCTTAATGCGATTCACAGAATACATCTAATTACCAAGTTTCAACAGCATAGGCCTTATAGTTTCAGAGAAAAGTGGCTGTGACATACGGACGGACACTTATAGTTTCGGAGAAAAGTGGCTGTGACATACGGACGGACAGACAGAGAGATGGACGGACAGACATCACGAATCTATATGGGTTCCGTTTTCTCCATTTGGCTACGGAACCCTAAAAAGGATGATAGGTCCTTGATGTCATACGAACAGTTTTGGCGACGAGTAGTTGGAGCTCCAAAAAGTCTAACTACATAACTACGATATCGACAGTAGTTTATGGAAGTCAGCTGACAGTCGCTTCACGGAAAATCAAAGATCGGATATTTCATTATTAGACCGAGAGCCGACTCCAACAACTTGGGCCAAGGCAAGGCTCCGAAGATGACTTGCCTAACATTGGTCTGAGATAATAAATCTGCAAGCATGTAAGATAAACAAGGGAAGTCTCAAGTTCTTGTTTTTGTCCAATAACAAAAAATGTCAAGAGTTAAAACTAACAGAACTCAGTACCTAATAAATAACTATGTACTGTGCGCTGAACCTCAATAAAGCTTGAGTTTATTTTCACAAATCACTGAGGTGTTACTCGAATGAGTTTTGAAAGAAATATTGTGGAAGTATCGTCGGAAGTGAGCTAGCTGCGGCTGGCAGTTAGCCAGTTCTTTTGCGATTCCTGTCATACACGTCAAAGTAAAGTAAAACTTCTACATGTCATTTCACAGTTTGTTTAACTCCACGTAGATACTTGCAAAACTTTAACTAAATTGAAAGAAGTCCCAAAAATGTTTTGCCACTTGTAAAATACCCAAAACTTGGATAGGAAATCGTACTCTAGGGAAGTCAGTTTGCCAATAAATAAAATAAATTTGACAACTTTATCTCTGATACTCATAAGTTTAGTATCGGTGTCATTATATTGAGTGAAATACAGTTTTTTATCCCCATTAAAATTTCTTTTTTAGTACCAAGACTCTTTAGTAAAGTATTAATTTGTAGGAACTAAAAATCTTTAGATCTCGTATCTACTGTTGTTGTCATAGATAGATGACGATTCTAAAATCACGTTTTAGCATTGATTTATATTACTAAAGTAACATTGCATTTTAGTAGGTGTTTATACCATACACATCTTTACAATAATTCTACTGTTTTCATGCTATTACGCGCACTTATGAACAGCTAGTCAGTACCTAATTGGTCGTTTATTATACTGACTATACCAAAAGAATATAAAAAAATACAGATTATAATACTCCAAAAGTGTCTAGTAGGGACCTTGACGAGAAGAGAAAGCGTGTAAAAGGCCTCTCCTCGACGCCCTCAAAGTCGTTAGGTATACGTTCTAGTACAACCATTGTGGTCTCCCTCCTGGGATGGGCCTGAGCCAGGAAAAGCCGCAACTCAAAAGGATATTTGAAAGTTAAATGAAGTGGTTCCCGTTTTCAGTGTCGCAAAACAACTTTGTTTAACGAATTCAATATTTTCGTGCAGATGAAAGCGAAAGTTTAAACACGAACCGAACTTGTAACCAAAGTATATCAATAATGAAATGTAGGTCATGATAAGAAATCGTGATATTCATTTTTAACCAACTTTAAAAAAGAAACCTAGTTCAATATTCGACTCACAAATTTCTAGTGTTCGTAAAATCAAATACTTAAATACATTTTTTATGATTATTTTACTAACTTAATAACGCAAGCAACGTTAGTCCTCGAAACGAAATCGTAAGGTTTTTGTATTATTCTTAATGCAATCATATCATCTAGGTATTTGGGGCCAAGGCCTTTGACTCCGATTGCATCCAAAGCTTACAGTCCGGGGTCCGCTCTCCAACTTCTCATATCTGAATGGTGTGACTCTGAGTCACGCCCCATAAGGCGATTCATGGCAATCATTGGCTTGCAGGTTAGGGTATAATAGGCCCCGAAGATCTTGGTGGGAATCATTACACCCTGTCCTTTACTCCTTCTTCTGTATAAATAGGTTAATTAATTTAATATTAGAGATGATTACACCATGATTATAAACATTTTACAAAGTAAAGTTCCGCTTCTTCATTTCGAGCACTTGTGTGATGAATGGCCCCTTATTATACTCACTAATCATATACCTTATACTACAGCGATGTAATTTGTTTCCTTTTAACGCACTCTCCGGAAGAAAGTATTGATTTTAACTATAATTACTACGTACCACGTTCGTTCTGGCAGCACCCTTAATTTTGATAAATACAGCTACTTGGGTTTGATAGATTGACCTAAAATCGACGCTCTAAAGCTATGGAAATATATTACAATAAAATTCCAGTTATTGAAGCTATATCTTAAGTTGGAGCTACCATTGTCAATAACTGTACAAATAAATTTATATTTGTATCCCTATTTTCAATTTAAATAATATAAATACTGAGTTATAAATTTTATCGAAATTGTCCAATCTTCTACGCGTTTTTCTTCTGAAAGAACCTTCTACAAAGTATTAGAAATCTTAAAAAATAAATACTAGTTTTGGTGATAATGACTTCGTCCGCAAGTTTGATAATTGACAAATTTCGTTCATCGTTCAAAAGCAGATGCTTTTAAGATATCTATTAAGTACCTACTTTATATAAGGTTCTATCAGAAAAAAAACGTGCAGAAAATTTGACATTTTCGAGGAACTTAATAACTCAGTACTTACACCTAGGTACTTATAGGTATAGGTATATACCTCGCGGACGTCTGGCAACAGCTAGTATATTAATATTATCTGAAGGACAAATTGACTTAGTATCATAAATAATTCTGAGAATCTCCGTTTTTAGCTTAGGGTTTATAAATATCTGCTCAAATACAAAGCTCATTCTGAAATAGATCACGATAATTTATAATTATAAACGACCGGTGCGTGTCGTCCGCATGCGTGACGCCTGCCTACGATACGAATCAAACTAACTACTTACCTACTACAATTAATGCACTGACTATACATATGACGCAATAGATACATCAGAGCCAAATGAGAAATCGCATGCACCATGCCTCTACGTAACAGCTTTACAGTTAGGGGTGACGTGTACTAACACAAATACACCGTTAGGAAAGTGAATCCATCTCGGGATTCGAGAGCAACCTGGGCGTCGATTCTACTAAAGCATAACCATTGCCATACCATCGAGACTGCAAAAAGTGGCAATAAATTTTAGACTTTATTGTTTCAGACTCAAAGTCCAAAATTAAATGAAAAAAGTTTCATTACACTGTCTCATTCACTCTACAAAAAGCCATTTAATTTTAAACTTTAACTGCATTAATTTAAAGGCTAAAATCAAATGGAATTTTCTCGCAATCTCTGTAGTGTGACAATGGTTGTGCTTTAGCAGAATCGAGGGCCTGGTGCACTGCCAGCCTAGTGGTGCCAACTGGGTGAACACTATTCGACGCCGCATCCGACTCCACTTTATTGGTGCATGACTTACAGTACTCGTAGATCGCAAATTGTTCCTCAAAGAAAATTGTTAGCATGATCTTTGTGTTAAAGTGTTTCGTGTTGTGCAAATGAATATTAGTCCACTTCACTTGGAAACCATAATGTCAGCTGATTGAGCTCTGAACAGGCTTCTTTTCGGGGTTGGGAGGTTCAAGATATGTACATTAAATTTTGGAAAAAAGGAGAAGAAGATCTGTATTGCTGTGATATCATAAGAACTGTCACAATTGTCACAATCAGTCACAAGAGTGTCGGTAAGGGTGTCACGAGTTCAATAATTTTACCCATCTTAAAAATGTTTTACGTAAAATGCCTAACTTGCTTAAAGAAGTTTTCACTTTATAAATACTGATAAATGCACTTGAATAAAAAAATGTTAGATTCTGTTATAGTTATCTAAAAATGTAATACCACTGCTACTCGTATTAACAGGTAATCTGGGTATGAAATAAATATACCTAATGTAAACAGTTCACCAGAACTAGGTACTTTATTAACCTAATATATTTCTAGAATTTCACAAAACCATTATGATAACAATCATCAATAAAATAATCGCCCGCATTTGCCATCATATTGGATTTTTTTACGGGTACGTGATTAAATAAATATTCTATGAGGTTGTTAAACTGAAAACCACCATTTTGAATTAGTGTGAAGCATCTATAATGGTACCTTTACTTTATAAATTTACTTTACTTACCCTTACCATCAGGTGGGGTGAAATTTACAGACTAAACATAATGGCAAATCGATAGCGGTGCCACGAATGACGAGCGCATCGGTTTCGAGCGCATGGCGTCTATAAACAAAACAGGAATGGACTCAAACGGGGACTTAGCACGCAACGAAATAACGTTTAATCTTGACAAAAGACAAGTCAATTCTAGCATTCTAGAAGTTGTATTTGAATAAAAACTTATTTAAGTTCGGTAATAACTTCAAAGATTGGCATTAATGTTCGTTAAACAAGGTTAACCTTGTAAAAATTACTAATAAATTCATAGATTGTTAAAAAATTGTTGTGTAAATAATTAACAAGAGTTGTTTTGTAAACTACATACCTATAAATAGTTCTTATCATAACCAATTACTTGAATTTACAAAATGTGGCATAATTTAAAAACACAATTCATAAATTCGTTTTTAGTTTTCCACAATGTAAACAGTTGTCAGAAACTCAAACATCGTTCTTATTGTAGTAGGTAGCTGATGAAGTTTGCATTCAAACCACTCTTTAGTTTATTAAAAAAAATTACTTCCAAAGAATCTAATTATATTTCTGGAATAAAAAATAGTAACTATATCTCAGATCTTTATACGCGTATTATTCGACGTTTTGACGTCCGAATAAAAGGAATTTGTACCAAAATTTTATGCTAAGGTGATGTTGAAAACAAAAAGCAGTATTCACCATGGAAGCAAAATCTAAGTACAGTCAGCGTCTGAGAAAACAGACCCCCTCATGCTTTCATATCATTAACAAGGGGGGTCCCTTTTCTCTGAAGCTTACTGTACAATAACTTAGTAGGATTTTAACACTGACACCGCATAAACCAGGACATTAAAAAAATACTCTGAGAGCGAAAATCATTGGCGAAATGTGGATTTTAATACACCTCGGCCTGCCCCTTCGGAGATTTATAGGCTTGAGTATATGTATATATGTATGTACGTATATATAAAAAAATCGAACGAATTCTTAAAAAAAAACTATAAACCTACTGCAAGTTCGGAAAAGGTTTATAAATCGTTTGATTCGAGTCATATCTCAAGTGAAACATCAGTGACGGCCTTTTGAAATAGGTCAGGGTCTATCGGTATAGCCTTTTATATAACGGATATCTTACCTTGGTTGTCAAATAAGACCCTGATGAACTTTCTTACTTTGTGTTATAGGATGTACAGTAGTGATACATGAAATAATAGAACTGTATACATGCTAACTACCTACTTGTCTCTACTGTAAATGAGTAAATCTATTGGTGTACAATAAAGTATTATCTATCTATCTATCTTTAACCTCTTGGCGGTCTGTTTTCTGTATCACGATCAGACTATTATCAGACTCAATAAATTCTGTGAGATAGAGAATAAAGGTCTCTTAGTCTTGAGTAGGTACATTGTCCTTCGTGGAACTTGGAATGCTATATATATTATTATTTGCATTTCCATTCACTCTGGGGAGTGAGATCGTAAATTAGGCGGTAACTTAGTTAGGCGAAATGCGAGAAACTTACGCACCACGGTATTATGATCTCCATAATTATGGAAAATACTACACAGTTGATACTATTTATCCCGTAAGTTAGCTCAGTTCGACTAGTTTAGGATATGGGTTTTGGAATTCGGATAACCATACTTAGATTTTTTTTAGAAACACCCAGATTAGGCCAAATATACATAATGTTTTTCACTGAGCATTAGTTAGTAGTTGAATGCTCTACCGCTATGCGAAAGAGTGTTCAGTGGTTCAGTCGCCAAACAAATGGATTTTTGCTTGGTTTCCAGTCAGTGAAATTTTACTTTTGCTAGTTTTACTGCACATAAAAATCTTGAGGTTGAATATACGACCTCATATTTGATAGTACTTAAACATCAATTACAATAAACCCACACTTAACAGAACGAGCGTCAAAGGATAACTCGAGGAGGCAATCAAAATACAATTATTGGAAGTGTGAATATTATTTATACGCCACGAGCAATCAATCATTTTGTCATGGGGACGTGAATAAATATACAAGCACTTGTGTGGAACAGCCCTATCGATTAATTAAGTATGTACTAAGATTACTCTTTTATCAGTTTATCACTTAATAGTGTGATAACAAAACCCTTTTAGAGACTGAGCTGCTATCAACTCAATCTGTTTATTATTACTTTTAAACGTGTATATAATTGTGTGAAATATGTAGGTATGTTTATTATTTTACTGCGTATATTAAACCGTGATTCATAAAACTATTCACCTACCGTAATGTCATTGCATCACCAAATCCGAAATGAAATCACACATTCGTTTAAAAGGTTGGCGACACCCTATTTTTTATGGAGATATGCACTTTTTGTGTACCGTGTGACACAACGGCTGCGCGGTTATGTAGTACCTACTGTGACCACTCTAAAATACCTGCAGTGCTATATTCTGCTTAGAACTGCTAATTTAACCCCAACACGGCATATTAGTTACGTTATAAGTACATACAAATGCAAAATTAATTGGTGGCACTTCATTTGCACCTACATGACCTACATCTGACAATGTGGCACTTAATTATGTTCAATTAGGTAAGTATAATTAAAATGGAATGACCGCACGCAAACAAAAAAGCACCACACCACAAAATGCAGAACTTGTAAACACCTAACGATATTATTATATTATTTTCATGTTCAATTTCAATTAATTCCTATCCATCTATTTACTCTCACCTTTTTCCCTCCAACAATGTTAACAAAGAAAACAGTCTGGCATATTTTTCTGGATTAAACACATCACAAGCTTTCTCTAAACTTATTCAAAAATTTACTGTACTCGTGTTCCTTCTTTTAAGCGTCGATACTTTCAACTTGAAAGCGACTCAACCGTACCTAAACGTCCTAACGATATTTAAATGATCTACTCTGATACACTATCTTTAGTAACGTATACTTACTGTCATTAAAGTTTTTTCACACAAGCCCTTTACTACCTTTTCAATCATTTAGGTACCTAATTCAACGGAGCTCTAAAAACAGTATCAGAGCCCAGGCCCAGAATAATTAAGCGTTATATTTACAAAGTTAGAGCATTAACCCGTAGGTTTAAAAGAAATCCGTAATGACCAAGGAATGTTTAGAATTCTCATTTGTAGACGAGGAACTGTTCGAATCCAATCGGATTAAAAAATCGACCTTCATGATTACGTGTTAATAGCTATTTGGCAATCGTTTCTGTTGTAATATTAACGTGAATATACTCGTACCTCACTCACCGTACTCATCCACAATTACCTAGACAGTAAAGCTCTCTTAATGAAGTCATTAATAGCTTGAAACTAAATCTCATAATGTACTTACTTACGATGTAAACTACGCCAAGAACTGACTTACAGTTGTATTCTAATGTTTATTTTCTTTTCCTTGTTTAGTATCTAATATTTTGAGGGGTTAATGATATCTCGCCCACATTGAGACCCCACGACATACCTAATTAGGTACTGCTCACACAGATTCTTTTCTTTTAAATTGTCGGATCATGTGCTGTCATTTGCTGGATAGTTTCGTTATTAAGGCTGGGTTGCATCATCTTACTTTAACATTAACAGTGCTGTTAAAGTACCGTTCCCGTATAAAAAAGATTGCACCATCTTACGAGTTTACCTCTCTCTTCTTCATCCTAACGTTAATGCAAAAATTTGCATTAACGTTAGGTTGCGTTCACTACCACCACGCCACAGAGGCTGTCAAGTCTCCCTCTCTCTTGTAAAATATAGCCTTGAGTATAAGAACATTTCTAAAATACACTATGTATGACACACAGTGGCAGATACATTCACCCACATTCACTAGCAACACTAAACAGATACGATGCACATACACATGTTCAGAAAGTGTTAGCCCCATAAAAACAAACAGTTGTCTTTTTAAAATGAAGTTCCTATGCTTGGACAGTGATATTTCTCTTAAGCAATAAAAATTAAAAATAGTCGTATAGTTAGTAGGTACATAACTGTTTCACACCCTTAGCTTCCCAACCGCCCTCTAAGTGCATCCAGCATAAATTACATCTTCTTTCCTAAAAATATGTTTAGAAGGAGGGAGGGAACACACAAACAAATTAACTTCATATACCATCTAAATGATAAAACAATTAAAATCCACTTTTTAATGGTGTCGTTCTCACAAACAGTGAAAATAAACATGACCCTTTATAATATACTAAGTGATACGCTGGCGATGTATGCGCTGAAAGCTGAAAGCTTGACGTGACAATGCGTATAGATCGCGAGTGTGTATGCTGATGGGCTGTAATATGCCCTTTACGTGCGATAAAAACATATACTTACATGCGTGCCGTTACTTCCTATCAGAAAATGATATCAACAGACTGATACTGGGAAATGTGTTTGATATTTGACACGTTAATGAGGCCTATAAATTGTTTGACTGATATGGAATATGATTAAGTATAAAATTATACCTATTTGTCTCTAACATAGGGGCTTCCGTTTAGTTTAGGTTCAGGCTAAACGTATGTACGTCGTCGTTTGTTACTAATTCTTCCTTTGTGACCTCGCTGCTGTCACATAAGAAGGACTACTTAAAGTTCATGAAGTCAGTATATTACTTAAGTGCCCGATCTTCGACCGTTTCATTGAATCAATATTTTGCACCTTGTTTTGCACCTTGTAGGTATACCTAATCGAAATAAAATACATGACAATATTTCACAACTGAAGGCAACTGTAGGCCCACGGGACGTCATCTCTATAGAGTATACCATTCAGGCCAATCACTTCATAATATAATCAATGTACAACATTACATCGAGACAGTAACTTGTTTTAATTTATTTAGCCCAACATTGCTGAATACCCTATTGAATGACAACCGTCAGTCTGCCCGAACCTGTACACAACAAAATGGCTTGAGTGGATCACACAAAGCGCTTGGCTATTTTGATCGTTATCCGGTGTACCTATTCACTACAGAATCACAAAAAGGCAGCGCTGACAGAATAAGATTAATTGATCCTAGAGTCTCAACTAAACGCTAGATACATCCCGTGAAATAGAAATACGCCAGTTTAGGTATATCAGTTTTCCACATTCATGCAAAAATAAATAAACTAGCTCATGTTCGCGGCTCTGCCCGCATAGATGTCGGTTATCACGACTTTTGGTCAATTCTACAATTCTACTCAACCAATTATAAATCAATCAAACGACAGATTTTAAGTCTGACTGACAATTCTAATAATAATAAATGCGATAAAGTCCGTTCAGTATTTTTTGTGTCAAAACCAAACGCATCACAAAAAATTTTGGCTCAATATACGATCAGCACTTAATATCAGTCAACTCTGCACGCGAGAATACACTCTAAGTACAATAATATACCTTAACCGGAAGTGCTACCACACTACATAGGCATGAATCATAAATGTGTCCCATTCTGAGTGTCACGAATAGTACCGTGAAGTCAGGCTGAATGTTTAAAAGGCTCCGTAGAACGCGAGGGTGACGAACGGCGACGTAGGGCGAAAAACACAAGTGAGCGTGGGCCGCATGCCGCACGCCGCACATCGCCGCCCATCCTTTGTTCTCACCGCTAGCGGCAGTCGGCACACGATCAATATTCGCTCCAAATCCAAGATAGTCTATTCCACTTATAATTGCACTGTTCGGGACGATTAATTTATTGATGGCATTAATAAAATATTCTATTCTGATATAAAAATTAAATAATAGGTACAGATGAAAGAACAAAGATTGCAACAAACTTCATAGACTGAATGATAAACAACTGAATACGAATAATAAATATAGTATCTAACTAACTACTAGTTTTTAGGGTTCCGTAGCCAAATGGCAAAAAACGGAACCCTTATAGATTCGTCATGTCTGTCTGTCCGTCCGTATGTCACAGCCACTTTTCTCCGAAACTATAAGGCCTATGCTGTTGAAACTTGGTAAGAAGATGTATTCTGTGAACCGCATTAAGAGTTTCACACAAAAATAAAAAAAAGCATTAAATTTTGGGGGTCCCCATACTTAGAACTGAAACTCAATTTTTTTTTTTCTCATCAAACCCATACGTGTGGCGTATCTATAGATAGGTCTTTAAAATGCTATTGAGGTTTCTAACACAATTTTTTTCTAAACTGAATAGTTTGCGCGAGAGACACTTCCAAAGTGGAAAAATGTGTCCCCCCCCCCCTCTAACTTCTAAAATAAGAGAATGATAAATCTAAAAAAAATATATGATATAAATTGCCATGCAAACTTCCACTAAAAATTGGTTCGAACGAGATCCAGTCAGTAGTTTTTTTTTAATACGTCATAAACCGCAATTTTCGCCTTTGCTACTACGGAACCCTTCATGGGCGAGTCCGACTCGCACTTGGCCGAATTTAATTATGTATACTTATTCATTTAAAAGTATAATTCATATATTTATATCTACCTACAATTAATAAAGTAGAATAATAATAAATCATGCATCCATTGAGGAAAAACAGTAGGTAACTTCTTTTCGTAGCTGGTCTAATTTATCTGGAATACTGTCACATAAATTTCTTTAGCAATATGATAATATACGTTTTGGAAACTTCTATAATGGCCATCTCTCATACTTAGACGAGCTCGTTCTGTTTTAAGTTCCTAATTAGTGAAATTTGTTTACGAAGCGCTAGCACAAATTAGTTTAATAACAAACTTTTGTACCTATTCATAGGAAAGAAATTTATTCGTGCCGTAAATGTGTCTACTAATAGAGATTAATATGTATCTTGTACTAGGTCAGACGTGCCTAGGTACCTGAAACTGGTTAGCTTAGAGTAGAGAAAGCTTTATAAGTAGGCACGTTGTGACAGAGTAAAATAATGAGATGTTTTGTCTTCTACCCTAGTGGGAGCAAGGCATGAGTACGTAATTATATAACACGTATGTACTCTTTTTTGTAGGCTTTGTCTATTACCTTGTGAATTTGACTATAAGTGATTGTCTATTGCCTAGTGAATTTGACTATAAGTGATTGTCTATTGCCTTGTGAATTTGACTATAAGTGATTGTCTATTGCCTTGTGAATTTGACTATAAGTGATTGTCTATTGCCTTGTGAATTTGAATATAAGTGATTGTCTATTGCCTAGTGAATTTGACTATAAGTGATTGTTAAAATGTGACCTAAGTTAATAGATCCGGTAGATTTATTTATCTGACATCACGTACCGTACAACATATTGTTTCCTTGACTTAGATGTTAATTACATAGTCATATCTGTTCGCGTCGAGACAAATAAATAACTTGTTTAATATGTATGTCGCCTATTGTTTAGCTCAAGATATGCATTTGTTCCATACTCATATAATAAATCTATGTGTAGTATATATATGTATAGTATATGTGTATGTTTTTATTTTAATTTTTGTTGTTGCCTGGCCAGTTGCCTGGAAGAAATCGCCCCCAGCCATAAGGCCACCCATTTTATACATTTAAACTGAGTATATACATGCTACCAAAGTATCATCTATCTATCTATAATCCATTTACAAATACTCAAAGAAGAACTATTTGTACAACTGTTTATTTAAATTTATAGCTACGTAACAGCATAGATGGATTACCTACATGAAATCTATGTGTAACACATCCATCAAAACGTTAAAACGTGTTGCTTATTCTTGGGTAATAAACTTTTTTATTCATGGGAACTCGGCAAGCATATCTACCTACATATCGTACATTACTATTATACAAGAAAACCAATATAAATCATACCTATGTGTGTTATTGGGAAATGGCAGAAAGGAGCTGTGACTTATTACGTTTGTGGGGTCATGACCTCCTGAGCATGTTTTTCACAGACTGATATTGCCTACATTCTCGCTACTTCCGGTATATAGTTCACCCTCTTTTATCTTTTTATTCCACGTACCGATGCCAATTTGCCATTGAGACCTATCTCTCATTCGATGTCTTTTTTTACTTTTGAAGAAAAGCATATTTAGTTAATAGAATAATGTCATTGCAAACAATTTATAGATTTATATTGTAGAAGTGAACATCTAGGACGGGACTTGAACCCGTGACGTAACAAAATATGTAAAACAAAGTTAAAATTGTCCCTTATATCTACTAATTACTTACACTTAATACTGTTTAAAACTGTTATATATTCTATAAATATATATATATATATATATATATATATATATATATAAATATATATATATATAAATATATATATATATATATAAATATATATATATATATAAATATATATAAATTCTACATAACTACAGCATAGCCCTTCATAACAATCATAGCACTGTATTCCAGTATACGACGTGGCGTAGAGGTCTACGGACGCTCTACCGCTACGCTACAGAGGTCTGTAGCGCGTAGCGGTACAGCGTCCGTAGAATGCTTGACTAAGTCTGAGGCAGCGGGTTCGATACCCACTCAGTGTAAATATTTATATGCATGAATATGTATAATGTACATCGTATAGCCATATCTAAGCAAATAGCATTAGTATGGGTTTTCCTATTTATAATATGCAGATATTTCTGGGAAAAAATGTATCTGATTATATTTATCTGTATTCTAGAACAGATGACACAAGCTGGTTATGCTTACCATAAGCCTGAGTAGCGCTGTGTATAATACCCTACAATATTTTGTTATTCCTTTATGGTACATATTACGATTTTTTTATGAAGAAGTTATTACTACCCTTCTGTTTCAATTTATTCATTGAATTCGTTCTATATTGACCACGGAAGTTGCCCGTCATAGTTATTTTGTTGGCTGGAATGTAGCCAAATGTGGTCGAAACCATTTTATCTATACAGAGGGACCACGGACTGGAAACATACCTTGACATTTGAAACGAGTCCGTTTTGGCACGGCAGGGATCATGTAACCACAGAGACTAGGTCAAATAATAATATGCCTACGATCAATATTAGGGTTCTACATCATAAGTTTGCAGACTATTTGCCTCAAGCTACACCCTTAGCTTATGAGATATTTAAAACGAATATTTTAAACTCTCTGAGGCAGTACTAACCTCCCAACTACCTACCTAAGTAATTTATATAACTTCTGTGCAAAGTTTCAAGCTTCTAGACCAACAGCTAGACTCACCTATTTCGGTTATATTTTGTTCGTTCGCCAAGTAGTCCCAAGTATATCTATACTATTATATAATTGTAAAGTGGTCGTGTCTGTACATTGGAGATATTTAAAAAAAATACGAGAGTGCAAACATGAGTCCGAGTCAGTCGCGCCACGTTTTTCATCAATAAAAATAAATAAAAATACCATCATGTAAATAAGCCGACTCGTAGTTAGAGAAATATAAAATTAGAAAATTATTATATTGTACCTATATACCGACCAGCCGCAAATCATATCGTGATGTAAACATTGCAGAGGATGTATACATCACTATCGTTTTAATGAGCAAATAAATTGTTTTCTATAACTGTGATATATTGCCGTGACTTCGTGCTAGTTGCTTGGAAATTGATAAGAATTCAGCGCTATGGAGAATTACTTCATGAAGTATTAAACTTGTACTTACCCTAAACACTCAGACAAAGAAAAACATAGACGAAATGCATGGAACTAGCGTGTAAAGTCACGTAAAGTATTACTAAAGTACCTATCATTTAGCTCGCACTCTTTGCGACTGGAATGAAAAAGAAAACTAATTATTCAGAGACAAGTCAATTAGGTGTCTATACTTGTGCAGCGAAATATCAATTTTATGTGCTCATAAAATTTGGTACTTATACCTAAGTATAGTTTATGTAAGTACATGACATACAAATATGAACGTCACAGCGGGCGCTTATAATCATGTTTTCGCTAAAATATTACAGCACACTTATCGTCAGACACCATATAGAAACTTGTTTAACGATTATTATGGATGTTTATGGCCTAATTATCAACTCATTCTCAACCACTGTTACAGCACGACTATTCTGTCAGGAAGCCAATGCCGGTGCCAATTTATCAAAGGCTCAACGGAACTCATATACACATCATCATCCTCATAGTGACTGTAATTGCGGAACACAAGGTCCGCTCTGCCTGTTTTTGGTAATGGATATGTTGATCTTTTTCTCGAACGACTGCCGTGTGACATCCCAACATCGTAAGAAAATCTGCGTTAGAGCCTCGCTCCGCGTTTAACAAGTACAACGACTAGCCAGTGAGGTTGAATTGGGTTCTGAAAGTGTTGATAGATAGTGACTATGGTATGACTGTTTGTATGACACATTGCTCCATGCAGTGTAAGCATGAGTCAACGAACAGAAACTCGTGCTTACGAGAACGAACGGACGAATGGAGAACGAGAACTTAAATGTTAGAAGCCTGTCTAATTGAACGGATTTTCACTACTGAAATTCAACCTAAGGTAGCAAGTAAAGCCTGTCGAGTGGAAGGCAATTACCATTGTCTGCTCGCAACTCCAGAGATGTTAGTAATCTCTAGTTTTAATTATATGTATTGAAACAAGAACATAACCTTCGACACCAAACTGGCACAAGAAGCGCACAATACACAAGTGATTAAGTAATAATGATCTCCTTTACGATAAAATGTAATGAGTATATTCCCCACTGGCACAGATATACATATAAAAACCTTATTTCACATATGTGTCATATAGAATCACCGAAAATACAGTCTTTTGGCAAACAACATATTATGTCATGGCTGGCTTGCTGGACGGTTGCCAGTCGAAGCCTTTTCATCCAGGAGTACCTATTTCAAATATGGCTTGGAGAAAATACATTATGAAAACTTCTTCACTAGCTAGATGGGTAATGGAATCTATAAGTACTTTTATGAAATAACAAATCAATTATGTTTGTATTGCAGATATTTAAAAAATACTTGAGTTAAATTAAAATAGCGATTCTGAACTTTTTTTAAATTCTTGTGTGTTTGTTGGTTTGTTCGCGATGGGCACAAAAATGACTGAACAGATTTTGAAGCGTTTTTTTATTAGAAAGATCTTGGTCAGACTCAAAGTCTGCCCTATATGGTCACAATTGGCTTAAATTGAACCGGAGACTTAATAAAAGTCGCGATAAACGATATCCATGCGCGCGTTTTGTTTTATGTCTACCTCGGTGGTTCGATTCTGGCATCAAGAATTTTTTAATATTGTTTAGAACCTCTATAAGTTACCTACTACCACCGAAGTTGTTACAACTTCGGTGGTAGTAGGCAGGCTCGCATCCTACTTTTGTTACTGAGGACCGGAAACATATGGGTGCATGTTAGCTGTATTTGAGTGTTTGGTGATCAATTTACTATCGTTCCTTC
Organism: Eilema depressum; assembly: GCA_914767945.1. Taxonomy (NCBI): domain Eukaryota; kingdom Metazoa; phylum Arthropoda; class Insecta; order Lepidoptera; family Erebidae; genus Eilema; species Eilema depressum. Next base: position 12,435,881 of record OU612025.1, on the reverse strand, counting down.
TGCATTCATGAGTGACACAATCTTGAAAATAGCTTTGTTAATAATATCAGCATTTTCGTATTCAAGATTCGTTACGACCAGTACTTAGATAGGATTAACAACTTACTTTATTTTTTATAAAATCTAGTTTGCGTTCAATGTTCTGTAAAACAAGAAAGTGACGACAACAAACGTATATAATTAACTTTAATTGTAAGTTAAAGTTAATTATACAGGAAGAGCGAAGAATGTTAGTAGTTATTGTTCTTAAGTGTCTTAACCGCCATGTCTCGTGGTCTAGTCTATTATAAAACGAAGCCCTAGAATTAGCACGAATAATATCGAGTATCTAATCTTTATCGCCTTAACATTCTTGAGTGTTTAGCTGACGTTTAGGAAAATTTTAATCTTAATTTGTCAAAGTGCGTTAATTCGCCAAAGTGCGTTAATTTACCAAAGTGCGATTATTTGTTTAAGTGTTTTAATTTGTCAGTGTGATAATTTGTCAAAGTATGTTATTTTGTGTAAGTTACATTTTAGTTTATTGCTAAGAAATCCATATAATGCAGTGCAAAGATCTAGATTTAGGTTGACCGGTCGGGACCATTAAGGTCAACGAAACCACTTATTTTTCGCACCCAATAAAACATTTCTATGCATTTGGAGCATTTTAAAGTTTCTTTTCCGTATTGAATTTAAAGTCGTCGTTAAAATAGAAACGCAATTTAGTACATAAGTTTAAATGTTTTCACACGCTACGAAAGGTCGTTACGATAGCACTGTACAGTTTAAACTACAATGATAAAATAGTTTCTCGGATTTATCGGCGCAATTTATACGGTACAGTGCGACCACAACAACTTGAGACGTGTGTGCCCCACTAAAATCTTTTGAAAATTAAAGTAGGTACCTACTTATGATGAAAACAAATATAAGCCTTTGCGCCTTATCTAAAATATCGAGTGCAACGTTAAGTTTCATACCCCAAAGACTTTATTTTACGAGAATACTTATCTTGGCTGCATGTGCCATAGTGAGCTTGTATTAACCGATAAAGCTGCTATCGGAGTTAGTGCAAAAACAACATCTAGCGCTGATATTATTGTGCAAAGCTCATGGTACAACTAGCCCCAAAGCCTTGTCGTTGGTATTCGTGGATGATGTTCTGGTGGATCTGTTTAGTATATGTGTTACTATGGTACGTATGCTTCTAGAGATTTTAAGCAGAAAGAGATTACGGAGTTACAATGACCTAACATAGACGGTTGAGCGGATTTTTAGACGTGCCTGCGGTAGAAAATGTCGCTTTACGTGGATCTCTGCATCGAGACCCATCAGACCTTCTTATTTTGCACCGCTATCTTAGAGGGCAATGGATTTATCCCTACTAATATTATAAATGTGAAAGTAACTCTGTCTGTCTGTCTGTCTCGCTTTCACGCCCAAACCACTGAACCGATTTTGATGAAATTTGGTATAGGGGTAGATTAGACCTCGAGAAAGGACATAGGCTTGTTTGGTCGCGATAACCGACATCCACGCGCGCGGAGCCGCGGGCAAAAGATAGTAACCTATATTTTCAACTCCTTCAGCTACTTCTGATTAACATCAATGCGTTAGCCATAAATGCACTAATGACAAAGACACGTGTGGCAATATTAATCCTGGTATGTTATAGAAGTCACAGAAATGGGAGTTTCGGTGGGAATAATACCATACATACAACACTGTGTGTCGATGAACTCTTCTTTAGTGAATTTAGGTAGCGATCCACTCAGCCATTCTTCTCTGCTCTATCGCTTCGCTATGTAGGATACAGTATACTCTCAATATATTCGATAGATAGGTACCATGTAGTACGGTGATATATTCCTTAATATCTCTATGACATAGGTGTATGTCAAGAGTGTCAAAATCTTCATTAAAATTATCGCAGTATGGAACAAAAATACATGCCGATCATAACAAACATTATGAGATGAACTATATTAAGATCAAATGAGAATACGTTATATGCTCCTATCTAACTCATAAATTGTAAATTGAGATCAAAGCAATTGCATACCTAAAAACGTGGGTACTCCGACAATGTAGTATTTTGCTAATACACAATCCCAACACAACAAAATTCAGCGATGCGAAGCAATAATAAAACGATACCGAGTCCAAAATACTTAAATTTAGATTTTAACAAACAAAACTAAATAACTTAATATAAGCCATAACAATAAAAGCCCCTTTTTACTGTTTCAAAAATATCAAATTATCACTTCATTATGTTACCAAATTATGCAATAAATTATAGCGAACAACTGTAACTTATGCCTAGTAAAAGTGGTTCTTAAGCCATTTACGTAGATATTACGATAGGTACAACTAGTTTCTCTACAAGTAGATAGTAATTGTAGATAGTAATTTGTATTTTTATATTCAATTTTTATTATCATGTCATAATGCGTTAAGGATGTTCTATTCGCCCACGTGTTTCCTTCTTCATGCGATCTTCAAGCGGGGCGTAAAAAAGCATATTACGGCTCAATGTAGGATCCACCATTTTAGGATTCATCAGTATCTGAAATGATGCCCAGTATGCTTCTTACCAGGCTCAGTACGGACCGAATATCGAACTTAATCGAACTTATCAATCAAACAGATAGAGCCAGTACGGTTCGTAAGACTTTGGATCAATATTGGTATATACTGGTTCAGTACTTCTAGCTCGAACAACGGCATAGCGTGTCATACGAATACACATGATTATTTTATTCAATAGAACCCTATTTATTCTTATCGTGTTCTTTTTATACTTGCTTCAATCTACAGCGGTATGTTAGAAAAAGTAGGCTATCTTTCAGGGCATAGTCAATATAACTCTAGAAACGAATCAACATATCACAATCATAGCTGTGGTAATACTTTTTTCGTCATTAATTAACACAAAAAGTCCTTTTGGTATATTTTTAAACAAAAGTTTTACCTAAGAATTCCTAGGCTTTACGTAAAAGACAGCGTACTATACATACACTACTTGTATATAAATGGTCTAGCTAGGTTCTTATAAAAATGATTCTATATTAACTATATAGACTGCTATTCTATGGACAAGGGAGTGAATAAGGGGCCGCTTTTCCTTTGAAGCTTATCACCATCCGTCATTGTTATTAAGCGTGAAATTCTTTTGGGACTCTTTTCACGCCCCAAACATTCGTTGAATTACATAATGTCTGAAAAAACAGTATTTAGTGGCTATTTGAAAGAAAATAAGCGCTTACTTAAAAATATAGTTGGTTGCACAAAGAACATTTTATGTGATATAAAAAATATAATTTCTCTATCGATGTTGTAGTTCGCTCCTGCCCCACCGCACTACCAGGCCGCAGGCGACACTACTAGTAGTACCACTGGAATCTGTATTCCCTTATCCACTACCAGTACCAGCCAAGTAGTGTGTGTGTGTTACGAAAAAAAGAAGGACCATTCCCTTCCACAGTACTGCTCCATTAGTGTCGAAGGTAATATAATTATGAAAGCACGTATATGTACCTAAGCTTCCTTCTTTCTTTATATCTCTGCGACCTAAGTAATATAAAAAATATATACCTATATAGGTATATAGGTATATTACGAGTATTTTATGTAACTCTACATGTTCCTTTTTATTAAATTTTCCTTCTGTTCAATTTTCCCTTTCCATCCTTTCTGTCATGACATGATTGATTGATTGAACGAAAATTGTGGAATTCTGATGGCTATGAAACTTTCCGTCTTATCTATCAATCATAATCTAATCTAATGTTCACAATTATTTGTAGAGAATAGCATTGAAAATTAAAAAAGGTGCTTAGGTTAATACATAGGTTGTAATAAAAGTAGGCACTGGTCATAATGCTTTGTACTGCCTTAATATTCTTGGGAACTTGAATGTTGATGACACAAATAGTAGCTGTTGTTAAATGTTTATAAATTACATAAATCGAATTGGCAATATTCCACCAAACACTTTTCTACACATTAAGTAAGATATTTAGAAAATCTTTAAGTTATACTTAATTGGAGCTATTCGTCATAGGGGATGATGGACTATAATGAGCGTACCTACTAGGCGTTGATGTCATAAATATAATATCAACTAGTATGTAACGCTTGAAATTAATGTCCGTAAAACGTAGCGTGGTATTTTCTTGTTCGTATATTATGTGACATAATGTAGTTATGTGTGTATAACATGCTTATATAAGTCGGGCACGCGACCGTTTAACAAACAATGGGTAGCGAATGGTGTGGAAGGTATTTATTCAACAGAATTTTTGTCGATTGAACTAACACTTACATGCTAACAGTTTCTAATTCACCGACCAATATACATTATCAAGAATTACGAGATTGAAAAATTCGTTTCCTCCGTAGAAGTATCAACAACAAACATTTAAATATAATGTAATCAATAAGACGTTGAGAAACACGTGAATGTAATCTTGAAAATGTTTTGTTTCAAAGGAAATCTTTCGTACTGAATATTATGTCATAGTTAGAAACGACATCATCTATAAATTGACCTTGTTCGTAATGTTAACTGTGAGTCTGTGAGGTCCATTTACATTTAATATTAGCATTACTGATCTCTTATATCAAATGCCGAGCTTTAATAGCTTTCAATTTGGCAAACGTCGAATGGTTTTCTAAAGTTCAGATACAGAATTTCCAAGGAATAAATAGACAATGGCTTTAAATCGAATACATAATATTCATAATTGTGACTAAGAGGAAGGAAGTGAAATTCTTCTATTAATAATGCCTTACTAGAGGTACACGACCTTATGTTTTGTGTTCTTTTCACTTGTATTTAATCCAAAGAATGTAGTATTGTCAGTTGGATTCAATATTTTATTAGATTGATAAATTCAAATACAAGATAATACAAGACTGGTTATTCAAATATTATACAAAAGAACAAAGTATTATGTAGTGAGTTAGTGACCCACCTATCTTTTGCCAACTATTGTCGGGAAGGTGATTGTGAAAGTTGTGAAAATAGGTCACAAGATAGGATAGATGACCTACAGTGTATACGATATCAATGTAATTTCATCACTTTTTCAATTGCGTCCCCAGAAGCTGGCAAACAGGCAACGATTATTTTAATTTTAGTTTTATATCGTTTTTCAGTCACATTCACTCTTTCTATTTCGACTTCATTCAGCAATACGTAATGATATCTGAGATTGTCACTAAAATAAAAAGTAACCGACTATTACAGGTATTTATCTTTATAACCCTCAATCATCAGATAGCGCTGGAGATATTAATTATGAATGAAAGTGGGGTGTGTTTACCTGCCGTCGTGACCTTGAGGTGTTTGATAAAATGAGAAGGGTAGTCCCCCAGCTATCGATCCTGAAGCCGCTCGCTGATCGCCAGGAGTTTGATCACCAGTATCTGATGCGGCCAGGGTGGCTTGTTTCACAACTAATTTGAGCACAGACGAGTTAACAGTAACTGCACTAGGAGATCGCGACTGGTTGTAGGGGAGCCTACGGGATGGGATCGCGCGGCGGGTGATGCCGGTGCGACAGGTCGCTTGACGAGCGCGCGGCGGGTGCAGTGAGCGGAGGAGCGCTCGGGCGCTGACTGGCCGCAGAGGTAGAGTGCTCGGCCGGCGCGCTGCCGCTATTTGCGCCCACTGCGCCCGCTCGCCGCTCGCCGCTCGCCGCGCCCCCGCACGCAGCCGCCCGCCCAGAGCTTTCCCTGCGCAGCGCAACAACAAACATTTCTTCATTTCACCTGTAACTGTTTTTTATTATTTGACTTAATATTAGCATAATATATATTAATGATAATGATTTCTAGTTGATATAGGAGCTCATAAAAAAATAAAGCTCTATCTTAATTACTGTAAAAATCAATTAAGTATCAGAGAAAAGAACAATGAAAATAACTTAACTAGTATAAAGTACAGGTACCTACGCGAACAGACGAAGAAGACAACCATAGCAAGGTGCAGCCATGTTTGTCACCTTTGTATTTTTGCGCAAAAGAGTAACACATCTCCATTCAATCTAATCCATCCTTCTCAAATTTTACATTTTTGTACTTAATAGCGGTAGGAAGTAGGATAGTAGATAGATAATTAGGATTAATTTACATGATACCTACAGACAAGAGGGTTAGGTTAGGTTACTTCCGCTATGTAGGTTTAATTAGATAGATCCATTTATACCTTAAAGTGAGTCAGTTTGAATAAGCGCAGCAAGGCTTTTGAAAAATGCATTGCTGTACGAGCTTAAATAACTCTAACTTTCACATAATGATATTGACGGAAGTTTCCGCGAATACCTAATACTTATTAGATATTTTTATCAAATAGAGATACAATTATTTTACCTACGTTGTACATGTTTATAAGCAACAGTGGTCACGATTGTCTGACAGCGGGAATCAAAACCGCTACCTCCAACGTAGCAGTACGTAGCATTCGTAGCAATCAAACGCTCCACCGCTACGCCGCAGACCTCAGTGGCGTAGCAGTAACGTCCGTAGACCTTTACACTCTGTGCCGTATACCTAATAGGATGTAGTTACCTATGAAGAGCTAAATTTTCAGCAATACGTTTACAATTAGTGTTGAACTGTAGGTATTAGGTGTAGTTATGATATGCTGCCGATACGTGAACACTGACAGCGGGGTTAGTTCACAACCAAATAGCCGCGCAGCGGGCTATGGAGCGAGATATGCATGGAGTCACTTTGAAGGATAGAATTCACAACGAGGTCATCCGACAAAGAACAAAAGTTACGTCGGTAACTTTTGTTCTTTGTGGAGCAGAGCAAGCTGAAGAAGCAGTGCCCTGGCTACATCAATTGAAGGCCCGACGACGGCCGTTGGAACAAACGATTCTTAGAGTAGAGACTGCGAGTAAGTAAATAAAAGGTGGCACGCCCTCTAGAGGTGGACCCAAGACATGAAAAAGGTGGTTGGGACAGAACGGGCAGACCGAGTGCGGAGGGCGGTGAGGGAGAAGAGAGGAGAGGCCCATGTCCGGCAGTAGACTCCAATAGGTTAATTGATTGACTTCTTTAGTATTATGTTATCCGAGTACTCGTATTACGTAGTTTAATTCACGATACGCCTGCGCTTTAAGTGTTTTTTTTTCCTATTAGATTTAAAAGTAAATGGTAATAATTTCCTTTTTTCTCAGATATAATAGTAGGGGAGGCGTAGAAGGAAATTCGATAGTTACTGAAGCTCGTCAGATTAATATAAAAGAGGATACCTTACATATTGACTAGTTCCTACTGCCAGTAAGAGCCTTTAATATGGGGGGTGCACAAAAAGAAATGACCATGGTATTTACACGTACACATCAGATTAAGATATGGGAGGTTAGTTACTGACTAACAAATGTCAATTTTGCTAATCTGACTATTTGAGCGTAAACTCAGGGCGTAGGAAGATAGAAACCTACCTTCCCGCTTAATTTACTCGAGCGCGGTCGTTTTTTTATTTTTATTTTAGACTCATAGTACCTATCATCATCATCTTAATCATACCAGAATGACTGAAAAAAAAAAAGACCAAAGTATTTATTTTTATTTATTTATATATTTACTTTTCCATACATACCTACATCTAACTTTACAGGTTAAACCCAATGCACAATGTTAATGCGATGGATGACATAATTATGTATTGAGTGTTGACTGCCTCTGTGGCGTAGCGGTGGTGAACACGGCTGCTATGCAGGAGGCGCGGGTTCGATCCCCGCTCAGTGCAAATATTTGTATGTATGAATATGGATATTTGCATTGGTCTGGGTGTTTTCTATGTATAATATGTATCTATGTATTTACAAAAAAAATGTATCTATGTATGTTTATCCGCATTCTTGAACCCATAACACAAGCTAGTTAAGCTATGCGTACTTTGGGTCTAGATAGCGTTGTGTAGATTGTCGTACAATATTTAAATGGTTAGATAAATGAATAAATGAATAAATGAATGAATAAATGAATATTTATTTATTATTTATTTATGTATTTATTATGATGTTATGTAGACGCTTCACCCATCACTGAAAGTGGAAACATAATATAACATTATTCTTTCTATCATTTAATCTACCGATTCTAATAGGTTTCCGCGACGCTCGAGTAGCTACACATTTAGCATCGTCGGCTCCCCTACTATAAGTACTTATAAGAGTTAAAAGCTTACGGACATCGACTTACTTATAATACTTATTTTCACATTTCCTAGGCAGGCAAACAAAAAAATTAAATTTTATATCAACTTACAGCACCTATTCGTACTGAACCACGAATGAGTACCTACCTACTACTGAATTTATAAGAAACAGGGTATTTTCTTCTTCCATTACCTTTGCCACAAACGTAATATGAAGTATAGAAGTTCGTATAGGATCTAGACCTCAGACTAAAGTCTGAGGATCTGGACATAAATAAATGATCTTGATCGATGCATTTATTTACTTCATGATGTAGCATCTTCCGTGGTCATCAATTGCTTTGCACCAACTCTGTTTTCCATAGGTAGCATCTAGTTATAAACGCCATCTAGCGACATAAAATCCACTTATACTTTAGGTTACGTTGATGTCTAAAGTGAATAAAGTCGTCTGTATTTTACCCTAGTAGAGTAATTTTGTTGTCATTTTAATGTAAAAAAAATAGTTCGGCAATTATTAAATTTGTATGTACAGATTGTATTAACTACTGTAAGTGTAGGTACTGTACGGACAAGCTCGATGTTGCAGAATGTGACATACCTACCAATGATCTTATTGCCATGCATGGATGCCTAAGATCATACGAAGTGGACAAGAAAATGTCGGAAAATTGACCTCGAGTACCCACCCTCGGATGGAATCGGGTCACGTGAACGTCACTGTTATTAGTGAAGATGATGACATAGTTGCCAATGTATTTTGCAACGGACTCAAATACTGAGTGCCTAGTGCGAGTTTTTTCTCCCATTCACCGGTGACGAGTTTATTTATGCGACTGTGACAGAAAATCAAGCACACAGCCCACCTGATGGATAGTGGTTACCGTGGCCTATGGAGGGGTGCAAGTGCAATACGAGGGGCGTCACACTCGTGCTACCGACCCTGTAAGAACCTTATAATACCCTTCTTGAAGAACCCTATATTGTAGTCCCTTGGAAAAATCACAGCAGGGACTTCATTCCACCGCTTTTGTAAATAACCTGATATAACCACAACGGTGATTTTTATAACATTGAATTAGCGCCACCTTGCGGTAAACTTGAGAAACCTTTTTTCCGCGAACAAATCACCGTTCACTCGTCAGTGGTGAATGTGGGAACAACAAACTACAATAAGGCCTAGAAAGCAGTATGCTATTACGCATACGATACACCCTGATACACCTATTAGTTCGTGATTTATGGTTTACTATTCTTTATGTAAAATTGCCATAGACTTAGATACTAAAAATTGCACTATTGTACTATCATCTGTGCACTCTGTTGTCAAATTTGTTGTTAGCTGTCACCTCACCTATGGCTGTCACCTGTCACTTTTCGCTCGTTATTTTATTGTGTCAATTTCTTTTCTTCATTTCTTGTACCGGCTCAGATTTCATATAAATATTTGCGTCATGGAGTAGTTGAATAATATTGTAATAAATTATAATTACTTATCCTCGTCTTCGAGTTATTGAAAATGGCTAAATGGAAATTAACTCGACAGTCATTTGGTTGTGAAGAATTTGCTCTTTCGTCAGGTGATAAAGTAACGGTCGGCAGAGGAATCAACAACAATATAACCCTATCAAGTGCTGTTATATCGAGAAACCATTGTGTAATTGATGTCCAAAATAATAAGGCACTCATAACAGATTTACAGGTACTTGTACTAGAATTAAACATTATAGTTTTATTTATCCGTACATAATGCAGTCAACACTTTTACTCTCTCTACTCTTTACAGCTGCAAGTTGGTTTACATTCACATATGTGATAAAAGCAATCTTCTACATATTTTTTTAATAGTTGTAACCAGTTATCAAGTCTGTTTTTAAAAAGTTTATAGAAGTGGCAAAAACAATTTATATTAAAAAATATTAAACCAAATCAAAACAACTCAGAAATTGAGGTTTCTAAAACCCATACATACCACTTACAACCTCATTTAACAGTGTATCAACTCTTAGTAAAAACACTATCCTATTATACCTTGAGAACTTTCCTAGTGCTGTAGTAATTAAATAAGAATAGAAAATTCAAACATACTAGGTAGTGGCAGAGCATTCTTAGCACATGACTATCTACTGGCTACAGTCACACCTTCCTGGCTGTAGGAGGAACTTCAGTTGATGAAGAGGTCATAGAACCCATGTACACCCACTAGGCTAAGGCTAAAAATACATTGTTTCTTGTATGTCTAGACTCCACTACATACAATTATTATCGCAGTCTGGCCACAAACTTGAAGTTCCTTGAAGTTCCAAGTAGCCTGTTTGAGATGGTTCAATTTCAGTTTTTAGTCTTCAAAATGAGTTTCTAAACAGAAATATGTTATAAACTAAGTTTATAAATGAAACATATTTAAAAGACACATCAATATTGTTTACATTTAGTTAAGAACCTAACCAAATGAAGTATAGTTATTTTTAATCTTATCAAGCATTGTTTTTGTTTTTATTTCATTTTGTCTTTTCAAATCTTGGTGCTACCATTATAAACTAATGAACTTTGGCAAATTATCTGATTAGACTTTAAAAAACTACTTAAGGACAGGCTACGCGAAACAGCGCTCGAACCCGAAGGAAATCATGACAGAAAATGTATGATATTAGCGATGAACTGGAGCCGGTTTGAAAGTCAAAGAGTTCTTGAAGGGGCCGAAATAACTTATTTGATGATAAATTTAGAAATTAATCCAAAAAAAGACTCCAAAGTTATTGAAAAACGCGTAAAACTGTGTCATTTGCCTGGCACAGTTTTCGTGTGAAGTTATAATTTTCTTAAGAAATAAATATGTATATAAGTAGATAAAGAGCAATACTTGCCGCTGAATACATTTTATTAATTGTAAATAACTGTTATGATGTCGCATATCAATAAAAATAACTATGTGTGCAAATTTCCCATACAATTTTGCAGCGATCTGTGTAGATTCCTTCGTACGTCAGTCGCCCACGGGCTTTCGGAGAGAAAGCACGTCTCTTTGATGCGTGATGACAGTTCACACATACACAATAGGCATACCAACAAAAATGTGAAGTCAAAAGTGGCGACACTGTCTTCTCAGTGTTGTCAAATTTATTTAGATGTTCAATAAAATAGTATGCATTTGACAGTGACAAACGTAGTTCCGATTTTGGCCGTTTCACGAATTCGTTGGTACATTTATAACATAGTGGTTCGATTTAGTGTCTAACCACAAGCGCCTAAAATGTCAAACTAAAAAGTTGGGGATATACTAATCCAAAATATTTTTTTAAAGACAATATTTTTGGGTTCTGTTGTAAGGAAATTATCTTCTTCCTCCTAGCGTTAATTCTCAGTCGCATCCGAAGCTTTTTCAGCTCGGAGTCTGGGGTCCGCTTTACCAGTTTTAGCTACGGATTTGGCTAGACCTCGATATTTTCTGTGAAGCGATTGCCATCTGACCTCCACATCCCAATGGTATCATTAGGCGATATTGAAGCTTTGCAGCTAGACTGTTGTTTTTTTGGATTTTTTAGCGCGCCAACTACCCGTAACGACTGCACTAGATGTTCTTATGGCAACCGGGACCGACGGCTTAACGTGCTCTCCGAGGCACGACCAGACCAATGCAAATACCCATATTTCATGAACACAAATATTTGCACTGAGCGGGGATCGAACCCGCGCCTCCTGCGCAGCGGCCGCGTTCACTACCGCTACGCCACGGAGGCTGTCAGTTGTTGTAAGGAAATTATATTAGACAATAAGTTCGTAGTCATACATGTATACATGTATTTTATAAACATAAGATCCTAAAAACATGTATCATGAAGTAGCTGGTTCCGTACATTTTAGAAATTAATAAAGAAAACTTAAGTAAGTACTTGGGTTATATTGTGCGTGTTCGTCGTAAGTTCGTGGTCTATATATTATGTTACACATACCGGCTCAATATGATTTCTCAAAAAGGTTGCTCAAAAAGGTTGGACCAAACAGTTTGGTATATACCTAGCTAAAATACGTTTTGTGGATACTTTCTTTTTATTCGTGTTATATCTTTTTTTTTCTTTTTTCACGACTACTAACGGGCCATGGCTGCTTTAGGCAACGCTTACACCAGCTAAGCTTGCGAGTCTGCAGCATGCCCATGTAGGGAATTCGACCAGGAAAGCCGTGATTACGCACTCTGGGACTGTAAGTTGTACTACACTGACAAGGAAGTAGGTCCTGCCCCCCTAGACAAGTGGCAATTCGTTGCTCTGCGTATGATGGAATAGGTATGATGGAAGGAGAATGACAAATGTATAGGATTTGACGTTTTTGACTTTCGTTGACGCCTGTCATATACGTCAAATCCCATACATTTGGCATTATATTCCATCATACGCCGAGCAACGAATTTCTACTTGTCTAGAGGGGCTGGACGCAATACATGCGATCGAGCGGAATATAGAGGGCCCGCTATGGCATAGTGACTTGGTAAATTGTAGGGATGCCTTTTTACCCGACTGCGTCAGCGAGGGTAATGTATTTATGTATGTAGTTTTCTTTGTTTGCCAATCATAAACCGAAAGAAATGTAATGGGTACCGTACCGCCTGCTATTAAGCTTGTTTCGATCTTTTGGACAGCAGTCAGGTTTTTTATTTTTTAATAATCAATTTTATTTTAACCTTTTTAGTTAAGATATGACATCTATATACTTTTGTAATCTCCTTTTTCTCTTCATTTTGATACCCTACTCGATAAATTTGAATAAAAATGTTTTCTGTCAACACATAATATATTTTACAACACACCTGCTCATAAAAGTGCTATTATTTTACCGCAATTAGGCAAGTAAGTTATAGACATACAAGTGAGTTATAAATTCTTTTTTAAATTTTATAGGAAGTGTCTATGTTCTTAAAAGAGTTTTGATACAAAAAAGAACGTGTTTAATAGTACGAATAAATTAATACGCCTATTGTATGGTCATTTGATGCATTATCGTATTTAAATAAATAATTTCAACTTATAATACTTGTATATTAAACAAAATTTTCACTCAAACTTAACTTTTTTTTTCTCTAAGTATAGAAAAAAAAAAACAGAGTAAAAAAAGTTTAATTCAAACCTCTTTTTTTTTTAAATATGGCCGACCACCATTGTTAAATGCGCGCGCATAGGAAAACGAATTAATTTGTAGTATTGTTTATTTAGTATTTGTAGTATTATTTTATTCGCAAGTGTGTTGTAAAACGTCGTATGGCACGCGTGAGCATGATGATTACCGTTTTCGGCACTCTTAAGACCCTCGCCTACAGCTCGGGTCTCAATAGCGCCTCGGCGGTAATCACCAACTTTGCTCACTTGTACCATAATGTACTATTAGCATCAAAAATCTACCGTATAGTTTTGATGGAATTTTATGTAGGTACCCTATAACACTCGGGAGATGAATACCTTTCATTTGAGACCCCATTCATTGAAATCCGTCTAGGGATTAGGCCTGTAAAGGGGAACAAAGAAAACTACATACATACATATATACGCGCGAAACACATTACCCTCGCTGGCGCAGTCGGGTAAAAACTAATACCCGACTACTGAAAAATTACGCTAATATTAAACAAGAAAATATCTAAGTAGTAGTAGTCTTTAGGGATACTTCGAGCCCTAAAAAGTCCAACAACTGGTTTAGTTGCAATGCTTCTATATCGCCCAATATCGCTATTGGGTTGTGGAGGTCAGATGACAATCGCTTCGCGAAAGTTTTGGATTACGCTAATTAAGAAGGAGAAGAACACAACTCTAATAGAAAATCAGGTTTTTACGGGACTTTGTTTCCGTTCTTGTCACAGAATTCAACAAAAAAAAACTTACTCCTATATTTAATTTTGTCTTCTGAAATAAATCTGTTTATTAAATCAGTTTAATTTTCGTTTTTTTAAGCCTGGTTTTATTTTTTTAATATACTTACTATGAATTGTAAAATATTGTAAGATAATACATAAGATATAAAATATAAGTTGTATGTTTTAATTGACCCCAACATACCCTATATCTCAACTTTGATTGAAAAACTCTTGGCTTTATCAGTTGGAGTAAAGTCTATAACCTAAAGCCTAAATCTGCCTTTTATTATTACATATAATAATTGAAACATTAGCTTTCTTTGATTGACATTAGAAACTTTGACTGACTCCTACCTGAGCACATGTTGCTGAATTAGTGGAACATAACAGTGGAACGAACAGTCCGAAATCGAAGTGAAGACGTCTGATAGGAAATGTTTGTTTGTTTGTTGAACGGCTCTATAGTTCGGGAACATTACGCGACAAGTGCGATGTTTCCAGTTCAAAGAAAACAAAGTCTCGCGTTGATAATTGTCGTTGTTGGGCAACATTATGCAACAGTTTTGCACAATATCGCCATAAAATGTGATGTCTCGGAGTGGGTTCTCTATTTTTATTCCTAAAATTTTATGTCATAATTTATCATTGCATAATGTTACTTGTCCTAACATTATTTACGCATAATACTCATTTGCCATAACTTTTTAATCATAATTTTTTTAATCCTATTTACTATAAGCATAATATTTTATAAGCATACTGTCCCAAAGCATAAGTTTACTTAAGCATAACGACGCGTAACCATAACTATTTTAAGCCAGAATGTTCATTTGACTAAATAAAGTTCTACATGGTTATAAAAAAAAATAACCACGAAGGCCTAATGCGGGAGCTTCGCTCCGCTCCGCTCCCGCATTAGCCTTCTAACCTAATCTATCCAAGTCGGAATCAGGGGCTTTCTCAATAAATCTGCCAAATAACTATTAGACAAATAAACAATATGCTTTACAACTTTATGCATATCAAAGTTATGAATAAAAACATTAGGATATACAATATTTATGCTTAATAACATAGTATGCTAAAAACCAATTATGACACACTATTATTATGACAAAGAAAATTATGCCTTACTTGTTATGACAATTTAAATCAGGACAAAAACCATTATGACAAAAAATGGAATCCCCTCGGAGTGGCTTAAAAATACCTTCATGGCAATAGCTGTTTATGGCAATGTTTTGCTCATGATAAAAGAGTATAAAAGTAAGGTAGGACAATTTAGTTCTTTAAGAAACTATTTATTTAGAGTATGAGATATTCATCATCTCTCTATACTATGATAATTATAGTCTTTCTACGCGGTGGGCATTTTAATTTTACGAACATTTTTAATATTTATATCAATATTTAGGTGTAGGTATGTTACCAACCTTATTTTGTTCAATATCTCAAATCTTTGTAAAAAATTCAAACAACGTCATGTCATGATGCCAAAACAAAAGACATGCCAATGACGTCATGCACGAAATGAAAGGGATGAATATACAAGCAAGAAAAGGAAAAGAAATATAATTTGACAGACGAAATTCGTCTCAATAAATCGTATTACTGAAAATGCACTCTAATCATAAGTAATAAAATAGCTTTTTCAGTATTCGTAAGACAATTTTCTACATTATTTTGACTTGCAAAAAGCATCTTGCAGCCCACTGTGCACCTCGGCGATGTGTGCGTGCACGTTTGCGTCTTATTTTGACAGATTTTGAGTCGTGCGCTCGGCGTAGCCGGCCCTTAATTTGTATAAAAATATATACATTGTAATTCTTTGTACTTTAGATGATAATATATTTTTCATTATTTGATATTTTTTTAGAGTTCCAATGGAGTATATGTTGGCGCTGTCAAAATACCACCCAACACACCATATGTAATAGAAGACTCTGATATTATTGGCTTAGGATGGACAATAGGAGCTCCCCTAGTCAATATTCAAGACAGTGAAAAATATGTGTTCAAATTAAACAAAGATGTGTCTACATCAAACTTAACAAGCCGAATAAGATTTCAAAGTGACAGTGAGATTGATGATATTGAAGCAGAGATTGCCAAATTTGATGAAAAATCTAAACTATGTGAAATTAAGAATGAAGTAATTAGTGCAAAGTCACCTGTGCTTGGCACCAAACTGTCTCTGAAACGTAAGATAGTTGATAATATACCACCAGAAATAAAAGAACCGAAGAAGAAATCTGATATTGATGATAGTGTTATTAATATATCTGATAGCGACAGTGATTTTCATGCTGCTATGCCAGACATAGATACTAAGAAAATTAAATTAAAACCAATAAAAGAAGAACCCCAAAAGCATTTGATAAAAGAAACTGAAGTTAAAGTTGAAAATGAATTACCTGAATATGATGCATTTAATGTAAAACAAGAGTATTTGGGGTACGATGATGAATGTATAAATGTCAGTGACAATGAGAGTGATAGTGAATCTGAACATTGGTTACTAAGACTGTCTCAAAATTCACCTGGAAAACCATTCACTAAAATTGGCAAAACTGTCAAACAAGAAATAAAACCAGAGGATGGATCATACAGTCAGATAGATGATGATTTTATTAGTAATCATTTGATATTTGAAGATGATGAAGAAATTGTTGATAACTTAATTTCTATTCCCGAACCAGAGGAGAAAAATCATGTAGTGCCTGATATTAATAAACTGCCTGACAAAGTGCCAGAATATAATGAAAATGATTATGAAGAGGTATACTCAGATGATATCATTTCAATTGATAAGCCTCCTGTTTCTGTATCATCAAAAGCTGAAAAAGAAATATCTAGAGATGAACTAGATGGATTTGGTACAAATAATTTAATGAAGCAAACTGAAAATCTTGTTAAATCACCTGAACCTAAAAAAGCGCAAATGATTGAACCTCTTGCCAAATCACGGAAAGGAAAATCACATCACCTAACAGAAAGTAAGTAGCTGTGTAATATTTGACAATATTTTTCCAAATAAATTCCCCCTTATCTATTTCATTTCAAAAAATGCAATAATAATTTAATTTCCAGAAAAACAAACTGTTTTTAAAAGTATCTCATTTTTATATGAATGTAACACAAATCTTCTTTGCCACTAGGTAAAACAAAAAGTTCTTCATCAAAGCACAGCAGCAGAAAAGTGGAAAAATCATATCACACAAAAAAACATGCACCTACAGCACACAAAGAAGAACGTAAAAAGAAACTTAAAGAGTTAGCATTAAAAGATAAGGAAATTGAAACAAAAGCCAGTAAAGATTCCAATGAAACCAATAAACATAGCACTAATATTAAGGTCACATCTTCCAACCGTGGCGCATTTCTAAGTGAGGTGGTTCAAGCTGTAGTGAAACCAGTCAAACGAAAAGAAAACCTAAATAAAAGTAAGGATAAAATATCAGACCTTTCACCTAAACATAAGGAAGCAAAAAGTAAGGAAATTACAGAAAATATTGAAAATGTGAAGAAATCATCCGAAAAAGGCAGTAAGGACAAAACTAAAGGAAGTAAACACAAAGATATTGTTACTGTAGAAAGTAAATCTTACAATACTTCAACTAAAACTATGGATCATCCAGAAGTAAGATTACCTCTTAAAAACTTAAGGCCATTAACAGATAGTGAAGATTCATTTTCTGGAAAACCTGTTTCAAAAGTAGGTCCTATGCCACCTGAAAAACCAAAGAAATCAGTTCGTTTTTCTGAAGAACCACCCAAAATTCGAGAATTCGAAATAGAACCTGGCAACAAAATGAAGAAGACCAGCTTAGTTAAAACATTGGTGGATATCAGGCACACTCCTGTGTTTTCATTAGAGAAAATTACTCTAATGAAAATTTTGCGCTGGAATCCGCACTGGCTGGAAGAGCAACTGAATAATAATGATCCACCTCCCATACTAGGACATAATAACACCCCAATGACGCTCTTTCATTCTTTTGTGAATCACAGTCAATATGTACAGTAAGTAAAGTCCTATATTTATTTAAAAACTTGTAATTTTGAATAATTCTTACTAAAATCTAAGGAATCTACCTACCATATACTCGTATATATATATAACCAATATAAGAACAAGCTGGAAATATTTTTACTAATAGAAAATACAACATTTCTTAAAAAGCATGAGATACAGGCAAAGTGGTAGCAACTGAAACTCAAACCTAACCCCTCAAGGGTCGCGACCCCAAAATTCCTGGCGCGACTTTGAATCTACAAACATTCATGCGCACGCGCACTTGAGATCGCCTTATTGCTGATTATAAAAGGGTCCTATAACTTACAATGAAACTAATGGTACTTCATAAGAAGGTGATAACTGATAAGATATTATGTGATATAACATAAAAAAATATCATAAGTGTGAAATGAATTGACGACGACGTTACCGACATGAGGGTGCAGTCCACAGAAATAGTCCCAGTTACTATTTCAGTCAATGGTTTAATACCAAGGAGCCTCTCAGACCATCTTAAGCGACTTTCCGAGCCGCTTAAGATGGGAATTCAGAAAGCAATCTCTCTCGACAATGTACAAATAGTGCGTCGTTTCTTCTGTCAATCGTCTTGATGACGCCCCGACCGACTGTTACCCGCCTCGTCGGGGTTTTCTTCCCGCCTCTATCTAAAAGGGAAGGTGTGATATCGCGAGACGCGATATTGTATGGTGTACTTTTCAAACTAGACCATGGTAATTTTAAAAAAACATTGGGAGCATTATGTTTATATTTACATTTATATTATCACTTTTATCGATTTAGATTGGAAAAAGTGAAACGACTCAAATGAAACTTGAACCCGCGACCGTGTAAGCGACTGGTTGCGGGTTTGAGTCCTGTGTAAGTCGTGTCACTTTTTACTTTAAATTTGCATTTAAAAAATATTTATATTTTTTTAAGGCTGGTAGGCGATCTGCTTTTAATGGAGATTTGGGAATGCCTGACAATAGCGTATATGAAGACTCGCAATCAAATCAATGAAATACCTATGAGAATAGAATCATTGCCACCAATACCAACTCACGAACGTTGCTTCGAGCTCTTTAGTTTAAGTGTAAATGGTAAGAAACTTCTGGAACATTCCTACATCTAATGATAAATGCATACTTCCATATCCATACTTAATATTATAAATGCGAAAGTAACTCTGTGTGTCTGTCTGTTACGCTTTCACGTCTAAACCACTGAACCGATTTTGATGAAATTTGGTACAGAGATACATTAGACCTTAGGAAAGGACATCACGCGGGCGGAGCCGCGGGCAAAAGCTAGTCTAATGATAAATATTCTCTCTCATCCTAGCGTTAATTCCCAGTCGCATCCGAAGCTCTTTCTGCTCGGAGTCTGGGGTCCGCTTTACCGGTCCCAACTACAGATTAGGCTAGACCTCGGTATTTTTTCGTGAAGCGATTGCCATCTGACCTCCACAGTCCAATGATAACATTTATGCGATATCGAAGCTTTGCAGCTAGACCGTTGTTTTTGGATTTTTTACGGCTCCAACTACCCGTAACGACTGCCATAGATGTTCTTATGGCAACCGGGACCGACGGCTTAACGTGCTCTCCGAGGCACGACCAGACCAATGCAAATACCCATATTTCATGAACACAAATATTTGCACTGAGCGGGGATCGAACCCGCGCCTCCTGCGTAGCGGCCGCGTTCACTACCGCTACGCCACGGAGGCTGTCGATAAATATTCTATCAGGTTTTACTGTAATCTTGTATTTGTTATGATTTTGACTGTATTATGTTCATTATTCTTTCAGTTTCCTTACCGCCCTCAGAAACGAAAAACCTCCCAAGGGTGGGAGAAATAATGCTGGTTACATTTGGATCAGAAAATTCTAAGCATCAAAGATTTTTCTTTGTGCACAACATTAGATATCTACCTTCGGCTCCAGGTTAGTGTTAGTAGCTTATAAATTGATCATTTCAGTTTGCATTCTAATCAATCTACTTAAAAACCATAAACCTTTTCCGAGTTGTAGCAAACTGCACATTTACGATAGACATGTCAATCAATCAATGATTATAGTCATCATATGATTAGCCTATCGTAGTCCACTGTTGATCCTACGCCCTCTGCATCCAGTCCGTCCCAACTACTTTTTTCAGGTCGTCAGTTCATCTGGCTAGGGCATCCCGTCTTCCGTTTTCCTTCCCGCACGTCGGTCTAGGACTCGTCTGCTCCAACGGCCATCAGGATATACATGTGAAATAAGACAATCAATGACAAAGTTATTGCCAAATCCAATTAATCTAAATTTTAAATAGTTTTATCAAAGATATCTCTGGCAAAGTCTTATGACCTACAGTGTTCAATCAAGTAGTTTTAATAAACCTAAATAATGTGTGTATAGTTATCGCCAAGCCACATTAAAAAAAAACGCGCTTTAGCGTTCACTATTAAAACAATAAAAATAAAGTATGCACATATGTTTCAGGTCAACCAAAATATTTTTACAGCATATCTTTACACGCCACTGTTACTGAAAAAATGATGTCTATGAGGCCAGGCGAATTCATTTACGGAAAAAGTTTAGCTTATATAAACAAAGAATTGATGTTGTTTGAAGCCATGGAATATCTTGCGGGATCTCCTCTCAGCGACGCCATATTGAAACCAGAACCACATCATTTTATAAGTAGTCTCAACAATCAGACCATTAATTTACAATCACAGGTTAGTAACTATTTTAGCTCTGCATCATCCATCATCCAAAGAAGTTCCTATTTTATTTACTAAATCCAGTGTTGATTGTCCACTCAAATCGGTTTTTTTGTCATAATCGTCAGAACCTACTGCTCTGACGATTAAGATTCTATGGAAACTTGTCTACATCTACACTAATATTATAAAGAGGAAAGATTTATACCTATTTTTGTATGTTTGTATGTTTGTAATGAATAGGCTCCGGAACTACTGTACCGATTTCAATAATTCTTTCACCTATAGAAAGGTACACTATCTGGGAGTAACATAGGCTATATAACATCACGCTACTACTAAAGGGAGCGGAGCAGTGAGCATAAATGTCAATAAATCGGGCAGATTTCCATACATTAAAGTTGGACCGGAATCCGAATTCCACGCGGGCGGAGCCGCGGGCAACAGCTAGTATAAAATAAGGAAGTATGACGTCGTATTTATTATTGTCAAGGTTGGGAAAAGATAAAAATTATTAAATAACAATGAACATAACTTGAACTAAATTTCTTCAATCTTATTGATTGGACATAAATTTTCATACAGGTTCTGTTATTATTATGTAAGATATTCCTGATTTTTGTTGTTAGATTTATACTTACTACCAGTTTTTCGTTCATAAGTGTGTATGTTACAGTGGACTACGACTCTGAACCCCAGTCAGCTGAAAGCGGTGAGTTCCTCGGTGACGGCGGCGCTCAGTGACAAGCCTTCCATACAGATGGTACAGGGCCCGCCCGGCACAGGTCAATATTATTGTCCATTTATTTATAAATTGGAGCTTTATGTTCACACTTTAGCACAGTATCTGATTGTATTTTAAGTCGTAAATTTTGATTTCCAACATCACGTCAAGATCGCCAAAGTTATGGTGGTCTACGATAGCCGGGGCCTCAGGGGTATTATCTATGGGGCACATCTGATTCCCCAGTCATAACGACTAATTTGACCTAACTTAACACCATGCTATCGTCGGCGAGTCCGTCATAACCATCTAACCCGTTAGCTCGTGGGAGTTTGTACACGCCAAAATAAGGGTTATTATGTTTATCTTTAATGCCGCAAGGATTATACGTCTATCTGCCCATTCGGGGATATACATGAGTTAATAATACAATGTTTAACGATAATTTTATTTTAAAGGCAAATCAAGTGTGATATGTGCAATAGTCATGACATATTTCTACAACGCGCAAGGCAAGAAGCAACAGAACAGGGCCAAAATACTGATATGTGCTACGAGCAATGCTGCCGTGGATGGGCTGGTCATTAGATTGTTGAATCTCAGGCAGAGTTTACCTAAACGTAAGTAAAAAGTGATAATTCGGCAATGTTATTACCATCGTTTCAGATTCTAAATATCTGATTTGTAGATCTTAAATTATGAGGTGAAATAAAATTGAACTAGAGATTCAGTACATACAGTACATACCCCCTATTACGTTGGACCAAATACAATGACTGGTTGAAATGTGGGTGTTGATTCACCTCTGCCTCTCCGGGGATAAAGAGAATAATAATAAAGAGATCTCTCTCCATCCTCTTAAAAGGATGGAGAGAGAAAATAGGAAAAGAAAATGAAAATAAAACTACTTTTTAACGGATTCTATCGCGATTTATTTGTTATCAGTTACTTTTAGTCCGACAACTAACAAATAAATCGCGATAGAATCCATCAAAAAGTATAACCCGCGCTACGTATCTTGGACCTAAATCGTAAGACACGAGGCTCTGGCGCCCGCGGGTTGCTTTGTAATAGTCTATGCTTGGTGAATTTGAGTTCATCTACCGCAGTACCATCCCGTGCTATCCTCAAAAGACACCCAAGCAATGTGTACTGCGTGTATAGAGCCCATTTTAGGTCCAAGTTACAAACTATAGAAAATATCGTATATTTATTCCTCATGTCACACAGTCGTCATTACAAGGTTACGTTAGTACACCTTTTTTCTTCATTGACACTAGGGATGATACCCAGAACCGGTTTTTTTTATACATAAAAACCTTTCTTCTATAAATCTATGATCAAAACTAAGAATTTATAAAATTTGTATTTAATACAAATTATGCAAATACATTAAAAGATTGATGAACGGTTAATTTAAATTAAATGCTATGATTACTTGCGAAGGAATGTTTAACTTTAATCTAATTCAGGGATGAAGTTATCCATGATAATCTATACTTAATGAAAATTTAAGGATCATACAATTATCTATAGGGCGGCGGCGTCCTACCCTTCCCATGTTCCAATATAGCCATTAACTTTCTGATGTGGTGTTTTTGGCCTTTCCGAGGGCGACTGCCGTCCGACCCCCCAACCCCGAAAGGAAAGCCAGCGCCAGAGTCACGTTTGTTGTTCAGCAAGTGCACCGGCTTGCAAGTGAGGTTGGCTTAGTGCCCGAAGATCTTGGTGGACCCCCAAAGCGCGAATTTCAATGTTCAGTTAAAATTATAGTACCTACATACCTAATCTATAAATATTTTTAGGAATAAATTTCAGTTTATTCGATTCAGAGATGTTTGAAATTCTTATCGATTTATCCAACAGAATTGGGTTTTCAAACATGTCACCTCACTATGAAGCTTATGTCAAATGTGGCTTTTTAAAATGATTTTATAATAAATTCACATTTATAGCACTTGTCTAGTTGTACCTTTTAATGCACAACGTTTACGTCGTGCATCAAATGGTACAACCTAGATAAGTGCTCGTACGTGTGGTCCTTCGAGCCGAAGACCCTATGTACGAGCCATATGTATCCGGCTCGAAGGACCATTATGTACGAGTACTTGTCTGCTTGTGCCATTTGATGCACGAGGTTAAATAATATGCTTGAGATTTTCAAACTTGTATAACCGGAAAAAACGTCCACAAGTTGAGAATGTTTAATTACGCCACAAAACCTACGTGTTTACACTAGTGTGACCATAATGTATTTCACAGCTACGGTATAAAAAAAGGTTACGTAATTATGTACAAGTATACTCGTAGTTACTGTGCGAGTACTGGCTCGTACAACATTATTTGTAATATTTCGTCCGAGTCTCCTAAGCGAGTTACCTACTCGAGTAAAGACCGTTCTATCTGTCAGAGGAGCGATTCCGCATGGTACGGGTTGGTCGTGAAGAGGCAATGCATCCAGTGGCCGCCAACATCAGCTCGCAACAACTGGCGCACCGCGAACTTACCCGGATCAACGATCAGCCGCCCGCCACCGCGGGACTCAACGAAGAGGTATTCACAGCTAACATGACAGTCAAATCGACTCGACGAATAGTTAGCATAATAAATGCTTTAAAATTTCATTCAAATAACAGTAAAAGTCAGAAACCGCTCTGAAGAGGTGACGGGAATTGTTTTTAAACACAAGCTTTTAAAAATACGTGCACAACACTTAGTGTATTTGCAGTTGACTATTCACTTTGTGTATTTGCAGTTGACAAGAGGTCATATATACCATAAAAAAGCTATGTCATCGTCCTCATATAGTTTTTTCTCATTTCGTCCAGAGTACCCAGGGTCTGCTTGTTATTTTTGTTTTATTTATATATATATATACGTGGAAAGAGACTACCGTCTAACCTCTCAACACCGAGAGGTTAGCCTGCGCCAGATACTCGTTCGTTTAATAGGTGCTTGGGTTTTGTAAAACTGGACCTTGTAGAAAAAAATATATTTCGATATCAAATCTGTGTTCACAGATCTCACATTTAGAAGCAAAGATAAACATGTGGAAAACAGCACGACAAGACGCAAAAGATCCCGTACGTATCGCGTACTGCCAAGGCCGGATTAGTGACCTGGTTAAAAGGATAACGCTGGTAAATATTATTCACTATAAGATTTGCGTAAATTATTTTAGATATAAGTAGAGATAGGTATATCTAGGTAATTAAATCATATAGAGTCATCATCAGCAGATTTATCTGCCTGCAGGTGAGGTGGACTTGGCCTTGGACCAACGACACTCTTCAGTAGTCTTCAGTCCCAGAAAGAACCAGAAAAAATTCAAACCTGCCAAAAAAATTATTAGAAGTAAATTGGAGGAGTTGACATTATAAAATAATTGACACAAATGCCCTATGAAACAGTACTGTTGTTGTGTTTGCAACGTTTATATAAACAGATTATAAAATATTTATGATCTGTTAAAACAGACATGGTAACATCTCTATAGACGAGGGTGAGCTGGTTATCGGATATTTTGGTACGAATGAATTAAAGATAAGCTGCAGTGCTTCTCGCGACAACATCGGTAGGACCAAACACTAGTGAACATAAACTTCTGTCATCAAAGTCATCGATGTCATAGATGTTCTTGATTGCAGTCGAGGTTTTCACCTCCAATCATAAGGAAGAAAGGGACCCCCCCTTTCTTCCTTATAATTTGACCCAAAGCCTACGTCAGAGTCTCGAGTCTCGACTGTCAATCAAAAGGTTGTCTTGGCTCTGTAGGTCTCTTCTTCTATTCTTTCTGTTTTGTGAGTGTGACGTCCGTGACTGCACGTGTGTATGTGTGTGTGTGTGTTAGTTGCGCGGCGGCGGTGGAGGAGGCGGCGCGGGCGGGCCTCCGCGGCCGGAGCAGCTGGCGGCGGCCGAGCGGCGCATCGTGGAGGGCGCCGACATCATCGTCACCACGCTCGCCAGCGCGCACAACTACAAGATGAGGGGGTACGCACGCAACTTATGGCTCCTCTACACGTAGACAACTGTGCAATTCTCTAAGCGTTCAGCGTCGAGCACAACCTTGATCGAGATTGTCATTGGTCGATCTCCAGTGACGTCACCCTGTCTGACCAATGCACAGTGGTCCCGGCTCTTAAGAAGGGCGGTCATAGGAGTTGTAAGTCGGATTAAAAATTAAATAATGACTTTTTCACTTAAGAAATGATTGTTTTGAGGTTTTAAGAGTTATAACAAGTAAAAAAAGTGTATTTTTTAGATGCAAGTTAGATATAATATTCCCAAAAAAACATTTTGTCGTCTAAAAAGCAGGTAGGTAACATTAAAACTAGTTTTACTTCTACTTTTGAACATAGCTGGATTGGTATATAAAATAAGAAAACTTACTAAATTAAATCTCTGAAGTAATCGGTTTCGATATTTTTTGCACCTGGCCAATTGTCTGCTAGCATTTCAAACACTTCACGAGAGGTATCTTGCCACATTATTTTTAGTTTTTGTGGATGAACATGCGTGTAGAACATGTATACGACGAAAAGAGCACTTTATAGTGGTCCCTGCTGAATAATAAAATAAAAAATGACCTGAGGTATCCAATTTCCCTACATATTGCCTAGTAATTTCAATGACCTATTTTCAATCCTCGGAGCAGTTTGGAGCACCTAAACGTTACAGTTTTTAAAACTAGAAAAACTAGAGATTATTTTGATATATGTTTCATCTTTGGCGATTCGTTCCTTCCTAAGTAAAAGTCAACTTGAATATAGGAGAGCGGCAAAAAACAAAGAAACTCGGAACTCTCTCTTTGACGGTGCTTATTATCAATAATAACAGGTTTAAAGTAAACGTAATAGGACTTAAAATGTCGTACATACCTTCTATTTGAATATGCATAGCAAATTAATATCACAAACAATCACGTCCGATAGTAATAATACTTTGAACATAACAGAATTTTCAGTGAAAAAATAACGTTAATGAGCACTATTGAAGTGTTACCACTTTGGGTGCAAAAATTATTTGTTCTACATATTTTATTGCAATTTATTTTATACCTAGGGGTAAAAGGGTTATTTGTCTTCCCTCTAACAATAATTAAAGTCATAAATTCACCATCGACATTTTCGCCTTATGACCTATGGGCGAGACCACTGTGCAATGACAATCTCGATCAAGGTTGTCACAACGTTGTGCTCGACGCTGAACGCTTAGAGAATTGCACAGCTTCATCCGCAGATGTCATCGGAGGATGCGTCCGCCGACGTGCAGACGGGGCGACTTGTTTAACTTGGTAGATTTTTAACTTTAATTACTTATCACAGACGAGCAAATCACTCCGTTCACACGTCGGCGAACGCGTCCGCTGCTAACATTCGCAGATGAATCTACATCAATCTCAAATCTACAATCTACATGCAGAGGACCTTTTCCATTTTTACTGCAGGCCCGCATATTGGCTGGCAAACTTCTTGAACACATCTCAGTGAACAATGGCTATCATTTTGAATATATAATTAATGTTTTATAGTTAAATATATAATATACCTTACTATTTAATTGCAATGCTATCTACTATCTTGTGTATATTATATTTACTATCTTGTGTATATTATTTTAATGAAAGAGCCAAATAAATAAAATGAAGCTGAGTAACGTAAAAATACTAAAAAGTATTTCGTTAAAAATAAGCTCTTTCTTTATTATTGCTATCTGCCATATATCATTTCGCAGAATTTGTTTATTATCATCGACGCTCTCAAATGACGTAATAATACAGTGTGTTATTTTTGTAGGTATGTATTAATGAGATAACATTTCCGCATCGAGCTAAGGATAAAACTATAGTCACACTTGTGGCAAAGCAAGTAACTTTCCATATAAAATAAAAGATTGCCTGGCAGAAATTGCGTAAGGCAATAGGTCCGCCCTTTGTACTACTCCTGTTTTCTTAATTTCTGTATCAAAATATTGTAATTTGGTGCACAATAAAGTATTTAATAAATATAATACAATTAGGTATATCTCTTTGCTGCAGGCTAAAGCGTAGAATAGCGCTGTGTATCATTGACGAGGCAGGACAGGTAATAGAGCCGGAGACGCTGATCCCGCTGACGCTCGACGTAACCAAACTCACGCTCATCGGCGACCCCCAGCAGTTACCCGGCTTTATATGCTCACAGGTACTATACTGTCTTTATTTATTTATCTTCTTCTTCTGCCTAGCGTTAATTCCCAGTCGCATCCGAAGCTTTCACCTCGGAGTCTAGGGTCCGCTTTACCAGTCTTAACTGCGGATTTGGCTGGACCTCGATATTTTCCGTGAAGCGACTGCCGTCTGACCTCCACAACCCAATGATGACATTAGGCGATATCGAAGCATTGCAGCTAGACCCTTGTTGTTGTTGGATTTTTAGGGCTCCAACTACCCGTAACGACTGCCATATTATGTTCGTTTGGCAACCGGGACCGACGGCTTAATGTGCTCTCCGAGGCACGACCAGGCCAATGCGAATACCCATGTTCATGCATACAAATATTTTCACTGAGCGGGGATCGAACCCGCGCCTCCTGCGTAGCGGCCGCGTTCACTACCGCTACGCCACGTTGGCTGTCTCTATTTATTTGAAGCCAGCTGGTTCCGCCCGGGAAGAATTCGAATTCGTTCCCGTAACCTTCTGTTCGTTTTTTTGTTAATTTTTTTTTTTGTACAAACAGCTATAGGAAAGCTGTATCTGTGCCTACTAATATTAGAAAGCTAAGTTTATTTGTTTGTTTGGTTGAACGTGATAATCTCAGGAACTACTGGTTCACATTGAAAAATTCTAATTCTGAAGAATTTATCGAGGAAGGTTGTAGGCAAAATAGCATCACTCTACTACTCAAGGGAGCGGAGCAGTAACCATAAATATCAACAACATACATTATATTCACACCTGTAAATCCCCGGAGGGTAAGCAGAGGTGTATCCACCAGAGAGGTGTACCCACCCACCCACAATAGCTGCCACTCTTGTAAAAAAGAGAAAAAAAGTTATTAATTGTCTTTATTATTTTTCACAGCGAGCGAAAAAGCACGGTCTGAGCGAAAGCCTGTTTTCTCGTCTGACGTCATACACCGATGACTGGGGCAAGGGCAGTCCCGTTATTCTGCTCAACCAACAATACCGCATGCATCCCGACATCGCTGACTACCCGAGCCGAGCATTCTACGGCGGCATGGTGCAGACCATTTCGCCTGCCAGGCCCGACATGGATATACCACCTTATATTATAGTGGGTATCGCCAGTGGGGACAAGGGGCAAGGTAAGTGTTAAAAACTTATTCGTTGTACACAGTGGCGATGGTTGAAAATTTTGTAAAAAGGAAAGTAGTGGCAAATAGTGAAGGTAGTGGAAAATAGGGAAGATTCCGATGATTAAGAGTTTCCTAGGACATAAAATGTTATGAAGAATATTTTCGGACTTTCGAAATTAGAACTCAAAAATTTATACGAAAAAATGCGCACCCATCCCAAAATTATAAGGAAGATTTTTTTATACCACATTATATGGCATTAATATTTATGGCAGACCAGCACTGATGGAAAGTGGTTACCCCCGTACTGTAGTTCATTCCACAGTTTGAGCATGCGGGGATGATGTTCCTTTCATTCCTGACTGTGCGCACTATTTCCAAAGATATTATGTTATGTATTAGTACCTATTAAATTATTATTGGACGATTACACAGGCATATCGGGTGCCAATGAGCTGGAGGCGTGGGGCGTGACGCGCCTGGTGATGGCCCTGGGCGGCCTGGCCAAGCCGCTCCGGCTCAACCTCGCCGTCATCACGCCGTACAACGCACACAAGGAACTCATCAAGAAACATCTCAAAACTTTACATACTCAGTAAGATATTTGATTTCTATTTTGAGATATTTGGAGTATTTACCTTTCTGCGTCAAAAACATACGTAAGTTGTGTGAAATAGCTTGTAACGTGGGGTCCGCCTAGTGTAAAAATTGCATAGCTTTACGGATGTAACTGACGCAGCAACAGTAACATTTAAATTTAGCGTGTATATAGTTTTGTGTCCCCTATGTCCTACCTCCTGCACTAAAGAAGACCTAAACAAAGCCACTTGCAGCGCAGTCGAGATGGCAGAATATTACTCTCGAATAATTTAGAGCAGTGAAGGGGAAGATCATTGACACGAAAGAAGCGTGTATACCAAAGTGCGTACAGAGATGGATTGTCTACTATTTGTTTGCGGACGTTATAAATGAATGTCTTTTAAGCTATTGCATAGCTTCTATCGCGGGCCTTGAGCGTGGAGACCGAATCCAGAAATTCCGTAACGAAAAATGGTAACACCCCCAATTCCGAGCTCGCACGAATCGAGCCGAGCTGCTCCGAAGTAGCTCCGCTTAACGTAAGTAATTATAATTGCATAAGTTGTTAGTTTTCAAATTCAAATTCAGACTCAGACTCACTCAGACTCAGAACTCAGAACCAGAACCAGAACTCAGAACTCAGAACCAGAACTCAGAACTCAAATTCAAATTATATTATTATTTATTTGCATAAGTTCATAAAAAATGCTATGCAATAGCTTTACCGCGGCAGTCCCCGAGTGCCACACGGTTTTTTTTTTTTTTAATCGGGATATTTATTTATTTTCAGTCAGATTTTTTACTATAGATTTAGATTGAAAAAAGTGAATGCCCAAGACGGGACTTGTTCGTAAGATCGTAAGACGGGGATACTTTGTAAGACTATCTGTAGATGAGCCCCACCGACGCGACGCCCCAAAGAGATTGCCTAAAAGAATTTCGTGTGTCCAGGACGTGGTTCATGTGGCTTTTCCCCTGTAAAGGTCTAGTCGCGGATTCAAGTTCCGTCTCTCACATTCACTTTTTCCAGTCTATCGATAAGAATAGTTTGCCCATTTATTTTAAGATTTCATTAATCATCATCTAATTTTGAATTCCACGTCAATCAATATAATTTCTTGACACAATCGACCCATCAAGACTGTTTTATTTTACTAATATTCCCTCTAACCAAGCTAAGCTAAATTATTGTGTGTATTAGGAATGGGTTCACGTCTGTATAGGCCAGGATTCGAACCCGGGACCTCTCGATCGTAAGGCCGACTCCTTAACCACTAAGCTACCGACGCTATTGATCTTCATATTGATTCGTTGATTCCGTCCCAATTGAGCAGTCCGACTACACTTGAAAATATTTAAGAGATACGATTTGACAGATGTCTGGATTCATGGTAGGTAACTAGGCACTATTGAAAGGATACATGAAACTGTTATAAATTAAGTTAAACCATTTCTAAATACGTAATAACTTATAATAGTAAGTATAAAAAATATGGTGTGACATATTTCACTTTAAATTACTACAAATATTTTAAGAATCGCTACAAATAATTTAAAATAAGACGGGATTCTTCATTTTTCGAAATCTCGTGTGACAGCTACGTCATATCGTTCTTATTTTTTCATTTGAGTGTTGCGGCTGTGTTCTCTATGGTTGTTACATTTTAATCGTATGGAGTTTATGTCAACTCGTTACGTTTATGGTCGGCGTTGCCAGAATGTAACTTTTGTAATATTATGTATTTCTTTTTACCCTCTTATGTTTCTTCTAAGTAATACAAATGAAAATATTGCTTAGATTTTTCTTTTATCGTATCGCATACTAGAGACAACGAATTTTTTTTATTTTTTTTCTGATACTGAAATCGAAAGTAGCTCAGACAGTGAATATATAAAAATTATAAATACCCATTTCGTATTTTCATTTACCCTGCTTTATTAACATTATATATCCTGAACCTAATATCAATACTAGATAAATATTAAATTGATTGTAAAAATGCACCTCTTAGATTATTTTGCCTACCAGCATCATCATGCGCATGGAGACGTATTTTCCTAATTGCATCTGAGGCCAAAGCTTGCCAAAGCTATAATTTTTAGGTTTTTAGGTTTCCCGTAGGAGCCGCGTGGTTCCCGGCAGAGTAGAACTTGGGCCTCCCCATCTCTTCCTATGCGGTGTCGTACCAGGCGACTAAGGGATAGGGCTGTTTATCACCAGACAGTTATATAGGTACAGCCACAACTTAGCCTCAGATGCATACCTCGAGTCAACAATAGTGCCAGGAATATGGCAATAGGCTCACCCCCTATTACGTGGGACCGAATAACTACAAATACCTATTTATCTATTTTTTTTGTATGTTTGTTATGCGATTGTGAAGCCAATTCTAGACGGATTTTGAAAATTCTTTTTTTGTTCGTAAGTAGATTATTTCGAAATGGTCCCATTTAAATTTTGTAAAGATCTGATGATGGGTTTCCGAGATTAGACCAAGGAACTCTTCAAAAAGTACCAGGAAATCAGCCGCGATTGCTGCAATCGCATATTATTGCAATGTTTTCATTAAGCCTAACACATATAGGTACTAATCCAAATATCAATACTAGATATATTACATGATTAATCAGTGTTGCCAGGGCCAGATAGTCTAGTGTAAATGTAAACAAGATAGCTTAAAAAGTTACTTAACAGGGAAAAAGTAACGTTGTTTTATGGTATGGAAATCTTGTCGGATAATTATTATATTGCGCGGTTATGATGAATAGTTTTATTTATTTACAATGTTACAAAAGTTACATTTTGGCAGCTATGCGATTAATCTTTTGTTACTTGAATCGATTATTCTGACAATTGATTTAAGAAGCTCCATCCCTAGACTATAAACGTCAAATCGTATCTTTTAAATATTTTCAACTGTAGGGAAGTACCTCCACCCTACAGAAAACCGCAGCTAAATAGCCTCGTGTTGTGTTCCCAGGCAGGGAGTAGGGTAGCCAGAGCTCACTCCCCTGGTATTGCACACGTCCATAGGCCCTGGTAACCACTTTCCATCAGGTGGGCCGTGTGTTTGTCTGTGATGACGTAGTGACGTGAAGTAGTATAAAAAAAATTCTGTTCGCTGAGTAGGTATCTATTGTGTGTGCAGGGGTGATTGCCAGCTAGAAGTGAACACGGTGGACAGTTTCCAAGGGCAGGAGCGCGACGTGGTGGTGGTGTCTCTAGCGCGCAGTCAGGGCGTGGGCTTCCTCACCGACATGGGGCGCATGAACGTCATGCTCACCAGGGCCAAGCACGCGCTCATCATCTGCCTCAACCCTAACGCGCTACTGGTAAAGTACACTCGATATTTTTAAATGTTCTAGGGCATTCTGCACGACGAATCAGTGGTTATGTGTCCGTATAACCCGATTTCAGACTTCCCTTAGCAGAGCAAGGGGCAGGGGCTTGCTCTGCTAAGGGAAGTCTGAAATTTAGTAACTGAAATTCTGTACCTATTGAGTAGGTACTGAGGTCGTTCTATAAGAGGTAAAAAAAATTGCTTCCCTTTTTTCCCTTCGTCACTTGTATGTAGATAATATACCCTATAATCTAGGGTACTATATACCGAGATATTATCTAGGGCCTAGATAATATCTCGGTATATAGTATCGGTAGATAGCTCTTACCGTCGCCCTAAGGCGGATGTATAGAAAAATTTGGATCAGCTTCGGGCGAACCTCGGTGGCTCAGTAGTTAGAGCATTCCCCCTGTAAAGGAAAACTCGCGGGTTCAATTCCCGCCTGAGCTCGATTCGTTTTTTTCTATCTTAATCGATTTGAATAGTTAGCATACTAAATACTTTAAAATTTTATTCAAACTTAACTTATTTAATTGTAGTGTGTAATAGAAGATTGTCTAATTCTAATTGCAGAAAAACAGTCAATGGAGAACGCTCATAGAAGACTCACAAAGAAGAGATTTTTATAGAAGGCTTCCGAACCAAATGTGCCAGCCGATAACTGCGGCGCAGCTTCCTAATGACGATATTTTGAAATACATAATAGAGAAAAAATCCGACGGCTCTTACCGTTAATCATGATTACTTGTTATGTTTTTCAAATATCTCGTATATATAATACTATTATGATAAAGCTGAAGAGTTTGTTTGTTTGTTTGAACGCGCTAATCTAAGGAACTACTGGTTCGAATTGAAAAAATATTTTTGTGTTGAATAGTCCATTTATCGAGGAAGATAATATGCTATTTGTCAACCAATCCGGCATATTCCCATACATTATGAAGAAAAAAAAAAAATTAAGGAGTGATACAGGGTTTCAAAATGTGCCACGGGCGAAACCGGGCCGGGTCGGCTAGTATGAATATAAAATGGAAGTCAAATGTTTTGTTTATTATGTATTTTTTGATGATATGTTAATTACTAAAATGTACAAAATTATTGTTTAAATGTTATTATTATTCCAATGTGTTCCTAGAATTGACAATGTATTTCATGCTAAAGAACTTATATGTAGCTTATCTACATGTAATATAATGTCGCAGTTAACTAGCTTAATCAGACGTTCAATTAACCGCCTACCCTCTTTATTGAACAGCGCCGTACGAACGGCCTGAATGATATTCAGCCGTTTGATCAAACAGCTAGGTAAATGGCTTGGATCGATTACGTTTAATTACTTACTAATGATCAGCCATTTAATTACTTGCTATAGGCTAATGTGGAAGCTCCGCTCCCTCATTAGCCTTCTAACCTAACCTATCCAAGTCGGATTGCGCAGCCTTTCTCAATAAACCTATTACTAAATTTCTGTCTTATTTCGGGGTGGTGTGCTATCGTACGAATGGCTTAAGCATTAGCCAGCCAGTTTAGTAAATGTTGTTAAAAACACTACGGCTGCATATCATTCAGACCGTTAATTGATCGGCGCCGTTTAGTTAACAGGCTTGGCGGTTAATTGAACGGCTGATTAAGCTAATTGGCTGCGACATATATACCAGATTATAGGTTTCACTGGCTACCAAAAACGGGTTATGAAGACCAACCAACAACACATTTAAAATTGTAGAAACGTATCTCGCTACACATTATAGTAATAATGTAGCTATTATCTAAGAAACTTGTATAACAAATTAATAGTCAATAGTAAAGAGCATTTACCTTAAGCAATTTACGATATTTCTGTATCTAAGGATATTGGATTGTTAAATTATGAGCATATGAGCAAAAGCCGGTCCACGTAAGTCCGTCTGCTGCCTCATACGACTCCTTCGCACGGATGGCTTAACGTGATCTTTGAAGCATACTTTTATACTACAAACCAATGACAGCGAAAATTTCCAAATCTATCAAATGTCACTGCAGAAAAATCGCAAACATGTAGTTGTGTCATTGTTCTGTTTCGGGAGAACGTTTGATATAGATTTAATATATAAAGAAGATATAGATAAAGGGATGTTGAGATGGTTCGGACATGGAGAGGATGGACGAAAGAAGACTGACGAAACAGATTTATGAAGCGAGGGTGAATGGGCAACCCGGAAGGGGTCGACCTAGACATACGAATGTACCCAAAACCGACGAGCATGTTTGAAAACAGTTTTGAAAGTAGAATAAGTGAAAGATGTATGCCAGGATCGTAGCAAGTGGAAACATGTGGTCTACTACCTGCCTACCCCACTGGGAGAGATGCGTGAGTGTATGTAAGTAGAAAATATAGAAGTTGGCCAGTTTCGGAATTAAGAAAAAGAAGTTAATTGAGTCTCTCAACGTTTACATAACTTTTTCTTAATTCAGAAATCGGCTAAACGTTTTTGATGTTCCCCAACATTCCATTTCGATTCCACTTAAACCACGTAAACAATAATGAAATCCAGCCTAAATGAGAAACAATCGTGACTGTTTACACACGTCTAAATTAAATTTAAGCTAAGTACTTCTTTGTCAGGTATCGTATTCCTACCATACAATTAAGTACAGAATGACAGGATTGTTTTCCAATATTATGATATCAGCGTGGGAGAAACGTTGAAACAGGCATTATACACCCTGTTTATTATAAGTACATCTTAAATTGGACAAATACTGCTAAGATACACCTAAAATAAGGCAAGCTATATTTCTGAATAAAATATTAGAACTGTAATAGCTTATCTTGAAATATATCATAGGATCGTAGGTTATTTTGTATTAATCTTTTGTTATCCAAGGTAAATATTTAGTAGGAAACGTAGGTATTTTACTTTTGTTTTAGCATGCCTATTGTACACCTGACAAGTTGCTACCTTTCTAGAGTAGTTAAAATTGTTTATGTTTATAAAATATTAAAAATATAACTTCTGTTTTAACTACTCCAACAAGATACCAACTGTAAACATGTGCTGTGCGTGTTTAATACTAATGGCGTAAACATCGTTTGTACATATTATTATATAAATTTATAATTCTGTGTCTTGTATAATTAAAAATGGTTATGCAGCTGTGATTAGATAGATACTGATTAAAATTGATATTATTCGAAAATGTTTTACGCTTAAATTAAGTAGGTATGCCGATTCAGCGGCTATAAAGGAAACCATAACAATTGAATTTTAAGATGGTTCACTTTCGTTCAAACATTTGTATGTCTTAAAAAAAAAAGAGAATTCTGTTTACAACAACAAGAATATTGATGTTTCAATGGTCGCGCTATGTGAAATGATAAAATTATCGATGATAAGATATAATATAATACTCGATCTTGATTGTTATATATACGAAACATGTCAAGTTTTAGTCATCGACATTAAAACAGTGTTTTTAGTATTATTCACTCATCAATTAAAATGAAAATATGTATTTCTTCCGTCAAACTATCATTTATTTGATAAGATTTGGTGCGTAAACATATATTTCCTACAGGGAAATAATAAGTTTCTTAATTAAATATAATTAGTCATATTATATCAAACACCGGTTTAATTATTGAGTCATTTTATCCATGTAAATATAGATTTAGATATAGGTAGGTACTGTATTTAGCGTCAATAAATATTTTTTGTATTGTTATATTGCATTGAATGTGTTTTTTATTTTGTAGTAAGCTTCAAAACTACCTACTGTAAACTATAGTAATACCGCGAGGCGAAATCGGTCAGGTTCAAAAATAAATAATATTGTGGAAAAGGTGCTTCATTCAAGATGTTAGAATATTAGGTCCCACCAAGACCTTCGGGTTTCACCTCGGCTGCAAAACCAGCATAGTATTCAATATTTTATAAATATGTATCTGTAGATTATAAGCTTCATAATATGAAAATGGAGAAACAGTAAGGGCCGGCGCCCACTGCCGGCATGGAATTTATTACTAATCAAGTTATTTATACCTTATCTCATATGCTTTATAATTCATTTTACTTTACGTAAAAACGATGCCGCGGCATGCCACAGCCTGCCGCGGCATCGTTTGACCAATAAAGTAAAATGAATTATAAAGCATATAAGATAAGGTTCAAAATAACTTTATCAGTAATAAATTCCATGCCGTGCCATGCCGGCAGTGGGCGCCGGCCCTAAGAGGGGTGGATGGTTGGTCATCTCTGAATGTAAAGGTGCTTCTAAACCGGCGATGTTTTACTGCAACACTGTGGCCCGGCAACATTGCAACTATTGCAATCCCGGCCATATAGCCAAACATGTTTTGTGTAGCCACATATGGCCGATGTTGCCGCGATGGGTTGCCGGACGATCGCTAGGCGGTCGATTTTACTGCAATATCGCTCGGCCAGTTCTATTGTTATTTCAGTCGCTCTCTTTTTTATAGCACAGTCTATCGTTTTCTACTCGAATTGGTAAATAATTTACTATCAAGGCTTATTTCTAGACTTAAATTATCTAAAGTTTCACGCCTAAGTAAGGTCCAATAAATCCACAATCCACAATCTCTTCTTTTTCTGTTTATTTTTTAATAAAACAATATAAGCTGCTGTAACAAGTGTGATTTCGTCATCCATTGTTGCCGGTTTGTGTAGCCCGTTTATGAATCTGCATCAAGAGCCATACCACCAGCCAGCAGCCAGCAGACATATTTTTTGCAACACATTGCCCAGCCATTGATTGTTCGGCCATCAGTTGCAATGAAATATTTTTGAGATTGCCGGGCAGTCAGTTGCCAATAGTGCAGCCACGTATTGCAGAAAAACATGACCCGTTTAGAAGGGCACTAAGTAGCAGGAAACCCGTGCCGTGTGCTGGTAAAGTTTATGGTGGTGCGGTATAAAAAAGAGGTGCCAACTACGCAACCGCTTAGTTTATGATGGATTGGAAATTGTTTGTAAGCAATTTTTGGAACTTGATTCAACATAGGAATGAGTCAAATGAATAGATACATGACTAGAATATTTTTACCAAGGTTTGTTGAAACCGTTTTATACTGGTCGACGAGGGATCCCCCCCCCCCCCCCCCCCCCACTCATGTTATCTATACCTTCCTATAATGTTATAGAAGCTGAAATTTGTTACGTTGAACGCACTGATCTCAAGAATCAAGGTACTAATCTCGAATTTCATCGTTATATTTACAATAATATTCATTTATGACTAGCTGTTGCCAGCGGTTTCGCCCGCTTGGACGTCGCGACCAAACATAGCCTATGTCCTTTACCAGGGTTGTCTATTGTTTAACCGAAGATTATATGCCATAATCATCATATTCCCGAATTTCATTGGCCCGAATGTTTTGTTTGACCTAAAAGACATATGACATACTTTTAATTGCCCGAAACTTAGATACCATAACATACGAGTGCCATACGTATTGTTTTACATATTTTTATTTGCCATAATAATTATTAGACATAATATTTAAACGCCATAATGATTATAAGACATAATATTTATACGCCATAATGATTATTAGACATAATATTTAAACGCCATAATGATTATTAGACATAATATTTTCTTCTTGCTCTTTCTGGCGGTCGATGTCGATGGGTGTGATGGGTGGATGGGTTAATGGTCACAGTTCTAACCTAACTCAAATGGCACCCAAACTACTTCTGGGTGGTTTATAAAAAAATAACCACGAAGGGGACAGCGGGGTCTATTCGCTCGCTTCGCTCGCTCAAACGACCCCGCCATCCCCTTCTAACCTAACCTATCCGAGTCGGGTGCCCTAAAGTCCCGATTTGCATCCAGTTTCACCTGATATAACCGTTACACACTGTCACTGTTACACAATGTCGATGGCAGTTGATGTTATGGCATATGATAATTATGACATGTAATAATTATGGCATGTGAAAATTATGGCATGTGATTATCACATGCCATAATTATCACATGCCCTAACGGCATGTGATAATTATGGCATGTGATAATTAGGGCTTACAATGATTCTGACAAATGATGTTATGGTAAGTGATTTTATGGGAAACAAAGATTCTAGCACGTGATTAATATAGCAAATAAGAGTAGGGCAAATGAATATTATGTCTGTTGACTATTATGGCTAATGATATTAGGGTAAATAAAATTCGGGCAAACGGCGGTATACCCTTTACCAGCTGTCCAATCTATCTCAGTACCAAATTTCATCAAAATTGGTTCAGTTAGGTGCGATAGCATGACAGACAGTTACTTTCAGATTTATATGTTAAGTATAGATGAAGCAGAAAGGAAGCCCTTTTCGGGTGGGTCGAGTCATCAGCTTACGACAACGACTTTACCGACGCAAAATGAAGTGAGAGTCTATATATAATAAGGGTTGTTAAATAAAACATCAATTCAGTGATAATCTTTTGTTTGTTCACTTATAAATTGCGCTGCGATATATTAATTTTACTAATTCAAATCGGAGTTGTAGGTGATCTCGTGTGCCAGCTGATGCTTTTCGCTTGAAATACCTCACAATTAAGATAATATTCTACAAACGGTGCCACAATACCATCTTAATTCTCATGCCGGCATCAACATCAACAAAACCTTTATAACATCACAAAGATGATTGAATGCAAACTGGAGAATTATATCCCTAAAACCGAGACAAATCGGCAGAGCAAACTAAAGAGATGATATACATAGTAACAAACTAACTATATCAATTTATTGTATTAAGACTGTTCTATTTGATGTCGCTATCATTAACGCACATCGGAAAAATGTTTTCACTTTCAACAAAATGAACAGTGCCATGTACAATTTACAAGTATTTTTCGTCGAAGCACTATTATGCTAAATAAAACTAAATAATTACAACTATTTGAAATAAAGTAATTTCTTCCTCTTATTATAAAGGAGTCTTATATTTAACTAGTCATCATCAATCATCCTATTATCTGTAATGCATTCTATGCATACAATGTAGTAATGAAATTTTTATTTTTAAATGTATGGAGTATGTAAAAGAGGCAGGTACGTAATTAAAATGACAACGATACAGTAAATATGAATAA
This sequence comes from Eilema depressum, assembly GCA_914767945.1. Classification (NCBI taxonomy): domain Eukaryota; kingdom Metazoa; phylum Arthropoda; class Insecta; order Lepidoptera; family Erebidae; genus Eilema; species Eilema depressum. Next base: position 12,396,113 of record OU612025.1, on the reverse strand, counting down.
CAATGAGTCCCTACATATTTGTTTACTACGGTATGATAAATTATATAATAATAAGGTAACAGCAATTGAACTAAAACAATTATTTTCATACAGTCTTAGAGTCAACAAAAATAATAGAAATGTCACCTGAAAACATTAAACAATACATGCTTAACATGTCTTAACTGAATTTCATTCAAAAGCAAATTTAAAGACTACATTTATTTACATTTTGTGTGCTACACACATTGCGTAAGAATCGTACCTTTACCGGTATTATACTCGGCAAGTCCGTTAAATAAACTTATGTTGACTCCTGTTGCCATTACATTATAGTGTTACAGACAAGTTTATTTATCTGCTATTTGGGTATAAGAGCGGCGGCACGGAAATATAACTAATTAGAAATATATATCTCTCTGCTAATATTGCTTGATACATACATGATTTCTTATATATTAATACTCATAACAATCTCAAGTTTTGCCATCAAATGTTGGTTTACTTTTTTTATATATTGACCCCAATTACGTCTCAAAATGTACCCCATATGCGCAGTCGCGTTTTAGGGTGTATTTTGAGGATAGCACGTGGCTACGGCGGTGGATGAGCTCAAATCCACAAATCATAGATTATATCAAACCAATCCGCGCGCGCCATGCCATGGCCTCATTTCGCTCGCGATTTGAGGTCAAGATATATAAATGCCGGGAGCTATATCTACATCTGAATATGTGGTAATAAAATATAGTTTGTGTGTAGCATGCCACAACAGACCTATATGAACTTATTGTAATAAATAATGTATATGTTTGTAAGCCAATATTTATTGCTGTCATACAATCAAACTGAAAATTCACTAACCATTTTTATACAAAAGTTATCCCGTCGACTACAATTGCTTAGATTACAAAACCTGGCTACATTTATGATAGTTAATAAATATCTGAGGTCACTATTTGCGTTATGTTTAAAGGCGATACTGGCAGTTAAATATTTTCTTTACTCTTATTTTTTTATTTTAATACCTGTATACTACAAAAAATAATAATACTAACCTTTATTAATAGCTTATACTTTAGACTTCATGGCCGTAGCAAAACAATGACTTCAAATATGTCGCGACTCTATCTGTGCCTTATATTGATGAAGACTTATTAAACTAAGAATTTAAGTCCATATACTATTTATATACACAATCAAGTGGACACGAACCAGCCGGGGTCAATGGTGCCTGGGGTAGTGGTGACCATTATTATTACTGTATCTGCAACCAAATATTTTATTTTAAATTATGTTCAAAATCTTTAAAATATACTTTTACTCGTTAATGATGATCATATTGCTCGGGAGAGCAGTACAGGTTTCTTGGCTTTGAAGGATAGCACGGGGTGCTACTACGGTAGACGAGCTCAAATTCACCAAGCATAAGATAAAACAATCCGCACGCGCCAGAGCTTCGTTTGTGTCGCAATTTAGATCCAAGATATGTGTCACGAGGTTTACCATTGTATTTTGCAAGCGATCATTGAAATTCAATTCTGTTAGAATTAAAATGATATTAAGCTCTATTTCTATACGTCACGTCACATAAAACGCATTTACTATTTTTATTTATTTGTGTAAAATAGTATAATAATGAATCAATCTCTCTGTTCTTACAGGGTCGACTGCACGAGTGTGACTCCCCTGGTGTTGCACTCGCCCATAGGCCACGGTAACCTCTTACCATCAGGAGGGCCGGGTGCTTGTCTGCGACCTTAATATAAAAAAAATCAATATCATTAAATAAATTTGGAAGTGCAATGTTACCTGTTAAACCGCTTGTACTTATTGCTGTGGTGTTTATTGAAGTGGTGGGGTGGGCGCCGCTCGTTACGATACTTGAAATTGCCACCCCAGTGTGGCTTGTTCTGCTTTTCCTGTGCCTAAACATCGGAATCATTATAAATATGTTTCTGGATTTGTAGAATAGGTAAATATAGTTGTAGAATATTGTTTGACATTACCTGAAAGGGATTGTATCCATTCCGACTGTTGTTGAATCGGTTGTAGTGGTGAAATTTTTTCACTTTCTTACTGCGACCCCGGTCCATGTCGTCCGTAGCATCAAGTATTCGTTTACGCTCATCTCGCCGCTCTTCAAATACCTGTGGCAAGGAAAGTTTCGAATAAACGAAGAGTTTAAAAATGATATACCAACCCAGGCGGCCATATCCATGGCGGTAGCAGTTTCGGTTGCAAATATTTTTATAGCGACACAAAAATAAACTAGCTGTATCACTGACAGACTCCACCAACTCTACAAAGAGATTAAAAAGAAAGCAGATAGCAGCAATCTAAACCTCACCCGATACAATCGAGGAAATATTAATGAGTTGACACATCACAGTACGTGAATAAACTCCAACTGCCTAGGAATATGAATCAACAAATCTAATAATGGCTTTCTGGCTGATGGCAGATGGATGGAAGAAAAAAAAAGTTATATTAAAAAAAATTGTACTCGCATCGACGCACTGCAGACTGTCGCATGTGAAAGCTTAGACAAGGGCGTGTTAACGGGTACGGACCTGCCGCGACAGCGTGCTATGCGTGCCGTTCCACGAGTGCACGGGCGCGCCGTAGCCGCGGTGTGACGCGGCCTGCAGGTGGCGCAGCGCGTCGAGGCTCGTGCCGGGCGCGGGCGCGGCGGCGGGCGCGGGAGCGGCGGGGGCGGGAGCGGCAGCAGGCGCGGGAGCGGGCGGGGCCGCCGCCGCCGCCGCGCCCGTGCCGCTGCGGTCGCTGAGCGGCGACATGCTGCTGACGCTTGTATTTGCACTCTGCTCGCTGTCCCGACGCTCGTCCTTCTCTTTTACTCTGAAAACGCAAAATGTTAAGTTCAGACGCCTTTTGCAAGAATTATCTCCTAACTCCTAATCTTTGAGTAGTTGTGTCTACCACCATCATCAGCTCAGTGATGAACAAGAATCAAATCAAATAATATGATTATTATGAGAAATTATTCGAAACACAGGTGCCTACAAAATTTGAGGGTTCTCCTCGAAAGTATGCTCTTTCAAACGAGAAAACTAAAGATCACAAATGACGAAGAAATCAATGGCAATACGTATTGTCAACGGAAATTCTATGTCGAGATAATATACGTACTTTTTGTTAGTGACTCCGTTCAAGCTGGGACTCAGCAGCGGCGCGCTGCTCTCGCTGGAGACGGTCCAGGCGTGGTGCATGCCCTTGGTGGTGACGACGAGGCCGCGCGGCGACTCGCAGCGGCTGGGCTTGGGCCGGCGCCCGTCGTCGTGCGCGTCGTGCGCGTCGGGCCGCTCGTCGCAGCTCGACTCCGAGTCGTAGGGCACGAGGCGCGAGCCCGAGCAGCCGTTCCGGGGCGAGAGGCCGGACGACTCGCTCCTGTTCATTTGCTCTTCTAATTTTTCTAAAGGCGACTTTGGTGTCTTAACTAATTTACTGATTGAAGCGCATTTCTCGAGACTTTTGGTGATACAGGAGACCGGCCTGAGATCTGACTCGCTCTTGAACGACTTGGCCTTGATGCTACTGTCGTCACCGTTCTGCCTTTTGGTCACTAAATTGATTTTTTTATCTTCTATTTTGTCTGTGCCGTTTAAAATTTTAGGTGGCTGAACAATTTTTTCCACCTCCCCGTTTTGTTTTACCACCCACGGCTCTGAATTCGAAATGTTTGACTCTGATGACTTGCCGAGTGTACTGTTAAGTATGATGGGTTTAATATCAGGCTTCAGAGGTATAACTGATGTACTATTGAGCAGAACAGGTTTTCTGTCGTCACTTCTGTAGAAGGGACTTTTATCTCTTTTCAATATATTATCAGGTAGTTGTGGTCCATAGACTACACTAGATGTTGAAGCACTGGATGTAGACATTTCTTCTGTTATATTATCTTTTTCAAAAAACATAATGTACGCATTTGTGCCTAAGACTGCAGAAAGTGGCAGAGGTCGAACACAGCTATCATCAAATTGGTAATAATTTGCATTTGGTGCTTGTCCTATGGCAGTGTAGTGCCCGCAGTTCTGTGAGGGTCCTAAATGAGTAACTAAACTCACTAGTTTATAGGACTGAAACAGAAAAAAAAATTGTGTTATTTACTGATTTACAAAGAGTTATTACTTAGTACAATTTCATTATAGAAATAATCTCACCAATTGCTGTTGATTATTTTTACTATACATATATTTGTTTAGGATGATCTTTTTTCGGAATTGCACATGTTTGGAAAGCTTGCCTCCTGCTAATGAGAACCTTTTCAACGCTATACAGAGAACCATTGGCGCACGTTCTATGAAAAATTGCTTCGTAGCTGATACCTAAAATGAAAGCAAAATTATCATGAGACTGAATATCAAAAAGTTAGTATAAATTTTTTATCATAGAACCAAGGTCATTGAATAAAAATAAAATAGTTTACCTTTTTATTGCACGCCTCACATTTATAACCTAAATCTTCTAAGCGTTCACGAGAGAAAAAGGAATCCAACGCTTCATCCAATGTAGTGTGTTTTCTTATGTCTAAAAGTAGATCCTGTAAAATAACAAAAATTTCTTTTAGTTATGATACCGGCAATAAGTTTGATTGCTTACAGTCAATGAGTTTGTGTATATTAATACCTGAAAATGCTGGTAAGTAGTGGATAGATGATGACAAGCCAGGCACCTGACAGTAGAGCGCAAATAGCCTCCTAGGATTTGATTCAGAGGCGTAGTCTCTTTGCTGTACTGATCCAATTTGTCTGAATTAATAAACCGATTTAAATAACATTTCTCCATAGCCTCAACGAGATACCTAAAACAAATACATTGCATAAAAACATCAAATAAATTTAAATAGTACTCCTATTTTAACTGCCTATGTGATTTGTCAAAAGTTAATAGAGGGCCCCATTAATCTCCAAACTAAGGGTGAAAGCCATTCAAACTAGATTATGGAAAGGAGTGGGAAAGCAGACTCCAAATTCCTAAGTGCAGGCTTTGAATGCAAATAGGATAGTCATTTGGCTGATGGAAGATTTAGAATGGTATTACTTTATTATATTCTGGGGCATACTACAGCATTATACACACTTTCTAGACCCCAACTAAGTCTACCAAGGTTTCAACATAAATAAATAAACACACAACTATTCATCATTAAAATAGTAAAGATCACAAATCACTTTTTAAAGTCACAAATTGTGGTTTTAAAAGTAAAATTTAAAGACACAATATTTTTAAATGTTACCTTAGAAACTCATGGGCATCTTCTTGCCTACCAGGTGTCAGATGTCTGCATATGAGACGCAGCTTTGAGTACACCTGCCAGGGCTTAATGGCTGACCCTCCACTCTTCTGGGTAGCCATCAATGTAGCACGCATTCCACAAATAACACACGCTTCTGTAATTCACAAATATACAGTTTATTGACTATGAGTGTTAAAGAATGGGAAGATGAATAAGTAGATTTCATGGGTTGAGGAAGATGAATGAGTAGATATCATGGGTTGGGACAGTATGGGGAGCTCTAAAACCCATAGCAGATACAAGCAAACTGTCAGAAGAACCATTTCAGTACAATAAAAAAATAATATTGGTTCTTCATATGAGACGTTTTGATAAACAGAATGTGGAACTTAGTTTAAAATGACATTACAGCCATTAAAAACTATAATGCTCTTTATATATTTATAATGCTTTTTTGAATTTAGAGAGTAGCATCAAAGCTCATTCAGTTGGAATATTAAAAATAAACATGTAAAACAACCACTACTTGATCTTCTCACCTTGTTGGTTGCACTTCTCAGCATGTGTCACATCAGCAACCAGCCAGTTGGCTAGGGCAGGAACATGGAATAAAGCCTGTAGAGTAGAATTCAAATAACAGGTGTTGCCCACATTCTGCATACCAGCACCAGCCGCCCATGCACTTTGCCATCCCAGGTGAACCTTGTCAATAGGAAACAGCACCCGCTTTGGCTTGGGCAACCCTTCTTCCACATTTTTGTTGGTTTCTGCAAAATATACAATGATGAGTACACACCAACTAAAATATGAGTAACATGAGCTATAGTAACAATTATGGAATTTACATAAATGTTTAACATAACAAAGGTGTTATATAAAGATAAATAGATGATGCTCCTCAGATATAGAAGTGCAGAATTCAAACTTGGCAATTATTATGTCTAATATTGTTTTAGACAATAAAAAAATATGAATGGCTGTGTAGATAATTTTTTGTAAATATTTACATTGTAAATGACGTACACCCTGTCAAACCCTTGAATGCCACAATACCCAGATCCCAGATGTTCAAAAAATCATCATATTATAACTACATGTTGCTTGCGGCGCCGCCCGCGTATATGTCGGTTATCGCGACCAAATATAGCATTATTATGTCATTTCCTAAGCCCTAGTCTATCTTCCAAATTTATTTAAAATCGGTTTAGTGGTTTGTGTGAAAGCGTAACAGACAGTCACTATCGCATTTAGAGAAATAGTACAGAATGCACAAAATACACCTACGGACTCGTCGTGCAGCTCCGCCTCGCAGCCTCCGGACACCATATCTCCGAGACTAGCTACTGCTGAGGCGTCGAGCTCCGACGAGTATTTCTCTCCGCCGACGACGCCAACACCTGTGCGTCGGCCGGGGAGAGGCCGACCACCGGCCAGCTTGGGGCCCCGAGGCCTACCGGCCTCGAATAGGGCTCTCGCTACCGGTGGCAATGTGCGCCGCATGGCATGGACACCAGCAATAAATGAAAACGTCATGCGGGCATATTATGTGGCTACAGAGTTGGGAACCAACCTCACTGCGTATCGTGCTCGTTTACTGTCTCTGTTCCAGGAACTTGAACCGGCTGTCAACGTATCTGCACAAAGACTATCGTCTATGAAACTAGAATATTGGATACATACACAGTCAAATGTGTATATACATAAAATTATAGTTCATTTCGATCTCATGACATTTGTTGACAAGTGACCATAAAATCTAACCTCTAAATTGGTCTTATCGCGCATGTAGATAACAAACAAACCTAGATTATTTACAATATCAGAATAATTTTCCGACTTACCTGCTGTTTGGCTGGCTGATAAACACTCTTTCTTAAGTAGTTTACTATCATGTATTGGTTTTTTAGGTCGGATCACCACGTACTTAGACTTCAACCCATCAAGAACATTACTTTGAAAATCACCAGATTCTTCAAATTCAATCTTCGATAAAAGCACACTTTTAGCCGACGAATAAAGTCTACTGTCCAATAAAGAAGAACTTTGGGATTCGTCTGGTGTAAGAGATAAACGCAATGCGCTTGCCACTGGATCGCAAATGGAAGCGGGCATTTTACCTCCAAAATCGCACTATCACGTTAGCAAATTAGAAAGCGCTTCATTATTTGAACAACAAGTAAAAACTTTGATTTCGTTAAAAGGTAACAAAACTTGCAATATTCATACCGTAAACATGTGTTTTGTAAGATACTATGATATAAAAACGAAACGAAACTAATTTCAAGCTCGGGTGCTCGACTGATCCACGCACGACAACTACGACAAGTCGACATCAGTGTTGCCAATGACCACGATCTGAATTACCCTATTTATATATTTCATCTATGATCTGAATTCTCCACAATCTCAAGCTCGACTGAAAACAAACTGAAAATACCATATTTGGGGGTTCCTAAAATCAATATTCCTCACACTTTCCCTAAAAAATTTCATTAATTAAAGGAAAAAGTATAAAGTTCAACATATTTATTACAAAAATCTTTGCGAAGATGCTTTTTCGCGCGTATCTTGTATGTGTATGTTTGCAAATTTTTTTGTGCTTTCGTATTCGTATATTTTACAATCGGCTGCAGAAATGGGATAGTTATGGTACTATACTCTTTGAGGTACCGTTAGATTTATCTTGAAAACCCAAGTCAACTTTTGTCTACCTTCTATCTGTCAAAACCTTATTTCTTTACTATGAGGTCAAAACCCTTTTTCTCACGAGTGCGTGAATGCATCAAGTTAAAATATAAATTTTTTGCAACTTTTCGCAGCTGTGAAAAATGCAACTTCTAAGTCACTGACATAAAAATATGTACCTAGATGACGGTATGGTCCTTTGAGTATGGAAGTATATGGAGATGAAATACCTACGAAAAAAAACTGTATACCTAAACTTGGATGAGAACGGAAAATGGCGTCTATAATAGGGAAGCCCAGTAAACTGTCGATAACCACCTTATCGATATAAAAGAAGCACAGACTAAAAATGTAAACAAGGGTATAAACTATTAATCTATCTTCTATCTATCTATACTATTATATAATTGTAAATTGAAAATGTTTGTCCGCGATGGACGCAAAAACTACTAAACGGATTTTGATGCAGTTTTTTTGTTAGAAAGGTCTTGTTGGAATTTAAAATCTTACGTCTGTTTTACTGCAATCGGTTGAGTAGAACCGAAGATAAGAGATCCACGCGGGCGGAGCCGCGGGCGAAAGGCTAGTATTTAGCATATATTTGCTAAATATAATAGTTTGAACCATTGTAAACCTTTGAGAATGCCGTAAGGCGAAACCGGTTAGGCAACAAAAAATAAAACAATTGTGGAAGAGTACAAGTTTAGTGCTTTATTCAATATGTCCTTTATATTAATATATATCCATCAACAAAGGAGAACGGGCAGTTCGTTACATAATATTGTAATACTTTTTACCTATATTATCACAATTGTTTCGTTAAAATGATAATTATTGTATGTTTAAATACATATTTTTCAAGGCGGACCCTGAGCTCCGAGGTCATCTTGGCCACGGATGCAATCAGGAGAATACGTCTATATGCAGATGATGATGATACATATTTTTCAGTGCATGGTTATTAATACTGTCTGAAAATAATTATTACTGTTATTATAATAAATGTAACATTCAGTAATGTAACATTTATTAAATGTAGAGCTTATTTTTGCTAAAATATATTTTTCAACACACTCATAATGTAGCTTCATCATCATACTGAAATATACACATTAAAAAATTAAAAATAAAACTTTAATGAAGGATAATAATATGATCTTTATGCCCAGAGTATCAAAATAAATTTAAAAATAGTACATTATGGTACAAGTGAGTAAAGTTGGTAATTATCATACTCATGCGTGGCATACGACGTTTTACAACACACTTGCGAATAAAATTAAACTACTAATAAAATAAAACTAAATAAACAATACTACAATTCGTTTTCCTATGCGCGCGCATCTAACAATGGCGATCGGCCATATTTAAAAGTGAGGTTTGAATTTGACTTTTTTTTACTCTGTTTTTTTCTGTACTTGAGAAAAAAAAAGTTAAATTTGAGTGATAATTTTGTTTATTATACAAGTATTACAAGTTGGTTTTCGTTCTATTAAACACGTTCTTTTTTGTATCGAAACTTTTTTAAGAACATAGAAACTTAACCTGTAAGATTTAAAAAAGAATCTATAACTCACTTGTGAATAATAGCAATAAAAAAGTCACAGTTTGATAAAAAACCGGACAAGTGCGAGTCAGACTCGCGCACTGTACAGAACTAAATTAAAGAACAAACTCATAATACATATAATAATAAAAATTTCAACTTATCCGTCCACACATTCCCGAAAAAAAGGTCTTAACAGACAGACAAACGGACAACAAAGTGATCCTATAAGGGTTCTAGTTTTTCATATTACTGTACGGAACCCTAAAAAGGAATATCTAACGCCGCTCGGCGAGTTATTGTCTAAATCTTATAGTATGAGAGCCGATGAAATTAACTTTAGTCTGATCAAATTCGTGGATGATATGCGTATCATAATCGTGGAACCTATAAAAAACTTTGAAAACGTTTAAATATTCAAGTCGCCGACACCAACACGAAATAGAATCCATGACACTTAACACATTCATTAATTTCATTTAGAACACATAATTCCATCACATACGTTGTAGGTAGGCCATTCACTTCGTCATAATTATTTAGTTGTCTTTTAATTTTAAATATTAACAAAGTACCATCACACAAAAATCGTGAGGAAAACACGAGATTAGAATAAAAAAAATTATGCATGTCAATATGGACCCTTGCCTTGTACTACAAAATTTAAATTACGTTCCAATCTACTAATATCAGAACCCATGACACTCAACTTAGTTGGCAGATGGCAGCCGCTTCACGGAAAATATCGAGGTCCAGTCAAATCCGCTGTTAAGACTGGTAAAGCGGACAGACTCCGAGGTGAAAGCTTCAGATGCGACGGGGAGTTAACACTAGGATGAAGAAGAAATAAATATACTTCGTTTATGGTATATAAATGATACTAACCATACAAAATTCCCTCCTACAGTCCCGGGTCCTTTAAGCGGGGCATAAAAAGCATCTGATGAGGCCTTCTTAGTTCTTAGATATTAAATTTTATTATCAATCATATTTAGAAATAATCATTTATTTTATTGTCGCTTTATCTCACATAAACCATAAAATTATCATTATCATTTATCATAATATCATGAGCTTAGCATTTTTCCGCTCTCTTTTGGTTAATACGCATTAGATGACAGGATAGATAGATATCGACAAATATTACGATAATAGAGATACATGATACATCCCTAACATAGTAACCGTCTACAATCTAAGTCTATGGTCTACACACGTTCATTCATGAAAATAGAAGTATATGAGAACGAAAGATGGCGATTTGGCGTCAAGCTTGATTCGATTTTATGAATGAAATCGTAGTTGTTGCTACTCTTTAATACTCTAAGGTATGGTCTCACTCGCAAAGTAGCAAGGCAATCAATACATACCTATAGAAAAATCCTCATTGGGCTTGAATTAATTTTAAACATTGGTAACATTATTACTCCTCGTTTCCCGCCAAACTCACCACTTGCGATCTTGCGATATTTATTGAGGCTCGTGAATATTACCTACCAATAAAGAGTTAAATAGTGCCTTATTGTCGGATACTTTGCTTTAATAATTTATCAATACTTGTAATACTTACCACTCATTGCTTCTGAGTCAGGTCTAGTGTAAATGTCAACTAGAGGACTAAATTCCCCCACATTTTCCCCACATAAGCGCAATCCCCACACATTGGCAACGCTGGTCGACATAGACAAACAAGTTCGACAACCCGATAAAATAAAAAAAAGTTCCATAAAATAATGACGAATGACGACCCCAAGACGACCCATACATAGAATCATTACTGTTGAGGTGTTTTACTTTAGCTTAGCTCTAAATCCATATCACAGTTTTGTTTTCACAAATGTTTTTTTTTTAATTTTCTGTTACTCTTTCCATGTGATTTTTTTTTCGCAACAACAACAACTACAACAAGCAGCTCTATGATTGGTGGATGCTTCGTATTTCCTCCGCCGTCGCACCCCCGAGCTTTCCTCAAAGGGGACCTAAAAATCGTCTACTGCGCAGGGTCCAAGACATATGTCTTCAGTTATACAACAAGCCACAAGCACACGCTTTTTGTATTTATGTACGTCTCTATCTCTATGTTTTCACTACATCTTTTGGTGATGATGATGACTCGTAACGAGAGATCGATCAAAGCCTGCCTGAAGCCTGCCAATCGCAATGCTCCATGCTATCGTTAAGTTCACGATACGACTACGATAGTAGTTCGTGCTCACCCCTCTGATGAGTCATGAAAAACATGAGCTGTAGCCATACCTTAATATTTTGAGTCTGTTTTTGTTAAGGTGGGATTTTCATATTTTTGATAAAGTTACTGTCAGTCAAGTCATCAGTGTCAAGTGTCAATGTCAAAAATGATATTGTATAATTTGTATAGAATAGCCCGCTTCAGCTTCACTCAACTCACTACGCCGACTGAGCACATCTACTGTACATTGATTATCGATTTTGAAATGGCCATAGCGACTTGACCTGGCGGTTTTTTATTATAGCAATGATATATTATAATAAGTAAATCTTCTCTTATAACTAATATACTACAGTGACAATGAATTATTTGCCGGTGCAGTGTTTTGTGTTTATCATAGGTTTGTTTACTTTTTATATGTACAAGTCATGAAGTATTTATACACAGACATTTAGCACATATTTTCGATTTATCATCATCGTGATTAATATTTGCATAATTAACACTATTACTACAAAAAATAATATTTTTGCATGATTATTTACGCCAAAGTTCTTGTTACAGCTTTATGTGGTTCGACGTCGTCAAGAGTTCTAGAATTAAGTGATAAATTCATTGATATAAGCAATGATGGCATGTGGTTTGTTAAATTCTACGCACCCTGGTGTGCCCACTGTCGCAGAATAGAACCAATCTGGGCACATGTTGCCCAGGCACTCTATAACAGCCCTATAAAAGTCGCCAAAGTGGACTGTACTCGTTTTACAGCTGTAGCAACACATTTCAAAGTCAGAGCATATCCTACAATAATGTTGTAAGTAATTAATTCATTTATTTTACTCACTGCTAAGAATAAAAAATTGTATGTTGCCTCACATTTAGGGTACTTTTCTTTGACTGGTTTAAAATTTAATGTAACACCAAATTCTACTATTAATATTTGTTATAATATTACAAATGGAGATGTAAAAGAAATAATTATTTTACCTTTTTGCAGCATCAAAGGAACTTTTCACCATGAATATATAGGTGAGAGGCAGAAAGATGACATGGTGAATTATGCTATGCGCATGTCTCAACCAGCAGTCCAACGGTTATCACATGTAGACAGCATTGGAGATATAAAAGATTCACATTCAGTCTTCTTTGGATATATAGGAAAACAACAAGGATTACTTTGGGTACAGTATTTTGTTTACAACAGGGCAATATTATTTGTGGATATCTTTTGTACAATTTAGGTTTTTGTGACATTTTTATTATATTTGTGTATTGATTTTATTTTGACATAAATCCTTACTATTATTTTTTGAAACCATTCAAATATTTTTATTAAGCTGGTAGAAATTATAACAGTGATTTCAAAATATTTTTTTGCTACAGGAAATGTTTAATCTACATGCTGAGAAATATCAGCCACATTCATGGTTTTTCGCAATGTCACATGATGTGGCAAAAACTGACTTAAAAGCAACTAATGAAACCTCAGTATTTGTCTACAAGGAGAATGAACCTTTCTTTTTTGAAGGTATGTGCAGTTATTAAAGATACATAATAATATTATTATCTACATACAACAATATAATTAATCACTGTCGTTTGCAGCAAACCCATCAATACTTCAAGATAAGGAGTCCTTAAATAAAACATTGGACAAATGGATCAACACAGAGAGATTTGGATTCTTTCCCAGAATTTCTAGGGCAAATATAAATGAGCTAATGAATTTAGAAAAATATATTGTCATTGCCATTGTATCTGAAAACAAACTAAATGAAATTACCCAAACAGAGCGAGACTTTAAAGATATGATTGAAAATATTATCAGGTATGTGTAGGCATTTATTTTCTTTACTATAAACTGAAACTTTTATAGATACCGATGACTTAATACTATTGACTGTATGGAACAAAAACACTGGTATTTAAGACCACTACTAGATGAGCAACAAACACCAACATGCTATTCCTATACAGATGCCAAAATTCACTAACTCATTTATCTAGTTAATTCACCTCTGCCTAACCCTCTGGGGATAAAGGCGTGATTATAATGTATGAATTTATCAAGCTTCTATTGCAATGTAACCCAGTGTGACAAGGATTTTGCACATTATGGCATAAAAAAGGTAACAAAGGAAGGAAAATCCAAAATGTTAAAAACTTTTTGGACCTAACTGTAAATTATCATCACATAGTCTACAGTCAAATGATAGATAGCTCTTGCCCCATAAAATCGTGATGTATAATAAGAAAATCATGCATACATTTGAGTAAATATGTTTATGTTTACAGGAATAGAAAACATCACCTTCATGAGAGATTCCAGTTTGGGTGGATGGGTACTCCAGAATTAGCCAACTCAATTGCAATGTCAGAACTAACAGTGCCTAATTTATTGGTACTCAACTCTACAACAGGCCACCACCACATACCAGATGATGACCCTGTGCTGATGACTCCGGAGGCAGTCTCAATATTCTTGGATCAAATACATAATCAAATAGCTCCGGTACAAATCTGGTTTTTATGTCACTTGATTCATATACAAGCACACGGCCCACCTGATGGGAAGTTGTTAACATGGCCTATGGTTGTAATTTGATTGAAATTTTAAAGCAATTAGTATGCTAACTATACAAATCAATTAAAATGGAAAAAGTGAATGGCCCAGGCGAGACTCGAACCCACGATCAGTCCCTTGCAGAGGGAATGCTCTGACTGCTGAGCTACCAGGTTCTGCTTGAAGCATTCTAAATTTTCCTATGGACGATAGGTCTTGGGGCGATGGTGGGAGCTATCTACCGATTAATTTCATATAATAAATTATATAAAAATACTATCGCTATTTCCAGACTTACGGTGGCAACAGCTGGCCTGTTCAACTTTACAGAGGGTTTTACGAGGCTAGGACTACACTGACAAGCATGTGGCGTGGTAACCCAGTGTTAACAGCCCTAGTGTTTGGGCTGCCTCTTGGATTTTTGTCCCTTATTTGTTACTCCGTCTGCTGTGCCGATATACTCGATGCCGATGAAGACGAAACCCCAGGTAAATATGAAGATAAACAAACAAAAAATGACAACAAATGTGGGTTACAGGCGTGAGTATACACGCCTGTAACCCACATTTCGCCAACTATGACGTAATAGGAGGCGAGCCTATTGCCCTCAAACGGGCTCTTAGTACAGGGCTTATGAAGATAAACAAACATATACTCACGCCTGTAAATCCCCGAAGGGGTAGGCAGAGGTGTATTAACACCCACATTTCGCCAACTATGATTTTTGGCCCCACGTAATAGGAGGCGAGCCTATTGCCGTCAAACGGGCTCTTAGTACAGGGCTGTATGTTTACTGTCGGATGGAGAACAGCCCTATACCTTAGTCGCCTTCTACGACACCTACAGGAAGAGATGGTGTGGCCCTATTCTACTCTATCGGGAACCAACACGGCTAAAGATAAACAAACACTCCATTATCATCCTAGCGTGGTTCCTGATCATTTCGGATTTCACGCGGCTTTTCAAGCCCGGGATTATGCGGTTTTTAAGGTAGCGACTACCGTGTGTCCTCCCAAACCCGTGAGAAAAGTCTAAGCCAGAGCCAAAACCTCGTCCGCCAATCAGCAGGTGAGAGAGAAAAGATATCTACAATATTCCCGTATCTTCATTACATATCTGAAATATTCGTCGGTCGGTCTTCCAGATCTATATCATTCTAAAATTAATTACTTTCAGAAACTCACGAGAAAAAGGACTAGGACAGATCACGAAGATAATTCTGTTTGATTTTTCTGAAGATACGCATCTGTATCAAATGACTCGACTGATCACCATTAACGAAAAAATAATGGTATGAAACATGGATACTCTAAGTATGAAACACACAATGTAAACTTTACCTCGTTAAATGCGCTGATACCGGCTACCTTTTAAGGCCTCTATTTATGTCTACCAATTGGACCGTGTTGTGCCAAAGTATACCAATCCACATCAACCTTATTCCGAGATTTTGAAGTTTTAAGTTTGACATGAGTTATCTATTGTTTTATATTGAAATATCTCTAAAAATAAAAAATCAGTATAAAGATACGGGAGTTCTGTTTTAGATTATTACACAAACAATCAATATTTAAAATAAAAAAAGAAGAAAAGTGCATTTTCTCACTTGGTACATTCTGACTAAATAGGATTTTTCATACTAATGACAATTAGTAAATAAGTCCAAAATATACCAATAACATTTTTTTTTGTATCAATTTATTTATCAATTTGTTTTGTCAATATTTTTGGGTTTACAATCCACTTAAGTACTAAATAAATAAACCACTTATGAAAAACAATAAAAAGTACGTCATTTCTTATGTTATTATATTCATACAAAATTATTATGAACAACAAGATCATTCTTGTTGTTCATGGCTCCTCGACCATCTATACTCTATTAACCAATACAAAAAGAACAACAGGATTATATAAAAGAACTGCTTATGGTAACACAGTACCAATATTAACTAAAAAAAATGAACTAAATCTTAAAAAAACTAAGTCTATTCTAATTCAAAGTCGGGCATAGTCCCGTACCCATCCAAATCATCAAGGATTTGATCGTTGCCTCTTAAATTCTCGTAAAAAGAACGACAATCAGCGGGTATAAGATGCTGCATGGAGCGTAGATCGTTGAGTTTCGCTTGCGCAATCTCTTTGCCATCTGGCCACAAAGGAACCAATTCGCTCATGACTATTTCTACTTCTTCTCCTCCACCTCTTCCTAATCTCTTTTTTATAAAAAGTTCGTCGAATTCGCTTTCAAAATCCGTCCGCATAAATATGGAATATCTGAAATCTTTTTTTAACAGTATTTCTTTAGTCATTAGCCAGTTTACCTTTTTCTTATCTTTGAAAACTTTTCGGTTGACAATTCCCTGTTCAATATTGCTGCACCCTAGAAACTGTTCATTATTCATTCTTTTGATATGTAATGGATTTCGAATTTTAGCGTGTTTCATAATCTTCATGTAATCTTCCACTGTATATATCCTATCATATTCTTTGATTTTTGTTTCGATCTTCGAAAAGTCCGTGTCATTCGGTAAAAAAGTGTGTCCAGGTTCTAGGAATCGCATTGAGATGGTTTTCAGTGTGTTGTGTGAGTGTAATGCTGTTTTAAGCATCAATGTAATTTTTATATTCCGGTTCTGGCCGCCACATGAATCGCTCCAGAGGATAAGGTGTTCTGTGTTTTCTGCGAGTTCATTTTGTATAAATCGGAGAAGGCAAGAAGCCACTTCTTGCGCACCCCGTCCAGCCTCACCCTCAACCCAAACATAGCAGAAGCCTTTGTCGTCTGATGCCCTGTGTATGCCACTATTGTATACCCAAAGCTGTCGCTTGTAGAACACAATATTTGTAGGAATTCTGGGAAGGGGCAATGTTTTTTCCAAATCGAAGGTAAGGCACTCTATGTTTGGTTCTTTCTGTGCTCGTTCAAAATCGAATTTCATTTGTGTTCTTAAGAACTCTGCCTTTTTAAGGTGTGCATAATGTTCTTCTTGTACGTCAACTCCATTTTTTTGTTGAATAGCATAGTTATCACATCTATTGCAAGTGTCTTTTTTAAGAGGCTTGCACTTAAGATTAAAGTTTTTGTAGAAAAATTCTTTGAAAGTCCCATACTTGAGGCATCGGCGAGTATTTTTATCGGGCAAGTTATCAAATTCCTTCAAATAGTAATCTTCGTACATTTTACGAACTGTCATTCCGGGTTGCAGGTAATCTGCGTCGGTATTTTCACGTCGGTAATGTGATTTATATTTCGGCAGTTTATTAATGACCTCTTCAGCTAACTTGTATTCTTCTGGTGATAGTCTATTGTTACCTCCTGTTACTCCTCTCCGGTCTGTTAATGAACCAATTCGCATTTTCTTTAGAGCTGTGTCAACTTTTTGTGTAGTTATTTGTAGTGTCTTCAAAAACATTTCCCTGCAAACTATTTTACCTCCCAGATTATAAACTCGCGTGAACTCTTTTGGCTTAGATGTTTTGTTGGGATCAGGTTGGTATGTGCGTTTTTTATTTATTTCTTCTACACACTTAGTTATGTAAAGCAACTGCGCAGTGTACGAGCCTAAACGCATAAAAGTATTAAATTCCTTTCTTCTTTCTTCTGTCGATACTAAATTTGAACACATTTTCTTGCAAGAACATTGCATATTCCTAAACTCTTTGGGTTCAATTAAATTATGTTTTCGGTCGGTATATGGCTTATTATCATACTTTCTTTTTTTAATTTCACACCTTGGGAAAATGCCTATGCGTTTTCTGCCTTTCTTGGGTCGTCCTTTTCTAATATTAACCTCTTCATTTTCCATATCATCTATGTCCTGCCCACCATCTTTCTCATTGTCTGTTTTTTTTTCTTCGTCACCGCGTTCTTCGTTTTCTGCGCAAATATCTTCCTCTATTTTATCCAAATCATTACATTGTTTACTTTTTGGCATTGAGTGACCCTCTTTCTTGCTTTTATTTTTTTGTATAGTTCCTGATGCTTGATGAATTTCGGCTTCGACATTAATTGTTTGAAAACTTGTTTGTTCTTCTTCATAATCACTGCTTTCAATTTCATCTTTATCACCTTCGTAATTTGGATCTTTTACTGAATCGTCGCTATCAAAACCATCGCCAACTAATGTTTGAAACAATTTCTGTGTTTGGGGCGACATAGACGGAATTGGCGATGCAGATATTTCGCTATTGGATGGTGATAAGTGAGCTGTAAAATTTGAAACCCCTACCTTAGATGAAGAACATGCAGAAGAATTATTTTTTAATTTTAGTCCTATAGGAGTTAGAGGTGAGTAAGCAGGTGCTTCAATGCTGCGCGGATCGTTCTGTAAGAGCTGTCCAGGACCAGGAGTTAGAGGTGAGTAAGCAGGTGCTTCAATGCTGCGCGGATCGTTCTGTAAGAGCTGTTCAGGACCAGGAGTTAGAGGTGAGTAAGCAGGTGCTTCAATGCTGCGCGGATCGTTCTGCAAGAGCTGTCCAGGACAAGGAGTTAGAGGTGAGTAAGCAGGTGCTTCAATGCTGCGCGGATCGTTCTGCAAGAGCTGTCCAGGACGAGGAGTTAGAGGTGAGTAAGCAGGTGCTTCAATGCTGCGCGGATCGTTTTGCAAGAACGGTTCAGAAGTTAGAGGTGACTTAGCTGGTGTTTCGATGTAGCGTGAATGGGTATTATCCAATGCCTGCACGAGGCATCTTTCATTTGTAGCAATATCGGATTGGACTTCAACTTTGGCATAAAAATCTTCGTAACGGCTGCACAAAGATGGACCTGAAGTAGGAAAAAAATAAAATTAGTAAGTCACATCAATTTCATCATACCTACACAAAATGTTTATTCATCAACAGTACAATCTATGTAACAATACCTACCTTCATAGCGCAGTTATCTTTTACGTGCCTCCCAGACACAGCAAAACACACACACACACACATACATACACACACACACACACACACGCACACACACACACACACACACACACACACGCACACACACACACACACACACACACACACACACACACACACACACACACACACACACACACACACACACACACACACACACACACACACATACATACACACACACCACACACATACGTAAACACACCCTTACACATCCTTTGTAACGTAAATCCCCAAATTCTATGTATCTCCTATTCATTAATTTGTGTAAAATAGCAATGTACGAGTGTCTGTATTCAAGTTTTGCATTGTATCAGTTCGTGGGTACGTGGTGACCTGTAATACAGGTTTTTATTACCTACCATAGGCACCAGCAATCCACAACCCAATGTTGCATACGGTATAAAATTTGTTATCATATTTTGTAATTATTGGATTGTGGTGACAAATAAACATATTTTTTTTTACCTAATCGCCGCCTGGTGAACGCGTACAGTCTCTGACCTACAGTGCAACATCTGCATTAATGCAACGTCTTTAGTCTTTGAAGTTCTTAGAAACGCAAGTGTAAAAAATGGCGGTCGAACCGAGCCGAACAACGTTAATAACCAGCGTCACATTTTGTAAATAAAAGCTTGATCAATGGAACTGGGCAGTAAGTAGGTAGTTATTAAGTGACTAAGTAGGTACTTACTTTGTGGAGATTCTGGTACCGTAATATGCTTAATATTTAACGAAGGATCTGGTGAATTCGGTATGTCTGAAAAAAAAATAGTCACATGAAACAATCAGAATAAATAACTATCTACAAAACACGTAAAGGATAGGAAACCATCTACAAAACACGTAAAGGATTAACTACTTACCACTTGAGTCACTATCAGAAGTTTCGTATCCTATAACTGCACTTTTAAGCACTTTGTTTGTGGATTCCATTTTTAAATATTTATATTTTACTCAGCGAGTGTCGGTTAACTTACGAATGTACACGAACGACTAAAAGAGATGACAGAGATGAGAACTGACAGGTCTGTTCTGCCACAGAAAAATATAAAATAAATAAAAAATGCGTTCAATTTTGATATTTTCAGCCGCTCTTTTTGTTATTCAATCTTTTTGTAAGGAATAATACTCTTGGAGCATATTGGTGAAATAGTTTTCTTTAATGTTTAACAACCAAACTTCTCGGCACATATTGGCAGAATTATTTTAATACACAATATTGCTGTATTACACAAAGCTTGGAATCTTCTGACTGATACATTGACCTGTATTTTATTGCCAAAATATACCAAGTGCTTTTGGTATATTTAAACAATATTGTCTGCAGTTTGAGAATATACCAAGTGCTTTTGGTACATTAAAGCAATATCGTGTTCGCTTAGGACAATATATACCAAGTGCTTTTGGTATATTTAAACAATATTGTCTGCAGTTTGAGAATATACCAAGTGCTTTTGGTACATTATAGCAATATCGTGTTCGCTTAGGACAATATATACCAAGTGCTTTTGGTATATTTAAACAATATCGTTTGCAGTTTGAGATTATACCAAGTCATTTTGGTACATTCAAGCAATATCGCTTACAGCTTAAGGCGAGTTCCAAGCGGCATGTTTTGAATCGACCAAAAAAAAAATGTTTGTTCATATTGTGGGTTGGTTCAAGGTACCTTTTGTTTTTTAATAACTTTAGTTCTACGTGTCAGATTGAAATCAAACTTAGCGACATGAATATAGAGGTGATTTTACGTTGGATGATGTATATAACTCAATTTTGACGAAGTTGTGGATTGGTATGATTTGGCACAACACGGTCCAATTGTGTCAAACTTATAAACGTGTACTTTGTCCTCGGATCGCGGGTGGGAACTGAACAGAAGAATGATCAAACTGCCTTGTACAGAATTTAATTCAGGTTGTTTTTCAACTGTTGATAAAAATATTCGTAATTCGTAAATTATAATTATTTATAATGTATTTATTTTTTGTTGACAAAACAGTCTGTTGAGAACATTAACTTTGTCGTGTTCTACAGATTTGTCAGAAGTGTTGGTATCAGAATCTGAGAACGGTTCAATGAATCGGTAAAACTGCGTAAGATGATAATTTACTTTTATCTACAGATTGACCATTTCTTTCTCTATACAATATACAATTGTAAACCTTTTATAAGATGTTTATATGACATAAACCAATTGTAAAAGAATAAACATGTAAATTCAACTCTGCTTAAAATAGGTACAATTATGATCAAAATAAGTTAATAATGGTATTTGTAAAGTATTTTTAATCAAACGAGTGTATGTACTTTTATTATTGATTTGAATATGAATATTAGCATTCATTGCCGTCTAGGCCAGACGGCAATGAATGTTTACCCTAATGGGAAAAAGTACGTGAGCGTGGCTGGCTATAAATATGTATAGAGATTGAGTAATGTAATGTTTTACAAACTCCACAGAAATGTGTAATTCCAATCACAAAAATGGCCCACTACAAATTTTCGTCCTTTCACCACGTTATAGATGCGTTCACCGAAAACAAAATGGTAATGGTAATCTATTCTTATTCAGGTTATCAAGGCGCACTTACCGAATAAAACCAAGTGGCGCAGCTAGTTAAAATAATGTTTATCTAGATCTAGTAGCACCACTCGGTTTGGTGAAAATAAGTAGACCATATGGATAAAAGTTATCTCTGTTACGTTACTCAAATCCATTCAACCGTACCAGCGTGAAGAAGTCATTCACTTACAAACTTTTGCATTTATAATATTTGTAGGAAGTAGGATTGTAAGGTCTATAAAACATAAGTTTGAAAATTACTAGTCTGTTCAGTTTATAAGAATTTTGGTATATTATAATTTTTAACTTATAAGGCAATTCAAACAATACATTGGTTTTAAATCTTATTTTATAATTTGGTTTTTCATTTACCCTAGAGTAATCTTTGTCTGTTTTCAAAAAATTACAGCATTTACACCTACAGAGAAACTGGTTGGGAACTTCCACGTGGTGCATCCACGGCAACGCCTTTCCCAAGGTGGGGGAAATGGTTAGCACATTATAACATTTTCTCATATAAAACTTTTACAAAATAAAATACAATTTACATTTGAGCTTGCATTTTTTGTTCGTGTTTTTAATTTATAAATGGACCATCTTGAATCACCATTGGGTGTAATTTAGGGTAGAATTCTAGACAGATTTGGGTCGGTTTTTACTTTGAGATTACAATATTAATGGATTTTATTTATTCTTAAAATCGATATTAAATGGCTGTTACAATTTACAAATATGACAAAAATCTGAAGCTTAATATATAAACTGTTGATATTAATTATTTATTCGATATGTCACAGTTTACAAAATACAAATATACATATGTAATACATATTAAGTCTAGTTAAACAGCCCGTCCGTGACCGTTCCCCGTGGAAAGGTGCCCATCACACTCGCCGCGTTTCCACGCTGGATTGCGATGGCCAGCCTTTGCACCAGGAACGAGCCGGATCGACAGTCCCCTGTTGTCTCATTTAACCTTTGACCTAGTTCTTTCACAAAGGCTCTGGCCTCCCTGCCCCAACCCCCCAGAGTCTCCACGGCCACCGGCACGAAGTTGTAAAGCGGCTCCAGGTCGGCGTACTTATATACGGCGTACGTATAGTAAGTAGAGTTGCAGTCGACAGAAAAAAATACTTTATTGCTGCACAGAAGTTTGTAAATACTGGCCAAAAACATTAGCAGAATGTAGTGTAGGTTTGTTTGGTAAATATTGCTTCGTTGCAGAGAAGTTAAATTGTATCTCATTGTTGGAGGACATTAACAACAGATTGTAAATCTCCCAGTGTCCTGTTTATTGTATCTTTTGTTTTTTGTTCCCCATTTACATTTTCATTAATTTATTGAATAGTATCCTGTGACCGCGACCTTCTTCCGTGTGGACCGACTTCTGGATATTAATTTTATACTAAACTAGCTGTCCCGGCGAACTTCGCACCGCGATATTTTTCCCGTTCCCGCTGCACCTATTTTCTCATCATTTAAACCTTACCTGGACAGCCACGAATATTTCAAGACTAAAATTAGCTAAATCGGTTCAGCCGTTCTTGAGTTATAAAATAACAACGAAAAGTGGCATTGATTTTTATATAATTAT
Source organism: Eilema depressum (assembly GCA_914767945.1). Lineage (NCBI taxonomy): Eukaryota > Metazoa > Arthropoda > Insecta > Lepidoptera > Erebidae > Eilema > Eilema depressum. Next base: position 12,372,827 of record OU612025.1, on the reverse strand, counting down.
ACTTACTTAAAAAGTACCCTGATACTCTTTAAAAAATAAGGCAGTAAGTAGTTATAAGTAAAGTAGTAGCTGTTTTAATATTACAGACACAAAATTTTATTTTATTGTGTAGATAAGATCATTATGCCTTAAGTTTTCAGACTTATAATATGTTGGATAATTCATTCATGTACAGAGACATTTCAACTTGTTTCATCTGTGCTTTCAGCAGTTTATACCAATTACTGTAGTTAGAGTTCCTATTAATATCTGATGTCATATCCATATTATTGGTATGTCTTTGATTATAAACAGGCTGCATTTCATTTCTATTTGAAGTATTATGCCTTACTTTGCTTCGCGATTGCACATGTTTTGCTGATCTGCTATAAAGACAAGAGTGGGTATTGTAACCATCATCTTCCAAACTTGCAGGACTTGCTTCACTACTACTTCTAAGACTGGATACTTTATTTTTGGTCTGGGGGCTTTCATTTTTAGATGGATTAAGGATATTTTCATTAGATTTTTTCTTATTAAATATTTTTTTACCATCTTTCTTTGCTTTTAATTCATTCACTCTATTACTGTTACTATGCTTTGTGGAGCTAAAACATGCTGGTAGACCAGCACTTATTAATGCATTGTGACTTGAGTGTGATGTACCAATATCATCCCTGTTGTCTAGCTGGAGTTGTTTCATGATAATATCTGTCTTAACCGAAGAGTCACTCTTCATAGTCATTGTAGATGAATTTTCACCAAGATGTTTTTCTTCATGACTAGAAGTGGGACTTTCAGCAACAATATTTTCCTTTTCTGTGTATTCATTACTATTACGCACTTCTATTTTATTGTCGGTATTGGTGTGTAATTCTAAAATTATATTTGGCTGTGTCTCTGCACTTGACATTGGCTCCAAAAATACCCCAAAACAGGCATCTTGAATTTCAATATTTTCACTATCATTAGGTTTATGAACTTTAAAAGAAGCCAATAAGTCATTAAAAGACTCTATCTTTAATTCTTCTGTTGTATTATAGGTGTTGAATAAATTAGGAAAGCTTTGATGTTCGTTAGGCTCCAAATATCCACTAAAACTGGCATCTTGAATTTCAATATTTTCACTATTATTAGGGTTATGAACTTTCAAAGAAGCTAATAAATCGTTAAAAGACTCTGTCTTTAATTGTCCCGTTGTCTCAAAGGAGTTGAATAATTTAGGAAAGTTTTGATCTTCATTAATTTCAAGTGTTTCAAATTTTAATGTCTCTAACATATCTTTATTATCGTCTTTAACTTCTTTTTCTGCCACATTGGAGCTTTCCACTTCTGGTGTTTTGCTCACCTGTTTTGATTCTTTATTGTTGATTTTGTTGACTCCTGATATTTTAATCTTCTCTTTCACTGCTGCTGTTTCACTATTTTCTCCCATTTGTGGTGTTATACTCATGGCCTTAACTTCTGTGGCTTTAGACATATCCGTAGTTTCTGTAGTGCTACAAATTTCGCTTTTACCTTGTGATGGTTCTAATACAATACCCTCCTTAGATTTTTCTGTAGAGTCATAACATAGAAACTTATTATCACTCCACAAATGATTTATTTTTAATGAGTGTCTTATATTTGCAATCATTTGTTTAAATTTGGTTACTTCCTTCCCTTCACTAAGAATTGTGATAGCAATGCCATATGATCCAAATCTACCAGTTCTTCCAATTCTATGTAAATATGTTTGCCATTCATATGGAGGTTCAAAATTAACCACAAGGTCAACATTTGAGGCATCTATACCTCTAGCTGCTAAATCTGTTGACACTAATATTCTGCATTTATATTCTTGTAACGTTTTTAATGCATCTAAACGCTCAGTTTGTTCCAGTTGACCATGCAGTTGATCAGCAGGCCATTTTTCCCGTATTAACATCTTACATAATTCTCCTACTCTGACTTGATAATTACAGAAAATCAAACATTGTTTAAATTCACGACTAGACAATATTTTCACTAGCTCTTCAAATTTGATTTGTGTTTGTCTAACAATATTTATGTGACTTTTTACCGTTGTAACAAACTGTTTTATTCCCAAGAGTATACTCGTACTATCTGGACATATGTGTTGGACTTTTTGAACATAGTTTTGCATAATAGTCTTTAATGATTCTGGGAAAGTAGCACTACTCATAATTACTTGTTTTTGTTTAGGTAAAACTGAAAATATATAATTTATATCTGCTATAAAACTTTTATCCATTAATTTATCAGCTTCATCGAGAATCAACATTCTCACAGTTGAGACATCTATATGTTTACTGTGAATTAAATGCCTCATGCGTCCTGGACTACCTACAAGAATGTGAACTTTTCTTTGCAATTTTTGTATATCTTCTTCTAGAGGTAATCCTCCCATCACAACTTCAACACCTAGATCTGAAACAATATCATAATTATGTAAATTGTCAATTACACATAATACTGGCTCCATCAATTTCATTCCTGATGGGATCTTGCACTAGTTGGACTAGTGGTAAGACTATTCACCTTAGGTTGCAGGTGTTAATTTTCCTATAAATTCAAATTTTAATAGTTATTTGTTATACAAGAGTACAAAGTTGCTTTTTAACTCCCCACTAAAAACTACTTGCCGACCCCTGCTCTAGAGGATAAAAACGACTTTTACACTCAGATATCGAAGAGCAAAAATACGCTTTCCGAGGTGGTGGGATGAAAAAGTCTTTGGGAGGTGTCCAAAGACTTTCAAATTTGAATTTATAGGAAAAGTTAACATTTTATTTGCTTTATTAAATTATGTAACTATAGATTATTTGTAGGATACTGGTTTTACAGTCCAGTAAATATTGAATTACTTACCTGAATAACTTGAGCCAATTTGTTCAATGACATCTTTAATTTGAGCTGCTATCTCCCTTGTGGGTGCTAATATGATAGCTTGCAATCCCTTACTTAAATCTAGGTTTTCCAATGCTATCACAGTAAAAACGGCTGTTTTACCTGTTCCCGACTTGGCTTCAAGAAAAAGATCTGTAAATTTAAGATTTTGTATTTAAGAATTTATAATTATTTAAGGGTAGGATACTTATTATAATAATTTCCTAGGATACATTATGGGTGAAATGGCCCATATCAGAGGGTCAATGGTGTCCCCTGCTGGCAGTAAGCAGGATAATGTTCTAATTTAGGTACATCGTTCATCTGAATATGATAAATTTATGACTAATAAACAAAGTGCAGTTACATCTACTTTTAGCCAAAAATAGGTGAAGGTCACAGCTGGTTAAACTTAGATCTACCCTGGTTATCTTCAAACGATGATAATTCTAATGTAACCACACTTCAACTGTTAGCTGGAACATATCTATATTGAAAACTTGATCTAGAAGTAAAAGAAGTCATATTCAAGGATATTGGTATACAGTAATGAAATATACAAAACCCCACGAGACAGGTTAGACCTAGTGTGGGGTTGATAGGCAAATTTCACTTTTCTTCATTGTTTAAATTCATTATAAATAATAATTCTAGGATAGATTTATGTAAGTGAAATGTACAATGCAAATGTTTTATGGCAAATAAACGATAATGTGTGCAAAATGTGTGTGAAATACAACTTTTCATACTAAACTATAATAAAATGCATTAGAAGGTAGGTTAATTAGTAGGTAGCAGGTATAACACAAAAAAAAATATTAATTTGTTTTTTCGTACCAAATCCACATTTTCCCAGAGGTATGCCATGCAGCTGAATTGGAGAAGGTTTATAAAATCCAGAGTTCTTTAGGCCGTTTAAAGTATTATTTGAAAGCAACATTGATTCAAACGTAACATCAACAAATATTTCGATATCCCGGGTTCTCGTTCCTTCAATAACACTGTGAGCGAGAGACATGGTTGAATTGTTCAAAACAAATTTTTAAATTATGGTTACAAAACTAGCACCGGCCGCGGATAGACGACTGGACTGAACTGGGTAGATTAATTCTGTATACTATATGAATCTTTCAACTCATGAGATTTATGAGCACACTATAATTATGTACATACTATGTTCGTTTAATAATTATATGATACATCTATGAAACACACTGATATTCTTTAAAACATGAAACGAACAAAAACCGCACCGCACCGCACGCACATAAAAACAACATTCATGAAACTTCACTACATAGTACTTTAGTATTATGTTATCTGTGGTAGTAGTTTAAAAGGGACATCTACACCATTTCTTCCTATACTAAACGGATAAAACAGACCAGCTGTCATTATAAATTGTGGCTCTGGTTCCAAAGATCGATAGATGGCGCCGCATGTTGAGTCGGTAAAACAGACCTGCTGTCATTTACACAAAATGTCAGTTAGTATGTCATAATTCATAACTTAAAACCGGCGCGGCCTTTACGTTGAATTTTAATGAATTCAACGTAAAGGAACAGGCCTAACGGTTTTGGGTTATATATCCATATATCCAATGCATGTAGTATGTATGTAGGTATGCACAATATAGGTATGTATGGTATAATAACAGCAGTTGTCGGAATATGATTAATAGATGGCGGTAGATTCTGTTCTGATAGAAGTTGGGTGGGTGACATAAAAAACTCACGAGAGGGCCCTCTATTTCCGATGTATTACTTTACTCTATGATTCATCCATTCCATAGACATGAAGACACATGCTGTCATCTATCAACTATGTCAAATCGAACCATAGATAATAAACAATGAAGTATGTAGGTACACTTACAGTAAAAAAATCTGATATTGAAAATACATACATCCAGTGACCAGTCGCGCCTCTTTCCCATTGGGGTAGGCAGAGACCTGATGTTTCCACCTGCTACGCGAAGAGCATAGTGATATATAGGAGCTGCTACGCTTTCGCTTCTCCTACTTCCATGAAATATCGGCGGTTTCAGGGTACTCTTGACATATCATTTCTTTAAAATACATTCAATCCACCTATACATAAGTGTAGGTATTTTATAGTCGAGCTGGTCGAGCATTAGTCTTAGAGTACAGCCGGCCCGCCTCTTTGGATACGCTGCCTACGCTGGCTGCTCATAAAGTTATGCATTATCCAGCATACCTCATTCACTTGATTATCAGCCTCTCTTCATTTACGTCCCACCCTGTAATATTCCTATACATTACCTACCCCTACATATTACTTCTAATTACTCCTATATCCTTATTTCCATTCTAATATTATAAAATTTGAAAGTAACTCTGTCTGTCTGTCTGTCCGTCTGTCTGTCTGTCTGTCTGTTACGCTTTCACGCCTAAACCACTGAACCAATTCTGATTAAATTTGGTATATTGGTAGATTAGACCTTGAGAAAGGACATAGGCTCTGTTTGGGTGCGATAACTTACATCCACATGGGCGGAGCCGCGGGCGAAAGCTAGTTTTATTAAACTCTTTGCTCCCACCCACCTCTTACAAACTTCAAACCCAAATACACAAACTCTTCCACTTGTTCTATTCTGTCTCCTTTGGTCTCCTTCTCCTTTCCTTTTCTTCCCTTTCAAAAATCATCACTTTCATTTTCCTAACATTAACTTTTATCCCTTTGCCTTTTAGGGCGCCATGAAATACATAATACTGGGAACTATAACTTGACTACTACACATAAATAAGCCACTAGTGCCACTACCTTACCTTTTTATGTCTTTTAAGACCAGCTATTAAAAGGTGTAATAGGGTGTAATAGTATTTTAATTTTAGCTTGATATGTGACATTTTTAAACAGTTTCGTTGTTCAAACTGTTCAAAAATTTTTGTCAATGTTTTTTTGTATTATCTGTTAAATTTTTAGTCATAAAAAATGTTTGGGACAAGATTTCTGAACGAATTTTTGTGAAATGGCGAATTTGTGATTCTGGATCAATTTATTTTAATAAATATAGTAATTTGTAATCGGAAGTATGCAGTTTTATGAAACAAATAACGTATTGTATGTTATCTAAAGACATGCTCATGTTGTATTGACTTTATTCTTATTATGATATTATTTACGAAACCAGTTGATTGCATTTCTGTCGAGTGTTGAGTGTTAGGTTTCCTCAAGAAACAAAATTTACTAAGGTAAGCAATATTTTTCGTATTATATATAGTTACTTAATAACTGATTGGACTGGACTTGTTATTGTTCAAAGCAATTTATGCAGATAGTAATCCATTGTTTATCTTAATTAAATACCCTGTGTACCTAGTCGTTCCGACTTAAATGTAGGTCACGAAAATAATAATAAATATAGAAGATTTATATCTACGACGATCTCTCGAAAGCTATATATTTACTATTATTTGATTATGTAGGTACAGATTTACGTTTTCAACTTTCCATATTCATAAGATACACTCTCACATTATGACTTGTATAATGAATTAGCTACTCCTTTTCTAGAATGACAATAATTGATTGATCAGGAATGTTAGTAATATTATTCTATCATTAAATGTTGCACAAGCTACTTACCTACTCTATAAAAAGAAATTGTCAATACAATCGATTCAATGAATAACAGACGATTATTTTCTATGACTTATTATAGAAAAACATGAAGTTTCCGATAAATTGTAGGAAAGGAATATTCAAATCTCCAATAGCTGCTCCAAACATAAATATAACATGCCTGTGCATATACTGCTACTGATGTTAATAGAAACAAAATTGTGACAATTATTTGTACAGTAACAATTTTATTATTGTCACCATTTACACTAAGCGGGCAAGTTTGAAAAATATTTTAAATTAACTATGTATATATTCTACCTACTGATTTCTACTATGGGTTCATTAACACTCTTTAATTTCACTGACACAACTCAACCTTTTTTTTAAACTTTAAACAGATTTACTGAATGAGTGCTTCCATGCACCATCTTAGATGTTTTAAATGGCAAGGCATGTTAGTCACAATAGTCAATACTAGTCAAAACTTTATTATTAGTAGTAGTTAGGATGTTTGGATGGTTTCCAAATGGGGTTCTGTAATACATTGCTGTTATTCTTTCTCTTTCTGTTTAAGAAATCTCAGTATTTATGACAACACAATTTCTTAATAAGATGTGATTCTTCTTCTGATGTCTATTGATAGCCAACCAGTACAGTATGTTTCTCATAAGCATACTGTATAGAGCGTTGTAGATTAGTGGATAAGGAATCTGCCTTTTGACCATCCTGGGCTCAAATCCTAACTGATGTAGAGACATCAGTCAGGATTTGAGCCCAGGATGGTCAAAAGGCAGAACTTATACTACTAAAAGTTAGATATAGTATATTTTTTATATATTTTTTTATAATGCCAATTCAAATTATTTCATTTGGTTTTCATGTCATTCTTCCACGGCAATTTTAAGATATGGAATAATAGTACTTCATGTTAGGTGTCTTTTCCATGTTTTGTTGGTACACATCTTCATTGCAATCATCTGAAAGTCTTTCTTTTTGAAGCCCAGAGTCTGGTGTAATAGGTACTTTTTCATTCTACGCTGTAGATCATCTTCCCCAGCATCTTGCTCCAACACCTTAACTGTAACAATTTGTTTGTGTATATAGTTTATACTTAGTCCCCATCCATAAAATATAGCTATTGTTCGGGACATACATCTGTACCTAAAATGCTCTCTATATGCGCAGTACACGTATCTTGGGGGTCTTTTGAGGAAAGCACAGGATACTACTGGGGTGAACAAGCTCAAATTCACCAAGCATACATTATTACAAAACAATCAGCGGGAACCGAGGTCAAAATATCGAGGTCTAGTAAAATCTGTAGTTAACACTGGTAAAGCGGACCCCAGACTCCGAGATGAAAAAGCTTCGGATGCGACTGGGAATTAATGCTAGGAGGAAGAATCAGCGGGTACCAGGGCCTCTTTTGTCTCGCGTTTAAGGTCCAAGATACTTGTCCCGAGGTATACTCATGGTATGACTGCTACTATAAAGGTGGATTATGCTGGTATTTTGATCAATCCAACCAACTTTGAGCTACGTTACAATTATTGTACCCTCAGTTCTATTTTTTTGTCTAATTTGACGAGACTATCACCCGTATTCACAAAGAACACTGTGAGGTCTCATAGTGTGCTCGAGCGCATAAGGCTGGTAAAATTAATTCACAAACATCACAGAGCAGTATCTAACACAGTGCGTTCCCTCAACGAAGTGTTACTTAAGTGTTCTTCTTCCTCTTAGCGTTAATTCCCAGTCGCATCCGAAGCTTTCAGCTCGGAGTCTGGGGTCCGCTTTTTGTCAGTCTTAACTACGGATTTGGCTAGACCTCGATATTTTCTGTGAAGCGATTGCCATCTGACCTCCACATCCCAATGGTAACATCAGGCGATATCGAAGCTTTGCAGCTAGACTGTTGTTTTTGGATTTTTGAGGGCTCCAACTACCCGTAACGACTGCCATTGATGTTCTTATGGCAACCGGGACCGACGGCTTAACGTGCTCTCCGAGGCACGACCAGACCAATGCAAATACCCATATTTCATGAACACAAATATTTGCACTGAGCGGGGATCGAACCCACGCCTCCTGCGTAGCGGCCGCGTTCACTACCGCTACGCCACGGAGGCTGTCAAACTTGTACTTAAGTGTTATCAATGAATAAAAAGGCTTGCCAAAACGAACGCACTGAGAATCTGTTGTTCTTTGCACAGTTTTGGTAGAACGCATAGCGAAGTATTGTTTGTGAATACGGGTGTATTTTAACTAGGCTGAAAAGCGTAACAAAGTTATAAACGTGAAAGTATCACGTTTATAATTTTACTAGCATTTGCACGCGCCCGCGTGGATGTCGGTTATCGTGACTAAACATAGCCTTTGTCCTTTCTTGTGATCTAATCTATCTCTGTACCAAATTTCATCAAAATCGGGGCAGTGGTTTAGGCGTGAAAGCGTAACAGACCGAGTTACTTTCGCATTTATAATATTATTCATGTACTCTGTGTTACTGAACACTGGTTAAAAAAACATGAACTATTAATTAGTATTGATAATTATAAAATAATTAGTTCGTTTACTAGAGATTCCGCTACGAGAGGTGGGTCACTCATCTTAATTAATAACAAATTAAAATCTAAAGACAGAAAAGATATAGTAGCACTCTCTAGTGAGCGAAATATTGAACTATCATGTGCGGAGCTTGAGCAATTTATTATTATTAGCGTTTATAGACCTCCTTCTGGAGATTACAACCTGTTTGAGTCTATTATGGAAGAAACCTTAAAAAAGATATATAAATGTAAGAAGACGGTAGTTGTATGTGGCGATTTTAACATTGATATTTTAGAAAACTCACAGAAAGCGGTAAGGTTCCTTAATCTTTTTAAATCTTTTAATTTACAAAATATTTTCTGTGAACCAACTCGCATCACACCCACAACAGCCACCTGCTTGGATAATTTTTTTTCTGACATTGATGTAAAAGATAAATCTATAATAAATTTTGTAAAGTCAGATCATACAGGTCAGTTAGCTAGATTTGAGCACCAACATGTTCCATTGCCAAAAAATATTGTGTGTAGACCAATCACAACATACAGATTAGAAAAATTTAAAGAAAACATTAACAATAAAATACCTCTTCTGGAGTTGAACCGCGATGAAAGCCCGAATGATCTTTACAGAGATTTGTTCGGAGTAATAAACTACGAATTTAATAACATTTTCACAAAAAAAACAATAAACGTAAATCTACTCAAAATTAAATTTAGTGATTGGGCTACACCTGGAATCCATAAAAGTAGAAAGAAACTGTATGAATTATACGAGATAAAGGCATCTACAAATGAGCCACAAATAATTGAACAAATTAAAAGGTATTCAAAGCTGTTCAAGAGAGTCTGTTCAGTAGCCAAATCTAATTATATTCGGGCTAAAATAGAAAAATCTGATAATAAAATAAAGGCAACATGGAACATTATTAACAAGGAAACCTGTAAGACAAGGTCACGTGATCGATCCTTCGAGTTGGAAGTGGATGGTGAGCACATTAATACTGATGCTGCAGTGGCCAACGCATTCGAATCTTTTTTCACAAATGTTGCAACTACAACTACAAGTAAATTAAATTCTTCAAAAAATGCAGCTGCTTCTCTTCTTAAATCTAGTGTTGATAAATGTAGTGTTAACTTTAATTTTCAGTATATTGACTCTGAAACCATATTTAAAACATTTAAGCAACTGAATATAAAAAAGACTGAGGATCTTTGGGGCATTTCAACCAATGTAATAAAACCAATAATGCCCGCTATTGCGCCTTATCTTGCAATCATATTCAATAAATGTATAGATGAAAACCAGTTTCCTACTCTTATGAAGTACAGTAAAATCATTCCGTTATTCAAAGCAGGGGAAAAAAGTGATCCATCCAATTTTCGACCCATCTCTATACTCCCAGCCCTTAGTAAAATTTTTGAAAAAATAATTTTTAATCAACTGCTTTCACATTTTACATTTAATAAATTACTTCATGAGAAACAGTTTGGGTTCACTAAAGGCAGAAACACGACGGATGCAGGAGTTACACTCGTCAAACATATATTTGATGCATGGGAGAAGAAGCAGGATGCCATTGGTATTTTTTGTGATTTATCAAAAGCTTTTGATTGTGTTGATCATGAGACTTTGTTATTGAAATTAGGTTATTATGGTGTTTCTAATGGCTCACTTAGCTTAATAAAGTCTTACCTCAATGGCAGAGTACAAAAAGTCAACATTAATGGCACCGACTCTTCTGGCGCCCCTTTAGTCATGGGAGTACCCCAGGGCTCGATATTAGGACCCCTTTTATTCTTGATATATGTAAATGATCTTCCTTACTTCACTAAAAATCTTTGTGAAATAGTATTATTTGCAGATGATACATCATTAATTTTTAAAACTGATAGACAAAAAGTAGTACTTGACGATGTGAATAATACCCTTTCCGAAATATTGCATTGGTTCACAAGTAACAACTTGTTACTCAATGCAAAAAAAACAAAATGTGTAAAGTTTGCTATGCCCAATGTAAGACAGATAGATACTCATATTGTAATGAACAATGAATCAATTCAAGTAGTTAATACCACAGTTTTTCTGGGAATAACTCTAGACAGTAAACTGCAATGGGGTTCTCATATCACAGCCTTGGCAGGAAAACTTAGCTCAGCTGCCTATGCGGTTAGAAAGATAAGGTCACTAAGTGATGAGGAAACGGCACGATTAGTTTATTTTAGCTACTTTCATAGCGTTATGTCATATGGTCTATTGCTGTGGGGCTCAGCTGCCGATATTGAGACTGTTTTCATATTACAGAAACGCGCGATACGAGCAATCTACGGCCTCAGACCCCGTGACTCGCTGAGAGAAACATTTAAAGAAATTAATATATTAACGGTTGCTTGTCAATATATTTACGATAATATTTTATACATACGGAAGAACTTAAATCTTTTAAAAAAAAACTCGGACACACATGATTATAATACGAGAAATAAAGATAGACTAGCAGTGCCAATACTCAGGCTTCATAAGGTTGGTAATTCATTTGTAGGCAACAGTATAAAAATATTCAATAAAATTCCTCAGGATTTGGTTGACATGCCACTTAATATTTTTAAAATAAATGTGAAAAAAAGTCTAATGGAAAAAGCTTATTATAAAGTAGAAGAATATCTTAATGATAAAAATGCATGGTCAACCTAATCACTTTCTTGCCCGCACATTGTAAATTGTATAAAAACCGTATTAAAAAATAAATAAATAAATAAAAAGGATAATTGAGTTCTCTGAGTTTCTTGCTGGTATCTTCTCAGTAGAACCAACTACCGAACCAGCGAAAGAATCATTTTCAAATGGTTTACTTTAATTTATTTAATATTTTATTTTTTGTTCACATACTTCTTGACACAATTGTAATATTTTGACGTTCATATGTGCTCTATATGTGCCTAAATTGAATAAACGAAATTGATTCTTTGATTCTTTGATTAGTGTGGAGTATGGATTATGGATGGATGGATATTGGATATACATAGTATGGATTCAAAATGGTAAAAAAGTGATTGAAATCGGTAGTAGTTCTTGACTCATTTGTTTCCTCGTTTTATGAAATAAAAATGCTTAACTTATGTTAAATTAGGAGGGAAACACCACAGATCCCACACCCGTCCGCATAGGCGATGATTTCTTCAAGCGCATGGACTAGGTTAAGTCCTGGGATCTATACTTCATGTGACTGGTGAAATCGACTACGGCGGCAAGGTACACTGGTACACATTGCCGCCGCGTGTGGTCCACGAACAGTGACGAAAAATGACTGGCGTCACGTGTGATCCTAAAATACCATTCAGGTTGAAGGGGCAGGTCTATAAGATGATCATAAGGCTTGTCCTCTTACATGGTTGTGAGGCGTTGCCGCTGCTGGAGCGACACAAGCGAAAGCTGCGTGTCACAGAAATGAAAATTCTGCGGTGGATGTGCGGCGTCACGCGTAAAGATCGCGTGAGAAACTCTCACAAATGGTCTCACTACCATGGACGCCCAAGATCGTGCGAAGTGGAGGAGGAAGAGCCGGAAGGCGGACCCTGAACTCCGAGGTTATCTTGACCACGGATGCAATCAGGAAAATGCGTCTCCAAAATGGGGCTAATAGTGACTAAAATCGTCAGTAGAGTAGGTCTGTAGATCTAGAAGGAAGGCATTACATTATGGAAGTGGATGGGATAGGAAGACCTGAAAGGAGGTGGATGGACTGTGTGAAAGATGGTATGGTTAGGTTAGGAAGGTAGTGAATGTTAAGATGACTGCAACTAGAGATGAATGGAAAAAGCACACATATTGCGCCGACCCCAAATAAACTTGGGATAAGGGCAGGAGGATGAATGAGGATGATGATGACCTAAAACATAAACAAAATGGTATCTTCATACATATCTATAAAAGCGAATATCTAATAGGTATATAAAATTCTCGTGTCACAAATGTGCGTAATCGAACTCCTCCGAAACGGCTTGACCGATTTTGATGAAATTTTTTGTGCTTATCCGGTATCTATGAGAATCGGCCAACATCTATTTTTCATCCCCCTAAATGTTAAGGGTGGTCCACCCCTTAATTTTTTTTTTTTTTTTTTTCAGACAAAATTTCTTGTTTTTATTTTTTTATGATACATCATACAAAAATACATGCAACCCTAAATTTTCACCCCTCTACGATCAACGCTTATTTTTTATTTGGTAATTAAAAAGTTTTATTCTCTTTCTAATATATAAAATTCTTCTGTCACGGGGTGCGTAATCGAACTCCTCCGAAACGGCTCGACCGATTTTGATGAAATTTTTTGTGCTTATCCGGTATCTATGAGAATCGGCCAACATCTATTTTTCATCCCCCTAAGTGATAAGGGTGCAGCGGGAACGGGATTTGAATACCACGCGGGCCGAAAATATGGCGGTACAAAGTTCGCCGGGGCAGCTAGTAATCACATAAAAGTGAAATTTCACTCATTGATTAATCACGAAATCTCTTAAACTATAACACTTACAAACTTGAAATTTGGCAAGTAGGTTTCTTATAGGGTGTTAATATCCGCTAAGAATGGATTTTACTAAATTCCATCTCTAAGGGGGTAAAACGTGTCTCAGGGTAACCAGGGTCACCATTACGGTGACCCTCTTTTCAGAGACTGCCTTCAGCTTACCATCAGGCAAGGCGAAGTCAAATCAACGTGTCCTATATAGAAAATAAAAAAAAACGTATAAGTCACATACTACGATACTACACACACTTACCTAATATAAGATAGCTACACTATTGCATTCGGTAAAGCCTTTATTGATAGTTGTAAGATTAAATAAATAAACAATCCCATATTAGATTAGGAAGTTTATTAGATTTTATTGTATCAGGTTACAATTATGAACAATTGTGGAATTGGCGGTGGAGCAGTGGGTGCGGCAGGAGGTGGTGGTGCATATGATGCTAAAATAGCAGGATTGTATGATCTCTTAGATACTCTTGGATCTGGCCATTTTGCAGTTGTAAAATTGGCTCGCCATGTTTTCACTGGTGAAAAAGTAGCTGTCAAAGTAATTGATAAAAGTAAATTGGATGATGTCTCCAAATCACACTTATTTCAAGAGGTAAGTCTAGTTTAAATTGTATTTATCTACACCCATAAAGCAAATATACTAATCAATGTCTGCAGTATTCTCCATAAGGAAGAAAAATTCATAATTTTATGGGTTATTCCCAGTAGCCCCCACTGTCGACGCCACCACTGGTGACAAATGGGATTTGTTTCCAAAAAATGTCAAATGGTCACTCTTTTTGTTCCCAGTTGCCACCAGTGGTGACAGATGGGAAAAATCATTTGATAAGCCCCCATTAGTGACGTCGGACTAGTGGAGTTAGAACTGAAATATAGTGAATAGTGATAGTGGCCGTTCTTTACATTACGAGGTCAAGTAGAATTAGCTGGGTCCCGACCCAGCTACTAATGGCTAACCTCGTAATGTAAAGAACAGCCACCCATCTAAAGCCCGACCCAGCTAATTCTACTTAACCTCGTAATGTGAAGAACGGCCACCCATCCAAAACCCGACCCAGCTAATTTTACTTAACCTCGTAATGTAAAGAACGGTCACCCATCCCAAACCCGACCCAGCTAATTTTACTTAACCTCGTAATGTAAAGAACGGCCACCCATCCCAAACCCGACCCAGCTAATTTTACTTAACCTCGTAATGTAAAGAACGGCCACCCATCCCAAACCCGACCCAGCTATTTTTACTTAACCTCGTAATGTGAAGAACGGCCACCCATCCAAAACCCGACCCAGCTAATTTTACTTAACCTCGTAATGTAAAGAACGGCCACTATCACTATTCACTATATTTCAGTTCTAACTCCACTAGTCCGACGTCACTACTGGGGGCTTATCAAATGATTTTTCCCATTTGTCACCACTGGTGGCAACTGGGAACAAAAAGAGTAACCATTCCCAGTTGCCACCGCTGGTGACGCCCCCACTGGTGGCAAGTGGGACATTTTTTGGAAACAAATCCCATTTGTCACCCGTGGTGGCGTCGACAGTGGGGGCTACTGGGAATAACCCAATGTTATGATTTCCCTGTTGGAACAGGGACAGTGTGTTGTTGTCGAGAGAGAACAATATTATCTTAATCTTTACTCACTTTCTAGTTTCGTACATACAGTGTAGTACCTAATATAAAAAGGGACACTACTACTTACATTATGATACTAACATAAATAAATCTAAATTAAATCATGTAGGTATTATACAAATTAAATAAATCCTTGTTTTCTCAGGTCCGCTGTATGAAGCTGGTCCAGCATCCCAATGTCGTACGCCTGTACGAAGTAATAGATACACAAACAAAATTATATTTAATACTAGAATTAGGTGATGGAGGCGACTTATACGATTACATTATGAGACATGAATCCGGCTTATCGGAATCTCTTGCTCGTGACTATTTCCGCCAAATAGTTCGAGCTATCTCATACTGCCATAGGTGATGTAAAAATACAATTCAGTTATTGTGGAGTATAACATAAATGTGAGCATTTAATAATTTTGTTCTCTTTCGTACGCAGGTTACATGTTGTGCATCGGGATTTGAAACCCGAAAATGTAGTATTCTTCGAAAAACTAGGTGTAGTAAAATTGACGGATTTTGGCTTTAGTAATAAATTTTGTCCGGGTCAGAAGCTGGAGACATCGTGTGGGTCATTAGCCTATTCAGCTCCAGAAATTCTTCTCGGTGATTCATATGATGCGCCTGCTGTTGATGTATGGTCTCTTGGTGTCATTCTCTACATGCTGGTTTGTGGTCAAGCTCCTTTTCAGGAAGCCAATGATAGTGAGACACTGACAATGATTATGGATTGTAAATATACGATACCACAACATATATCTAATTCTTGTAAAAGGTATGTAATATATTTCTTATTTTAAAATTTTATTAATACTATTATATAATTGTAAAGTGGTCGTGTCTGTACATTAGAGATATTAAAAAAAAAATACTTGGGATACGTTACGTTAACGATACTGAACACGAAAATATTTTTTTTGAATTGCCTGTCTGTTTGTTCGCGATGGACGCAAAAACTACTGAACGGATTTTGATGCGGTTTTTTTTTTGTTAGAAAGGGCTTGGTCAGACTTAAAATCTTACGTTTGTTTCATCCCAATCGGTTGAGTAGAACCGTAGATATGAGCGAAGGTCGCGTTAACCGAGATGTACGCGGGCGGAGCCGCGGGCGGAAGGCTAGTATTCAATAAATTAAACATTGTCGAACTGTGAACTATCGAACAATCACGATTGTGGATATAGTACTACTGTATTTAAATATTCAGATGTAGTTTTAGCTACTTGCGCCAGGTAGAGTTCCGGGTTTAAGGGGCTTAAGGTAACCCTTATGCCAGAAATTTTCAAAAAAAAATTCAGTCACCTACTCTACAATTACAAGTTCCTACCTACAACATAAAAAAATATAGAAATCGGTTAGAAGCCGTTATAAAATTTCGTGCCTATATGTTATAGAAACAAAAGTGATTAATTTTATGTAATACCTCCGATTAGCTTTTGCCCGCGGCTCCGCCCGCGTGGATGTCGGTTATCGCGACCAAACAGCCCTGTCCTTTCTCAAGGTCTACTCTACCCCTATACCAAATTTCATCAAAATCGGTCCAGTGGTTTAGTAGTGAAAGCGTAACAGACAGACAGACAGTTACTTTCACATTTATAATATTGTGGATTTTCGTAATAATATTTATTTAACTTTACAGACTTATCGGAAGAATGTTAGTAAGAGAACCTGAAAAACGTGCAACACTGTCAGAAATCGCTACAGATCCTTGGGTCACGGCTGGGGAGGGGGTCACAATAGAAGATTTTGACACACCTTTAGTCGCGAAAGAGCAACTTTCCGAGGAAGACCGCACTGCCATAGTTCAAAGAATGGTCAACGGTTCTATCGCTACCAAAGAATTAATTCTGGAATCCGTCGAGAAGAACGAATACAATCATATCACAGCTACATATTATCTTCTAGCCGAAAGAAAACTGAGATCGAAAAGGTACAGACTCCTTCCTCATTTATATCCCTCGCGTGAACATACTAAATGAAGTAAAGACGTGCTTTGATCACGCTCAAACTAACTCGGCAGGCAGGAGGCGACCCGCAGCGCGCGACGGCCCGAGGCGCTGAGCGTGCCGCGCGGGCCCGTCGCCGCGCCCGCGCCCGCCGCGCGCACGCTGCTCGCGCCGCCGCCGCTCTCCGCCGCGCCGCGCACGCCGCAGGACGTGCCGCCGGTGAGCCGTGACGTCTGCCAGCGCCCCCGCCCCATCTCACCCGCCCTCCGCTCACCCGCCCCCTTGTGCTCCCACAGAGATCGCGCAAGTGCAGCATCGTGCGCGAGGAGGAGGACGACGAGGAGGGAGGGGTCGCGGGCGCCGCGCGTAACGTGGACGCACGCCGCGGCTCGCGCTCCGAGGGGCGCCTGCACCTGGCCGCGCGGGTGGCGCACCACGCGCCCGCCGCGCCCGCCGCCGCGCAGCGTCCTGCCCTGCTCGCCGACAACCTCACCAAGGTCAGTCCGAGCACCGGTGGACCCGGCGGCGGCATCCCTTACGGGCCTCGGTCATACTACTTTTTTGTATTGTAGGTGAATCTCGATGACGCGGGGAGCCCGGAGACGACGACGCGCGGTGCACCACCGCCGGCACCGCCGCCTGCGCGGCGGCAGCGCCTCGAATGTAGACGGCGTCGAACGCGCGCCGGTTCCTGCTCGTCGTCGGACCTATCGGACGACGACTCCGAAAAGAAGAAACGAGCCGCGGAGCACGCCGACGGACCGCCCGAGCGAGCGCGTCGAGACTCGCACGACGATTCCAGCGATAGCCAGGAGCGCGGCGGAGGGGCCGGAGCCCTGGGAGGGAGCCGGGGGGCGAGCCGCGCCGCGGCGCCGGCCGCCGCGCCCGCCGAGCGCGGCGCGGGCGGCGCGGCGGGCGACGGGCGCGCGGGTGGCGGTGGAGGCGCGGCGGGCGGACGGCGGCGACGCGCGGCACGCAAGGAGTCGCGGCTGCGCGAGTCGCGCTCGCTCAACCGCATCGCGGAGGTGGAGGAGGCGGGCGGCGGCGCGCGCTGGGGCGGCGCGGGGCTGGTGGCGCTGTGCGGCCGGCCGCTGCTGCGGCTGCTGGCGGCCGCGCGCCCGCCGCCCGCCACGCGCCGCCTGCACGGCCTGTGCTAGCCGCCCCGCGCCCCGCGCCCGAGTACACAGAGCTGGATACTTTTGGAGATTATTTATTACGGCAACGGTCTCTGCGTTGATTGTGTGACGATCCGACGATCTTCCTTTGTAGCTTTCTTATTATGGTCATCTCTCGGTCTCCGAGAATGATTCGCTAGTAACGCCGCCGGATGACTATGCTGTACCGTGACTTGCTCGTTCGCCCCGAGCTCCTCGCTCGCTGAGGATAAATGTAACGTTGACGCGTACGACCGTTGCCCATTTTCTGCTGTCTGATATTTGAAATATTTGTACCTATTATATTTTTCTAAAGAAAATCCTAGCAGGAAAACAGGGTTTCTAAAATGATTCAGTATAACTCAAATACACCGGTATGCTTTCCGTCCTTAAAGTCTATTTCCACCATCACTATGCGTGATAAATAGTTAATCGTTCTACCAATGAGCAAAGTTGTTTTTGGTGTGAGTGCTGACTCACGAGCGTAGCCAGTGATTCTATAATATTATAGACGACTGAGCACTGTAAAAAGACCCAAAAACTGCTCTCGTGTGAAACATGTAACTTTCACCTACTCCAGCAAGATAAAATCTAATTAAAGAAGGCAAAATTATAAATAAATTTATACAGAGTAGCCGATATAAATTCCTACAAACTTCCTCATAATAAATATTAATTACTTCAAAAACAAAAATCCTGTTTATGATATTAAGTAAACTACTTAATATACCTATTTGTGCTTGAACTGAAGCAATAAGTCAAAGCTATTCACTGAACAATCACTTTCTTTTTCAAACTCAGTAAATTGAATGCGATTAGTGCCCTTTTCGTGCTGGAGTGGTGACAAAATACTTTATCTCAATGTGTCATTGACTTCTGGCTTCATGTTATGCATGTTTAATACATAATTGTTAGCCTTTCAATGTTTGATTCCAGAACAAAAATGAATATTTTTGTGTTACTAAAACAACACAGGGTTTTTTCTAAATTACAGCTTTTTTTTAAATTCTTATACAAGACAACACACATTCTAAGTTTGTATTTATGCCGTTAGAAGCAGTCCACAAAATTTATGTACAAATCTTTCACAGTTCAGGCCGTCGATTGGTGGAATGCTTTGCCTTTACCCATCTAATCTAATATAATAAGACTTAAAAATATTGTTGTTAACATTAGAATAGGTCCGTCTGTAAAGTACCGTTAACCACAGCATCTCTATCAAAATATAATATGAAACGAATATGAATATTATTCAAAAAATATTTGAAAGTTCCATATTGTTCTTAGCAACCCATCTCTTATTAAGCAATGCTTATCGCAGAATGCGATAAGGCCACCAATTGGTACAACACCTTTAGATTTTAGGTTTAAGCTAAATTATGATTGTCTGTTTTTGTTTGTGTGCTATCATATCTATCTACGTATCTAGAACTTAGCAGCGACCTTACCACGACGCGCATAAGGCTATCGCAAAATAGTTCATTATGTTTATCTATTTAAAACACTATTAGTATATTAAAACTGATTAAGCATAACTATAATATTATGACTAAAATTAACTTATTATGAATTGAGAAAAGTCTATACTTTCTACATTACAGTGAAGGCATAAACTTCTTAATCCAAA
The DNA here is from genome assembly GCA_914767945.1 of Eilema depressum. Lineage (NCBI taxonomy): Eukaryota > Metazoa > Arthropoda > Insecta > Lepidoptera > Erebidae > Eilema > Eilema depressum. The sequence continues at coordinate 12,352,926 of OU612025.1, read as the reverse complement.
ACACCTATTAAAAGTATATGAGATAAGCATAATAGAAATAAAATAAAACAACGGAACCGGAGATATAAATACAGTTTCATGGAATGTTTATGTATTGAAGTTCGGTATTGCTTGTATTCGCTTATTACTAATGCAACAAATGAAAGCGTGTGGTTTGTATTATAATTTATTTGACAAAAACTTTTATTACCCAAAACAATAAGTATATGGACAACATGGAAAATATAGTAATATGGAACTGTGGCAATTAATTTTATTATCAAATTTAATAGAATATTTTCCAGTTTAACCCCAACTTGATAAGTTATCAAAACTACTTAATACTTTTAGTTCTAGAAACAAGATTTAAAATGAGTCTATTTAACCAAGGCTAGTTTTACTCAAGATAAAATTATAAACACACCTTTATCCCATTAGTAGTTTTACACAAGCAATAATAAATGTTTAGTGACACAATAATATTCATTTATTTACCCAATTATTTCCGTACTAGTGACAGTCATATCATGGGTGTAGGGTAGCAAGTGGGAAGTGTTTTGGGAGTTACACCTCCCATCCCCCTCTTTCCACGAAATTCAAAATCACCTCTATTAGTTTCCAGATGAATGATGTTAATGTTGAAATATATGTCATGCATATTTTTGTTTTGTTCCCTAACACCGGAGGTGTCCCTCGTACCGTCTCGTTAAACTTTGTACAAAATTAAATGTTAATTAAATGTTATAGGTAATTTATTTGTTGCTAGTTTTCTTCGAAGGATTGCTTTTTTTTTTATTGAAAAACCGTCTAAGTGTGCCGAAATTCAATTAGTAATTTAAAATGACAACGCGGACACGTGAAAACTTTTCCTAGCAAAATTCGTGATAATATTTATAACTAACAATTAACTCCTATAATGCTGCTTATCGTAAGGTATTTATCTTAATTCTAACTTTAAAGCGTATGCTGTCCTTATACCGGCTTTTCCCATTGACGCATTTTTTCTACGATATAATATTCATTTTATAAATCCAATAACATTGATACAATATATAGGTGTTTATCACGTTTTAAAACATTGAGATCTAATATTTGAAGCACCAGTGAATGAGAATGTTTGTATGCCCACAATTATTTTCTCAATGTGCAGTCTATTAATATTTAAATACGAACAAACTTTGAGAACACTAATGCCTAAACTTTTCATCAAATTGTAGCTATACTAATTTTTATTAGACGAACATTGTATACTGAATTTACAAGACAGCTGAAATACCAGTTTAATAAAAGCTAAATAACTGTTCATATATTTAAATTTAACATATTTCTTTAACCTCGCTCTATTTTCTCATAGAAAGTGGTTAAAAGAAAATTGTTTTAATTTTGTTCTACAAACTTTTGTATTGCTTAATATTGTCACTTACATGTGTAAGTAGATATTAAATTAATAAATTGTGAAATTTGACTTGCAATAGAATATGCACTTTTTGCTTCAATCTCTTTATAACTTATGTATCAATTTATGAGCTATGTAATCATTTCAGAAATTATGCCTGTGAAGTATGTTGATGTACATAATTATCTTGACTTATTGTTTTTTTATATAAAATTCAAACAATCAATTTTCTATACCTATATATCTACATAAATATATGTATCTACTAATAGTTGCTTTTCATATTTTGTTTAAACACTAGTATTTATTCTTATATCTCATGTGGATTGAAATCACTTCGACCTCTTTATCACACGGCGTGTTCGATATCAACTCCCATATATATCAGACTGGTAATTAGGTAGGTACATATTTTTGTAGTATATTTTCTACCTCTATTACGACTGCATTACCAATATTATGATTGCAAATTGTTTAAATTTATTTTTAAAAGGTTTGTATAATATAGGTAGGTACATAAGTTTGTACTGAATGTTTATAGTTATAAACATTGATAGTAGAGTATAACTCTATAGCTAGAAGACCTTTGGCGCTCAGTCATTGCCTAGTATATGGGGATGTTGTTCACTAAATCAGCAAACAAGCTTATACATAATATAGTATGTTTCTTGACCGTTGAGCGTGTCCGGTGCTTAAGTGCTATGTATTCTTATCCTACGCCGCCAACGCGTTGAATATGCGTGACTTTTGTAATATGCCGCATTCATAAATGTTAGACGCATTAGATTGTGAAATAAAAAATATTTATTAGTTTTTAGATTGTATGCATCTTTAGAATGGTTACATTATTTTAAAGTAAGTTAATGTTGTGTATTTAAAATCTATGTACATATTTAAATTGTTGTAAATAAATAGTCTATCTCAAATACTACACAAATAAGAACTCTTAGTTATAATAATTAATCAATATCACATACAATGATACAATATTTTACTAGGTTGACATTGTAAAAAATGCCGATAATAACGTTTAAAAGTTAGATCATTACAGCACTCTACTAGTGCTCTAAGTTTGCGATACTTTTACCAGACCAAAGATTAAAAGAAATTGTGTGTTTATGCACTTCCTATTCTTGTGCTGTTCGTTCGGTGCCAACTTAAGTATACATTGTATATGATAAAATTCTGATGTGTGTGTACCTATGTTTCCCTAGTATATTTTGTGTCGGTGCTTGTTATTTAAATAATGGTCGAGATTACTATTGGAAGATATTATTAAAAATATAGAAAACCTAGTAAATGTTTATTTGAATTATTGTATGCACGAGCATCTAATAATTTTATCTCAGCTTTTACTTTATCACCGTCTAATATCACTGTATTTAAATCAATCTTGAACAAATTTGAATAATTTTTATTATTTTAGTATCTCAGGTGTTATGCTTTTTAGTTTATTTTTACATGAATAGTTTTTAATATAGAAAACAAAAACCAGAACATAGAAAACTAAAACAGAACCCGATAATACAAATATTCACGGATCAATCGGAGCCTTAGAAAAAGAAGTACAGTTATTATTTATCAATGAATGTTAATGCTTTTTATTAATGAATTATTAACGAGTGAAGTTCTTCAGTTATGCGCACATATTTGCTAGTTCCAGGGATACCTAATATTGACGACGGGTCCATATTGATTCGCATGAAATTTTTATTCCTATTTATTGATTTATTAAATCGGCAGATTTATATTTATAATGATCACTTTTCATTTATTATCTGATACTTTTTTTTACTATCAACGGAACTCTTTATCTGACAGTTGTCTTTTTTATTATTGTTAATCGTATCATTAATTAGAGCATGTTTGAATTCATAGTTTTGTTTTGCAAAACTCGCTCCCGTGGCTTTTTTATGCGTCCGAGTCAAAGAGTCTCGGCATTTCTCGAGAGGAACGCCGAGAGCATTGCTTTACACTTTTGCGCGCTTCGATGCATAGCAATGCAATACTGTAAGCGGGTTGTGGCTCAGAATGTCAACTTCCCAAAATGTCCCCGGTACCAAAATGTCCCTTCCCAAAAATTGGCACTGCCCACCCGGACTCGGATAGGTTAGGTTAGAATAGAGGTTATTTTTTTACGTAAATAAACATGATTTAATGAGGGACATTATGGGAAGTTGACATTTTGGTACCAGGGGACATTTTGGGAAGTTGACATTCTGAGCCACAACGAAATCGATCAAGCTTGTCGCAACGTTGTGCGCTTACAGAATTGCATTGCAGATGACTGTACCTTGACTTGTGTCCTATTTCGGTTTACAGTTTATATTACACTATTCACCAGCATTTTCTACGATATGTGTTTTTTAATTTATACCACTAAGGTCGCAGATACGCACACGGCCCACCTAATGGAAAGTGGTTACCGTGGCCTACGGACGTGTGCAACACTAGAGGAGTCACGCTTGTGCTGAAGATTTTTTATGTGTTATAGGAGTGAGTTCACGTCGGTAGTGTAATGGCCAGGATTCGAACCTGGGACCTTTCGATCGTAAGGCCGACTCCTTAAACACTAAGCAACCGATGCTTCATTATGACATACATTTGTACGATTGAACATACATCAGTGGCGAGGGAGTCTCTATAACCCAATTCCTGCTGGCTTGCTCTGCAAAGGGAAACCGTAGATATGTTTTATTCTACAAGTTTTATAGTCGTTTCATAAGACTTAAGACTTTTAAGCCCACATTAGATTAAAGATTTGCTATTCATCCTGATTGGCTTGAATTTCGTTAAAAGTGTTAATAAAATACATTATCATCATCACGCGTTACTTTCGCTTTGTCAATAACTTGTACTTTGTACCTCGAGGTCCGCTCTCTTGCTCTTAATTTGGCTTTTACAGGATCGATTACCGTTTGACTTTGACCTCTCTGCTCTGACAAGAAAGCCGCTTGCAGCTTGCCGGCTTGCAGGTGTAGTTAGCCTGGGCCCGACCTAACCTAACCATGTCAAAGAAACAAAATAGTTTTTTTTTCTTAGAAAAGCGCATTCTATGTAGGTATTAATACTTGTTTCTGTTGGTATACGTACATGAGGTAGGTACTAAATCTGAAACTAAAGCTGTGTACTATGTTGATCGCTTGCCTGCTCTCCACTGTGCCCTCTGCGTGGAAAGCCTTCGGGTTGCTCTTCACAGGGCCGCTCCCGCCTCGGACGGAATTTGCCGCAGACAGCAGCGTCTCCTAATTTTTAAAATTATTAACAGGTATAGGTAGGTATAACATATACAGATTTTCAGAAGAGGTAGGTACATAAAAGTACACAGAAGGTACCAAATACCAGAAGGTAACAATTAGGTACAATATTTATACATAAATGGTCCCGCCTTTCCGATGTATTACTTTACTCTATGGTCCCGCCTTCCTTTGTGGTAGGCAGAGATGCTATCTTTCCGCTTATACGGCTTATTTCGGGTATTTACTCTTGACTTTTATTTTTTTAAAAACGGCACTCCGTCTTTGGTCATCCGATGATGCCGGGATGTATAAGGTTAAGGGGGTGCGAACGGCGAAGCGGTGCCTGTAGCCCCCATCCTGCGCTCGGCGGACGTCCGCTCCTTGTCCGCTCTCCTCTGCTAGTCAGAAGGACACGTGGTCTACAGGGCCGCGACCGGTATTCGCCACAAGCGTCAGCGTATCTTTTGGAATGAGAGAGGCACTGCTGTCTTCGTTGCCCTGAGTGCACCGCGTGGAGGTTCCGGGTTCAGCGACCCCGGGTTCTCTTGACCTGGCCTTTCCTACCTCGACCTCGGTTGCTCATTATGGCCCCTCTACACCTAGACAGATGCATCTGCAGATCATATCATCATCATCATCATGATGCATCAGCTGCAGATGTCAATCGGCGAACGCATCCGCTGATGTGACGTGTAGATGTATTCCCTCGCTAAACTCAAGATTCTAATTTGTGAATCCATTTAGCGTGCGGCCGTAGGCACGTGTTGCGTCTGTCGAGAACCAACACACTGATGGACCTACAGACGTGTAGGCGGTTCGTGCTGATCCATCTACCTGCGTCCACGGACGCGTCTTCTGCTGACATGTACTACATGTAGAGGTCGCTCATAGTCTAGTCCACTTAACAAAGTAGGTACAGTAGTTGTAGTGTGTGAGCTGGGACCTAAGAAATTTCACTTCGCACTTTTCCGGAACGCAGTTCGAAACCTTTATGCGCAAAATACCAGATTCTCAAAATAAATAGGTAGGAATTCAGAAAAAGTGTAAAGACAAATTTTGTAGATAATTTTATAAGGTTTCATTACGTAGAACATGTTTTTTCTCTACAACGCACCGTTTTAAAGATATTTGCGAAAAACTCAAAAATGGGAACTTTGATTCTCCTCCCCCACTCCGGCTCACCTCCCAGCTCACGCACTCTACACCCCCTTTTGGCTTATTCATTGAGGCACTCCCCTCAATGAATAAGCCAAAAGGGCTTATTGACTTTCCATCTTTTATAAACTCTTAACTCAAGTATACTAACTCTTTCACTTGTTACACTTCTCCGTCAATTAAAATTGTGCAATTTATGTCTAAATTACTATATACTAAAGGTTTTAATTAATAAAGATCGTATTTGGGTACAAGCTCATAATAAAGTCATGGTGACTGTGTTATTTGATTTATTTATTTTTGCTAGTTATACATTGGTAAAAATATTTAATGCTATGAAACAATTTGACTTAGCATTTGGTTTGTAACAATAAAATGATGCATAACAGATGCTTGGGAACTAAAGCAATTCAAAAGTTCCCATATAGACCAGCTACATGATAGGTAGTAGCTACATACAAATTGCTTTAAATGCATTTAGTTAGAAGTTGAGAGACACATTTAACCTGACGCAAAGCTTCAAATGAACCAGTAGTACTTTATCTTATGTACCTAAGAAATAAAAACTTCCTACAATATTTTACACTTGAACAAGTTAAACTATTAAAAAATTAAGCAATCCATGTCATATGAAATCAGTACTGAATTCCACAGAAATAAAATCTTTACATTTTAGACTTGAGATACAAGTTTTGATAAAAATTACATTATGCCCATTAAGAGATTTAACTGAAGAATTTTCTTCAAAATTCAGCTGTTTAGGAATTAACTTAATGAATGATAGAATGGGCACAAAACCACTTACCTAAAACCAAGATATCAGTAAAACTAGCCTTAATAATACCAAAAGCAAGTTTAACTTTTAAAGGCCACAATAATTTAGGTAATATGATAAATAAATGTGTGTTACCTTCTAAATGGGTAGTTAGAGCTGTTTTAGATGAATTCTTACTTATCCACCCAATCTACTATAATAATAAAAGTAGTTTTGCACTTAGCATAAAAGATTGACTCAGAGCACAATAAATGCAACACAGAAATCTAAGATACACACTAGCATAGTATTACTTAAATAAAGTCAAAACCAGTTATAAAGAAGTATAGTCATCTTTTAACAGTGAAGAAAATCACTACTAAACAAAGTGGTGTGGAATAATGTGCAAATAATGGTAGATTGGGTCTATTGAGAAAAGTATCAGAAAAAAAACTAGAAAGTGCTTCCTTCTGGCGGCTGTGACAGTTTCATGTTTTCCTTCAGTGTCATGAGACGTCTCAATTCCTGCAAAACTGTCTTGATAGTATAATCACGTTGCCATCTTGCAAGAATCGGTACTTGTCTGTTATCCACCTGCATCAATAATTTAGTTATCATTCTTCATTCTAGTACATAATTATGATATAATAATGTATTTGTTGTTATACTCACAAGCCCAGTCTGACTGTTTACACAGTTCATATTGATCCTAGATATAAAGCGAGCAGTTGGAGGTTCATCTGGATATCTAGTGCCACATTCAACTTTAAGGGAGTACATCCTATTTTCATAAGGAGTCTGAAATAAAATAAAACCAGTTGTTACAGGAACCATAATAAATAATAATGGCAGTTCAGAACATTTCAGTAAGCAAAATATATTTACTCTAGGGGGGCCAATAATCATGCCAGTCCAATGAGTGAGTGTCATGTCATCGTCGCTCTCGAGACCCCAAGATATTGTACCATCGCCCACTCCCTTTTGGCCTTGTTCAAGTTCTTCCAGTAGACGAAAGTTTCGAGGCACCACTGTCCGGATGAGAAGATAATTATGAAAAAAAAACAGAACCACATTGAAAATTAGGACTAAATAATAGCTAACTGGTATTAACAACAAAATAAAGCTTTAAAAAAAAAACAAAATCTTACCAACGCCTGTTGACGGATTCGCCATGATCACAATTTCACCGGCGCGCACTACCTAGTGAAAAAAATCTACAGTTTTAGTTTTGCTTAGCGAGCATTTACTATACAAATTATTTAGTCACTTTCTGCAATTACGCATTCAATATCGAGAATTAATTTTCTTTTACACCCATGTATTGCTATAATTTTTGTCTCAACTCAAAGAGAAAAAGAAGGTTAGCAAAGCAATTTTTTGTTGACTTTGACAAATGTCATTGCTCTGTAGTCTATAGCTGGCTAGTTTATTAATTTATTTTATTGAAAGTATGAACTGGTATGAACAAAGTATGAACTGTCTTCTTTTTTAAATCTATCATGGAATTATTAAGTACTACGGTACCTACTTAATAATTCCATGAAATCTACCTATAGATCGTAAACATGCATGACCAATAACAATTCAAAATAAAAATCAAGTGAGTAAAACTAAGAAACGTTGAAAAATAAACTAAAAATTTAGCGTTAGACTGCGTACGTCACACCAAAGAGTATAGTGATATATATGAGAAGAGTGGCAACTCTATGCAAAAACTTGCATGTATGGAAAGTGCTGCTTCTCCGAGATGGGTTCCGGAACTAATCACGATAATTTATCTGTACAGAACATAAACTCAATATTCTTAAGTTTATGGTGGAATAATCAGATTTTTTATTTTCTATGATGATAGACGGCTACTTGTCAAAAACAGAGAGCACTTCATTGCTTATCTAATTCTATCTGAGTTCCGTATCGTATCTCAATGCCCTTGCGAGCATGAGAAACCACTTTTGGGCAGAGCCTCCTTTGTGGTGGTTTCGGTGTTGCTGCCGCTGAACAGCGGCAGATCTTGGGGGTGAGAACTTGTTCTATTGGGTTCATGCTCAGGGCCATATCCTGTTTACTCTGGCCGGCGGCGGTCAACCCGAGCCGTGTGAGACTGTGTTCACAGAGGCCCAGCTAGGATTGCCAGCGACAGGTCAGCGGCTTTCCGGATACGGCCCTGGCGTTGGTAGTAGACGAAGATCTGAGAACAGAAGAGAAGTATAGAGAAGAAAGTAAAGAGAGCAATAGAAAGATAGAAAAGTGGAGAGTTTTTATCCTTTATCTTTTAAAATAAAGAAGCTGGTCTGGGGGTGGGGGCATACGTACTTATGACGAGGAGGGCTCTTCAGGAACCACGGCTAGGTCGCGGGGGAAGGCCTTGGCATCTGGGGGGCAGGCGTGCCACGGGGCGATGTCGCGTATGTGATCCCATGACGAGACATCAGATCAGCGCGCGCGAAGAGAGTGGTTGCTAGGCAGCAGATGTGGTCGTCCAGTCTCTCAAAGTCAAAGTTAATCAAAGTCAAAGATCTCAAAGGGAAACTCGGAGATCCCTTTCGAGAACGTCGTTCCGGACGAAGTAATGGGCGTTTGTGATTGTACGGAGCGTGGGCGACTGCTGGGCTCGTAATATCTGAGTTGAGTAGCTGGGCCCGATATTTATACGGACAGTGGAACGAAACCATAACGCGATCTAAAAAAATTGCGACAATGCCATCTAGTGAACAATATATACTAGAGAATGACACTTACATGACGTTACTCGGTGAATGGCGTCGCTTATTACGTGAACCCATCACCAGAGGTCGCTGCAAAATTTCATAACTTTACTTTGTTCTAAGTGTGCTCCCCCTGGTACACACAGGGGCATCACAGGGGTATAATAAAGGATTATGGCCTTCTATATTATATATTACTATACTCTTTGATTATGGCCAACGAAATGTGGTTCAAGAAAACGGCGGCAAATTTGAAAAATCAACAGGTTACAACTACAACACTGACAATACACCGAAATAACGGAGTTGATACTATGAGATTTTTTTTCATAACTTTTTTATTATGTACGCATAAATCAGCCTGCATGGTACTACTTATTGGCATGTTTGTGTTTAAGCAGCGCAGCGCTCGAAGACTTGTAATGTGTGTTTGTGTTTTTTATAGGTGGTTTGGCTTTGGAGTTGCGGGCAGGGTAGCACACTTAGAACAAAGTAAAATTATGAAATTTTGCAGCGACCTCTGGTGATGGGTCCACCGCCGCCGGTCCAAGTAATAAACGAGCCATTTGCCGAGTAACTTCATGTAAAGCGTTAACATTGTCAACTCTCTGAAGTTCGGATTTTGATGCGCTTTTAGTTTTACTTGGCTGACTAGATGGCGTTATCACTATTTTTTAGATCGCGTTATGATTTCATTCCACTGTCACCTAAGAAAGGGTCTCCTATTTTGTAGTGCTGGCGAAAACCGTAAGTGTTAGTGTTTTCAAAATATATTTTTTTTTGCTAAATATTATTAAATTGATTGTAATAGTTAGTTCGACAGCCTCCGTGGCGTAGCGGTAGTGAACGCGACCGCTACGCAGGAGGCGCGGGTTCGATCCCCGCTCAGTGCAAATATTTGTGTGCATTAAATATGGGTATTTGCATTGGTCTGGTCGTGCCTCGGAGAGCACGTTAAGCCGTCGGTCCCGGTTGCCATAAGAACATCTATGGCAGTCGTTACGCTTACGGGTAGTTGGTGCCCTAAAAAGTCCAAAAACAACGGTCTAGCTGCAAAGCTTCGATATCGCCTAATGTTAACATTGGGTCGTGGAGGTCAGATGGCAATCGCTTCACGGAAAATATCGAGGTCTAGCCAAATCTGTAGCTATGACTGGTAAAAGCGGACCCCAGACTCCGAGCTGAAAGCTTCGGATGCGACTAGGAATTAACGCTAGGAGGAAGAAGTTAGAAATATATACCTACGAAAACGTGCGTAAATATGCGCAAAGTTATTCTGTCACCTTGTTAGGGGTTAGTTAGGTGGCCCCTAAATTTTAAGTGACACCTAAGCAGTTGGGTGTCCCCTAAGGTTTGGTGAAAATGAAATGTTACTAAGGGTTACCTAACTTTCCTTAGGTGGCCCCTAAAATTTAGGGGACGTTGGTGAAAACGGGCATTAGTATGCTAAACTAAATACTGCTCAGTGGTCAGAGCATTCCCCCTGTAAGGAAAAGATCGCGGGTTCGAGTCCTGCCTGAGCTTGATTTCGCTTTTTCCAATTTAAAATAATAATGAGTTTATGTTCTTTACAGATAAATAAATATACTATAGAACGGACTACAGGGCATGTAGTATTGCCATGTACTCCTAAAATAGCCGTTCAATCATTGACCGTTTAAGAGTTCATCCTAAGTACCTATTTATATAATGTACTGCTATCGTGATTAGTTCCACCACCCATCCCGGGGCGGCAGCACTTTCCATACATGCAAGTTTTTGCATATAGTTGCCACTCTTCTCCTATATATTACTATACTCTTTGTTAGTGGCTCAAAATGACTTCACCTCTTCCGATGGTAAGCTGAAGGCAAAGTCTCACAATTGTAGCCCTGAATCCGGTTGGTATTCGCATTTGCAATTTTGTTAAGCACACTCTCGCTTCAATCGATTCTCTTGATAAACTTTTTTGCTTCGGCCTTTGGCGATGAATTCGATCTTATGGCGCAACGCGATTGATTCGAACGATCGCTAAAGTTCCCTGGATTAGATCGCCATTTGTTGGAGTTGATTCGGCCAATGCGTATGCAGCTTAAGGAAAACTAATACTAAAGCGCAGTACATTTGCGCACCTCTATATCTGTCATTTTTATAACCTTCAAACTAAATTTAAATTTGTTTAGATTACCCGGACTAAAAGACTTCTATCAAACTTACAGTTTTTCACAGCTTTATTTGATCATTTTCCATGACACTACAATTACTACGCGTCATTTGCAAGTCATTCGTAATTCCATCTGAAAACTGTTCGCAATATTTCGCTTGCCATCGCAAGTTCTTAAGCACCGTTATTCGCATAGATTAATATATATATACTAGTTATTCGGAGTGGGGGCCGAGACGCGCGAGGGGGGCACGTTTCAGTAGCGCCGTTGGAGCGCGAGTTCACTCTGTCACTCGGTCATTACGGTATTTCTCTGTAGCGCGTCCTACATTTACGATCGTGAAAGAAAAAGTGACAATGCCCGAAAACAAACCATTTCAGCGTCTCCCAAAATGTGTGGTGCCAAAACATTACGATTTACAATTGTTTCCACAACTGGAGAAATTTACATTTAAAGGAAAAACAGCAGTGAAAGTATTGGTGAGTAGAAATTTCGTCATCGTCGCTGCAAAAAAAATGTACCCATGTGCCTCGCTATAGCAATCTCGTTACATTTTAGATCGCGAATCCAACGAATGAAATAGTTCTAAATTGCTTGGATTTAGAACTATCAAATGTGAAACTTCAGTATTCCGATGGACGGTCACAGTCTGATTTAATTCCACGCGAAGTACGTCTTAACACTGCCGATGAGACTGCGACTATTATTTTTGATACGCAACTCGCCGAGGGCGAAGCAACGTTACACTGCGAATTCAATGGAGAGATCAACGATAAGATGAAGGGCCTCTACCGCAGCAAGTATCTGACACCGGGCGGCGAGGAACGTTATGCTGCAGTCACGCAATTCGAGGCGACAGATGCTCGCCGATGTTTTCCCTGCTGGGATGAACCTGCTATTAAAGCCACCTTTGACATCACACTTGAAGTACCAGCTGATCGAGTTGCATTATCTAATATGCCTGTTAAAGAAGAGAAGTTGAATGGTGATAAAAAGATTATTCATTTTGATACCACACCTGTAATGTCAACTTACCTTGTGGCAGTTGTTGTTGGTGAATATGATTATGTTGAGAAGAAATCTCGTGATGGTGTATTAGTAAGAGTTTATACACCTGTAGGTAAAAGTAAACAAGGATTGTTTGCCTTAGAAGTAGCTGCAAAAGTTCTACCTTATTATAAAGAATATTTTGATATAGCTTACCCTCTGCCTAAAATTGACTTAATAGCTATAGCAGATTTTTCTGCTGGAGCTATGGAAAACTGGGGGCTTGTTACATACAGAGAGACATGCCTACTTGTGGATGAAGAACATACATCAGCTGTGAGGAGACAGTGGATAGCCCTGGTTGTAGGTCATGAGCTGGCACATCAGTGGTTTGGCAATCTTGTTACCATGGAATGGTGGACTCATCTTTGGTTGAATGAAGGATATGCCTCCTTTGTTGAGTTCCTCTGTGTTAACCATCTTTTCCCTGAATATGATATTTGGACTCAATTTGTGACTGAAAACTATATTAGGTAAGATTTTATTTAACACTGCTGACTAGGTCAGCCTGTGGCTACACTTAGTGTATCATAGGCAAAACAGAAAGGTATGTACTTACATAAACAGTGATCATATAAATTCCTGCAAACATAGTAAACTTGTATAGGTATACAGTTAGTAGATTATATCAGTATTTTTTTGACCAGCTAGGCAGGTAACTAAACAGCCAAGCATATTATAAAAATATATATTAAAATAAACAAGAACTCACAAGCTCAATTCATATTTAATTACATTGTAGATAATTTCTCCTTTTACTTGGATGACTACAATTCGCATCAACATTTCTTTGTTTGTTCAGTTTATCAGTTACACTTGGCTGTTTGCCAGCTGTGTATGTGTAAGCATACTGTAAAGTCATTCACCCAATAAACAAAAGAGAACAATAGAATTTGTATAATCACCAATGTAACTTGACTAGTTAATTATTATGCATGAAGTGATTATCATTCTATTGTATGTATTGAACTTCCATTTCAGGGCTTTAGAATTGGATTGTCTGAAAAACTCACACCCTATTGAAGTTCCTGTAGGTCATCCGTCAGAAATAGATGAAATTTTTGATGATATATCTTACAATAAAGGTGCATCTGTAATCCGCATGTTGCATAGATACATTGGTGATGATGATTTCCGTAAAGGCATGAATGTTTATCTCACCAGACATCAGGTAAACACAGCTTATTATCTTTCTGTGTGTAGTTTTCATTACATATACTTTATTATCAGTAAACACAGCTATTAGTTGTAAATAATGTAACATAAATATTATTTATTTTAATCATGTCATAATTTTCTTTCAGTATAAAAATACATTTACAGAGGATTTATGGGCTGCTTTAGAAGAAGCATCTAAAAAGCCTGTTGGGGCTGTAATGTCCACATGGACAAAACAGATGGGCTTTCCAATGGTTGAGGTTGGTAAATAGTTCAAATACTCAACATCACACTTAGATTTTGTACTACATTATATAATGGTAAACCATTTAGCAACCATCTGACAATAATATTTTACTGTACAATACAATGTTATCTAGCAGCATTTACCTCAAATTGTTGATAAGAATATTGGGTGTATGGAGGGCATTGACGTATAGGGTTTGGCATATATCTATTATTTATATTATCATTTCTATTTCAAGTGCTCCTACATGCATTTAGATTTTGTGTTCTATTGCCTTAGAGTAAGTAGAATCTAGCTAGAGATGTATAATTTGCTGCTGTACTCAGCATGGACTGCATATTTTGATTTGTAAATTAAATCCTAAGTGATTCAAGCCCTCCCCTGAAGTTACATTTTCATTGCTTGTCAAGAATCTAGAGATTGATGCAATATCAGATTTAATTGGTGAATTTATGATAAATCTATAGATAGCTATTCCAACCGGTCTTATTGGAGATCTATAGGGGAGGCCTATGTCCAGCAATGGACTTCCTATGGCTGAAATGATGATGATGATGATGATACACATACCACTTCCCTACTGGGGATGATAGGGTAGCGGAAAGTATACTGAGATGTCTAAGCTCCCACTGGTTGTATCATAGCTACCATCAGCTGTGCTGTATATCTTTTGCTGCCTATTTCTGTAGGTTATTTTAATTATATGAAATACTTATATTGGCAGTTTATTTGCAGGTGAGTTCAGAACAGAAAGGAGCGGATAGAGTGTTGAAATTAACACAGCAGAAGTTCTGTGCAGATGGCAGTCAAGGTGATGACACACTTTGGATGGTCCCTATTACTATATCCACTCAGGAACAGCCTTCAAAGGTAAAATGACACACTTTAGCACTGTCCTATTTGATAACATAATCAATATTTAAAAAAAAACATAGATTAGATTTAATTCTCCACTCCCAACTCAATAACCTTCACTGATAATTTTACTATTATCAAATCATATCCAAATCATTAAATAATTTCGGTGACAAAGTTATTATAAAGTTATAATTGAATGATTATATGATTATGCTTTCTTTGTCACTGAAAAATTCTCTGTGAAAATTAAGTCCACATAATACAGTAATTTTTATTAAATTCAATGCATGTATAGTAACAAATTAATATTTTGATTAAAAAGATTTATGATTATTTCTTCATTAATTACAAATGAGAATATTTTATTGGTATTTACATACTCAAAATCAACACTGACCTGTAAGATTTTGTAGCCATATTCTTCCACAAGTGTGTACTATTACCATAAAACAGTTTCTCATTTCTAGCCATTACATAAGAACAACTGCATAGTGTCGACATGCTGTGCCAACCCAGATTGTGACACTTTTCTTAAGAAAGAAGATTCAATTGTAAAAAGTCCTATTTAATTAATTAATTATATTGGTAGTAGAATACTTACCATTTACCCATTTCTTAAAACTGTTTTATTAAATCTCTCACAATTATTCTTATGTAAATTTGTTCCATGTAGGTAGTATTTTTTAAGATATGTAGTAATAAATTAGTTTATTTCACATCACAGAATGTACAAGTATTGCATTGCAGTCCTTAGACATTCATGATATTAAGGCTAGCAAAACGATCTTTTAAAAAATGTAGAGACAGCATATATATGCATGAAAACTGTCGCTCAGATTGAGGCTAATTCACCTGTATTAACACAATCACGAGTGCAACAAACATGATATAAGCTAATCAATATGTGCAAACAAGAATGAAGTATGATTTCTGTCATACAAGACGGTATACTACTTTGTATATCGCAATAATAATCTATATCGCCCTCATTTTAATAGACGATCATTGGAGGCTAGCATTAGTAAAAATAATTTTCCTAAGTACATTGTACATATTGTATGTAAACATTCTATCCTACAACTAGTATTGAATTATCCATATCTCCCTCACTATAATAGTAGATCATTGGAGATTACCATTAGTAAACAAATGTAACTGTTCCTATGTACATAGTGTTCAATAGTTACAATTCAGTACTGTATCAAGTGAAACATCTCTCTAAAATTTCACGTTTATGAATTACAAATAAAGCTATTCCCTTGAATTACAGATAGCACTATCTACTGTACTGGACAAGCGGACACAGGAAGTTGTATTAAAAAATGTTGCTGAGAGTTCATGGGTCAAACTCAATCCTGGCACTGTAAGTGTTTACTTTTAGTTTTATTCGATTTCTATTCTTAGTACCAGCCATTGAACACCACTCCTTTGTTCTTAAATAAAGCAGTTAATATGTTTTAAAACTTATTATTTCATATATTGAATGAAGCACTTGTACTTTTCCACAATTATTTATTATTTTGAACCTAACCGGTTACGCCTTACGGCATTCTCAAAGGTATAAAATTTGTATTTTTGTATTGAAAACCTTTGAGAATGCCGTAAGGCGAAACCGGTTCCACCAAGCGCCATCAATCTCCAGTAAAAACAGTTATTAATTCATCTTTGTAAAATTTTCTGCCACCTCACATTACAACTTCGAGCCTCGAGTGTTAAGGTTGTTTTTAATTCAGTAAAATAAACTATGGAACAATTTTTGACTTACACAATACAAATAGATTGCTGTTCAATTTTTATGTATTTTCATTTTCTATTATAGTGATCACGTTCTGACTAAACTATATATTGCAAAATTTTAGTAAAGTTTATTTTTGAATCTAGCAAGTATTGAAGAGCTCTAAGTTATAGCTAGTTATCGGCAAACTTCGATAACAAACATCAAAAAGTTCGCGTATGTGCACTCACTGGCCAATCAAAAAACCAATGATGCGAGCCCTTTATTAGTTTAAATATCATCGAAATTCTTTTGAATTATTACGTAAGTCTTGATAAGTTCAATTTAGTTTGAGCATATCGTGCGTGACCGCATTATGTAGGTGAATAGTAATGTCTACCTAAATACATTTCGTGCGAATGAATCTCGCAATTAATAAAAAAATGCGCTGACTTCGAAATTTTTTGTTTGCGTTTACTTTTATTTCAATTTTTTTCAAACGGGTATAAAATGCTTGTTTAGTAGTTTTTAAGTAGCAATGTTCTGATTTTTTAATTACTAACAAGCATATTGCCTGCTAACTGTACCCTATGGACATTTGCAACGTCACAGAAGTCACTGGTACGCTACAGACTGTAATACATAATTGTTTTCTTCTACTGCCTAGAAGAAATCTTAATTCAGAGTCTTACCCTGATCTGAAGATAGGAAAGGCTCGCTGTCGCCCACGGCAAATTCTGATCTAAGTGGGAGCGGCCCTATAGAATGATGTGTGAATTCCACACAACAACAAGTTGCAGATGTCAAATACAATTCTTAATTCTAAAACACCGTGCGACAGGCAGACTTCTTCACAATTATTTACTTGAGGAAATTCCCATTCGCGTGTGAACCTACTGCCTATATTAAACAATGTAGTATTGGGGATAAATAGGCACTATTGTGCAAATTGCTCTATTATTACAGGTTGGGTATTACCGCACTCGCTACCCTGCATCAATGATAGCGCAGCTGGTGACTGCTATCCGCGACGGATCACTGCCGCCACTCGACCGACTCGGCCTCCTCGACGACTGCTTTGCGTTAGTCCAGGCTGGACACACGCAAACTGCCGAGGTGACTAACAACCTCTACCTATCTTACATTTAAGCCCGTATCCTAGTTCATTTCGATTTATCTAAAGACATAACACAAACAACCTGTGCTCAGATAAAATGAGATTTAGGACCGAGTGTCGTTCTAGAACGCTCAGGTGCTAGGGGTCTACTTCGCAAATAGCAAACTTCTCTTTTTACCTACTTAAAATACGGACCTTAACGCAAAAATGTAAAATCTAGTAGAAAAAAAAAACATTTCGGACATCAACAATAGTAGATTACCCAACAAGTGAAAAAAAGGTGAATTCTTTTAGAGGCACCAAGTTGTATCCCGAGAGGAGTGAAGGTTTCTCCGGTAGAATCCCGAGCGAAGCGAGGGGTTCTAGAGAGAAACCTGAGTGGATCGAGGGATACAAGAGCCGAGATGAATTCTTTTTTCACGTGTTAGGTACTCAACTTTTCACCATTGACTACGAGAAAACGATTACTCTGTGATTATGAATTACATTTTGTTATGGATAGTACACAAAAGAAGCAGCAAATTATCAGTAATAGCTACCGCTTTAGCGCGAAAAGACTCTGGAGTCTTTTCGCGTTCGAGAATATGAGTTTTATTTTCATCACTAGATGAAGTCATTTTATGATTATGAGACAAACAAACTTTTACAAGGAAAATTACACAGAAAATGGCGGTATTTTTTTTTCTTAATTTAAACTGAGCCACATTCCATCCAGCCAGTGATTACATTTAGGTGGCTTTTAGTACGTTTTTATAGTAAGAGTGTGCAACCTCTTTGTATGTTTCACTAGAATCCGTACATTCGCGCATGTTCCAAATTCAAATTTTTTTATTCACTCGGTGAAACAAAGAGCGTTTTATTCACTGTTTTTGATGAATCACGGGCCCTTTTTCGAGTGTCAATGGTGAAATAGTACATTATGGTACAAGTGAGCAACGTTGGTGATTACCGCCGAGGCGCCATTGAGACCCGAGCCGCCAGGCGAGGGTCTTAAGACAGCCGAGGACGGTAATCATCATGCTCACACGTGCCATACGACGTTTTACAACACACTTGCGAATAAAATAATACTACAAAATACTAAATAAACAATACTACAAATTAATTCGTTTTCCTATGCGCGCGCATTTAACAATGGCGGTCGACCATATTTAAAAAAAAAAGAGGTTTGAACTTAACTTTTTTTTACTCTGTTTTTTTTTCTGAACTTAGAGAAAAAAAAAAGTTAAATTTGAGCGAAAATTTTGTTTATTACACAAGTATTACAAGTTGAAATTATTTATTTAAATACGAAAATGCATCAAATGACCATACAATAGGCGTATTAATTTATTCGTACTATTAAACACGTTATTTTTTGTATCAAAACTTTTTTAAGAACATAGACAATTATAGACACTTCCTATAAAATTTAAAAAAGAATCTATAACTCACTTTTGTGAATAATAGTAATGAAAAAGTCACAGTTTTATAATAGGTGTCATTCCGTGCTTAATTGCGGTAAAATAATATCACTGTTATGAGCAGGTGTGTTGTAATAGTAGATTACCCAACAAGTGAAAAAAAGGTGAATTCTTTTCGAGGCACCAAGTTGTATCCCGAGAGGAGTGAAGGTTTCTCCGGTAGAATCCCGAGCGTAGCGAGGGCTTCTAGAGAGAAACCTGAGTGGATCGAGGGATACAAGAGCCGAGATGAATTCTTTTTTCACGTGTTAGGTACTCAACTTTTCACCATTGACTACGAGAAAACGATTACTCTGTGATTATGAAATACATTTTGTTATGG
Organism: Eilema depressum; assembly: GCA_914767945.1. Taxonomy (NCBI): domain Eukaryota; kingdom Metazoa; phylum Arthropoda; class Insecta; order Lepidoptera; family Erebidae; genus Eilema; species Eilema depressum. Next base: position 12,333,628 of record OU612025.1, on the reverse strand, counting down.
ATAGTACACAAAAGAAGCAGCAAATTATCAGTAATAGCTACCGCTTTAGCGCGAAAAGAGTTTCATTTTCATCACTAGATGAAGTCATTTTAACATAAACATAAACTTTTACAAGGAAAATTACACAGAAAATGGCGGCATTTTTTTTCTTCTTAATTTAAACTGAGCCACATTCCATCCAGCCAGTGATTACATTTAGGTGGCTTTTAGTACGTTTTTATAGTGAGAGTGTGCAACCTCTTTGTATGTTTCACTAGAATCCGTACATTCGCGCATGTTCCAATTTCAAATTTTTTTATTCACTCGGTGAAACAAAGAGCGTTTTATTCACTGTTTTTGATGAATCACGGGCCCTTTTTCGAGTGTCAATGGTGAAAAATCTATTTACACTACTCTTTCCTTCCTACATTTTAAATTCAATAAGGTAGTCGTTAGTGTTATTGATCAGTTATCCTAAGATGTTACGAAACTTGAAAGCACTCAAGAGAAAGGCTAATCGATTGTTGTTACAAAGAGTAACATGCTTTATTGTTGTTTCTTTTCAGTCATTAAAACTCATGGAAGCGTTTAGTAATGAGACAAACTTCACAGTGTGGTCTTCAATATCTAACTGTATGTCCAAACTGAGTGCCTTATTGTCACACACCCCACTTGACAAGCCTTTGAAGAACTATGGACGCAAGTTATTCTCGAACATTACTCGGAGGTTGGGCTGGGATGCAGAAGAGAAGGAAAGCCATCTCGATACCTTGCTGCGAAGTTTAGTACTCAATAAAATGATCAGCTTTGAAGACCCAGATACTATAAAAGAAGCTAAAAGCCGGTAATTTATTTATTTTATACTATAATACAAAACCACTTTCACTCATTAAAATAACTCAAATTACGCACGCACAGAACTAATCTAATTAATTGATGCTCGCATCATTTAGATTAATTCTGTATGTGTGCGTGTGTTTGTTGCTAAATACGTGCTCAAAACATTATCATCAGCTTATTAGAATATCTAATTAAAGTTAAGTAATATATGGTATGTGGTATGGCAGTAAACTGCTTACAGGAAACAGCCGTAGTGCGGCGTTTGTGTAGGTAGTTCATACGTATCGAGACAAAGTTATACCTCGGACGGAACGTGAATATGACTACCTCGTTAAAAATGGGAATGTGGTGTAAATGCTTATGAAACGTGACAGTTTGGGTTTGGATCTAACTCTCGTCTCGCCTGTTACTTATGCTCTTTCATATAATTATCGTATCCCGTCGTGTCACGTCTGCAGCGGCCTTGCCAAACGCGATCGTTGTGGCTCAGAATGTCAACTTCCCAAAATGTCCCCTGGTACCATAATGTCTCGTTAAATCATGTTTATTTACGTAATTAAGTCGAACTCAAAATGTGAATTAAAACATATTAACTACATATTTGAAGTTATAGTGGAGCGGAAAATCCTTGTATGGGCAGTGTCCATTTTTGGGGAAGGGACATTATGGGAAGTTGACATTTTGGTACCAGGGGACATTTTGTGAAGTTGACATTCTGAGCCACAACCTGCTGAGTGTCGGGCAGGTTCGAGCGGCACTCCGGGGGCGCGAGCGCGCTGCCGGCCGACCTGCGCTCGGCGTGCTACCGCGCGGTGCTGGCGGGCGCGGACGAGCGCACGTTCGAGCGCTTCCTGGCGCTGTACCGCGCCGCCGACCTGCACGAGGAGAAGGACCGCATCAGCCGCGCGCTCGGCGCCGTCAACGACCCCGCCATCCTCAAGCGCGTGCTCGACTTCGCCATCTCGGTACGACCTCTCAGCCTCTCACCATACAGACGCCACTGTCTTATTGACTTGTTCTCGCTCCAGCGTTATCGCATTCAAGATCTTAAGGCGGCTTGCCGCGCTGCGTGATTCTGCAAACGAATGCGTATCAATCCGTAGAGTGTCGTTAGCGGAATGTTCGCAGAATAGATCGATACGTATCGTGGAAAGGAATTAATGCACGATGTACGACTGTCCATGGCTGTATGCCGTGCGTGATGAAATCTGCAGAATCGGGCACTGTGAAAACTGAAAAAGAAACTAAACTAACTAAATTCACAAATACTATTTATTCACACGAATGACTGTCCCTGTAATTAATTTTATAATGATTTTATAATATCACCTCGACAAGAAATTTAATGTCTTTGGTTTTTATCATCACATAGTTTGCTATGGCATTATTAATAATTAGTAAATTAAACTGTTTTTGTTCAATTCTATTGTAGTTTTGTAATCGATAATCTATTATTCTAGGACGAGGTGAGAGCTCAAGACACCGTTTTTGTAATAGTCTCAGTGGCGGTCACCAAAAATGGCCGCGACCTCGCATGGCAGTTCTTCAAAGATAACTGGCAGCAATTTATGGACCGGTATCAGGTAATTTTATTTTATGTTACTAATGTTGCAGAATTTTTGTTAAGAATCGCGGCTCGTATCAGATCACTGTTTTTGTTAATAGGATAGACCCGTCCTCGAACAAATGGCAAACGAAGTGACGTACGCGTGTAGTATTTAGCCCTATTTAATTTTACTTTTTTTTGTATTAGAAACCTTAACAACACTTTAGTAAAATTTCACAGTATTCGGTCTAATGTGGACTGCAAACCGCGAAACATGAGTTTTGTATGAGCAATGAATGATTGTAACATTATTCATTGACTCCGATAATTCGTACGAGTATCACATCGTCGCCCCAAGGTGAGACTCGGTGGTTTAGTGGTCAGAGCATTCCCTCTGTAAGGGAAAGATCGCGGGTTCGAGTCCCGCTGTATTCGCTATTTCCTATCATAATCGAGATGAATTTTTATATAGCTATTTCTTAGTTTCTTTTTAAGAATATTAACAACAGAAATTACTAATATTCCCGTTAACCCCTCCAACTAAGCTAAATTGCTTGTGCTAGGAGTGGGTTCACGTCAGTAGTGTAATGACCAGGATTCGAACCCGGGACCTCTCGATCTTAACCACTAAGTTACCGACGATTCAACAACACAGCCGTTGTTATAACCGACTGATGATTCCAGGGCGGATTTCTGCTGTCGCGCCTAGTGAAGTCGACGACGGAGAACTTCGCGTCGGAGAGCAGCGCGCAGGAGATCGAGGAGTTCTTCCGCACGCACCAGTCGCCCGGCACCGAGCGCTCCGTGCAGCAGGCGCTGGAGACCGTGCGCCTCAACGCGGCCTGGCTGCGCCGCGACCTCGCCTCCACCACCGCCTACCTGCACGCCTACCACTGACGCCTGACGCCTGACGCCTGACGCCCGCCGCCCCACAGATGACCTAACACCTGCCGCGAAACATACATCCGATGTTCCGTCCTTTTTTGCCCGTGTTACTACCAATCTTACTACTAGTTCTGTTGTAACACCGGTAATTGAATTACCCTACTCAGCCTTTCGGAGACTGAGCGTAACGTCCAGTTTCCGAAAAGCTGATCAATTTCAAATTAACTAATCGGCTGTTGAATTTTTTTTCAAGTAGCAATTGGGTTGCTAAAAGTATGGTTAAATGGTATAATGTGATCATGGTGTTGGTTAATCAGCTATTTTAACCGACACGATGATGAAATTTAACTATTTAACCATGATTCTAGCAACCCAATTGCTACTTGACAAGAGATTTGACAGCCGATTAGTTGATTTGACGTTGATCAGCCTTTCGGAAACTGGGCGTTACTACTAAAGTTGAAAGTTGTTAGAACATTAATAAAAAGGTTGTAACACTGGCAATTTTTTATTACTGTTCTAACAACTTTCAACTTTAGTAGAAGGTAGGGTAATTCTATTACCGGTGTTGTGTGTGTACTAGTAGTAAGATTGGTAGTAACACGAACAAGAAAGGTGTTCCGTATCTGTATTGCTCGGGACATATAGCTTGGACCTAAAATGTGCTCTATATGCGCAGTACACGTTTCTTGGGTGTCTTTTGATGATAGCATGGGGTACGATGGACGAGCTCAAATTCATCAAGTAGATTATTGCAAAACAATCAGCGCGCTTCAGGGCCTCGTTTGTCTCGCGATTTAGGTTCAAGATTTATGTCCCGAAGTATACCGTGAAACGCATTTCTCCTGCAATCAATACCTTTTTTCTGTCGTGCGAAAAATCCCCACGGATACCTCCCCCGCCGGAGCCGGTGGGGAAAGTTATGTCGGACTCGAACCGACTAAAACGCACCCCGGCCACCTGCAATCAATACCCAGCAAATAGAAGTACTAAGTATCTCCATGATACTTAAATGCTACGTCTTTATTTCGTGTTTCGTGGTTAAGTTTCGGATGTACGTTTCGTGGTAGCCCCCCGCACTCCACATTACCACGATCGGTAGTCGAGGATTGCTGGACCAAATGACACAAGACTGAAAGCTACAACGAAATCGATGGTAATGTCTCATCATCTATAATTTTGTTTTCGTTCGTGGTTGACGCATTTTGATTAATTGTTATAATTATATAATCACGCTATATCATCTACTGGTCACTGTGCACTTGTATTTAGGCATACGCCTTCAGTAATTGGCTTATAATATAATTATATTTTAACGAGTAGGTTTCTTATATGTTAATGAAAAGAAAGTGTACCTAAAAAGCCATACTTTTGTGAATATTATACAGTTTAATGTTTTGTTTATGCTTCCTTCAACACCTGTGATTTAAATGAAATTTTAAATGCTTATATGCTATCTTAGGCCGAGTGAAAAATGGTTAATTCGCCAACTATGATGTTGCTTACACGCCACGTGTGGTATAGGATCATACTTTGACAGTGTGGTCTAAAGGACAAATCAATGAAATTTAATCAATTATTCAATATCTTCATTGTATCGAACATCTGTCAAATAATCTAATAGGTTTTCTGTAGTGTTCGTGCAGGCTTAATCTGCTACACTTCTTTTATGTATTTCTACAAGGTTACTTGTCTTTACCATCACCACTTATTTGTATCATAATAAAAATAAAACTGCGCAGATACTAAACGCAACGTTTTTTATACTAATATCATTGTACTTGAAAGAAAAAATATCTATTGCATACAGCACACCTATCGGGAGATATGCAGCTGATTAAAAAAATAGAAAACTTTCATGTGCCATACTCTATGCCTAAAATAACCTATTACGACGCCAATTGCTAACATTCTCTAAAATACCCAGCGCAAGTATTACGTTACCTAAACGTTTTTAGGCAGTGTAAAGTAATGATTATGCTCATTGTTACACGCCCCACATAGTGGATCTATTGCATAGGGCATGGTGACGGTAAATGTTAGTGTAATTTTATAGGTGTTGCAAGCAGGCATAATTTCGGAGCGGTTACTTACCGTAATGAATTCATTACCGAAAAGAATTAATTTATTACATACATTTGTAAAAAACATATATTATCATACTAAACCCTTAGCGAAATGCATGATACAAGTTATACCCCATATTGAATCTTGTATCATGCGGTCCGTGATTATAAAGTCTATTTTGGTAGTTACAAACGCGATACGTTCACAGATTCAGAGGAACCATAAAAAGCTACAGCCCTGTTACATAATATCTATTTTGTAAATGTGTATAAATATTATTTTAATTTATGTTGAACATATTGAATGTTATGCTGCTGGTGCTGAGTACATTTTTATTTTGTTTCACTTCTGAGGAGTACCTAACCACCCTCGCCGAACGCCACGAATACGTGACAATTTAGCAACTAAAGTTTTCAACATTGTGCAATCATTTATCATACACCAATTGTATTTCAATATGTTATACACTTTCTATATGATATTAAAGAGGAGAATAGTTCAGTTATGTGAAAATAAGGAAAATTTATTTTTGTTTTATTATTGTAAAGACGTTAGGGAGGTATATAAAGTCTGTGTGTATAATGAATAAAAATGCGCGTGTAAAATCGTCGGTTTATTTATTTTGTTGACATGCAAGGTAAGGTTAGTCAAAATTGTGATTTTGGGGGCTATAACAGTTGAAAGTTACCATTAGTGTCGCATTATGTTGTCATCACTTGTTTGTTTTGTAAGACTGTGTTATCGCAATAAATCGTACAAAATATGATTTTTCTTTTACTCTGCTCCGCGGCAGCTGGCAGATCTACACACCGGGCTCTGTTTTACGCAGCGCATGTAAGGCTACTTAGCCCTTATTCCTTTCCTTCAAAATAACTAATTGAAAGGTACGCGCCCTGTGTAACGTGTATGAAAAAGATGGCAGCAGCCGTCCGGTCCAGCTTGGCATCGATTTCAACATTCAAAAAATATTCTGTTCCACAGTATGAAATGCAACAACAAAAATTCTTGAACATTGAAAACTATTTGGTTAAAATATCATGTTGGTTCCTGGTAGAGTATAATAGGGCCATCCCATATTTTCCTGTGGTGGGTGTCGTAAAAGGCGACTTAGAGCCGGTCCGCTAGACGGTAATAGGCTCGCTCCCTATCACGTGGGACCGAAAATCATAGTTGGCGAAATGTTGGTGTTAATACACCTCTGCCTACTCCTTCGGGGATTTACAGGCGTGAGTATATGTATGTATAAAAACTAGAAGACCATACAGCGACAGGAAGTTGAAATTGTTGAAAATGCCTTTAGTTAACATCAAGCTGCTACTGTCTACTACTGTCCACTATCTTTTTGGTACTGTGATCATGCGCAGTCCGAATTGGACACAATCTGACCTGCTCCGCCTAAGGGCCGGCGCCCACTGCCGGCACGGCATGGCATGCCGCGGCGGGCTGTGGCATGCCCTGGCACGCCGTGGCATGCCGCGGCAACCTGCTAAAAGCCCAGCTACTCTGGCATCATTTTTGCTCTTCGTGGTTTCGAAGTTGGTTGTGTGATTGTGTCGTTATGGTTGACTGGGATTTAGTAGGTATTAATAATAATAAGCTTGTAGATTCAGAAGTGCCGTATTACAGGTATGTGCCCGACCCAGTTCTTGACGATGGTCGCGTCACATTGTACTGGGATCGATCTATCATCACTGACTTGTAGCTAATAAGCCTGATATAGTGGTGATAGATCGATTAGAGCGCCGCGCAATAATTGTCGATATCACCATTCCGCATGACGAGAATCTCGTGAAAGCCGAAAAAGATAAACAAATAAAATATTTGGATTTGGCTCGCGAGGTTGTCGACATGTGGAGTGTGGATTCGGCGATTATTGTTCCGATAGTCGTGTCGGCTCACGGGTTGATTGCCAAGAGCCTCGACCAACATCTCAAGAGGCTCGCGTTAGATAGTTGTGGCACGGCACGTATTGTGAGGAGGTTCCTCTCCCTGGAGCCCTAACCACCGGCAGCTTGGTCCCTGTACCCGATGCCGGTGGGGCACTATTTTTTATATTTTTAAATATATTTTTTTTATGGATGTATTTAAAAATGTAATTTATATGTGATTTTAATTAATAAAGAGAGAATAATAAAATGAATGAATAATCCCTACTTCCCTATCCCTACTAATATTATAAAAGTAACTCTATCTGTCTGTCTGTTATGCTTTCACGCCTAAACCACTGAACCGATTTTGATGAAATTTGGTATAGAGGTAGATTAGACCTTGAGAAAGGACATAGGCTATGCTTGGTCGCGATAACCAACATCCACGCGGGCGGAGCCGCGGGCAAAAGCTAGTATGTAATAAAATAATAAATAAATATAATGGTATTTACTGGAGTAAGACAAAATTGCGTTTTTAGTTAGACGAAAAACAACATTTATTGCCTTTACTTCCTATTTTTACAAATAATCTCCAAAACTTATCAACTTATAATATCTTTTACAATCCGATAACAGTTTGTGACACTGACATCACACTCAAGCTCTATGAACAATAAAACCTTATAAGAGTATAGTAGTGATACTCTTTACATCTCCCACCCTCGGAAAGAACACATCAAAATGATTGTTCGATTAAGAGCTAACCAACACCGGGGATAATTTAGTAACATGGTAGAAGTTTGACTCCGCCTTCTTATGTCCAGCATCAACTTCATACATTGAATTTGAAATCTTTCTTAGGATTTTGTATGGTCCAATCCTTAATTCATCCATTTTCTTCCTATTCAGCCGGTTTCCGTTTTGTACATAAACTCTATCGCCCACTTCGAATTTGTATTCTTGTCTATAGAGATCATATATTTTTTTATTGTAGTTGTGAGATTTCATTGAATTTTCAAATGCTAGTTCTCTGTCTCTTTTGAGATCGTCTATTGTGCATCTTGATTTCAATTCCAGTGGCAAAATATCCATTTTCTCTCCTTCCAAAAGATATTTTGGGGTAAACTTAGTGACTGTATGTTCTGTTTCATTATATTTTTCTACACATTTTTGTGCAATAGTTGTCCATGCTGTTTTCTTTTCCCCTTCGTTTATTTTGCACCTTATCTTATTTACTAGAGTTTGGTTTAGCCTTTCATTAAGTCCATTTGAAAATGGTGCGTCCACAGCAGTGAATACCAACATTATATTTTTCTTTTTCAGGAAGTCCTTGAATTCTTTGGAATTTATACCAGGGTATTGGTCTGTTAATACCATATCAATATGATTGCTTTGTGTCACATTTTTTATCAACTTGATGAAATCATTGGAGTTTTGATTTTTTGATGTCAAAATATAAGCAAATCGTGTAAAATGATCAACCAGGAGGTGTAAGTATTTTTTTGTAGACCGTGATCCTCCGAAGCCTCCAATAGTATCAATTGAAATAATCTCAAATGGGCGTGTTGCTGGGCCTAAATGGGACATCAAACCAAATTTTGAATTCCTTCTTGATTTGTTTTTTATACAAATATCACATTCATCACAATGTTTTTTAATATTTGTAATGATATTCTTTGCTGTATAGAAAGGGGTTATTTTATTTATCATCTGGGTTCTGCCAATGTGACAGTAATTATTGTGGACATCTCTAATTAGTGTTTTACTAAATGCTTCCGATAGTATAATTTTATTTATTCTTTTATTTTTTTTGTAATAAATATTATTCTCCAGTATAAACTTTAATTTTCCATTTTGTAGATTTAGGTTTGTGTCTTGGTCCCTTTTTATATCTGCTATGTTTATTAAGTTTACAACTTTTAAAAAATCTTCAGTATTTTCATAAGGTTCTAAGACTGGATTTCTGCTTAAGCAGTCTGCTTCTTGATTTGATTGACCCGGGTTATATTTTATCTTAAAATTGTATTGGGATAAATAATAAGTTAAATCACCCAGTTCTTCATCAGTTCTAGACTTGATGTTCAGATTTTCCAATGGTTTATGATCTGAATATACTATAAATTCTTTATTCATAAGCCAGTGTTGCCAATATTGTACAGCTTCCTTAATTGCCAGGCATTCTAAATATATTGCCTTCTTTTTCTTTTGGGTGTCTGTCAATTTCTTTGAAAAATAAGCTACAGGTTTATTCACTCCGTTTTCATCTTCCTGTTTTAACACAGCTCCCACTCCCTTAATACTGGCATCAGTGTAAATTTTTATTGGTTGTTCTGGGTCAAATATTCTTAAAATTGGTTTTGAACATAGTAATTCCTTTATTTTATCAAATGATTTCTGGCATTCTTTGGTCCATATAAATTTTACATCTTTCCGTAATAAATTGTGTAATGGGTCTAGAATAATAGCAATGTGTGGTACAAATTTATGATAAAAGTTTACTTTCCCAAGGAACTGGCGTATGTTTTTCCTTGTTTCTGGGATGGGGAAGTTTCTGACAGCTGTTAAATAATCTTTAAGAGGTCTAACTGAATTATTTTCTATTATGTGTCCCAAATACTTAGCATGATTGTTTGCAAAAGTGCATTTCGAGAATTTCAATCTAAATCCTTCTGTTTGTATTGCCTCAAGTAGTTTTGATATATGTATTATGTGTTCCTCGAAAGTTTTAGAAAAAACTAAGATATCGTCGATGAAATTCACTGCAAACTCTGATAGATTATATTTTCTTATTATGTTGCTCAATATTCTTTGGAAAATAGCCGGCGCCGTCTTTAAACCAAATGGAAGGCATGTCCACTGGAAATGGCCTTCTTGTGTAACGAATGCCGTCTTATATTTATCTTGAATTTTCAACGGAATAGACCAAAATGCTGAATTTATATCAAAAGTGGAATAATACTCACAGTTTACAGTCTTTACCATCAAGTCTTCAATCAAGGGGAATGGCTGTGATTGAGGGACGACCATTTTATTCAATTCCCGGAAATCTATGCACAGTCTTGATCTTTTCCCATCTTCCTTCTTATATGCCAAGGTAACCGGGGCAGCAAAAGGGCTATATGATTCCTCAATTAAGTTGTGCTTCAACAGTTGTGATATTTGATTTTCAATTTCTTTTCTATCATCAGCTGTACATCTGTATGGGCGTTTGGAGCAATATTTATCTACTATTAAGTCTATGTGAGCTTCATAACCTCGTACCGTACCAACGTCGTATTTGTCCTTAGCAAAGACTGATTTGTATTTTGTTAATAATTCATCAATTTCAGTTTGTTTACATAAATCTATGTGGTTTACTGAAATTTCAAATTTACTGAAGTTAATATGTTCATTGAAATTTACTTCACATCTGTTTAAATGGTCCATTTCTTGTTCCTGTACCTCAGAGAACAGCGTAACATCTTGTTCATTTTTGTCTTTCTCTTTTTGTGGATTAGTTTTACATTGTATGATATTCAACTCTTCATTTTGGGTTAATTTAAATTTTTTTATACAATCCAAACCAATGAGAAAATCATAATGAAAATTTTCATTATCTATCACAAAAATATTCATTTTTCTTTCAATGTCATATATTTTTATTTTCAATGTTACCATACCTTTTGTTTTCCTTTCACCATTAATAGTTTTCAAGTTTGCTGTTTCTTTATCAAGTGTGTCTTTTTCTTTTTCATGTATTTTCAATAATTTTGCATTAATTAACGACACATTTGAACCAGAATCATAAATAGCGGTAACTTTTAAAGTGTCATTTAATAATAACTTTACTTTTATTAATGGTGGCACTTCTAGTTTTTTGGATTCTCCTTATTCAGTTCAATTTCTAATTCGGAGTTATTGACACTTTTCACAACCGAATTTTTATTTTTCTCATTAAACCAGCATGTTTCCTCTGGATGAAAACGTTTCCCTTTGTTCTCAGTGAAACAAATTTGGCATGGTTTTTTTTCTTCATTTTTTTTTGTTTTTATGTCAGAGGTGAGGTTCTTTTTTTCATATTTGTTCCTCCCTACAAGATGTTCTAATTTTCCTATCTCATTGTAGAGATCTTCCATTTCTTGTAACGTCTCACGGTCAATTCTATCACTTACGTAATAAGGCAGGCCTGCGGCTATAAGGTCTATAAGAGTACCAGTATCAATCGTCCTTCTAACCTCTAATAACAATTTTTCTTTTTTTAATGCATACTCAAGCAATGAACCCGTTTGATATTTAAATCCAAGAGCATATCTGATCGGCGACCAACCCTTGTTTCCAAATGTTTCACAGAAGCTTTTTTCCCATTTAATCCACTCTGATTCTACTGTAAATTTCATTAACATACAACTGTACCAATTCACACTAGAATATTCTAAAAATTGTTTTTAAATTTCAATTTTTTTCCTGTCTTCATCAATATGGAAACGTTCACATTCTTTGTTGAAATCCTTGATCCATTGGTGAGCATTAGCATTTCTACCAGTGAATTTTTCAATCACAAAATCTTTCGAAATTTTCCCTAAATTTTGAGTTTCAGATTTCTTTTGCTTTTCTTCAAGTAATTTCTCTAAAAGTTTCTCCAATGTTTCATTTGAGCCTTTAGTCAAAGATTTTTGATCATTTATGTTTTCCACAATCTCTTCAAGGTAATAGTCATTAAACTGTATATTTTGTTCACCGTCTAAATATGTTTTTGATATCTCATCAGTTAAAGTTATCCATATTTTCCTTGTCTGATGTCTTTTATTCAATGTTTTTCTTATCCTGGCATAGTTTGCTGTATTTATTATTAATTGATGTAAACTTGCAGGTTGATATTCGACCGGTATGCCAAAAGTTTGACCATCAGGAGTTCCTATTGATGTTATGCAAATAATGTTCGATTTTCCATCCGTCGTCGATTTTACACAAAAATCAAATCTTAATTTTTCCATAAGTACTTCTTGAAGTAATTGCTGAAAATGTTGTTTTATAATGGTATTTACTGGAGTAAGACAAAATTGCGTTTTTAGTTAGACGAAAAACAACATTTATTGCCTTTACTTCCTATTTTTACAAATAATCTCCAAAACCTATCAACTTATAATATCTTTTACAATCCGATAACAGTTTGTGACACTGACATCACACTCAAGCTCTATGAACAATAAAACCTTATAAGAGTATAGTAGTGATACTCTTTACATAAATATTGTAGGACAATCTACACAACGCTATCCAGACACAAAGTAAGCATAGCTTAACTTGCTTGTGTTATGGGTTCTAGAAAGCCTATAAACATACTTATACAATTTTTTTGTAAAAACATACATATTATACAGCAGCTGTTGCCCGCGGCTCCTCTAACGTGGAATTCTGATCCCGTTCATCGCTTAATATAGCCTATGCGTTATTCTGATGTATAAGCTATATTATCATAAAGTTTCATCAACATCCATTGAGTAGTTTTTACGTGAAAGAGTAACAAACATCCTCACATCCATAATATATCCTCACATACATACATCCTCACATACTTACAAACTTTCACTTTTATAATATTAGTAGGATAGAAACCAGACCAATGCAAATATTCATAGCAGGCATTATTCTGAACAGGAATCGAACCCGCGCCTCCTGCGTAGCGGCCGCGTTCACTACCGCTACGACAAAGAGGCAGTCAAACGGACTGTGGCACGCCGCGGCATCGTTTGACGAAATAAAGTAAAATGAATTCTAAATTCCCTAAGATAAGATTCAAAATAAATTGATTAGTAATAAAATCCTTTGCCATGCCATGCCGTGCCATGACGGCAGTGGGCGCCGGCCCTAAAGGACATGACCCAACCCAAGACTGTGTGCAGTTATACCTAGTTAGTTTGACTCGGACATAACCACCCCCGTCGACTTGGGCTTGATGCCCTGATGTTCGAATGGCAACCGGGACTGCCGGGTTAACATGCTCTTCGAGACACAAATACGAAACACCAGACCAATGCGAATAAACAGATTCATATAAACAAATATTTGCACTGAGCGAGAATTGAACCCGTACCTCCTACTGACTCCTACAGCAGTCGAAATCACTACCGTCACGACACGGAGACTCTTAATTTTAGTCTGTTGAAGTCCGATATAGTTTGTGTACCTAATTTTGTAAGCTTACCTCCATTTCAATAGCACTTCGATTGATAGCTAATTTTTTTTAGATATTCTTAAAAACCCAATGATATCTTCTTCTATCGTGTCGATGGCGTTTTGTCTCTCACAAACCCAAACCGTCGGAAACTGGCCTGCTCTGGGATCAGCCTGGAGCCTACGACACTGGTAAGAGGAGGGTTTTAAGAGAGCCGAGGACGGTAATCACCATACACGCGAGTGGCATACGACTATTTTCAACACACTTGCGAATAAAATAATACTAAAAATACTACATAACACAACCAAACCTTGATAGAGATTGTCATTGGTCGGACTGGGTGACGTCACTGGAGATCGACCAATAACAATCTATATCAAAGTTGTCGCAACGTTGTGCTCGTCGTTGTGCGCTTACAGAATTGCATTGCTTTATAATTGCTAAGGGGTCATGTCATTTAAACAATTGAATAAACAGTACATCTATATTGCACTATAACATCTCACTGAGTATTGTACAAATTGTGTAAGTATTATTACGAAAATCGATTACTCTAAAAGACAAACATTACACAGTGATTCCAATTAAATATCTAGCGGGTGCACTTGTCACAACATAATCTTATATGAATTAACACACCGTTTAACTTAGGATACAATATTACCGCACACAAGTATTTCAAACAATTTCAGATGCATAGTAAATGTTGATACAAAATGTTATGTTACTTTTGAGAACAAGTAGCCATCAATTTTACAGTTAAAACCAGTTATAAATATAGAAGTGGCTGCCTATAATAAGAAGAAGCCACGCTTGCAGACTATTTTGCTGTAACTTTGTTTATTATTTTATTATATACAGTTTTTTACAGGTCATACTTATAATTTGTCTTAATTAAATCATACAATTTTCATATGGTTTATAGGGGAAGGGCGGGCAAGAAGGATGAACAAGTGAAAAGATGGGTTTGTCTGCACGAATAGCAATATAACAGTACTAGTCGATGCATACTCACGAGACAATAATCATGTCACGTTATTGTCAGTACCTAATATGTATACCAAAATTAATTAAATAGGGCAGTTATGAAAAACAAATCTATTTCACTAAACTAAAAAAAGTCGTTAAGAATTCGACGAGGAAGAAGACATCTGGCCGTGTATAAACATGTTGCGCTCAAAGACAGAAAAGGCTCATTAAGTGAAAAAAATAGCTCGTATCGTGGCTTTTAGGAAAATGCTCGAGATGCGTTGTGGCAATCACCAAAAGACCTAAATAGCTAAATTCACAACGCGTTGTTTGTATGACCACAAGAAACGCGTTGTGTTAGGGAAGAAAAGTGTGAGAGATAGAAATAGATGCGCATGCCCATTCGTTTAAGTGGTCGGTAAAAAGCACCTGAAATAACGGGCTTGCGTGAGCGTTTCATGAAATACTGAATTGAGGATGGTCGTTCATAATTATCATGTATGGATTTAAGCAAGGTAATTTTATTACACATGATTCTTTTAGGTTTTAGTATAGGTAACCAACCTAGGGGATCCTTCTTGCCCTATGGGCCTTTACCGGATTCATCAAAAAGCGGATATTAATGAATGATTGGTTAATACAATAATTATAAGCAATATGAGGGCTGCTCTAACAAACTGCAGGACTCTTTTTTGCAGCGATCCGAACTTCATTATATCAATATAGATAATGTAAAAAAGTAACAGATTTAACATACAAGTTACATGACCGGGCTGCGAAAAATAAAACATTTTTGTAGAAAACCATTCCAAGGTAAATAAAGGTAAGTCGAATTCGTCACTGGATTTTGAGATCTTGATTATTTTAGTTCAACCCCGTATGCTTAATTTCATTATACATTTTTAATACTACTGTAATCAGAAATATCAACAATATTAAATTTCATTATAATAGGTTTATGTTTAACAGATCACTAGATAGTAAAATATAATAAGAAAAATACTTTTCACTGTCAAAAATAATAAATGATCACCAAAATCAAAACTCCATTATAGTGAAATTATAAAAAAAAAAAACATTTTGCTATCCTATTAGAGTCCCTTCTTTATGAGATAACGCCGGAGATTTGGTGATCATTTGAATAGGTACATTTGATATTCAAATACACTTTTTGGTAAAAGAGTTAGGGTATCAAATAAATATTTGGTGGTCAATATATATTTATTTCCATAATTAAATAGACTTAGGTATATATGACCTTATCTAATTTATCATTATTTTATACAAACCCAGATTTAAGCTATTTGCTATCCACATAAATACATAAGTTCAAGTAAGACAATATAATAAAAATATGACTTTACGTACATACAGAATATACAAGTCTTTACAACCGCAGCGCTATCCACAATCTACAGTCAAATAATTTGCAGTGCATCAAAATAAAAACCAGGCATATTTTTTCGTCGCATTTAGTTATAATTGGAGAAAATTATAAAATGGCCGCGCCACGGGTATTTATTGCTTTAGGTACAATATATCACTGCTGTTGTAGTAGTTTAGCGATAATTGACAGACTCGGCAACATCACCAAAAACGACACATTCCTAAGGATAGAAGGCAACTTTAAACTATCTTAGATACAGCTACATTTCTAGAATACCATATTTTTCAATACTTCACATGTTGGACGTTCCTTTTTTAATAACTACTTCAAAATATTGCATTTTCCTTGGATTATTGAACATTTTTATGTAAAATAAAAACGAATATCACAATATACGTCTAGTGTCGTAGTTATGGGACGCTCAACTTAATACCACATACAAATTTAAACTCATTCATGTACAGAGGAACTAGAAACCTACAAGAACTACAAGTATTTTAGAATAACTACCTATACTGAACATTATTTTAGAGATCATATTTAGTCAATTTTCTACAGAGATCAAAGATCAAAAGTAATGGTTCTGATAGGTCAGCTAATACAACTTGTACTATATAACTTTTCTAATATAGTTAGGTAGGAAAAATTATTAAGCCATCTATCTACATTCAAGGTTAACTAGAAAGCAAGAGTTTAAACAACCAGATACCTAACCAATACTAGCCAGTTCAATCCTGCGTATATTGTGGGTTGTGGGTCAAATAAGTATTATATTTAGCGCTAAAGTCTAGGTTTGTTTTGTTTTGGTTTTTCTGGGAACGACTGCTGCTTGACCTCCCAACCCCAAGAGGAAAGCTTGCGCCAAAGCCTCGTCAGTCAATCAGCAGGTGTACTGGCTTGGCCCAGTGGATTCTGGTGGGGCCCCATACACCCTATGAGATGCAAAACTATGTATACAATTAAATTTATGTTATATTCTCAGTTCTGTGCCGTAGTTTCTGTTAAGAAATAAAGCAAGAAGAATGAGCATGAAGTGAGCTATTGGTGACTCGTGACTCGTAGACCTTGTGATGCGGTTGAACCAGCCAGACAATATTAGGTACTGAATAGAATTCAGGATCTCAGATTTTTATCTAAATTTGAATTTTACTGCAGTTGAGACCGAAATAATGGCACCATTAACTCTAAGCACATGCCTGATGTTACTTTATTTGGTTGATGTATGTATTGTTTTAGCATCTTAACATGCTAGATTTTTTACTTACAGGCTTTCTCAGGCAAATCTGATAGTAATTTCAGTTAGAATTGATACTAATTTACGATTAACAATCTACATATGAATAATACATAATAGCATCAACAAGTATTTTATTTCATATAAGTGATCATACTGATCATACTGGCCGCCTTGTCTTTACAACTATTCATCTATCCATCATAATAATTATGTCCTCACTTGATTCGAAATACAAATTATTATAAAAAAAAGCTAATTGGATGCAATAAGATTAATGAAAGCAAATATCTAAAAATAAAGATTGACTAGAAAACTGTATCCTAGTACGAATCTAATTAAAGGACATCACCCATTTAGGTCCAAAATTGAAAGTGCCGGCCAAAGAAAAAAAATACGATATTCCGTTAGAGCTTGTTCTTACTAGCATTTTTTATTACGGCGTCAAAGTTGAGGGACCACTTCCAACGGTTTTATTAGAGTTTAAAAATCTTGAAAATATACACTTTTTATGATACGAACTATTGAAAATAAATGAAAAATATTGTTCTATATTGGAAGAACAGTTTTTATTTTATTTTTTATTTATTTAAATTAAAAATACATAAATGTACAATTACATTCGAAAAATGCCACACAAACTCATTAGAGTTTTTCCAGGCATCATCAATGTACAAATTGGTTCAAATAAAAGTTTTTTACACAACACAAATCAATCAATGAAGTAGGAGGTAGAATGTAAAAATGAGTGAACGCGTCGTCGGCGGCCACACCGGCCAGCCCCCGCACCGCCGCGCCTCGGTCGGTGATACAACACAGGCTGCTCCAAAAGAAATTGGTGTTACTGGGTTCTTTTATTTTGCAGGAAATATTCTTTTAATTAGTTTTTTATATTATGATTGTTTAAAGTGTTTTTTTATGGTGTTAGGGAGTTCATTGAAGGATTAGTTCATATAAGTAATAAAAAATAAACCGCATAATTATTATATATCGTTGTTTTTCGTCCATTTATTTAGGTCCAAAATTGAAACTTCCGGTCAAAGAAAACAAAATGTGATATTTCGCTAGACCTTGTACTCGCTAGCATTTTTTATTATGGCGTCAAAGCTAAAGGACCACTTCCCTCGGTTTTATGTGAGTTCGAGAATCTTGAAAATATTTTTTTTTTATACGAATTATTGAAAATGTATGAGAAATATTGATTTATATTGGTTAAAGGCGCATTTCCAACTGAACTTAGTTATTGAGTTGCCAAATGATCATATTCCAGAGTTACAAGGCACTAATGGCAATGTCATATGAATGGCTCGTGGACGATAGCAGTCACGTCATGTCCAGGTTCGTCAATATTATACATACAATATCATAGATAAAACACAAGCAGGGTGAAGTGCAATAAAACAGTATTATTGCACGTGTATTTTATTTTTAATTGCTTTATTATTCATTGCTTTTATCAACTATTCTTCCAATATAATACGACATTTTCAATTCCTTTTCAATCATTTATTTTATTGAAAATGTACATTTCCAAGATTTCTGAACTCAAATAAAACCGAGAGTAGTTGTCCCTCAGCTTCGACGCCATAATAAAAAATGCTAATGAGGACAAACTCTAGCGGAATATCTCATTTGTTTTCTTTGACCGGCACTATCAATTTTTGACCTAAATAAATGGACGAAAAATAACAATATGCAGTATGGGGTTTATTTATTATTGATTTTATGCACTATTATTCCAATTTAGAAAAATATTTTTCTTTATTTTCAATAGTTCGTAGCATAAAAAGTGTATATTTTCAAGATTTTTAAAGTCAAATAAAACCGTTGGAAGTGGTCCCTCAACTTTGACGCCATAATAAAAAATGATAGTAAGAACAAGCTCTAACGGAATATTGTATTTTTTTCTTTGGCCGGCACTTTCAATTCTGGATCTAAATAAATAGACGAAAAACAACAATATGCAGTATGGGGTTTATATTTTATTGCTTTTACTAACTATTCTTCTAATGTAGAACAATATTTTTCGTTTAATTTCAATTGTTCGTATCATAAAGAGTATATTTTCAAGATTTTTAAACTCAAATAAAACCGTTGGAAGTGCTCCCTCAACTTTGATGCCATAATAAAAAATGCTAGTAAGAATAAGCTCTAACGGAATATTGTAATTTTTTTTCTTTGGCCGGCACTTTCAATTTTGGACCAAAAATGTATGCAGCGTGAATGATGTCCTTTGGTCAATACGAGTTTGGTCCAATTAAGAAATCATTGGTCAGAAGACAAGGGTTAGCAAAACAAAACCCAAAACTATAATAATTATAATATACCCTGATGGTATGTAGAGCAGACACTTAGAAATGAATGTTTCCCCTGTGTGAACCATACAATTATATTTTACATGGACTCCAACAAGCACAAATTAAAACGAATACGTTATACTGGTACATTCACATTTCGCAATTCGTACAAGGAATACTGAAAAAATACAATAAATATACAACAATGATAAAGTAAAATTGATATAGATAGCTATTCAAATAGAAGTTTCAACACATTCTGACTAACAATTTGATGGTAAATTTGTTACAACCTTTTTGTTCATAAAGAGTTAATTTATAATATCTAGATGCCTTGTAGTTTACTCTTTGTACACTAATATTAAAAATAATCAATCTACACAATACAGGTTTAGTATAATTTCACTCTAAGCTGCCTTTTTAAGAAGTTTGTGAATATAATGAATATGAATGCTTGAATCTAGTTATTGTATACTAGCTATAGAACACAGTAGGAAATAGAAAAGACATAAGACGAGAACCCGTCGAGAATAGAGCACAGACAGGACGAAGTCAAAGTATATGAAAGAGACAGGGCCCGAACGGGACGCGAAGACAACTCAGAGTGATGTTACTGCTCTTGCTATAACTTGCTAAAATTCAAAGTGTTAGACGTCACTGGAAACATGGCGCAGCAATGATCAACATAGCTTTTTTTTAAGTAATGGGGGGGCTATCATATTGTCATCAAATTACCTTCAAAACTAACGAACTTTCATCCCCTATTTCCCTAATCCGGCCAGGTCCTCAGAGTCACAGTGCTGAATATTTTTTTAAGATTACGTATTTTATATACTATGATTGTTCAATTGATCACATTCATTATATTTACATTCCTCAAATTAGATTCATAAATTCAGATCAAAGTTTAGGTCCATGTAATTTTGTTAGTAACAATAAATGATTTGTTAATATATTTATCCTTAACAGAGATAATATTATTATACCGTGATTAATAACTTCATTATACCTGTATAGCAATGGCATGGCGGTAAAATATATACAGAAGTCACCTATTTACAATACAGTCTGAACAAATGACTGATACCTATATATTTTGTTAATTTCTCTGTTCACGAGACCGCTTACAGCTTAGCCATCTATTTTAATTACAATTAACTAATGGACTTAACCAAATCTTATGATTTGATTTTAAATGAATTACAATATACATAAAATCACACAAATTTATCTAATAAATGTCCTTTTCTCTTAAGATTTTTAAATATAAGTACATATACTCCACATATAATGTTTTATAGCTTTATGTTATTTTACAATTTCAGTGTCATGTCATATTATAAGAATAATATGTTGAATAATTATAGTGTCTTACTCATCAATTTCAAGAAGGTAGTATTATTGAAGTACAACATCACACTTACAGTAAATCTAACGACAAATAAGGTATAACACACCCTGATTTATGTACCTTGTGATTTATAAATAAATTGCATTGCTAAAAACACCTGTATTAATACTTGATTTTTAAAGAACACAGAATTCGCAAGTTGGAACTATCCTTACCATTTAAAATGTCACCGTAACATTATGCAAATTGAGCAATGTTTAAAAAATTATATTATTCTCGACATCAGAGCCCCTCAATTATGATGATGTTCTACATGAAAGCTCTTATACATGCGATGGTCTATAATTGAGCCCTTTTAATTCTATCTTTTAGATTGTATTTACAACGAGAAATCTAAAATTATCACGACATCCGAGTTATTATGTGCTAACATACTAGAGGAGCTACCATAATACATTAGAATGTTCCATTTAATTGTAACAACATCGCCACACCCTAATAACTTGTGCGCGTATTGTGTACATACATCTGCATGACAATGTACCCAGGTGCGTGCGAAGATATTGCACAAATAATTTAAAAAATGTACCTAAGTCCAGTTAAAAAATTGCGTTAGTAAGTAAACCAACTGATTAAAAAGGATATTACTTCCGCCCTCAGTACATTATATTACATGAAAGACCAAGGCCTAAATAGGTACTACATTTATTCTCCGATGTCAAGACATAGCATTAGGTACATATATCTAAGAAATAAGATCATAAAAATGTTAAAATGCAATTAATACCTGTCAAGAATGACAATTTAGGTTTATATTTTATCGTTTCATAAACTACACAATAAGTAATAAAATCTATTCCAGCATAGTTAAAAAGGTAATTTTAGAAATGCGTGTATTTTGGTGGGGACATTACTACAACTATAGATTCGATTAAATTAGAATTTAAACTAGGACTAGAAGCGTGAAGACAGACAGTCTTGGGAAAATATAATTCGCCCCCACACTGAGATAAAAATAGCCACTACAAGTGTGTAGATGGTGCCTATTCATTCATTTATCAAGAACACACTATATCCACAACACAACATCTTTCAGAATGATTCTGTATTTAACACAGTCAAGAGGAATTAAGATGTGACTAGTCATAGAATATTTTTCACTGAGTACTAAATTAGTAAATTACAACGCAAAATGAGGTACATACTTCTGAAAAAGACAACTATATTGCACATTTGCAAGTATCGCAGTCAATTAGAAAGTAGGTGGTATATCATTGTTGCAGTTTTTGTGATCACGTACATTTAATACGTGTGTAATATAGACATAATACCTTACTCTATGATGAGGCATCGTGGTAAGTGTTCATGCAAGTAGTCAAAAAGTTCGGGTGACGCACCTGGACAGTTTGTTAGTTCGAGTTCGCGTAATTGTCTCAGTTGAATGAGACTGGACAGACCGCCGGATGTTAATAAAGGACAACCTGGAAAACAGAGATTTTATATAGCAGTAGATTTAGCTTAGGCCAGTCGACGTTCTAGCAGAATTCAGCTCGACAAAACAATAAAGGACAAAATAAAAAAATAATCAATAACACGGAACAGGGGACACGCTTCAAGCTTGTAGGTCATTTCCGTTACCTATCTATAAACTTAAGTACGAGTGGTAATCGTACGTTTATAGCCCACTGAGAGTTTTGGCTTCAGAGCATCGCATTGCTATTACTTTTGACGGCAAAATTTTGATTTTTAGACAATATAAATGGAGATTTGGTATTCATGTAATCCACAGTTAAAATTATGTTTTTATCAGTCGTAGATGTTAACATCACATCACTATTTAATTAGTCGGTGGTACCGTTTAACTTTAAAAGACCCACGGTACCACCAGGGGTATGGCCAGGGGTACCGATGGTCTGAAATGTATAATTTAAGTATAGTGGTTTATGAAACTGTTGCATAATAATCCCCACAAGCACTTCTTTAGCAACAGAGTGGTTAGAGAAGAAGAATAAGCTGCCCAATGACGTCATTTCAGCACAAACCATTAACCAATTTAAGAACAGGCTGGATACACACTTGAACAAAAAGAAAGAAATCAAGTGTTAGAAACTGGATACAGGCAACTACGAGTATCAGTTGTAGCAACTGCCTGCCTGATTAAACGATAATAATAATAATAAGGGTTCTTAAAACACGAGTGTGAGTTAAAATAACGAGCCTGCAAGGCGAGTTATTTTATAGCCTACACGAGTGTTTTAAGACCAGACCAAATTATGTGCAGTTTCATACACTACTTTATCTAATCTCTTGAAAAAGTTAAAATAATTTGCATAAAATTTTCAATGACGTATAATGTTTATAGATACATCATACAATATGGCAGGCTCTCAAAAATGGTGCAAACAAAAAATATTAAAAAATGTAGCTACTTACTAAAAATACATCAATTAATAATCATTACGAATTTATTATTAAATAAAATCGGCCAAGTGCGAGTCGGACTCGCCCATGAAGGGTTCCGTAGTAGAAAAGGCGAAAATTGCGGTTTATGACGTATTAAAAAAAAACTACTGACTGGATCTCGTTCAAACCAATTTTTAGTGGTAGTTTGCATGGCAATTTACATCATATATTTTTTTTAGATTTATAATTCTCTTATTTTAGAAGTTAAAGGGGGGGGGGGGGGGACACACATTTTTCCACTTTGGGAGTGTCTCTCGCGCAAACTATTCAGTTTAGAAAAAAAATATGTTAGAAACCTCAATAGCATTTTTAAAGACGTATCTATAGATACCCCACACGTATGGGTTTGATGAAAAAAAAAAGTTACATTTCAGTATGTGAGTAGATAAAATACTATTTCAAACTTAGTTTTTGCATCCGAAACAAAACTAACGAGATGACGTACTAGCACGAGCATGGGATCGTTCACGTTATGTATAAATTATCCACATAGATTATAATTATCATAGTGTGTAGAACTTAGCGGCAAGTAACTACAATAAAAATTGCATGATTTGCATGCCCTGTTTCTTTTCGGTTTCACTATATCTTTTCTTTTAAATGGGAGGGGTTTTCTCATAGGCGAACAGATACAAGAATGCACGTTACGTCTTACTAGTAGTGCTAGTACTTATTTACTTCATACCTGCTAAGGACAAGAGTTGGAGCGAGCGCATGCCGCACAGATGCTGTACACCAAAGTCTCGTACTTGAGAGCACCATCGAAGGAATAACGCCACAAGAGACTGCATGGTACTGATGTATCCCACGCCTATGTCTGTTATGTGCACGCATCTGTAACAACATTAGATATATTATCACTATCTCCAAATTAGACTGGTGCATTTGAAAAGTAAAATGATTTCTGACAAACCTGTCGAGTGTGAGTTCCTCGAGGTGATTGAGATCACAGGCGATATACTCCAGTGCATTATCAGTCACGCGGGGACACCAACTCAGATCAAGACTCCGCAAACGAGGCAGGTTTTCTGCCAATAACTCGACTCCTTCGTCCGTAACCTTGCTGCATCCACTCAGCGATAACACCGTCAGATTCGGCAACGAGTGAACTGATCGAATAAAGAAAATTTTCGTTAAATAGAAAAATCATAAAACAGGCTATAATAATTTGCCCTTTTTCCTAATTTCCCTTCATACTAACACATATGGTCATAAAAAGCGGATAGAATAGAAAAAAAACTTGTAAATCAATCCCAATTATATAGGATACAGAACAGACATATAGCCAGGAGAGGCTGGCTGCGAGTTTTGAGGAAAGCAAGCGTCATTTCAGTATTGAAAAGCACGCCGACGACTCCTCTGAACCATTAAAAGGATGACAGTTAATTTTTATATAGTTCTTCATCTCCTTGTTCTGACTACAGTCACCTCTACCAGACCGAATTTGAAAGACGTCCAGGTTATGTATTTTGGCAGAAAGTTTGAATTAATTAATTAATTCTCAGATGACAAATCGTCTACCCCACCTGGAGCTTTTTGGGAAGCTTATTAACATTACGTATAAAACTACCATTTCCATATTCGGAGAATTTTAACTATTAGACATGGTTTATCTAGTAGCATGTATCAAAGCAAAATATGTACTTCCTTCCTTGACCTGAATATAAACACGCGAGCGGTCCAGATCGAATTAAAATAATTGGGTAGGGATTGTTTCTTTAAAAAACCAACACGACATATTGTATATTGTGTAGGCCAGCATTATATTTCTGAAGGTATTTCACTTTATCTTCTCTCTTTATCTAAGGAATAGCCTAATTGCACTAGGTGTAAATTATTTGTAGAATTAATATCTTACTAATATTATAAAAAATGTGGTACAACGATAGATTATAGTCTGGAATAACACACTTTAATCCTAGGGAACTACAAGGAATTATAATCCTGTTCCCATAAACAGGATTATAATTCCACATGGGAGAATCCATGGGAACCTATTCCAGTCCCAGCACGAAAAACTATAGCAATCGTAACGTAAACGTATCGAAAGAACGCATTGCAATTGGCCGGCTTTATACACACACAGGTTCACATTAGGCGAGCGGCCAATCATAACACTCCGTTCTCTCGATACATTTTCGTTATGATTACTATAGTTTTTCATGCTAGGGGCACAGGTGTAAAAAGTAAATGACGTGTTATTCCCGAATATAAACTATCCATGTTTAAAATTTCAGCTGTTTGAGTGTGTCAACACTGCTCATAAAAAACATCCAAACATCACCACAACCTTTTCATTTATAACATTAGTAGGAAGTAGGATTGTAACACATGTAGTTTTCTATGATAAATAAATTTTAAAACTATTTATAGAAATATTAAATACCTATATTAACAACACCATGATTAGTCAACTCCCAACAACTGTGTAGACGCAACACGCTAAGTGAGGCACTTTGCTTGGGTGAAAAATACCCAAGAGCTGCATCGGTTACATGGTATGCTTGCAATGAGAACTCATACAAGGACGGTAGTAACTGAGCCACTGCTCCAACCTGTAAGATAAATTGCGTAAAATATATTACTAAATATATACAGGGTGGAAGATTTTAACCTTACCTGGAGGGCAAGTGCTTTAAATACTGAAGATAGCGAATTTCACTCAAAAGAAACATTCCTTTATTTTTAAAAAGAAACAAAACTGCATTCATAAATTCTTGAAAATTCGCTTGCCACACCCGGTAATCGAACCGACTAAAATACGAAAAAATAACATCCTGTATTTTTATAGCATCAATCGATAGTGTCAATAATGAGGATCAAACCTCTCTAACAAACATGGTAATTTAAATGAAAGGAAGTCCATAAAATCTTAACTTATAAAGTCAATTCTAGCAGACACAGTACTTTTGGTCAAGGAGCCATCACAATCCTTATCAACAATAAAGTTATCTTTGACGCCATTTATTTATTAAAATAAGTACTAAATGCCTGAACTTTGATTCCGATTTAGAATGTAACGTTATTGGGTAACTCATTAAAGTACTCAGGTCTCCCGGTTTAGGTCCAAGATACGTGTCTCGAGGTATACTTGGTTGGGCTTGGGAACCTCTGCGTGGTACACCGCATCGCACCCTAGGCAACGGAGATGGCGAGAGAATTGCCTTATTGGTTCGCCTTATAATACGTTAATTGAGACTTGAATTAACCTGACGGCGGCGTGCGGTTTTAGTCGGTTCGAGTGCCACATTAATACCCCTGCTGGCCAGTGGAGGTATTCGTATGAAGCAGAGGAACAAGTAATTTAAATATAGAATTTTATTGTTGATATGATATCTGATGGATCCTTGAGTTAAAATAAAAAAAATAAAAAATAAAGAAAAAATCCTTGAGTTAAGTTCTTTATTTTGTTAAATTGAATTTAAAAAAATAGTTTTCAGGGATTTCCTTTCATTTAATTAACCATGTTTGTTAGACAGATTTGATCCTTATGATTTACACTATTGATTGATGTCATAAAAATACAGGATGTTATTTTTTCGAATTTTAGTTGGTTCGATTACCGGGTGTGGCAAGCGAATTTTCAAAAAATTATGAATGCAGTTTTATTTCTTTTTAAAAATAAAGGAATGTTTCCTTTGAGTGAAATTCGCTATCTCCAGTATTTAAAGAACTTTCCCTCCAGGTAAGGTTAAAATCTACCACCCTGTATACAGTATATTTCGACTCAAAATATCAGGCCTTAGAACAGAGTTAGTCAGAAAATATAAAGAAAAATTGTTAAGATTCTAGAACTGGTAAACAGCAAATTTTTTTAAAATATTGTTTTTCTTCACTCCTATAGTCTTAATACAAGTTCGAAACTTGAATCCAGAATTTGTAGGGGGAGTAACTCCCATTATATCAGGTTTATGAACAAATAAATGCTATTCTATTCTATCACTGGAGGAAGAACATGTTAATTGATGGCTGTGACACAGGCTCAGGGTGGGGCTCGCCTTCATGTCTGAATTGGCATCTGTTCAAATTCATATATTTTGCATTAGGTAGTACCTTTGCCCAATTTAGATACTGTCACCAATGAAAGGTTATTTATGCATTATAAATAATGAAAAAGATTCACAAACATACAATTACTAATGTTGAACAAGTGCTTTAAATCCAATGTAATTGAATATGAGTTTATTATTCATTAATTAATGTCACACCCTAATCTTCTTATTTATTTACTAGCTTTTCGCCCGCGGCTCCACCCGCGTGCATCGACGCGACCTTTGCTCATATTCCCAGTTCTGCTCAACCAATTGCGATCAAACAAATGTGACACAACTACTTTACAATAATGTAATAGTATAGATTTATTTGATCATAAACAAGCAACTAGTATTCTCACATCTAGTGATAAAATGTAGTACAGTCTATCACTATATCAAGCTATAACTCCAAATGTGGAACATGTTATGATCAGTTTATTGTAACATTACCAGATTTCACAATTAAGTACTTACAGCTTCATCAGCAATGTTAATGCAGTCAGTAAGCGTGAGGGAGACAATACGTGGAGTTAGACATGCCCACAAACCAGCTTCTGTTATTTCATTGCATCCTGTTAATTCTAATTCAAACAGCACCTAAAAGAGATTGTGATTGAAGTTTTCATAAATTAATATACCTAATTATTTGCTTATTGTAATTTTTTTTCAGCCATTTATCTAAAGAGCAAGTAGTGGTGTATTAAGACATACATTTGTTGAACTATTTTCTAATCTATGTATTAATAGTATTATTTACAATTATTGTCCCCAGTGGAACTGCTGACGGAAAGATGATCTACCCTGTCTAGGTGGGCCACTTTGAACTTTGAACAAACATCAAGTAATTTTGCCAGACTATGCTGCTCCCAAGGAGTTTGAGAGTAGAAACAGTCTAAACCAATTACCAACCTGGGAATTGCACCCAGGATCTCATGCACAGCACTAACTCACTATCCCTGCACCAACGAGATAGTAAAAAAAAAGACATTACTGGATAATAAAATTCTACCTGATTGTTTTAAAAGAATTATTAATTACTGAAGGTTAAGTTCATGCATCAGACTTGTTGTGTAAAATATTATTAGAAATGAATTAATACCTGCAAGTGATCCAGTACGGCCTCCAAACCTCTATCTGTTATTGTACATCCTTTTAAACTTATTGCATGAATATGGTGAGCTGACAAAGGGAACTGTCTAACAAATTCATTTATGTCATCATCAGAAGCTGAAACTAACACCACTCCACGTATTCCTCTTCTGATAAGAGAATTGTAGAACCTTTGCATACAACATCCTGTAGCACTCCTGAGTTCACGGCAATCAAGGACAGCCACAAGCCCACTCCACCAGCGAGGAGAAGAATACAATATATCACGCCATCTCGTACACACTTGTGCTAATGCTCTTCTATCATTGGCATTAAAGTATAGAAAAAATTTCTCTAGAAATCTTTCTTCCAGTATAAATTGATTCCATGATAGAGGTCTTGGTGAAGGTCTGCGGCGTCGTGGTACTCTCGGTGCTGCTGTTGCTGTGGCGGGGCCACACAGCGCATTGGTAACGCGCTCTACTACGCCAGGAGACCGCTTGCGTCCCCGGAGCCCTAGACCAGTGATACGACGCGACAGCTCAGCGGAGGCGCGCTCCACGACGCCTTGTGCCGATACTGAAGACATCTTCACTTTGACGCGACGAATGGTGTCCGCTGGTCGGCCGCCACCCGCACCTGCGCCTCCAGCACCGTGCTCACAGCCCGCCACCGCGCTACTGTGCACATAAATAAATTCATATATAGAATATGAAAAATAGGACAAAAGAGCGTATGTAGTACACTAGTCGCACATACATAGTACACTAATTAGTGCCAAATACGTGAGAAATGTATTTATTTTGCGAAGTTATTATGATGAAACAGACTTCTATTAAACTACTATACGCTGATTTAGAATGTCGAGAAAAATGTAGCCGAATTCTACAGTGTAAAAAAATTAGGGAAGAGTTTTGCACAACACGAACAATAGACCAAAACTGTAGTAGTCCGGAAGCAACATAACTTACAAAATTATTGAAATTATAAATGTTTACTTACGGTATTATTGTGATTGCGATTCTCACTTATGAATTTGAACACGCGAAAATAAATAAAAAAATCGATGCGATTCTTGTTTTACCTTTAAATTTGTTTCGGACCACTGAAATACCATCGTAGAGAGCAATTAATGATAATTTGTAGTAAAATATAGTTCAAATTCATTCAGATTTTCTGATTTCTTTGTAAATTATAAAATAAGTAAGACAGTACATGAAAAGCAAAGAAAATATTGTAAAAAACGCTCTCTGTCGTAACCTCCGTTATAATCTTTGGTGTTGCCAAGCCAAGTACGGAGTACCCACAGATTAAGGAGTATAGCCCGCGCCACGTATCTTGGACCTAAAATGTGCTCAAAATGTGCCCTATACGCGCAGTACACATTTCATGGGTGTCTTTTGAGGATAGCACGGGGTGCTACTGCGGTGGACGAACTCAAATTCACCAAGCATAGACTATTACAAAGCCATCCGCGGGTGCCAGAGCCTCGTATGTCTTACGAATTAGGTCCAAGATACGTGGCGCGGGTTATACCAGTACAGCACATTGACAAGGATATAGGCCAATGATATTAAATATAAATAGATGTGTTATTGCGCGAAAATCTTGAAGATTCGAAAACGAGTCAATTGGAACGTTTGCCTCTAGTACCGCGTCATTGACTTAAAAAAATAACGAAAATGCCATCGTATGTTTATAAACACTGCACGAACTATTAATCTAAAGTTAATACACCACAAGGGATTTCATATCACATGGAAATATTACTTATTTCGACTGTTAAAGATAAAATTTCTTACTTTCATAATGTTCAAATTAAAATTTTCAGTTATGTAGGGGAATGTAGATTAATTAAAAATGTGTGTGTGTGTGTGTGTGTGTGTGTTCGGCATATTTTTCTACGTTGATTTGTAAGCATATGACATAATATCTATGTTATTAAATATCATTGGGATAGGCTGGATAAGTCGAAAGAGTATAGTAATTTAAGGGAATAAGTCTTTCCTTTGAGTGAGAATAGAAAGACGGTATATTAAATGTAGCGATTCGGATAGAATAGTAATAGTATCGTGTTCGTGACGTCGTCGGTAACGTAACGAGTGCACTCGGCCAAGTGCGATGTACGTGCGAAGTACTCAGCGCAACAGTGAGCACTCTGCTTATATAAAAAAACTATGTTTTTACAGCATAGCGAATTAATTAAATAGATTATTAATAAAAACTATAATATATTTACAATAATAAAATATACGTCATATATTTTTAAAGCCACGAGCGCTCGATGCAAAGTGTGTTCATCGCGAGCACATCGCCAGTGTTTGAATAGTTCATAGCGCTAGTATTGCCGCTCCTTTGACTCGGGCCGCCAAGCCGAAATTCGCAGCAACATACGCGGCAGTACTCGCGGTATGACGCATATACCATTCACACCACGTCTCTGCCCACTTCTCTCGTCACTTCCCTCGCTCTTCCGCGAGTATGTTAACGCAGCATAACACTGCAGAACACTGAGGATGAATTCCCTGCTTGTGACGAGCGATGATAGAATGTAGCCATGGGTATCATGTCGAATAATTATTTTCAACACACACCATTGTATAAGCGGTAGCAGAGCACGCACAGCGAGGCTGAGTGATTCCTCACTGCCGATTGTCATCGATCCTCGGCCTTTGCACAACAACAATAAATGAGTGTTTTAATTTTATTTGTGACCATACCTACAAAAGACTTAACATCACACTGAAAACACCCATTCCCTTTTCTTCTTTTTTAGAAATTCAGAAGATTAAGTAGTTCGCTAATTCAAACTCCTTTTACACTAAGGTAACTGTACCAATGCTCGACACTTTAAGGAAAAATAAAATTTCAATCTAAAAAATTTAACAAATTAATTACAGCATGGTCGTTACATTCTTTTCTAACTGTTACAGCAACAATTAGACATTAACTTTTGCCCATAAAATCTTTAAAATCTATCATACTTTTACTTTAAATTAAATTATTATGCACTTGGTCGAAAACACCAATGCTAGACATCATTGTCCCAATGGTCCAAGTATGTCAATAACTTCAATATTTATAACGTTTATACTAAAATCAGTAATAATCATAACTTATAAACAAAAAAATCACACCTATAAAAATCAGTACCCTTGGCAAAAATCTTAAGAAATAACACGACCGTGTTCACGGAGTCACATTATTTGCTGTCAACAGTCTTTCTAAATTTACTTCGGATGGTGTTGCGAATATTTGAACATATCTTATAGATACCATTAGGCATCTTTTAAGTCAATAGTCTTATAAAACAAATGGATAATTTTCTCAAAATACTGGGTTTTGTTCGAAAGTGTCTAGCATTGGTACAGTGTCGAGCATTGGTACAGTTACCTTACCTACTTTAATGAGGTAAATATTTATGGATATATTGGATCTAGAAGTTGGCAATGTTATTGTTCGCTAATGTCACTTTTTTTTTTTTTTTTTTTTTTAATATTATCAGTGTCAGACTTAGAGTAATATGCTTAGAGTATTAAAGAGTAGCAACAACTACGATTTCATTCATAAAATCGAATCAAGCTTGACGCCAAATCGCCATCTTTCGTTCTCATATACTTCTATTTTCATGAATGAACGTGTGTAGACCATAGACTTAGATTGTAGACGGTTACTATGTTAGGGATGTATCATGTATCTCTATTATCGTAATATTTGTCGATATCTATCTATCCTGTCATCTAATGTGTATTAACCAAAAGAGAGCGGAAAAATGCTAAGCTCATGATATTATGATAAATGATAATGATAATTTTATGGTTTATGTGAGAAAAAGCGACAATAAAATAAATGATTATTTCTAAATATGATTGATAATAAAATTTAATATCTAAGAACTAAGAAGGCCTCATCAGATGCTTTTTATGCCCCGCTTAAAGGACCCGGGACTGTAGGAGGGAATTTTGTATGGTTAGTATCATTTATATACCATAAACGAAGTATATTTATTTCTTCTTCATCCTAGTGTTAACTCCCCGTCGCAACTGAAACTTTCACCTCGGAGTCTGTCCGCTTTACCAGTCTTAACAGCGGATTTGACTGGACCTCGATATTTTCCGTGAAGCGGCTGCCATCTGCCAACTAAGTTGAGTGTCATGGGTTCTGATATTAGTAGATTGGAACGTAATTTAAATTTTGTAGTACAAGGCAAGGGTCCATATTGACATGCATAATTTTTTTTATTCTAATCTCGTGTTTTCCTCACGATTTTTGTGTGATGGTACTTTGTTAATATTTAAAATTAAAAGACAACTAAATAATTATGACGAAGTGAATGGCCTACCTACAACGTATGTGATGGAATTATGTGTTCTGAATGAAATTAATGAATGTGTTAAGTGTCATGGATTCTATTTCGTGTTGGTGTCAGCGACTTGAATATTGAAACGTTTTCAAAGTTTTTTATAGGTTCCACGATTATGATACGCATATCATCCACGAATTTGATCAGACTAAAGTTAATTTCATCGGCTCTCATACTATAAGATTTAGAGAATAACTCGCGGAGCGGCGTTAGATATTCCTTTTTAGGGTTCCGTACAGTAATATGAAAAACTAGAACCCTTATAGGATCACTTTGTTGTCCGTTTGTCTGTCTGTTAAGACCTTTTTTTCGGGAATGTGTGGACGGATAAGTTGAAATTTTTATTATTATATGTATTATGAGTTTGTTCTTTAGTTTAGTTCTGTACAGTGCGCGAGTCTGACTCGCACTTGTCCGGTTTTTTATCAAACTGTGATTTTTTCATTGCTATTATTCACAAGTGAGTTATAGATTCTTTTTTAAATCTTACAGGTTAAGTTTCTATGTTCTTAAAAAAGTTTCGATACAAAAAAGAACGTGTTTAATAGAACGAAAACCAACTTGTAATACTTGTATAATAAACAAAATTATCACTCAAATTTAACTTTTTTTTTCTCAAGTACAGAAAAAAACAGAGTAAAAAAAAGTCAAATTCAAACCTCACTTTTAAATATGGCCGATCGCCATTGTTAGATGCGCGCGCATAGGAAAACGAATTGTAGTATTGTTTATTTAGTTTTATTTTATTCGCAAGTGTGTTGTAAAACGTCGTATGCCACGCATGAGTATGGTAATTACCAACTTTACTCACTTGTACCATAATGTACTATTTTTAAATTTATTTTGATACTCTGGGCATAAAGATCATATTATTATCCTTCATTAAAGTTTTATTTTTAATTTTTTAATGTGTACATTTCAGTATGATGATGAAGCTACATTATGAGTGTGTTGAAAAATATATTTTAGCAAAAATAAGCTCTACATTTAATAAATGTTACATTACTGAATGTTACATTTATTATAATAACAGTAATAATTATTTTCAGACAGTATTAATAACCATGCACTGAAAAATATGTATTTAAACATACAATAATTATCATTTTAACGAAACAATTGTGATAATATAGGTAAAAAGTATTACAATATTATGTAACGAACTGCCCGTTCTCCTTTGTTGATGGATATATATTAATATAAAGAACATATTGAATAAAGCACTAAACTTGTACTCTTCCACAATTGTTTTATTTTTTGTTGCCTAACCGGTTTCGCCTTACGGCATTCTCAAAGGTTTACAATGGTTCAAACTATTATATTTAGCAAATATATGCTAAATACTAGCCTTTCGCCCGCGGCTCCGCCCGCGTGGATCTCTTATCTTCGGTTCTACTCAACCGATTGCAGTAAAACAGACGTAAGATTTTAAATTCCAACAAGACCTTTCTAATAAAAAAACTGCATCAAAATCCATTTAGTAGTTTTTGCGTCCATCGCGGACAAACATTTTCAATTTACAATTATATAATAGTATAGATAGATAGAAGATAGATTAATAGTTTAAACCCTTGTTTACATTTTTAGTCTGTGCTTCTTTTATATCGATAAGGTGGTTATCGACAGTTTACTGGGCTTCCCTATTATAGACGCCATTTTCCGTTCTCATCCAAGTTTAGGTATACAGTTTTTTTTCGTAGGTATTTCATCTCCATATACTTCCATACTCAAAGGTAATATGTCAGAGTATCCTGTCAGTGTAGCTGTCAGCTGTCAGTGCACTGCCTGGTTGAGTCATACGTAGTATATTACTTACTCTGTGTGGTTGAGTTGTGTGAGTTGAGTGAGTTGAGTGAGTTGCCTGGCCAAAGAGAAAATTTATGAGAAAATCTGTTTTTAAACTGTTTGACTGTTTGTTTAGTTTACTTTCATAACCTAAAATACCTATCAAAAACATCACCCACCGTTTTATTTCCAAATTTTCCAATAAAGATTATGATTTGTTGATGGTATAAGTAATAATAAGTCGTTGTATCTTAATATTTTTAAGGAAATCTTCTGCAATGGATTTCTTAGAAGCTATGCCGGTTACTTTTAAAGAAATCACTCCCAACTACAATATACCTGAAAAGTGGAAGGAAATTGTATTAAATACAGGTCTGTACAGTTTTGCTGACTGTGTACTATAAATCTATCCAAATTTCTAATTATATACTTTTTTAGGGGGTACGCATAGTACTTTACAAGACATAAAATTGCCGCAAAAGGCGGGAGGATACTGGTACAAAGATTCAAAAAAATTGTATACAAGAAACCGCTTTATTTATTGGTGAGTTTGCTTTTGTTCTCTACTTGCTCGCGGCTCTATCCGCGTGGAATTCTGATCCCGTTCATCGCTGATAGTAGCGTGATGGTGATGATATAGCCTTTGTTGGTACCTGAAAATTTGCCTTCCAATGGCGACAGAATTTTTGAAATCGGTCGGGTTTTTAAGTTTATTTGTTACATACAGATCTGTCCTCTTTATTATAATTAGTTTACACAAAATTGAAATTTTAGGTTATTTTTATGTGATTTCACACTATGATGGCCGTTTTGTCAAGACTGGTTTTGCTTGTTTTCTCTTTTTTGGTGTGTGAAGTTTAGCTTAGAAAAGTATGGAGAGACTCACCATATTTTTCTTTAGTTTTTCTTCTAATGGTTCATTGTCCAATATTGAGTGTACCAAAAAAGAGAAAACAAGCAAAACCAGTCCTGTCAAAACAGTCATTATAGGATGCCCTAACTATCATCATCATCATCATCATCATTTCAGCCATAGGAAGTCCACTGCTGGACATAGGCCTCCCCTATAGATCTCCAACTATAGTAATTATTAATTATATATATCTTTTACTCAATTAAATTAATTAATACTGGTTTAGATATTTAAACATATCTACTTTTTCCTGTGGATAAAACACTTAACTAACAAACATTTTATTTGATTACAGGCAAACAACATCAGATGCTATAGAACTTTCTGAAGCATCTTTAGACATAAACTTGTCATCTGCTAATCTGAAATGTAAAGTAGCTCCTGGAACTCCACCTTTAAGCAGTATAACAGTATATGAAAGAAGTGCATCGCGAGATGTAGTCATACTTGCTGCCACTGTTTCTTCAGTTCACAGATTGATATTTCCCCATCCAGGAACTTTAGACAAAAAGGTACCTGTGTTGTACTGAATATAATTAAATAAAATATTCCATACCTTTTTTGCAATGTAAATAAGTCTTTCACTAATGACATGATAATTATGAGCTTATAATTATCTACCATTTTATTTGTATGTTAATAATTATTCTTAATTTTTTTAGTCAACATTTGGATCTTTGAGCAGCTCATCACCATCAATATTTCATGACACAAGTGCTTTAAACAATCCAAGCAATTATCATATCCTTAATCAGTATTCCAATGCAAGTGAGTATGCAAGTAATGAAATATTGATTTCCAACTCAAAAGGTCATGTATGCAAGTTTTATGTTGTCGCCCTTTTTATTACAATAGTAACACAATGGATCCTTAAATTAAGCTTGCGTAGCAATTGAACACCACTGCCACACCACACCAATAATTGTCAATGGTCAGCTAACCTCGGAGCTCAGGGTCCACCTTCCGGCTCTTCTTTCTCCACTTTGTACGATCTTGGGCATCCATGGTAGTGAGACCATGGGTGGTTGTTGTTCACTGCCTTAATCAATTTTACAACAGTAATGATCACAGTAAAATTTTACTAACAATATAAATTGATATAAACTTGACAATTTAGTTTTGGACTAAACTTTAGGACAATGTCAATAAATATATACATATTCCTTTAGCTGCAGGAGTTGCTCACACCTGTTCATCACTACTGCGTGAAAATGGCGAGGCTGTATTTGCACTTGCCTTTGGCCATGGTGGTGAAGGTGGTTTACTGTTAGTCAAGTTGCCAGTTGCTGGATCAGCTGTCACTACTTTATTGAAGCGGGAATCTACAGTGCCAAGATTTCTGTCAGGCATTACAGGGGCCTTGAGGTGAGAACTATAAATTATTAAAATTGTTTATAATAATTCACATGTGTTTACAACCAAACTGCATTTGCAATCACAGCATTCGTCAGTCTGTATTTAACTTAATCTATTAATGTAACAATGTAAATAACAGACTGTGTAAGCATAAAGTTACGGTATTGGGTACAGTGGCGAAGGGTGAAAATTTAGAAACATATGCCAGTGGAAAAAAAAACCTAATATCACGATCTAGTTTGTCATGCACCATGCGACGCATTGGGAAGACGGCAGGAATTGAGTTATAGAGACCCCTCGCCACTGATTGGAATCGAGTTATAGAGAACCCTCGCCACTGATTGGAATTGGCAGGAATCGAGTTATAGAGACCCCTCGCCACTGATTGGAATCGAGTTATAGAGACCCCTCGCCACTGATTGGAATAACTGGTTAAATTTGTACTCATGCTCGATAGGATTCAATACCCTCACGAAACACCCTGTATGTTTCAAGGGTTGCATTAGACTCCTTTCCAAAATAGTCATTAAACTCAAGGCATGTGTTTTCTCTGTAACTAAATAAATAAATAATGCAGTGCTGTACTATATGTTTAGCTTTTTTCTTTTATGAGGAATGGAAAGGGGACTCTTTTATCCGCACTTAGCCTCTTTCTTGGGCTATTGTGCGTGGAGAGTGCTAGCTATAGCAGCCAGCCTAGCTCCGCCCAGAAGCGCTGAAGCTTATTGGGGGCTTCACAGGCTTCGCGGAGCGACCTCGCTGTGCCGAGGATTTGGAAACGTTGGGGGGTTAGTGCCTCGCATTCCAGTACTACGTGGGCAACCGTTTCTTCGGCGACGAAGCATCCCCTACATAGGGGGCTATCCGTGATCCCAATGGTATAAAGGTGCTTGTTTAGTGGACAGTGACCTTTTAATGTCGCCATAATTGTTCTTAGACTTGTTCTGTCTAGTTTTAGGAGATGTTTCGTAAGCCGTTTGTTCAATGACGGCAAAGCCACTTTTGATTGGCTGCAGTCAATGGTTTCTATTTCTACCCATCTTTGGATGTGTAGTTCGGCGGATCTCTCACGCGACCAGGTCTTTTATGAGGTTAAATTATGTTCACAGAGGAAAAAGTAGCTCAGATGGTGTTGAAACATATGGAGTGGTGCTCACTAATGGTTTGGCAGTGGCTATCTGCGGAGACACGTGTCTCCGCGCGTGGCAGTTGGACGAGGCAGGAGGACCAATTGCAGTTTCTACTCCACTTTCACAAACCTTAGTCAGGCCAAAACCACCACGTAAGTTATTTATACAGAAATATATTCTTATTCTGGCAATAAACTTATAGTTAGCTTAACTAGTTACTTACAGACAATGAAGTCGTGACAAATATTTAACTTATGTGCATTACTATTATAATGAATTTATGTGATGTTTCTGTTTTTCAGCACATGGCCATATGTTGCAAAAAACAGTTGGTTCGGATGACAGCGTGATATTAGTGGCATATTTATCTTTCCCTAATGAATGTGAATTCGTTGTCATGAAAATGCACAATAGTGGGTCTGGAGGAGTGCGATTTTCACATATTAGTCGTATATTTGGACCTCAGGTAATATTTTATTAATATCATAACTTCATACTATATTTGAATATAATGCCTGAGATAAATATAAGGGACAGATATGTAAATTTATCGACGGGCGGCGGCAGCGAGAAAGACATGAGATTCAAAATTCCTTTCGT
Organism: Eilema depressum; assembly: GCA_914767945.1. Lineage (NCBI taxonomy): Eukaryota > Metazoa > Arthropoda > Insecta > Lepidoptera > Erebidae > Eilema > Eilema depressum. The sequence continues at coordinate 12,295,315 of OU612025.1, read as the reverse complement.
ATGAAAATTCGTCATATTATAACGAACTAATTAACTAATCCAATAGCTCGGTCATGCCCCAAGAGCGAGTGGTGCATGACAGAGCCTGCTTGTATGTCGGTTATTGTAACCAAACGTCATTTCCTAAGCTCTATCATTTCCAGTCTCTATTCCAAGTTCCATCAGAATTGGTTCAATGGTTTAGATGTGAAACCTTTACAGACATGTAGACATTATTTTCGCATTTATATTATTAGTATGGATAATAAGAATTATGGTTGCTTTCAGTTGGATTTATTGGACTATGCTATTGGATATGGAGAGGGTTGTAATGTGATATGGGCTTTATGGAGCCAACCAGATGGTGATACGATTATTACAAGTAAGTTTTTACATAATGTAAAAAAAAATATATATATATTTCATCCCTTACTAATGGACTCATACTTATGAGGCTCCATTCCCATCTCTAACAACGAAACAAAGTCAAAGGCTATTGCAGACTTGATTTCTATGAGTTTTGTAAATTCAGCTTTTGTACTATAGTCGAGGAGTCATTTAAGGATACTATTGACTGGTGACTGGATTAAAACTGGTGAGGTTTTTAATAATCTCGAGAATTATTCAGTGCTGTAGCTCAGTCTGAAAATGACACAAAAGGAAGTTTTACAGTTTAGCATGTTACCGTAAACAACAATATTCGTTTACGGTAACATGCTAAACTGTAAAATGTTAATTTTAACTTTGATAAAAAATATCAGAAAATTTAGAAAAAATTACCGAATTTATCGGCGAAGATACGCTGTCGCTTTTTTTATTTTGTTCCACATACCCTTACTACTACTACTACTTCCATCGGGGACGCCGTTAGTCATACGAGTGATCAGCTCTTCTGAGTGGGCCATTTCACCTATTTACCCTACATAACGACTGCCATAGATGTTCATATAGTAGCCGGGACCGACGACTTAACGTGCTCTCCGAGGCACGATCAGACCAACGTAAATACCCATATTCATGGATACAAATATTAGCACTGAGCGGGGATCGAACCCACGCCTCCTGCGTAATGTTTGCGTTCATTACCGCCATGGCAAAGAGGCTGTCCACATACCCATAAATCGTCAAGTAGTAAGTGGGAGAAAGACATGTGTATGAGTGGTACGCTGTGCCTAGGTGTGTCGGCTGGGGCGGAGGCGCAGTGGCGCGCGGTGGCGGCGCGCGAGGCGGGCGGCGCCCTGCCGGTGCTGAGCTCGCACGACCACTACCGCGAACGCCTGCTCGCGCCCGCGCTTTTCCCGCCCGCCGTCGTCAGGAAGGCGCTCGTGGTATGTACCTACTGCCTGTCCTAACTGCTTATTGTCTATACCTTAGGACACGTATCTTGGACTTAAATCGCGAAACAAACGACCCTGGTGTCCGCGGATTGTTTTGTAATAATCTATTATAGGTGAATTTAAGCTCGTCCACTGCAGTAGCACCCCGTGTTATCCTCAAAAGACAAGTAATGTGTACTGCGCGTATAGAGCACTGCATGTCGCACTCCTACATATTAGTCGGGACATACAGGGTGGAAGATTTTAACCTTACCTGGAGGGAAAGTACTTTAAATACTGGAGATAGCTAATTTCACCCAAAGGAAACATTCCTTTATTTTTAAAAAGAAACAAAACTGCATTCATAGTTTTTTTAAAATTCCCTTGCCATGCCCGGTAATCGAACCGACTAAAATCCAAAAAAATAACATCCTGTATTTTTATAGCATCAATCGATAGTGTCAATCATGAGGATCGAAACTCTCTAATAAACAAGGTAAATTAAATGAAAGGAAGTCAATAAAATCTTAACTTATAAATTCCATTCCAACAGATACAATACTTTTGCTCAACGTGCCATCACATACCTTATCAACAATAACGCCATTTATTTAGTAAAATGAGTACTAAATGACTAAACTTTGATTCCGATTTAGAATGTAACGTTATTGTGTGACTGCATGATGTAGTCAAGTCTCCCGATTTTTTTTTATAAAAAATATTAGTAACCGAAATTACTAATATTCCTGTTAACCCCCCAAGTAAGCTAAATTGCTTGTACTAGGAGTGGGTTCACGTCTGTAGTGTAATTGTCAGGATTCGAACCCGGGACCTCTCGATCGTAAGGCCGACTCCTTAACCACTAAGCTACCGACGGCGACGCTACTATTATGTCGATTTAGGTCCAAGATACGTGTCTCGAGGTATACTTGGTTGGGATTGGAAAGCACTTCGTGGTACACCGCATCGCCACGGTAATACTATCCATACAGTATTGTAACTCGGCCGTATTTTAGAGATAAGTGCCTAGAGCCGCGCGGTACGTACACATGCGATAGGGCTGCCCACCCACAGCAATTTGATTACAACTGCCGACTTTTACTTACTATCAAGTACTTATACGATATGGATACGACATATGTGCAAATACTGAAACCGCGAAGCATCCTGGTCCGTAGGAATAGAACCAAATTAAATTTAAACTTAAATTCCCTGATTTATAAAATCCGAAATTTTCTAACAAAATAATTATTAAAATAAATGTAGAAAATGCAACCACTTGTATAAGTCATTAAATAGTTTCATCCATTGCTTTAAAGTCATTGACTGTGTCATAAGTCATTAATAAATACGCACACACCTTCACACACACACACACAACAACTTCACACACACACACAACAATAGGCATAGTAGGTAACTTACTTGAACAGCTAAGCGGCAACATGCGATTCTACAGAGTGCTCCAAGTTGTTCAAATTCTATAAAATTAAAACTCTAGTTTCTGCCCATAATACTGGACCAATTTTGTTCAAACTTTTCCTGCTTGAAGCTTAGGGGGTACCAAGTATATGGTTTCAATTATTGCCTATATCGTCGGCCTAATTCGTTAACCTGCTAATTCGACTTTTTATCGAAAATGACATTTTGATCGGATTTGAAACTACAAACGATTACCGACCTAATCGTGCAATAAATACGTCATTATTTCAACTACAACAAGGCTAAAAATCGTGTTCGAAAAACTGCTATAAAATCAGCGACCAATAAACACACAGAAAACCTGCCAAATCCTGTATTCCTTCACAGTATCGTAGTAGAAATGATCGGTAACTCATGATCCTGCCTTCCGCCGCGGCTAAAACCTGACGATAGTCTGGCCCATGGCACCAAGGAGAAAGTTGATCTTTTAGGCAATCTTTCTAAACCTCTTTACGTCAAACTCGAATTTCTCGAAGGATGGGAATGACGTGCCACCTATTATCCCCTGGTGTGGTACTTCAATGCATGAAGTAAAAATCACGCAAGGGAGTGCGCTGCGCTCCCGAGTTGTTCCCTGTAGGTACTACACGACTTTTCGCGCTTTCATTCTCTGCGGGACTAGTTCCGGCTTCATGGAAAACCGCATACGTGAATCCTGTGCCCAAAAAAGGCGATAGGACAGACCCGTCCAATTACAGTCCTATCGCTATCACCTCCCTTCTCTCGAAGGTGGTGGAGCGTGTCATTAATACACAGCTCCTAGGATACCTTGAAGAGAACGTTGAAGGCTCAGTAGATCAGAGCGACCGACAGTACGGCTTCTGCCACCGTCGCTCAACCGGTGACCTTCTTGAGTATCTCACAAATCGTTGGGCGCAAGCCATCGAGAATCGAGGTGTGGCACTAGCGGTTAGCCGTTAGCCTCGATATAGTGAAAATCTTCGATCGGGTCTGGCCTGTGCCAGATGCAAGACGACCTCTGTAGGTCTTCTTTCAAAGTTACCATCTCATGGACTCCCCAAGGGATTATAACCGTCGTAGACGGCAGCTACTCGGACTCCATGCCGGAGGCACTTGTTATACGGGCCGTGCAAATATCCCTCATTCCGAGGTGGAGGAAAGTCGCGAACAACTAATGTCTGAAATCGAGACTACGCTAGCTAGAGTATCCGATCGGGAAAGACTAAACTTTAGTCCAATTCAACCCCTCTAAGACACAAGTTTGTGTTATTCACCTCTAAGAAAACCTCATTTACTTTGGCGCCACAATTCCTTAAAACAAGGCTTACCATCTACCCGACTATCAGGATCCTTGGTGTTGAGATCTCCTGCGATGTCCAGTACCGTAAATACTTGAAGGACAAGGTCAACTGGCATCCAAAAAACATGGAGTGCTCAACAGGGCGAAGAAGTACTTCACTGCGGGGCAAAGACTGCTTCTCTATAAGTCGCAGGTCCAGCCTCACATGGAGTACTGCTGTCACCTTTTTGCCGGCGTACCGGATTGCCAGCTTGACCCCTTCGACTTGGTGCAAAGGCGGGTGCTGAGGATTGTCGACAATCCCACATTCTCTGGCGGTGTGGAACCGCTCCGCCTCAGAAGAGACTTCGCCTCGTTGTGTGTTTTACCGCCTGTACAGTGGTGTGTGTTCAGACGAATTGTTCGATATGAGGCCCACGGCTAGATTCTCTCACCACAGACAAAAAGTCTTTAACTACACGTTATGACTAGAAACAGATCGCACAGTCAGGTATTAAAGGAATTTCATCCCCCACACGTTTTTGTGAAATGAACTCCCTGCCGTGGCTCGAATCTAACGCCCCTGGTGTTGCATACGTCCATAGGCCTCGGTAACCACTTTCCATCAAGTGGGCCGTGTGCTTGTCTGCCACCTAAGTTGTATAAAAAAATTTAAGTACTTATTTTATAAAGAGCATGCTAAAAAATTTAACACGAAAACCTGCTGAATCCCAAACAAAATAAAAAATGTCCAAATGAATACCAGCTATCTCCTTTATTTTCAGATTTTTACCATTTCATATAAACTTTTCAAAGAAATTTCAATATTAAAATGATCAATGAACTTATTAGAAGAAACGGTATATAAGAAATTTCAATTAGTATAAAATTATAGAAGTTATTCAGTTTTTTCATCCTCCTGTAAAGTTCTCTAAAATCGACATAGCAGGTTAACGAATTAGGCCGACGATATGTCGTATCCATATTGTATATATATAAGATAGTTTTGTGATTATAAATATGTACCTATTATTTTTTTAATTAAACAAATCAAATACTTTGTGAATGGAATAGTTTATTAACGTTTCTATTAGGTAGGTTTATAAGGTCATAGGTGACGCACACATATCCCGAGGTTTTAAAGTTATCTACCTACTGTATCATGATCTGCCCATCTACCTATACTCCATTCGGTTAAGTACCTACTTAACAAAACGTAAACAACATTGATAGCCCTAAAACGGCCAACAACGACCGTCTAGCTGCAATGCTTCGATATCGCCTAATGTCACCATTGGGTTGTGGAGGTCAGATGACAGTGTCTTCACGGAAAATATCGGGGTCCAGCCGAATCCGCAGTTAAGACTGGTAAAGCGACTTCGACGGTGAAAATGCGACTGGGAATTAACGCTAGGATGAAGAAGACTATTCTGTTTAGACTAAGAGACTGAAATCCGAAATCGAACTAGGTAGGTACTAGTTAGTCAGTTAAGTTAGTTAGCCTAGTTTTTTTGTTTAATGTTTAATACATATATTATGTGATTTTATAAAAAGTGGCTACAATATATTGTTTACCTTTGGTTAAGTACCTAACCGAATGGAGTATAGGTAGTTTACTTGTGTCAAACACTTTACTCAATTTATTTATTAATCCAGGCCTTTTATTCGGGAAGAGAAAAAGAATTCCATCAAAGACACAAATTACGTAGGTACCTACCCACTAGTACATAAGTAAAATCATTTTATACCTACCTGTAATATTTATATTATATTTATTATATTCACACCTCAGAATACGGAATAAACCGTTTATTCCGTATTCTGATATACCTATTATTTATATTTCTAGTAAAAAAAATTGCGCAATAACTTTTTAAAAACGACATCGTCGCTGCGGGACATTCCTGGCCGGTTCCGACCGGTTGCTTGCCGAGCGCATGCCGAGATCGAAGCGCGTAGGTATAGGACGCGTTTCGTCCGTTTATATGAAGACAAGTTACTGTATGTATATTTATTCTGTGGCATCGCACCCTGGGCAAAGGAGATGGCGTGAGAATTGCCTTATTGGTTCGTCTTATAACACTTTAATTGAGACTTTTGAATTGAACTGAGACGGCATGCGGTTTTAGTCGGTTTGAGTCGAGAAAGTAAATACTCCTGCTGGCCAGTGAGGGCCAGCCATGAAAAACAGGGACAAGTAATTTAAATATGGAATTTTATTCTTAATATGATAGGTGATGGATCCTTGAGTTAAGTTCTCTATTTTGTTAAATCGAATTTGAAAATTGAGTTTTCAGGGATTTCCTTTCATTTAATTAACCATGTTTGTTAGACAGATTTGATCCTTATGATTTATACTATTGATTGATGTCATAAAAATACAGGATGTTATTTTTTCGGATTTTAGTTGGTTCGATTACCGGGTGTGGCAAGCGAATTTTCAAAAATTTATGAATGCAGTTTTATTTCTTTTTAAAAATAAAGGAATGTTTTCTTGGAGTGAAATTCGGTATCTCCAGTATTTAGAGAACTTTCCCTCCAGGTAAGGTTAAAATCTTCCACCCTGTATATCTTGGACCTAAAATGTGCTCTACACGCACATTACACGTTTCTTGGGTATCTTTTGAGGACAGCACAGGTTGTTACTGTGGTGGACGAGCTCATATTTACCAATCATAGATTGTTACGAAAAAATCTGTGAGCGCCAGGGCCTCGTTTGTTTCGCAATTTAGGTCGAAGATACGTGTCCCGAGGTATACTGTCCACAATTCCACATTGAATTAAAGATTAGTATTTGTAAGCCATTTTTTATTCGTTTCGGCGAATTTTTTTTTTAGCGATAAGGCCGCCATTTGTACATTTCTTTTTGTTAATGCTTCTCATATTATATACTGTTCTATTAGTGTACAATAAAGTTTTATACTCGTGATAGTATGTATTAGCGAACCAACGAAATAAGTATAGACCTTTACATGAATACTTATTTCCTTGGTCGTGTATTGTAAACTCACGTTAAACAAAACAATAGAGCTTCCTTAACAATATGTAGAACAAGTCCACAGTTACATGGCTATGGGTTTTGTGCAGATTTACAACCGCACATGGGGAAACAGCGACTGTGGTCTGGACGGCGACTTGGGCGAAGCCGCTATGAACGCAGTGCTTGCACGCCTTCGCCACCTCACGGCCAGGACTGCCTTACCCGATCACGCACATCTAATGCACAAGTAAGTACATCTAATACCTTCAATTTATTTGTTTTTATTTAAGGCGCAACTTCTTCAAGACCAATTATGAACAAATGAGTGAGACACTTCTACAAAATAAGATTATTGATTGCAGTTACCTTGATGTTGACCTAGCTTGGAGTAATTTCACTAAGATTACCCATGATGCAATTAATGTTCATGTACCTGTAGTAAGAAGACGGTTGAATCGAAACATAAATAAACCATGGATCAATCAGCATGTCTTAGATATGATAGATGGTAAAAAACGATTATGGAAAATATACTTATTGAATGGTACTGATGAGTCATATAAAAATTATCGTAGATTAAATAATAAAATTGTGTCTGTAGTTAAGAAGTTAAGAATGGAATTTGAGAGAGGAGTTGTGAATAGCGGACCTAAATCCTTTTATTCCTACATACGCCAACAGCTTTCTTCAACGATAGCAGTACCCCCGTCACTGAAGGATGATACTATGAACTTGACCAATGACCAGAACACAGTGGCCAATCTGTTCGCCAAGCAATTTGAGAGGTCGTACACTGTAGAACCAGTTCATACATTAATTCCACCTATAAACATGCCTCGCATTACTGACTCTATTGAGACAATCACAATTACTCCTGAGATTGTATGCAAAACCCTTAAAACATTTAGTGATACTACATCAATGGGACCAGATTCCTTGCCCTCTATAGTTTTGAAGCGATGTAGCAAGGTTCTCTGCCATCAGTTGGCACATATAATGAATATGTCTCTCGAAACTGGTATGCTTCCTCAGGAGTGGAAAGAGGCACATGTCACCCCTATATACAAGAAGGGTGATAAGTGCTTAGCAGCCAACTACCGTCCCATCAGCCTAACAAGTATAGCCTGTAAAACTATGGAAAAAATACTGGCAGCAGAAATACGACAATTCATCATGAAGGAGAACATTATCATAGATGAACAGCATGGGTTTGTACCTAAAAGATCCACTGTCACAAATCTTCTTACTTGTCTCGACAAATGGACTTATAATTGGAATAATAACCAACCAACTGACACCATTTACTTGGACTATGAGAAAGCGTTTGATCGAGTGCCTATCAGAAGGTTAATAACAAAACTTGAGCACTTTGGAATCCGTGGACAGCTCTTGCAGTGGATATCTGACTTCTTAACAAATAGAAAATTCAAGGTTAGAGTGGGAGACATATTATCAGAAGCCCACGGTGTACACAGTGGCGTGCCTCAAGGATCTGTGCTTGGACCTATCCTGTTTGGTATATTCATTACTGACCTCAGAAGCGTTATCAAATCGGACTTGTCCTTATTTGCCGATGATAGCAAAATAATGGGAAATCCTCTTATCAGTCACAATATTATACAGCAAGACTTAGATCGCATAGTACAGTGGACCCAGGACTGGCTTATCACACTGAACGCAGCAAAGTGCACAGTCCTACATATTGGCAGTAACAACCCCAAATTGCAATACAATATAGACTCAGTGGTAATGCAATCCGTAAGTTCCCAAAAGGATCTAGGAGTAACCATCACACATAACCTCAAGTGGGAGGAGCACATCATGAACGTGACCAAAAGGGCAAATTCAATGATGTACATGATCAGAAAAGCATTCTATGTTATCACAAAGGAGTTGTTTCTTAATATCTACAAAACATACATACGACCTCTGCTGGAATACGCCTTTCAAATTTGGAGTCCATACTTTAAAAAAGATATCCTATTGCTGGAAGGGGTGCAAAGAAGAGCTACCAAAATGGTTACTGGATTAAAAGCGATGTCATACGAGGAACGCCTCCTCGAACTGAACCTTACCACACTTGAAGAGAGAAGGAAAAGAGGAGACCTCATCGAAACATACAAAATACTAACGAAACATTACAACGTAGCGAACATTGAGGACATCTACACCATGAACTCTAACAGACATCTAAGAGGCCATTCAATGAAACTAAGTAAGCCTCGGTGTGCCAGCAACCCTAGGTATCACTTCCTGCCAAACCGTGTAGTGCGAATGTGGAACTCTCTACCGGAACATGTAATAGGTGCTCCTAGTGTAAATGCTTTTAAGGAGCGACTCGATAGACATTGGACAAATTTAAAAACACAAAGCACTGAGTGATATGGACATATCAGCAAGCGCTGCTCGTCCATTAATTAATAATAATAATAATAATAATAATAATAATTTTTCAAGGTTACGCCAGCAATTAATGACCGATCACAAGAAGCAAAGTTGATAGAGTGCTGCAGGAGAGAGGGACCCCGTGTGTTAATTACAACATGGCCTTTTATAGCAGGTCTCAGTGCCCCGAGCACGAAAACTATCGTAATCGTAACTTAAAGGTATCGAGAGAACGGAGCATTGCTATTGGCTGTCTGCAGCCCCCGATCTTCAAGTTTGTTTAGGCGGGGCAAAAACTGAAAATGCCGCCCCTTCCACTTTTTGTCGTTCCTAAATTCGGGGGGGGGGGGGGGGAGATCCTACAGGATTTCGAGTCATAAGTATTCTTGATGAGATATTCTGCACCGCATGCGGCGGCCCGTGTCAGCGCCTTTTACATGGAGCACCCCACCACCGTGTGTAGCCTTGAGTCCTTACTCGCATCACAGTGACGGTACACAGACGTTGACTCCTTCCTGATCCGAAACAGGTGGTCCACGAAACTCCCTCTCCCGGAGATCACCTGCATCCTGCATGCCGTTACGGCAGGCTCCCGCGTCGCCTCTCTAGCCAGTCCACCCTGATATAGGGTTTGCCGTCAAAAACACAGTGTGCCCTGCGCTCGGTCACCCAAGTCTTTCTGTCCACTCCACCATGATGTCCTGGCGGAACTGGAATTTCACGGCCTCGATTTCTTGAGCGACAGGCGTTTCCACAAAACCGAACCCTACGAAATAACGCAGGATATTTGACACCGACCGTTGGGTATATGATGGCTCTCTCCGTCAAATACGCCCCGACTATGCGGCGAAGATAGTAAGGCACTTCGTCCTAAATAATCCTAATAATTCCTAATCCAGGGCAAGGCGTTAGTGATTTCCAAGGACACTGGTAACATTACCTCGCATCCTTCGATGCGGTTGCCCGGGACGAAAGTTGGTGAAGACCAGAGCCCTAATGCCCTCATGTGCCATCATTGGCATCTAGGGTGTAGCGCCTCTGGCTGAACCATATTGGCCATCCGCCAGCTCCGACCCCACTCTGGAGAGGTGCCCGATTAGGCACTTTGCTATAACACTTTCACAGAGTTTGCACACCTCGTCAAGTAATACTATGGGTCGGTATGCGGACGGTGAGACTGCCAGGTGCCCTTTCGGAAGAGGACCAGTTTTCCCGTCTTCCACAAATGCGGAAAACTGGCTCTGCAACAAACATGCGCTGAGGAAGCTCTGTCAGTCAGGGTTCGATAGCTTCTTCGACTAGAGCAAGGTCTCGCTTTCCTCTTGGAATGCCGTCGGGCCCCGAAGCGGTTTTCTTACTTCTTGGTTTTGAGCATTCCACCGCCAGCTCTAGTTCTACCCAAAAAACCTCGGACACGTCGTCGTCATCCACGCTAGGCACCATTATGCGACCGAGGCGCAGTCATCTGTGGTGGAACGTGTTCCATCAACTGCGCTGGAAACAAGGAGCAATCATCACCTCCAATTAGCACACTGGTGGAGACACCGAGTCAACAGCGGGGTCCAGGGACGCAGTTTGCCGCTTACCATAAAGTAAGTCCGCCCCCAACGGGGGCGGCCTTTCGTCTGCAAAGTTTGATTTTGCCGCCCCCTGATGTTGCCGCCCGGCTTGCCCCCTCCCCCCTCCCCCCTCCCCCCTAGATCCGGCTCTGGCTGTCTGCCTACTGTGAACCTGTGTGTGGGTGAAGCCTGCCATAATCACAATGCTCCGTTCGCTCGATACGTTTACGTTACGATTACCATAGTTTTTCGTGCTTGGGGTACAACACAAATCACAAAACATTCAGTGTCTGCATATTTTACAAATGGAACACCATTGGGTCTTGACCTTGTCTAATTATTAGATACATACAACTAGACTAGATGATATTATCAATGAACTGCTAGTGTATGTATATCAATATAAATAAAATCTATTTCTATATTTAAGGTGCTGGTCAGATTTATACAGCTGGTGCATGCAGTATATGGAAAGTTTGCAGAAGCCTCTTGGACTTATGGTGTCGAAGCAAGTATGTTATTTGTTGTTTATATGAAACTAGCTGTTGCCCGCGGCTCCGCCCGCGTGGAATTCGGATTCCGTACAAACTTTTCTTTCGTGCTAAAATTGCCTCGGATACCATCCCCGTCAGCCATCAGGAGTGCCATGTGGAATTCGGACCCACTAAACAGCATGCCGTCGCGGGTCTTCAGTTGCTGGAGTGTAAAATTGCCTAGGGCATTTTCCGCACCCCCCGGCTGACCCTGGGCCATCTACAATTTTAAGATGGCCCTCTCAGAAGTGGGAAGCACGATGTCCCATCGAATTCCGGAAAGGGAGAAGACGGGCGTGAAGGGATGACAGGAGGCCGGACCTATAATCCTCACGTCCGCGCTCGGTGACCAGCCCTTCCCTTTCCTGCTCTCTACTGGGCCTCCTCGTAGTCAGAGGGACATGTGGGAAGCCTTTGAGCAGCCCTCTATAGAGCTGCTCCCGTTGCTGTATGTATTTGCCGTAGGCGGTAGCGCCTCCCCTGGGTGAGGGGCGTTAATGCCTCCGTTACCCAGGATGCATCACATGGAGGTTCCAATCCCGCATTCGGATCCCGTTACCGTTGCATCTTGTGTTCAGCTGACCTTCCCTGTCTTCGCTCGTGAAATACTTCGAACACCCGTGGTTGCACCCTTTTAGCCCATGCCCGTAATAATAATTAGTTTTCAAATAATGTATGGTAATTTACCGGATTTATTGACATTATAATTTCGTAATATCTTTTGAATAGATCCGATTTCAATAATTCAAAAAGTAATCAACAGGTATTGAAACAATCTTAAATACCAAACGATTTATTTAGATAAGAATTAATATAAAGGTATAGATTCCGTGGTCTGACTTTGATCGGCATTTCGGCTTGAATTTATATCGTCGCGCGTTACTTTCATACTGCAATAGATTCTAAAATATTCATTATAATTATACAGTGTAAAGGGCAATTTTGATCTACATTAAATGTTCAATGTCGTTCAGTCGCGTATGGTCAAACTCGCAATCGGTCAAGTGACTGAAAAACCGTCAAAATCGTATTAGGTCAAAATTGCGATTGGTCCATATCTCAACCTGTCAAAATAGCAATTGGTCCATATCGCGAATGGTCATATTTGCATTTTTTCTAATCGCAAATAGTCAAGTTCGCAAACAGTCAAAATCGCAAACGGTCAAATTCGCAAACAGCCAAGATCGCAATCGGTCGAATATTTTACTTCACAAGTAGCTCGTAGATTAATGTATACCAATCCGTCGCCTTATATATTAAATTGGACCAATCGCGCCTTAAGGTTACTAAACTGTTACAGTCAAATACAAACAATACTGAAGATTAAAAATAAAATTAAGGTTCAATAGTATTTATTAATAATCAACACGAAAAACTTTAAATAAGGTATTTAATATATGTATATACTTATAATTTGTGGCATATATAATAACAATAACATAATATTTTACTAATAATTATTTTACATAATTATTGGTTAAAATAACCAGGTTACACATAGTCCTCATAATGTATGTATATACATTATATTACCTATCTACTAGATCTATATCTATACTTATCATTTTTCTATGCTTTTTCATATAAAAATGTATTTTATAGTAAGCCACAGAAAAATGCAAACCTAATTGAGAATTTAAATTAACTAAGAAAGAATATAATAAATGGCAACAATTGAATGAATTAAGAAAATTTATTCAATTTTTGCCATTTATCACGTATTCGGCAATTAGTACTATTTTCATAGATACTGGTAAGGCTACAAAAATCCTTACTAATATTATAAATGCGAAAGTAACTCTGTCTGTCTGTCTACCTTTTCACGCCTAAACCGCTGAACCGATTTTGATGAATTTTGGTATAGAGATAGACCCTGAAGGACATAGGCTACCTTTTATCCCGAATCCCGATCCACAAAGATGTTAAACTGTTGAAAGGTTTTGAAAAATTGTGGTAAAACAGGTAACTTCACCCTTGAATAATACATAAAGACATACCTTTAGTATATCTACGTATAGATGAATACAAAATTCATCTACAACAGCTGGACTGTTCGCCACTTGACGTTTTGCTATTTTGACGTTTTGCTATTTTGACGGTTTGCTAATTTGACGGTTTGCTATTTTGACGCTTTACTATTTTGGCGGTTTGCCGTTTTGACGCTTTGCTATAATGACGACTTGCTATATTGACGGTTTGCTATTTTGACTAACTGCTATTTTGACTACTCGCGATTCTATGAATTTGACCGATTGCGAATTTGACCATACGCGACTGAACGATACAGTTCAATGTATCTAACGTATTTAGTTCGATAAGGCTTAACACTATATTGTTAAAAATAGCTTCGAAAATGACACATATTTTTTTTATAATTTGTAAAAGATAAAAACGATTATTGTGAGCTACCCTTATTAAATAGACATATGATGTCGCGGACTTTTATGTAGACCTTTTTAAGTTATACATTTCTACAGTACATTATTTTGTTCTATCTTCAATAGTTTTCGCAGCGTACGCGATGTAAGGAATTTTTTAGGTCATTTTTTTTACACCTTGGGTTACATTATTGAAGTTTTATCCAGGGTCCCTATTTTTTTGAAAATTAATTATAGCCTATGTTAGTCAGTGATAGTGCAGCTTTCTAATGGTAAAAGAATTTTTGAAATCGGTTCAGTAGTTCTTGAGTTTACTCGAATACAAAAATACAAATCTAATAATAGTAAAGAATGTATGGAAATCTGCCCGATTTATTGACATTTATGCTCACTGCTCCGCTCCCTTTAGTAGTAGCGTGATGTTATATAGCCTATGTTACTCCCAGATAGTGTAGCTTTCTATAGGTGAAAGAATTATTGAAATCGGTCCAGTAGTTTCGGAGCCTATTCGTTACAAACAAAAAAAACAAACAAACAAACAAACAAAAAAACAAATCTTTCCTCTTTATAATATTAGTATAGAAGTATAGATAATTTAATTTAGTGAGGATTCTAAATAAGTTAATGTTAATGATTGCAGGAGTCAGATGTTGAAAGTGGTTGGTGGTGTGCAGTGGTTCGTCGTACTGGAGTATCACTCGTTTGTGAACTGGAACCTCTCGAAAAAATGATGTTGTCACCGGATGCGCAATTCCTTGACGGAAGTGGTATGTTAAATACTGTAGCAGTTGTTAATTATTATTAACAATTTATTTATTTACTTTTTTTACAACCCAAACTTTCGCATTTATGATATTTGTAGGATTAACCTCGACTTTCAGAGGGGTCCACGGCAGTTACCTTACCTTTTATAGCACCAAATTTAAACATCTCTTCCACGGCTTCCCTTTTGCAGAGCAAGCTGGCAGGGATCTCTTTATAGGAACCCTCGCCTCTGGTCCACGGCATTTATTGATGCTCCAAACACTATCAGGTAGTACAAGTAGTATAGCATTGCTTGGGACATATGTCTTGGATCTAAAAAAATCCAAAATGTGCTCTATACGTGCAGTATACGTTTTTGGTGTCTTTTGAGGATAGCACGGGGTGCTACAGCGGTGGATGAGGTCAAATTCACCAAGCATAGATTATTACAAAACAATCCACGCGCGCCAGAGCCTCATTACTCTCGCGATTTAGGTCCAAGGTAC
The DNA here is from genome assembly GCA_914767945.1 of Eilema depressum. Lineage (NCBI taxonomy): Eukaryota > Metazoa > Arthropoda > Insecta > Lepidoptera > Erebidae > Eilema > Eilema depressum. The sequence goes on along the minus strand of OU612025.1, from coordinate 12,280,213 downwards.
GTGTCCCGAAGTATAGTATAGGATGACAGTAGGTTGTTACTGTGGTGCACCTCTGTAGTAGATGGACCATCTTCTGTCGTGCTTGTTGTGCCCACACCTGCGCAATTGCCGACCTAAATGAAGCGACGGAAGGTGCAGCCAATGTAATTTTTATTTTATATTGCTGCCATTGACACGAAGTAGAAGAAGAAGAAGTCCTCCAAACAAACATTCCCCAAGTTCGTCCCGTACTGAAGTGGTCCCCTTGCCCAGCAGGCGGCGAGGCCGGCGAGCTGTCGGAGGACGCACTACGCATCGTGGCGGCGGGCGCGCGCTGGGAGCGCTCCGCGTCGCCGGCGGCGGCGGGCGAGCTGGAACAGCGCCTGTTCGCGTGCGGCGGGCCGCAGCACCGCCTGCTGCCGCGCCTGCTGCACCTGCTGCTCACGCCCGCCGACCACGCCGCACCCGTACGTACTAAGAAAGAAAGAAAGAAAACACATTAATTGCAAAACACAACGCACATTCCATAATACACAATTTAGAATAAAACAAACAAAAAAAAAGCAACAATAGTACATTATGGTACAAGTGAGCAACGTTGGTGATTACCGCCGAGGCGCCATTGAGACCCGAGCCGCCAGGCGAGGGTCTTAAGACAGCCGAGGACGGTAATCATCATGCTCACACGTGCCATACGACGTTTTACAACACACTTGCGAATAAAATAATACTACAAATACTAAATAAACAATACTACAAATTAATTCGTTTTCCTATGCGCGCGCATTTAACAATGGCGGTCGACCATATTTAAAAAAAAATGAGGTTTGAACTTAACTTTTTTTTACTGTTTTTTTTTCTGTACTTAGAGAAAAAAAAAAGTTAAATTTGAGTGAAAATTTTGTTTATTATACAAGTATTACAAGTTGAAATTATTTATTTAAATACGAAAATGCATCAAATGACCATACAATAGGCGTATTAATTTATTCGTACTATTAAACACGTTATTTTTTGTATCAAAACTTTTTTAAGAACATAGACAATTATAGACACTTCCTATAAAATTTAAAAAAGAATCTTTAACTCACTCGTGAATAATAGCAATGAAAAAGTCACAGTTTGATAATAGGTGTCATTACGTGCCTAATTGCGGTAAAATAATATCACTTTTATAAGCAGGTGTGTTGTAAAAAAATAAAACGCAACCACTCAAAGGACGCATACCCACTCTGGTTACACCATTTGCTGTCTATGGTCGCGTAATGTCACCCACGTCAGCCACTACTAGCTACAGCTACACGCTACACGACTGTTAAAAACTGTTCGATGACCTCTGTGGCGTAGCGGTAGTGAACGCGGCCGCTACGCAAGAGGCGCGGGTTCGATCCCCGCTCAATGCAAAAAATTGTATGCATGAATATGAATATTTGCATTGGTCTGGGTGTTTCTTTTCCATGCTCTATCTTATAATATCTATGTATTTACGAAAAAAAAATTGTATCTAAGTATGTTTATCCGCATTCTAGAACCCATAAGACAAGCTAGTTAAGCTATGCTTACTTTGAGTCTAGATAGCGTTTGTAGAATGTCTTACAATATTTATTTATTTATTTATTTTATTTATTTAAAAAAGTTTTACTAACCCGAGCAAGAAATATATTCAAATTCGTAACGTAAACGTATCGACAGAACGGAGCATTGCGATTGGCAGGCTTCGCACGCACACAGGTTCACAGTAGGCAGGCGGCCAATCGTAATGCTCCATTCTCTCGATACTTTTACGTTACGAATTCGAATGTTTTTCGTGCTCGGGGCATCGTGCACAGTAATTCTAAACTTTTAATACTGCTGTATGATCTTGACGTTATAAAATCAGAGTTCAGTCAGTTGTCAGTTTGCATCTATAGTAAACCATTTTCGTTTTGTGTTGAGCTGCCTTGTATACAACCATGTCACGTGCAAATTAATTTACAGATCTTAGCTCCTCAGCAAATTGAAGAGCTGACTTCTATTCTCAAGCCCATTAAAGACTTACAGAGTGCTGTTCTTGAATTAAACGATGCTCTGAGGCTGGACGTTCCTGAAATCGACACAACTAATAGTGAGTATATTATTATTTTTCAATTTTAATAATAATTGATTGTAGCCTTACTTGATACCGTATATTGGTAAACTTGGTTTCACTAGAAAGGCACTTTCTATTCAGACAACCAGGAACTTATAAAAAAATATATGATATATTTTTTTATAAGTTCCTGGTTGTGTGAACAGAAAGTATCATATTTTAAACTTTTTAAAATAATGTAGAGAAATATGACATCTAAATGTTCCTTTCTCAGACGAAGATGATGAAACCGATGAATACGAGTGCCTACTCGCCAGCGATCTCGGTGTGGCCATCGTCACTGAAGCAATACGACAAATGGCAGAGATGAGGTAACCGAGCCACCTGTTTTAGTAGTGGGATTTAAAATAATTATATTAATAGTACATTATGGTACAAGTGAGCAACGTTGGTGATTACCGCCGAGGCGCCATTGAGACCCGAGCCGCCAGGCGAGGGTCTTAAGACAGCCGAGGACGGTAATCATCATGCTCACACGTGCCATACGACGTTTACACACACTTGCGAATAAAATAATACTACAAATACTAAATAAACAATACTACAAATTAATTCGTTTTCCTATGCGCGCGCATTTAACAATGGCGGTCGACCATATTTAAAAAAAAATGAGGTTTGAACTTAACTTTTTTTTACTCTGTTTTTTTTTCTGTACTTAGAGAAAAAAAAAAAGTTAAATTTGAGTGAAAATTTTGTTTATTACACAAGTATTACAAGTCGAAATTATTTATTTAAATACGAAAATGCATCAAATGACCATACAATAGGCGTATTAATTTATTCGTACTATTAAACACGTTATTTTATGTATCAAAACTATTTTAAGAACATAGACAATTATAGACACTTCCTATAAAATTTAAAAAAGAATCTATAACTCACTTTTGTGAATAATAGTAATGAAAAAAAATAATAGGTGTCATTCCGTGCTTAATTGCGGTAAAATAATATCACTTTTATGAGCAGGTGTGTTGTAAAAAATATTTATTCGCTGTCACTTAGCATCGGTTTTCGCATGCTAGGGCCTCGTTTGTCTCGATTTAGGTCCTAAATACTTGTCTTGAGGTATACCTAATAATGTAGCTTTCCAATGGCAAAAGAAATAGTTTTGAGTTTATTGGTTACATACGAATCTTTCATCTTTATAATATTAGTATAGGTATAGATAAAAAAAAAATACTTGGATTATGTTATGAATGTTATGATATGTAGCTAACATATCATAACATAATCCAAGTATTTTTTTTTTCTCTGTATCTTTTATGGTGTGTTGCCGTTGTTCTGTATGGCTGTGGCACTATGAACCTACTCTAGATATTCTCATGTTTTCTTATGTATAGTTTTCGTGCATCTCTGTACGGTGTTTTTCTCGTAGTCAATGATGAAAGTAGAGTACCTACCTAACACGTGAACAAAAGAATTCATCTCGGCTCTTGTATCCCTTGATCCGCTCAGGTTTCTATCTACCGCAGAAACTTTTGCTCCTCTCTTGATACAACTTAGTGCCTCGAAAAGAATCCGTCTTTTTAGGGTTCCGTAGCCAAATGGCAAAAAACGGAACCCTTATAGATTCGTCATGTCTGTCCGTCCGTCTGTCTGTCCGTCCGTATGTCACAGCCACTTTTCTCCGAAACTATAAGGCCTATGCTGTTGAAACTTGGTAAGAAGATGTATTCTGTGAAACGCATTAAGAATTTCACACAAAAATTAAAAAAAACATTAAATTTTGGGGGTCCCCATACTTAGAACTGAAACTCAAAAATTTTTTTTTCATCAAACCCATACGTGTGGGGTATCTATAGATAGGTCTTTAAAAATGCTATTGAGGTTTCTAACATAATTTTTTTCTGAACTAAATAGTTTGCACAAGAGACACTTCCAAAGTGGAAAAATGTGTCCCCCCCCCCCCCCTCTAACTTCTAAAATAAGAGAATGATAAATCTAAAAAAAATATATGATGTAAATTGCCCTGCAAACTATCACTAAAAATTGGTTCGAACGAGATCCAGTCAGTAGTTTTTTTTTAATACGTCATAAACCACAATTTTCGCCTTTGCTACTACGGAACCCTTCATGGGCGAGTCCGACTCGCACTTGGCCGATTTTATTTTCACTTGTTGGGTAATCTACAATTTGTTTATTTGTTTCCCCTTGTGGCGTGTAGGTCGCGCGTGGTGCGCGGCGCGCTGTGCGTCCTGGGCGCGTCGCGCGACGCGGGCGGCGTGCCGGGCGCGGGCCACTGCGCCGTGCACTGGCAGGCCTACCGCGCGCTGCTGTGGCTGCGCGCCGCCACGCTGCACCCGCGGTGAGAACACACTACGACGATGTGCCACTCATTTTACATGGTGTTTTACTTAACTAAACGTAAACAATCTTTATGTGTTGAATGAAATTTTGAAGCATTAATTATGCTGATTGTTCAAATCGGTTTACAAAGAGAAAAGAGAATCGACTCCCGCTCGAAGTCGATTCTCTTTGCTCTTTGTAAATCTTTGTGTCTATCAAGTAAGTTTTATTGTAAAACTCAGTTTATTAATATTTTTCTATTTAGAAACTCATTTTGCATACTAAAAACTGAAATCGAACCACTAGTTAGTTACTTGGCTAGTTTAAATAAACTAGGCCAAGTAACTATGTACTCAATAATTATGTGTTTTCATAAAAAGTCGCTACAAGATTGTCTACCTTTAGTTAAGTACCCATCGAAATGGAGTATAGAGTGTAACGTTCGCGCTGTGTCTGGCAGAGCGGGCGGTCCGTCGGAGACGTTCCGGCTGAAGCTGAGCGCGCTGGGCGCGGAGGCGCGCGGTGGGTCGGCGCGCGGTGGGTCGGCGCGCGGCAGCGTGGTGGCGGAGTACGTGCGCGCGGCGGGCGGCGCGCGTGCGCGTGCGCAGCTGGCGGCGGCGCGCGCGCACACCACGTGGCACCAGGCGCTGCCGCTGCTCGCCTACCACCTGGCGCATCAGCTGTATCCTTTCACTTTCTACTGACTGTTACCCGCATCTATGGAATTCTGATCGAGTTTCCGCCGACCATGGGAACCTTTTGCAGGGATAAAAAGTAGCCTATGTGTTATTCCAGACTAATATTTAGCCGTGCAGAACATTTCATTTCGAGTGTGACTCCCCTGGTGTTGCACTCGTTCATGGGCCACGGTTGCCACTTTCCATTAGGTGGGTTGTGTGCTTGTCTGCGATCTAAATAGTATAAAAAGTATATAAAAAAAATCAGTCAGATCCATTCAGTCATTTGGGCGTGATTGACACATTCAATTAAGTTCACATATTTTCATACCTATAGGTACATATTTAGTTGTAAGTATAAAACGAAGTCACTTTCTAGTGTCTTTACACTGAGATCTTTAATGCAAAGATGAAAACTATAGATAGAGTGATTCAAAGGGAGGGATAATTTCAATAGTTTCTAAATACTTCTGAATAGCCCACCTCCACTACTAATAGCGTTTATTGTCATAAATTCCTGAACAAATAAAACAGCTGGGCTGTAAGTGGAGGCTTTGACTTCAGTTGGTGGTTAGCCTCTATCGACCAACCACGTCTCGTCCAAAGCTACGTGACGTTGCTCGAGCCTTGGTGCGAATGGAACGCATGCTCACGTAAGTATATTAATTTTATTTTTTTTGTTTGTGATTAATTGAAGCTTGTGTTTAACCTTCACTTCGACTCGATTTCTCGTGCATAGCGCTAGAATACATTCGATAATGTGTGAATCGATGTGGTATACTTTCGCACTAATGTGCGTCGCGTTGCCATATTTTAGGGCTAAAGTTCATCGCGATTTTGAACTTCGAAATTCAATGGGATAGTCGTTTAATAATGGTTATTATAGTTTCTTGTTTCAATTATAGGTCAATTCATACTAGGCCTTGCATTGCTGGACTTGGATGACCCTGAGAAAGCATATACGGCGTTCTGCAAGGCGGCTAAGGGAGTCAGTACTGAGCCTTTCTTGAGGCGACTTGTAGCCGCGGATGCGCGTCTCACACAACATCAAGCACTCGTCCTTTATTATGTTAAGGCAAGTATTATATTTCGTCGAGTAGGTATTTTGGTATTAAACATCTCAGATAGCACTAAAGTATTATCTAACATGTTTGATAGCTGTATGCTTGCGGTGCATTGGGAATTTCAACTGTTTTGTATTTATGATTCTTAGGTGATAAAATTGTTCGAAATTCACGACGCCGGAGCATGCGTAGTGAGACTTGCGGAGACAGCCATCAGCATCGCCGACAAAGACGATCCAAATCTGGTAAGTACGATTTTACGTAGTACGATGTTTTTTTTTTAATTTTAGAAAGATTCGCAGATGCTTCTTCTTTCAATGTGATAGTAGGAGTATAATATTTTCTTCGAAAAACGTAGCTCGCACGTTGCTGATGTAAGCTTCCACCGTATCAAACACAATACACAAATCGCGGATCAAAATGTAAGCTATTGCAAAGCCTGTGTCCTACATCAAAAGATATTAATTTGATTCAATCATCATACGGTGATTAGCCCTCAGAGAGCTAATCACCGTATGATTATTCCGGCCGGATTTTGTGAGCTATGAATATTTTTCGAAGCTGCACGCACTTGGGAAAAGTAGTACCTATGTCAATTCCAAAACTGAATTTGTGTTTTATCACTGCCATATCAGTCGTAGATATCTGATATATTATGGCAGTTGATGCATACCTACTTCTGCTATGGCAGTAGGTGCATACCTACTTCTGATATGGCAGTAGATATACCTACTTCTGATACGGCAGTAGAAACTAACAAAAAACGCAAAGAATTTTGGTTGCCAGTAAAGATATAGCACGGTGAGATTTCGCAGTGCGGGCTAGGCTTACTATGAGTTGTCTTTCTCCATTAACGTGTGAGGACGGTGGTCGTGTTGGCAGACGATGTTCCAGTGGGTGGTGTTCAAGTGGCACTTGTCGAGCGGCCAGACGGCGCGGGCGCTGAGCGCGGCGGCCGCTATCCCGGCGCGACACACGCGTGAAGCTGCCGCCGCCACTCTACTCACCACACTCGGTACACATCCCTGCATTTCAATCTGCTGGTATACCTCGGGACACGTATCTTGGACCTAAATCGCGAGACCAACGAGGCCCTGGCGCGCGCGGATTGTTTTGTAGTAGTCTATGCTTGGTGAATTTGAGCTCGCCCACCGCAGTAGCACCCCGTTCTATCCTCAAAAGACACCAAAGAAACACGTACTGCGCGTAAAGCACATTTTAGTTCCAAGATATAAATGTCCCGAGCAATAAATGTATCTGACCTTGTCACAATTATTTAGGATCAGCTGATGAACAGAAAGGGTGTGGATAGGAGTGTATGGAGGGGATTGACATTCTCGTATTGAGCTGCTCAATACGAGAATGTCAATCCCCTCCATACACTCCTGTCCACACCCTTTCTGTTCATATATCCTCTTTAACGTATTTTATACATCTTTTCTTGGGTCTACCTCTGTTCCTAAAGCATTTTACATTCATATTAAAAAAAAAGAGCAGGTGTTCTAGCCTCAGATGCATGGCTCGAGTCAACAATAGTGCCCGGAATACGGCATTAGGCTCACCACCTTTTACGTGAGACCTAATACACCTACAATGATTGGTGAATTGTGGGTATTGATTCACCTCTGCCTAACCCTCCGGGGATAAAGACGTGATTGTATGTATGTATGTTCTAACCTTGTGTCGTGCCGCAGCCCCGCGGCGCGAGCTGGGCGCGCTGGTGTCGTCGAGCGCGCTGGCCGAGTTCGCGGAGCGCGCGGCTGCCGCGCGCGCCAAACTGCACGACGCGCACGCGCACAACCCTTACTACGACTTCTTGTACGCCCTGTACATCTCACGCCATCATTATAGAAAAGGTAATTTTATCATTTTTACTACTTCAATATATTTTTCAACAATAATGAGAAACTTTTGTAACCCCTCGTTTTCACCAAAGTTTAAAACATGTATTTGACAAGTTGCAATATGTCACAGACTTCTGTGTGAACGCACATACATGTGCATTTTAAAGTTGTAAACAGCTTGTTGACTATACATACTATGTGAACCAACGACCATACAATCAATAGACACTGCATTACAGGCGATGCGCTTTTGGCAATGGTTACGGCGAGAAAAGCGTATATAACATAAGCTTGCTAAGCTTTATATCTCTTTCTTACACACGTACATTTGACACTATCTCTTTCGTCCGGTCAAGCGCTAGGGATGTGGGTAAATATGAAATTGCTGCTATCGATAAATATGTTGCAGATCCTAAAATTTCATAAGAAATTTCCGTTTCATTATAATCCGCCGCGATGAGAATGAGATGCGACTTTTTGGAACTGAGATGTACGTATGTGGTCCTGTGGTAATTTGGTATAGGGGTAGATTAGACCTTGAGAAAGGACATATTGGTCGCGATAACACGCGGGTGGAGCCGCGGGCAAAAGCTAGTATATAAATATAATTAATATAATAATAACCCTTGTTTCATTGCTTACAAACAATGTCGATAATATAGATCGTACTAATTAAACCCGTCCCATCCCTAACACTACTATTTTACGATCGCGCGTTATCGGTATGACCAATCAAAAGGGGGCCCTGCCTCTTCCCCGCTACTCCTCCCTCAGCAAGTTGCCAGAATTGTTTGTTCGTAAAATATGAAACAATAGGTGTCTATTGGTTGTATAGTCGCTGATGTGTACGAAAAAGGGTCTTAGACAGTCTCAACTCAATACATGTATAAAACAAGTAATTATGTTTTGACAAGTCTTCTACAAAGTTTGTTTACAACTTTTTCTTAGTGAAAGAAGGTTAGGGTGAATCCATCTCCTCGAAGCGTTTTCAACAATAGAACAATAGTTTAAATAAATCTACAAGCAAAATGTATCTACGGTAAACATTTTTGGGATTGTTTCGGTCATATTGTAATTTATTACGACTTGTTGTCAAATATAATATATTCAGAGGTCAAATTGCAGTGAAGTGAAAACTCGGTTTCTTTTAAATAGCTATCGGCCGGCCATACTTGTACAGTTGTACATATTTTAAATTATTCTTTTAGTTTGGTTTGCGATATTTTGCCGCTGCTCTTTCAATGGGAATTGACTCTTACAGTAAAAACTATAGAAGTGATACACATGACAGTCTCTAGTGGCGTGGCGGTAGTGAACGCGGCGGCTACATAGGCGGCGCATGTTCGATCCCCGCTCAGTGCAAATATTTATATGCATGAATATGAAGTATTTGTATTAGTCTGGTCGTGCCTCGGAGAGCACGTTAAGCCGTGCTAGCTATGGCAGTCGTTACGGGGAGTTGGAGCCCTAACAGCAACAAATTGGTCAAGCTGCAATGCTTCGATATCGTCTAATGTCACCATTGGGTTGTGGAGATCAGATGGCAGTCGCTTCACGAAAAATACGAAGTTTTTTTTAATATAGGACACGTCAATTTGACTTCGCCTCGCCTGATGGTAAGCCGAAGGCAAAGCCAAATCCGTAGTTAGACTAGTAAAGCGGACTCCGACTACTCCGAACGCTAGGATGAAGAAGCAGAATTCCCACTGAAAGAGCAGCGGCCACAATTTGTAACTAGGAATGGCCGCAAGGAGATTCGCGCAACCTCGAGAAATGGTTTGTGATATTTTACCGCTGCTAGCCGCTGCTCTTTCAGTGGGAATTGACCCTTACAGTAAAAACTAGAGAAGTGAAGAAATGAAATGCAAAAGCTAATGTATGGTTGTGTATGACGTGTGGTATAGCGGCGTCGATAATGTACGAGCGCGCGGCGCGGATGGGCGCGGAGCGGGCGGCGCGCGGCGCGGCGGCGCGGCGGCGCTGCGTGGCGGCCGCGCTCACGTGCCTGCGCCTGGCGCGCGCCGACCACGCCTTCCTCGTGCGCCCCGCGCCCGACCGCAAGCACGTGCAGGTACGCGCTCCTGGGAGCTTCTTTATACCACGAGGGTTGCAGACAATAGGGTAGTGTCCTGGATCATCAGATCCTTACCAATACTGCTTAGTATCTTAGTTTTTTCTCAAAAAATATGCATAGTAAACTAAGATATTGCCCAACTAAACTGAAACTATGATTTCATTATTTTCAATTTCCAAAATAGGTCAAAATATAAACAATCGAATTAAGTCACAATTTAAAACTTTTTAGATGCCTTATTAAATTTCAAATCGATCTTATTATCCATTGTACACGTGTAAACGCAACGTAGACCGAGATAAATGCGATATTCTCTTGCACTCCATACATTTTGCACTACGCACTAACACGCGGTGACGTCACCACGTGCGACGATTGTGTATGGAGCGTTTTTGGGCGGCTCGAGGAATTGTATTTTCAAAATCAAATTCCTTTAAAACTATTTGTCGTAAGAATATTTCACTTTAGCAGTTAATTATAATTATAATTGCAAAATGTACAGATTACGATAATAAAAAAAAAAAAAGGACACAAGCCTATTACACGGTCAATCTGATGGAAAGTGGTTACCGTGGCCTCTGGACGTGTGCAACATCAGGGGCGTCACACTCGCGGTACCGACCCGTAAGAACCTTCTAATGCCCCATACTGTAGTCGCTTGGAAAAATCGCGGCAGTGAGTTCGTTCCACAGTTTAAGCGTGCGGGGGATGAAGTTCTTTTCATACGTGCCTGTGTACGCACTGTTCCCAGACGCAACATGTGAGGATGGAGTCCCTGTCTGTGACGAGAGGTGCGATGATGAGCTTGGAGATATCTTGAAGCAGTACTCGTAAGGTTGTAAGAGCACATTTTGAGCATATTTGAGGTCCATGATTATATCTCCCGAGGTATGGACATATATCTTGGACCTAAAATATGCTCAAAATGTGCTCTATGGGCGCAGTACGTGTTTCTTTGGTACCTTTTGAGGATAGCTCGGGATGCTACGGCGGCGGAGGAGCCCCAATTCACCAAGCATACATTGTTACAAAACAATCTGGGCGCGGCAGGGTCTCACGACTTAGGTCCAAGATACGTATCCTGAGGTATATACCCACATCGTGACCTAATATAGGTATACTATGTCCTTTCTCGAAATTCATCAAAATCTATTTAGTGGTTTAGCTAGACAGCGAGTCCCGGGTCCTTGCGGGCCGTAAAAAGCACCTGATGAGGTCGTCAACCTGTTCGTGTATGTCGATTGTGTGACGTGTGTTCACATTACTTACTTGAAAATTAAGTAGGTATTGTAACAAAAGTGATAAAGATAATCAACTGGATTTTAGAAGATAACGTTTAAAAAAGTACACTGGATTTTGCCAACGATAATACTAATCATAATATTCCGTGTCGCCTGTATTTATTTACGATCGTTGTTTCCAATTTTTGTCCACAGGTTATCGGACCCGAGGAGTTAGCTGCTGAACTCAGAGAAGAAGACCCAGACTCCCTAGATCCAGTACAACAAGCCCTACTTAGTAAGGAATTTAATACTTATTTTTATACAGGTACTAGCTGTTGCCCGCGGCTCCGCCCGCGTGGAATTCTGATCCCGTTCATCACTGATATATAGCCTATATGTTAATCCAGGGTATAACCTATATACATACCAAATTTCAACCAAATCGGTCCAGCCGTTTATGCGTGAAAGAGTAACAAACATCCACACATCCATTCTCACAAACTTTCACATTTATAATATTAGTAGGAAGTAGGATACAGAAAATGTCCGCCCGACATGGTAGTTCCTGTGATTAACACATTCAAACAAACAAACTATCTGCTGCTTTATTATTAGTAACTAGCTGACGCTTGCGGCTTCGTTCAACCTGGTCCCGGTCCCGCAACTCATGGAAACCTATTCCAGGGATAAAAATAGGGATATAATATATCCCTGTACAAAAGTTTAGCCATCCTTGTAGTGACGGATCACCACCCCATCTCATCCGAAGGGTGTCGGAAGAGACGACTGACGGGAAAATACGCAGACGATATCACTGCGACAGAAGGAAAACTCGAAATAAATCCCTGTACCAACCCGTCTGGCCAGCGTGGAAACAGTAAGCCAAAGTTTCCCAACATTGGGAGAGGCCTGTAGTGTCCAGCAGTGGACTTCGATAGTCTAATTGATTGATTGATTGTAGGATAGGATAGATGACACCATAACATCATTACTGTAACGGTAAACTCATTATTTTTGCACAATGTTGAATAACATGACGTAATTATTAATGAACTAGCTGACCCGGCGAACTTCGTACCGCCATATTCTCTGATCCCGTTCCCGCTGCATATCTCTAAATTTATCAGTGTTTCTCTACAATATTATGCATTTATTATACATATAAACCTTCCTCTTGAATCACTCTATCTATTTAAAAGAAACCGCTTCAAAATCCGTTGCGTAGTTTTGAAGATTTAAGCATAAATAGGAACAGACAGACAGCGACAGCGACTTTGTTTTATAATATGTAGTGATGATGTGTCTTTGGCATAAAGTTATTATCCAGTGTACCAGTACCAGACGTGCCTTGTTTAATCGCCAGTCATTATTTCAATTCATAATATTTATGTCCCTATGTAATAAGTAATAAGTATGTGACAATAGGTCCCGTCTGGAACGATAGGTCCCGTGGTACATTTAACTTTTCGAAAACAATGACTGTAACACATTCATCGATTTGAATAAATAGGTATTACATAACTTTCTGTTAGTCATCGGATGTCGGTTATCGCGACCAAACGTAGCCTATATGTTATTCTGATGTAGGTATAAGCTATATGATTGTAAAGTTTCATCAAAATACATTCAGTAGTTTTTACGTGAAAAAGACATCCATCCATATTTACAAACTTTCGCGTGTATAGTATTAATATGATTTCGTATGTTGTCATAGCTTCTTTCTCTATGCAAGTATCTATGTTACCGGCAATCTGTATAATGCAGGCATTCCATACAATGCGTAGACAGGCATGCTATTATATAGATCTTGATCTATTTTTGCGGATGACTTTGAGGAAAAGAAATAACCACGAATGATAATACTACTCGAGAGAGCGGAGCTGTAACCATAAATATCAACAAATCCGGCAAATTCATATAATATACATTATTTGAAAATGAATAAATTGCGGGTATTTAGATAGAACCAGATATAAAACCGGTGATATGGGGTTTCGAAATATACCACGGGCGTAGCCGGGGCGGGTCAGCTAGTGTGTGATATAATAAAATTAATTGTAAGTGCATTTCATCTTCATGCAAATGATCAATATTTATTGTTTTAGGAGGTGGAAATATAGACTTCGATGCTTTGTATCCAAACCTGAAAGATGCTGATCCTGAAACATTGCTTGCAGTAACTAAGAGAGCTATTAGTACTGAACAATTTCTGCCACATTGGTTCCTCGAAAGATATATGGTAAGTTAAATTATTATCTAAAATTTTTGTCAAAGTTCTTAACGTATGATACTTGAGCTCGAACAATAAACAGTTCTATGCGAAAAATGTGCACATTTGAAAAACGAATTTTCTGAAAACCCATTCAAAAAGCAAATATTTTTCGCAGTAATGTCAAATTATTGTCCATTTGAAGAGCAGCGGCCTGAATTGGTTCCCAGAAGTATTTGCTTGCTATAGTATAGATGTTCGTATTTTAACCGGGACCGATGGCTTAATGTGCTCCCCGAGGTACGAAAGGGTCTCGGTGTCTTAAGAATAATTACGCAACCTAAAACCGACCTGGCTAGTATGTAACTTACTTAACCTTGCAATGTGTTATCTACTCGGTTACCACTTATGACCGCCATACACGTTCAGTTAATTTGATCAAACTGGCGGTTTCAAACAGTTTGATCAAATTTGCATGAATGGCTTTTACCACTAAGCTACCGACGCGACGCTTCGATCGATCAAATTAATTGATCGTATACCGCTAGACATGTATCTTGGACCTAAATCGAGATATAAATAAGGCCCTGGAGCGCGCAGATTGTTTTGTAATAAACTATGCTTGGTTAATTTGAGCTCGTCCACCGCAGTAGCACTCCGTACTATTCTTAACAGACACTCAAGAAACGTGTACTACGCGTATAGAGCACATTTTGTGCACTTTAGGTCCAAGATATAGAGCAGTATATGGCGGTCACTAGCCACGGATACCTGAAACGCTATAGTATAGTTAAAATCTCGCTGCAGACTCGGTCATAAATCATTAGAGTGTTTCGCTCTCTTACAGCTCAAAGTAGTATAAAACCTTATAAACGTATTTTATTGTAAATCGGCCGGTGAGCATTCTACCACTGAACCACAGATGCCGTCGGTCAACTAGCGCACATCCCTACGCCGATTATGATTTATGACCGAGTCTGCAGCGAGATTTTAACTATAATATAGTGTGTAGGGTAGCTCAAACAGCGTGTCCTCGTGGTGTGCGCAGGAGGTGGCGGGCGCGGGCGCAGTGCGTGCGCTCCTGAGCGGCGGTCGCGCGGCCGAGGCGGGCGCGGTGTGCTGCTCGTTGCTGCGGCGTGCGCGCGCGTCGCTTCTGCCGCAGGCCGGGCCGCGCGCCGCGCCGCTGGCACTCGCGGACCTTATCCTGGCCGAGCTGGCGCAACACACGCACGACGCCTACGTGCTGCAGGTCAGTACAGTACCACGCTAGTATCCACGCTAATACTATATAGGGTTCTAGCTGTTGCCCGCGGCTCCGCCCGCGTGGATGTCGGTTATCGCGGCCAAACAACCATATCCTTTCCCAGGATTTAATCTACCCCTGTACCAAATTTCATCAATATCGGTTCAGTGGTTTGGGCATGAAAGCGTAACAAACAGACAGAGTTCGCATTTATAATATAAGTATGGATAAATAGTATGTAATAAAGTAGGTATAACATTATATATCATTTAATCTTTGTGATGTACTAATCACAATTATTATCAACGTTGAAAAGTTGTACCCATATTCTTATCCGTGAACCTACATTTTTAGCAATTCGTTACATAACTGATTAACACCCACATTTTGTCAATATTACATTTTTGTTAAATTAGTACCACGGATGATACGACTGCCCTCTGTACGTTGAATATCTTTACAAAATTACTTTTACAAAGATAGACTTTTCCTTTAAATATTAAAATAATATATCTATACTATTATTATAAAGAGGTAAAATTTGTAACGTTGTAGGGGATAATCCCTAGATCTATTGAACATATGGCTCTATATCATCACGCTGTCGGGGAGTATCAGCAGCGGGAACAGGATGAGAAGTCCACGCGGTAGAGCCGCGGGCAATAGCTAGTATGTATATAAAATTACGTACAGCTATCGCAGTCAATATTTACGACCTTCAAGTAGTGCTGGCAAACAAGTCCTTGTATCGTGCCGGTGCTCGTAGAGGAAACGTTATTCTAGTTACAGCTCGGTAAATTACGTCTAACAAGGTCATTATTCTTTGCTTTTGTGGTAGAAGCGTTTTTAACAATCTTTTATTTATTTATTTTTTATCCTAAGCAGATATCGGTGCCTATACGTACTTACAGAGGTTTCAGTCACAGATTGCCAACTTAGGGCCGGCGCCCACTACCGGCATGGCACGGCATGGCATGGCAAAGGATTTTATTACTAATCAAGTTATTTTGAATCTTATTTCAGTGACTTTAGAATTCATTTTACTTTATTTCGTCAAACGATGCCGTGGCATGCATCCCGCGGCATGCCGCGGCGTCGGCGGCGTGCCACATTCCGTTTGAATGCCTCTTTGTCGTAGCGGTAGTGAACGCGGCCGCTACGCAGGAGGCGCGGGTTCGATTCCCGCTCAGTGCAAATATTTATACGCATGAATATGAATATTTGCATTTGTCTGGTTTCTCTCCTACTACTTAATATTATAAGCGTGAATTTTTTTAAGTATGTGAGGATGTTTGTTACTCTTTCACGTTAAAACTACTCAATGGATGTTGATGAAACTTTACGATAATATAGCTTATACATCAGAATAACGCATAGGCTATATTAACCGATGAACGGGATCAGAATTCCACGCGGGCGGAGCCGTGGGCAACAGCTGCTGTATAATATGTATGTATTTACAAAAACAAATTGTATCTAAGTATGTTTATAGGCTTTCTAGAACCCATAAGTCCCATAACACAAGCTAGTTAAGCTATACTTACTTTGGGACTGAATAGCGTTGTGTAGATTGTCCTACAATATTTATTTATTATTTCATTACATACATATTATTTATTTTATTATTATTAATACTAAATCCCAGTCAACCATAACGACACAATCACACAGCCAACATCGAATCCACGAAGAGCAAAAATGATGCTAGAGTAGCTGGGCTTTTAGCAGGTTGCCACGGCGTGCCAGGGCATGCCGCGGCATGCCATGCCATGCCGTGCCGGCAGTGGGCGCCGGCCCTTATAAGTACCTTCCCAAGCAGACTTTTTCAATTCCAACTATCAGTACCGTTATGTTGTCTTTCACGCCTGTAGCACACCTCCGCCACGAAACCGCTGTCATTTCGCCAAGATTTGTCAAGTGTACGAGGAGCGGAACACTAACGAAACGGCTTGTTCTAATGCATACATTTACCTATCTTCTATCTCTTTCTCCGCGCGGTTTCGCCGATCTGGGGCCTTACTCCGAAAATCGAAAACTATCGTGTTCGTTGACGTTTCGGCCATTTAGCTACCCCGAAAGTGTTTCGTATCCGTCTTCGATCGTTTGACATTGAGGTTGTCGATCGTGGTCGGTGCACCTACTCCCAAAATACATTTGACGTTTTCGTTGTCGTTGTTTGACAAGTAATCTTGCGGATTATTACTTGAAATTCAACGAAAGCTATATACCTTTCGTAAGGCTTTCGAAGCTGAATTTTTATCTAAGAAAATGGCGAGATTTTTATTGTTGGACGAAATGATGAGGGAAGAAGCGGCTGAGCGAAGCCAAAATCGTCACCGGCTTCGTGAAAAAAAAATTTTGAGGCAAATTCCGGACATGGAATTTGTCTCTAATTATAGATTGACGAGGGTACTTTTTGAGGAGCTATGCGAGGAAATCATTCCTCTACTACCTCAAAAAAACAACATTTTGGTAAAGGGGCATTGAACCAAACCAACAACCATTATCCATTACGGAAGTATTTGATGACCCCAGTAGATGGCGCTACACACATACGGACACCATGACGGGCACTCATCTCTATTAACTTAATAGAGATAGTGCATACGGGTATCAAAGTTTCAAATTTGAAATTGTCAAACTGTCAAAGTACGTATTAAAAACATAGAACAATATTATGGCACGAGGGTTTTTAAGATCGTTCACATTAAATATACGTAAATTCTTGAAAAATGACATTTTAGTGATCTAACAGTACCTTTGTAATAAAAATCTCATATATTTTTTAATTTGACGCTCTTTTCATGAGAATACAACTATATTTGTTGATTTTTCATTTGTTAACGGTTTTTAGATGTTTATAATATATCGGTCCACACTATTCATCTAGACTCGATCGTTAGTCTATGATTCCGAAGACGGCGGCATCCGTCAGTCGTCACCGAAAGGTTTTCAGAGTAACTTTAATGGTCCGTGTTCGGCGACCGTTCGTTTCGATCCGAAACGTTCATGTTCGTTTTTGGGAGTAAGGCCCCTGTTCCTAGGCCAGTCATACGGGTCATACCACCGCGCTTCGGCCGCCATTTTGTCGGTGCCGCGTTGTGTTTGTGGAAATCGACAAAAAATACAGAGCTAAACTACATTTTTTTAATAAAATGGACGTGGAGTTTACGGAAAAGCTACTTCAAGCGATCAGAAATAGACCTATTATATATTTATTAAGTCAAAGGCAAAGTTAAGGCTAATCTTTCTCTGTTCCGCCAGTCTAGTTCCGCTGCTCAAGCTACATTTGAGCACAGCTGAATTCATCTAGCGGTTCCGCTGTTCTGGTTTCGCGGTGGAGGTGTGCTATAGGCGTCTAAGTAACTCACGGTCATTCATAATTACACTGAACTTTCTGAAGTAATCATCAATATCAAGGGACAGACACTTTATAATTATGCTTCATAGTTGCATTGTTTTACCTATCTTATCCTCTTAGCAATTGCACATAATTATTTTGTATAAATGACGTATGTGTTGGTCGCATGTTATAATGCCTTTTAGAACTTGTAACATTACGTCATACACCCGTATTCACAAATAATACTTCGCTATGCGTACTACCAACACTGTGCAAAGAACGACAATTCTCAGTGCGTTCGTTTTGGCAAGCCTTTTTATTCATAGACAACACTTAAGTAATACTTCGTTGAGGGAACGCACTGCGTTAGATACCGCTCCGTGTTTGGCCCATTTGTGTTGCGAACTTCACTACATACATAGTTTGACAGAAAGAATATCGACTGCTTCTGTGGCGTAGCGGTTGCGGTAGTGAACGCGGTCGCTACGCAGGAGGCGCGGGTTCGATCCCCGCTCAGTGCAAATATTTGTATGCATGAATGTGAATATTTGCATTGGTCTGGGTGTTTTTATATTATATATATTTAAGCATTTACGAAAAAAAATGGATCGAAGTATGTTTACACGCATTATAGTACCCATAACACAAGCTAGCTATGCTATGCTTACTTTGGGTCTAGATAGTGTCGTGTAGAATGTCCTACAATATAAAAAAAAATTGACAAAATGTTACATGAAATTGCTGTTTAATCATTTCTAAATTTGATGGGAATTTTATAAATTGTCTAATTTTTAAACAAATTAACCGTGAGACTTTCTTCACAATTCAGCTTACCAACCAACACTATGCGTTGGCTAAAATAGCCTCAATTCTTCTAAAGCAGATACTACAAAAAAATCCATTTAATTTTAGACTTAAAAGTAATTTAAAGTCTAAAATTAAATGGCTTTTTGGAAAGTGAATGACAAAGTGTAATGAAACTCTTTTCATTTCATTATAGACTTTGAACTATAGCAATAAAGTCTATAATTTCATGCCATTTTTTGCAGTGTCTGTGGTATGACAGTAGTTTTAAGCAGAATCGAAGGCCTGGTATTTTTCTATCGTACAGCAGTGAATTTATGTTGCAGGTTTACACGGACTTAGAAGCTCTAGTTGAAGAATACGTGGAAGTTGTGAAAAGGACTTCTGAAAATATGAAATTGATGATTGGTTGAATAATAAAGTAAGTCTTTTATTTTTCAAATAAAATTGTTTTATTTGCGATTTTTCCATCACCACCTTTACAACACCAAAATATAAATTAAGAAACAATACTACTTCCTTTAATAATACATAATTTTGGCAGGTACCAGGAAGTTTGAATTACCCTGAAACTTGTTGATATAGGAACAATGTTAAATTGCAAGTAGTTACTTGAATCAAACATTTTCTAGCACAGTTCGTCCACATGGTTAAAAAGTTTCTTTATGAAAGTATCAGTGCGTTTCAATTCATGCAAATTGCAAGCCTATTACCAATATTCAAAAGGGTATCAACGAGAAACAGTCTTTCATACTTTATGTCAAGCATTAAAACCTGTACCCACTGCAATGTTAGAGAGCTCTTCTTTACTTAGACACATTTTATAATCAGCACCTTTAAACGATAACGATGCCTTTACAGTTCCCATTAAATACCTATTAACCTATTAAAGTTAATGACTAAAGTAGTTGGAGTACGAAAGTAGGTTACATTTGAATACATTTGAATTTGAACTATGCGAACCTAAAATGAACTTCACAGATTATCATCACTGAAAATGATTCACATCACAATTTTATACTTTACGTATTATACTTAGTCTGGTCATAAATAATGTAACTTATTAACTACATAATTAATATTATTGATTTACGCAACTAAAAATATTCGTTGCATTACATATAGTAAAACCAACGTTCCCGTAAACTGAAGAAGGCGATCTCTTTACCATCAATGACGTCAAATCGTGCAATAAATAATACTGCAATAAAACAGTATACATTTGACAGTGACAACTGTAGTGCCTATTTTCGCTATTTCATGGAATCGTTGGTTTTACTATTATTTCATAATACAGTCAATTTACTAAAAAATAAAGTATTTGGTTCAAATAACACATTAGCTCCCCTTTATATCCTCACACCTACAATATCTTCGAAGGAGATGGCAAAAGTTTATTGTGTAATAAATTTGCCCTGGGTCCTTTTAGAGAGACATATACTGAGCACATATTTTCAATATCGCTGTTGCTCAAAATTTCAGGACAGAAAACCCCAAGAACACTAACATGTTCAAAGGTTATCAGAATTCAGTCAATAAACAGTATAGTGATGCCAATGATCCTATATTCAAATGTGGTAGATATTATGTTATCTTAATACTATCACGAGCTCAAAAGTGTATCGTTTTGTATGACAGAAGCCATACTTTGTTCTCGTTCGCATTCTTTGACCCAGTGTACCATACCTAGTTCCTGTTGCATTAGTTGCACCCGTGATCCCGTTGAGATAATCTTAAGTGACCGTTTTTAAGCGCCAATATTAGAGCTAAGGTGGTCGATAATTTAGAATGTGTTAAGTAAATACCGATAAGGGATATTGCCATTATATTTTTTTTCTGTCCAAAAATGTACATTTTAGATTAATAATCATAATGAACATGTCAAAGTGAAATTCAACGGCGTAGCCGCGGTGATCAGCAAGTAATAAACGTTTTTCATCGAGGTTTAAGTTGCAATGTACCTTAATGATGACCCTATGTTTCATCTATAGGTACTAATATTGTAAAGAGGAAAGATTTGTATTTTTGTATGTAACGAATAAACTCAAAAACTGCTGGACCAATTTCGAAATTTCTTTCGCCAGTAGAAAGCTACATTATCAGGTACCAGCATAGGCTACTATCAGCGATGAACGGGATCAGAATTCCACGCGGGCGGAGCCGCGAGCAACAGCTAGTAATTTATAATTAGCTAAGGATTTAAATTATCCTACTTGACTCAAGTGAAACTGATCGTTCTCCACTATCGGTATTATTGGTAACCTCGGTACGTTTTCGTATGACTATATATTATGACAGTCAAGGTCATTGATTTACCTAAGCACAAAATTGTTGATTTAACTCCGTAGGTAATCGTCTACAATGTATACAATGCAGAGTAAATTGAAGATTGCGAAGGTTTCCTAATCGTTACATGGCAAATCAGGTTCCTGGTGAGTAGGTGTTTAACAACTTGACAGTTTTGACTAGTTCGTAGTTCGCAAGTGAAGCGTTTTATTGCTGGGACCTTTTTATCATTTAGGTACTATAAAGCGAATAAACAATAACTGGTTTTAATTCTATGTTAACAAGACCAAATTCCCACAAAGGTACACAATGGCGTTGTACCTACATACACCAAAATCTCAACGCTTGGTTAACCTGACTCGCATGATAGTCAACACTAAGCGAATAAGTTTCTCATAAATAATAAACATAAGAGCCGCGGTCATAACTGTTTGTAATAACTTTGCTTCCAGTCCACGAAATGCTACAAGAGGTTTTGATTTCATTTGTCCAAAAAGAGGTTTTAAACTTGTGCCAGCGCGAAGCCTCGCTTGTATTAACTGAATCGGATATGTTAAGGTTGTAGCTACGGCTTTCGCTACAGCTGCTACGAGAAATGCTGAAAAAGTGTCAAAGGACTTGCGGGACGTCAACTGTCTTTTCAAAGATTCATAAACCATGAATTGAATTGCTGGATTAGAAACCAGCAACAGAGACGGTAGTGTGCCCGACCATAGTCCTTTGGCTCCTTCTTTTTGGAAAAGCTCAATGAGTCCTTTAAATAGGCTGTCACAAGATGTCTTTTCCAGCTTCATTCGAGTATTGACAACCCAAAGAGGCGAAGTTAATAAGACATTTATACTTCCAGCAATTATACCGAACATCAAGTCCTTAGCTGCTGTGCTATCCTTTGAAGCGAATTTGCGTAAACCATGAAAAGTGTAAAAATACACAAAATTAGATATGGAAAGTGATTGTAGAACCGGTGATAAGCCACGGTACAGCGACTCGAAACCTTCTTCAGTCGCCAACTTTATTAAGAGCTCGAAGGTTGATCCTTGTAGTTTATTAGAATCTTCAACTGTAAATAAAAACAGAGTTTAATATTTGTATCTTATCACATCACTTATCACCTAGACATATATATATGCCTATACCTAAATTTATAATAGTAGATCAAGCTATCTAAATTAGCATAACTTCATTCTTACACGAAATTTTACCCTACGGTCGAACTAATATATCATCACGGTGTACTTAAAATGTGATGAGCAAAACAGAAATTTAAAACAAAATCACTCTATTGCAATAAAAACAGTCGTGCGAAAGAGGCATTGCTCTATAATGCTAGCTTAGATCTTCTATTATATAAAAATGAATCCCTAAATGTGTTGCTAAGCGCAAATCTCGAGAACGGCTGAACCGATTTCGCTAATTCTTTTTTTAGAATATTCCCTGAAGTACGAGGATGGTTCTTACGGCGAGAAAAATTTAAAAAAAAAGGCGGTACGAAGTTCGCGGGGTCAGCTAGTAAACAAAAAAATTGTGAAGAACATACTTAAACGACTTGATCTACTCCAAACATAACACAAAAGTTGCTACTACAACTCTATTTTATACAACAGTCTCTATTTTGTATTTAATAAGTATTATTATTGAATCATTTTAATATGCCCCTTTTGAAGTTTCATCAAAATTTGACAACGTAACCTTGTAACGGAGGAACAAAATATTGTATAGCTCAAAATGCATATTTATTGCATTAGGGACCAAATTAGGCAATTTTACGGTTCAGTCGTGATAATTTCAACAGAGTCAAACATGAAGTAAGTAGACTTCAATAATAAATTCATTTTTAACAAAAAAGTTTAACCGACTTCAAGACACGAAAAAGAGGCACTGAAAAGCGAAAAATAACTTAATTTACAGACTTACTGATTTATTAGAAGTCGGTGCCTAACCCAAGGGAGGCAATATTTCAATTGATTGCATCATAGTAATGTAGTTCAGACACAACAAAGTTGGCTGGCACCGACTTCTAATAAATCAGTAAGTCTGTAAATTAAGTTATTTTTCGCTTTTCAGTGCCTCTTTTTCGTGTCTTGAAGTCGGTTAAACTTTTTTGTTAAAAATGAATTTATTTTTCTCTTTTTAGTGAGTTTGTACAGTCTCACGACTGTACATCGCATGTATAGTACCTGACTGTACAAGTGTACATGCGCTGCTGACGCTACACTACAGATCGAACCGGCCACGCTAAATAAAAAAAATATTAAAGCATTATTCAAAAATAATTTTTAAAAGCAAAGCACCGGATATATAGCTGAATATTCTGAACACCTCTGCGTACCCTTTCAAAGGACTCAGGTGTGATGTTATGATGTGTAATGGCAGAAACATTGCAATAATATGCCATTGCAGCAATCGCGGCTGATTTCCTGGTACTTTTTGAAGAGTTCCTTGGTCTAATCTCGGAAACCCATCATCAGATCTTTACAAAATTTAAATGGGACCACTTCGGAATAATCTACTTACGAACAGAAAAAGAATTTTCAAAATCCGTCAAGAATTGGCTTCACAATCGCGTAACAAACATACAAAAAAAAAAAAAAATTGCGTACGAATTGAGAACCTCCTTTTTTGAAGTCGGTTAAAAACCCATTTCAATACACGAAAAATATTTCCAAGGAACAGCCTTGAAAATATTTTGCGAGTATTGAAATGGGAAAGCTATATTTGACTGAAGCCATACGAAATGGCTAAACGCGCGAGCCCATACGTAGATCCAAACATCCAAAGACGTATGATCTTCAGATTAATCTTCAAAGTACTCCACCCAACGAAGATGAAATAAACTGTTAAATTAAAAAGAGAACTTCCAAATCTGCCCAGACCCCAACGGCATTCCTTACAAAGTACCTATATAAAAAGTGTCCGACAGTTCGTAAACAATTGAGATAATTTTAAAGCAATTAGTTTGCTAAACTAAACAAATTATAATAAATTGGAAAAAGCGAAATCAATTCTCGGGCGGGACTCGAACCCGCGATCTTTCCCTTACAGGGGGAACGCAAGATCGCGGGTTCGAGTCCCGCCCGAGAATTGATTTCGCTTTTTCCAATTTATTATAGTTCGTAAACAGTAGAGTTTGGGCCACCCCATCTCTTCCCATGCGGTGTAGTACAAGGCGACTAAGAGATAGGGCTGTTCAACACCAGACAGCTCAAACTCAGCCTCAGATGGCTCGAGTGTATACGTAGTGCCCAATAGTGCCCAGTATACGGTAATAGGCTCACCCCCTATTACGTGGGACCGAATACAATGACTGGTGGCAATGTGGGTGTTGATTCACCTCTGCCTCCCCGGGGATAAAGCCTTAAGAGGATGGAGAGAGAAAATAGGAGAAGAAAATAGGGAAAGAAAATGAAAATAAAACTACTTTTTAACGGATTCTATCGCGATTTATTTGTTATCAGTTACTTTTAGTTCGACAACTAACAAATAAATCGCGATAGAATCCATAAAAAAGTATAACCCGCGCTACGTATCTTGGACCTAAATCGTAAGACACGAGGCTCTGGCGCCCGCGGGTTGCTTTGTAATAGTCTATGCTTGGTGAATTTGAGTTCATCTACCGCAGTACCATCCCGTGCTATCCTCAAAAGACACCCAAGCAATGTGTACTGCGCGTATAGAGCACATTTTGGGTCCAAGTTACATGGCGCGGGTTATAGTTTTATTTCAATGAGTGACATTCGCGTAAACTATAGAAAATATCGTATATTTATTCCTCATGTCGCACAGTCGTCATTACAAGGTTACGTTAGTGCACCTTTTTTCTTCATTGACACTAGGGATGATACCCAGAACCGGTTTTTTTTATACATAAAAACCTTTCTTCTATAAATCTATGATCAAAACTAAGAATTTATAAAATTTGTATTTAAAGCCCGACCAGTAAAATAAAAAACCTCGCCATATTGCGGTAAACTATTGGAACTAATTTCTTCATATGGTAACAATCTATACAATGTCATTATGGTCATGTGTCAGTGTGGTGTCAATTGTGCGTGTTGTTGAGTTTGAGAGCGCTACAAAACTACAAAACTATAGTAATATGCCGAAAACTATTAAACGCCAGTTAAGAAAAGTAATTTATAATATAACAAAGTATTTGTCGGATAAAAAGTAGGAAGGATTGGACTCTGTTCCTCTAAATAACATCACGGACCTTGTTGTCAACATGACGGGTAGGACATCATAGAGTACGTGCAACTGAAATTGGCCTAATCTACTGATTTTACTGTGACTAATTATTATTCACATTTTTAGGTATATCCCGATCTTCTGTAATAAAAATACGAAGAGAAGGTCAAACGTCAAATGTATTTTCTACGCCTAAGAAAAATAAGCCTAACGCAAAAAAGAAAATCATGCTCGATTATTTTGATCTCTGTGCTGTTAGGCATAAAATACAAGAATTTTATGCAGTCCGAAAAACAATATCGCGTGGTCCCTGTTCTATACATGGTGTAACTGTATGTCTAACTTGTATTTACCATTCCAAGCAGTAAACTATTATACGGATACTACTGTGTTGTGATTTGTGCCCAGTCCTTGTAACCAGTATAACACGCCGCGTCTATTTTTCTATTTTAACCAGAAAACTTAACAGAGAAATACTTAACTTTTTAACAGAGAAAAAAAAATACATTTTAGTGAAAGTTTTGTATATTAAACACGTACTACAAGTTCTTTCTTTTTCTTTTCTTTCTATATTAATTCGTTTGTAATATTGGACACGATCTTTTTTGTATCGAAACTTAAGAACAAAGCAACTTAATGAAATTAAAAAAAAGAAGTCTATAACTCACTTTTGTGAATAATAGCAATGAAAAACATGACAGCCTCCGTGGCGTAGCGGTAGTGAACGCGGCCGCTACGCAGGAGGCGCGGGTTCGATCCCCGCTCAGTGCAAATATTTGTGTGCATTAAATATGGGTATTTGCATTGGTCTGGTCGTGCCTCGGAGAGCACGTTAAGCCGTCGGTCCCGGTTGCCATAAGGACATCTATGGCAGTCGTTACGGGTAGTTGGTGCCCTAAAAAGTCCAAAAACAACGGTCTAGCTGCAAAGCTTCGATATCGCCTAATGTTAACATTGGGTCGTGGAGGTCAGGTGGCAATCGCTTCACGGAAAATATCGAGGTCTAGCCAAATCTGTAGCTATGACTGGTAAAAGCGGACCCCAGACTCCAAGCTGAAAGCTTCGGATGCGACTGGGAATAACGCTAGGAGGAAGAAGAAGCAATGAAAAAGTCACAGTTTTATATTAGGTGTCATTCCGTGCTTAATTGCGGGGAAATAAAAGCCTGTTCATAAGCAAGTGTGTTGAAAAATATTGGCATTTTACATGTGTATCACTATACTTGGTGTTGTCATAATCATAGATGTTTTTGGCGCCCCCAGTACGGGTTTTTTATTTTATTGGTCGGACTTTAATACAAATTATGCAAATACATTAAAAGATTGATGAACGGTTAATTTAAATTAAATGCTATGATTACTTGCGAAGGAATGTTTAACCTAATTCAGGGATGAAGTTATCCACGATAATCTATACTTAATAAAAATTTAAGGATCATACAATTATCTATAGGGCGGCGGCGTCCTACCCTTCCCATGTTCCAATAATATAGCCATTAATTTTCTGATGTGGTGTTTTTGGCCTTTCCGAGGGCGACTGCCGTCCGACCCCCCTACCCCGAAAGGAAAGCCAGCGCCAGAGTCACGTTTGTTGTTCAGCGGGTGCACCGGCTTGCAGGTGAGGTTGGCTTAGTGCCCGAATATCTTGGTGGACCCCAAAGCACCGCTGGTCACGTGTCAATGTCAATAATTTGACAAAATAAGTATTTATTCTGATGAACACTATCAGTGTCATAATCATTGTCATCACTGCTATCCGCCCTCAAACATATGATTAAATCATTTTCAATAGTATTGCCTATGCTTATATCACATTGAAAGTCGTTCAATATAATGTTTTTCGTTTTCTCGACGAATTTTCTGAAGTCCTATACAATAACATCTTCACACGCAGTTTCTAGCAGTTTCAGCACCTTTCCAGTGCTGAAGGGTGGCTCAGTATTGTTGCGCGCTGCATTTCCTTTTATTTGTGCCCAAATTAGCTTAATAGCGTTATATTGGCAGTGGTAGGGAGGCAAACTTATGACTTTGTGCCCATATTCTAAAGCTAGTTCATGAATTACATATACGTGGATTGGACGACTTAGTTGCATTTACAAAGTGCAATAAGTCCACTTTCAGTAAGATTGGACTTCTTGCTTCCACTCCATTCCTGTCAACTTACAGGGAAAAGAACGTGGCATTATCCTTGAAAAAATCAGTAATTCTCTTCAAACTCTCTTCAAAATAATATCGTAGCGTTTCAGTAGGATTTACCGCTTGTCAGATTGTTTGTATCTAAAGCCAATTGATTTCAAAACCATTGGCAGAGATAACTGACAACCAGAAAATAACCTGCTTCATATAAGGAACCCGATAGCTTTTCCGTGTAGGATATTCTTGTTTAGCCATGGGGTCCATATTTTTCTTTTAGAATTTCGCACACAGTCTTGTCCCCTGTTCTTAATGCTATGGATACTGGCCTGTCACTGGTGTCCTAGGTAAAAGTGATTTGATGAATTGTGATTTCAGGTGGGTATGAATTATTATAACCTTGGATTGTGTAAATTTACCGGATAAAATGTACGTGTCTTATTGTTTCCTAAATTTATAACACGATAGAAAAAAAATAAAAGACGGATTTGTATCAATTTTTAATTTGAATTTCAATCTTCAGTTAAAATTATAGTACATACCTAATCTATAAATATTTTTAGGAATAAATTTCAGTTTATTCAATTCAGAGATGTTTGAAATTCTTATCGATTTATCCAACAGAATTGGGTTTTCAAACATGTCACCTCACTATGAAGCTTATGTCAAATGTGGCTTTTTAAAATGACTATATAATAAGTTAGCTAAGTTAGTAATTAGTATGATTATATATTAGTCTACTATGAACGATTAGTATGTAGGTACCTAAGTTGTAATCGACCGGACCTTTTTTTGCGTGCCGAAACCTCCTTCACGTCACTAAGTCGAAGTCGAACCGACTAAAACCGCACAATATCCGTAACGATAGCTTTGTCGAGCGCACGGACCCAGGTAAGTACCTACGATCAGCTTCAAATTACTAGTGATATCGATTACGACGTAACAGACACAATATGGCGTGAGGTGGCTGGTGTCACTTTGACTCCAAAATGCCGACTAGGTTAAAAGGCAGGTCTATAAAATTCATATAAACCATCGTTAGGCATGTCCTTTTACACGGATACAAAGCGTCACAATTGCTAGAGCGACACAAGCGAGAACTGCGTGTATGGGCGTACCCAGCTTTCTTTAGGTGATGGGGCAAAAGTTAATGTCTGTCGCCCATCTATGTTTTAAAATTCCTAACTTCGGACAGAACAGGGTCAGGCGAGCGCACTACCTGTCCTGCCCCCCACGACCACCCCCGGGGAACGCCCATGGCTGCGTTTTTTTTTTTATACCACTTAGTTGGCAGACAAACACACGGACCACCTGATGGGAAGCGGTCACCGTGGCCTATGGACGTATGCAACAATCCATACGCATAATCCCTCGAGGAGTCCATAAGATGGTAGCTTTGCAAGAAGACCTCTGTGCCAGACCCGATCAAAGGCCTTTGCTATATCGAGGCTAACCGCCAGTGCCTCACCTCGAGTTTCGATGGCTTGCACCCAACGGTTTGTGAGATACACAAGAACGTCACCGGTTGAGCGACGGTGGCGAAAGCCGTACTGTCGGTCGCTCAGTAGATCGTTACCTTCAAGGTATCCCAGGAGCTGTGTATTAATGACACGCTCTATCACCTTCGAGAGGAGGGAGGTTATAGCAATAGGCATGTAATTTGACGGGTCTGTCCTATCGCCGTTTTTGGGCACAGGATGCACATATGCGGTCTTCCATGAAGCTGGAACTCGTCCCGCAGAGAGTGAAAGCGCGAAAGTCGTGTAAGTACAGGGCACAACTCGGGAGCACAGTGCTTAAGCACCAACGCCGGTATGCCATCCGGCCCACTCGACTTTAGAACATCTAGGGAATTAAGTACCCGCCGAACCATCCGTTGCGTGATTTTTACTTCATGCATTGAAGTTCCACACCAGGGGATAATAGGTGGCTCGGCATTCGCATCGTTCATAGTCGAGTTTGACGCAAAGTGATTACCTAAAAGATCGGCTTTCTCTTTGGCGCCATGGGCCAGACTACCGTCGGGTTTCAGCAGCGGCGGAAGGCAGGACCGGCAGAAGTTTCCCTCGGTAGCTTTGGCGAGCGACCAAAATGCGCGACTACCAGATGGGTACCGCGCAAGCCGCTCACCAATTCTGTCGCCGAGATGAAATGCATGCAAAGGAAGGGTTGTTTTCCGTGCGAATTCATACTAATATTATAAATGCAGATGGCCTCAAAGGCAGATGAATACCTTAATATGGCGGCTTCTCAGGGTCTGCTACCAACTCATAGTCTGCCTACTCGTGGGCATAGGTGCCTGGATCATGTGTTTTTGAAATCAGACCTACAAACTACAACTTTGTTAATTGAGTGTTCCATTACCGACCACACACCTTGTCTTCTGGGTATTGGTATGGGTAGGAAGCTACCGATTAAATCTGCAAACACTACCAAAATTGACTATCCGTCGGTATTCATAGACGTATCGAATACTGACTTTAGTTCAGTGACTAGCATGACGGACCCTGACGCTGCCGCTGAGAACTTGGTGTCAGTTATTGGTTCGATAGTAAAATCGCACACAAGAATAATTCGTGTCCCCTCTAAACGTAGAATCATTAAGCCATGGATTACTAGTGGCTTACTACGATGTATACGTAACAGAAATGATATGTGCCGTAGGTTGAAGATAGATCCTGATAATTATATTCTTAAAATAACATATACCAGATACCGCAACTTTTGCAATAAGTTACTTAAGAATCTTAAGCATGCCTATGAGAGGCATGAACTGCAAAAAGCGCAAAATAATCCAAAAGCCACCTGGAGAGTTATTAAGGATATTATTCATACGGGCTATTCGAAAAACTCATCTACGGATCTTCTAAAGATCGGAACTGATGAAACAGAATCTGTGAACATGGTTAATGACTACTTTTCAAATATAGGTCGGGACTTGGCGCACAGTATTGGTCTCCACTCACAGATACGCGATGGAGTGCAGCTACCGCAAGATAACACTGTTGATAATTCTCTTGTGCTCATGCCTGCGGATGAGTGTGAGGTTGGAAAACTAATCCATGGTTTGCGTAGCGATGCCGCGGTTGGTTGGGACAATATATCAGCACTTCTATTGCAGAAATGCTCACATACCCTCACTCCAATTATTACGCACATCTGTAATATTTCAATGTCCAGTGGTGTCTTCCCTAAGTGTCTAAAAAAGGCCATTGTCCACCCGGTTTATAAGTGCGGGGACAGAGACAGTGTCAGTAATTATAGACCAATATCCGTACTACCCGCTCTATCTAAAATACTGGAGAGACTGCTTAATAACCGTCTTATAAACTTTTTGACCAAAAATAATATCTTAGCTCCAAACCAATTCGGGTTTAGATCGGGAATGTCAACATGTGATGCCGTGGCTTCTCTTGTTGACGAGATAGTGGATGGCCTGGATCGTAAAGAAAAATGCTTAGGCATTTTCTTAGACCTCAAAAAGGCTTTTGATACCGTCTCTGTCCCACATCTATTGCAGAAAATGGAGAGACTGGGTATTCGCGGATATGCACATCGGATATTTGAGAATTATCTATTGGACAGATTGCAATGTGTGAGGGTGGACTCTTATGTGAGTAATAGCGTCCCCATACACTTTGGTGTTCCTCAGGGCTCGGTGCTGGGCCCGACCCTCTTCCTTCTCTATATAAACTCCCTATGCAAACTCTCGCTACCGGAATGCTCAATTTTGGCCTATGCGGATGATACCGCATTACTTATCCGTGGTAAGAACTGGCCTGAAGTTTTTAATCGGGCTGAGGAGGCTCTACGGCTAGTGATGCAGTGGCTATCTGCTAATCTTTTAACACTAAACCTTAGTAAAACGACTTACATGACGTTTTCTCTCTTGAATACTACACAGCCAACATCAGACACTTTCAAATTAAAGGCACATTCCTGCTTTCATGATACCCCTTCTGCACCATGTCACTGTCCTGAAGTGATTAGATCTACTCACATCAAGTACCTGGGTGTATACATTGACAACCATATCACCTGGAAACATCACCTACAATGTCTTACAGGTCGAGTACGCAAAATGATGTACATATTTAGAAAGATACGCCACTCTGCGGACGATGGCACTAAAAAGATGATATACACTGCACTTTGTCAATCCATTCTGACCTATTGTATTTCGGTCTGGGGCGGAGCAGGTAAAACACATTTTTTACCCCTGGAGCGAGCACAGAGAGCTGTGCTTAAAGTAATGACCTCCAGGCCCTTTAGGCATCCCACAGACAAACTGTATAAAGAATGTCAGATTCTTACCGTGCGACAGCTCTTTGTCCTCGATACCATCATTAGGAAACATAGGTCTATATGTTACAATGCCAAGAATGAGAAAAAGCGTCGCTCTTATAGGATTTGTCCAACCCAGAAATTTAGAACTACACAAGCTGAAAGGCATTTTAGGGTTCTGGGTGGTCATCTTTATAATGAAGCAAATAAAAACTGCAACATTTATCCACTCCTCAGATCACACTGTAGAAGGGTGGTTACGGAATGGCTATTGAACAAGTCCTATCTGGAAACTGAGGACATGTTAAAACTTTCAGTACTATAACACACACACACACACACACACACACACACACACACACACACACACACACACACACACACACACACACACACACACACACACACACATAGGGAGCATGTTTGTTTAATTGCAATTTGTTTTTGACATTCAGAAAATAATAATATTATGAAAGTATGCTTTGTTCTGATTGATACATAAATAGGATTTGTTTCCTTGATCGAAATGATTACTTTGACGAGGTACTTGTTGGCATGTACAAAGACTCATGAACACTTAACTATTTGTATCCTAATTGTTTGTTATCGTTTGTAAAATACTTGTAATAAGTTGCAGGATCTCTGGCACCCTAAACACAAGTTTAATCTTAACTCGGGTGCCAGACTTCATCAAATTATGGCGTTAACCTGTACTAACTCGTATTGTAATGTGTTCACTAGATTGTAAATATTCGAATAAAAAATGAATTTTGAATGCGAAAGTAGCTCTGTCTGTTACGCTTCACGCCTAAACCACTGAACTGATTTTGATGAAATTTGTTACAGAGATAAATTAGACCTTGGGAATGGACATAGGCTATGTCTGGTCGCGATAACCGACATCCACGCGGGCGGAACCACGGGTAACAGCTATTATAATAATATATTGTAGTAAACTAACAAGTATAAAGTGAAATATATAATTCAAAAATTAAATACCCATTTGAAAATCATAAACCAGATAAAATTAAGAGATCCCAACTGCTATACATCTTGTTTTGATCTTTTCAGCATCAGCCGGGTTTTTTATTTTTTCCTTGTTATTGTTTACAAATCAAGGAGTGGCTGACTAAATACCTTGTGGATAATAATGAATGAACCCCATGTGGCCAGACACTGTTCATATTGAAAGTAAATCTTTTTATCAACATGATTGATAGCAGTAATGTAGGTACCCAACTGGTGAACTGTGTGTTAGCAACTCCCAGTTCAATGAATTGGATAGAAGTATACATAAAGGTAAATTGTGTATTGATTTTTTACATAAGCAAATATTAAATTAAACAAATAAAGCAACAGCCTAAACTTGTGGTTTTCAGGATCTAGAATGCAGATAATTATACCTAAATACATTTTTTTAGATAGATACTTTTTTAAATAGATTTATAATTTTTTTTATGTTATCTGTAAACTATGACTGATTATTAAATAATATTATTGTTCAATAGATACTTATTATAGATACAAACACCCAGATCAATGCAAATATACATGCATACAAAAGAGGCACATCAAGATGATTAACCTGATCAAAATTAACCACCAAATGGAGAGTAATAATGTCATGAACATGGTGTTATAGCCATGTAGCTCCTGCTAATTACCACATATTGGGCAGTTCTGCAGCCAACAATAAACGTACAGCAGCTCTTTCCTTATTATATGGGACTGAAAAGCATGGTATAAAGTGGCTGCTGAACATCATTGCCCAACCCTTAAGGGATATACAGAATCTCCACTGTGAGGTGGTGTTTGGTTGGGTGACACCTTTGTGAATACTGGTCTGGTACAGTCAGCGTCAGAGAAAACAGACCCACTCAATACTTAAAGAATATGGCCGCCTGCGCCGCGCGCCGGCCGCGTCACATGACTCACGAATGACGTCACGCGATGCGATCGTCGCTGAGCTGCAAACAGCTTCATTTGCCTTTTATTTGCATGTTCATATTTGTAATTTTCTGATATTTTTCGTCTTTCGGCTCAATTGTATACCAAGATACAACATACTCACAAAAAGATGCCACATTAATTTATGTGCCGTTTGAGGATACGAACCCGCATCTCCAGCGCCAGCCGATTACTTAGACCGCGCCTTACTCCACTAGGCTACGGTTCACTTGATAATAATGGCGAAAATATGAATTACATTACCTATTCCTATTATCGAACAAAGTTGATTACGGTGTTATTTTGTAGACTTTAAGGTTCAAATTTCAACTACACCATATGTGATAATAATAACTGCTCAATTGGCTAAAAGATAAGGTTGAAATTAGTATAGATTTCTCGTTTAGTTCAATAGATTACGCTTGATACAGCTTGTTGCACTACCGTCATTTTGTTTTTTACTTCAAAAACTTATCTGCTGTATGAGCTGCGGCTATAGTATTTTAATATCTGTGACAGCGCGCTAAGGTTGCAATTAGAATACTTCTTTGTCTTATTTACTAAACTGTGATTGAAGGTAACTTTATAATTCGTGGTAATTTGCATTGGTGTTAATCCTCCTCGTAATATTATTCAATTTATTAAGTTGTTGATCAGTTTTTTGAGTAAATTGAAAGTATGGATCGAATAACAACATTTTTGAAAGCTAAAATTGTTATTCTCTGGAAGCAAGAATAGAGGCATAACGGTAAGAGTTACGATAAAAATATAGATATTATATACCTATTTAATGCTTAATCATGTTACATTTTCATTTACAAGTTAGATTTTTGGAGTTTCTTTTATTTATTATCATTTTCATTACAGAGAAATACAGTGCGTAGATGGATTCGAAGGTATCAAGCGACGGCTGATATAAAATGTGAACGCCAAGGACCTCGCCCAGTTGCTTACACTCATGAATCAGAACGGCACCATGATATTGTGGAAGTTCACTCAGTGGCACCCTTCAACCCTAAAAACGTATAAGACTTAAGAACAAGCGGGCGGTTAACATAAGGTAGGTAAGTAAATGATTATAATAATATTCTTTAAAATAAAATCACAAAAAAAAAACAGATTTGAAAAGGTTTATTATTTTAGGTTACTGGAAGGAGATGGATGTCATAAATGGGCCCAGGCGAGCTAGTGGAAATGAACAGTGAGCGATACCTTGAAGTGTTGAAAGACGTAATGCTGCGCATAATCAGTGCGGGTCGCATATCCAGAAGGACAAATTTACCTGGTTCAGGATAACCTTTTAGTGCATCCCGAATTGTGCAAGACTGGCTAAATGCACAAGAAGATATAACGGTGTTTGAGTGGCCGCCTAAAAGCCCGGATCTTAATCCTATAAAAAACTTGTGGGGTCAGATAATATTATATTATTATTATACCTAATCCTATTACTCTTGTTTACAAGTTTAGTAATCTTCTAATGTGTTAACGATGCACCATCTGACCTCACATATTTTTCTAATGTTGTGTTAAAAGGGTTACTTATCAGAAAATGTGATCAAAGAGGAAGATGTATATTGCTATACAATACTGTTATAGTTTAGCATGTTGGTTCTTTCTTTGTGATTCACAGGCATAAATAACATTTCATTTTTCAACCATTCTTTTATATTCAAAGATTATACAGAGTGTAAAAAATTAATGTTTGCAACTTTAAATAAATAAGTAAATAAATATTGTAGTTATGTTTCTAGAACTATGTGTAATATTAAACATTTTATACTTCACTTAGACCCTAAGTGAAGTAAACATTTTATACTTAGGGTATTGTGTTTTGTCAATAAATTTACGTTCTAAAAATAAGTAAATCTAAAAATAAGTAAATCTAAAAATAAGTAACCCCAATTTAACTCAGATAGAAAAACTGTATACTCAACCAGGAAATGGACTCCATGTAGTCCTAGAAATGTAATTCGAGAAATAAATTAATATTGTTTATACAACAAGCCTATCTTTTCTTACAAACCTCATACCTACTATAAAATTTGATTCCTTAAATAATAATTAACAAAAGTGCTTATGAGAATAAAAAAATAATTATACGAAATAAAAAAAGAACTTTGTGTCCGAGGATTTGAACCCCCGGTTACGTATTCACAAAGCATAGGTCATAACCACTAGACCAACATGACATTTACACAAAGTTTCAAAAAACTTCAATGCTTTCATGTCATTATCAAGGGGGGTCCCTTTTCTCTGAAGCTTACTGTACATATTACCAAGAGTTGAATATTTACACCAGATTCATACTCATTTCTAGATAATAGCAAAGGAAGAATAGGTAACTTTGTCCAGGCTTCTGGGACCTATTTTACACCTCCCCTATATTCAGGCCCAACTCTTGCCCCTTGTAGTAACCTACCACAATATAGCAATGCAATAAAAAACGACGAGTTATTGGTATAGTTGCTCACACTAAACCACCCCCAATCAAATAACTGCAGCTTGGTGGATCCAATAGCTTATGTATAATTATTTTATGTTAAAAATACGTACCTTGTAATCTTGATCTTAAAGTATCCAGTGGATAAAAAACAGCCATGCCCACAACGCTGCCCTAAAGAGAAAATGTTTACAATGTATATTTTTTGTCAATTCATTTACGGTCATCAATAACAACAGCGATATAAAATATTATTTCCAAATTAAAAGTGTATAAAAACATACCGTGGCTCCGGCAACAGCGTGCACTAAAGTTTCATAACTAAATAATGAATTAGCCATTTTTGGTTAACACAAGGCAGCTACTTGATCAACAAGAAACATCGGAAATCCTTCGCACTTTGACCCTGCCTTCCTGCCTTGAAAGATTTTAAAATCAAACAATATCTTTCGCACTTGAATACGCGAGCATCGTATGAAGTGTAGGCCACAGAGTAAGTAATATACTACGTATGAAGAGGCCGCACTTAGTACATTCATATTGAGCTCACGCACACATACACAAATGAACTAATGTATACTACCAACGTGACACGGGAACGTCAAATGTCAAATTGAAAATGACATTTAAGTAATACCAACCTAAAGAAAGAAGAATGAGTGATGTTCCTCAACTCATCGACATCGATAGTGACGCGCCTTAATATATCGATATCGATTAAATATTTTTAGCGGTTCACAACCGGTACTTAAAATTTAAATTCAATGTCAAAACTCTAAAATAAAACTTCCAGCAACAACTTATAATTTTATTGTATTTATTGATTGTTATGTCATAAAATAGGTACAAGTAATAAGAGTCAACGACCGGTAGAGGTTAAATTAATTTGCTTTCAAAATATTACAATATATAACTGTTTCAACTAAAACACAGCTTTAAATTAATTTACATAGTATTTTACTACATAAATATTACAAAATATACCTGTTTCAACTAAAACACAGCTTTAAATTAATTTACATAGTATTTTACTACAAAAATATTGCAAAATATAACTGTTTTAACGAAAACACAACCTATTAATTTACAAAATATTAGTGTTTCAACTAACATATAGCTTTAAATTAATTTACATGAAATATATCACAAAATATAACTGTTTTAACTAAAACACAGCTTTAAATTAATATACGTAGTATTTTACTATAAAAATATAACTGTGGCACCAGAAAGGTTAAAAAATATTACAAAATGTTAGTTTTAACTAAAACACAGCTTTAAATTAATTTATAAAGTATATTACTGCAAAAATGTTTCAAAAAATAATTTATTTTTATTGAATTTAATTTTGAAGCATTTATTATGCTGATTGTTCAAATCGATTTACAAAGAGAAAAGAGAATTTGACTTCGGGCGGGATTCGAACTTTTTAGTTAACAATAAATTCGCGGTAAGATCGCGTACCGCGAATTTATTGTTAACTAAAAAGTAGCTTTATTAATTAATTAATTATTTTATTGTTCGCTAATTACAATATATAGGTATCACATTATGAAAGTATTAATGCATAAGAATTTAATAGCATTTTACCTCAAAACTATTCCAAAATACAAAATATCTGGTAGAAAAATATCACAATATAAATATTTTACAATATGTTATAATATATTTATATTTTACTTATTTAATAATCACAGCTCTATCTACGTGAATTATTATAATAATTATATATATTATTTTGGTATATCTAAACTTCCACTTCTACGGTAGACTAAGTCTAAGCAAGGCCTTGCTATCAATAGAACCACATCAAAATTTGTTCAGTAGTTTCTGCGTCCATCATAAACTTTTGATATTGATCAGCCTTTCGGAAACTGGGCGTGAGTCTGATATTCATATCACTTTAAGGTTAATACCTGATTAGTTACACTGCATACACACATGTTTTTTTCTTTATTTTTAATAACTTTATACAAAAAGTACAATCAACACATATTATATTAAGTAGGCAACCATATAGTTTATTTTTATTCATACCTATATTATAGGACTTAAAAATTAAATAAGTAATATATACGTACGTAGTTGTACATTTTAATTATTGTATATGTTATTATTGCATGACCATAGCTTAGCTATAACTACTAAACAAATTATCGCATAATATAGTGTTGGTACTATTAAATCTTGATATCAGCTGGTTTATCCAAAGTTTAGTAGTAATTATATGGTCAATAATATAATAGAATAAATTATTATGTAATAACTAGTGACCATTTTCAATAGAGAAGAAGCGCTACCGCTCCAGCAATGCACTTCTGTAAGCGCACAACGACGGCCACAGTCTTGTGACAGCCTATAGATTGTCATTGGTCGATAGTTAGCCGATAGGTTAGTCGAAAGATAGCCTATAGATTGTTCTCCAGTGATGTCACCGACAGAACAGAAAGTTGAAAATCGACGCCCGAAGTATCAATCTGAAAAAAAAAGTAAATCAAAATGTATATTATGTTACCGCTAAATTTTGCAATGCCGTTGTAAGCATAAGAGAATTAAACATGTGCATATAGGTAAATGCATACATTCATTTCCAAATGTACCTGTTTGTTAATTCTTAAAATAAACATTGATTTTTTTTTAATGTATTTTTTGCTTTTATTAAATACACATACATTATGTACTACATGAATGCACAAAACAGGCTTTTCTTTATAATGTATGATTATCTGAATGCCTAACAACAACTGTACTCAGTTCAGTTAGGTACTTAACTAAAGGTAAACAATATTTATGTGTCTATTTAATTAATATGTTTTATTTAAAAAGTCAGTTATTAAATATTTTTCTGTTTAGAAACTTATTTTGTAGACCAAAAACAGACATCGAACCACTAGTTAGTCAATTAGTTAGCCTAGTTTATTTGTTTAATATAAGTTTTTATAATAAGTTGCTAGAATATTGTACACCTTCAGTTAAGTACCTAACCAAATGTAGTATGGTATGCTTAATCGAGTTTCTTTTGTACTTTAGTTTAATACATTCATGTGTGCACTCATTTTTTTCATGTATCCTGCACTTTTTTCCTCTTAGCTAGCTTAGCATTAATCCCGGTGACATCTGAAGCTTTCACCTCGGAGTCTAGGGACCACTTTATCAATCTATGGATTTGACTAAACTTCAAAAATTTCTGTGAAATGACTGCCACCTGACCTGTATAACCCAATGGTGATATTGAAGCATTGTTCTTCAGTTGTTGGTTTTAAGGCTCCAACTACCCATAACGACTGTCGAAATGTCTAACGAAAATGCAACAATAGCTGTCATTACGAACTCTTTATGCTTATATATTTTAGTCTGGAAGTGCCCATATAGTAATGAACTCGACTGATTCATACGTAATTTAGTAGGGACATAGTCCGACATAGTTTTCTTTAACTTACCGGTCTGGATCTAGAGGAAATTTCGACAAAAATAATTTGCATTTTGGAAATCTCCTTTTGTGGCAAAGCTCACACCTTTTGGTGCCCTTTGTCCCTGGCATGTTTGCAGACAAGTAAATTACACTACTTATAAACTAATAAGAGTCACTGTCTCAAAATAAAAACTAAATATAGCACAAAAACGTTTCCGAAATAGGAATTGAAATATCATACAAAATTGTAAGTCACTGTCTTCAAATACAAAAAGAAAAACATCACATAACATAAGAGTCACTATCTCACTACATAAAACTCGCAAAAAAAGTATGCGTATTGTGTAAATTTTCAAAAATCAAAAAGTGAAATCGCATGCGATACAGCCATTTTGATTTTTTAAATGTCATTTTTTTTTAATTGTCAACATTGGCCAACATTCAGTCGTAAATATTATTGTCTATTTATTGCCTCAGTTGTTGCTCATAGTCTTATGCTGAATGATAATAAGGGCTATTTTTCTTTGAAATCATAGTAGTTCAAACCGATGTTCTAAGTGTCCACGGCCTGGTGTAGGCTGGGAAATACTCAACCGAGTTGAAACGAGTGAACAAGACAACAAAATATTTTATTCAATTTGCAATTGGCATTATTGGAATGATGGAGATGGATGGATGCGGAATGGAACACCGACCGACACCACTGGGCACTGACACCTGACAGTAGTGACAGTGTGACAGTGACACTGATAGTGTATTAAACTGACAGTGAGTGACAGTAGTGACATTACTTCATTGACAGTGACACAAACCTTTTTTTTTTGTATTGATTTTGGCTTGGTTTCAAAGACCTTTGAGCCATGTCTTCATTTTTTGATATTTGATTATCATTATTTGGATGAGGATGAGGATGATGTTGATGATGATGGTGAGTTGGTGACGATGATGATGAAGATCATGATGATTGCTGCCTCAGTAAAGTGGTGGAAACTTAACTAAAGGCTTCTACGGAGATTTGAAACCAACACGAGATGACGAGAAGTCACAATCCACTGTAATATTTCACTTTCCTACTCTTGTGCGCGTTTTCCAAAACGTTATGTCTAAAATTCCACCATATTTGCACATAAAAACTCGAACTCACACGAATTTCGGAAAATAAAATAACACGTGGTGCGTCTCCTAGAATGGGGTTGGCCGGTGAAAGCTAAAACCGGCTAAAAGCAGATGGCGCCAGCATAGCTGGCCCCAAAACATTGCATTTTTGTATGGATAATTTCAGAAAATAATTTCAAACAGCTACAATGACGCGCTGTATTGTTTCTAAATGCTCTGAAGTCGGCACGCACCAAATGCAGAAGGATATAAAAATACGAAAGCTTTGATTAAAAGCCATCCGTCGCCAATTATTAATTATTACCAAAAGTACGAGGTTATGTTGTGGTAAACACTTTGTTGAAAGTGATTATGAAATAATAAGTAAATACACAGGTAAGCTACTTATGAATAAATCTTTGACTAACTATTATCTTTTCAATAATTCTTAGCGTAGCAAGGTGTATTGTCAACCACATTTCGCCTGATATCCTAAGTCCCATGTAAGGGGGCGAGGATATTCTTACACTTATATTTCAATATTTCGTTCATGCCTATTTAAAATGTTAAAAATCACTTGTTTTAGGAGTTACAAACCAACACAAATTCTTGAAGAAAGGTGCTACACCATCTATTTTTCCATGGAATACACGAGCAATCTCCGGGCACTGAATAAGATGACAAGATCTTCAGTCATCAATCATCGTTCAAAATACTTACATTAGAGGATATTGCAGAAAAACTATGAAGAATCTACAGTACAAATAGTTACTTTAACTACAATGAAAACTTTGAAACAAAATAAAACATAGCATTGGTATTATGTTAGACAACTGACACAAATCAAATGTTTGATGTTTGATAGTGTGACCAAAGTTAAAATTCCGTAGACCGTAGAGGGAGTATATCCGTTAAACTGACAGCAAAACCTACCGTGTAATGGACCCCTTAAGACCCCTTAGCTCTTGGGCCGCTTCGGCCCATAGAGTAAAGTAATACATCGGAAGAAGAAGAAGTAATGCTTCGGCCCATCGGCGTGCGCGTACGTGATCTGTGATCTGACATCTGTCAAAATTATCAACACAGTGTAATTTTTGTTGTTTTTGTTTTTTGATAATTTTAATCACAGCAAATATTAGGATTAATTCTTTATCATAGACGTTGATACTTGTAATTTATTAGCGGATCATGAAGGTGTTCATGGCAGAAGACAATCTATGCGCTCAAAATTTATTAAAGCTAGTGTCTCATGGAAATGCTATAGTTGCTGAAATTCTGAGACTGAAAGATCATAAACCTTCAGCTTATCTGTAAGTATCTCCTGACATTTATTTTTTATATAGGACACGTCAATTTTATTTCACTTCGCGGCTGTCCATCGCCTGATGGTAAGCTGAAGGCAAAGTCTCGGAAAAGAGAGTCACCATTATAGACACGTACCATGTTACAATGGTGGCACTCAGCTTAACTAAAATCTTCAAACTGTGATGTAACTGTAATATGGTGAAACAATGTTTCTCGCTAATAAAGATTCCTTTAAAATAAAATGGTGCTAAGTAATAGTTAGACCATATACCTACCTAATTAGAGTGGACGAGACGGCCCTAAAGGTTATTTTTTAATTGCTATGTATAATATGAATGTATTTACTAAAAAAGTCTCTTAAAATGTTCATTTGCAGTGTAGAATCCAAATTACAAGCAACAATTGGTTTCGGTCTAGATACAGCAATGCAATAAGACTTACATCCTATATAGATCATTCTGTTATTCATTGTTTTGTGTCTCGATAAAAAAAAACATTAATAATATTATACCTAGTAAGATTTGATGTATACTCTGGTGCTGGCTTTCCTCTTCAGGATGGGTGCCCAGCAGCATTGGCTCTCACATAAACTCTTATCTATATCCATATTATAATGTTAATACATATATTATCATATAGTTTAAATAATTTATCAATTTACAGCTTAAATAATAAAGAAGCACAGCAGAAGTATCAAGATGTTATTATGGATTTCAGTTACTTTAAGATTTCTGATGTACAAGAAAAAAAAATTAATATGAATTCTGTAAGTATGAGTTGTCACATACAAACCTCTCCGGGCCTAACATTTATATGGGCTTACGATCTGGGCTCTTGCCGCTATCCTGTACTGGCCCATTCTCATTACACATGACTGTAATGCCGGATTATTCCAGCAATGGCAAGAATAATTGATTACTGCTTCTAGTCTAGCACAACTTGGTTAACTCTACAATGTTGTGGGTCTCTTACAAACCTCTCTAGGCCTAACATTTATATGGGCATATGATCCGGGCTCTTACTGTTATCCTGTACTGGCTCATTCTCATTACACATGACTGGAATTCCGGTACATTCCAGCAATGGCAAGAATAATTGATTATGCTTCCAGTCTTGCACGACTTGGTTAACTCCTAATATTGTGGGTCTCATAACAAAAAAAAAGGAATCTCATAACGAAGCATTAGAAATTTATTTGATTACCTGCTTTATAAATCAACTACATTATACTGCTGACTTAATTACCTATTTTACTCTGTCAATGAACCTGCTTATGCATATAAATAAAATGTAAATGGTATGTAAATAAAGCTTTTTTTAAGTGCAAAACAATCATGTTCGTTAAGGTAAAACACAGAATGTGTAATATTGATAGAGTACAATCTAGTGCATTTCTCAGACAGAAAGACATTTATTATTAGGGAGCATTATGCTGTGCAAGTTAAGCTGTCAGTCCTGATTATCATAAGACGAACATCTAAGGCAGTTGTTATAAGGGGAAATGGGTAAAATGATCCACACAGAAGGGCTGATCACCTGTCCCCACTGGAAGTAGTAGTAGCAGCCCAGGGTCGTCACAGCTTCACATCCAGGGTTGAACAAGGTGTTATTGTTAGATTTTTTTATACTCCTTTAGTCGCCCACTTGATGGAAAGTGGTTACCGTGGCCTGTGGACGAGTGCAACACCAGGGCCAGGGGAGTCACACTCATGCTGATGACCTTTAAGTAAAGAGAGATAGATTCTGTACCGCCAGCAAAGAAGGAGAGCGGCAACACACACAGGAACGGAAAAAATCACGAAATATTACCAGGGGTATATTGAGATAACACATGTATTTTTTTCTATAACGCGCAATTTTTTTCACGGTGCGGTGCTTCATTTTTTTTTCTAGCATGAAATAAAAAATACACGTGATTTTGAGGGGGGTAAAACATTACTAAAAAAAACATCACATGATTAATGGACAGCCCCTAAGGAATACAATAAGAGAAGTTTATATTATTTGTTAAACTCATCATCATCTGCATATAGACGTATTCTCCTGATTGCATCCGTGGCCAAGATGACCTCGAAGCTCAGGGTCCGCCTTCCGGCTCTTCCTTCTCCACTTCGCACGATCTTGGGCGTCCATGGTAGTGAGACCATTAGCACGCATATCACCCTCCACGACGTCAAGCCAGGACTTCTTTGGCCTACCCCTTTTACCTGGACCCGGCGGGGGTACCATTGCCAGGCATTTGTTCCCCACGTAGCCTGGCGGTTGCCGCAAGACGTGGCCGCACCAGCGAAGGCGGCTCTCTTGCATTTTATCCGCGATGTCACGGACATGGAGGCTGCCGCGGATGCGAGAGTTCCGTACGCGATCTTTACGCGTAACGCCGCACATCCACCGCAACATTTTCATCTCCGTGACACGCAGCTCTTGCTTGTGTCGCTCGAGCAGCGGCCACGCCTCACAACCATACAAGAGAACAGGCCAAATGATCGTCTTATAGACCTGCCCCTTCAACCTGACTGGCATTTTAGGATCACAGGTGACGCCAGTCATTTCTCGCCACTTGGCCCACGCGGCAGCAATGCGTGCCTTGACGTCGTGGTCGATCTCACCGGTCACATGAAGTACAGATCCCAGGTACTTAACCTGGTCCGTGCGCTCGACCAAATCATCGCCTATGCGGACGGGTGTGGGATCTGTGGAGTTTAACGCTAAGTATTCTGTCTTATTTGTTAAACTA
Organism: Eilema depressum; assembly: GCA_914767945.1. Lineage (NCBI taxonomy): Eukaryota > Metazoa > Arthropoda > Insecta > Lepidoptera > Erebidae > Eilema > Eilema depressum. The sequence goes on along the minus strand of OU612025.1, from coordinate 12,235,516 downwards.
TTGCATACTAAATTAAATGGAATGATTTACAGAAATTGCAAGACCTAGATGATGAATTAAAGGAGAAATATTTAGAACTTATAAACAGATTTTATTTGCTCTTTGAAAATATCTATCAGTATATAGTTGATTTAAATTTCTTCATTGAACAGTTGAATGATAATACATTCATTCAACAAAATATAGAAACAGTATTGAAGGATGTCGAAGGAAAGCAACTCTTGGTAAGTCAACATCTGAACATAAATTATTTTTCATCCCACCATCTCGGAAAGAGTATTTTTGCTCTTCGATAACTGAGCGTAAAAGTCGTTTTTATCCTCTAGAGGATAAAGTAAATTTGAATTTAGAACATCGTGTGTACTAGGTTTGTGAACTCAAAACATCATTAAACCTATTTACTTCTACCTCTATGGTGCCGAATTTATCATGCAACTTTTTTTTAATTTATGAAAAACTCAGACTCGGAACCTCCTTGGTGTACTTTTTTTTAAATTTGCTTTGCGCGCATCAATTTTTTCACGTCATATTGTTGAATTTTTATTTTTTTGTATTTCATTATTAGTATTAATACACATATTATACAGCCTCCGTGGCGTAGTGGTAGTGAACGCGGCTGCTACGCAGGAGGCACGGGTTCGATCCCCGCTCAGTGCAAATATTTTTTATGCATGAAAATGGATATTTGTCGTGCCTTGGAGAGCACGTTAAGCCGTCGGTCACGGATGCCATACAAACATCTATGGCAGTCGTTACGGGTAGTTGGAGCCCTAAAAAGTTCAACAACAACGGTCTAGCTGCAATGCTTCGATATCGCCTAATGTCACCATTGGGTTGTGGAGGTCAGATGGCAGTCGCTTCACGGCAAATATCGAGGTCCAGCCAAATCCGCTGTTAAGACTGGTAAAGCGGACCCCGGATTCCGAGGTGAAAGCTTCGGATGCGACTGGGAATTAACGCTAGGAAGGAGAAGCATTTCATTATTTCCTCGCTGAGGTGGGATGAAAAGTTACGTGTTGCACTCGAGTGTAAAGATTTTTCACCTTGTGCTCTTTTGATTCCCTCGCTAACGCTCAAGATTCTATATTGTGAATCACTCGCCGCGCTCGTGATTCAAATTTAGAATCTTTCGCTTGCTCGGTCATCAAAACTGAGCACGCGGTTAAAAAGCAACTTTGCACTCTTCTATAACAAATAACTATTTCATCCCTTCTATTCGAAAAGTGTCACTTTGTTCCTCTATAAGTAGAAGCAAAGTAGCACTTTTCTGTTCAGAGCTTTTTAGCGGGCGGAAAAGTGATTTGAATTTGGAACATCATATTATTCATAGAAATAGAACCAATTTTTTTTTGTTACTGGCTGGTTCGTGTTGGCTGCACGGGGCGCAGCGGTACGGTGACCCGTGCTACGTAAAAAAACAAGCGCGCGTATGCCATCTCTGTTCTTGTATTATGGAATCAAAGAATCAATTTCGTTTTTCAGTTTAGGCACAAAAAGAGCACATGAACGTCAAAATATTACAATTATGTCAAGAATTATGACAACAATACATAATGTAAAATAAATCATTTAAGAATGATTCTCTGATTACAGATTAGGTACAGTACCTATGTATTTTTCTCATAGAAAGGGGATGAAAAGTAGAGTATATAACTCGAGAGCAAATTATTTTTCCCTCGGGCGATATACTTTGAACCCCTCGCTGTACTCAGGTTTCTACGTTATTTCTAGAAACCTTCGCTAAAGCTCGGGGTTCTATTCTAGAAACCTTCGCTACACTCGTGGTTGAAAGTGCACCGTCGCCGTAAAAAATACTATTTTGCTCCCTTGTTATACAATCTACTATACCCACCTTTATAAAATCCTTCTTACTATCCCAGAACTTTAAGCGGGGAGTGTAAAATATCTGTAACCGTCAAGGTAAGGACCATAATTCTAGAATCTGCAGCTTCTAGAACGGTGGCCCGTAACTTCTGGACTACATCCTAGCCTAGCCGGTTGACCTCCTGACGCTCCCGTCCGCATCGCTCGTCAAGTCGTTGCTGGTTCCGGTGCAGGTTCACCGATGCCGTCCAGCAAAAGCCGTCGAACTACCGTACTCCAGGCCTCGCTCTATCTATACAATTATTGTACTTATCGATCCTAACGTTTTTACCCCTGACTGAGTTTAGATCACCCGTTGACTGTTTCGGCTTAAAGTAACAGCCGTAGGTATATTATGAACTGAATTCGCCGCTCACCACTCACCAGAGTGCCTGGTGTGATTTTTTTTCACATTCACCGGTGGCGAGTAAACCGTGATTTGTATGCGCAAAAAATGTTTCAAAAGTTAGCCGCCAGGTAGCGCTAATATCATACAAATCATTATTTACTCGTCACCAGTGAATGTGACAAAAAACTCTCACCATCTCTGAAGACCTCTTCTACCACCATGGTGTGCTTCGTGAGTACCATGTGAGCTCTTTCAATGAACTTCATTATCACTTCTATTGTTTTAGTGTGAAAGTTTGTATCTTTATGGTGCTATGCTTTTATTGTGCGATCTGTATATTCCTGGCCCTATGAGAGAGAGACTGCTGGTTGCTTTTTATCGCTACAGTACAAGTCAATCTCAGTCTAATATTGACGATGTATGTAAACTTCTAAGGGACACTGGCTATGATCAACTCAATGGCAAAAGACCTGCAGATTATCCTGTAGAGTATTTTAGGTAAGTGGTATCAATTTATCATGACAATTAATATTAAATTACTAGCTTTTGCCCGCGGCTCCGCCCGCGTGGATGTCGGTTATCGCGACCAAACATAGCCTACGTCCTTTCTCAAGGTCTAATCTACCCCTATACCAAATTTCATCAAAATCGGTTCAGCGGTTTAGTCGTAAAAGCGAGACAGACAGACAGAGTTACTTTCGCATTTATAATATTATTAGTAGGGATGTATTGTACCAATTTTTAATTATGGTGTGCACCATTTCAGCCGCGTTACTATTCGCAGTGAATTTATTGAAAAAGTTATAGGGAAATTAAGATCGGAAGATATTTACAACCAACTAGCAGTTTACACAATTCCAGAGCATCAGGCATCAGCATTAGCTACACAAGCTAGTATGCTTGTGGTTTGTTTATTTTTTGCACCACATTACCTTCATATGGATACTTCTAGAATGAGAGAAATTGTGGATAAATTCTTTCCAAATAATTGGGTTGCACCAATTTATATGGGTGTGACTATCAATATAATTGATTATTGGGAAAATTTCAAGGCGGCTAAATCTGCTCTAAACAATACCTGTAATGCCAAATTAGTTAAAGAAATATTCGCAAAAAGAGGTGCATCTATACCTATGCTCACCCATAAAACACACCAGTTATTGAAAGAAGGGACACTGACCGATGACTTTGTGTTGGATAACATAAATAAAATATTGAATTTGCTATTAAACTCTAATCTAGTTTTGAGGTGGTTACTATTACACAACACAGATGTAATATTTTATGATCATAATAAAAAAAGCAAACAGCTCAAAGAGCTTGTATTGAAAGAAACTAATTATTCACCTTTAGAAATTTTGGAACTTATGATAAGTACAGCAGAATTAGAACTGAAAGTCAGAGAAATATTAAATAAATTGTTGGAAAATAGAGCAGAATCATGGAATAATAATAAAAGCCGTGCAATAGAAGCAATTAATAGTTTATCGGAACTTTTTTCGGGGGCCAAAAATATTACAAAAATACAGGAAAATGAACAATTGAAATTATGGTTTGATAATATTGCTAAACAAGTGGCATCGCTAGGTGAACCAATTTCATCAAAATCAATCAAAAAAGTAACTCAACTAATACAAGCATTAGATGAAGTAGAAGAATTTCATGGTATAAAAAGTACTTCAACAATTGTGCAGTTTCTTTCTGAAAGTAAGGAAGCATTAAAAAATCTTCTTAGGGCTGCATCTTTAAAAGAGGATTTCTTGGTTACTTTAGAGACAATTGCAGATGTTAGTTATGCTTGGTGCACAATCGACACCTATACAAACTACATGCAAGATAGCATTAAGGGGAATCCAGCTGTAACAAGCAGACTCAGAGCACTTTTTTTGAAGCTGGCCAGTGCTATGGAAATACCATTATTAAGGATTAATCAAGCTCATAGTGACGATTTGGTATCAGTATCCCAATATTACAGCAATGAACTAATTAAATATATTCAAAAGGTACTACAAATAATTCCAGAAATGGTTTTTAGTATTGTAGAAAAAATAATTGACTTGCAAACATGGGCCATTAAAGAAGTACCTACTAGACTAGAAAAGGAGAAATTAAGAGATTACGCCCAGTTAGACCACAGAATGGAAGTTGCCAAGCTGACCCATTCGGCTTCTACTTTCACGACAGGTTTGTACCTAATACTTTCAGTTAATATCTAATAGATAGTTGAACTGAACTACCTGGACACGTCCCGAATTTTCGAAATTCCCGTATACATGCGTCTCGGGGCGATGCGACGCTCGAGCCTCTATCGATACTCTTAAGAACTATAGGACAGGGTTGGTTGTCTAGATAGCTCAGTTCATCAGAGTAATCCCCCAAAGATTTATATATTGACACCTTCTTTCCCGGTTTTTAAATTTTAAGACCATCTTCTAAAATAATTTACTTTGCAGGTATTTTAGATATGAGGTCGACATTAGTCGGTGTAATAAGAGTTGATCCTGCTGAATTGTTAGAAGAAGGATTACTTAAAGAGCTAGATAGACATATTGGTAAAAAATTCGTAGAATTTTTGGAACCTCAGAAGAAATATCAACTTACATCAGCTAACTTGCTGTCACGATTGCAAAAATTAGCTGCAAGCATGGATGGCTACAGAAGATCATTAGAATATATTCAGGACTACATAAACATTCATGGTTTAAGGATTTGGCAGAAGCAGGTAATTTTAATACCGTCAACTAAGGCGGTATCAATATTGTCGTCCTTATAAATCACTACTTAGTTATTTTTTGATCTATTCTTAATTATGTTTTCATCCAAAATAACGGAGCTTGCTTAATCCTTTTATTTTATAAGCACCTCTATACAAAAAAATTATTACCAATAAGAGCTCGTCTTGCACATTTTATTTAGTTTAGCAGTTCCTCTAGCCAACTTTTAATTCCATTTTCAGAGCCTGAATACCAAGACGAGAGAGGGATTTATTTTTATTTTTGAGCCCATATTAAATCAGACGTCTTAGATCTCAAACTGGAACAAATTTTATTTTTGTAATTGGCAAATGTTAGACGCGCACTCGCTACTAAAATTGAAGTTGTTTTAATAGATTCATAACGATGTTGATTGTTTATTTTAGATATCAGCGATCATAAATAACAGTGTAATCAAAGAAATCAGTTATCGTAAAGGTGTTACGCTGTATAGTCCTTCAGCTGGATTTATGGGCAGTCTCGCTCGACAAATACCTCAGTTATTGGATGCGAGGTACCTAATTTAAAATTTAAGACTTGATTTTTTTTTATCTTTCCTCGTTATGAAATAAGTAGCCATATTATTAGGTAAACTGGGTTGTTTCATAAGACTACTGTATATACTGTATGGTTATTGAATTAGGCATCCATCTCACCATCACCATCTCCACAGCCATTCAGATCATTTTCAAGATGTTTTATGATCACCATACAAAATCTAGTCCATACCGTATAGGTAAATTGTAATAGCAATCACTATAATATTATGTTCGTTACTGTATGATGTAGCATTTAACGACTAATTTGATTTAATCAGCGGATGCCTCCTATGATGATTTCTTTATGTAAAAGCGTCAAAGAATAGTTTTATAAGTTTACGTAAAGTTGGAATATACGCGTCGGTAAAATACGAGTAGTTAAATAAAAACTATAAGTAGTAGGTACCGAGTAAAACGGGGTGAATAGGGTTCAATGGGTGAATAAAGATAAAATAGTCGTTAGATTTTTTAAATAATTTCTTTTTTAAAATTTTAAGTAGATACATAACATTACATAGTTTCACTTGAAAGAAAATAACTACAGAATTTAGCTGACCATTTTATTTTCTATTCACCCTTGATCCCAATTCACCTCGATTTACGATACTATTTAACACGCTCTGTGTCTAATTCATTAAACCATGATTGATTTACAGATGCTGCACATATATTGACGTATGTGGCGCTTGGTACGACATAAAAACTCAAAATGAAATTATGAACAATAAAACATTCTCTAAATTGAATGATGCTGTTGGAGTTGTTGGTCTTCACGGATTAGATACTTTATATGGTTTTATGATCAAAAATCAAATGCAACATGTTCAGGACATATTTAGAAACAATTCAGACAAGCTGGCTGTAGGAGGCATGGGTGCAGATATGAGAGAATTGGAGTCTATACTTATTAGAGGCTACAGAGTATTTCAACAATTATCAGATGTGCTCGTTCTTATTGGGACCATACAGCTTATCAGAAGACATATTGCATACCAATTAAACACGAGTTGTAAATTTGATTCAGCTCAATTAGAAGCTTCCCTGAGAACTATGAATGAGTAAGAACTTTTTATTTTTACCTTTAAAAATATAAGTGTGTTCAGGTCTTAAAACTACATTTTGCAGTTATATAGGTGTGCCTACTCTTAAAGTAACAATCATAGAATCGAGAGAGAGAGAGAGATAGCATTTTGCATTCTGAGGTTCGAGGGCGAACTATCAGCTGGAACTACAGATGAATCGAACTCTGTAAATTCCAATGCACCATATTACGGTATTATCCATGGGAAAATCATGTATGCTGATGATATTGCGCTCATGGACGCGGACAGGAGCAGATTGGTGCGACGCGTGAAAGGATGGAAAGAAGCGCTTGAGAACGGCGGTCTGAAGCTAAATGTAGCGAAGACAGAATACTTAGCGTTAAACTCCACAGATCCCACACCCGTCCGCATAGGCGATGATTTGGTCGAGCGCACGGACCAGGGGCCTTACTCCGAAAATCGAAAACTATCGTATTCGTTGACGTTTCGGCCATTTAGCTACCCCGAAAGTGTTTCGTGTCGTATTTCGTATCCGTCTTCGATCGTTTGATATTGAGGTTGTCGATCGTTGTCGGTGCACCTACTCCCAAAATACATTTGACGTTTTCGTTGTCGTTGTTTGACAAGTAATTTTGCGGATTATTACTTGAAATTCAACGAAAGCTATATACCTTTCGTAAGGCTTTCGAAGCTGAATTTTTATCTAAGAAAATGGCGAGATTTTTATTGTTGGACGAAATGATGAGGGAAGAAGCGGCTGAGCGAAGTCAAAATCGTCACCGGCTTCGTGAAAAAAAATTTTTGAGGCAAATTCCGGACATGGAATTTGTCTCTAATTTTATAGATTGACGAGGGTACTTTTTGAGGAGCTATGCGAGGAAATTATTCCTCTACTTCCTCAAAAAAACAACATTTTGGCAAAGGGGCATTGAACCAAACCAACAACCATTATCCATTACGGAAGTATTTGATGACCCCAGTAGATGGCGCTACACACATACAGACACCATGACGGGCACTCATCTCTATTAACTTAATAGAGATAGTGCATACGGGTATCAAAGTTTCAAATTTGAAATTGTCAAACTGTCAAAGTACGTATTAAAAACATAGAACAATATTATGGCACGAGGGTTTTTAAGATCCTTCACATTAAATAAACGTAAATTCTTGAAAAATTACATTTTAGTGATCTACCAGTACCTTTGTAATAAAAATCTCATATATTTTTTAATTTGACGCTCTTTTCATGAGAATACAAATATATTTGTTGATTTTTCATTTGTTAACGGTTTTTAGATGTTTATAATATATCGGTCCACACTATTCATCTAGACTCGATCGTTAGTCTATGATTCCGAAGACGGCGGCATCCGTCAGTCGTTACCGAAAGGTTTTCAGAGTAACTTTAATGGTCCGTGATCGGCGACCGTTCGTTTCGATCCGAAACGTTCATGTTCGTTTTTGGGAGTAAGGCCCCAGGTTAAGTACCTAGGATCTGTACTTCATGTGACCGGTGAGATCGACCACGACGTCAAGGCACGCATTGCTGCCGCGTGGGCCAAGTGGCGAGAAATGACTGGCGTGACCTGTGATCCTAAAATGCCAGTCAGGTTGAAGGGGCAGGTCTATAAGACGATCATTAGGCCTGTTCTCTTGTATGGTTGTGAGGCGTGGCCGCTGCTCGAGCGACACAAGCAAGAGCTGCGTGTCACGGAGATGAAAATGTTGCGGTGGATGTGCGGCGTTACGCGTAAAGATCGCGTACGGAACTCTCGCATCCGCGGCAGCCTCCATGTCCGTGACATCGCGGATAAAATGCAAGAGAGCCGCCTTCGCTGGTGCGGCCACGTCTTGCGGCAACCGCCAGGCTACGTGGGGAACAAATGCCTGGCAATGGTACCCCCGCCGGGTCCAGGTAAAAGGGGTAGGCCAAAGAAGTCCTGGCTTGACGTCGTGGAGGGTGATATGCGTGCAAATGGTCTCACTACCATGGACGCCCAAGATCGTGCGAAGTGGAGAAGGAGGAGCCGGAAGGCGGACCCTGAGCTCCGGGGTCATCTTGGCCACGGATGCAATCGGGAGAATACGTCTATATGCAGATGATGATGATACGTACAAGTGTCTGGCGGTTCACTATAGCGTAATAATCCCCATATGTAAGTATGTATGGTAGCAAGAGTTTGGTGTGGGGAAAATATTGAGATGGTAGAAAAAAAAAAGTTGATAGTAAGAAAATATAAATATTATTATAAGTATAAAAACGATGTGGCATAAACAAGAGTGCAGTGTCGTGAGTCCAAAACATCTCAACATACTTTCTTTGACGATCTCGCGATAAAGAGTGTTTGTCTTGGCATTCTGGTAAAAAAAAAAGTCTGTCCAGTGATCTCAAATGCCTAACAATTGAATACGTCTTATTAACCACGAAATTAAAAATATCTTCAATTCTTAATTCTTTACATATCTATTTATTGTGATAAACATTCTTACAACAGTTACAACTTGCTTGTTTTTTGTTGGAAGCACTATCAAATAGGCTATTTGACAACATTAAAAATATACTACAAATTATAATCATCCTATTAGAAAATAACGTTAAAAGACCTACGAGACTACAATTTACTCTCAAATGTGTGTATTTTATGAGAATTTCAATTATAAAAATGTTAAATTTTGTTGATTTATTGTCTATGGCAAAAACGCTCGTGATTGGTCAGAGCTCTGGGTGACGTCATTCCTACAAAATATCTCCAGTTTTATGAGCTATTATTGTTTGTTTCGGTGTTATTATTTGGTTTTTCCTTGATTATCGCGAGTTTTATGGACATATTTTGTGATTATGTTCGAAATGGATACAAATTTTGTGCGAGCTGATGATAACAGCAACTTACAGTGACGTCAATACTCACACGCATCGCCATTTTGATTAAATATAGCGTTTTTCGCGCACTTTTGAAAATTTAAACTTTATCATTGATTTTTTAACATACTGCATTGTTTTTTTACAAAAATATTAATGTGATATGTTTATACTGTAATAAGCAATCATTAAAAGTGGTTTTTGAACATTAGGCAAACAGCCTATTGCTTTGTTTACAATACAACTACAGTTAAAAGGCGTTACTATAACGTTATAGCTCTTAAATTAGTTACGTTAATTATTATATTAAAATGATAATATAGAAAATTATTTATCTTTATTGTCGTGACTATAAAACAACAGAATAATAAATTACATTTTTTAGAAATCATAAAATATAAGTACATACTAAGTACATAATGTTGCCGTGCCCATCATAGGAAAGTCGTATAGAGCAACAAATTAAATGTACCTATCGATTTAATTTGTTAAGATACAATACAGCTGACGGGAATTTACGAAACTAAACTGTTCAGATAACTGACAAGTTAAGGCAACTAATACATTCACGAAACTGACGAGTTACGGCAACTGACAAATTAGGGCAACTGATAAGTTAGGGCAATTGACAAGTTAGGGCAACTGACGAGTTTACGAAACTGACAAATTAAGCAAATTGACAAATTAGGGCAACTGACAAATTAAGGAAATTGACGTGTGGCCAAATCCTGTATTATTTTTTAAATGAGTAATTTCTCGTAACGCATGCACTAGTTTCCTAAATAATTGGCATACCCCAGCTCTATGTAATGGATATACTCGTATATATTTTTCAGGTCCATCATAAATGAATTAAAAACTTCGGTTAATTCTGAAACAAAGCCGAAGATATCATCATTGCTAATCTATAAGCTAGAAGAGCATTTTGTAAGATGTGGAATTTATGAACCATATCAAAAAATATATGTGAAAAATGCACCAGAATTGGTGAATGCTGATATGGGCCGTATTTTATTTGTACTTTTGGTATCACAGTTGCCTAGATTACAAATATGTTATACTACAGGTATCACAGTCATAAATTCATATATTTTAACTACATATTGAAGACTTGAGTGGAAGAAGGAGGTAACTAACAATTTCTAAATATTGAGATAATCGGCTTCAAAGTTTGAACAATTCATTTGCAAATATTATGTTTTCTGGTTATTTATGTCAAAATATTAAGGTGTCAAATTATTGTAATTGTCCATATTTATTATTAGGGAAGCATAAAAATATAAATGAGTGGATGGAAATTAATTTATTTGACAAAATGTGCATATACATTCTTCATCCACTGACAATGTAATATGATATTATGCATACTAAGCATGGAAGAAGGGAATATATAACATTATATATATAAAGAACTAGCTATTGCCCGTGGCACCACCCGCGTAGATGTCAGTTATCGCGACTAAACATAGCCTATGATATTTTTTTATACAATTGAGGTCGCAGACAAGCACACGGTCCTCCTGGTGGTAAGTGGTTACCGCCTATGGCCTATGGGCGAGTGCAACACCAGTGACGCTCGTGCAGCCGACGCTGTAAGAACAGAGAGATTCTGTGCCGTCAGCGCAAGAGATAAGTAGGCCTTTAGTTATCCCACTGATAACACAAAACCTCTCCAGTGAGCTCTGGCTACCCTAATCACCGTCGGAAACAACACGATTTTAAGCCACGGTCTTCTGTAGGGCGGAGGTTCTTCTTCAGTCGGACTGCTTGATTGGGACGGATATACCGTCGTGTCCTTTTCTTTTTTTTATACAACTTAAGTCGCAGACAAGCACACGGCCCTCCTGATGGTAAGTGGTTACCGTGGCCTATGGGCGAGTGCAACATCAGGGTAGTCACACTCGTGCTGCCGACCCTGTAAGATCAAAGAGATTCTGTGCCGTCAGCGCAAAAGATAAGTAGGACAAAGCCTTTGATTTTACACTGACAGCACAAAACCTCTCCAGTGAGCTCTGGCTACCCTACTCACCGTCGGAAACAACACGAGGTTATTAAGCCGCGGTCTTTTGTAGAGCGGAGGTACTTCCCCAGTCGGACTGCTTGATTGGGACGAATGTACCGTCGTGTCCTATTTTTTTTTTATACTACTTAAGTGGCAGACAAGCACACGGCCCTCCTGATGGAAAGAGGTTACCGTGGCCTATGGGCGAGTGCAACATCAGGGGAGTCACACTCGTGCTGCCGACCCTGTAAGAACAGAGAGATTCTGTGCCGTCAGCACAAAAGATAACCTCCTATATTGGTAGCTATGTCCTTTCCTAAGGTCTAATCTATCTCTGTACCAGATATCATCAAAATTGGTTAGGTGGTTTAGGCGTGAAAGCGTAACAGACAGTTACTTTTTTATTTTTTCATACTACTTAGGTCGCAGACAAGCACACGGCCCTTCTGGCCCTAACTTTGGCATTTAATATAATATTAGTATGGATTAGAATGGATATTGTATACTCTAAGGGATATACATATTGCAACTTTTTGTCATCGGCAATAATGTTATCAATATTATTGATATTCTGGTTTTAGGAATTTTATCTGTTTTTAATATTTTAACTTACGTTTTTACAGAAATAAATTAGTGAGTAGGTACTCGGATATCTGTGGTAGGTTCTATATTTTCTTCCAACCTTAATGTCTGCTGCTCAAACTTTTAACATATAGATATATCATCATCATCTCAGTGTTGAAGCCGTCACAGTTGAAACTTTTTTTTACTTTAAAACAGTCAAGACAGTCATTCGTCATCATCTTTACATTAGTCCCGGTCGCATCCGAGACTTTCACCTCGGAGTCCGTAATCCGCTTTCCGGCTTTTACTTTTCCAACGCGCACGGTCTTGGACAGAGTTAGAGAGGAGTCGGTTTAAAGTGGGAGTGAAGAAAGAGAGACTGTTTGGAGTTGAAGTGGGAGTAGAATTGGAGGGAGACCGAGTGGAATAGTAGGGAGTCGGTTTGGAGTCGAAGTTGAGTTGCTTGGCAACCAGAGTGGAGTCGGTTTGAAGTTGGAGGAAATCGGAGTGAAGTCTTTTCAAAGTTATAGTAAAGAAGTCGCTTTGAGTCGGATTGAAGTCGCTATGGGATCGAAGTGAAGTTGCTATGGAATTGGAGCAGAGTCAGAGTGGAGTCGTCCTGCCGACTGCAGAGGCTCTCTGTCGGTTTAGAGTTGGAGTAAAGTCGGTTTGGAGTTGGAGTCGGAGGGAGTCGAAGTGAAGTTGGTTTGAAGTTAGAGTGTAGTCGGTGCAGATTCAGAGTGAAGTCGGAGTATCAGAGTGAAGTTGAAGTGAAGTCCGTTTGGAGTTGGACGGAGTCGGTTCGGAGTTGAAATAAAGAAGTCGGTTTGGAGTCGGAGTGAAGTCGGTATGTAGCCGTAGGTTAGAGTGGATGCAGTTTCGAATAGGAATAGAGGTGTTTGGAGTCGGATTGAAGTCGGCATGGGTTCGAAGTGAGGTTGCTATGCAGGTGGAATGGAGTCAAAGTGGAGTGGAAGTGGAGTCGGCAGGAGTCGGTTTAAAACTAGAATGAAGTCGGAGTTGTAGTGAAGTTGGAGTCGGAGGGAGTCGAAATGAAGTCAGTTTGAAGTTGGCGGAAATCAGAGTGAAGTCAGTTCTGAGTCGGAGTGAAATCTAAGTAGGGTCTTTTAACGTCCATAGGCCGCGGTAACCACTTCCCATCAGGCAGGCCGTGTGCTTGTCTGCCATATATGTGGTATAAAAACAAGATGAGCTAATGAATTTCGACATCATTCTGTATACATATGTGCGCCTTTTTGTACTGTCATGTATGACGGCAACAAAAAGTTGCTCATTGTTGCTGGTTATGTAGTGGTTTTCAAAAATGTTACAATTATTTTTGTTACATACAGCCACCCTAGTAATATACATAGAAGAGCAGGAACGAAAGAGCATGATCATGAATGAAATAAAGCATCGTGGCAGTGCATTTTCTCGCACATACCCCCTTCTTCCATTGAAGAAATACGTTTAATGGACCGATTTTCAATGGAAGAAGGCGTTAAGGCACATACCTCCTTCTTCCATGTAACTTTTGCTTTTTTTGTTGCAGTTATGTCCTTCATCTTCTGGTATTTTGGAAACTAAGCTTAAATTTCGGAATTTTTTGGTCTAATATAGTTTATATACACCTATAACCGTCATATAACGCAAAAAATCAAAAATTTCAAAAATGTTAGTTACCCCCTTCATCCACTCACGTCTTTATTTTATTAAGCTTTGCATTTAAATAAACACAGAATAAATAAAATGACGCCTCCGCCGAGTCCCAGTAGGAGGGGTAGATCCAGAAAGTGCGGCTTGACGGCGTAGAAGGTGATATGCCTGCCAATGATCTCACTACCATGGATGCGTTAAGACAGTACGAAGTAAAGAAAGAAAAGCCGGACAGTGAACTTGGGGCTCTGAGGTGAAGACCTCATACAGGGATACCACATCTTTAGGATGATGACTAGAAACAAGATTTGAATGTTATATCTATCATAGTAGTGGCTCAAACCAAAACAAATCATTTATTTATATCATTCATATTGACAGTAGTTATTCAATTAAATCTCCTTTCAAGATTCATAAATGTTACAAACATAAACAGATACTTCAATTTTATTTAATTGTATAGATGATTTCACTGCTACTATTGATTAATTGTTATTATTTCAGGTGATTTAATTACAAAAAGAGCAGGTGATAATATTGATGGTTACCCATTGTTAGTTGGGATCTATTCACTGTTACATCAAACTAAAAGCGAAAATATTGATAATTTTATTGATTCACTGTGTTCATATGTAAGGTTAGTATTATTTGGAGTATTCCTGAAATAATAATTATAGTCCTAAAAATCAAAGTTAAGTCGCTTATCTAAGCTTACTTTCAAACTAGGGTAATGAAATGAAATTCAGTCATAGGGGAGATTGTAGGGTGTGTACAATTTGCACACATCCAATGTATATTATAAAGATTAATAAACCAATTTTTTTCTTTTTTCAGGTTAAAATATATAGAATCGTCTAGTGAAGTAGCCAGTATTGTCAGAATATTGCAATCGTTTTGTGAAACATTTAATTATCCACTTGATAAACTTGAAGACAAAATTCCAATTGTTTTACTTACTCTTCAGAAGTGAAATTATATCTCATTCCATAATTGTAAATAATTTATAGATATATACATGTTACATACTGTTTAAATAAGAATAATAAAGTAATGCATGTTACATAAATATCTTTCATTGCATAACCACCAAAACATAACATTGCACATAGCAATAATAAGGAGATAAAGATTATTACATAGTTACAGTTATCTGTAATTTTGTCGTGCAAGCTCAGGATTAAATTGTGAGTTATATTTAGGTTTGATTTTTGTATCCTTCTCAGTGTTAGGTGTTGTTTGTTTGTTAAGTCCAGTCAGAAACATTTCTGTTTTACACTTTTCTTTTTGTTCACGTCTCAGTCGTGCCTCTCTTAGTTTTTGTAACTTTATTTTTTTGTCATTATCTTTATCTTTTTTATTTTTCTTATGTTTGTGTTTATATTTCTTGTCAATTGTAGTGTAGTGTTCTTTAATCTTTTGCTTACTTTGAGCAGACATTTTGATATCTTTACGAGATTCGTGTAGATGTTTAAATGCATTCATAGGATCAATCATTTGTTTTTTTTTCCAGCCTACTTCTCCATCCTTTTCATCTGGCTTGCTAGTCTTTGGTTTACCATCTGCATCTTTTAATACCAATTTTTCATATGTATCTTTAATGCTGGTTGAACTTGAAGACTGTAATGCTGTAGGTAATACTTCATACCAGTTCTTTTTACCAAGAGCTTCATTAGTATCTTGGCCTAAATATGTTAAATAACCAATTTTTTTCTCATACTCTTCTTTTTTGTCTTTTACTTCTTTGTCATGTTCTTTGTTTGTAGTTTTGATTGCATCTTCCAAGTTGGCAAACAAGTTTACATGTTCAGATGGTAACACCTTTTCTGGTTCATCTTCTGTGATACCCAATTCTAATAACTTCTGTTTATTTTTAAGTTTTAACACACTAAGCCGTGCCTCACGGTCTGCCTTTTCAATCCTTAATTGTTCCTGTTTTTCTAATTCTGCAGCTTCTGCTTCATCTTTTCTGACCCTTGCTATATTTTCCTTGGTTCTCACATGCCATCTGTAATAATGGAACAATTTTATGTATAGAGGAACAATAACGACTTCTTAGCAAAGTAATTTTATTTAAAGAGAGAAAGCAGGACTTTGCTTTATGATTTGCTATCATACAGTTTTTTTATTGAAACTTTTGATACTTAACAATTCAAAGTAGGTAATAATAACACATAACCATAGATATTATGGATAGATGTTAGAATCATATTCTAGGTCATTCCACACAGTGCTATCTGAAATCCAAAGTAAGCACAGTACAGTAAACACAGACCTGCCAATATCCATGTACTATATGCAAATATAGAACATGGGTCTTGGCAGGTCTGTGTCAGATATCAACAACCTTATAGCCAGGGATGAAAAGGATGGAAGTGTGGGCCAACTGCCCTAGTAAGACAAATTAAATATATATTTAAATTTCTATAGCTCACTGAATAAACTGTATTACAAAATAATAATGGAGAAGGCAGTGGTTCAGGTGCTGCAAACTGAGAGGGGCCAATGTCAGGACATTGTAGAGGACAGATGTAAATCAATTTGCCAATTGCAATTGCCTAATTGATTGATTACAATACATCTTTATCACAACAGGCATAATAATATAAGATTGTTCTTCTTTATTGATAACTCTGCTGTGTAACGATAGTGCCTATCAAGTATCACAGAGTTACAATACAATACAATGATAAGTACAGTTGATTTTTCACGCACCTCTTTTTAGGAAGAATATTCATTTTAAAATACACTGATTATAATGATGTATGAAGTGCACAACCTCCTAAACACGTATGTGTGTTTTAATTTCGTTTTTGTTTCGGCGGAAGAAATCACGAGATAGTAAACAAATCAATCATAATCGTCGTCAAAATTGTCATGTTGTCAAATATGTCACCATTATGTCACACTCTCTTTTCACTGACAGCAAAATTTTGTTGCCATATTAAAATTTTGTGAGAGAGAGAAAGAGACTTGTTCATCCTTTGTTGACAAAATGCTCATAAATGAATCTCAAATAAAATCATAATATATATTACAAATATGTAATAATAAGTATAGGGTTACATTTCGGTTTGCCATTAATATTTTAACTATAGTTTTCTTATCTTTCGGAACATTATCGGTTTTTTTATTGCTTTGCTTGCCGCATCTCTAATGCGCGTAATGTAATGTAATGGACGACAGACGCAACGCAAAGCAAACTTTGTCAGACTTGATTGAGTTTATCTATATTTTGAAATAGGTAATTCTTTAGTGTTAATACTAATGGTATGATAAATAACCGTGGTATTCTCTTTTTTTCATACATTGTAATTGTATTCATGTTAGTGTAGCTGTAGTCGTCAACACAATTTAGGTTAGTCTTGAAAAAGCAATATACATTATTTTGATTATTTTAGTGACTTTATTTGGAAATGGAAGCAGTAGAGGAACCTCCCCTTCATAATATTCCAGTAGATAATGTGAAAATAAGTGTAATTAATGAAGAAAGCGAAGAAATCGCTGTGGCTTCGGAAGAAACGGATGTATGTCACAAAACGAACGGAGTCGCCGATTCGTCCGAATCAGGAGAATCTACTAAATTAGAAGCAAAAACAGCTGTTGTACAAGAGAGCAATGTAAAAGCTGTAAGTAAAGTAGATGAGGAAAATGTCGCGAATGTTATTAATATAGAAAAACCTACACCGTGTTCCGCCGATCCTGTTACAAGTTCGGCTGAAACGACTGAGAATTCATTGGTCGTAGAAGCCTCATCGAATGACGAAAACGCCGCTGTAGTTGTTGAAGAAACATCTAAAAATGTTGAAAGTAACACACTAACTATTTCTTCGGATGAAGTGAAAATGGAAGAATTTGTAATTGAATCCACTGTTGACCGAGTTACATTTCAGACAGAGATTGTAGTTGAATCAAACAATGGTGAAATGCTAGAAATATCTGTACCTATGTGTGAAGAGACTATAAATGAAGGACGGGATACTAACAATATACTCAGTGAACTGGGAGAGAGTATTGAATTAAGCGAAGCATTAAGGTCATCAGATGTTACTGATAATGTTGAGAACAATAATTGTAGTGCAAAACAGGAAGTATTTAATAAAGAGGAGTTGCTTGACATTTTGGAAGGAAATGATGAGGATCAAACAGGTAACATCACATCAGGTACAGGTTTTCCTCCCATGTGTGGTGACAAAATTTTAGAAGCACAATTAGCTATGCAGCAACTTTCTCGCTTAAAAACCAAGCCTAAAAAAAAGAAAAGTATTGAGAGGATTCCTAGAAAAAAGAGACAAAAAATTGTAATGCAAAATACAGTTGTTACCGAGGTTAAGGAGGAAGATAACATAGTTAAAGATCTGGTGAAAGAATGGGATGACGAAGAAGGTATTGAAGTAGAAAAATCTAATAATTTGATAGAGGAGAATGAAAACTTGTCTAATGCTAGTGATACTGCAAACTCACAAGATTCTATTAATAAGCAAGATAATGATGATTCAGTCAGAACATCTATAGATTCTCAAACACCTGATGGGAAAACTCCCACATTGAATAAGAGTGGTGATGAAACTCAACCACAAAAGAGATTAGGTAGAGTAATAAAGAAAAAGGTGATATTTGATCCTGACAATCCAGATACATTTACCAAAAGTAAAATAATCATTAAAAGTAAGGAGAATGTGCAGGAAAAAGACCAAACTCCAACAAAAAAAATTAAGACTGAGCAAGTCAGACAGAGGTCTAAATCTAAATCACCTGTTACATTATCAAAACTGCAATGGAAGAAGCCTTCACCTAAAAACATCAAACAAAACAAGAGATTGACTGAAGTTGACAAATTATTGATGGATGAAGGTGCTGTTAATATGATTTATCAGCTCACTCCAGAGGCACCTAAAGGCAAAAAGAATATGAAAACTAAGGCTGAGTTTATAAAAAAAATTCAAAGCTCATCAACACCTGATACAAAAGAAATGAAATTTAGAGAAAGAAAAAAGGAATCAAAATATGAAGAGAGTGAAGCTAGAAGAATCTTAGGAGGTAAACAGAGGCCATCTTTGAGTAGTTCTGTAAAGAGTCCTTGTGTATCTGAGGACTTTGAGGCACACAGTGCAGATGATTCTATTATTTATCGGCGTCATTCATCAAGTTCATACTCAAGCTCATGTATGAGTCCACGTCGTTTGAGTGATGTTGAGTCTAACTCCCATGTTACACGGAATGCTCAAGCTTTAATTAATAATGATGTTAATAGTGACCAAGCAACTGTAGAGATATTTATGCCAGAGGGTGCTGAAGATATCAGGACTGAAATAATTAATAAGGATGACTGCTTGTCCATAAAAGAGAAACTGAATTCCAAATTAAATCTTGCACTAAAGAAGAGAAAACGGGAAAATTCTAAAGTTGATAAACCATTAAAACAAAAAAAAGTAAAAGTTGATGAAAGTAATATTCACAATGAAGAATTCAAATATTTATCAATAAATTTTGATGGAAAATTGGCTCTAATATGTGTTCAAAAATTGGCATCTGTGAGTAATGTGGAGGTAAGTCATAAATTATAATTTTGTTACTCCAAAATGTAGACACCAATAACACATTTTTGACTGTGCATGGTTGGTTTTGGTACACATAAGAAACCCATTTCATATTACAATTTACCATACAACTCCCACGATGTGAGCATATAAATTCCCAATGTATACTGTAATTGTATTAATTTCTTTTCCAGATAATAAAAGAATTAGAAAGCGCATTTGAAGTGGTCAATTCAAAAAAAGACATATCAGTGACCTTATTACTACCTGAATTTGGAACAGCATATTCAGATTTAGATCTAAAATCATTGTTGGATGATAATGCAGACAAGAGGACAAGCTATGCTTATAAACTGGCAGAGTCTATTAGGCAAGTAATAAACCACATCACTACATATTATAAAACAAAGTCACTGTCGTTGTCTGTCCGTCCCTATGTATGCTTAAATCTTCAAAACTACGCAACGGATTTTGAAGCGGTTTTTTTAAAAGGTTGAGTGATTCATGAGGAAGGTTTATATGTATAATACATGCATAATATTGTAGCGAATCACTGATAAATTTAAATATAATACCACGCGGGCGGAAAATATGGCGGCACGAAGTTCGCCGGGTCAGCTAGTAATTAATATAAGTACATCTAAGCAGGGCAGTGTATGTTTTTACTATTGAGTATATTGCGCCTGATGAGGATATGCTATACGATACATTATATCATCATCATCATCAACATCATTATCATCATCATTCTAAGCTTTATATTACAAAAGTTTCATATTCATAGGTTGTAATATTGATTTATTCTCAAGTAACTGAACTTAAGAAAAAATCATCAGTTAAACCTAAAATAAAATTTAATAGACAGAAGTGACCTGAATCGGGATCATCATTATATGTATTGCAACGGCGTGGCGTGACTTACGGTTCGTTCAGACGAGTAGAGTTTCTCGTACGCTTCGGTCCGAAAAATCATACGCAACTATCGCTTGCAATAATCGCCATACTATCGTATCAAAGTGTTTCACAAGCAAATACTACATTCTCGCTTACGGTTATATCATACGAGATACGCAAGTGATATATCGCCTATGTTTGACATACGATTATTGCTTGAAGCGTCGTTTACACGAGGAGAGTTTCTCGCCTGCAAGATTTTTCTGTCCTTTTGATAATCGTCTCATGCGGGTGAGAAACTCACCTTGTGCAAACGATGCTTTAGCGTGTACGGTCTTATCTTTTATGACATCTCTTTGTCACCTATGTTTCACGACATAAAATAAATAAATATGAATAAATCCCTGTGTCTGTCTGTCCCGGTCTGGTCACGTTCGTTTAGTGTGTGAGTGGGTACCTGTATATGTATAATTTATTTATTTATTTAAACTTTATGCACATAATAAATTGTACAAAGGCAGACTTAATGCCAAAGGCAGACTTAATGCCAAAGGCAAACTGTATTTATCCTTAGTGTGGTATGAATCATAATCGATTGAGTTTTTTCTAATTTTCAGATCTTTACTCCATACAGTGGCTCAACACAGCAAGTTATTGTGCACAGGAGCAAATGGTAGATGTTCAGGTTTAGCGCTGGCGTTAATCGGCCTGAGTGACGTCGTTTTGACTTCTGAACGAGCTAGTTTTGCTGTCACTGCGAAATCTCAAAGTGTGGGCCCGGTAGAGCCTGGTATCTCAGTGCTTACCTCATATCGCAACTTGCGTGAACCTGCGGTAATTTTATTAACGTTTAATTAATCCTAAGTCTTGAGAATTAAACCAAAAAAAAATAGATTACTTGTCTCCCAGATATTTTCTTTTGTAACTCTATTATTGTTTTCAAATGTATTCAGTGGTGCAGTTAATAAGTAACACACCTGTAGCCCTCAAAATTTATTTTATTAACTTAATTATTAGTATTTATTTTATAATATTTGACTTTTTTTTGTCAGAATAAAATGTAGCCTTATTAACACAATAACTTTCAATTGCTATTTGAGTATAAAATAAAAATCATCCTCAAAATGACATGATAATTTAAATCTAACATTCCTAATGAGTATTTATTATTGCAGCTAAATGACTTGGTGGTGCTTGGTCGCCGAATATCTGCATCGGACGCTTTACAAAGTGGTTTAGTTAGTCGTGTGCTGTGGCCAGAGAAATTCAATGATCAAGTCCTTACCATTGTGAAGGACATTGCTGCTCAACCAGCCCAAGTAAGCTTAATACTCTTCATAACTGTATTCTTCTCCGTCTTTTTGACAGTATGCCTTCCATCCTTTTCCTTCATAAAGCAGTTCCGAAATACGTAAATGAGGTATTCCTCCATTGTGAACACAAATGTGATGTCTGGGGCATAAACAGGATTGATATAAAGCATTTAGATCGCTATTCACATTTCCGCAATGCTCGCCAGTCTTGCACAGATGAAGTGATGAACATTTGTACACCTTTATGTTATTATCATCTCTAGATACCAATTTCCAATGGTTCGGATTGCGGCAACGACAGCTAAATGTTAACTTCGGTGGCGCTAGTTGTAAATTTTTGTGATGCATCTCTTCAAGTTCATCAGGATTTATGCGCTCAGATGATGTGGCCACCACAAGAGCATTGTCGTTCATGGAACATTCTGGCCACTTTTTTACAGGGCGACAAAACTGGAAATATTAAAAAATACATATTCAAATATATAAATACGTATAAAAATAACTACGTTTACCAGAGTAAAGAGAGTAAAGTACGGTAATGGATCCTAAATATGTCATATTTGTTACTTCATGATGAATGATCCAATTAATAGATTGCACACAATTACACGAGAGTTACTAAAGCCCAATAGAAAGGAGAATAAAATTGTATGCTTCGAGCTTAAAGACAGTTAGAAATCTCATTGTCTAGGCCTGCTAATTGTTACATTACACAAAACTGCAAATATGGAAGAATGTAATGAAAGCATGAGATGGATCTATGATCTATCGCAAGAAAAGATTCTTAATATGAGTAGAACTCAAAATTAAGTAAGGAGGCAATGTTCGCAAACATACCTGAAGATATGCACGGTTGTTCAGTTCTATGAGTTGGTCGGGTCCCGCCCTTGTGTCACAGCGCTGTCTGCGAGCGCACCGACACAGGCGTACGAGCGCGGGTGCGCGCCAGTACCTCAGTATTAACGCTGAACATGCTTGCCTCCCGTTGCAGGCTGGCAGGCCACGTTCACTCTCTTCCTAACAAGCACAACACTAAGGTCATAAATAATAGAGAAACATTTGAAGGAATTTAGGAATAAAGTCGCTTCTCGAAAAACGCAGGCAGAATTCTCTATAATTATTTCCAGGCTATACTTACGAGACCATAGTAATACAAAACAGGTTCGCTATTGTCATCACTGGCGTTTACACACGTACATAGTATCACGAACATTAATAGTATGTTGAACGACATTACTAAAGCATACTTAACTTAGCTCTGAACTAAAATATAGGTCGCAGTCCACATCGATAAGATAACCTTCTGTCGACAGAATTAACTCGAGTATATTTTGCTTATTGGACCTTAATTTACAATATCTTATTCAGTATTGATAGGTAGACATTTTTAAAATCCATACTGATATTATAAATGCGAAAGTTACTCTGACTGTCTGTCTTTCTGTCTGTCTACGCTTTGACGCCTAAACCACTGAACCAATTTTGATGAAATTTGGTACAGAGATAGATTAGACCTTGGGAAAGGACATAGGCTATGTGAAGCTTTTGGAGAGAAGTCAACTTTTCAGATAGCATGTATGAGATCGAAACTCAACCCACTTTTTGTTTTGCTGTTGCTGTCATTATACTGCTTGGACTAAAAAATACATGTTTACTAAAATCATTTTTTTTCACTCTCTGTTACAGAATATTTTATTGAAGAAGCAAATGTTAAATTTGGCGAAGAGTGGCTCTGAATCTACATTCCTATCGTGTTTAGAAAAGGAGCGCGATCTGTTTGTGCAGTACTGGACTTCTACAGAGGGACAAGAGTTGCTGCGTGCTACGTATAACGGCGCCTAAATGTTGCATTATTGCAATGCATAGTTTTAATGAGATGCCAGTATGCAAGAAAATGCATAGTATTGAACTATTTGTATCTTTTGTGTAGAAGAAAATGATTCTGGATAACTCTTTATTAATAAATGTTGGATGAGTAAAATTGAATGTTTTCTGTTATATTGATAATGTTCGTAAATAAAAACAAATCAAAATATTAGAAAAAGCATGAAATTAAAAAAAAATCGAATCTATAAGTGTTGTGGACTGCTTTGAATGGGTGTAAGTTAAATATTATATATGTTGTGTGACTGACAACAAAATTACTTAGTAGGGTAAATTCGAATTAATATATCCCTTACAAATGGTTCTGAAGACTGCTGTGCGCGCGACGGGATGTGCGATTGTATATCATCTAGAGATAATGTTGGATCGATTTGATTTGTGTATAAACCAAGCAGTTACAGATATATCTAGCGTTAATTAGGTTTTAGTCATTGATAATTATGTTATGTTATAGATGAAATTGTTTATGTATTTGTTTTAGATTATTATGAGTTTATGATTTAAGGACTAGCATAATTTTCTTTTTTCAGCCAAAGTTCGTATTATCGGCTTTATTTAAAAATATTATTGGAAATGTGTAAATGTATTCAGTACATTGCCTGCACGTTGGCAATAATTGTTTTAGCTAAGGTTATACAGGTAATTATAGAATGTTATTAACCAATCGGTTGAATATTTTTATTTTATATCTGTCTGTTTGATAAAATGCTATCATACCACCCAGAATAGGAGACGTTCGATAAACAGATAGGTATATTACGTATTTTTGTTATATTCCTTGGATTAAAGTGCACCTAGTGATAATATACTTATGTTTACTGTTTCAAAAAGTGCCTTTGTAAAATAACTCTACGTAATTGCTGAATATAAGCCTCTAGAGAAGACTTTACAGTTTTCACCAGTATGATGAATAATTAAATAAAAAAATTAAAGGAATGTGGGCTGCAGGTCCTATTTAATATTTTACTATATGTATAAATAAAACATTTGTGTAAAAACATCACATTAATTATAATATATAATGTTACGCGGTGTAACAACCTTGCAGCGCAATAAAAAATTTATTAAAAGATACAATACGTATTGCTGTAAGTAACGCTACTTGTGCAAGAGATACAATAGAAGTGTTGAACTTCGGCACAAAGTACAAAATTTTATATATGTGGTAGATGAACACACAAGTTGTTTGTTAAGCACGCTTACATTTTGTGAGCACTGTTTAAATTATGTGGAAATCCGTAATGACCTAGAAATATTGAACACACGACCTACTGTTTCATTGTTAAGTAAATGGGTATAGTATGTACACAATTTAATATTTAAAATATTATCGAATATAAATGTTCTATAAGGATAGGTACCACTTACTCATCTACCAGATTATCTGTTTGTTTATACTTTACAGAAATTCATTTTCACATACGAATGTCTATTGCACTATTTCCAATAAATTTTCCAAGGTTTACTTTATATATGTGTACATTTCTGACAAATATTATATGATGACATCCTAAAGTATGTTTATGTATAATGTATACATGGTCTGTTCCACGCTAACCCATTGAACACAAGTAGTCAGTGAGTTTCATTTCATTCTCATAACAATCTGATCAATACATTGATTAATTTTTGCTTTTAATTCCCTTGTAATGCATATAACAAGTATTCTGAGCAAGACTTCAATTTAAATGATCCGTCAACAGTATGAGATATAATGTTAGCAATAATAGCAACAAACGGTTGTGTTATTTTTATGTTTCTATAAAAACGGGCAACGTTGTAATTTATTTAAAGTTTATGGAGCAGGAATCCTGTCCTATATGAATATGAACACTTCGTTGTCCGAATGTTTCCCTGTATATCTTTCAAGATCTTTTTACTCTCAGAAATGCGTGGTGGTACCAAGTTCAGCGTCTCCCACGCGGGACACTCGATGAGCGTATGCAGCCCCGAGTCCTCATTCGTTTTGGATGTCATAAAAATAAATAAAAATAGCATCGAAAGGACTCTCGTCTCCAGCAATGCAATTCTGTAAGCGCAGAACGACGAGCACAGCGTTGGGACAACCTTGATAGAAATTGTCATTGGTCGGACTGGGTGACGTCACTGGAGATCGACCAATGACAATCTATTTCAAGGCTGTCGCAACGTTGTGCTCGTCGTTGTGCGCTACAGAATTGCATTGCACGATCCACGGTAGCGATCCGGCGAGGAGACTCGCGTCAAAGGATATCGTGCGGTTCCCCCTAATGGCCATCGTGCGCTGCGAAGCACGCAGCGGTTGCACGTGCAGATGCTCCCCGAAGTCCCACCTGCCGTCGAACTCGAAGTCCCAGATATTTCATCTGGGGCGTGATGCCGATGAAAGAACACAGCCTCGGTTTTGTGCAGAGCCACCTCGAGACTGTCTAGGCCCCCTGGTCATTCACTTTTGATCTATCACTTGCAGATCTTCCTGATCATTTTCTATAAATAGGTTTAACAGCTCGGCAAAACTACACACGCCATAACTGCTAATGCTGAGTAAGCTAATATCACGGTAGCTCTTGTTGCAGTCTTATTATGCTAGTTACATATGGAGGATAGGCAGCGGTGTATTAACACAAACATTTAGCTAAATATTATTTTCGATCTCACGTAATGGGGGCAAGCAAGAAGCCTATTGCCATTGAGTGGCTTTGTCATGGGCTGTAGGCTTGTCGGATACAGCCCAAAAGCAGCGTTCGTTAGAGTGGATTAGAATAAAATTAAAAGCGGACCAATTTGATCAATAGGTTAGAGACAGGAACAGAACATTATATTTATGTAATTTTCTAATTATATGTTGACTACTTAATTTTAGTTGTTACGTCAGTAATTAGTGTAATTACTGACTTACAAAATAAGATTATAATGTCCATAATACCTTAGTTTTATTGTATTATAACAATTGTTTATTTGAAATACTACACATTCATAGTTTAGTTCATTTAAACTTGGGGTTAAATAGTTTTAAGATACAGAATTATGACACATGGTAGCATGTGAATACATAGTATAATAAAATGATAACTAATTAAGTACTAAGACATGCCTTTTATTCAGTTATGGATATTTCCAGGCTTAACTACTTCCTTGCAAGTCCGTTCCGTGATTAAATCCTGAATCTGAATATGTGAATTTGGAATTCCACAGCTATTCCGGTCGTCCAAAGGCAATGTTTTCCTTATAGACCTATGTGGACCATTGTCAATGAATACATAATTAGGTTATTAGAACATAAGACGAGTTTAGTTCTCCATTAGTTAATTTTTTTTTAAATACATCATTCACCTCTGCTCTTTCTCCTTTCTGGGTAGATAGAGATAATAATCCATCATTTGGTTTCGTCTACTACTTTACATAGCTGCATAGTATAGGCCAGGGGTGGCGAACCTTTATGCATCAACGTGCCATAATTTTAAAAAAAAGTTAAATGAAGTCCTAGATGTGCCGATTGGGGGGTTCGACCCGAAGTTAATTGCCCCATTCTTTAAAGAAATCGAAAGGTGGCTGGGACACTGGATGTGCGGAAAGCGAGGATCGGCTGGCGCATAAATTGGGAGATGCCTATGTCCAGCAGTGGACTGCAATAGGCTAATTGATGGATTGATTCAAGAAAACTGAATACGCCCATGGTTTGATTTCGTGATCCGTATTAATATTATAAATGCGTAAGTTACTCTGTTTGCTACGCTTTCACGCCTAAAATAATCTACAGATTTTGAAGACATTGATGTTCGAATTATTTCACATTTGATATGGCCGATAGTAGAGTTTTGTCCAACATCGAAAAACCAATTATGTATCCCAAGATTATTTGGGGCTATCGCTGGCGGAATATTAAGTGCAGGAGGATGATGATGATGATATGGCATAGTCCACCTCTAAATATATGTATTATGCTTTCTGAAAAAATGTCTGTCTGTTCGTCATTTTCTATCTAGCGCATAAGGTAGGTTTAAATAGGTACCTACTTTGTGGTGGCACTGGTGGTGACGTGCCCAAAAAAAATGTGTCATTGGTTCGCCATCCCTGGTATAGGCACCTCAAAATTTTCCTTTACTGTCATTAACTCTTTCATGCCAAAGCCACCAGTTGGGGTGTTTCAGTGTATATTATTCGAAGTCGATCCCACTTTGCGTGCCTGAACCACTTCGGGCACCTGCGGGATAGGTGTTCCATGTTGTTAATAAAAAAGTATGTTATGTAATTTACACTTTATTAATACAATCATTACACTTTTTCGCCTACATTTGAAATTATGGGCTTAGGTCTCGATTTGAACAGTAATTTCTTTTTAACAACGGCCTTTACTTTGTAATTAGTTTTGTTATCATCGATTACTTTATCGATCACTGCCATCGGTTGTTCTAATTTCATTTCTTTGCCGGTGAGAATGTGGTGGCCGAGCACAAGAATAGGATGTCGGTTTCTCGAGTAGTAGTGCAAGTCGCCGACGACCGTAGCGCCCTCGGCCCCCTCTTTCTTCATTTGTACGAGCCCCTGAAGCTCCACGATTGCCCATTCTGGTATTCCATTCTTATTTTCACTTTTACTGGAATAGATAGCAATATTTGTAAGCTGTACTTCTAAACAAAATCAAAGCGATAATTGCATAAATGAAACAGTTTTAATACGGATAATATGGATTTATTCAGATTTAGAATATAAATATAGAACATTTTTCCATGTCTTTTACTGGAAGAACTTGTAAACTGTACTACAAAATTGAGTACAGTTTACTACGGTTATTATGAATTTATTCAGATATAGAATATACATAATATATAAATATATAACATTTTCCATCTCCCTCCCCCTCCCCCACCCCTTCCACTACGCGTACGCCTCCAAATAATTTATTTAACTTGTAGACATCGAGTTATAGCAACGAGTACAGCGTTGGTATCGTGCCGGTGTGAGTGTCGTGTGGTGTCTAGTAGCGGAACTTCTTGAAGAGCGGATGCTTGTTGAGCGCGTTGGCGGCGCGGCGGTGCTCCAGGTACAGCGCGTCGTCGGCGCCCGCCAGCGACGACAGAGCGCCGCCACGCCGAGCTACGCCCGCGCCCGAACCGCCCAACCCGCCCTCGCGCTCATCCTCGCAGTCTGTTTCAGACGCTGCTAGCACCTATAGACAGATACCAACACATTCAATAGCACGTCTCGATATTGTTTAGTGATCGGCTAAATTATTCAAAATGTAATATTGCACGGGACACGTATCTTGGAGGCAAACGAGGCCCTGGCGCGTGCGCATTGTTTTGTAATAATAATCTATGAAACCTGTGCTATCCTCAAAAGAGACCAAAGAAACGTGTACTGCGCGTATAGAGCATATTTTGAGCACATGTTAGGTCCAAGATATATGTCGCGAGCAATAATCAAAATAGAGAAAGGAATGCTTGAATGGAACACGTAGAGAGATTGACTAATAGTACATTCTGGTACAAGTGTAAAGTTGGTGATTACTGCTGAGGCGCCACTGATATCCATAAAGAAAGATTTTGTTAAATTGTCCAAATAATAATAATAATACATTACCTGTTGAAGAAGTATGCCCTGCTCTTCTCGTGTACCATAGAATAAGTCAGGCTCCTGTTCCATTCCTTTTAACTCCGTGATTACCTACAAACACGTCAATAGATTAGCATGATTAGGTTTATCATTACCATGGAGATTATTCTATATGGAAACGAGTATTATTTTTTATCACAGTCGTAAGGTGAATCCACTGACTATTCAAGTCAGTGGATTTCAAATTGATTAAATATAGATGAGCTGGCGTAAATACGAACGTGCGTGTTCACCTTAAGGTTGGTTAATTCAAATAAGGGGGAAGTACTTTGGACTCCAATCTAAAAGCTTAGGCTAGTAAGTGGCACTACAACGCGGTACAAATTGACATTTCCATAGATCCTATAACATGACATTAGCTTAATCACACATACATAAAGCGTATTTCATGTCATTTTTTTTTGCGATATATTTTGTTAGTATATTTTGTGTCTATACAGTAAATAGTCAAAGTCTAAAAGATTGTGTAGGTACCTTATAGCTGTAACCTTGATTGACAAGGAACCGTTGTCGCTTGCGACTGTAGGCCATTTCCAATGTGTCCTGAGATACGAGAGTGTAGAAGAACGCATTGTACTCTTCTGCCAGTGCGCCTTTTTTCGCTCGCAAAATACGACCTGCAGGTAACATTTGAAATATTGTTACTAATATCTATGTAACAGTAAAAAAATAAAATTTTCAATCAGGAGAATACGTCTATATGCAGTGATGATGATGTAACAGTAAAAAAATATATTGTTTTTGTATATACTTACTCATGGCCAAAAGGAGATAAGTATATATGAAGTAGTATGTAAAGGTGTATAGGGGGAGATGTGGTGAATTGTACCTATTTGCTGTAAAGAAATTAGTCTATGGTCTACCTGCCTTTCTTTCACAACATGGATATGAATCAACCGAAAGTACTAATATTCCCGTTAACCCCTTTATCTAAGCTTAACATACATACGGAAAATCACGCCTTTATCCACGGATTCTCCTCTGCCTAACTAAGCTTAATTGCAGCACAAAACTAGGAGTGGGTTCACGTCAGTAGTGTAGAGGCCAGGATTCGAACCCGGGACCTCTCGATCGTAAGGCCGACTCCTTAACCACTTAGCTACAGAGCATTAAATTTTTTTTAAACCAGGCGCAATGTCCACGTAATTACCGTGGCCCATGGACGTAGGCAATACTAGGGAAAACACGCAGTTTGATAATAAGTTTCTTTGTGGTTGTAAGGCTTGTTCAAATTGTACCAATATGATGCTAAGGATTTTTTTAAGTGATTGATGTGCTTCTTACCTAGACGCTGAGCTTCCTGTCGCCTAGAACCACCGTGTGATGATATTTGAATCAACACGTTTGCTTCAGGCAAGTCGAAACTCGTATCGGCGACTTTGCTCACGAATATAGTATTCACTTTGGGATTGAACTTGAAATTTTGTAGGATTTGAATTCTCTCGCTCTGTGACGTCGGTCCATAGATGTAAGGCTTGTTCATTTTAACAGCATAGTGTCGAAGGGCGAACACATTGTCTGAGAACACTATGGTCTTGTCGCCGCGTCGCTCGTGATAACGGACTAGGAACTGACAAGCGCGGAATTTGGACGGATTCATTACGTACAGCAGCATTTTCTTGTTAATTCTGTAACGTGAAAGAATTTATATTATCATGGCTTGAATAATATTAGTATTTTATATTTTAAACATGTATCTGTGACAAATCACTGAGGTATAGGCAGAGATAAGACATCAGATCGATATACATAACTTCCTCCATCTACTCAAGATACGTCAAGTGTATTTGACACTACTGGTAGTGTCATGAGGAATATTTGTTCCCTTTGACACTACCGGTAGTGCGATGGGGAAAGAATTTTACCCTTGACACTACCAGTGGTGCCATTGGGTAGTGCCACGGGGCAGTCACTATGTTATACTTGTTTCTACATACATATAAATCAAATCATTCATTGCCTACTAAGTGTACGATGTAGCCTGCAGCTCCAGCCAGTTGTAGATATAATGTAGATATATTATATCTACAACTGGCTGGAGCTGCAGGCTACATCGTACACATATATTATACTAGCTTTTGCCCGCGGCTCCGCCCGCGTGGATGTCGGTTATCGCGACCAAACATAGCCTATGTCCTTTCTCAAGGTCTAAACTACCTCTATACCAAATTTCATCAAAATCGGTTCAGCTGTTTAGTCGTAAAAGTGAGACAGACAGACAGACAGACAAACAGAGTTACTTTCGCATTTATAATATTAGTAGGGAAGTAGGGATGAATGTGTACGCACTTCTGTATGAGGTACTCGCGGTAGAACTCGGGCGTCATGGGGCACCACACCTCGGCGCACTGCACGCGCGCGATGTAGCCGGCCGCCTGCAGCTCCAGCCAGTTAGCCTCGTACAGCTTGGGCCCGATCAGGAAGTTCAGGTCCGCGATCTTGTCGTCCTCGCGGAGCAACGTTGCGGTCAGACCTGGCGGAATAACTATTGTAAAGAAATGACGTGATATACTATTGTATATCACGTCATTTCTTTTATTGGTGGCCAAGAGGTGAGGTTCGTTGTGGTATGATGAGCTTACTGAAATTTCTAGGACATTACTTGACGAACCGGAAAAGTCTTAGTACAATCTTTGAAAAAGCATGACAACAACCGGCGCGTGGCTAACGGTGAGGTATAGCAATGGGGAAAAAAATTGCCCTCTATTGAATATCTCGTATATTTGATGACCCTACCTCTCTTGCACAAGATCCTGTGCCTTCAGATGGTTTTATGCCAGGTTGCAAGATAGTAGCGTTTTTGTACGTCTATGATAGCCTGTCTAAACTGTCAGTAGAGTACATATATTGTTGCTAAGCAAAGACGTTCCTAAATCATGACCCAGTAACATGAGGAAGAACATAATATACATAAAGAATTTAAAAATATTACCCTCCTTTCTTCGGCAGTCGGGTAAAAAAAACAACCAGCCTAAAATTAAATTTCCCATTAAAATACCACCCTAACTAAATGGTTGTAGTAATAATGCCTACATACCCAGCTTAGCATGTGAGTGTACAATGGTAAGCACCCGACGGAACATCTTGGCGGGGATGGTGTGCACCTCGTCCAGCACCACGAGGCCCCACTCCTGCGCCTGCAGCCACTTCATGGTCTGCTCTGCCTCCCACGAGCGCCTCTGGCCGTGGGTGATCATGGAGTACGTGGTGATAAGAATACCCGCGCCCATAGGCTTGTCTTTGGCTTCTGATGTGAATCTATGAAACAAAAATTAATAGGTCTATAAGTTTACTTCAAGGTCATTACCGGGTTCGTGTAGTCTAAGCAATATCTACAATAGATTGATTAAATATTTATGATAAAAATATGCATAGCATCAGAGGAAATGGGTAGTCTATTGTACATATCTGTCTGTCTATTGTATATAAATATTCTACTATTGTATGGATCTGGATGAAGTTCGGTACATTGAGTCAGGGATAATACATAGGCCCATAACCCGGGAATATATTCCTACAATGCAATTCTGTAAGCGCACAACGACGAGCATAACGTTGCGACAGCCTGGATATAGATTGTCATTGGTCGATCTCCAGTGACGTCACCCAGTCCGACCAGTGACAATCTCTATCAAGGTTGTCGGCAACGTTGTGCGCTTACAGAATTGCATTGCTGTAGGGAACACACAGGTACAATATTCCACACAGGCACAGCTGTATACAACAACCAGTTACTTAAATCAACTACATAATATGTGCATACAACGTATGTGCGCTGCGTGCTAGTCGAGCTAGGTGCTAGGTGGTCGAGCGCTGAAGGGCTCTGTGTGTGCCGTGCGCTAATGGTGATTAAGTACTGATAAGTTTCGTGCTAATGGTGATTGAGCGCCTAAGGGCTCTCTGCCGTGCGCTAATGGGCCATGGCCATGGTAGATCGATTTAAATTAGTGGATGAAGGAGCTATCTGCCAATTTCGAAATCGAAATATTAAAATAAAGGATTTCAAAGCTACATTTGCAAATAACTATGGCGTTTTCTGACTGTTTATACAATATTTTGACACTATTATTATATAGTAAATTAAGACTTCGAAGTTCACCTCAATATTTTAAGATTGTCAGATAGCCCCTTCGTCCACTCACGTCAAGACAAATGTCGGTAAGACTGTACCTGCAAATCATGCTGTCGTCGGCGTAGGACCAGCACTTGAACTGTTGCTTCCACTGCTCCACGGACACGCCCGAGTTGCACAGCACCAGCGCGCGCTTGCGCACCGTGCACACCGCCGTCACGCCCACCAGCGACTTGCCCGCGCCGCACGGGAGCACGATCACTCCCGAACTATACACAGATACAAACACAA
Organism: Eilema depressum; assembly: GCA_914767945.1. Classification (NCBI taxonomy): domain Eukaryota; kingdom Metazoa; phylum Arthropoda; class Insecta; order Lepidoptera; family Erebidae; genus Eilema; species Eilema depressum. The sequence goes on along the minus strand of OU612025.1, from coordinate 12,202,298 downwards.
ATATAACTATTTGACACACTCCTATAATACTAACTTTTACAACACACCTGCTTATAAAAGTGATATTATTTTACCGCAATTAGGCACGTAATGACACCTATTATCAAACTGTGACTTTTTCATTGCTATTATTCACAAGTGAGTTATAGATTCTTTTTTAAATTTTATAGGAAGTGTCTATAATTGTCTATGTTCTTAAAAAAGTTTTGATACAAAAAATTACGTGTTTAATAGTACGAATAAATTAATACGCCCATTGTATGGTCATTTGATGCATTTTCGTATTTAAATAAATAATTTCAACTTGTAATACTTGTATAATAAACAAAATTTTCACTCAAATTTAACTTTTTTTTTTCTCTAAGTACAGAAAAAAAAAACAGAGTAAAAAAAAGTTAAGTTCAAACCTCATTTTTTTTAAATATGGTCGACCGCCATTGTTAAATGCGCGCGCATAGGAAAACGAATTAATTTGTAGTATTGTTTATTTAGTATTCGTAGTATTATTTTATTCGCAAGTGTGTTGTAAAACGTCGTATGGCACGTGTGAGCATGATGATTACCGTCCGGCGCCTCGGCGGTCATCACCAACGTTGCTCACTTGTACCATAATGTACTATTAAACTCTCGCGTTCCATGATAATATACAATAATGTTAACGAGAATTAGTGGCCACGGCCGGTGTAACCTGGTCGAAACGTCAGGCAAATCAAAGGTATGTATGTACCTATACCATGATCGCGTTAATTCCCGTTAACATTATTGTACACTCCTATAATGTTTGGTTCACACCCGAGGAGGTTTGAAATTCGTTTTGAATAGAAATGTAACAATTTTATCCATATTTTTGGCATCAAAGTGTTGTGTCCTATCCATCAACAGCATTAAATCTTGCCTAGACAAATGGCCTGAAAACCAGCGATTAATTTATACAAAAACTGTGTGATATCAGTAATTAGTGATATGGACATATCAGGACATCCATTAGAATATAATAGGGCATATCAGCAAGATGATGCACATCCAGCATGCAGCAAGTTGATGCACATTCAGCAGTAGCATCGGGCGCCTAATTCTCACAACATAAAAATGTAAGAGTCAAGTCTCCAGCGGTTTAAATTCCCAGTAACACACTTGTCACTATTATAGTAACTATTCAAATAAAAACATATTGATACATACCGCGCTCGTCCGTTTCCGAACATCTTTCTGAGGCTTTTTTCTTGATATGGACGCAACACAGCTGTGGGCTTCAGGTCTATATTGATATCAGGGTTGACGGTGTCGTTCCGGAAATCATACTCTGCTAACAATGGATGCTCAAGTTCTATGCACCGTTTCTGTATTACCTGTAAAGAAATTCATAAGTCATTACTAACCATCTTGATTTTAGTCAACGCCGGTAGCTTACGATCGAGGGGTCCCGTGTTCGAATCTAGGTCATCTAGGTCATTACACTACCGACGTGACCCATTCCTAACACAAGCAATTTGGCTTGTCTGGCTGACTTTCAGTTCAATGCTTAAGGTGAACTCATTATGGCTTGACGTCGTGGAGAGTGATATGCGGGAAATCGGTCTCACTACTATGGACGCCCAAGATCGTGCGAAGTAGAGGAGGAAGAGCCGGTAGGCGGATCCTGAGCTCCGAGGTCAACTTGGCCACAGATGCAATCAGGAGAAAGCGTCTACATGAAGATGATGATTAGTAAATTCACAACGGTGGAATTTAATATCTTAGAGAACCATGAAGAAAGAGAAGAGAAGAACCATAGAACAAATATGAAACAGTATTGAATTGGGCAAAAACTGACTTACTGTTGATTGATGGCACTTGGTGGAACTTGTTGTTATGTTACACATTGATAACACACTTGTACTTTTCCACTATATTTATTATTGAACCTAACCGGATATCATTGGTTCATAATAATAATTATCTTGGAAAATTCTAATAAATATTGTGGTAAAGTACAAGTGTGTTATCAATATTGGCTAAAACTGAGACCGCTTAGAACATCCTAGTCATGATACAATGGAAGGAGTGACAAAACAAACCTCAATTTTATCAGGGTCCACTTCGAAGGCCACGGCATTGTTGGCGCTGATGTCAGTAGCTTCGTCGTCATCGTCCTCCTTGTCCAGTTGCTGGTAAAACTGGCTAATGTCATCCGGTACGGTGCCATTAGGAGGAGCAGGTTTCTCGACAGTTTCACCTGATGGAGTATTTGCATAAATTCACAACATTATCTACCTGCCCTTGGCTCAACATCCCTACTTAATACTATAAATGCGAAAGTAACTCTGTCTGTCTGTCTCACTTTTACGACTAAACCGCTGAACCGATTTTGATGAAATTTGGTATAGAGGTAGGTTAGACCTTGAGAAAGGACATAGGCTATGTTTGGTCGCGATAACCGACATCCACGCGGGCGGAGCCGCGGGCAAAAGCTAGTTTATTATAAACCCCCCATTCCCCTCAGATGTCATTTTCTTAGTCACTTTACCTCTGGCTATGCCGTTTCCCTCGCCGGAGAGGTAGACTCAAGAAATGTTGGCTTGACGTGGTAAGAGACGACATACCTACATGCCAATGGTCTATTAAGGGCAGGATTGGTGTAGACTCCAGACTGTGAGGTGAGAGCCTAGTAGGCTACCCAGAAACACATTAAGAGTATGATAACTACTGAGTTATGTTATTTATTTAAAGTGACGCAAGAGACTAGGTCTAATTTTTTATTTATAAGTAAAAGATAGCATAACAGGGAATGGCCGTAGACCGTAGCCCGTAAGTGTTTGGTATTGAAATAATATTAATTTATTAATCATATTATTGAAATGCGCGTCAAATATTTTAGTATCACTCGTCATCAAAAATCAACAAAATGGTAGTATTGCAATGTTTTGTTTACCTGGTTTAGCTGTAGATGTACTAGGTTTACTAGGAAGTGTAGAGGTTAGTAGCTCGTCATCTCCATCGCGTCGCAGCCTACACTGTTGTATCACGGGATCTTTTAGGAGCTTTTGTAAGACTTCCACATGCTTACTTTCTACAAGATATCTACAAGGAAAGCATTAATAAATCATTCATTGCACGGAAAGCGATCCAAGTAAGCTCACACAGATATTGGCTGTGAATTGTAATAGGTATTATGTAATTGGAATAATTTTCAATTAATTTTTTAGACGAGGTGAGCAACTATGTCACTTCAATCGTGATCTATAATGTTGTTTCTTCTTCAAAATAAAAGAGTCTTTACTCTAATTGAATGAAAAGTCATGTGCTTGCTGATGCTTGGATACACTGATCCAAAGACAAAACAAAAGTCTACAAGTCCTTAGTGGATGTTAGACTTTGATTCCCAGTGGAGTATAGGGCCACCCCATCTCTTCCTGTGGGTGTCATAGAAGGCGACTATTCTAAGGGATAGGGCTGTTCTTCATCCGACAGTAAACGTACAACCCATGACTAAGCGCCCCCCTGACGGCAATAGGCCCCCTATTACGTAGGGCTGAAAATCATAGTGTGCAAAATGTGGGTGTTACTGCACTTCTGCCTGCCCCTTCAGGGATTTACCGGGGTGAGTGTATGTATGTATGTACTTAAGTTACTTACCTATTGTGTTTGAGCACAAGCTTCACTTTGCCATAGGACAATGTACAAAGTTGTATAAATTCAATAATCCCTGCAGGTACTACACATTTACTGAGTCGTTGAAGATATTCTATGATATCATTTGTTTGCAAGCCCACAGAAACAGCTGCATATAAACTGTATGCTGTCAACTTGTACTCATGAATGTGTTGAGGACTGAAAAAAAAATACAAAAGCATATTGAACTTAATTGAAAGTACAAAGATAATATTTGTTCTAAGTTGGTGGGCTAGTTATATAATCACAACATCCTCCCATATTACTTGAGCAAAACACAGCACAATTTACTTAGGTGCAATCACTGTACATCCACTTTATAATACTACACAGTAGTAGAAATTATTTCATTGTGTCATCTCATCATCCTCCTGCCTTTATCCCATATTTATTTGTCAGCTTAACATGTGTGCTTCTTCCATTCATCTCTAGTTGCAGTCATCTCAACATTCACTCCCTTCTTAACCATATAATTTTTCACACATGTCATCTATCTCCTGTTAGGTGTTCCTCTTCCCTTGTAGCCATCCAGTTCCATAGTGAATGCCTTTCTTATAACATTACTCTCATTCCTGCTACTAAATTTGTGTAAGTAAGAAAAAAACTACTATTTAATGGTCAATGGGTTACTCATTTATTGGCACTACTGGTATAAAATTTTATCATCAAGCAAGACTTCAACAGGAGGTTTTTTAATTAAAATAATAAAATGAGGACTTCTATTTTTATTTCTTAGTGCAACTCGCATAAAAAATCTATCAGTTTTTACCCACAATGAAACAGAGACGGTATATGCTTTGGGGTGAGAGAATATTTTAGTTAAATACATTAAAATAATTTATATACATACCGACACACAGGCTCCGCAATGGCAATTAAAAAGTCATGAGCATGTTTGTAGACAGGTGAGAAGGCTTCTAAAAATATGTGTCCATTTGGTGCCACCCACAATGGCCGACTGGCATTGTCCGGTTTCAGTGCCATTTGGCTTCTAAAATAACAAAATACAAACAGAGGTAATAAAATACTACAGAAAAAGTATTCATAATCTGGTTCTAAAACAAACAACATCAAGCAGGGCCTACCTAGACCTACCTGTGACTAACAGGAATAGACAAATTGTTAGTCAACAATAGAATTTAAAAATACATATAAGTTTAAAATACTAGACATATGTATGTCAGTCAGATCGAAGACATTTTAAAGAAAGGACATGTCAAGATCCGAAACCGGTGAGCATGTATGAAAACAATTATGAAAGTAGAAGAAGCAAAAGATGTATGCCAGGATCATAGCAAGTGGAAAACTGTGGTCTCTGCCTACCCCACTGGGAAAGAGGTGTGACTGTATGTATGTTTAAAATACTAATTTATCTCCTATATTTCATCAAGGTCATTGCAGATAAGCAGGACTCGGCTATAGTGAAAGCCTTGATCCGAGCACACGTATCTAGTTGATGTGTTTGTTCAGTGTATTTTATTTCTTTTTAATTATGGATTATGGTCTGAAATAAATGTTTTATTATTATTATTATTATATAATATTATCTCCTACGGCAACAGTCAGCTAACAAAACTATCAATAGTCTCAAATGCTTTATTTAGAAATGGGCTATAAAACTATAGTAAGTTAAGTACCTGTAGTCTTTTGCACCAAATTCATCTTCAGGTACTTGATCATTTTTCTCAGCATCTTGCATGGCAGCTCCAGGTACTCCAACATTTTCTGTATTATCATCATCTACCAGATCGATAGTCATATCTTCTTCTACTTTCTTTTTCTTACCTGTACAGTAAGCAATGTGTCATACAATACAACACAGCACATAAAACTGTTATAAATAAATAAAACATGTTGTTTACTTACCAGATCTATCACTTCCACGACTAGAGTCATATTTCTTTACTTTTTTTGGAGGCCCCATGTTATACTTGTAACTTGTTGACTATTATAGTTATATAAGTCCCAATGTCTTCTTTTAATTTATGTTTTTATGACGATCTGAAAGATTTCAGAGTGCTTAAATCGAAATGATCAAATGCAAATTATCAAACGAATAAGTATTTGGTAGTAACCAATACTCACCAATAATTACCAAACTGACCAAAGTATTGACGTTTTCTGGGAACTATTAATACAAACAGCCTACCAAAACTTTACTTATAAATTAATTAACTTTATGAATAGCTCTTCGAAACACAAGAAAGAACGAAGTGGAACGAAGAACAAACCAGAACAAACAACAAACATGAAGTTGACAATATTGACATTTTGACATGTGTGATGTGATAACGAAACAGATAAAATATTATAACTAGTGATGTGGTTTAACGATATTTAAATAATTATTTATGTTGTATTATTGTATTGTATTTCCGAAAAACCGTAACTAAGCTATCCGTTAGTATCGATATTTAGCATGTAGAAATATAGAGATTTAACACAAAGTGTTTTGTGAAATCATAAAATAATAGCTGTTGCCCGCGGCTTCGCCTGCGTGGATGTCGTTTATCGCGTGTTGTTATAAATTTTAGTGCAGAGAGTTGCACGTTGAACGCTGATTAGAGGAGTTTTATTTTTAGAGGAGGTAGGAACTAGGAAACGAGAGATTTAGTGCTGTCAGTGGGAATACCAAAGGCTTTGCCCTACTTATCTTTTGCGCTGACGGCACAGAATCCCTCTGTTCTTACAGCATAGCGCGGGTGTGACGCCCCTTGTGTTGCACTCGCCCATAGGCCACGGTAACCTCTTAACATCAGGAGGGCCGTGTACTTGTCTGCGACCTAAGTATGTAGTATAATTATAAAAAAAGATAAGACACTGTACTCGCCTCTCTATTCGGCTCCTACTTGAGTACAGAGTCAAGTAGGAGCCGAATAGAGAGGCGAGAGATGTTTGTCCGTGATGGACGCAAAAACTACTGGACGGATTTTGATGCGGTTTTTTTTTTATTAGAAAGGGCTTGCTCAGACTTAAAATCTTACGTTTGTTTGATCGCAATCGGTTGAGTAGAACCGGAGATATGAGCAAAGGTCGCGTTAACCGAGATGCACGCGGGCGGAGCCGCGGGCGGAAGGCTAGTTACCTATATACAAATAATCTTCTAGCTAGACTAACTAATTAGTGGTTCAATTTTAGTTTTTAGTCTTCAAAATACGTTTAAACAGAAAAATATTTATAAACTGAGTTTTTAGATAAAACATGATTAGAAGACATATCAAGATTGTTCACTTTTAATGTAACCAAATGGTTTATAGTAACTACGTGGACGTGCCACGTGGACGTAGCACTTATTTACATACGCTATAAAAGCTCACTTATATCTTTGACTAGCCTTCCGCCCGTGGCTTCGACCGTATGCATCTCGATTAACGCGACCTTTGTTAATATCTCCGCTCCGGTTCTACTCATCTGATTGCGATCGAACAAACGTAAGATTTTAAGTCTGACCAAGCACTTTCTAACAAAAAATCCGCATCAAAATCCGTTCAGTACCTTTTGCGTCCATCGCGAACAAATAGAATAGAATAGAATAGAAATAAACTTTATTGTACACCAAACAAAAAGAAAAGTATACATAAAATAAATGGCAAACATAATTAGGTAATGTACAAATGGAATGGAAATTCAAAAAAAATATTTCCAATGTACAGACACGACCCCTTTACAATTTTATATTATAATAGTATAGATACATAATGAAATACATGTAGCACAAAATCAAGTTTCAATCCCAAACTGTATTTATAAAAGTCACTATAATTTGTCTAATTAATTACAAATAATAAAATCTCGTTCAAACAGGGATAATTAGGGTACCTACCTTTTTGGCGTTGATTTAAGTACGTTTGCCTGTCGCTGACACGGCAATAGAAAACTATAATAAAAAATTAAGTTTCAAAAACTAAAACCCGAACTGCAAAATCACGCTCTAAAAAGTATTAAACAAGAAAATATCAAGAATACTTTTCCCTAGATTTTATTGTTATACTCGTATTAAGTACGTGGCATGCGAGTCATACGACCACGGCTATTCTTGATATTTTTAAACTTAATTTTTTATTTCTACTATTTTGGGGCAGCAATACCCAATAATTTAGCCCTTGAATTTAATACCATGCACGGTATATTTATCTTAAGTTTAATTTTTAACGCGGTACTTTATACCGCTAGAGGGCGCCTCGTTAGATTCAGTGATACGTAATAATAGCCTTTACTTTAACCAGCGGACGACCAAAATGCTTCTAACAATACCTCATTTGGCCAGTTCTTTAGTGGTTAAGATTAAGACCTATGAGGGAACAAATGAACATACATACATACATTGCCTGTCAAAATCATAACCCTTCTTTGGCTTTGCCGTAGTCGGGTAAAACACAGACGTATATAATACTAAGTCCAAAAGATGAAATCTATACTATTATAAAATTGTAAAGTGGTCGTGTCTGTACATTGGAGATATTTAAAAAAAAATACTTGGGTTATGTTATATTAACGATACTGAACACGAAAATATATTTTTTTCATTTCCTGTCTGTTTGTCTGTTTGTCTGTTTGTCCGCGATGGACGCAAAAACTACTGGACGGATTTTGATGCGGTTTTTTTTGTTAGAAAGGGCTTGCTCAGACTTAAAATCTTACGTTTGTTTGATCGGAATCGGTTGAGTAGAACCGAAGTTGTGAACAATTATGATAATAAACGGAAAATGGCCCGATAGACAGATGGCGCTTTTTATTATTATTGGTCAATTTTTATAGCTTATTACATCCGAGCAAGAATGTCAATTTATAGACTTTATTTTTACATACACAATTGTGTAAACTAATACGTTTTTAATCATGAAATTAAAATTTGAATTTTTAAGATTTAGTTACAGAATCATAACTAGATGGCGTTCTCGCGTTTAAATTCAAGCTATCGTTTGGTTTCAAACTACCGATATACGCGAACCGGTATTTATTATTACTTTTTTTAATTTCTAATTTGTCAATTTCTGATATAGATTTTGGTACAGTCATAAGATCCGTTACAAAATCGTTTTTCACGCAACGTTGAGTAGACAGGAAAGGTACAGGTAGTGCGAGAAGGGCAAAGGAATGGGGACTACAATAGAGAGTCGAGTATCCAGGTAGGAACATTCTTATATACCACTTAAGTGGCAAACAAGCACCCGGCCCACCTGATGGAAAGTGGTTACTGTGGCATAAGGACGTATGCAACTCCAGAGGCGTCACACTCGTCCTTCTTGAAGTACCCCATCCCAATACTATTGTCGTGAGTCGTACTGTAATAGTGAAGTCGAGAATAGTGGCATCGAGTAGAGACGCGAATACAGAGTGGAGTACTCGTACCTACTACGTGGAGTACAGAGTCAAGTAGGAGCCGAATAGAGAGGCGAGTACAGTGTCTAATCTTTTTTTTATATATACTACATACTTAGGTCGCAGACAAGCACACGGCCCTCCTGATGTTAAGAGGTTACCGTGGCCTATGGGCGAGTGCAACACCAGGGGCGTCACACCCGTGCTATGCTGCAAGAACAGAGGGATTCTGTGCCGTCAGCGCAAAAGATAAGTAGGGCAAAGCCTTTGGTTTTCCCACTGACAGCACAAAATCTCTGGCAACCCTACTCACCGTCAGAAACACTACTCGAGGTTATTAGGTAAGTCGCGAACTTCTGTAGGGCCCATAGACTTAGATACTATAGACAGGGTATACCTACAGAATTGACGTGTATACCTATGTTCCATTTTTATGAATGAACGTTTGACGACGGTTACTATGCTAGGGATGCACCTTCTACTATCGTAATATTTGTCGATATCTATTTATACTATAACCCGCGCCACGTATCTTGGACCTAAAATGTGCTCAAAACGTGCCCTTTACGCGCAGTACACATTTCTTGGGTGTCTATTGAGGATAGCACGGGATGCTACTGCGGTAGACGAACTCAAATTCACCCAGCATAGAATATTACAAAGCATTCCGCGGGCGCCAGCCAGAGCCTCGTATGTCTTATGATTTAGGTTCAAGATACGTGGCGCAACTATAAAACTAAAACCCGACTACTGCAGAATCACGAATCCCTAGAATGTATTGTTTTGTTAGAGTAAATGGTATGCGACCTCGGTTATTCTTGATATTTTCTTGCTTAATACTTCTTAGGGCGTGATTTGCAGTAGTCGGATTTTAGTTTTAGACTTGATTTTTATTTGTATTGTTTTGGTGCAAGCAACACCCAATAATGTATACATGTTTTTAATGTGCTAATAGAGCCCTTTAATTTCATACCATGTTTTTTCATTATAGTCAGAGTTTCAGAGAGTCATTCACACGTCATATTGCCTATAACCAGCGGATGATCAAGACGTTTCTAACAATACCACAATTGCCCAGTTCTAATACGGAAAAACAGAAGACATTACAATTTTGTCGATTCGTATTTCTTCAAAAGAGTACATTTTTGTAAAGCAAGAATAGTTTCGTCGTCAAATCTTTTATTGGAGTACATCACTATTATGCTTGTAGTAGTATGTTCTAGAAAAATTCAACAATGGCTGTCGCAAATCATTCATAATGTTGGCGCAAATCATTCATAAATGTTGGCACCGTCGGCACGCTGTCAAATTCTCATACTCATTTTCCCAAGTGAGCAATAACTGAAATTTTTTGTCTCTTTTTAGCAGACACAACTGTATATTGGAAAAAAAGAGACAAAGTGATATAATCAAGGTTCAATTCATGTTTGCCTCATATTTGTATAACTAGAATTTCTATATGTTGAACGGGGCCCCCCTGTGGTAGGGCCAGTCGGACTGCTCGATTGAGACGGATATATTATACCGTCGTTTCCTACCTCCTCTAAAAAATAAAGCTCCTCTAATCAGCGTTCAACGCGCAACTCTCTGCACTAAAATTTATAACACCACGCGATAAACGACATCCACGCGGGCGGAGCCGCGGGCAACAGCTAGTTATTAGAATAAGATGATAAGAAAACATTTCAAACTGCGTAAATCAAATTGCGTTCTACTCTTGCGTGTCGGCAAAGCAAGCAACAAGAAACGATAACGAGTGGATTCGTTGATTATGGCAAGAAAAGCAACAAGAAACGTTGATATTTGATAATGACAAAATGTTGTCTATGGTGCCTAGTCCAGCGGAGTCCAGCCTATAGTCTATGTTTGCGTTAAATAAATATTAAAAAAAATAAGATACGGATAAGTTATGCAGTTACATACCTTAATTTTGTACTAAACGTACTTACCTAATAAGATTTAAATACCTTACAGATCTTTTCAATGACCAGTGTTGTATATCTATAATATTATGTATATATTTAGCTTTAAATCGTATTAAAATACTAGTGCACGTATTTCCATGGTGCACATTTTATAGGTTATGAAGAATACGAGCTCGATAGTTACTATGATAGTAGATACTCACCAGTCGATATATAATTGCATCTTCTTCAAAATATATTGCCTGTATGCTTTATTTAAATACCGGTATCATAATAAAGAAGTTTGTAGTTGATTCGTATGTTTATATTTTTTGAAGTTTAATCCAGGGCTGCCAGTTATTTAAATTCAATTTACCCCATATACCAGCGACAAATCACCATAGTACCTGGGGAATTTATTTTGGCACGAAAAAGAAGTCCCCAACTCCACCACACTGAGGCTGCAGCTCGTATATAATTAGTATAGACTAAGCTATGCTGCGGCTGCCAGCAGCATAGCATGATATAAAATAGTAAGGTATTTAATATACCAGTGTCATACTTAATGAGAATTATGAGGTACGGGTCCTCATAGTAGAAGAAAACATGAGAAGTCTTCGGGTATCGTTTATTGGGATACACAGTAATTACACAATGGGTCATTAATCACTATATAACTTAATGAGATAGGTAGGTTCGACAGGCGCGCGCGTATCTATTCACTTCGTGGCTAGCGGAGGACGACTGGCGCGGCGCGGGAGCGGTGCGGCGAAGTAGCGAACCATCATTCGGGAAAGTTCGGGAGTGGTTCGTTTATACTCGGTAGGCACAATAAAGTTAGAAGTACAACCGCGAGAGGCTCGTTGGGGTAAAGATTTAGGGCGGTTTACTACATCCTCCCCCTCCAGTTCAGGTGGGCGTCCTCGCTCCTGGACGTGACTTACCTTCCTTTTTGGGTCACCTGGTTCGGGTGGGAAGCTCTTGTTATTGCCTATCCCTAAAATATTTATTTTTAATATTGGACGCTCCTCACGACATGCAAGCCTCTTGCGTTTGTCTTTAGACATAATGAGAGAGCAACTTAAGCTACTTTCTGTGTTTGCAGAATTATTGTTTTCACAAACTTCATCGGTTTCTATACTATAATCTGTTAATTGTATGTTTTTCAAACATGTAACCGTGTTAGTTTTGTGACAAAAACCATGTTTTGAGTGAACATTGCATACAAAATTGGGTTTACAAGTACATGCATACTTATTCTTACCATTCCGATAACACAAAATTATATTTTTGTTTTGAATGGTGCACGGATCAATTTTGTTACTAATTTGATCGGACTTGACGTCTGTGTTGAGGTCATCATAACAGGTGAATGAACAATTTTTGGAATTGTTCTGTGCATCATTCACATCATGCATATTTTTACAAATAGAAAAATTATTATTGTACTTCACATTATCATTTTCAGAAATAGTACACATAGAAAAGTTCTCATTTTTAGTTATAGCATCACATATAGAAAAGTTATCGTTAGAACGAATAGAATTAAATTTATCTTTATTTGACATATCACACATAGAAAAATTTTCATTAGAATGGATACGACTCAAATTATTAATTTGTGGATTATCACATATAGGAAAACTATCATTTTCATTATTATCATCCGAATAAATCGAGTTCAACTTATGATTATTAGATACATCACACATAGAAATTTTATCATTAGAATGAAAAGGACTTAAATTATTGATTTGTGAAATCTCACATATAGGAAAACTATCATTATTATCATTAGAATAAATTGAATTCAACTTATCATTTTTAGCACAATCAGACACTGAAAAGTTATCATTGGATTGAATAGTATTTGAATCATTGAATTGTGAAATATCACCTGTCGAAAACTTATTGTGACTGTCCATTGAGCTATAACTTCTCCGATGGACCTTGGATGAGCACAGCTCAACACTGTAAAAGTCAGTTTCCCTATTTGTCTCATTGTCAGTGTCTTCAACTATTGAATTATCGGAATTCACATTATCATAATATATAGGAATAGCGTACATAGAAACGTCATCACTATTAGAAGTATCGTACATAGAATAGTTATCAGTTTTAGAAGTACACATAGAAATATTATTATTTTTAGGAATATCACATACAGAAAAGTTATCATAACTGTCCGTTGAATTATAACTTTTCAGTTTCACTTTGGGTAAACCCAGTTCGACACTATAATTTTCCTTATTCTTCACATTATCAGCTGATGGCTGCGTCGAGCGTTGCACTGGCGCGGCAGGCGCGGGGCGGAGGAGCTCCGAAGCGGCGGGTGCCACAGGAGGCTCCGTTGCGCGGCCGGGGTTGCGGCGCGGCTCGGTAGGGTGCGCTAGAGCGTGCGCGAGCACGTTAGCGGCACTGTTGCTAGGCAAGTGGGCGGGCGGGCCGCCGGGGCAGGGCTCCGAAGTGGCGGCGGGTGCCACACGAGGCTCCGTTGCGCGGCCGGGGTTGCGGCGCGGCTCGGTAGGGTGCGCTAGAGCGTGCGCGAGCACGTTAGCGGCACTGTTGCTATCGCCGGGGCAGGGCTCCGAAGTGGCGGAGGGTGCCACACGAGGCTCCGTTGCGCGGCCGGGGTTGCGGCGCGGCTCGGTAGGGTGCGCTAGCGCGTGCGCGTGCAAGTTTACGGCACTGTTGCTAGACTTGCTAGGCACGTGGGTGGGCGGGGCGCCGCCGGGGGGTGGGGTGAACGTGTCTACGGACTCCGTCGCTAGGCCTCCGAACGTGGCTCGGCATCGAGCCATCGTCGTCGCGGCATCGCTTGATATAGCTGTAGCGCTTGCGGTCGTATTCATCATCGTTCTTATAATTTTCTTTATCGCTTCAGCCTGTGATTTTTGCATCGCGGAGATGATAGCCGCAACACTGTCCTGGGAAAACATCGTCGCAATGGGCGTTGATGTTACTGGCGCACCGGTACCAGCGTCTAACACTCTTCTTTGGTGCTGAGGCGTGGTCAGATCCTTGTGGCCGAAATCTTGGGCAGCGTTGGCAGTAGGCTCGTTGCCTGTAGACGCGTTCGAGTCGGAAGGGGGAAACGGCGCTTCGTCAACGACGTACTCGACCCGGCGCGATTGGCTACGACAACGAGTCTCCATCTTCTTGCGGTAGGTATCACGTAATACTGTTTTATGCGAAGTAGGTATTCACGCGGCGGCAGTCTTTTTATACTTAGACGCTATATAGGTACGGCACTTGGTACTAGCTGAATAGTAGGACAGTCTTTTACCGCGTGGAGTCACTCACACTATGTACTTTACACGAGTTTAGTTACGCGCGGCAGCCATCTTTTTACACTTGGGCGCCATATATGAGGTACGGGTCCTCATAGTAGAAGAAAACATGAGAAGTCTTCGGGTATCGTTTATTGGGATACACAGTAATTACACAATGGGTCATTAATCACTATATAACTTAATGAGATAGGTAGGTTCGACAGGCGCGCGCGTATCTATTCACTTCGTGGCTAGCGGAGGACGACTGGCGCCTGGCGCGGCGCGGGAGCGGTGCGGCGAAGTAGCGAACCATCATTCGGGAAAGTTCGGGAGTGGTTCGTTTATACTCGGTAGGCACAATAAAGTTAGAAGTACAACCGCGAGAGGCTCGTTGGGGTAAAGATTTAGGGCGGTTTACTACAGAATTGAATATTTTCTTAATATGTTATGGAATTGTCCCTCAAAAGAATTACCCTAATCAATGTAAACACCCCACAGAACAGGGAATGCAACTAATTTGGTAACATTATGCGTAGGCACGTTAAGAATAAAACGAATTTATAAATATACTAGCCTTCCGCCCGCGGCTCCGCCCGCGTGCATCTCGGTTAACGCGACCTTTGCTCATATCTTCGGTTCTACTCAACCGATTGCGATCAAACAAACGTAAGATTTTAAGTCTGAGTAAGCCCTTTCTAACAAAAAAAACCGCATCAAAATCCGTCCAGTAGTTTTTGCGTCCATCGCGGACAAACAGACAAACAGACAAACAGACAGGAAATTCAAAAAAAATATTTTCGTGTTCAGTATCGTTAACATAACATAACCCAAGTATTTGTTTTTAAATATCTCCAATGTACAGACACTACCACTTTACAATTATATAATAGTATAGATTATGTAACATCAAATTATAGATATCGTCCGTCGGGGATACTGCAAATCCGTTTCGTGGTCCAGGCTGCGTACATGATTTATCAAAATTTATAGGAGGAGGAGGAGGTTATTATAACACAGTAAACGTTTATTTTAAAAAGTACTTTGCGTTATTTTTAACGACTTCTTCCTTTTTAGGGTTCCGTAGCCAAATGGCAAAAAACGGAACCCTTATAGATTCGTCATGTCTGTCCGTCCGTATGTCACAGCCACTTTTCTCCGAAACTATAAGATCTATGCTGTTGAAACTTGGTAAGAAGATGTATTCTGTGAACCGCATTAAGAATTTAACACAAAAATAAAAAAAAGCATTAAATTTTGGGGGTCCCCATACTTAGAACTGAAACTCAAAAATTTTTTTTTCCATCAAACCCATACGTGTGGGGTATCTATAGATAGGTCTTTAAAAATACTATTGAGGTTTCTAACATATCCCCCCCCCCCCTCTAACTTCTAAAATAAGAGAATGATAAATCTAAAAAAAATATATGATGTAAATTGCCATGAAAACTACCACTAAAAATTGGTTCGAACGAGATCCAGTCAGTAGTTTTTTTTTAATACGTCATAAATCGCAATTTTCGCCTTTGCTACTTCGGAACCCTTCATGGGCGAGTCCGACTCGCACTTGGCCGATTTTATTTAAACTTGTTATGCTAGTAGCTGCCTGCTTTCATTAGTGATATTGTTGCTATAGTCCGACTGCTACTGCTGTACCGCGCCTTTAGGTATGTGCGCGGCGAGACAGGGGGGAATACTGAACGTCAGATTTGGTCAGTCCGCCGCCAGCCGCCAGTCCTGGTGGCGGTATCTCGTGTAGTTTGTACCGGACAGTCTACGTCAGACGCACATGAGATTACAATTCAAAGATAGGTCGTACGATATCCCGTGATGTGAAGAACGATATTTTAAAAAAATAAATATATTTAAAGAACGTCTCTGATTCAAGTTCCGATGGCAAAACGATAGATGAACTAAAGAAGAGAATAACTTCAGTTGAAAAGTTCTGATTTTAATTAATAGTTTACTTAGTTTCTACTCATCATTTGCCTGTTTTTATTAAATATAACTTTTTTATTGCCCGCGGCTTTACTTGGGTGGAATTTTGATTCTTTTCCCACAAATTTATGGAAAGCTATTCCAAGAAAATGAAGTAGCATTTATATATGTTTTTCCAGAATAATCTATTCCTGGACCAAACTTCAAAGATCCGTTCAGCCTTTAGAGCGTGATTGAGCAACGAGGGAACGATCCAAACATCCAAACATCTTCAGAAACTTACGCATTTAAAGTATCGGTAGAAAATAAGTAGTAGGATATGATAGGATAAGTATTTTTCGTTTGTATTCATTTAACTTACTATACTTTAGTATAATATAGATAGCTCATTGAATAAATAAATTATTTAGGTCCTTTGATTGAATTAATTATGTCTCTTATTATTCAACTAGCCTTCCGCCCGCGTGCATTTCAGTTAACGCGACCTTTGCTCATATCTTCGGTTCTACTCAACCGATTGCGATCAAACAAACGTAAGATTTTAAGACTGAGCATGCCCTTTCTAACAAAAAAACCGCATCAAAATCTGTCCAGTAGTTTTTGCGTCCATCGCGGACAAACAGACAGGAAATTCAAAAAAAATATTTTCGTGTTCAGTATCGTTAACATAATAACCCAAGTATTTTTTTTTTAACATCTCCAATGTACAGACACGACCACTTTACAATTTATTATAATAGTCTAGATACATTTTCACGACTAGCTTAAAGAGCAGAAAATTATTAAATAGGGAATTTTATTAATATCCGACCTTCAAAGTGTTAAATGATATCGTAAGATCTATCCGACATAGTAGATCTCATCGATTCATGCTCTTTCTTTTCTTTGTTTTTCCTCGACCCCCGCCACACCGCGCGCACCATGGGGACGGTACAGGTCCCCCGGTAGGACTATATGCGAGTTGCCTGCTTTTTAGGGTTCCGTAGCCAAATGACAAAAAACGGAACCCTTATAGATGCGTCATGTCTGTCTGTCATCACCCAGGTGAACAAAGTGGAATAATCCGTCTGTCCGTCCGTATGTCACAGCCACTTTTCTAAGATAGCTAATAACTATAAGGCCTATGCTGTTGAAACTTGGGAAGTAGATGTATTCTGTGAACCGCATTAAGAATTTCACACAAAAATAGAAAAAAAGCATTAAATTTTAGGGGTCCCCATACTTAGAACTAAAACTCAATTTTTTTTTCATCAAACTCATACGGGTAGGTAAGTATAGATAAGGTCTTTAAAAATGCTATTGAGGTTTCTAATACAATTTTTTTCTAAACTGAATAGTTTGCGCGAGAGACACTTCCAAAGTGGAAAAATGTGTCCACCCCCCCCCTCTAACTTCTAAAATAAGAGAATGATAAATCTAAAAAAAATATATGATGTACACTGCTATGCAAACTTCCACCGAAATCGGGATGTTGTGAAGCAGAGGAGAGCATTGGAGCGATTACTCCCATTTGCCATATAAACCTACCAATATCTGGTAATTTATTACCAGACGGTAGGTAGAACCCAAAAGGTTATTTACGTACCTAGTATGGTAATGTGGTTAGCAGCGAATATTTCTCACATCTTCAGATTCGTATTTCTGCAGAATCGCATTTTTTCAGAATCTCATTTCTTCGGATTCGTATCTCTTCATATTCTCATTTCTTCGGAATCTCTTTTGACAATATTGGTACCTACAAGCAATGCAAAATTACTCACTGATAGACCTAGACCTAGAAGTTTGTAATAAGATATCAATCACTTACACGCATTGAGATCTTTTTGATCCCATGTATGTACCTATCTATTACAGTCAATAGTAGCAATATGCATACAAATATTTGGACTGAGCGGGGATCGAACCCGCGCCTCCTGTGTAGCGGTCGCGTATAATGAATCGACAGTCTGTAGCGTGCGTGCACATAGGATGTCGTTTTATTATCATGCTCTGGGGTGCAATAAGCTACATTTTATAGAAATAACCTTAATATAACAGATGTTAGATCTAAAAATGTGGGGTTAGCAGTCACGTCCATAATTTAATAGCCAGGGTTCAAAGATGACCTCGTTGACAGTAAGGCCTGGTTTCCACCAAAGCACCAAAAGAGAGAAGAGCTGTGAATCTGGCAGGTAATTCCCACCAAAGCGGAGGAGATGTGAGCTGTGTGAGCTCGAAACGCCTTCGGGCGATGGAAGCGCGGGGAGAAGGTAGCGGAGAACTAAAGAAAAAGTAGCCATCTCGTCTCCTCTTGATCCGTTTCCACTGAAGCTGAGCGGAGAGGAGAAGTGGAAATAACGAAATCTGATTCTTCTGAGGAGGCGGTGACGGACCAAATCGGTGAGAAGGGGAGACTCCTCTCCTCTCCGATTTGGTGGAAACCGGGCCTAAGTAGGTATTAGTAAATTTCTATACTGTATCTTCTTTCTTTTCACTTTATTTTTTTTCTGTGTAAGAAACCGCAAGTTGAAAGTTTATTGACACCATAACAAATACATAGTTAAATAAAAATCGAACTTCATAATTGGTAGGTCATAATTTAATGCAGTTTTCTTTTATTATTAAACATTTGCATCTGCTTTTACTTATTAATATGACAAATGGAATATTGTTTGATATCTAGATTAAATATCTAATCTGTGATAATATTTTAAACAACTTTTATATTTTCATCAGCATTTTGTACAACAATAAATAGCATAATGACACTAATTATAACTTTAAGGCAATAAAAACATGGCGGGATATCATTTTATAAGCTGATATAAGTTTAAAATACTTGTGACCATAAATAAATGAATGAAATGCAGTTACGATACAAGAGAACGTAAATCTTATTATTCTGCTACATACATAAATATAGTCACGACTGTATATCTCCTAAGGGATAGGCAGATGTTTAATAATACCCACATTTCTCCAACTACTCTAAACATTCCTGTTCTCGCTGATATTATTTTATGTATCAAGGAGAAAAGGACAGCAGTAAGAGTAGTATGGGCGTGTATAAACAGTCAATATATATTGCGATCCAATATCTTGATTCAATAATATAGGCACAAATCGCGTTAGCACATCAATATTGTGTCAATATCATCAATACTATCAGTATATATTGACAGGAACGCGTAATTAACTGTTTATACCTGCCTTACGTAAAGCTGCTGCGACTATGGCACGATCTAGATATTGCAAACTATTGTGGTGGCATTACCGATAGCTTCGTAGATATATGATGTTCGCCGTCATTTTAATAAACAATTTAATTGAGATGAACAGCCTTGAATAAAATTGTGAACTTTGAGGCTGGTAAATGAGTTTCATTAGTGATGTAGTAGGTAATGATTTATTGATTTGCTGCCACTACACTGGAGGACTGCGGGTTTAAAATTATCTAATTCCGTTACTGTTGTTTTGTCTGGTGCATGTGACCATATGACCTAACAGATAAAAGATTGTTCATTAGACAGGTCCTCACAGAGCGAGGAGCCTCACGAGGCATTTGCTGTGCGAGTTATTGCTCGGGACATATATTTTGAACCTAAAATGTGCTCTATACACGCAGTACATGTTTCTTTTGTGTCTTTTGAAGATAGCACGGGGTGCTACTGCGGTGGACGAGCTCAAATTCACTAATTATAGATTATTACAAAACAATTCACGGGCGCTAGGGCCTAGTTTGTAACACGATTTAGGTCAAGATACTGTCCCTGAACTACAAGGTAGCCTTCGTTCGCACACGGCATCTACACCAAGCAGCTTCGCGAGGCTTCTTGGTCAATGTGGACCCGCCTAATGACGTTTCAAGATCATTACTTGTTAAAAAACAGTTTCATTCAAGCTTAGGCCACAGCAGTTGGTACTTATACATACTAAGTATATACAAATATTTGTAAATAAATACTAAAACTGTCTTTCAATGAACGATTTATCAATTGTCATATTTAAACATCAAAGACAAACAATAAATATACAAAAAACAAATCAGTTTTAAGTTGTAATAAATACTTTAATATTTTGAACATTACAATAAGTTTCAGTCCCCTAAAAATGGCCGCGCTCCAATGCTGTCTTGAAACAGATTCAATAAAATGCGCAATTTTTATGCTGTAGTAGACACAGACAAAGGATTGTACAGCTTAAATTATATTAAGGCGAGATAACGCACACGCTCACACTTATTCGCGATAATATTGCACTACACTATCTCTTCAAGTGGCGACGCGATGAAAATGACTTATATAAACTTTGTTCCTTTGTTTGCATTGCATTTTATACAATTGTATTTATGAGAATATAACACTCACAAGCGTACTGCCTACCCATGTGGGAGAAAGGCACGAGTTTATTGATATATTTAGCTAGTATAATGCAAGAAATAACCGCTAAGTAACACTGTTATTGTGGGTGTGTGTACTGCTTTAGTCTAAGTCGAAAATTGTAGTAGAAAAATGGCAAGATGATAATTCAGATAGTGACCAAATAAAATATTAAAATTGAGGCCATGAGTAAAAGAATGGGCTTACAACCGTCCAAAAATAATTTGAAGGACTATTGAAGACTAAGAAGAGCTGGCCTAACATTGTTTTTTATACTGTTATTTATTAACGGTATTAAAAACGACGTTAGTCCAATCAATGATACTAAGTATATTCTTTTTTTAAATACAAATAAATAAAGTAAGTCATTCTTGCGTTGACGGCCTCAATTTTATTGCGATTTGGTGGCCATCTGAATATATCTAGGCTTAACATTTTTCTGAATTCTGCTTACATCATTGACTAACCTGCTAAAAATTACGGCTTTGACTGCAGCAGTGCAAGCAAAAATAGAGGTGTTATTTCGCGGTTATTTTTTTTTTTTACATAAATCAAATCGCAGTGAAGCAAATGTGAGAGTTTGTGTTTCATCTATTTTGTGAAATTAAAATATAACGGAACATACTTTATTGCGCAACTTTACTGAAATTTACTTTATTCTAACTACGAAGGTAACTCGCGGCAAGTGTTAGGCTTAAGTTTCGTAATGTATTTAGAATCAAAACAGTTTTTGATATAATACTATCTATGTACAGGAAAAAATACAAGTGTTTACTGCAAAACTATTTGTAAATTATGAATGACAGGGTGGGTGCTTTTACTTAATGCACAAGATACAACAATTCTTTATGCATGTTTCAAAACATAAATGGTTATGATGAAACAGAATTTAACTTAACCTATTAATGAAGTAATGGAAAGTAAACATAAAATTAATGACTATCGTGACACTTGGATGAAAACAGCCGGTTTAACAATAATCTGCATAAAATAACTTGTAAATACCATTTCATCTGACTTAGCGATTCGGTAAGCATAAATAATGCAACATGGATTGCCGACCTCATATATAAATAATAAACAACTAATTTTATATTAATTCAAATAATATTTTTCTTTAATCTATTTCTAATGAGATTTCTATTCATCTGCATTTTAAATATCAGTCACTAGTTAGTTTACCAATTATTATTGTCAGCATAACGACGCCAGCTCGGTATGGCACTGAGCGTCGCCATGTCACGTCGACGACACGCGGCATTGGGCACAGGCATACAGGGCACAGGGCATGGGACTCGGACACGGTGGAAGCAACTAGTACAGTAAGTATTATCGACAATATTTCAACATAAATATGGAATGTAGCAAACACTCAATTGAAAAGACCCCCGGGTTCTGGCTTCGGACATAATTAATCTAACAATATTAAATTAAGAGACAATATTTACAATAATATAGTAACTATGCAACGTAAATTAATATTCCTCGCGTTTACTGTACTGATATGCATCCATTACATACAATTATAAATAAATATAAAAGTTGTTTAAACACAGATTCGTAGCTGCTGGATAGAAAATTAAACTTTAAAGTAGGTCACTTAAACATGAAACTGTACACTGCAAGACGTCAGCTCACCGGCGCCCGAAGATTCATTAAATATTATAATATACTTTTAATCGTTTCTATCTGAATCAATTTCACCTAAGACAACATACTTCAACGTAGACTTTATAACGTTAATCTTTTTACTTTATCTCAGTCTTAGTTTTCGCGAAACTCAAAGACGGCGCGAGGAACGCGGACCCGTCCGCCGCCGCTCCCGAATAAATAAATAGCAAGTCTATAGTGCGGGGCGGGCTCGGCTCGGCGGTGGGCCCGGTAATGGAATGTAAGCGTGCGGGCGGCGCGGCGCGGTCAGGCGTCGGGCGGCGCGCGGCGCGGCACCATGACGCCCAGGCTGGGCGCCGGCGCGGGCGGCGCGCGCGCGCCCAGGCGCACCCACCACCAGCGCGACGCGCGCTGCAGCAGCCCGTCCTTCTTGCGCCGCGCGCCCTCGCCCTCCGCGCCGCCGCCGCCGCCCCCGCCACCCCCGCCGACCCCTCCACCCGCCCACTCCGGCACGTCGCTCACGCACTTGTTCGGCGGCGGCTGGATACTGCTTCTCGTCAGCTCGGCTTGCTGGAACACATACACCGTTCTATTGTAAATAATGCACGAGTACCATGCAGATAAAGAAATGAGTACCATGGAGGTACAGAATAAATAAGTACTATGCAATGCAGGTACCACCAAAAATGAGTACCATGCAGGTACCACCAGAAATGAGTACCATGCAGGTACCACCAGAAATGAGTACCATGCAGGTACCACCAGAAATGAGTACCATGCAGGTACCACCAGAAATGAGTAGCATGCAGGTACCGCATATAAATAAGTACTATGCAGGTACCACCAGAAATGAGTACCATGCAGGTACCACCAGAAATGAGTACCATGCAGGTATCGCATAAATAAGTACTATGCAGGTACCACCAGAAATGAGTACCATGCAGGTACCACCAGAAATGAGTGCCATGCAGGTACCGCCAATATGTGATTTATTTGCCTATTATTAAGATCTGAGACGTTATCACATCTTCGTCTATTGATATTCCTCTCGCCATAATGAGTTCAACTAACCCCTTATTACGATAGAGTGGAGTTACCTGATAAGAGACTCGTAACTGTAGATGCGCATCCGGGTACTCGCCGTCGGGCAGTGGTATGCGGTGCGGCAGACCGAGGCGCTCAGCAACCGCGGCGGATCTCGCACGCGTCTCTTGCTCCACCATCTCTTGGAACCTTCCCACCACTGCCTGAATCCTTTGCTGTTTCTCCCATTCCCTGGAAATATCCATATTTATATGAAATATAAATTTATTGATCTATTAAAAAAAGGGCAGATCAAAAGCACTCGAAATCGGATTGCTTGCATGAATGATTTAATTTACAGTGGAGGCTTGAATATAATCTATTGAATGTATCACTCAGGTGCGGCTAGTTTAATAGTAAGCAGACACTGGACGCCTGATACATCTGGTGTCCATACAACGCTTACTCGGAGAGTCTGGATACCATATTAACTATAGGAGACATTATTTAGGATGTTTATCACGGTAAAATTTTATCTGAGTTTTGAATATCTCCCTACAGTGCATTCTATGGGGTCCATTACACGCTCTTGCAAGCGTCATGCATCCGCCGTCAATCATGAATATTATTGGTCAATCGGTTATTATACGTTATGTTATTGGTCAATCACGGCGTGATTGATGGTTAAACCATGGCAAAACCTAGCGTGTAATGGACCCCTATGGATTTTTTTAGCGACTTTTGACTCGACAAGTCAAAAGTCGAGAGGTTTGTGTGTCAGCTAAATTCGTGGCCGCCACTTTAATAACTGCTGAAGGGAATGTGATACCAATTTTCAGATTTCGGATTCGATGTCGAGGATATTTCAGTGCAGTCTATAGATTAACCAAAAGTGACCTTGGCCTCAATTGTTGAGCTAAAGGTGAAGACGTGAAATAAACTAGAGAATTGTGACAATTTTGTACGCCTAGCTCAAAGGGAAATGACCTAACTTTCCGTTTGTAAGCTACCACATATTCAGATGAAAATTAAGTGAGTATTGTTAGTTTAAAAGCGATATGGTAATAAACCACCAGCAACGGTTAAATCCACTATTTGGTTTTACTCTGTGCCGGATTCGCAAAATAATTGGGATTGGGATTGAATTTCGACATGAAATGAATGGACCTGGCGTGCGAAGTCTGACTGGACCCTCATTTTCATATCTACTCGATGGTCAAAGACTACCAATAGTGGCGCGACAAGTTTTAATTTCACGGTCAGTATAGTATACCATTTGGTCAGTAAATTAAATTGGACCCTTTTTGGTATGATATTTTCTTTTTATCGCCATGTGCAGGAAATTCCTCTAAGGTTTAAGAGATGGCGTGATATAAGAAAATCATTCAATCCATCCATCCATCTTATCTCAATAAAAAAATCATCCAAATTGCTAGACCGATTTCCGAGATAGTAATGTCTAAATTTATATATGTATACAAGAATTGCTCATACAATGCTAGATTAGATATCATCCTTCAACAGTGTTATTCTGATAAAGTGTACAGAACGTGAGCATGTTACAATCACGTTTATATATTATATTTTTGCAGATCAGGTACAAGACTAAAACAGGAGAGGAGTCAAGTATTTAACTAAACATAAGGAACATATTGACTGGTGTAAAAATGTGGGCACCACCAAACTGCGTTCTCCTTATTTTCTGATCATCAAGTTGGGAGATAATCCATCTTCCAATTATCATCATCATCGTAGTAGTCCTGGTCGGTCGCATCATTTTACATTTCCACTTCGCATAGTCTAGGTGCATTATTGGCATGCTTATTACCTTCTATGACATCTAGACAGTGCTTTTTGAGTCTACCTCTCCTACCGGGGCCAAGTGGCCTTTGTCTTCTACGACTATGGAAGTAAATTTAAATTAATAAAAAAAGAATAAGTGGGACTTACAATGTGGAATGGTGATGTCTGTGATCGTGCCGTATGCGCGGTCCCCCCGGCGCGCCCAGCCGCTCCATGCCCGCGCACCCCGGCACTTGTACCGAGAGCATCTGCAAATCACAACACACTACTCTCACTTATGTTGTTATCCTCAGTGTCAATATTATATCACTATACACATATGTGGCAAATATGTAAACATCTATCTATTGAAGATCAGGTCAACCAATCCACACTCATGCCGTGTCACCTTACAAACACTGTCTATATGAGATGTATTAGTAATATGCAAAAGTTGATATATTAAGTCATGCAGTTTCCAAACAGATCTGAGTGTAGTGTAGTGAATAGGGTTAGTAGTTAAGTTTAAAAAAAGAAAATATTTAAGTGAAAGTAAAACATTACATTGATATCTAAACAGTTTGCACATATTTTCTCACTAACATGAGGCATTGTTTTCTTAGGCCCATATTTCAGAATGGTACTCAGTTTAAAATCTCAATTTATCTGAGGACAGATTGTGTATAAATTCTGTCGAATCTGTCAATCTGTCGTCAGATAAATCAATATTCAAGACTTGAGTGATGTTCTAGAATATGGGCTAAGTACATTTTACAATGTTTATTTAGCTAGATGTTGTATCATTCTGTAGCTTGTGCATTTGGCATACAAAAAAAGGTATTGAAAAATTTTAGCCACTAAATTGTATTTTCTTTTTATTTTTTTTATGCATCACTCGTGTTTTACAAAGAATTTCTCAACTTAATGTGTCAAATTTGTGCATTATATTAGGACTTATTCGTTTATATGACATTCGCAATGACAAAGTATCTTGATAAAGGACATCCATAATGTTTTTATCAGCCTGTCAGGTAATTTTTTAGAATTGAATGTTTTTTTAAACATACAATATTGATGTGGATGCTGCAAGCAGTGATTATAGTATATAATCACAATATAATATGTGTACATACTGGAATATAATTCTAATATAAATTATGCAAATATATATGATGCAATCCCTGTTGAAATAGTTGCCACATTACAATAAAAAAAAAAAGATTAGGGCATTATAATTATCTATTTAAAATTATAAAAAAAAAATTGGATTTGAAAAATTCCAATTTAAGAAGATAATTCTTCTTAAATTTGATTTGTGAATTTTTAAATTAATAGAATGATTAAATTTCAAAGATAATAAAGTAGTCATAATCAACCTATGGTAATTCAATAATAATGCGATATCATTATTCTGCAAGTTCTATCAAATGAACACATAAACATGAAGTAAACACTAGGCTGTTCATTAATGTGTAGAAAACACTTTACCAGTTATAACAATAGGTCTGCAAGTAAATTCATAGACTTGCATAGTACCTTTACTCGATTATGTTTATTGTTATTTTGCAGTAGATTTAAATTGAATATTCAGTTATAAAATTGTGATTATTACTCAAAAGAAGAGCTAACATGTTTTATTTTTTGCATGGAATTCATGGTGTATAAGTTTCAATTTTTTTTGGAACAAGTCAATATATTTTATGATCAATTAATACCAACTTAATTAAAATAATTGGCTAAAATGTGATAAATGGTAGGTGTTTGATAACACTTAAATTAAGCATAATTTTGGTTTTAAATCAGTTTATGTACTTATATTACAATAGTCTTCGATTGAGAAAGCACTTGCTGTCTTGTGAAAGAAATGATGGACAGGAATAATGATTACTTTATAGGTAACAAGTACATAATAATATATACCTTCTGTTTTTATCAATATCTTCTAAAGGGTATTAGGTACAGAGTTGGCATGTCACGACTATCATACAGCAAGAGGTGATTACGGAACTGTCTGTCATGAAAATTTATTTAAATTCACACAAACAACGTCTGGGTGTGACGTCGCTATCGGCGCGCCTCTTATCACTTGGCACGTTCCCGTCGCCGTCTCGCGGCCATCCGAGTCGCTACGGGCCTCACACGACTCCAGTACAAACATTCTTCTATTTTACACATATCCCAGATTTATTTACTTGTTTTAGTTTTCACAATGTATTGATGTTATCCATAATGTATGTAAATGTAATCGTATTTCTCTTTACGGGTTTGGCAAATTATGTAAAACTATGATTGCATTGCACTCGTACATACGCGTTCAAATTATTTATATGACATTAAAAACACTACTCACTATTTGAAACAGTGTCGTCCACAATTTTCGCAGGTTTTCCACCTATGTATGACAGTTAGTGATGTGCTTAAATCCAGTTTCGATGGCACACTAATCGACACAAATAAGTGATTCGATCACAAAAATATTGTATTGGTATTTTTACACTACACAGTCACTGACATTTGCATTCGTTTTGTTGAAGCTGTAAATATTTTAAACGAAATCATCACAGAACACTGTAGAGAGATTAGCGCGTCTACAATAATTAGCTATCATTCACTAATAAATAAAAATATGTTATTTAAGGCATTAACACTATAAAAATAAAATTATTTATTATATATGGAAAACATATAAATTCCACTATCGCGTGTTTTGTAATGGAGTATCATAACTCCGTTTTTCATATTGGCAGAAAGACGGCTGCCATCGAGCGAGTCTTGTTGTTCAATGACGCGGACGGACGCGGCGCGGTGTTCGCAGTCGCGTAGCGGGGAGGACAGGCGGGCGGGCGGTGCACCGGCTGCCCCGATGTCGCCGCACACCAACGTAATTGTAGTGTGTATCGCTGGTTTCTCACACATGCAAACAATCTGTCTAGTTCACTTTGTGTGCACAATCGGTAGGTACTTTGGTGGGTGCGATAATACGGTGTAGCTAGAACTAGAAGTGTGTTTGTTAGATTATAGTGAACGTAATGTGTGTTGCGTTCATACGAGCTGGCACACATGCAAGTAAAGCTCGATTGCTGCTACTGTCGTTGTAGTCGTTATATATGCGCACATATAACTGTAATAGTGAACGATGACGCGTTTGTCGGCTCGCGCGCGAGACGAGACAGTTGGCATTGCTCAATGATCGAGTTGTAGTCATAGAATGTACGTAACCAATAATCATAGGCGGACGATAATTTACTACTTTTCTTACCTATTGAAAACATGAGTTAATTAAGTAGGTAGGTAACCTACCTACTGATTTTATGAAAAACTTCACTCTTCCGACTAAGCAATGGCGTTGTGCTACCTAATAACATATCTACTTCGTTAATTGCGATTTTTCAGCAAAAGCGTTTGAAAGTTAAGGGGGATAAATTCCTTGAATTGGATGACAAACTGTTGCAATTTCTAATAGTCTTTACTAGCAAAAATATCTACTGAAGGAATGGTTATGATAATGTTACGTTACATAGGGTGCATAGGGCCCTGCACCCCTAAGGCCCAAGTCAATGTCACCTGCCAGCCGGTGCACCTGATACATAATGAACGAGGCTCTGGGTTTCTAGTCAGCGTTGGGAGGTCAGATGGTAGTTGGTCCCGGAAAAACCGATATCGGAACCCTTTTGGAGAGGAAATCTCTACGGATACCACCCCCGTCAGCCATTAGGGGTAGTTAAAGTTATATCGCCTAAATATGCATGTAACCTTTCTTTCTTACAAATAAACATTTACTTCACTTACTCGCACCCCGGCTGACCTTGGGCCATCTACTGTTTAAAAATGAAGAGTCGAGTCGAGTACAGGTAGCATGGTTTTTTTTAATACTACTTAGGTCGCAGACAAGCACAAGGCCCTCCTGATGGTAAGAGGTTACCGTGGCCTATGGGCGAGTGCAACACCAGGGGAGTCACACTTGTACTGCCGACCCTGTAAGAACCCCCCCACGAAGGGGAAATCCCCGGAAAGGGGGAGGGAGAGGGAGGAGCATTGCACTACCGCACAAGCGAGGTCTTTTGCAAAAACCAGCTCAGCCCTTAGCAACTCTCCACTGCAGGTGTGGTCGCAGCCTGATATTTCACAATTCACACGTGCGAAAATTCAGAAAATACCTTTTTGGAAGACTTCTCAATTAGACGCACGGTTTGGCGGGGGGTGTCATGTCCCCTGTAACCCAACTCGGACCACGCATGCTCCACTGTACCCTCTGCTAACCAGAAGGAGATATTGAATATAATATCTCCTTCTGGTTAGCAGAGGCCCGCTTCAACAAGAATATGCCGGAGGCGGCAGCGTCTCCCCCGTAGGAGGACGGATTTTGATGCGATTTTTTTTTGTTAGAAAGGGCTTGCTCAGACTTAAAATCTTACGTTTGTTACGTTATTATAACATAACCCAAGTATTTCTTTTTAATATCTACAGATTACTACAGATCTACAGATATTAAAAAGAAATACTTGGGTTATGTTATGTTAACGATACTGAACCCGAAAATATTTTTTTTGAATTTCCTGTCTGTTTGTCTGTTTGTCCGCGATGGACGCAAAAACTACTGGACGGATTTTGATGCGGTTTTTTTGTTAGAAAGGGCTTACTCAGACTTAAAATCTTAGGCTAGTACATAAATATATTTCTATATTATATACATCAAATACATATATTTAAACATACGGGAAAATCTTATGAGTATTCTGCCTATGGTTCGTTGTATAGCAGACGTACTAGGTTTCTGAAAGTAGAACGATTTGGAGACATTATGAATTTTAGAGGAAGCGCACACATTATTTTTTCTCCTAGCGTTAATCCTAGGTGCATAAGTTAAGCTTTCACAGTTTGGTGTCCGCTTATTCCAGTCTAACTGCATGTTTGGCTAAATTTCGATATTTATCGCGAAGCAATTGCCATCTGACTTCCACAATCCATTAGCGATGTACCAGCTAATAGGTATTTACTACTACCATAAATAGGTACAATTTTTATCCAAATTGATATTATAGACGTATATTTTATTCACATCAAAATTAACTTTAGAACTTAATAGCGTCAATAGCGCATTACGTTTTAAATATCTATCTTATTTGCCTGTCCATTTTAAAATCTATGTATAAATCATTGTACAATATTTGTTATATATTATAAATGTTAATTTTTAACTTATTTAAAATAAAAAAAAACAAAAAAAATATTATGTTCATTATAGTCATATGGGTACAATGAAAGTGTAAAGTATTTCATGGGTTTAGGGCGATACTCGATTTTTGTTATTTTGGAATCGATAAATGAGTCGATTTACAGATCCATCACTATAGGAAGCATAGATCATAGAGGTATAAAGAGAAGAAAATAGGTAATTAAATTATCTTTTTATTAAGGTAACTGTACCAATGCTCGACACTGTACCAATGCTAGACACTTTCGAACAAAACCCAGTATTTTGAGAAAATTATCCATTTGTTTTATAAGACTATTGACTTAAAAGATGCCTAATGGTGTCTATAAGATATTATGTTCAAATATTCGCAACACCATCCGAAGTAAATTTAGAGAGACGACAGTTGACAGCAAATAATGTGACTCCGTGAACACGGTCGTGTTATTTCTTAAGATTTTTGCCAAGGGTACTGATTTTTATAGGTGTGATTTTTTTGTTTATAAGTTATGATTATTACTAATTTTAGTATAAACGTTATAAATATTGAAGTTATTGACATACTTGGACCATTGCCCGCATATTTTGATTAGGTTTTGTAACATTTATATGCTATGTCTAGTATTGGTACAAAAAATCTTAGATGTTCCAATGATAGACACTTTGGAATAATGCCTTTATTTCATGAAAATAAGATGTTATACCTACGCTAAATGTGATATTATATACATTGAGATTCATCACATGTACCGGAAATTACTAATAATGCCCGCGCTAGCCCGCTCTAACCACGTGGATGTCGCTTATCGCATATTGTTGTAAATTTTAGCGCTGAGAGTCAAGCATTGAGCTCTGAGTCGACACTATTGAAACACTTGACTCTCTATTCGACTATCTACTCACCTTTCTCCCCTTTCCACCCTCCCCTCCCCCATTCCCTTACCCTGTCCTAAACACATGATCACTAAACCAAGGGGTGTTCTGACCTTATCGACGCGTGAGCTTTTGCAAGTGTAAAGTTGGCTCGATAGATGGCGTCCGTCATCGGCAAATATGGATGGATACGGCCCAACGCACACCGAGCGATGCGCAGTGGCGCGCATTCTTGGACCGACTTTTAACCCCCGACAAGAAAGAGGGGTGTTGTAAGTTTGACGTGTGCATGGGTGTGTATGTGTGTATGGATGTGTGTGTGTGTGTATGCGTGTGTGTGGCATCGTAGCTCCCAAACGGCTGAACCGATTTAGATTATGTTTCTTTTGTTTGAAAGATGGTTTAGTCGAGAGTGTTCTTAGCTATGTTTCATAAAAATCGGTTCAGCCATTCGAATAATATGAGGAGTGAAAGTGGCAATGTAAAATCTAATATTTTCAAATATGGTGTGTTGGGTATCAAGTGACAGGTCATAATTTATACATCACGATACAGCAAGTCTTATGGAAGTCGGTTGAGTGGTTATACCTGTAAAAAGTATGAAATAAAAAAAAAAATTAAAAAACCCCCGATCCAAAATGAACTTTTAAAAAGTAAAACCCACCTTTTGTCATTTGTCTCGTCGGGGGACCGCCGTCTGACCGTCGCTCGGGGGAATAGGGCATACCAAGGCACTTAGCGGTCTGATATTCAATTTTGTAGAGAGAAATTAAAGTGTCTACTATTGGTACAAATAGGTGTCTAGCATTGGGACAATGATGTCTAGCATTGGTGTTTTCGACCAAGTGCATAATAATTTAATTTAAAGTAAAGGTATGATAGATTTTAAAGATTTTATGGGCAAAAGTTAATGTCTAATTGTTGCTGTAACAGTTAAAAAAGAATGTAACGATCATGCTGTAATTAATTTGTTAAATTTTTTAGATTGAAATTTTATTTTTCCTTAAAGTGTCTACCATTGGTACAGTTACCTTACGTCTGTGGCATAGATTCATAAACTTCATTTGAAATCATTTAAAATTAAAAATTATTTAAAAGCTTGGGTCCACGCCACGATAGTGACGGTAGGTTTTGCCATGGTTAACCATCAATCACGCCGTGATTGACCTATAAAATAACGTCTAATAACCGATTGACCAATAACATTCATGATTGACGGCATGATGCATGCATGACGCTTGCATTGAAATGGACCCCTGAGGCCAGCGCCAGACGCTCCAACCCGACCATCCGACCGTCCAATCGGCAGCCAGTATTGATGTATTAATTATTATTATAAATGGCCTGAGTATACATTATAAATTAAAAGTAAACAATTTTACAGCGACATTTCAAATAAACACATATTTAGGTATACAAATAAACTAACTACTTAACTGACGAACTATGTAGTGGTTTGATTGTGATTTTTTATCTTTAAAATGAGTTTCTAAACAGGAAAAAAAAAATTTGTGAACTGTTTTTAAATAAATTTTAAAAAGAAACACCAAGATTGTTTCTTTTAGTTATGTACCTATAAATAGGTTTTTATCTTATTAAATAGCCGTCAATCGTGTTTTTTTCTATTTCGATTAACACTTTTAACATTCAAAACCCAACGCCACAGTGCCTAACTCGGACATCGAACTGGGGATCTCAAGATTCTTATGTGCCACACTCAGAATACAGAACAAACCAGAAACCGCAAGCGCGCTCAAAAGTGAAGACACACAAATCAAGACAAATCGTCTTGATTTGAATATTGTCACTCGCATTCACTCGTATGCACGTAGCGCGTCAGACGTATTACATCAGTGTCAATTTTAATTTTAAAATGTCGGTTTTAGTTGTTCCTTCATGTAAAAATACATCTAGGATTACAAAAAAACAGGATGGGATCACATTTCATCTGTAATTAGCGTATACAAATGCATAGTTATTTAATTATTGAATTTAATTGTGATTGATTTAGACGAAGACGCTGCCATCTTGTGTGTTGCCATGTCAATTGAAAATTTTACCCACCTATTTTTATGAAATTTAAACAGATATATACTTAGATAGGTCTCTTTATTGTACAATACGGTTCAAATCAAACTAAATGGCTCGGTAGTACGTACGAGTACGAGTGCCATGCGCAGGTAGGTACAAAAATATTCTGTTCACTTTACTCGTCCAAGCATTATTCCTTGTTGCATTGCAAACAAGTCGGTAAATGATATTATTATAAAAATCTTTTCATTACCTACTTTCACTGTATGTAGGATTAGGATGTAGGACCTACATCCTTTGTAGGTATGTTACCTACTTAATTTGTTCGAAAAGAAATCTTGCAACTCGATTTTGAAGCAGATATCCTCAACCGATTTTGATGAAATTTTGTATACATGTTAGTTTAGGGGATAATGCATTAATATGGTACCATGGAGCTGGTCTGATGATAAAGTCAGAAGATGGCCTTAAGAACTACTAAACTAAACAAGAAAAACCTATCGCGTGCTGAGCTCATTTGTTTTGTCTTAGCTAATTCTTTGGTATTCTTAGTATACAGGATCTGTAGATGGTGTCTGAAGATGACCATAGGAGTTTGTCTTCAGTAATTGAAGAAATACCATTTATTGTACCAACAGCGACAATTTACTGGCTGTCCGGCTTGTAGGGCTGTATACCCTACATAGCCCCTTCTCTGCTTGTGGAAGGACAATAACAAACTTAACATAATAAATAGCAAACAACAATTTCAACAATCACTGCGAGTAGGTACATACTGCATAATATGCTGCGAGTCTTGCAGGCGCATGCATCGTTACGCACAAACTTCGGAATCGTCATTCATTTTGAATCGATATGTAGGTACACCACAGACATCATTAAACACGCTATTATGTGGGTACCTATATACAATTGGTGGTTTTATCGCACAGTAGCAATATTATGTATAATGTAGGTAGGTACTTATTTTTTTTCTATAAAATGTTTCTAATTTTAGTTTCCCTACCGATGCATGAAGAGAAAAGTTGAAATGGATGAAATAGGAGATATAAGTAGGTATGTACCTATATTGTCAACATGTACCAAGGTATTATTTACGCTGCATTGGAGTGACACTGCGTCTATAGACTTTGTATATCATTATACCATTAAAAAAATACTTACCTTATTACCGTGTTTCATTAAATTTATATATATTTAATAGCTTTAACTTACACTGATCACCTCTCTGTATAATACAGATATTAAATATCTAGTGTTATATCTCTTATCTAGTGTTTTATGACTACCCTAAAGTTGGGAACCGCACCTTAGCCTAGTAACATTACGCGAGCGGGAAGTTTCACTATAGAGCGAGACAGAGTATCGTTTTTGAACACAGTGCGGGATATGCAGCTATTAGCGAATGCGGCTTCTGGTTTGTTCTGTATTCTGAGGTGCCACAGCGACACATTAATATCTAATCAAACTAATCATCATTTTTGTATAGGAGGTCCTGGGTCCTGGTCCTGTATCCTGAGGGCCAAGCCAATTCTTGTTATAAAATCTGTTCAAAATTCAGTCTCAATCACGGACGTCCATATAGAAATTCATGGTCTCAATCTCAAAAAAAATTCTAGAACTTTGACATCGTGATCTATTTTGACGTTTGACAATACCTAAGTATTTTTTTAATGACAATTTTTTTATTTTTTTTTATTGGCTTCTTGCTTAGCATTTAGCCATTATCAAGTAGTTTATAATAATCTTATTGGGATGGGTGGATGGATGGATAGATGGATGATGACGATGATGATGATGGCTGCCTCAGTAAAGTGGTGGAAACTTTACTAAAGGCTTCTACGGAGATTCGAAACCAACACGAGAAGTCACAATCCACTGTAATATTTCACTTTCCTACTCTTGTGCGCGATTAATGACAATTGGCTCTCTTTTCATTCAAATCTCTTCTGACATCTAGGAGATTGAGATTAAACCGAGACTGGTTTTGAATAGACTTTTATTAGGAGAATTTAGTGACTGATCAAGAGTTTGGACTAGGCTATATTTGAAGACGCGGCTATACTACTCTTTAGGGCGACCGAAACACACTTGGTACGCAAGTGTGTTTCGGTCGCCCTAAAGAGTAGTAGGTATAGCAGCAGTTTTGACTATTTAGTTAATAGCTAATTTGGTTTTAAAGGCGGCCACCCACTTACAGTTTATCGAACGACAACCGGATGATATCGGTCTGTAAGTTCTGTTCATCGCAATAGCCCACACACTTATTTCGTATACGATTTTGGACTGACGGCTAATATGTGTATGGCCTGTGGCCGTTTGACGATTTCGGTCAGCAAAGACAGTTAACTTACGTATAGTACGCGCCAGTTAGTGTGGCAATACGAGTGGAACAAAGTCTTATGAATACGAAGTAACAAGAAAGGTAAATCAAAAATATTAAGAAATAAGAATTATTACATTATCTTTTAACATCGAAACTGTCGTTTTTGCAAAGGGGATTGGGTAATCTAGTATGGACAGTGGCGTCCTTAATTTTTTCAGCGGCCATCAATAATTTTGATACCACTTCATTGTACTGTGTTAAACACACGTACAAATGTCATTATTTTCATTGTAAGTAATATCGGAGCTGCGATATACAGGGTGCAACATTTCGACTTTACCTTGAAGGAAAGTACCCTTATACTAAAGATAGCGAATTTTACTTAAAGGAAACATTACCTTATTTTTAAAAAGAAACAAAACTGCATTCAAAGACTTTTGAAAATGCCACACCCGGTAGTCGAACCGACTAATATCTTACAAAACCTTCTCTTTCATGGATTTCCTTTTATTTAATATACCAAGTTTGTTAAAGAGATTTGATCCTTATGATCGACCCTATCGATTGATGCAATAAAAATACAGGGTGTTATTTTTTCGAATTATAGTCGGTTCGATTATAAGGCGTGGCAAATGATTTTTCAGCATTCCTTAAATGCAGTGCTGTTTCTTTTTTTAAAACACACTAAACTGTATTCAAAGTTTTCTGAAAATGCCACACCCGGTAGTCGAACCGACTAAAATCTTTCTAAATCTTCTATTTCATGGATTTCCTTTTATTTAATTTACTAAGTTTGTTAAAGACATTTGATCGTTGTGATCGACTCTATCGATTGATGCAATAAAAATATAGGGTGGTATTTTTAAAAATTTTACTCGGTTCGATTACAGGGCGTGGCAAGCGATTTTTCGAAATTCCTTAAATACAGCTTTGTATTTTTTTAAATAAGAGAGTGTTTCCCTTGAATGAAATTAGCTATTTCCGGTAGTAAGAGTAGGTACTTTTCCTACATATTAACATCCAAGAAGTAATTATTGTAATCAATTAGCCTATTGCAGACTACTGCTAGACATAGACATTTCAGTCCATCTGGGTAGGGGGAGGAGGGCTACTTTCCGTTTTCCTTCTCGCTAGGAATAGTACTCTAAATACTGGAGATAGCGAATTTCATTCAAAGGAAATGTTTCCTTGTTTAAAAAAAGAAACAGAACTGCATTTAAGGAATGCCGAAAAATCGCTTGCCACACCCTGTAATCGAACCGACTAAAATTCGAAAAAATAACACCCTATATTTTTATTGCATCAATCGATAGGGTCAATCATAAGGATCAAATCTCTCTAACAAACTTGGTAAATTAAATAAAAGGAAATTCATGAAATAGAAGATTTAGAAAGATTTCAGTCGGTTCGACTACCGGGTGTGGCATTTTCAGAAAACTTTGAATACAGTTTAGTATGTTTATAAAAAAGAAACAGAACTGCATTTAAGGAATGCTGAAAAATTGTTTGCCACGCCTTATAATCGAACCGACTACAATTCGAAAAAATAACACCCTGTATTTTTATTGCATCAATCGATAGGGTCGATCATAAGGATCAAATCTCTCTAACAAACTTGGTAAATTAAATAAAAGGAAATCCATGAAATAGAAGGTTTAGGAAGATTTTAGTCGGTTCAACTACCGGGTGTGGCATTTTCAGATAACTTTGAATACAGTTTAGTACGTTTTTAAAGAAGAAACAAAACTGCATTTAAGGAATGCCGAAAAATCGTTTGCCCCGCCCTATAATCGAACAATTCGAAAAAATAACACCCTATATTTTTATTGCATCAATCGATAGGGTCGATCATTAGGATCAAATCTCTCTAACAAACTTGGTAAATTAAATAAAAGGAAATTCATGAAATAGAAGATTTAGAAAGATTTCAGTCGGTTCGACTACCGGGTGTGGCATTTTCAGAAAACTTTGAATACAGTTTAGTATGTTTATAAAAAAGAAACAGAACTGCATTTAAGGAATGCTGAAAAATCATTTGCCACGCCTTATAATCGAACCGACTACAATTCGAAAAAATAACACCCTGTATTTTTATTGCATCAATCGATAGGGTCGATCATAAGGATCAAATCTCTCTAACAAACTTGGTAAATTAAATAAAAGGAAATCCATGAAATACAAGGTTTAGGAAGATTTTAGTCGGTTCGACTACCGGGTGTGGCATTTTCAGAAAACTTTGAATGCAGTTTTGTTTCTTTTAAAAAATAAGGGAATGTTTCCTTTCAGTGGAATTCGCTATCTCCAGTATTTAGAGTACTTCCATCTAAGTAAAGTTGAAAAATACCACCCTGTATAGCTAAGTCCCGATATAGTTTAGAGAAGTTTGTCCATAGTAACTTTTGATCACTTTATACTGTACTTTCATATTATACCAATTTCATTGATGGCCGCTCAATTCCAACACGACGCCAACATTACCCCACCCCCTTTAGATAGTTTTTGATTAGATTCCAAGATTTCAATTAATTATATGCACAAAGTTACGATTGATATCGTGGAACATGTCAATTCTTTACGAATTTAAAATGGATGTAAGATATTTATCTACTTATTTTATAGACTGGTCACTTAGATTTTCATTAACAGAATAATAAGCCTTCTCATTCAGCAGTTTAAAGAGCTTTCCCTTGAAATCATGGCTGTTTTGGCTGACTCTTATGTCCTGCGGAAGTTTGTTAAATAATTTAGGAGCCATTGCAAAAAGACTTTTGTGGGCAAAACTAGTGTTGGTGGGTAGTAGATGCAGTTTATCCGCGCGACGTTGACTTTTCACTCTTTTAAATAAAGCAATGTTACAGATAGCTCTCACATATTTTTTCTGTGCTATTAGTATTTGTTCAGTGTAGGCATTTCCCCAAAAGATAATACCATACCTCAGAGAAGAGGCGACATACCTATGATAGGCAGTTAGGACTGCACTCTTATTCGCTATTTTTTCCAACATATACAGAGCGTACGAAAACAGACGTGGTCAATTTGAGTCTTCCATGACATCTATATTTATATCTTAAAATTTTGTTGTTTTTGTTTCATGTACACTATCTTCTTTGTAGTTGATTTGGAGTTCAGAAATGGTATTTTGTTTAAGTTTAAAATTCATAATTTTTGTTTTGAAAATGTTAATTTTAAGGTTGTTAATGTTCAGCCAGTCAATAATGGAAGCAAGACTTGTGTTGACGTTGTCTTCTATGTCACGCATGCTCCCAGAACTAAAGATGATAGTGCTGTCATCAGCAAATAAGTTCATCTGGTGCGCGGTAGCAGCAAGGAGGAGGTCATTGATGTAACAGAGGAACAACAATGGTCCCAAGACAGATCCTTGAGGAACACCATAGGACACCAATTTGGCGCTGGAGGAGTATGTCGTTTATTACGTCAGACTAAAATAATAACATTATTTTATTCTTTTAATCTGATGTTATTACGTGTAAAATGCCGACGCCCATAGACTGTTCGGCCTTTAACTGTCTTTGCTGACCGAAATTGTCAAGCGGCCACACACATATTAGCCGTCAGTCCAAAATCGTATCCAAAACTGTAAGTGTGTGGGCTATTGCGATGAACTGACAGACCGATATCATCCGGTTGTCGTTCGATAAACTGTTAGTGGGTTGCCGCCTTGAATGCTTCACGCTACACCGTGTCGCGACCGGGCCGTGCCCGTCCCCGGCCGGGACACGTCCACCGTGGGCCGCCCATTCATGTTACACCGGGCTGTTTGGGTGTATATTTGCACGACTATAACTGTGTTATGTGGTTTTTGTCAGCTAGTGATTTCATCTGTCGATAGACTTGACCCTTAAGTAAATATGCATTTTTCACAATTTGAATTGGCAGCTATTGCAATTGCCATCGATAATAATTATAATCTATTGATAATATTTTTGTATTTGTTATCTAAATACTTAGGATGGCTCATGTCGTAAATCATAGGCTACTTGCGCACACATTCTAATAATTTTTCATCGTCCATTTTTGGCTTTGAGCTGCTCACCTTACTAAGATTTGAACTTGACTGCTCTGTGGGCGCCCGGACGCATAATGTTTATGTTACAACGTGTCGGGGCCGGGCCGTGCTGGAGCCGGGAAACAATATCTGCCGACATTTCAACGCCGTGTCCCGGCCGGAGCACGGCCGGGACACGTCATGCATGAATCACTTCATACAAAAAGTATACAGTAATGTCTCAACGTGCCCCGGCCCGGACCGCGACACGGTGTAGCGTGAATCATCCTTTAGTGTTTTGTCTCGGTCTATTTAAAATATGTAGGGTAGATGCATTGATGCTAGATGAATAGTGCATGCGAAGACACTATTTCAGCGCGCGCCTCCCCGGTCCTCCCTAGGCTACAGCCTAAATTGATCTAAGGGTTACTCGGCCTGGGAGAATTGGTCTTTTGGTGTGATACCATTTAAGTTTATAGTTGTTTAATTGCGTTTTATGAACTAGGCATTAGTCATTAGTGGATGTGCCTATAACGCGTGAGGCTACAAGGTATTTGGACTGGATTGTCAGTGAAACTTCGATCAACTAAATTGGGTAGGAACTCACGTTTTAATGTTTTATTCAAGTTTAATTGGAATTGCTTTCGGTTAATAATGATTGGAGTTATACACTCTAAGTTAAGTTAAATCTGTTTAGTTTTAGACGGCACTCATTCGAACCCACATTCACACGTTCACAATACTGTTACTCCTGTACATCAGGATGAATTATTGTTGACCCACAATAACACCGAGTAATGACCCTCGGGAAATCCCCGGAAAAAAAAGCTGTTTATTTTATTTTATAAAATATGGACTTACTAGCTTTTGCCCGCGGCTCCGCCCGCGTGGATGTCGGTTATCACGACCAAACATAGCCTATGTCCTTTCTCAAGGTCTAACCTACCTCTATACCAAATTTCATCAAAATCGGTTCAGCGGTTTAGTCGTAAAAGTGAGACAGACAGACAGACAGACAGACAGACAGACAGAGTTACTTTCGCATTTATAATATTAGTAGGGATTACCAATTTTGTGTAGGTAATTGACTTCACGTGTAAGTGAGCTTACCAAAATCTTTGGTGTCCAAACTAACATCGCCTGATAGGTGATTTACGTGCTGGCCAACAGATGAGGCTCTGAAGAAACTTTCTGGGTTGAGGTTGAGAGATCAGATAGGAGTCGCTCTTCCGGACCATATTTTCCGGGTTCTAAGGTAACCGGGACTAACGGTATGATTCCGAAGATGAACGCATACGCGCAATTCATTGCGGCTTCTCAATGGTCCACTTTATCCATATCGGAGTTAAATAAGTACCTATGCTGTATCCGCTGCATGCGTCTGCAGTTTTTCGGAATCATACCTTTACGCTAAAATGTTGAGTAAGATCGCGAGAGCGTTGCTTGATAGTGGTAACAACAACTCACGGGGTTGGCGGCGGCGGCTGCGGCTGCGGCGGTAGCGTGGCGGCGGCGCAGGTGCGGGCGGGCCAGCGCACCCGCGGCCGCGCACAGCAACACTGCGGCGCCAACGCATACGCCCGCCCACCACCACTCTGGAAAAATATATACACACAGTAAATAACCTATGTTAAATTAAGGGGTGCTCTTAGGTGAACTGATCATCATTGAATATAATGGGCTAGTATTTGATTCCACCTGTTTCAAGGCACCTTAAGGGTTACGTCACTCATAACATCATAACTCTGCTCATTTTACTAGGAATGATAAACCATTAACTAAAGGGTAAATTGGCTACTCTTAAAGAAGCTTCGGATACTTAATTGATCACAAGCGATTGAACAATTCAACATGTGCGATACAGTTTTACAAAGGCCTTACAAAACAAAATTACGAGTAACATGGATCATCAAAGTCAACCAGAAGATTTTATTAGACTTCACCTGAGGGTCAATTCTCCTAATGAAAAGTTCAAAATTCAGTGTCGATCTAATCCCAATCTCCCAAATGTAAGAAAAGATCTCAATTTTCATGGCCAATTATCGTTATAAATATTAATAAATTAATTTTGCCTCAATCTATTGTTAAAAACAATCACGGTGTCAATGTTCTCCCTTGAAAATTATGTTATGAAGAACCGTTTTTATAATTTAATTTGATTTGAACAGATTGAGACTGTATTTTGAAAAAGAAAAAATATATTATGAGAATTGGATCTTGTGGACCCACAACCGACACACGGCGGTCCAAGAAGAAATTTTCAGAACGCAACTACATGTTGTAAACAACGTCTTGGACCTTCACATAAGAGAGCGCGGATAGACTGATCGCATGCGGAAGTGTCGATTTGAAAATAAATGGAGCAATAAAGGATTTAGTAACTTCAAGAGGTTAAGTGGAGTGATGAAAATGTAGGTATTGCTTTTTGTCATACACATTACTATTTTGTCGTAGGTACGAGTATAGGTACTTTGACTCTACTATCTATAGCTACCTATTTATTTGCGTTTATAGTGCGAAAGGTATTGATTGCATGGTCAAGCAGACATCATTCCAGTTTGGTTTAGAGTGAAATAACCAGCATCTTAATAATTACTTTAGTATCCACTGACCTACTTCTACGGTTCTTATAAAAATAGGTTTAAAAAAACATCTTAAGATCTTATATAATACATCATTCATAGCCGTGTTGGTAGAATAGGGCCACCAC
This sequence comes from Eilema depressum, assembly GCA_914767945.1. Taxonomy (NCBI): domain Eukaryota; kingdom Metazoa; phylum Arthropoda; class Insecta; order Lepidoptera; family Erebidae; genus Eilema; species Eilema depressum. The sequence continues at coordinate 12,160,300 of OU612025.1, read as the reverse complement.
ATCTCTTCGTGTGGGTTTCATAAAAGGTGACTAAGGGATAGGGCTGTTCTCCATTCGAAAGAAAACATACAGCCCATAACAAAGTGCCTACGAGACGACAATAGGTTCGCCCCCTATTACGTGAGAGCAAAAATCACGGTTGGCAAAATGAGAGTGTAATACACCTCTGCCTACCCCTTCGAGGATTTACAGGCGTGCGTGAGTACCTATACGTATGTATATATGTACCTATATTATTGAATTAAACTGAAAATTTTGTCCGCGACTCCACCCATGTTGAATTGGATATTCGAGTTCTACAAAAGTCATACACTTTTTTGTGGCAAAAAGTAGCTACCCTATATCGCTGTGGACCCCAGAAACATCGGTCCCATATAGTCATATTAACCCAATGCCCTATAGCTACGAGGAAGGAAAATATAATAGATCATCATCATCATCATCATCATTTCAGCCATAGGAAGTCCACTGCTGGACATAGGCCTCCCTATAATAGATAAAAATATAATAGATATATACAAATAATTAAAATTAATGATTTAATCTCATGTACATAACATACATCGGGCAAGCGCTGCGATGCTTCTTAAAATTACTATTTATTTATATGAGGAACCTTCACGGATATATGAATAATAATAACCTATGAAAGTATAATTGCAATCGATGAATGGTTTAGCCCTCTAGTCTCAGTAGTCCGGTTGCTAGTCCGGTTGACCGGACTACTGCAACTTTTCAGTAGCAGTAGTCCGGTTGTCAAACGGAATCGAACTGTTGCTACTTTTGTGTAGCAGCAGTCCGGTGAGTAGTTCGGTTGACCGGACTACTGCAACTCTTCAGTTGCATTAGTTCAGTTGTCAAACAGCACCGAACTATTGCTACTTTTGTGTAGCTGTAGTCCGGTGGGTTGTAAGGTTCTTAGAAAACATCAAATTATTGCTCCCTTACCATAGGAAAGAGTAATTTGGTGAATAGTCGATAGTTGCAGTAGTCCGGTTGTGAAGAAATACACCAAAATATCTGCAATTCTTGAGTTGCATCAGTTCGGTTGTCATAAAGACGTCGTATTAATGCTCCCCCTACTGATAGGACTGCAGTTATTCGGTGTGGAGTCGATAGTTGCAGTAGTCCGGTTGCAGAAAAATCACCGAACTGTATGCAATTCTTGAGTTGCATCGGTTCCATTGACAAAAGAACATCGTCTTATTGCTCCTAGACTCATAGAATAACAGTAATTTGGTGAGTCGCACTAGTCCGGTTGATCGAACTTCTGCCACTGCTCAGTTGCATTAGTCCGGTTGAGTGAATTATATGCAATTCTGCAGTTGCATCAGTTTGGTTGTCGAAAAAACATCAAACTGTTGCTACTGCAGCGATAGAACAGCAGTAATTCGGTAGGTAGTCGATAGTTGCAGTAGTCCGGTTGTGAAGAAATACACCAAAATATCTGCAATTCTTGAGTGGCATCAGTTCGGTTGTCATAAAGACGTCGTATTAATGCTCCCCCTACTGATAGGACTGCAGTTATTCGGTGTGGAGTCGATAGTTGCAGTAGTCCGGTTGCAGAAAAATCATTGAACTGTATGCAATTCTTGAGTTGCATCGGTTCCATTGACAAAAGAACATCGTCTTATTGCTCCTAGACTCATAGAATAACAGTAATTTGGTGAGTCGCACTAGTCCGGTTGATCGAACTTCTGCCACTGCTCAGTTGCATTAGTCCGGTTGAGTGAATTATATGCAATTCTGCAGTTGCATCAGTTTGGTTGTCGAAAAAACATCAAACTGTTGCTACTACAGCGATAGAACAGCAGTAATTCGGTAGGTAGTCGATAGTTGCAGTAGTCCGGTTGTGAAGAAATACACCAAAATATCTGCAATTCTTGAGTTGCATAAGTTCAGTTGTCATAAAGACGTCGTATTAATGCTCCCCCTACTGATAGGACTGCAGTTATTCGGTGTGGAGTCGATAGTTGCAGTAGTCCGGTTGCAGAAAAATCACCGAACTGTATGCAATTCTTGAGTTGCATCGGTTCCATTGACAAAAGAACATCGTCTTATTGCTCCTAGACTCATAGAATAACAGTAATTTGGTGAGTCGCACTAGTCCGGTTGATCGAACTTCTGCCACTGCTCAGTTGCATTAGTCCGGTTGAGTGAATTATCTGCAATTCTGCAGTTGCATCAGTTTGGTTGTCGAAAAAACATCAAACTGTTGCTACTGCAGCGATAGAACAGCAGTAATTCGGTAGGTAGTCGATAGTTGCAGTAGTCCGGTTGTGAAGAAATACACCAAAATATCTGCAATTCTTGAGTTGCATCAGTTCGGTTGTCATAAAGACATCGTATTAATGCTCCCCCTACTGAAAGGACTGCAGTTATTCGGTGTGGAGTCGATAGTTGCAGTAGTCCGGTTGCAGAAAAAACACCGAACTGTATGCAATTCTTGAGTTGCATCGGTTCCATTGACAAAAGAACATCGTCGTATTGCTACTAGACTCATAGAATAACAGTAATTTGGTGAGTCGCACTAGTCCGGTTGATCGAACTTCTGCCACTGCTTAGTTGCATTAGTCCGGTTGAGTGAATTATATGCAATTCTGCAGTTGCATCAGTTTGGTTGTCGAAAAAACATCAAACTGTTGCTACTGCAGCGATAGAACAGCAGTAATTCGGTAGGTAGTCGATAGTTGCAGTAGTCCGGTTGTGAAGAAATACACCAAAATATCTGCAATTCTTGAGTTGCATCAGTTCGGTTGTCATAAAGACGTCGTATTAATGCTCCCTCTACTGATAGGACTGCAGTTATTCGGTGTGGAGTCGATAGTTGCAGTAGTCCGGTTGCAGAAAAATCACTGAACTGTATGCAATTCTTGAGTTGCATCGGTTCCATTGACAAATGAACATCGTCTTATTGCTCCTAGACTCATAGAATAACAGTAATTTGGTGAGTCGCACTAGTCCGGTTGATCCAATTACCGCAACTTTTCAGCTGTATCTAGTCCAAAACCTCTTTTAAAAAATATTCTTTTGCAAGTCTTTGCAGGTCTTTGCAAGTCGAGCAAAAAAGAGTAGCACGGCCGTAACACTATTTTTGACCCCCGACAAAAAAGAGGGGTGTTATAACTGTTATAAGTTTGACGTGTGTGTGTGTGTGTGTGTGTGTGTGTGTGTGTGTGTCAGTCTGTCTGTGGCATCGTAGCTCCCAAACGGCTAAACCGATTTTGATTCTGTTTCTTTTGTTTGAAAGATGGTTTAGTCGAGAGTGTTCTTAGCTGTTTGATAAAAATCGGTTCAGCCATTTGAAAAATATGAGAAGTGAAAGTGGCAATGCAAAATCTAAAATTTTCAAATATACACGTGTTTGGTATCAAATGAAAGGTAATAATTTATACATCACGATACAGCTTTATGGAAAGTTTTATGGAAATCGGTTAAGCGGTTACCTATAAAAAGCATGAAATAAAAAAAATAAAAAAATATTTAAAAAACTCCCGACCCAATAAGAACCTATAAAAAGTAAAATAATAACTATTACATTATGACCTACCCTAAGTATTGACCCTTTTGTCATTTTCTCGTTGGGGGACCGCCGTCTGACCGTCAGGGGATGGTCAGGGGGGTATAGAGCATACCAAGGTACTTAGCGGTCCCCCGACGAGACAAATGACAACAGGGTCAATACTTAGCGCCTTCGCTGCGTTTAGCGGGTGCGTGTTGCGAGTGCGGGTCGCGGATGCACGCGCAGTGCTTCCATCTGTCCGTCGCGTGTGACAGGTATCCGCCTCACGCAGCGCTGCTCTTGAAATAACATGAAACAAACACGCGAAGCGGACGTCCGCGCCGTGCGCCCGCTAAACGCAGCGAAGGCGCTTAGCGTAGGTCATTCACTCTTCAGGCCATTTTGACCCCCTATAAGTTCATTGTAGATAAACCTTGAAGCCTGAATCTTCGGTTACCAAGTTCGTACTGTAAAAACACTTTGTTTTTCAATTTATTAATCATCAACTCAATTTATTACATTTAAAACATAAAAGCTTATTACGTAATAACTTAGGACAGAAGGTCCCTGAAGTAGGGACTGAATAAATTAACCGACTTGGTATTACATGAATCTCACAACTTTTTGCGGTAGAAGAATCGAAGGCGGCGAGGCTTGGCATTTTTTACAAGTATTGTTTTTGATGGGATCTCTATTATCTATACCCACTGAACTCTATACCACTGGAAATGTGGCTGTCAAACTAATATTGAGCCTTTTTGATTCTCGCCATTTTGGTTCAGAGAACTGAAACTAGTGTTGTGCCAAACTTTCTTGATGTGACGCATATCGATAGACTTAATTTGACATTAAAACATTTGTAGAATGTTTTAAAATATTTTTTATTATTTTATATAATAATGCAATATAAGAATATTAGTACAGTCGTTTAGTATTTTTACTTGGAAAGTTTTTGAAAATTGGTAATTTTATAGATTTTGATAATATGCTCTTTCAAAATTTCAACTTTGCCACCTCGTATGTTTGCCGCTCGCGCCGTCATGTTAAAAAAATGGCGCCCAAAAGCAGTTTTTTGATAATAACTTCTTTCCGACGCATTTTACAGGAAAAACATGTACACACAAATAAAAGTAGAGGAAATTGCCTACAATTTGTCATAATCTTTTTTTCCCTAAAATTAATAGTTTCGGCGTAAGAGCGCCGTAAAGTTGACTGACGAAAAATTTCCAATCCTTTTTCCTTCACTTCAATAACTTCACTTTCTTGCAGTATATCACCACAAACAAAGCAGTTTACTTCATTAAAAGCCATGGCTCTGTAAATGCAAACGACACTGTGAAATGATAAACGTATACTGATGACTCAGACTAAATATTTCTATTGAGCTCAGCTGGGGCCAGATGTTTCTTAGAAGGGAAAGAAGGGGCCTGACACAGAAGGGCGCATTCCTTTATACCTGCGGAGACATGACAGGCTATAGTTAGCTAGGTTTTCATTCTATGGAACAATATTTAACCTTCGTATAATTTTTATAATTTACAAATCACAATTATGAGCAGTTTAAAATAAAATTTACTTTTTTCTTTTAATTTTTACTTTTTTTTAAATTTACTTAATTACCATTATACATCCACACCAACGTGTAACATTTAATATTACACGTTGGTGTGGATGTATTTATGGTTTACGGGGCTCGTACGCCGAAACTATTGATTTTAGGAAAGAAAAGGTTATGGCATAAATTGTAGGAAATCTTCTCTACTTTTATTTTGTATAGATATGTTTTTCCTGTAAAATGCGCTGGAAAGGAGTTATTATGAAAAAACTGCTTTTGGGCGCCATTTCATCAATATGGCGGCGCGAGCGGCAAAATTACGAGGTGGCAAAGTTGAAATTTGGAAAGAGCATATCAAAATCTATAAAATTGCCAATTTTCAAAACTCCCGGAAAACTTTCCAGGTAACCTCTATTTTTTCGACTAAATGACTGTACTATTAGTAACCGAAATTATTAATAATAATAATATTCCCTTTAAAATCTCCAACTAAGCTATTTTTGAACTCAAATAAATCCGAGATCAGTGGTCCCTCAGCTTCGACGCCAAATTAAAATATACCAATGAGGACAAGCTCTAACGGAATATCATTTTTTTTTCTTTGGCCGGCACTTTTAATTTTGGACCAAAATAAATGTACAAAAAACAACGATATACAGTATGGGGTTTATTTTTTATTGCTTTTATTAACTATTCTTTCAATAATGAACAATATTTTTCATTCATTTTCAATAGTTCCTATCATAAAAAATGTGTATTTTCAAGATTTTTAAACTCAAATAAAACCGAGTTAAGTGGTCCCTCAACTTTGACGCCATAATTAAAAAAAGCTAGTATGAAAAAGCTCTAACGAAATATCGTATTTTTTTTCTATGGCCAGTACTTTCAATTTTGGACCAGAATGGGTGTTGTCCTAGGGATGTTAGGGAGCTCCGTAACCGTAACCGAAACTATCGTATATCCGATAGAAAAAAATATCCGTAACCGTAACCGAATCCGAAATAAAAGTTTCGGATAGTATCGGATAGGGGCGGGGCGTAATTGAAATTGACAATTAATTGAAATTGATAAATTAGTGGCTAAATTGATTGCGTTACAAAACTTGCCATTTTATTCTTGTAGAAGGTGTGGGATTTCAAAGAGTGCAGCCTTACCACGTTATAATCTTAGATTAGAGGTCGGCAGTACTTTACTAATTTACAGTGCAATGTATCTACGATAAAATGAAGTTAAAGATTCTGAACTTATTGAAACAATTTGAAAAGTTATCATTTACTTCAAAATCTTAGTATCCATAACCGAAATTAGCCGAAACTAACGGATAATCCGAATTAATTGCATATCCGTATCCGTATCCGGTATAATAATCATTCCTATATCCGTATCCAATCCGTATCCGAAATTTCATATACATAACATCCCTTAAAGAAACTTTTTTATTCTTCAATGTTCATTATTGACAGTGTCAACGAAGCTGAAAAGAGTTTGCATACCGGGGTGAATATAAAACTAAGCATAAGTCAATAGTAATAGAAGCAGCTATTTCCTCACAACGAAACTTAAACAACTGCCGGCATCGAAGTACTGCCATCTTATCAGTACAGTAGTAATAATACGATGTTCTTTTGTCAATGGAACTGATGCAACTCGAGAATTGCATACAGTTCGGTGTTTTTTCTGCAACCGGACTACTGCAACTATCGACTCCACACCGAATAACTGCAGTCCTTTCAGTAGGGGGAGCATTAATACGATGTCTTTATGACAACCGAACTGATGCAACTCAAGAATTGCAGATATTTTGGTGTATTTCTTCACAACCGGACTACTGCAACTATCGACTATCTACCGAATTACTGCTGTTCTATCGCTGCAGTAGCAACAGTTTGATGTTTTTTCGACAACCAAACTGATGCAACTGCAGAATTGCATATAATTCACTCAACCGGACTAGTGCGACTCACCAAATTACTGTTATTCTATGAGTCTAGGAGCAATAAGACGATGTTCTTTTGTCAATGGAACCGATGCAACTCAAGAATTGCATACAGTTCGGTGATTTTTCTGCAACCGGACTACTGCAACTATCGACTCCACACCGAATAACTGCAGTCCTATCAGTAGGGGGAGCATTAATACGACGTCTTTATGACAACCGAACTAATGCAACTCAAGAATTGCAGATATTTTGGTGTATTTCTTCACAACCGGACTACTGCAACTATCGACTACCTACCGAATTACTGCTGTTCTATCGCTACAGTAGCAACAGTTTGATGTTTTTTCGACAACCAAACTGATGCAACTGCAGAATTGCATATAATTCACTCAACCGGACTAATGCAACTGAGCAGTGGCAGAAGTTCGATCAACCGGACTAGTGCGACTCACCAAATTACTGTTATTCTATGAGTCTAGGAGCAATAAGACGATGTTCTTTTGTCAATGGAACCGATGCAACTCAAGAATTGCATACAGTTCGGTGATTTTTCTGCAACCGGACTACTGCAACTATCGACTCCACACCGAATAACTGCAGTCCTATCAGTAGGGGGAGCATTAATACGACGTCTTTATGACAACCGAACTAATGCAACTCAAGAATTGCAGATATTTTGGTGTATTTCTTCACAACCGGACTACTGCAACTATCGACTACCTACCGAATTACTGCTGTTCTATCGCTGCAGTAGCAACAGTTTGATGTTTTTTCGACAACCAAACTGATGCAACTGCAGAATTGCATATAATTCACTCAACCGGACTAATGCAACTGAGCAGTGGCAGAAGTTCGATCAACCGGACTAGTGCGACTCACCAAATTACTGTTATTCTATGAGTCTAGGAGCAATAAGACGATGTTCTTTTGTCAATGGAACCGATGCAACTCAAGAATTGCATACAGTTCAGTGATTTTTCTACAACCGGACTACTGCAACTATCGACTCCACACCGAATAACTGCAGTCCTATCAGTAGGGGGAGCATTAATACGACGTCTTTATGACAACCGAACTGATGCCACTCAAGAATTGCAGATATTTTGGTGTATTTCTTCACAACCGGACTACTGCAACTATCGACTACCTACCGAATTACTGCTGTTCTATCGCTGCAGTAGCAACAGTTTGATGTTTTTTCGACAACCAAACTGATGCAACTGCAGAATTGCATATAATTCACTCAACCGGACTAATGCAACTGAGCAGTGGCAGAAGTTCGATCAACCGGACTAGTGCGACTCACCAAATTACTGTTATTCTATGAGTCTAGTAGCAATAAGACGATGTTCTTTTGTCAATGGAACCGATGCAACTCAAGAATTGCATACAGTTCGGTGATTTTTCTGCAACCGGACTACTGCAACTATCGACTCCACACCGAATAACTGCAGTCCTATCAGTAGGGGGAGCATTAATACGACGTCTTTATGACAACCGAACTGATGCAACTCAAGAATTGCAGATATTTTGGTGTATTTCTTCACAACCGGACTACTGCAACTATCGACTATTCACCAAATTACTCTTTCCTATGGTAAGGGAGCAATAATTTGATGTTTTCTAAGAACCTTACAACCCACCGGACTACAGCTACACAAAAGTAGCAATAGTTCGGTGCTGTTTGACAACTGAACTAATGCAACTGAAGAGTTGCAGTAGTCCGGTCAACCGAACTACTCACCGGACTGCTGCTACACAAAAGTAGCAACAGTTCGATTCCGTTTGACAACCGGACTACTGCTACTGAAAAGTTGCAGTAGTCCGGTCAACCGGACTAGCAACCGGACTACTGAGACTAGAGGGGTTTAGCAATGCATAGAGGTCAAACTACCAATGTAACATTCAATTTTAAATATAAAAATTGAAATCTAGTGAATTTACTTATACACGCCCTTCATAAATAGTCGATTCTTTAATCTTTGTTTCTTATTCTCCTTCTAATAAATCACTACAAGATAAATTTAATTAATGTGAGAAAATCTCTACGAGTACATTATTTAAAACTCTTTCAGGTTTCCAGGTAACCAATGACTTCTAACGTTACAAAAACTCGCGATATACATTTAAAAATAGGTACCAAGTCAAAATTCATCTATTTTTTTGGATTTTATGACCTGGTAACTCAGACCTTTAGGTCATGTATTTCCTAATTTGACAGCCGCTCTAGAGTTGGGTGTCTACAAATCAATAGTTAGAATCAATTAACCGATTTATGATCTCTAGTTTAGCTCCTCCGTTGGTAACATCGATTTAGCTTAGGAACCGACTAATCATAACCACCATAACAATTACAGTAACAAAACTTAAATTAAAAAATAAGAATTTATAGAATGTAACTTTTTTTAGGATCATCATCATCATCCTCATAGTAAATTAGGTTTAAAGACATTTATTTCTCATAAAAACATAAAGTTCACTTAAAATGAGATTACAATAATTTAGAAATTTACAATAAATATTTTCCTCTATTCTGCCTACTTTAAATGATTACATTTTGTTGTACATAGTTTTTGAGTTTACCCTTTATTACACATTCAAATTATCAATATTTTTAATGTTGTTAGGTAGTTTATTATAAAGCTGTGCTCCATCGAATAATATCGTTTTTTTACCATAGTTAGTACGTGGACAAATTAACTGAATCTTGTCTCTGTTTCTTAGCAAGTGAATTGATTCCCTCTTAGGTAACTGTATATTAGTTTGGATCGAATTTGTTGTAATTTTTTTTAACTAAAATGCAGGTCGTGTATATGTATAGTTGTTTTATGTTCAGTAATTTTGTTTCGTGATATATTTGCTTTGTTGGAGTCCGATAGTGATAGTGAAATAGTGCTTTTATTATTTTATTTTGAGTTCTTTGTAAAGAAATTAAATTTGTAACGGCAGCTGTACCCCATATTTCGATTAAATATTCAATATGTGTCTTTGCTAAAGAGTTAAGGTAACTGTACCAATGCTCGACACTTTAAGGAAAAATAAAATTTCAATCTAAAAAATTTAACAAATTAATTACAGCATGGTCGTTACATTCTTTTTTAACTGTTACAGCAACAATTAGACATTAACTTTTGCCCATAAAATCTTTAAAATCTATCATACTTTTACTTTAAATTAAATTATTATGCACTTGGTCGAAAACACCAATGCTAGACATCATTGTCCCAATGGTCCAAGTATGTCAATAACTTCAATATTTATAACGTTTATACTAAAATTAGTAATAATCATAACTTATAAACAAAAAAATCACACCTATAAAAATCAGTACCCTTGGCAAAAATCTTAAGAAATAACACGACCGTGTTCACGGAGTCACATTATTTGCTGTCAACAGTCTTTCTAAATTTACTTCGGATGGTGTTGCGAATATTTGAACATATCTTATAGATACCATTAGGCATCTTTTAAGTCAATAGTCTTATAAAACAAATGGATAATTTTCTCAAAATACTGGGTTTTGTTCGAAAGTGTCTAGCATTGGTACAGTGTCGAGCATTGGTACAGTTACCTTATATATAATAAAATTGTGCTTATTTTTTTTGGAATAATATTTTTTATTTTGCGTACGGCTCCCAGTAGGGACGTTAATTTTGATTTTACGTAGTTAATATGTGGTTTCCAGCTCAATTTATCATCTATCAATAAACCTAGATATTTCTCTTGGTTCGAATGGCGTAGTTGCATATTATTTATTGTTAGAGGTGGGTGCTGAGGTATTTTTTTATTTTTAGCTGCAAAAATCATGTAAGAAGTTTTAGATGCGTTAATGGTTAATAAATTATATTTGAGCCATTCATTTAAGATATCAAGGTCTTTCTGAGCGTCGGTAATAATGTTTTGTATACAACCACCGAAGTAAAAAAGGCATGTGTCGTCAGCATAAAGTGTGAGGTGACCTGTCAATCCAATTTTGTTAATATTATTAACATAAATTAAGAACATTAGCGGCCCAATTATTGACCCTTGAGCTATACCAAAAGGTAGTGTTTGTGTGGTACTTATGTAGTTGCCTATCTTAACTACTTGACACCTGTTATGTAAATATGACGCGAAAATATTGTAAGCTGTATCTATAATGCCGATGTTATATAACTTCTCTAGTATTTTTTGATGAGTCACCAATTCCCAGTTGCGTCCAAAGTTTGCACTTGCGTTGAGTGCGAGGTCTACTTTCACAAAACACACAATTATTATCTACATTATTTAGTAATTATTTAAAACACTACTGACCTTGAATTGGAATTGTTTAATTTTTCGTTCAAATATATCTCTAGCATCGGGCAATTTCATTTGTCATTAAAGTTTCTGTGTTCCCTTCCATATTTGAAATTTAAAAAAATGGGTGTAACCTTGAAAACCTCCATGAACTCTGGTGGACTTTTTTACGCTTGTAGATATCGAGGAGATCTCCTGTGGTTATTCCCTTAGTAGATAATGTTGTAGACTATGGACTGAATTTGTTCAAAACTCTTGACTGCCAGTTGAAATTCCGAGTACGGGGTATGTTGGGCCTTCTGTTGCAATATTGTATTTGTATTTTATTTTATGAATTAAGTTACCAACTTACGTACTGAATGTCGATGATAATGATGCCCAGTAAAACTTGAATGAGTTTATGTGGCATCATAAGCAAATGAAACATGTAATTTACCATTGTTTATAATAAATAAATAATAATAATAAAAAATGTCATAATGTCCTATGTATCAAAATGACAAGGAAACAATGTTCAATTGTCAAAATGCACAGTTGACTTTATTTCCTGGCCCCCCTAGACAAGTGGCAATTCGTTGCTCGGCGTATGAAGGAATAGAATGGCAAATGTATAGGATTTCAAGTTTTTGACATTCGTTGACGCCTGTCATATACGTCAAATCCCATACATTGTGGTTATTGTAGTCTATGGACGTATGCAACACCAGGGGCGTCACACTCGTGCTGCCTACCCTGAAGAAACTTTCTAATGCCCTTCTTGAAGAACCCCATATTGTAGTCGCTTGAGAAAACCATCGCGGGGAGTTCATTCCACAGCTTCAGTGTACGAGGGATGAAGTTCCATTCATACCGCACAGTGCGCATCGTTTCCGGTCGCAATGTGTGAGGATGAATTCCCCGCCTATGGCGAGAAGTGCGATGATAGAATGTAGGTGTGGGCATCATGTCAAACAATTCATCTGAGCACAAACCATTGTATAAGCGGTAGAACATACACAGTGAGGCAAAGTCTCTTCTGAGACTGAGAGGTTCCACATCGCCTGTGAGTATGGAATTGCCGACGAGCCTCCACGCCCGTCTTTGCACCGAGTTGAAAGGGTCAAGCTGGCACGCAGGCGCTCCGGCAAAGAGGTTACAGCAGTACTCCATGTGGGGCCGAACCTGTGCCTTATAAAGGAGGAGTCGTTGCCCCGTAGTGAAGTACTGTTTCGCTCTGTTGAGCAACCCAAGTTCATTGATGCCAGTTTGACCTTGTCTTCCAGATGACTTCGGTATTGGACGTCGCTGGAGATGTCGATACCAAGAATCCCGATACTTGTTCGTAACCATTTATGATCAAGTGTATTTTTTTAAAGTGACAAACTTACTTGGAAATCGACCAGCAAATTGAGAACTCCTTTGAATGAAAATAAAATTCCAAATAGAAACTTGCTTCGGAATTCTAAATGGAAACAGTGATAAGTACCCTAACAAACATCTATAGGTATTTTGTATTTACAATCGTAAGAAAGTATATGTTAATAATTATAGAAACGAAATGAAAAACTGATAAACACTACACTTGGATCACTACAAAGGTAGTGGAAACACGATAAAGTAGATCTAGCTAGTAGATCTATACTGGCGATCTGGTGAATACAAAATCATTTACATTCTGAAATCTGATTTACAAAGACAAGTAATATTTAATTTTTGGCGTTAAAGAGCCCACAATACTTTTTTATATTTGAAGCTTGAAGCCAATTAATTTTTTCTTACGATCGGAAAAAATATCGATATGACCATTCTTACATTCATTCATTCCTTGTGTTGTTCGTTACAAATAGTGATGTGCCGATCATAACTTTGACCGACTAGCCGACTAGCCGACTATTCGGTTTCTAAACAGCCGACTAATCGGCCGACTAGTCGGCCAAGCCGATCATGGTTTCGGGTATTTCCGGAACGCTTCTTTTATAGATCGTTCGCGTGAGCCGCACCACCGCGCCGCACGCTGATCAATTTTCAAGTTTTAGGTGGACGAAATAAAATTTCCTCAAAATAAAAATAGTTAGAAAAAGCTATCGATACGTGCTTAGGACCATTCTGTACACGTTATCCTACAATTATTATTTCAATAAGTTTATTGTTCCATCAGATAATAAAGCTCAAAGGTACTGACTCCGCAAGTTGCGTAGATAAAATTACTGTTTACGAAATGTATCTAGTGCAGTTGATTGTCTCTTGTAGTGTAAGTTGTTTACTAAGGGATTCAATAAAAAAGGTGCATATAATTTATCAGATAAAAAATAATTAGTAGATACGTATACAAATTTTTACGCTATTTTTAGGGTTCCGTAGCCAAATGGCAAAAAACGGAACCCTTATAGATTCGTCATGTCTGTCCGTCTGTCTGTCTGTCCATCCGTATGTCACAGCCACTTTTCTCCGAAGCTATGAAGCTTATGCCGTTGAAACTTGGTAAGTAGATGTATTCTGTGAACCGCATTAAGAATTTTACACAAAAACTAGCTGACCCGGCGAACTTCGTACCGCCATATTTTCGGCCCGCGTGGTATTCAAATCCCGTTCCCGCTGCACCCTTATCACTTAGGGGGATGAAAAATAGATGTTGGCCGATTCTCATAGATACCGGATAAGCACAAAAAATTTCATCAAAATCGGTCAAGCCGTTTCGGAGGAGTATGGCAACGGTTTTCGTTGCCATACTGTGTTGCCATACTGTGACACGAGAATTTTATATATTAGATAGAAAAAAAGCATTAAATTTTGGGGGTCCCCATACTTAGAACCGAGACTCAAAAAAAAAATTTTCATCCAACCCATACGTGTGGTATATCTATAGATAGGTCTTCAAAAATGCTATTGAGGTTTCTAAAATCATTTTTGTCTAAACTCAATAGTTTACGCGAGAGACACTTCCAAAGTGGAAAAATGTGTGTCTCCCCCCTCTAACTTCTAAAATAAGAGAATGATAAATCTAAAAAAAATATGTGATGTACATTGCCATGCAAACTTCCACCGAAAATTGGTTTGAACGAGATCCAATGAGTAGTTTTTTTTTAATCCCTACTAATATTATAAATGTGAGACCATTATCTTTACAGAAACATATAGGAACATAAAAACTTTAAGTTCTTCAGGACCACCCAACCCTCAGCTATTATAATCAATGGGATTTTCTTGCCCATATTTGCCCTTTTTGAACAAAGTTTATGATTTTTTAGATAACAGTGCTCAAAAAAAATATCGAGATTTGTTCAATCTGCTTAAACATCATCCTCCAATCAAACCTACGATTATGCAAACAAAATTATATGCTATCATCTAGCATTGTATTATAAATGCTATTGGAGTGCTAAATATTACTGTTATGGATAAAAATAAGTTGCAGAATACTATTCAAAGCTTTAGAACTGCTAGAAATTGGATACTACTAAAATGCAATATTATCGAAGGTGCACAAACCAGTGAACCGGTATGAAGCCGGATAGTCGGCGCTCGTGCCGACTAGTCGCCGACTAATCGCCGACTACAAAAGTGGCCGGATAGTCGGCTTTACCGACTAGTCGGCGACTAGTCGGCACATCTCTTTACAAATGAATGAAAATGTTAAGATTCCGTCTTAGTAAGCCGAGAAAAAATACTTCAACACTGCTAAGAATATCTTATACTCATTAGTATCAGATTTATAACGTTTGCGTTGAGGTTTATTATATATTTCATTCATTCTACCAGTCGAGGTTATGTACCACTGGAATTTGTTCTTTCCGCTTACAAATACTTTGTTTGTATACTTCACAAGTGTACAATCAATGACAGTCCCCTCAGTTTCTCAAATTGTTGAAGATTGACGAATTTACAATCGATGTTTGAATTTATTTACACAATAAATATATAAAATACTAGCTGTCCCAGCGAACTTCGTACCGCCATATTTTACCCGTTCCCGCTGCACCTATTTTCTTATCCTTTAAACCTTCCCTGGACACCCGCGAATATTTCAAGACTAAAATTAGCCAAATCGGTTCAGCCGTTCTTGAATTATAAAATAACAACGAAAAGTGGCATTGATTTTTATATATTAGACTAGCCTTCCGCCCGCGGCTCCGCCCGCGTGCATCTCGGGTAACGCGACCTTTGCTCATATCTTCGGTTCTACTCAACCGATTGCGATCAAACAAACGTAAGATTTTAAGTCTGATCAATCCCTTTCTAACCAAAAAAAAACCGCATCAAAATCCGTCCAGTAGTTTTTGCGTCCATCGCGAACAAACAGACAAACAGACAGGAAATTAAAAAAAAAAACATTTTCGTGTTCAAAAAAAATGTCATCGTTAACATAACATAACCCAAGTATTTTTTTTAAATATCTCCAATGTACAGACACGACCACTTTACAATTATATAATAGTACATTATATAGATTATCTATACATTAACTAACTAATTAATCAATAAATTAAATGATGTTTAATTATTATAACAATGGTTTATTGTTTTATAAGGTCATGTAAGGTTTTAGAGCTAAGCTCTAAGACCTTATAAAACCTTACATGGTGGTCGGAAACTTCAAATGTGTTAAGCTACGAGTATATTAACGTTGATAACTGTACAAAAGAAATGAGTTTATCATTGGAGTTCATAAAATTCATTGTTAGAATATAATTGTATAAAACTACATAATATTAAAGCGTTATATCACATATGTATTAACTGAAAATATCCTTGAAATAAATGATAACATTATGTTTGAGAACGTAATGTAAAGTTTGTTTTGAATTTTTCATTTTTTCGTAGCGCGTCACGTAGCACGGCTACGTTCATCACGTCGTCGTAGCACCGTAGGTCATTGAATAACCCAAATTTGACTAAGTGGTTTTAATTTGCATTAGTGTTTCTCAATCTTGTGTATTGTATATTTATTATAATAAAGGTAGCGTGAATCGAAACGCTAACTACAAAGTCCTTCAACTTAAAATCAACGCGGTGCATTATAATGCCGTTCTATTTTTACTACGGAGTTTGTTTGCGTGGTTACGCTAAATTTAGCAATCCTTAATCGGAATATGTACAATGAAATGTGTTCTTGCCTGTTATTAAATTACTATATTAGATAATTTTATGAGTAACTTTTGTAACATATTCTTGCAAATTTGAATTTGTGTCACCTGCAAGCCTGTATACCTGCTAATTGACGGATTCGGCTTTGTGGAGACCAAAATAAACCAGTCCACAATGCGGTTCATTATCCAGTTTGATAATACAGTCATCATTGGACTGGAAAATCTCATCTACATTACTGTTTGTAAAGAAAACAATGCGTTCTCAGCCGTCTACTTAATTCCAGTAGCGCTGGAATGGATAAACTGGAATAAAAAGTAGACCACCGATCCATTTATTGAACTCAGTAGCATTCCAGTGCTGTGTTGGTTACTGGGATAATGTGAGCCGAGCATAGGGTAAAGAGGAGTAGGAGACCGGATCTTAGAGTTCAACGTTTGATGTAACCGAAATTAGCACTCGGATGAATATGATATTATAATTATGTCTACCCCCTAAATGAATATTTTATTAGCTTTGACTTTCGGGAAACATCAAAGCCGTCAATCGCGATGGTTATGTGCCTCTAAAACTGTTACTCGGCCGAATTAAGACTAAAATTAGATCACTATGTTGTTTTTATGTCTAGCCTCTAGTAAGAGGTGCTGAGTGTGAGCACATTTTTACTACAGACCTGCCCCTAACCAAATGGCAATTCGTTGGCCGGCGTACAGTAGAATAGAATGACATATGTATGGGATTTGACGTTTATGACGTACGTTGACTGTCATATACGTCAAAACCCATACATTTCTAGGGTATTACTAGGGGTCTTGGGGGGCTGAATCTCTTCTGGGAAATAACCGACTCTTCAGTATTACTATCTTCTTTCAAAATAAGTAATGAGTCTTAGACTGTGTTTAAATGATCCGTTAGTAAAATATGATGTTGATAAGAACAAAGCGGCTAGCACATACATTATTGTTATCGTGTTTCTTACTATAACCACTATAAATAACCAATAATAAGAACATATCCACCAACACGCAATTAGGGTGTGAATATTTGTTTAAATTAGTGCATTAACTTCTATGTAAGCTGTTTAGAACAAAAATTGTGTCACGGTTCCTGGTGAGACACGAATGAATTTTGAATTTGGAACGAGACGAAGAATACATATTCGCAGTTGAGAGTGGTTGAGAGTGAGTGAATCACAGCGCGTCTCTTTGTCAACAATGTCAACTGTATGGCAGCTACAAAAAGTGGAACATTGCTGGTCAAGTATTGCTCGGGACATATATCTTGGACCTAAAATGTGCTCTATACGCGCTACACGTTTCTTGGATGTCTTTTGAAGATAGTCAAGGTGCTACTGCGGTGGATAAGCTCAAATTCACCAAGCATAGATTTTTATAAAACAATCCACGCGCCAGATCCTCGTTTGTTTCGCAATTTAGGTCCCAGATACATGTCCGAGGACTACGACCAGTGAAGACCACTTCTTTAATCGATACCAATTTTTTGTTACGTACGGCCATTCTTGTTTTAGATATACATAAGATTCATGGATTTTGTATTGAGTATAACTGAAGAAAAGAAAGAAAGAAAACTTGCCTAGGCATTCACATCCGCAAATCAGATTATGCCTGAGTACAAACTTTAGTACTTTCGTTGAACTAAGAGGCCGTAATCTATATATATAAAAATGAAACCCGTTTTCCGTTGTCACGACATGGCATGAAAACGGCTGGACCAATTTCGATAATTCTTTTTTTAGAACATACCTTAAAGTACGGGGATGGTTCTTACGGAGAGAAAAATTGAAAAAAAAAAAGAATTGACTGTTAGGCGGTACGAAGTTCGCGGGGTCAGCTAGTAGAATATATTTGTCATATTTACTTACTAGGTACATAGCAAGCACATTTAAGTCATGATGCGGGTCTGTAACGTCTTAAGCCTAGCGATTATATCTGTGAGCCCGATCTTGATAGCATAATAGTATGTACATAATGTGATCATTATTAGAGAGCTGAATTTCACCGAAGCAAGATCCGCTACCAGTGACAGCAGAACCACACCAGAAAGTGCGCGTAATAGTAAAGTAGGTAAGTAAAACTAACACGGAATTATCAATGCAGTCATTATTGTATTCAGAAACAAAAACGCAATAGTACTAATAATATGACGCAAGTGTTTGATCTCTAGCTATCAAATCCACGAGTCGGATCTCGTCAGAGTAACAGTCAGCACGCTCGTGGGCTACCGTCGGTTTTAGAGGCCAAAACAAACGGCATGTGGTCGCGTGTACTCGACAAAAATTCGACATCGTTCGCCCAAGAATGCACAGTGCGGTTATTTATAGAGGTCGAGAGGAGCGCGGGGGCGGCGGCCACGTCTGGTGTCGGTCTGCCGGGGCCTGCCGCCGATCACTGAAATAGCTTCTCCAGCTGGCGGTACCTGGCCACGTGGCGCAAGCTCGGTCATACAGAGCTCGCTTACCTGCCTTCAGCCTTGTACCTGGCCACAAGCTGCCTTGCTAGTTCTAAGTGTCGCGACGCACTCGCTATGATTTGACGAGAATACTATTTAATGGTTATGTAAACAAAACTAAACGTTACTGAGAATATTTTACTTCGAAAGGTTGCTTTTAAAACATTTGTCATTGTTATTTACCTCTCTTTGCATGTAGCAAACGGAAAATGTGAAAATTATTTATTGTGAAAATGGTTATTTGTATGTATTCACATTTCTCGTAAAAAATAATGTAAGTCAAAACGCAGTAACTAATTTAATATTAGAATGGTATTATATTTATTTCGAAATTGATGTCTATGTTTAAAATATAATAACGATGATTTCAAATAAGATACAAAACAGTGTTTTTAGAAAGTAGTATCATGATTTGATAAACTTAAAACGAATAACACAAATTTTCCAACAAATACCGCGTCCGTCAGGAGATGAAAACCCAAGAAATGCTGGCTTGAGGTAAGTAGTAAGAGACCGAGTAAGAAGTTGTGAAGAAAAAGTAGGAAAGCGGACTCCGGGATACTTGGTGGAAGCTTCGGGATTCGGGACACTAGGTGGATAGGATACTTCCTAAACAGAGATCCTCGCTAGGGTGATGATGATGATGATGATGATGATGATGATAATGACCAAGAATATGTATAGATAAAGCAGCGCTGTGACATAAAACCTCCCTTTTTAAATCGATTAAAAGATCACATTTCTCGAAGTCGTTGGTTTCGGAGAGTTAATACTGATATTATAGCCTTGCTTGCTGATACCTATTGCCTATTATTGAGAGTTACTATTACAGTTTGCCGTGTATATTGGTACTTAATAATGTAAACTAATCAAATTCCACGTTTGGGGAGCTCCACTGTAATACAATTTCGCATTATATATTTAGAGTTTATACTTATTCGCAATGTTATATTGCGATATTATGTATTAAATTTCATTATGTATTCTGATGATATTTATGTATAATAAATCGGCACTGAAACACTAACGACACATACTGATTGTTGATAAGCGGTAACCCGTACATGTCTCTACCTACCACCATGACAAGTCATACTCTTGTGTGATTCGCAAGGCACGAAGCCGTCCCTCAGTCAGTAAACTGTAAATAACTAGACTAAGAGCCTCCGCGAACAGTCCCCTTATTCAGATATACCAAGCGTCGATATTGCTCGGGACATTATCTTGGACCTAAAATGTGCTCTAGGTATACGCGCAGTACACCTTTCTTTGGTGTCTTTTGAGGATAGTACGAGGTACTACTGCGGTGGACGAGCTCAACTTCACCAAGCATAGAGTATTACAAAACAATCTGCGCGCCCTGGCCTTGCTTGTCTCGCGATTTAGGACCAAGATAGTTGTCCTGTGGCATACCATCAAGCGTCTGTATTAGTTGTTTTAGTATTACCCCAGTTCTTTCTTCTACGTAATGAACCCATCAACTTTATTTGGTAAACATAACTAACTTCTGGCGTAGCCAGTTGCTTCTATCAAATGCAAAATTAACCAAATTGGGCACTCAAGGGCAAGTTTTGGATGCAACTGGAATTGCTCTTTGGATGAAAGGAACTTTTTTGTTGTACGATTTTAGATTAGAACGGTCATACACATAATTATTATTATAAAAATCGGGATATTTACAATGTTTATTCACTGAGTAGATTTCCTATGTTGCGGCACTGTTACAAGCACCATGATATCACGGATGTACTGAAAACCTTCTTGTCTCGATTCGTGCGAGCTCGGAGTGGGGGGTGTTAGGTTTTTTTCGTTACGGAATTTCTGGATTCGGTCTCCACGCTCAAGGCCCGCGATAGAAGCTATGCAATAGCTTAAAAACTAAAAAGTGCCGGTGGATTTTAGTCTCTGCCTAATTTTCAGTCGTATCTTGTTACGTCGCGTAACAACGCGAGAAAACAATTGCAATATTCTGGGCATGGTAATTTTGTCTAAAATTAAATCAGTTTCAGTGTATTGTTTAAAAAGCTTTATAACCAGACGTGTTAGTCACAAAAACATTAATGAAGCGTGTGTCGAATTTAAAATTAAAATGAAATGGCACGTTGATTCATACCTCAAACGAATAACGGAGGACTTGCACACTTTTTGTGTAGTGATCACACTTTTTGTGTAGTGAGTTCAGTCCAATTTTATCATAATCTTGGCGTTAGTCCTGATTACATCCAAACCTTACACTTTTGAGCCAAGGTTTGCTTTCCTAATCTTTCTCTTATTCTTTTTTTTTTTAGTACTAGGATGGTTCTTACGGCGAGAAAATTAAAAAATAATAAAGAATTGACTGTTAGGCGGTACGAAGTTCGCGGGGTCAGCTAGTAAATAATAATTTCTTAACAGACAGTGATAGATTTATTGAGAAAGCCCCTGATTCCGACTTGGATAGATTAGGTTAGAAGGCTAATGCGCTTTAGGCTTTCGTGGTTATATTTTTTTTAACCATGTAGAACTTTATTTAGTCAAATGAACATTCTGAATTAAAAAAATATAATTTCAAACTGTTCCTGGTTACTACCAGGAACAGTTTGAAATTATATTTTTTTTTTTTTAAATTGTAATTTGATAATTTTAACAGTATTCATGAAAAAAATATGAGCACTGACGGTTATGAGCTCTGTTGGTAGTAATAAAAATGTATGAATAAAAAAGGTGTGAAAAAAAAAATTATGAAGAGTGATTATTATGAGTATAAATCGGTGGTACTTACGACAAAAAATAGTATTTACAACACACCTGCTCATATTTTACCGCAATTAAGCACGGAATGACACCTATTATAAAACTGTGACTTTTTCATTGCTATTACTCACAAAAGTGAGTTATAGATTCTTTTTTAAATTTTATAGGAAGTGTCTATAATTGTCTATGTTCTTAAAAAAGTTTTGATACAAAAAATAACGTGTTTAATAGTACGAATAAATTATTATTATTATTGTGTGGTCATTTGATGCATTTTCGTATTTAAATAAATAATTTCAACTTGTAATACTTGTGTAATAAACAAAATTTTCGCTCAAATTTAACTTTTTTTTTCTCCAAGTACAGAAAAAAATACAGAGTAAAAAAAAGTTAAGTTCAAACCTCATTTTTTTTTTAAATATGGTCGACCGCCATTGTTAAATGCGCGCGCATAGGAAAACGAATTAATTTGTAGTATTGTTTATTTAGTATTTGTAGTATTATTTTATTCGCAAGTGTGTTGTAAAACGTCGTATGGCACGTGTGAGCATGATGATTACCGTCCTCGGCTGTCTTAAGACCCTCGCCTGGCGGCTCGGGTCTCAATGGCGCCTCGGCGGTAATCACCAACGTTGCTCACTTGTACCATAATGTACTATTAGAATTTTATGTGAGCCAATATGGACCCAATCAGCAGGTGTAGCTTCCAGGTGAGTTTGGCTTAAGCCAAGAAGATCTGGTGGATAAATAATTTACCTCATAACAGGCATGTGTCTAATAAGACATGCACTTATCAGGGAGTGCGAACAGAAAGTGCGATAGTATTGGAGTAACATTTGATCATTAGTTTACTAGAGTTTACTTAATCATTAAGCGTGTCAATCATTAAGCGTGTTCATTGTAGCAGGTAGGTATTGAAAACTAATAATAACTTTAATATATGAATATTTATTTTATGTTTTATAACGTTAATCATAAAGGATTTCTAGATTGAATAACAAGATAAGGTTTCTTATTAGTAGACAATTGCAATTTTATTTATTCAAATCCGTAAGACATTGGTGCCTCAGTGCAAATTAGGTAAAACCTTTTTACGAAAGAATATCTTTCAGGAAACTACTCAATTCTGTGTGATGAATAGCAGAAATATGTGCAAAACTGTAAGCCGTATTTGATAAGAGGGTGGTGGGGTGTGGGAGGATGCTGGCGGGACGTCTAGACGTAGTGTAATTACGAAGGTGAGCGCGTAGGCAGCCTCGACTCACGCCGCGGACGAGCTGAGCGGAGCGGAGAAGTCTTGCCCCGTTAGCCTTGCCACACATCTTATTGAATAATAACAGGTAAATTATACAAATTGAGTGCGAACTCTTTTATCCAACGCGACGCGCGACGGCTCAGCGGTACGATAGAGTCATAAATGAAAGTTGAGTTCGAGGTACTACGGAGTATCAAGTAAATTTTATTTGTCAGTACACTGCTGTTATATTGGTCTCTGTCCCCGAAACGGTTCAATGACGCGTCCACGGATTTCATCTTGTTTATCTCACTCTTTCTCTGGCAGATCTACTCTATATCGAGTCGTACTTGAGTAAATATACTTCTTAAAACAAAAATATGTGTAATAGTGTACTTAAACCTGTAAAAAATAAACAAACGTGAATGTAGGACGCACTCAAAAGGGCTCTATTAAAGTGAATATTTGAAGCAGTTGAAGTCAGACATGTAGTCCTCCTAAAATTTTATAATTGTGAATGTTTATATAGAGGTTTGCATATTTATTACTCAATCATGTTCAAACGACTGAAGGGATCTGGCTGAAATTTGGTACAGAGATACTGGTAGGTACAGGAATTATATTCCAGAATAGCCCGTAGACTTTTATCCCTGGAGTAGCTCCCTATAACTTGCGGGCACGAGATCAGAATTCTACACGAGTTGAGACGAAGGTAAACAGCTCGTTTAAAATAAAACTAAAAAATAAAAAAAGTCTACAAGTAATTACAAACGATTATAAGAAGTAGAACGGCCTGATAATGTTGTTGTTATAGACGCATAGATGATACACACGCAGTGTCACTGTCATTCGGGACGCTGCGAATGACACTATCTTGAAGGTCATTATAACAGAGGATGTTACCGTGTAGTAATAGTCGTGTTCCTTTGCAGTTGCGCGTGCGACGCCCGCTGGTGCTAATAAGAGTTGTTTGTCAACGTCGAGTGGTGGCGAGTGGCGAGTGTGCCGGTCGCTCGTCGCTGTCTATAAATAAGTAACACAAGCAGCGGCAGTGAGCTGCGTCACCTTCGCCAGCTCACGCGAAATACAGCCGCGCGAAAACAATTGCCTATTGTCTATGTGAATGCAACGCCACTCGAAGATCTTATTCACCGGCGTAAATGCATTTAGGATGAATGGTGTGTGGCGTAACGTCTGTTACATTAGAGACATGTTTTAACATGGTTTGTACGTCTTTTGTAGAAACAAACATTATTTATTATTGTGTGATTTTAGTATATACATATACCTAAGTACTTATAGATTACTTGTGTTAAGGTATGGCTACAGCTCACGTTTAAGGCGGCAAACTAAGGTGTCAAACATTTAACAACAACACCGATAACATAATAGTAAAACAATAAGCACCTTAGAGAAAATATTCTCTCTCTAAAGTGCCAAATATCATAAAAAAATGTTGTGAAGTAGAGATTTCCATGGTTGGTTGTGTTGTGCTAGTGAAAATGTTGCGAAAAACATGAGCTCTAGCTTTAGGAGTGGGTTCACGTCGGTATTGTAGGTTCAAACCCGAGACCTCGAGAACCCGAGATCATAAGGTCGAATTCTTAACCACTAGGCTACCGACGAATTTGGTTATTGTTTTTATCTGCCTTATATAGAGGCAGATCAGTTTGGTAGTCGAAATTGGTACATCTAAATAGATACTCTTGAAGGGTCCTCCTTTTGCATCATAGCCTTAGTTCCGGTTGCATTCGAAGTTTACTCTATAGAGCCTAGGATCTGCTCTCCAGATTTTTATCTTGATTTGGTTTATCTAGGTTTTTGCGGGAGCGACTGCCGTTTGAACTTTACTCTTAAAAAAAGTCCGCAAGCATCAGTCGGTGCAAATGTATTCAAATTGCCACCATTAATCCACTCATACCGGTAGATATAGCTTAGGTTACATAGGTTACTTGTGATAGTGCACAAAGAAATCCCAGAAATATGGGCCCCGTCGACGTCGCTCGAGACTACATTTCGGCGACAGATCTAGGAACTGTTTTGCAGACAAACCCTATTATTTTGGCGACAGCTTTTATCACACCCTTATATAATCAGCTGAACCGATGAAATATTTAGCTACTTGGTAAAGCATTTTTCTTTCTTTCGGAAAAAAACTTTCGGAATCGAACTAAGAGTGATTCTGAAGAATTAATAATCTTGAAAATGGAAATGTTTGGTCAGATCATACGCCAAACAAAGGGTTTTACGTTTGTTTTGCTAATCGCATTGAAATAGCGAGTTTTGAAAATGTGGCATTACTGAATCAGGCCCCAGTGTCCACCTGGAGGACTGTAAATTAACAACCAAGTAAGTCTATAGACGTGTAAGTCGTGAGTCGCGTCCCGCGACTCGGTGCTGGCGATAAATAGCCGGTTATTTCTATCGATCCAGCGGCCCTCCAATAAAGTATCCTTAGAGTACGGCATCGTTGTTGTGAAGAGTAAGTGCTTACTACGTACCCGCTTCGGTGATAAATTTATACTTGACTTAGTAGCATATGTTGTTAATACCTTAACGGTAACAATAGTCAGAAGTTCCTTTATCTGAACAAATAACAACGAATCCGTGTTTCCTTTCATCACGTTGCAGTACTTATAACTCGAAAACGACTTTCCCATTACAAAGTTTTAAGTTTTCTAATACTCCGCAGAAAGGTTTTACGGAAAAATAACCACATTTGTGACCTAGGAGCCCTCGTGCCGTTATGTCGCACTTGTTTTCGTGTTTATATTGTCCTACCTCATGCAGTAAAGATTATCTCAACAAAGTCACTGTCAGCAGACTACTTAATTAGACTGCACAGAATTATGTACATACTTGTGCATAAAGTTCATTAAATAAATAAATAAACCTTATGCCTGAGCAATTTAGCTTAAAGATTCAGTATAAAATAAAGTGAATTGGGTAGTGTCCTGGGTCATCAGATCCTTACCAATACTGCTTAGTATCTTAGTTTTTTCTCAAAAAATATACATAGTAAACTAAGATATTGCCCAATTAAACTGAAACTATGACCTTTCATTATTTTCAATTTCCAAAATAGGTCAAAATATAAACAATCGAATTAAGTCACAATTTATAACTTTTTAGATTCCTTATTAAATTTCAAATCGACCTTATTACACATTGTACACGGGTGCGCATTTTCTTACATAACTTTTCAACTCCTATCATAGGATTTCCGAAAATGTTTCTCATACCATTTAAAGTCATAATGATCATTCTTCATAAAAATTTTACAAATAAATATTGAAATATATAATCATTGAAATTCATAATATCACTTATCATAAATTTGTTGTTACTAATATTTGTTTTCATATATTTGTTTATACTAATAATCGAAACTCATAATCATTTCAATAAATAACTTTTTTTTTAATACCACTTAGGTGGCAGACAAGCACACGGCCCGCCTGATGGAAAGTGGTTACCGTGGCCTATGGACGTATGCAACACCAGGGGCGTCACACTCGTGCTGCCGACCCTGAAGAAACCTTCTAATGCCCTTCTTGAAGAACCCCATATTGTAGTCGCTTGGGAAAACCACCGCGGGGAGTTCATTCCACAGTTCATAAAGGTGTTTTATTCTAATATTCGTTTTAATATTTCCTAATCATAAGTGTTTTTATCCGTATTTTCCGTATCCGACTTGGATAGATTAGGTTAGAAAGCTTCGCTCCGCTCCGCTCCCGCATTAGCCTTCGTGGTTATTTTTTTTTATTACCATGCAGAACTATATTTAATCCAAAAACAAATTTAAAACAAAAAACGACTCGAGAAATTGTATTTTCAAAATCAAATATTTTTAAAACTATTTGTCGTAAGAATATTAAATTTCACTTTAGCAGTTAACTATACTATAGAAAAATGTACAGATTACGATAATAAAAAAAAAAAATAGGACACAAGCCTAATGCGACGGAAAAATGATTGAAAAACTTTAGAAATTAGTACTATAAATTATGCACAGCATGAACTGAAGCAAATAACATGAGAACTTAAGAAAATAATTTTAATAGTAAGTGGGTCTAGAAAGCATACTGTAGTACCTAATTTCAGACAGTTGTAGCACGGGTGAATTCAGTGTTAAAGGAATCCAACGGAATGCGAAAAGACAGATATGCACCCGATACACCGACACGAACTTTTTTGTAGAGTTTGAGAAAAAAATCGCTACTTTTGCCGTTTTTATATTTCACCTTAGTTACTCATTTTCGTAGAGATACATCCTCAGACAATACATACTCTCTTTGAAACGATTAATGGTTTTTGACATTTGTTATTATCGATTAGGGCATTTAGGTACATAAGCCGCTCCGCTCAGATCATATTATTTTCTAATGTATATTTTATATGACAAGGACACGATTCTTGGATATTATAGACGTTTTTTCATGAAAGAGTAACGCACATCCACAATTCCACACATAAATCCATCCATCGCCATCCGTAAAATCTTTCACATTTATAATGTTAGTAGGATTGTGGCAAGCCATCTCAGAGCTGACCCCGAGGTTTCGGTTGCATTTCAGCAATCATTCAATGCGTAACATGCGCGTAAAGTTCCCCCAATATCATAAGTCTCACAAGACATTCTTCTTTTATATGTTGATGGTTGGTAAGGAAAGAGGTTCATGGTTAGGCTGGCCATCGTGTGTTACATTTTCTATGTGCATCAAGGTACGATAAAGTGGACTGTCGTGTGCATATTTGCTGTAGTTTTTGCGCGCGCGTGAGACCGCAAGCGCGGACTCGATTGTTTTCGTCGTGTTTCGCGGGTTATTTCGGGCCCGTGTGGCGCGGTACTGCAAGCCACTCGCGCACGTCAGATTGTCCACAAACGTTACCACTACTACAATACTTGATATTTGATCGTTCATATTGTATATTTTATAAAGCTATAAATCTTTAAGAATAGTTACTGAGATTAAATGTGTTTGAAGGATTATTTCATTAACATTTTTGTTTAATCACTTCTCTTTTATTCTAGATTGGCCGTACGGTGCAATAAAATAAGTATCACAAAAGACCACAGGGTACTTGACAAAACACAATTTGTGTATGACAGATGACATTACAAAAAGACACACCTGCGAATTCATCCCTACCTCAACCAGAAAAAGCTATGAAGAGCTTGTCTAGTATTAATAGAATGCATTGTATTGTCTGTATTATTGTTGATACGTATTTGATGGTGAACAGGTAGGTTCAGTTGGTGGCCTGACTGGTAGGTAGATCTGATTAGAACATATGTACATGAATGTTGAGAGACATTCCGTTCAGACCGAGAAGACTCGACCCACCGTTGGGGCAGCGTATAAACTGGGCAAAACAATTGAAATTCGTCGATTAAGATTTAGAAAAGAGGTCGATTCTCTTTTCTAAATCTTAATCGATTTGAATAGTTAGCGTAATAAATGCTTAAAAATTTCATTAAAATTAAAATTCCTGTTTAATATAGGTACCAATACAAGTTATTCTTACACACACACAAAAACTCAAAACACAGTTAACAAATCTTTTCCAAAAAACCTTCAGGTGGCATTACCTCCATGGAATCGAGTGAGGCGGAAATCACGTGAGAAGCAAACTTAATACAACAGAACTAATATTTATGATAGTTGGAAATAATAAGAGAGTTAAGAGAGTACCTAAATCACGAGAGATTTACTCACCTTTGTTAACATTATAAGTAGGTGATATTTTTTGAAGTTTAACCGGAATGTCACTCATTGAAATAAAACCACTTTTTAACGGATTCTATCTCGATTTATTTGTTATTAGTTACCCAACAAACATTTTAGTCGTATAAGTGAAAATTACACGACTTAATGTTATATAAACGTCGTATAGAAGTCTTTTTAGGTTTTAATACGACTCAGTGCCTCTTTATCCTTATACAACTTGTAGTCGTATAAAGACGTCGTATAAACGTCTCCGCGACTGTTTTCTATGACCATTATACAACTTTCTGTGGTAAAACCGATGATGTCGTCTTACTAACGTCTATACAACTTTTACACCAAACTGAATCGTATTAGAGTCGCAAGAACTACTTATACGCGATAATCGTAATAGAGTGATAAATTGCACTCTTACACAACTTTTAGTCATTTTGAACACTATTATACTACCATTAAGTGACTGAATGTCGCATAGCTGTAGAGTACCTTAACATTACAAGTCAGTCATTCTTTATCTCTATTTTTAATGAAACTGAAAGTGGTTCCGTACAAAATTTAATTTTGAGTTCAGGAGAGTTCCTTGCAAAATCAAAGCGCAGAAAGCGGATCTAGTTGTTTTGAAGTAGTAGAAACAAAACAAGATAAATAAGATGAAATATTTGAAAAAATATGTTTCAGTGATAGTGAAATAGACTATGAAAGCGAAAGCGAAGCCAGCAAAAATGATAAACTTCGGATAATGAAAAATTCGTTAAAGTGAGAAATTCGTTATTTCAAGGGTCGTTATATCAAGGTTGCACTATATAATACAGTGGAATTACGGAATTTTCCTCTGGGGCAATTCCGTGGATATAAATACAATATTTATACTGTGCTCAAAATCTCTTTTTCCGAAATGACTATAAAATCGCCCTGTCTATTTGCATATTAGAAAAAAAAGAGACAAGTGATATTTCAAGGTTCGTTTCTTACCTATTTGATTCATATTTATATAGGTAGGTAACTAGAGTTTGTATGTAGAATTACGCAGCTCTCTTTATGTATATCACCATGGAAGTTATAAGTAAATAAAATAGTCAAGTAATATTGGTTGGTTTTATTTATTTTAAATGGTGATAGAGATGTGTGTGGATATCCATAGCCATCTCAAATACATAATTATGTATTAACTTCGAAATATCTATCTTAGTTAAAAACTTATCGACGTCCATTAAATCACATCATATTATTTTTACTACTAAAATAAAATTTAAAATTTACTCGTTGAACCCTAATTTTGTTAATATGGCGGCTAATTATTGCACATAAAATTAACTGCACAGAATGAAAGGTCGTTTTGTAGTCGTATTACGGTTGTGTCGCGTCTTAGAGTCGTATAAAAGTAACTTTTAGCACGTGCGCTAAAAATATAGTGAGAAATGTTGTTTAATTTTAAGTATTTCTAAGGCGCGTGCATTATACTAAGAAAACTAGCGCATATTACACGATAAAATTAATTCCCCAATAGATTAATGCACTTCAACACGCGTTTCGAGATATAACATATTGAAATTAAATGAATATGGCTAACTTAAACTAGGTAGAGTTTTGACAACTCTAATTTATAATGTCTCTTTCACTCTTCACTGTTATGAGTACAACAAAATTCAATAAAAATGTCGTCATTTGCACTGGTATTCGACAAAGTGTCGTAAAATAGTGGTATTGTAGACCATAATGCAGCAAAAAATGAATTTCACTACATCTATGCGACCATTATACGACTGAATATGTCATTGATACGACTACTATGCGACTCTTATACAACTCTAAGTCGTATAAAATGGGCCCTTTTTCGGTCGTAACGACGTGATAACGACGTTTTGGCGACATGCTTATACAACCAAAAGTTACATTCAGCACGTTGTGGCGACTTCAAAAATGTTTGTTGGGTACTTTTAGCCCGACGACCCCGCGACCATGGCTGCTGAAGAGTAGCCGAAACGTCGGGCTAAAAGTAAATAATTACAAACAAATCACGATAGAATCCGTTAAAAGATGGTTTTATTTCAATCATAAGTAGGTATTAGATACATACCTAGATTTAACACAAGCTAGTTAAGCAACGCTTACTATGCGTCTAGATAGCGTTGTGTAGAATGTCGTAGAACATTTATTTATTTATAGTTTAACTTTTAAAATATTCATTTGCTTTAATTTAACCTTTTTATGAAGACCATATGAACGTAGTATATATTATGCTTCTGGGAACACATTTAATCTACATAACATGCCTATAAATGGGTGAGATATGATAAGCTTTTTAATTGTTTCATTGTTACATAATTTTGAGGAGCAAACTTACTGAATTACATTCATGGTTAAAAATTCAAATTAAAAGCCAAAGGAATCGGATAGACTATAAACGATTAAGTAACTATCTCCTCTTTCATGGAATCGAAAGTGTCGATCTGATATTTTTAGTATATAGGACAAATAATTTTTTTTTACCTAAGTATATTTTTTTAGCAATTGCCTATATTTTTAACAATCATCGTCATAGTCATCGTCTTTGTGTTAGTCCCGGTCGCATCTGAGGTTTTCTCCTTTCAGTCAAGTGTCTGCTTTCCGGCTTTTCCATCCACGGTGTGAGACCATTTGGCAAACCCTACGACGCAACCAAGCCAGCACTTTTTGGGTCTACAAGGGTCTACCCGACTACCGGGGCCTGGTGGAGGCGGAATGGCTATACAATTGTTAGCCTAACCAAAACATGGCCGCACCAGTGAAGGCGACTCTCCTGTATTTTATCTACTATTGACGGACATGGAGGCTGACCCGGATACGAGTTGCGATATATCTATCTTTTTAACAATATTTTATCATAAAATGTAAAATGCCGTGAGCTCAGATAAAAATATTTTTGAACAAAGATATCTGTTCATTTACCAAGATTTATAAATAATTTACTCATAATCGTATCAAGCCAGCCCATCGCTGTTTATCTTATTTTTAAGTGTAACATTTTATAAGTTTTCGTATTATTAATAATATTACAATGCAAGAATATAAACCTCGTATTATCTTTTACTTATCTCAAGTCACAAAACCTCTCGTCTATACCTATAAATTTAATTCTCTTCTCACATTATAATATACATATTTAGGCCTCTCCCACATTAGGCGTGCCTGTTCCTAGGGCGTGTGAACGACGCGAGCGCTGCGTGCGCGCCGCGTGCACGCCGCGAGTGCGCTGCATACTCTTCACGTGTTGCCGCCGTAATTGTAATTGTATTCTGGGCCTCGATACTGCTAAAGCACAACCACTGTCACACCACAGAGACTACGAGAAAATTCCATTTGATTTTAGCCTTTAAAGTAATGCAGTTATTTGGACTTTAATTCTATAGCAATAAAGTCTAAAATTTAATGTCAATTTTTGCAGAGACTGTGGCACGACAGTAGTTTTGCTTTAGCAGAATTGAGGGCCTGTGTGTAGAAATTGCGATGTGAGCGCCGCGTTCGTGCCGTGTGCACTCTTCACACACGCCGCAAGGCAGCAAAACGCGACGCTCACGCAGCGCGCACGCGGCGCTCGCGTCGCTGGCACGCCCAAGGAACGCGCACGCCTAATGTGGGGTCAGCCTTATGTAACTTCAATTGGAACCATTAAGCACATTTAATTTTAAACGTTATGTTATTTTATTTAAGCGGATGTAATGTAGAGACAGTTAAAGTAAACTATTTTAATTGTCTCTACATTTAAGATTTTAGACTTATTATATTTGTATGTATGGAATAATAGTTATTTGATATACAAGAATGTAATGTTGCTTTTTATCTGCGTGCTCAATTTTGATTACCGAGCAAGCGAAGGATTCTTGTATCACGAGTGCAGCGACTGATTAAAAATTAAAAATTAGAATCCTAGCGTTAGCGAGGGAATCAAAATGAGCACAAGGTGAAAAATCTTTGCACTCGAGTGAAACACATTACTACTCATCCCAGCTCAGCGAGGAAATAACTGAATCCAAAAAAATATTTAACGATATAACGTGAAGAAATAAAATCGGCCGTGACGTGAAGAATTAAATAAAATGAAAAACAGTTGAATGATAAATTCGACACCATAGAGGTTTAATGTTGTTTTGAAGTGACAAAATTAGTACACACGATGTTCTAAATTCAAATTACTTTATCATCTAGCTAGAGGATAAAACGACTTGCACTGAGATATCGAAGAGCAATAATACTCTTCCCAAGTTGGGGGGATGAAATAAGTTTATCACACACGTGTCTCAGACCTAATGATACCTAATAACAACATACGAGGAATAAGTCATATGGCGATCATATAATATTCCTTCAATAGTTGTAAAGTATTAATACCATTATTGTAAATAAGAAATTCAAACTTATCCTAGTTTCATTAGGTTCAATTGTAATTAGGCCAAATTACTTCTTTTTTCGTATTGGTTAACATAATTTTACTGTTATATAAAGCAAATGCTCAAAAATTTGATCAATTTTTCGTGAATAAGTTAAGCTCGCCTTTGTACATCAAAATGTATATGCTATGACTCTTTGTGTAATTTTTAGTGTGCAATAAAGAATTAAATAAATAAATAAATAATAATTTATGTTGTACAGATTTAGATCGAAAAAAGTTGAAATCCAAGACTGGACTTCGTCCCGCGACCAGTCCACTACTAATGTCAACTAAGTTACCTCACGTTCTGGATATTCGAAATTCCTACACACGTCTTGGAGTAAAAAAAATATTCAATTATATTTGAAAATTTAATAGACATACTAAGTACTCTACAAAATATGGAATTTCTTTTTTCTAATTTTATGTTACCAAATAAGTACCTAGTTATTTGTTTTTAATATATACCTTAGTGATAATGTTCAGAAAAGTATATTTCATAAAGGAATAAATAAACTGTTGTACAACAAATGCTTGCAAAAAGCATATTATGGCGTATTCTTCGTTTTCTTATCTCATATTTAGCATAAAATCTTTACTACGTAACAAGTGTAACAACACTAACAACACAATACCTCAGGGTCGCCAGGTCATTTGAATACTGTAATCATACCTAGGTGTGCAACTATGCATAATATTATGATCTACATATGGTATAAATATTATACAATTACCTAGAGCAGTTCTGTTGTTAATTGCATATTATAACTGACTATTATTTATTTTTATTCATGTCTATCACTTTCACTATAAACAGCTGAGAATATTTTGTCTTTGATTATTGTCATCGATAGGTAATAACGGCATGTTAACATCGTAATTAAGTAAACTTCAATCTGATATAAGTGCTCGGAGTGGTATGTATTGGTATCTTTTGGGTGTGAATGCGAATCGTTGAGCTGAGGGGTATAGGCGGTCGCAGGTCGTCAGCTGAGGCCGGGCTCGGGCGACGGCCCCGCGACCCACTTCCTCCCTCACCGCCGGCCCCGCGAGCGCACCCTCCCTTGTCCCACACTCCTTTATCAGTGTGATAACGAGAAGTCGGCGCGCTCCTGTCACGCACAAGATCGGTGCACAAGCACTTAGAGCTTTCTTTTGTGCTTGTATTTGATTTGATTATGTCTTTGTTTATTCAAATAGGTAATTGAACATTATATCTACTAACTATAAATATCTACAACTACTTAAAACATCTTAAAGCAAAAAAACTTCTTCTAATCTAACATTAAAATATTAAAGCGTAGATGCAGCTACAACAAAATTACATCACTTACCTATTAAATATTATATGGTGTATTGTTGCGAGGCGATAACTCAGTGTCTGAGCTACATTTTTTATTCGTGCCAAACATGAACAAAAATATATCTAAGCTGTTTCAATAAACCTGTCTTGGTTAATCGGATTCAAACGATATTCAAATGCATAATTCACAAAATGAACGAGGACGGTAATAGTGCAACGCGTCTGACCTTTCCGCGAAACAGAAGTCGCGCCTCGTGACAGACCTACCTAGCAGGCATAATACATACGTAATTACGATCAATACTAGAGGACAGTGATCGATACTGGAAGAGGTTGAGCAATGTACCCGACAGGATCGATGGTGTAAATAGTGAGCAAGGTGGCGGTGTCGGTGCCGATGCGACAAAGGCTATGGTTTCGCGGTTGGCCAGAGGGCGACAGGCGGCTGTGTCTGCCGGCGGCGGCGGCGCGTCGCGTTCGACGACCTACCGTCTCAAGGCCGCTCTTACACGTGTCAGTCGTGCCACCGGGCGCTTCCTGCCGCCGCCATAACAAATCTCTCCCCTCCCCACACCCTCTCACCCATCCCAATCTACGCAATAGGCTTGAGACTTGAGACTAAATCCTTGATTCTCAGAAAAGGTTCTTCCTTGACCTGTTATCAGCAAACGAATTTAATGTCTTGAAATTTCACGAAAATGTAGGCTTCATTTTGACTTATTATATTAGAAATTATTTTACTTAAGGAAATTATTGAGAAATTTTATTGTTGTGTCTGGGATTTACCTACCTACAATTTTTGGAGCATATATTATATGAGTTAAAATGCGGTGTAGATATGTGTCACTCGAGTTATTTGTTGCAACAATAGGTCTTTTAAACTGGTTGTCTGCATCAAAATCGATATAGAAATCTAAACAGTGGCCGTGACTTGTATTAGTTTTTTAACACGTTCTGGTTAAATGTTATTTACTTATATACATTTCGTTTTGTTTAGGGAAATTAAATTATTGACTCTCCTTTAAGGTAAAAGGATTTGTAGGTATGCCTGTGTTTCTTTGCGCATTGATGTCGCATTGCTGTGCCATGGATGGCCCAGTTGAATGGAAATATTCTTAGTTTATCTAAACTTTTCTCAATTACCTACTTACTTATATCTTATTTATTTTTTATATACCAATTTATTTACTTTTTAATATACATCTTATTTATATATTAAAAGAAATATACAGATAACAATTTTTTATTTAACCAATACTCTAATGAATGGTATACGGGAGATGGTAATCTGATTTTTTTTTTTAATATTTCTAATTTGGTCGATGTATTTTTTTCGAGGTCAACTCGAAACGGTATTTGTGGCTGTCCATTAATCAATTGATGTTTTTAGCAATGTTTTAACACCCCCTCCCCCCTCCCCCATGGTGATACGTGGTGAGGTTTTAGACTGGACAGCCCCTTTGGCGTTTTGCATTTTCCAACTACGTTAGTATGCCTTTTTCGACTCTTGTCACTACATCCTTTTTCAGGGTACATTGTTCTAGTAAATATGCATTTCTCTATTTTTAAATATACTTCGCAATTGTCTCACCTCAACTGCGATGATTTTACTTTTTGTCGCCAGTCTAACTCCCGCTCCCGCTACATAATATTATAGCTATAATCAATATTACTATAGTTTTAGTATGCTCTTAAAGCAGTGTTATCTTTCATTCAATTTTACAGTATCCGGTTTTTTAATTGAATGATTGGGAAAAAGAGGTATCAGACTGATAGTTTGATGTTCACATAGAGTTGAAACCGTCTCGCGTCTGTGTTTATAAAATATTAAAACTATAACATTTGGTTTTAACACTGTTCTAGAAATGAGCGATAGAGAAAAATGCTCTACAAAATTCTCTTCTATTGAGATTGAAACCCGATATTGGCCGGAGTCTTGTTCTTGTTCCCAACTTGCCAAATGATAAACCGGGTAAGTTGTAGGTTTATACGACATATAGATATTAATAATCTAAGGTACATATTTTTCTGAAAATAATTCAACGATGATGGAATCCAGAGAGTTCTCGTAAGGTTTCGTAGTTAATCTATAGGACATCGTAATCTATCTCGTAACTAAAAATACGACATCCGTATGTTTGTGGTCGCAATTTTCGAAAAGTGGTCACTGTTCTTGTGAGAATTTTTTTCTTCATAAGTTTTTTTTTAATTAACGGCTCTGTGCTTTTAGCATCAATTTTCCTCATAAGTTCCACGGGACAAGTCGAGACAACTATTCAATTTGATGTCAGTGACTTGAAGTTTTGACAGCTTTTTGCATTTTTACCCGACTGTCAAAAAGGGTGATGATTTTCGCGCGTATCTTGTATGTATTATACCTATATTATGGTGGTAATATTTTTATTACCTCATATCTTCTGAACCGGTTCACGAATACAATAAAAAGTTATATGGTGAACTCTTGGTGACAAAATTGGTATCAAAAAATAATTTCACTCAAACTTATCAAGTAGTATGTCAAAATGAAGAAAATTTAAAGACAATTCCAAAAATATATATTATGTCATAAACCCGACCGATACTGAAAAGATTGAAATAAGTTTAATGCGTACCGCCTGCTATCAAACTTATTTCGATATTTTCAGAATCAGTCGGGGGTTTTTTTTATTTTAACATAAGAGGTTTATATCTATATACCTATTATGTATCCGGAAATTACAACGGAAACTGCCAAATCTTTAATTTTCTCAAAAACTTACTGTCCGCGGCCTGTGGAAGTTACAATAGGCAACCAAAATATACAATCGCCAACAGATAGTACTGACTGTCTGACCCGTTCAGTTTCTGAACTTTAAGTAAAGACATTAAATTATATCGAAGTCATTTAAAAAAAACAGTTGTCCATATTATTACAATAAAGGTATTTAAATTTTCATGGTCGTTCACATTACCTAGGATTAGAACTATCGGGATATTTACCATTGTATTGTTTTGAGTATCCGATATTTCGGCGCTGTTGCAAGCAACATGATTACGGAGGAATGGAGTACTGGCGGTAAACGGTGAAAAAGTATTTAGGAGTAAATATATCGATCTACCCTCTCTCGAGTTCTTTTGCTACGCGTATGCACACTACCACTGGTTTCACTCTCACTACAAAATCGAACTCGATCTCGATCATATTTAAAGTTCAGTTTTAAAGGGGTCATCGGTTCTGTTTGCATGTTAATGAATCTCAAGCAGACGGGACTGCGAAAGTCGATTGATTGGGGCGAATTTCAGACTGGAATGGAATGGTTTAATTTTAATGAAAACCTATCATATTTTAGGCATACGCAACCCTTGACAGAAAGATAATTCGCTTTATGCATCCGTGGCAGTGAGACCATTGCTTGGCACGCATGTCATTTTGCGACGCTGAGCCTGTACTTTTTTTTTTTTTTAAACTTAATGCACAGTACATTGTACAAAGGCGGACTTAATTCCAAAAAGGCATTATCTACCAGTCTACCTTAGGGTGATGCAGAGATACATTGAGGTAGGTGCAAGCTGTAGAATGAACTATTTAGTATAGGATGATTTCTAATTATATTAGACAATAATAATATATATGTTATACATACACACATACATAAGAAAAACTTCTTGGGGCTCTCCTTCCGGGGCCCGATGGAAGGGGTATTTGGCTGGACATTTTGTTACCCTAGAAGCCAAGCGGTTGTCACAAACACAAAGCCGACTCTCCGTAATTACACATATTCACGCCTGTAAATCCTCGGCAGATGTATATTATGATATCAGTCCCACGTAAGAGAGTGTGTGTCTATTGCCGACATGTGGGCACTTTGTCATGGACTGTATGTTTACGGTCGGATGTAGAACAGCTCTTTATCTTAGTCGCCTTCTACGACACCCACGGGCAGAAATAGGGTGGCCCTATTCCACTTCCACCGGGAACCAACACGGCATTAAGATGATTATATATAGTAGTCCGAGGAAGAAATACAATATTTTTTCCTTGTTATCTTTACCAATGACATACATTATTGTAATTATTTGTGTCTAGTAGGTATCAGTCTGTAGAGATAGTCAGCTTGATATTTGAAGACGGGAGATAAGAGTTTTACACAGAAAAACAAGATTGTTAAAAAAGTTAATAAACTTTAACAATAATATTATTGTCTTGTAATTATTAAAATAAGAAAAAAATAGATTTGTATCAAATTATTTTTGTTCTGACGTGTAATAAAGTAAGTAAATCCCGACCAGTAAAATAAAAAACCTCGCCATATTGCGGTAAACTATTGGAACTAATTTCTTCATATGGTAACAATCTATACAATGTCATTATGGTCATCTGTCAGTGTGGTGTCAATTGTGCGTGTTGTTGAGTTTGAGAGCGCTACAAAACTACAAAACTATAGTAATATGCTGAAAACTATTAAAAGCCAGTTAAGAAAAGTAATTTATAATATAACAAAGTATTTGTCGGATAAAAAGTAGGAAGGATTGGACTCTGTTCCTCTAAATAACATCACGGACCTTGTTGTCAACATGACGGGTAGGACATCATAGAGTACGTGCAACTGAAATTGGCCTAATCTACTGATTTTACTGTGACTAATTATTATTCACATTTTTAGGTATATCCCGATCTTCTGTAATAAAAATACGAAGAGAAGGTCAAACGTCAAATGTATTTTCTACGCCTAAGAAAAATAAGCCTAACGCAAAAAAGAAAATCATGCTCGATTATTTTGATCTCTGTGCTGTTAGGCATAAAATACAAGAATTTTATGCAGTCCGAAAAACAATATCGCGTGGTCCCTGTTCTATACATGGTGTAACTGTATGTCTAACTTGTATTTACCATTCCAAGCAGTAAACTATTATACGGATACTACTGTGTTGTGATTTGTGCCCAGTCCTTGTAACCAGTATAACACGCAGCGTCTATTTTTCTATTTTAACCAGAAAACTTAACAGAGAAAAAAAAAATACATTTTAGTGAAAGTTTTGTATATTAAACACGTACTACAAGTTCTTTCTTTTTCTTTTCTTTCTATATTAATTAGTTTGTAATATTGGACACGATCTTTTTTGTATCGAAACTTAAGAACAAAGCAACTTAATGAAATTAAAAAAAAGAAGTCTATAACTCACTTTTGTGAATAATAGCAATGAAAAACATGACAGCCTCCGTGGCGTAGCGGTAGTGAACGCGGCCGCTACGCAGGAGGCGCGGGTTCGATCCCCGCTCAGTGCAAATATTTGTGTGCATTAAATATGGGTATTTGCATTGGTCTGGTCGTGCCTCGGAGAGCACGTTAAGCCGTCGGTCCCGGTTGCCATAAGGACATCTATGGCAGTCGTTACGGGTAGTCGGTGCCCTAAAAAGTCCAAAAACAACGGTCTAGCTGCAAAGCTTCGATATCGCCTAATGTTAACATTGGGTCGTGGAGGTCAGGTGGCAATCGCTTCACGGAAAATATCGAGGTCTAGCCAAATCTGTAGCTATGACTGGTAAAAGCGGACCCCAGACTCCAAGCTGAAAGCTTCGGATGCGACTGGGAATAACGCTAGGAGGAAGAAGAAGCAATGAAAAAGTCACAGTTTTATATTAGGTGTCATTCCGTGCTTAATTGCGGGGAAATAAAAGCCTGTTCATAAGCAAGTGTGTTGAAAAATATTGGCATTTTACATGTGTATCACTATACTTGGTGTTGTCATAATCATAGATGTT
Source organism: Eilema depressum (assembly GCA_914767945.1). Classification (NCBI taxonomy): domain Eukaryota; kingdom Metazoa; phylum Arthropoda; class Insecta; order Lepidoptera; family Erebidae; genus Eilema; species Eilema depressum. Next base: position 12,120,343 of record OU612025.1, on the reverse strand, counting down.
TTTGGCGCCCCCAGTACGGGTTTTTTATTTTATTGGTCGGACTTTAACTCGGATTTAAATGTTTCGGATCAAAGAGTGTTGGCAGATGAAATTAATGTGCATAATAGGCTATCTACTATAGACTGGCTATACGAAAAAAAAATTGAATCACGAAAGGCCACAGCCACAACCCGACCCCCAACCACGTGTAATTTTTTATAGCTGTACAGATGACATTACAAAAATGGGCACTATCGTTATAGAAATAGGTATAAAAATGATTTAACTCACTCATCTAGTTTCTGCGTCCCGTTCCACATTTGAAATTCAAAATTCATTCTCGCCTCACAAAGGAACTATGAATCAAGTTTGGTTCTAATATGTCTATAGGTATATAGAAGTCGATTTATTACGACAATCACCATTCATGTAATCGAATTATGGTAAAATAAAAAACCATTTGTTTTAAAAAATATTGGTAACCGAAATTTCTCGTATTCCCTGTAGTATTTCACTAAGCTAAGCTAAATTGCTTGTGTTAGGAGTGTGTCCACATCGGTTGTGTTGGCTCGGATTAGAACCCATGACCTCACGATCGTTAGACCGACACCTTAAGGTGCTGATAGACTTGAGCATTCACTTGTAACAGAACAACGACCATTCGCCGTTTTTAAATTTTTCGAACCGAACCACGAACCGAGCCAAGTGTAGAGCCAAATAATGCTACGAACATTTACATGATCTTTTTTTTTATACCACTTAGGTGGCAGACAAGCACACGGCCCACCTGATGGAAAGTAGTTACCGTGGCCTATGGACGTATGCAACACCAGGGGCGTCACACTCGTGCTGCCTACCCTGAAGAAACCTTCTAATGCCCTTCTTGAAGAACCCCATATTGTAGTCGCTTAGGAAAACCACCGCAGGAAATTCATTCCACAGCTTGAGTGTGCGTGGGATGAAGTGCCTTTCATACCGCACATCTTTCTAGCGAACGCTCTAGTCGAAGCAAATTTACAGTCGTTTTGCAAGCATGCTCGCCAGTAATGCTCGTCAGAACGCTTGATAGAAAGCTCACTAAAACGCTCTCGTTTATTTTTCTGTAATGGAACAATCGTAAGAATGCTCATTACAAGTGAATGCTCAAGTTTATCAGCACCTTTAAGCACAAGCCTGCGTCTGCACTTAAGCTACTGATTTTGAGTGGTTGCGTTCTTTAATATTAAGAGTTCAGTTCAGTATTTTATGTTTAAGTATATAAGTTGATTCTACGTTAAAAATGCAATATTAGTAATTGAGGTAGGAAGGGTAGAGAACTCAATAAACCCAACGAGAGATTGCGATCAAAATTGCCTTGTGTTGTTTCTTCAACTCTCCAAGGAGAGCTTCGGTAGTTATAGTGTAGTTGGAGGCCATCTTTGATTAAACCCCATTTTAGTTTAACACGTTTTACAGCTTGACTTGTAATTGTACGTATGATTAAAAAAGTATTCTAACAATAAACGTGTCAAGCACATCTACCTACATGTTGGAATTATATGAAATTTTGTAGGTACAATTAAGAACTGACGTGACCGCATGAATATATGTAACTGTTGTGATTTCAATAACTTGATCATTCATCGAGATTATCCAAATTATGTCTAATCTTGGTGATGAAGAAAAAAAAACGTTAAGTTTTGATTTCATCCCTTCCTTCATAAAATATTGGTGCAAATGCAGGGGTCCACATGTTCAGGATTAACCACTCCAAGTGGTCTTAATTGTTTGACAATTTGATGTGGGTGCTATGGTAGTAAAATGGCAACAGAATACAAACATAGGTACCTATCGAAAATCGTACATACAATTATTGATGCACACTATTCGGAGTGGGCAAACAATTCAGTGGACCCTAATCATGGCGATTTACAAAATGATCTCAGTTTCGGAGCAATCTAACACAAGTCCCTAAGCGCTTCATAGTAGCGATGCTGATCATAAGTCAGCCCCCTAAACTAGGTTTTGTACAATAAATGATAAAAATATGGGATTTGACGCATTTATCACGTATTTTGACGTTTGTGACATGCAGACTGTCATATACGTCAAATCCCATACATTTATCATTCTATTATACAATATGCCGGCTAACGAATTGCCACTCGTCTAAGGGGGCAGGTATGAGTCGATTACGATGATCAAACTAACGTTGTTGGCGGTATACGGCTTTGTCATAAGTCGGTAGTAAGCACATCAATCAAGAGCAGTGCAATGTGCATGACATTACAGAATACCTATCTGAAAACAACTTCAAAGAGAGGGTGCAAGTAGATACCAGCTAAAATTGGGATCGTTTGAAACTTTGAATGCGTGTGTGAATCGAAGCGTGGAGAGAGCACGCGTGAAGCTCTGACAAAAGAAGGAATTGATCATAAGTACACAATAATATCGTTTTGATAATTTATTTTCAGACTTTGTACTTTTAGGTTTTTCAGGGTTTAGGTGTCTAATAAAATAGTCTTGTCTAGTCTAATAAATGTATCTTTATATTTCAATTTATCTTGTTTTTATTTCTATTTCCTTGTGCAATTGAATGAATGTAGAACAATGGTGTATGGGGGGTCCTATTATGTAATATGTTCGTTGCCCAGTCAACCTCACCTACTGATGCATGGATAATTCTTTGATAGGTACAGACTTTCGTTTGAGGTTGGGGTTCAGTCAGTAACCGCTCTCGTCATTCATAGTCAGAATAAAATAAATACAAATAGATGTCGTAGAGGGCAGTAGTGCCCGAACTTCAAGGTGAAAGCATCAGAAGCAACTGAGATCACCGCTCAGATATTGGTTGCTGTAGTAAGGGAGTGGGTAGTGCAGTACCACATTTATACTCCAGATACTCTTTGAATTGCCATTTAACCAGGAAAAATAATGGAATTTTGCGCTACTTGTATAAGATTGAAGCCTTACATTTTGGTGTTTGGACCCCATCAAGACTTTCGAGGCCAAACCAACCTTATTTGCTAGCTGGTACATATGCTGATTACCGGAAGGAATCGGATTATATGGACCGCTCGCCACTACAAACAAGAACAATGCTCTAACTAAGGTGATGATGATGAATCCAAATATAAGTAGAATCAAACCAAATACTAAATTCAGAAGCCAAAATAACCTTATATGTATGAAGTTTTTAGAACAAGGATCGCAACACTAATGATGTTGCATACTACCATTAGTAGTCTCTACGCACTGCATTCCGAAGTCTGTAGGTATCAGTTGCCCTGCCCCCCCCTAGACGAGTGGCAATTCGTTGCTCGGCGTATGATGGAATAGAATGACGAATGTATAGGATTTGACGTTTTTGACATTCGTTTACGCCTGTCATATACGTCAAATCTCATACATTTGGCATTCTATTCCATCATACGCCGAGCAACGAATTGCCACTTGTGTAGAGGGGCTGATGATACGATGCAGCATCCACAATGATATGGCCCACTAGGCAACGTTAGGAACAAATGTCTGATCATGCTGCCTCCACCGAGTCCTGGTTGTAGGAGTAGACCCTTGCCTGGTGTCGTAGAGGGAGATATGCGTGCCAATGGACTCACTACCATGCAAGCCCAGGAGCGTGGGAAGTGGAGAAAGAAAAGCCGAAATCTCCGGACCACGAGGTTGAAAGTTTAAGATGCTACCGGAACGAAGATGCTAAGGCCACAGATTAGGTATGAAAATAACACGAACATTTATACGTGTTTCTAATGACAGCCAGAAATTAAAATTATTATTCATTTATCAACGGATTTATCAATACATACCTATTATCAATACAATATCTTATATCAGAAAATTCAATAGGCGTTTGAATTACAGATTTGTATATAATACGAGTATAGATATATTTTTCCTTTCCTTATCAGATAGAAGGTAAATGGCGCTATAGGTATGTAGGCAAGTGTGAGAATTAATTTTATGTTTCAAATGCAAGGATCTTTTTTCGCATTAAAAATGTATATCTACCTATGCTATACTTCTTTGACATTTTTGTTCAACGAAGTACCTATCTATTAGGATTATACACAGATACAGCTCTTTTTGTTTAGTTTTCATTTTCTTTTCCTCACCTTCTTTCGCCATTTCAGCTTAAATTAACGTTCATTTTAAATTATTTTACAGTCATTTCTTTGTGCTATGAACACCGCCATAATATTGTAAAAGATGAGAAGCAAACTGATAACATATCATTATAACAAGACCTTAGACATGGACTTATTAGTGGGCAACCTAATTAGCAAATTGAATCACGCTACCACACGCCTATCAACGTTATTTGTGTGTGTGTTAGTTCACTTATCGTTTCTTAATTGCCTCTCTGACCTGTCTGTTCGATATATCTTCATTTTATATGGTTATTATTCCGAGAACGACTGTTCAATTGTTTTGTCTCGACTGATATCGTACACGTACTTCGTTTTGTAAATATTCTCAAATATAAAGGTTTTAAGTTTGTGTTTTGGAGACGTCACGTCGGTGGTTGCGCAGTGCGTGACGCAAATTTGGCGAGAGACGTTAGAGGTGGGGAGGCAGGGTGACTCGAGGGCGAGGGCTGTCAGCGAGCGGCGACGGAACCTTCGCCCTGATAACCTACATCCGCGCGTCCCGCAGTCGTCCCGCCGGCGCCGCGCCCTCTGTCGCAGTCCTCCTTCACCGTCCCAATAAGAACATTCTTATGTACTTCCACTCACATCATTATCATTCCGATAATTAACAGCGGAATGTTAAAAACTTCGTTCTTATTAATGAATTCTGAAAGCATCTAGGTAAAGAATGGAGCATGGTTGTATATTGTATTGATTTTGACTATAGAAATGTGCAATCATTTATCTATGTTGTCTTATTTTTATGTAAAGAATCTTAAAAATAATGGCATCAGCTTTTCGCGAGTAGCTCTTAGATTATTTTGTTTTAGTTTTATGCTATTATAGTGTTCGTGTTGTGTAATAGTCCTGATCGTGGAAAAGGGAATTTTCCAATTTTCTTTTTGCACATATTGTTTTATGATACTGTGAATAGACAAGAAGTTTGCTAGTATCTACTACTGGAGTTTAGAATGCTGGTTTATAAATGTTTACCAATCGGCATTAGAGTTGTATTAGCGACTGACAGGAATATTTTCACAGTAATCCATCCAAACTAAATTCAATTTTATATCTAGCACCTGGATATATGTGTCCTATACCTACACAATCTGTACATGCGGCTTGTATGCAGCAACAGAACTGTGCGGCTCAGGGTAGTCCACGACCGGCATCGATGGTAAATAAATGTTGTCTCTTCCAATCAACGTTCATCAATACGGAATATAATCAAAGAAAAAATATACTAAAATAATTTCAAATGAGCTTCTTCTTCAAGTAAAATTTTAAAGAATAACAGTTGCATAGGTATGTTATTGTTGTGGTGTATCTAATTAGTTGTCGTGACACGTGGTTAAAAATTGATAGTAGGTACATTGAGAAGTTTGTCGACCAAAACATTGCAGGCATACTGTGTCACAGTAGTCGGGGTGCACCGGTGGCACAGCAGAGGACACGGCGCGGCGCGGGGCGCGGCAGGTGTACTGACCGGAGTGCGCGGGTGGGTCAGGCGACTCGGGCGGCGGCGTCGACTCGGTGGTGTTGGAAGGCGCGCTCGCGCAAGCGGCCGCCGACGGCGCATCTTCCGCGGCGCGGGCGGAGGGCGCGGACGGGCCGGGGGGAGGCGCGCAGAGCGCGACCAGCCACAGCAGCGCCACGCACCACCACCAGAGCACGGCGGCCAGCGCGCGGGCAGCGCGCCCGACGCGGTCCGGGGCCTTTTCGCGCCTGGTGCGGCCCGGGGCCTTTTCGCGACCGAAATACGCACACCGTTTCTCGTGAAACGACGGGCTCGCTCCGTCACCCGGCGAGATTCGTGCGGCGTCGGGACGGCTGGCGAGGCGACGCGGGTGCGCGCGCGCGGCCACACGGCGACTGGGGCGCCGCTCCCGAGAGCGTACGACCGCGCCCGAACACTATTTCGGGAGCGACGCTCCGCGCCGCTGCTGCCGCCCGCCCGCCGCACGCTGCCAATTTTACGCGAAATTGCGGGCGGGCGGTGATGCGATATGTACCACGCCGCGGCCACCTGCATTTGTGCCACCGGTGCGCTCCTCAATAACATTCTGCAGAGATCTAGTTTATTCATTGATAGGGTTTCGCTGAGAGGTCTATAATGAAGAAGCGGACCCAAAGCCGTAGCCGCCACCGCTCGACACGTGCGCCACCCGTCTACTCAAAATAGTCGGCGGCGAACGTGCTGCTGGCCCGTGTCAATAGATACAATGTCGCAGCTATTGGCAAGGAAACAGAGACTCGCACTATCTCACTGTCTCGCGCTCTCTGTGTTGTGAATTCTTATGCACGGTTTATATTTAGATGTAAAATTATTTCTGATATAGATAGGTGTTTGACATTACGTTGAACTCTCATACGTCGGGAAGCTCCACCTGTATAAATATTCTGTGCCGCAGGAGCGTAAATGTATGTAAGTTGTTTCACAAATCTTCTGTTCCAAAGGGCTCTTGCCGACAATATATTTTGAGCAGTGTTGATTGGCGACAACGAAAATGACTTGCAAGTTCTATGACAAATGTTATCCATTGCTTTAATAATATTTCATGGATTCGATAGATGGTCCTTGGACCTACCTACCACAATATATTCAAAGCAGCAAAGCATTTGAATATATCTGTGGTACACGATCATTTATTGAAGATAGCTTTTGAATATTTCGAAGTAGTAAGTAGTTATTATTCGAATATTATTGACAATAATCTTGGTATTGTAACAAGATCGCTAACATTCTCTTTTCTTTTATTCTGTTGATAGCTATGAATTATTGAAAATAATACTTATAATGTAATAAGTAAAAAACTGATATTACTAACCAGGCAAAATTGATAATTGGATTACTATGAGTATTAATGATTTTGCCATATTGATAGGAATCGACTGAAACTAGACGAGAACAGTAATGAGTGGCCTATTAGCCAGGAGTAGTTTATACTTGGGTATCCATCCGGGTATAAACTAATTATGAAGAAAACACAATGTTTAGTGATCTCCTCTAGGATTTGGAGAGTCTTACCGTCTGCACCCTATTTTTCTTGCGGAAATCCCCACATATACCTCTCCGATGGCTAGTGGGGATGGTTATGTCGAACACGAACCGGTTAAAACTGTACGCGGTCTCGGGTCTCGTATGTCGGGGGTTAAGGTCGCCACTGTAACCCCGCGTTTACATACTGCCGCTCGCATTGCTCATCGTATTGCCGGAAATATTCGTGCGATTAATGCCCTAGCATTTACACACTCCCATCATCGCGTTGGTACTTGGTCCGCATTACAGTATTCGCCCTGCAACGGAGACGGACGTAAACATATGGAGGACAACGCTGTAGCAGTGTACGCATTATGCTTTTACAGCATAGCGAATTAATTAAATAGATTATTAATAAAAACTATCACTTTCAACTACTATACACTTTCCGTAGATCGATATAAATATTTTTAAAAGTAAATATTCGAGGAGCAATAACGAAAGTCGTGTTTACTGATTAGCGCCATCTAGCGGTCTAGTATAGTTCATCGCGCTAGTATTGCTGCTCCTTTGACTCGCGCCGCCAAGCCGACATTCGCAGCAACATACGCGGCAGTACTCGCGGCATGACGAATATACCATTCACACTACGTCTCTGCCCACTTCTCTCCCCACTTCCCTCGCTCTGCCGCGAGTATGTAAACGCAGCTTTAGGCATTTCCTTCACACAGCAGCCGTCTCCAGGGCAAAGAGGGTACAAAACCGCGGTATGTGTTATCCGCAGTTTTCAAGCCTAGGTTCTAGGGTTCATTCCCTTTCAGTCACTTTCGAGTCGATATCGCATAACAGGGCATAGGAATCTCAAGCTCTACGTTCAGCTGTTTCAGGCAATGGGAATCAGAATCAGGGTACTGGGCTTGCCTAAACTCCTCAAGGTGCAACTCTTGGCAACGTTGCAGGAAAAAGGGGTGTGACATATTGTATTATAGAGGGTACACATACGGGTAAATTTGTTTCAGCGCTAAAAGGTCTAACATGAAGCTCGGTTGGACCTTCTTAGCACGCTACAGGAATGAAGTGAAAGTAAAATGTATATAATAGATCGAAAGATATGGCCCTGGGTCGCCTGGGTGCGAGGGATACTTATCTACGATAATCTCACCTCCGGCAACCGACTACCCCCGTTGTAAAAAATATCTCGATGTTGCACTCGTCCATAGGCCACGGTAACCTCTTACCATCAGGAGGGCCGTGTGCTTGTCTGCGACCTAAGTAGTATAAAAAAATATAAAAATTAAACCAGGATTCCTACTATCGGTAAATGATTGGTAACGTATCAAAATCTCATATTTGGGATTTTGAACTTCGGGATTTTGAATTTTCGGGATTCTGAACTTCGGGATATTGAACTTCGGTATACCTATCGTACTTCAATATTTCGTACATTCGAGATTTTAAAATTTGGGATTTTGATTTTCAGTATTTAATACCTAACCTATGTAACCATAATAAAGGTACTAATCAATGAATAAACTATTGCTCGTAATTTTATTCAGCGAACTATTTTTTATGACTATAAAAAGTCAATATCCAGGACGGGACACCCCGTAACTAGACCGTCTCTTGGGAGAATACTCTGATTGATTCTGGACACGTTTGGAATCCTCCTATACGTCTTGGACAACGCGTAGAGCCATCTATCAAAATACTTACGAACTAACGGAATTACTCATTTCAAGTTAAGAAGCGCGAAATTCAATATACTATTGCTTTTGATAGGAAATAAATATACATGTGTATTAGAGCTTTTTCTATTTTTTCTCCTTGGGGGATTGATTAGGGGTAGAAAAATTATTTTATATGAAAATTCCTTTACTTTTGATTAAAAAGATTCTTCATCCTAGTGTTAATTCCCAGTCGCATCCGAACCCTTCACCTCGGAGTTGGGGGGGTAATTGTTATTTACCTCAATAAGATTTACTTACAAACAGCTAAATTAAATTAAGGCTGGTAACTAGTATTACTAAAATGAACTAAAAAAAATATATTTATATACTCACATAAAGCGTCGTGAAATTCCTCCACATCATCACCAACCAGTAACGTTGATTTAACTTATTTTTTATGAGATAATTGGTCATAGGTTAAATATCTTTTTACCCGACTGCCGAAGGACACGACGGTATATGGAGGAGGTAGGACACGACGGTATATCCGTCCCAATCGAGCAGTCCGACTGGGAAAGTACAGAAGACTGCGGCTTAATAACCTTGTGTTGTGTTTCCGACGGTGAGTAGGGTAGCCAGAGCTCACTGGAGAGATTTTGTGCTGTCATTGGGAAAACCAAAGGCCTACTTATCTTTTGCGCTGACGGCACAGAATCTATCTGTTCTTACAAGGTCGACAGCACGAGTGTGACTCCCCTGGTATTGCACTCGTCCATAGGCCACGGTAACCTCTTACCATCAAAAGGGCCGTGTGATTTTCTAGGTTAAAGTCATTGTTATTCATAGAACTAAATACGAAGAGGTCGAGTGGGAATTATTAATAGTTAGACAATGGACTTAGTAATTTTAATATCTATTGTTCCTATTACAAAGCTGAGCATGTAGCACTTAAATTTTACTAACTTTTGCTTAGGTATTCCGCAAATTCCCCATTCAGAGCATTCCCCATCAGAGCATTCCCCACTCAGAGCATTCCCCAGTAAAGAAGGTCGCGAGGTCAAAATCCATTTTGGACGTTCACTTTTTCCGATCTAAATCTATAAGAAAAGTTAGCATACTAATTGCTTCGAAAAGTCATTACCTATATATTATTTTTGTCTCTGTAAATTAAATAATAAAAAATTATCATCAAACGGTATCGATCGGTCATCTAAAACCATAGATCGCACTGACCGTGTATTACATAATAACCGTTAACATTGACCCTCTGAATTCTATTAGGTATTTAAATATGAAGTCGAACTGAAGATCGGGAACTTTTGTTCCTTATTTAAACAATGACTTGCTCATGTATAGATTAATAATTGGTACACGGTGTACCTTATATATAGGGTGAATAGAGATCAAGGGATAAAATGGTCAGCTAAATTCTGTAGTTATTTTCTTTCAATTGAAATTATGGATTAATACAATGTAATAATGAGCAGAGTTATCAACTTGTTAGATGGTTAATAGTAGATTATCCAACAAGTGAAAAAAAGGTGAATTCTTTTCGAGGCACCAAGTTGTATCCCGAGAGGAGTGAAGGTTTCTCCGGTAGAATCCCGAGCGTAGCGAGGGGTTCTAGAGAGAAACCTGAGTGGATCGAGGGATACAAGAGCCGAGATGAATTCTTTTTTCACGTGTTAGGTACTCAACTTTTCACCATTGACTACGAGAAAACGATTACTCTGTGATTATGAATTACATTTTGTTATGGATAGTACACAAAAGAAGCAGCAAATTATCAGTAATAGCTACCGCTTTAGCGCGAAAAGACTCAGGAGTCTTTTCGCGTTCGAGAATATGAGTTTCATTTTCATCACTAGATGAAGTCATTTTATGATTATGAGACAAACATAAACTTTTACAAGGAAAATTACACAGAAAATGGCGGCATTTTTTTTTTCTTAATTTAAACTGAGCCACATTCCATCCAGCCAGTGATTACATTTAGGTGGCTTTTAGTACGTTTTTATAGTGAGAGTGTGCAACCTCTTTGTATGTTTCACTAGAATCCGTACATTCGCGCATGTTCCAAATTCAAATTTTTTTATTCACTCGGTGAAACAAAGAGCGTTTTATTCACTGTTTTTGATGAATCACGGGCCCTTTTTCGAGTGTCAATGGTGAAAAATATATTATTCTGGTTAATCCTACTATAATACAATTTAAATATGTACAATATTAACAATAAAACTAAATATATATATATATATAAAAGGAAAAATTAAAAACTAAAACCGAACGCGTCGTGGAATTCCTCCGCATCGCATGCCTCTTGTGGTAACGTTCCCAGAAGACTGGCAGCATTGCCACGTTGTATGGCAATGCTTATTCTCTGACCTAAAAAGAGGCCAGCCTTCTGGTCACGAGAAGCGTCGACCATACGCTTCGCAATCTCCCTGAAGAGATTGCGCGCGCTCGGAATGATGGTTAGATACTTAGAATTCGGGAGAGAAATTATTTAAAAAATCTAACAACCATTTTATCCCTATCATCCATTGATTCCTATTCACCCCATTTTATCTTAATGCTCGCTGCGTCAAATTTTGAAGTGTTCAATTACAACGCGTAACGAAAGCATACAGGCGGCGTTACGCGACGTAATGTAACATGACTCCTATGATACCAAAAGCGACAATCAGATAGATACACGACAAATGTTCTTTTAGCGTTTCCGCAGTACGGCTGTGGAATTCTCTTCCCCATTCCATTCGTGATAGCCCTTCAGTTGATGTTTTTAAAAAGAGAGTAAGAGACTACTTTTTCTCTCAACAATACTATTGTTGAGAGAAAAAGTTAAATTTGTATTTGTAACTGTATGTATGCCTTATATTGCCTTATGTATATTTATGTTTGTATATATGTATGTATTGTATGTATGTAGGTGTGTATATTATGTATGTATGTGTGTATATATGTATGTATGTGTGTATGTATGTATGTATGTAAATATAATCTCCGCGTTGTACACTTGACTGCCTTTCGATCTTTTGCAATTCCTCTGTGCACTCCGGGTTTGCTGGAAGAAAACTCAATTTTGAGTTAAGCTCGCCTTTGTACATGAAATATCTCTGTATTCTATGATGTAAATTTGTGTGTACAATAAAGAATAAGAAATGTTAGGACATCAGTACGATACATCCCCTGCGGAGCAGTACATTATACTCGCTCACAAGTCGACTAACAGTGGTATGACAAGAAATTAGTTCAAAAATCGTCCATTTACAATTCCATCGCACCTGATGAAATCTTTGATCGACTCGATAACATTGGACCTAGAGAAGAACCCTGAAAGAAGAGAACCCTGAAAACACACTAAAAAAATCTTAGATCCACTCCTAACAAATACCAATACATAGTCTTGCGGGTTATAAGGATCCCTCACAAATGGACTAAATCCAGCCTGAGTTGTGATTAGGGGCCAACCACTGATAGAGTTGTTCAGGTCACCCATTATCGGCCTCTATTTTGCTTGACTAATGAGTATTGACAGCCGGGACCGACATTTATTGTGCCCTCCGAGGTACGGAAGCACGGAAGCTGAGATGAAATACTGCTCAGCGATCACCCATCCAAATGGTAACTGGGCCTAGATAGCTCAAGCCACTGACCATTTACCAAAAAAAGGAAAATAAATTTAACGATTAAGATTTTCCCCTATTACGACCTAATAATGATTGGTGAAATGTAGGTATCGATTCACCTCTGCCTAACCCTCCGGGGATAAAAGCGTGATTGTATGTATGTATGTAACGATCGATTCGATCATAGTCGAACTTGAAAGATGAACTGAATTCATGAGTAAGGACATTATATTATTTATTTTATCACTGTGTTACAACAAAAATACAAATTGACCTTTCCATTGTATGTAACTTCGTAGAAAGCAGAGGTTATCTTTAATCTGTTCCAATCAACTTTAGTGTTATAACTACCTATTGCTGTTGTAGTTGTTTCATTTTGACCTATATTTCATCTTATTATTTAGTAAACCCACGCACGCAGTCAGGTTTTGTGGTTTCGGATCGGAGCGTTTAAGAAAATAGATATGTAAAACAAAAATATTTATGAAATGTTTTAATATTTTTATTCTCGGGGGAAACCGCAGAACTACGTAAATGACTAAACTTGCGACCAAAACTGGAGTGGGTTCATATCGGTAGTGTAATGGCCAGGATTCAAAACCGGGAAAGGCAGACTCCTTAACCATTAAGTTCGCATTCCAACATGAATGCTACAGGGAATAATCAAAAGTTTAGTTCAGCCACTTGAGGGCTCGCAAATTATATGAGAATATAGCAGAGGAATTGAAAGGAAGGTTATATAGGTGCAATGTGGAAGGCATGTGACATCAGGCAGTGGTAGGCGGGGGATGGAAGCGCGGGGTGCGGCACGAGGGCGCGGGGCGGGTCACTGCACTGAGGTCGCGATGCACCGGAGCATGTGGCCACTTCGCGCCGCACCACACCCCCTCCACGTGAGCCCTTCATAAGCGATAAGCAACCAGCGATTCTCTGTGTGTAATGAGGGGCAAAAAACTTTAGAAAGTTTTTTTTTACGTGCGGAAACTTCCCCACTGGATCCGGGGTGGTAATGTTGGACTCAAACCGACGAAAACCGTACGGCCGTCTCGAGTCATCAGTTGTCGGGGATGAGGTAGCCTCTGGCATATCCCTCGCACGCCCTGGCCGATCCGGGGGCATCGAAAGCCTACTCGAGTAGAAAGATATTGGTCTGACTTAAAATCTTTCGTTTGTTTGATCGTAATTGGTTGAGTAGAACGGGAGATATGACCAAAAGTCGCGATAACCAGCATTCACGCGATACATGAAGCCGCTGCTCTTTGTATGTAGGTAAAGACAGAATCTTTCATGGTCCTAAAAAGTGTAGCTTAAGTGTTCACGCAGGCCGCAGTAGACTCCATAGAACATATGCAGCACACTAGTCAAAGTAATGAGCCGATGAAACAGATGAGTTCGCATGAAAAAATAAAGGTTTAATAACAGTAGAGGAAGCTCCTAAAGTGAAAGAATTGCATAGGAACCTCACTTAGATCTTCGTGGCCCAATTGAACGTCACCTGAAGGCGGGTCCGTATACCTGCTGATTAATAAAAGTGCTACTGGCGACGATTTTCCTGTCAGTGTTGGGTAGGACATCAGACGGCAGTCGCCGATAAACTATACGAGAGAAAGAGTAGGAAGGAGACCGCATTCACGGGCTAAGCACAGGTTTTGAATGATACAGGGATTCATGCTAGAATGATGATGAGAGAAAGCTTGTGAAGTGTGCAAGAACAGAAGCAGATAGCGGGCTGTTATGCCTACTCTATAGATGGAAAGGGTGTGAGTATATGTACATATGCTCATAAAGAAACCCGCTGTATGTTTAAGAGCGAGACCGTACAGTTCGCTTGCACCGGTTAGTTTTAAATTTTCATTAGCACCGGCGATGGCGGGCGGTCCGACGACGACGCGTCGCCGCCGCTTGCCGCCAGTGGACGGCGGCAACGCTCGGCACGGCATCTGCAATTACATTTCGCAATTTACAAATTGTCTTTTTATTTGCGATATGTATCAGTGACTTCATCTTATATTTTTCTTTCAACTGCATCTGCATTCAAGGGAATATAAAAAGTGTATTAAAAATTTAAAAAATGCAAGTTTAAACAGTGATTTTGCTGTTTTACTCGTATATTACTCGCGATATATTAGTTATTATTTACTTTTAACCCGAAGTTTCGCCTACTTTTCAGCAGCCGCGGTCACAGGGTGATAATATAAATCATTAACAAATATATCTCGATAGAATCCGTTACTAAGTCGTTTTATTTGAATGAGTGAGATTCGCGTAAACTTCAGACAGTATTAAAGTTATCCTTATTCTTATGGCCTCCACTAAAATCTAAGGGTTCCACACTAGCCTCATTTACTGATTGACAGACGATGCTTTGGCGTAGGCTTTCCTCTTGGACTTAGATTGAAGTAACCCTCCTAAAGGCCAAGACAAACCAATCCATAAGAAAAAGGGCAGTAGGAAAATCAACCACGGCCCTAGCCCTAAAATGCAACGTTGATAAAAAAAAATAAAAATCTTGTAATTGTGGAATAGAATGACGAATGTATCGGATTTAACGTATATTAAATACATTGACCACTGTCATATACGTCAAATCCCATACATTCGTCATACCGGCCGACGAATTTCCACTTGTCTAGGGGGGCAGGATTGGCGCTCGTATGATGAATAATTAAAATGATCCTTTTTAAATTAATGTAAAACGATGATTTCTTTCATGTATTAAATTGTCACCTTGCAGTATTTTAGTATAAACATTTATTGATAGTACAAGTAGGCATTTAACTTACGTCCTTCTACGCGTTGATGTCTTTTGTTGTATTGACCGTTTTACTACATAAGTAAATAGAGATAGAAGTGCAATGTTACAGTACTAAGGAATGTAAACTGTATTTTATGGCTTTATTTTATGCTCAGATCGTGCTAAGAGCAAACAGTCGTGTTTGGAAGTATGACCGCAAAGCAATACGCCATGGATGCAACACGTCCGCAAATGAAATAATAATTACTTGATTGTACTCAGATACGTCATCTTATCTTCTTCTTCATTCTAGCGTTAATTCCCAGTCGCATCCGAAGCTTTTCAGCTCGGAATCTGGGGTCCGCTTTACCAGTCTTAACTACAGATTTGGCTAGACCTCGATATTTTCCGTGAAGCGATTGCCATCTGACCTCCACGACCCAATGGTAACATTAGGAGATATCGAAGCTTTGCAGCTAGACCGTTGTTTTAGGACTTTTAGGGCTCCAACTACCCGTAACGACTGCCATAGATGTTCTTGTGGCAACCGGGACCGACGGCTTAACGTGCTCTCCGAGGCACGACCAGACCAATGCAAATACCCATATTTTATGAACACAAATATTTGCACTGAGCGGGGATCGAACCAGATACGTCATCTTATGTATTATATTATATTTTTTATTTATTAGATTATCATTTAATGCCATTATCAACGAAATAATTACGTAGATTATTAAACATTTTAAAGTACACCAAATATAGAAAAACTGACGTTAAAGTGACAATAACTTTGTCACTTCATATTATTTTTGTATATAATTAATTAAAAGAAATTATTGTTTCGCTAATATATAAATTACTATTTCTTGTTACAAGAATAAATAACTTTATAAGAGAGTTATTTAATTTTTGATGTGAATTTTTTATCGGGATGTGTTAACTGTTAGAATAATTTACAACAAAAAGTACAGCACTTAAAAACCAACGAAGAAAAGAACTATAAAGCTTGGTTCATACACGAGCCCCTTGCAGCAATTATCGTCCACCATAACATTATAACATCTGCCACTGTCTCGTCCCGCCCACAATGTGCACGTAGTTTAAAAAAACCGGTCATGTGCGAGTTGGACTCGCGCACTGAGGGTTCCATACAATACTGAATTTAGGGACGAACTTATGTTTCATTAACGGCTATACCTATCTTTTTATTGCGATGAGCCAGAAGTTTGATTTGTCTTAGCTGTAAGAGGTTGCAGACTTATGTATTTGGTATAAATTTCAACTTCATCCGTCCACACATTCCCGGGAAAAAGGTCTTGAAAGACAGAGAGACGGACAGACAAAGGGCAAGGAATTGATCCTAAAAGGGTTCCATTTTTTTTCCTTTTGAGATACGGAACCCTATAAACCAGTCAAGTGTGAGTCGGGATCGCTCGTGTAGTATTCTGTACCATTATTGACCTAAATACTTATTTTATTCTTTTCTAAGAATTTATTGTTATAAAAATACATCATCTGTGAAACAACTGGCTACTTATCACTGTTCACGAAATACAGTGTGGTGACAGACAGACAGACAGTGAAGTCTTTGTAAAACGGTTCCGTTCTTTGGGTACGGAACCCGAAGAAGCTCATCAACAGTGAGTCGTACAAACACACACACGCGAACTGAGGGCTCTGACGATACCAATATACATAGGTAGCACAATAATCAAATTGAAGTCTTAATAGACTGGTCACTTCTGCCGAAGGACCGATGGGTGCTAGTCCTAAGAGTCTTAAGCGCCCCACCCACTAACAGTTTATCGAACGACAACCGGATGATATCGGTCTGTCAGTTCATCGCAATAGCCCACACACTTACAGTTTCGTATACGATTTTGGACTGATGGCTACTATGTGTGAGGCCGCTTGACAATTTCAGTCAGCAAAGACAGTTAAAAGGCCGGACAGTCTACGGCAGTCGGCATTTTATACGTAATAACATCAGACTAAATGAATAAAATAATGTTATTTTTTATTTTGATATTGACATTGATGACATAAGGACTGCAGGCCGCCGGACAGACGAAAAACTGCAGGCGGACTGTTAGTGGGTGGCCGCCTTTAGAGTGGAGACTCTCGCTAAAGTCGCTAAACGAATGGTAGGACACCTTGCAACCCGATGAATTGATGATTTGAAAAAGGTAGTTTTTGAGATAGATATGACTTTTGATTCCCTTGGGAGTGTCTGAATATATACCTATAAATGGCTGCACTTTTTTATTGTGTTGACTTAGAATTTTTACATTTTCACAGCTACACACTATCATAACATAATCCGTAAGTCTATAATAATAAATACATTTCAGCTTTAGATATTAAAACTCTTATCTCTTGTTTGCATTGTTGGCTACCAGTTACTGCACTATAATCAGGTATAACCCCGAATTACAATGGAACATAAATGATAATCTTTTTCTTTTGATAACTGTTGCTATTGTTATTTAGTCGTAAACGTAAATTATTTGATTGGAACGTAAATTACATGAGGGCCCTCTCAAGGTCGGTGATCAAGCCAGCTGTACTGGCTGTTAGGTGGAAGGTACACCTGTTGATTAATGAATGATGCCTTGGCGCAGGCTTTCTTTTAGGGTTGAAGGTCAGGCGGCAGTCAAGAGCAAATGGTAGAATAGTGAACTCCGGACTTCATAGTACCTAGGTGCAAACTTAAGATGCAACTGGGACTAATGCTGTTATGATTTTTTTAAACTTCTTCAATGTATAGTGGTATTATCAACTAAGTATAGTTAGATCAATAATAAGTACGGACCCCTTCATAACTATTGTAATTACAACGCGTACTCAAAGAGCCTGGACACCATCATGTATTTATTAAAGGAGCGCGACAAAAGATTTTTTCAGTAGGCATGTATTCGTAGAGGAAGTCTAGCCTTTTGTTTGTATGTATGGATTGTATCGAGCGGGTCGCGTTAACAGTGGGTACTGTCATTTAATCAATCGGAGTTATCTGTTTACGTATGGATCGTCGACCTCACGCCTCGCACCCCCCTCCCCCCGTCGCGTCCGAACAGCGGCTGTACACTGTACAGTGACCGAACCGCGCCATGGTCCCAATGCTGGTCTTATCTCACTTTGCGCTCTTTGTTCCGTATTGTCCACGACTTGAAATTTGTTCACATGCATTAATTTATCTTTTAATTATTTAAGTTCGTACATTTGAAGGGGTTTGCTTGCGAAAATGCTTTTGTTGCGAGACTTCGTGT
The DNA here is from genome assembly GCA_914767945.1 of Eilema depressum. NCBI lineage: Eukaryota > Metazoa > Arthropoda > Insecta > Lepidoptera > Erebidae > Eilema > Eilema depressum. The sequence goes on along the minus strand of OU612025.1, from coordinate 12,101,961 downwards.
TGGGTGGGTGTATATGGCATCCTACTAACATCCTTTAGGGCCAAGCCAGGTCAGATTCACCTGCAAGTCGGTGTACCTACTAAACAACTGACGAGGATTAGGCGCAGCCGTTTTTCACGGGGTTTGCGAGGTCAGACGGTAGTCGCTCCCACAAAAGCCAATATATCAATCATAAACAATAAGCAGACCCGGGGTTCCAAAGTACGAACTTTGAACGCATCTGGAAATTAGCTATGAGGATGATGATGAATTTTAGGGATTTAAGAAAATAGTTTAGCGGTGGGACTGTGCATGAAGTACCAGGTTCGATTCCCAGGGTGTTTATACGTACAATGATTTCGATTGATTTCTATTGACACATTATCAAGAGCAGTAGGTACCTGTTTCTATTAAGAGAGGCTGAAAATAGCTAACATAGCATATAGCTTAGAATATACGTCTGTCTACTTCTTCGGGGATATACCTATATGCATGAATAATATGAATATACATATTAAAAAAAATATTACTCACAATTAAAAAATATACCTAAAATTATAAAACAACTTAAATTTTGTCTCGATATAGGATCAAAATACAGGCCTTAATTTGGTCATGTTATTATGTATTAAGTACAGGTTAAAGTGTACTTAGATTATGTTAAAGTTGCCTTGTTTATAGTTTATACACATGTTCGGTGACCAACCTCAAATGAATATCTCACATATAATGTTGTTTAGTCTATCTTGTGATTCTATTTTTAGTTTTAACGAAAGTTTACATGAGACTGTCTGACGCGCTTTGTTCTTTATTCTTATTTATTAAATTGTCTACTAGATAAAAAGCGCTTTAACTCTCAAACCCGATGACGCCGACACACGAAAAGCTTGATTATATTTAAATATGCAATTATCTTTAATCATGGCTTATGAAAACCACATAGTTATTTTGTACAAAATGTCTTCATAAATAATTACATTTTGTAACGCTTAGCATTTGAAACGACACGCGTGTTATATCAGTTTCTTAAAAACATTTTGACATACTGTCCCCATAACTAACAACAAAAACTCGTTAGGTAGGTACTAGGGCTTTGTTTCAATAATGGAAAGTTTTTCGCGTGATTTCAATTCGAATAGAAAGAAATACCTACGTTACAAAAACTTTTGTGTGATCTTTCAAAATAAAACCTACCTACGTTTTTGTGAGGTTATTAAACTTTCAGAATCACTTATACCTACTTAGTTTGATTCGTTTTCAATTAGATTTTGAAATTTTAATTTCATGTTTTAACTACCTCCATGGGGGGCGTAGCGGTAAAGAGCACGTTGACAGCTACGTCACTTAATTATGATAATAAATTAATTACTAAATATTCCGTGTCTTAGAGAGCACTTCGGTCGGTCCCTGTTGCCATAAGAACACCGGTGATATTAATATTTCATTATGAGCAGCCAACCGGTCCTATTGGAGATCTATAGGAGAGGCCTATGTCCAGCAGTGGACTTCCTATGGCTGAAATGATGATGATGATGAATGAGAGCCCTAAAAAGATTAACTATAGAACTTTGTTGTCACCATTGGATTGAGGAGATCTGGTAGCATCGAATCGAATCATGGTAAAACATCGAAGCTCAGCCATTTCGTACATAGACCGAAAGAGCTAACTGAGTTGGGAAATGGCTTGGGGGACGATTATTTAATCACAAAAATGAATAACAAGATAATTAAACAGCAATAATGTTCAATTTAGAATCGACGCAAAATATGCAATAACAGTCAGTCTAGTCTACTGACAAAATCCGCCAGACGTAGCAGATGTACCTACATAAATAATATACAATTTAACATCTTTACATCAACATAAATCAACTGAATTACAACCGCAATAGTCATTTTAATGCTGCGGTTTACAATTTTCACACTTACGCCTCATATAGTTTTGAGTAAACAGTGCTTTTATTATGAAGAACACATACAGGATGCACGTATTTACTGTGTTTATACAGTGATGTTACACCTTGCGAGTCGCGTTCATTTTCAAGCGCCGACCGCGAGACCGCGACCAACAAGAAAAAAAACTACTTATCTTCTTGTTCGGACTCGGGTGATCATCTGACTCGCACCTTGATACAATGTACTTTAATTACGAATATATATGTGAATACCTATTTACTCCGCCATAACCACAGATAAGTAGGTTCGTGTTCAGATTTTAAAAGATTCCAACTTCTCTTGTCTGTTTCGACGATATTTTATTTGAAAAAATAAAAAATGTGCATATTATTTTACATATAATATGCAAGATTTTTGTTTACTTTTGTGGTTAGCTCTGTCTGGTGCTATGATAATGTCTGACCTTTGAACTCATGTATATGTACGTTTTTATATTCCTACATGTCATAGACGTTTAAAATTACATTTTGAATTCAATTGTTTCGACATGATACCTACAGTCACGATCGAATCAAAGGCTCATTGGCATTTAATGCACATTAAAAATACGGGTAATGCTGCGTCCATCTGAGTGGTAGAGGTCAGCGTCAGACTGCACCAGCGTGTACGTGTGTTGCTTTAAGTGAAATCGGGCGATGCACCGCTTGGCTGTGTGCGTGAGTGCCGGTCTCGCGGCGCAGCCTCCATGCGTCTGCGGCCTGTCTAGACACCCTCCCCGCTCCCCGCACGCCGCACGCCCGCCCCCTGCGGTTACGACTACTTGGTAACAGTTTCATTGGTCACAGCCTTTAATTTACTCGTAAATTATTTTCATCGTAATCACCTACAGTGTATGTCTATTCATGACAAAATAATGGCTTCGTTAAGTGAAATAGATGGTCTGTATGGAAATGTTAGGTTTTTGGTACAGAGAGGATTGATTGGTTTTCATAACGGACTTTGATTAAGAGGTTTTAAAATTAGTATAAATTACGATGCATACGATGGTAGCTGCATGAGTTATACGCGTTATTTACTTGACAGCTCTTGACCACTGTAAATATACCTACCTACATGGTGTTTTGAAGACTTTGTATAATTACAATATTAGGTCCATAGTCGGTAAGTATGACAGACTCTGTAGCGAAGCGGTAGTGAACGCGACTGCTATGCAGGAGACGCGGGTTCGATTCTCGCTCAGTGCAAATATTTGTACGAGTATACCTGAATATGGCTATTAGCATTGGGCGAAATATAATAATAAATGCGAAAGTAACTCTGTCTTTCTGTTACGCTTTCACGTCTAAACAGCTGAACCGATTATGATGAAATTTGGTAGAGATAGATTAGACCTTGGGAAAGGACATAGGCTCATACAAGGATGTATTATTTTTATAGATACGTCATACACGAAGATGGCGGCTTTCAAAAATGGTGCAAACACAACATATTAGCTACTTCTAAAAATACGCCAATGTTATTAATTTATATGAATTATATTAAGTATTACTTATATTAATAATATTTTATTATTACGTATTTATTATTAAAAACGTTTTTTTTTGGGTGGCGCACTGTCGCGATTCTGAGTGGTGCATAAAATGATGACCAATAGTCATCATTTTTTTGTCGCCATTTTAGAGTGTGGACAACATATCTATAGTTTATAATATATCATTGGGCTCATAGGCATATATTGATCGCATTAATCTACATCCACGCGGGCGGAGCCACGGGCAACAGCTAGTACTTACATAAAGAAGCAACTTATACACTGTTGTTGAGAGATAGTATGTGTTAATTTTTTTGGGAAGTTGAAAATTCTATAGAGCCATGCAAAAGCCACAATTTCGTTAAGCCTTTGTGGCCTTAGGCGTCATTTAGACGGGGAGAGTTTCTCGCCCGCGAGATGCGATTATCGAAAGGACAGAAAAAAGTTGCTTTATCTAAACATTCGCAGAAACAATTGCCGCTCGCTCGTCTACGCCTGGCGAGAATGGCTCGTATTTGACATTTGGTAGAGTTCGTCTAAACATAATTTTCAAGCAATAATTTTGACATAGGCGATATTTCACTTGCGAATCTCGTATGATATAATCGTAGGCGAGAATCTAGTGGTTGCCTGTGTGTAAACACTTTGATACGATAATGGTATGGCGATTATTGCCAGCGATAGTCGCGTACGATTTTTCGAACCGAAACGTGCGAGAAACTCTCCTCGTCTAAACGAGCCTTTAGGCGTCATTTAGACGGGGAGAGTTTCTTGCCCGCAAGATACTATTATCAAAATAACAGAAAAAAGTTGCTTCATCTAAACATTCGCAGAAACAATAGCTGCTCGCTTTTCCACACCTGGCGAGAATTGCCTCGCAATTGAATATTGCTAGTGTTTAGTTAATGTCTAAACAATATTTTCAAGCAATAATCGTATTTTGACATAGGCGATATACCGATATGTCACTTGCGATAGTTGCGAATCTCGTATGATATAGCCGTAGGCGAGACTTTAGTATTTGCCTGTGTGTAAAGTGTAAACACTTTGATACTAACTATACTGGTATGGGCGTACTTTTTTCGGATCGAAATGGGCGATAAACTCTCCCCGTCTAAATGAGCCTTTATAAAGTGCGACTGTAAAGTATGTATATGTATATTTGTCGTAAGTCTCGTCTATAGTAACAAATGCTTTTTGCTTGTTAGTCTACCCAGTGTTTGCAGACCGCAAGATAACAAAATAAGCAGCAGGACGCCACAATCTTATTGATGCCAATGACTTATTTATTACCAAACCAATGGTGCCAATTCTGTTGCACATCCCGCTATACACTTTCTAAAATTTTTTTAATTTCAATTAGTTACCTCCTGTAAGCGTTGGTTCATCCCCATATTAAATAAAATGTTAGTGATTTTATAATATTGTTTCCAGAATCGGAATAAATATTAAATTTTAGTTCCCTACGTAAAATTATTAGAAGCTTCGGGAATCTGTAACACCTGAATGGACGATGTATAAATAATAAGGGGTTTATTTTACTCTCTATCTCTCGATCAAAGAAGTATTCCAGAGAGCTTCTAATTAACGTCCATTTAAACTCTTCTAATGAGGCGGACCAGCTACCACCCCCAAGACAAGGGACAGTTCGTTGGCCAGCGTATTGCAGTATAGAATGACGAATGTATGGGATTTGACGTAAATGACAGTCGTCAACCTATGTCATAAACGTCAAATACTATACATCCGTTTTGTCAATCTTTACGTTTGTCGATTGCTAGGTTAATAACAGTAGTAGAATAAACTACCTTTTCTATGTTCTTTCTTATTTAACTTCAACATACATTGATTCTATAAAAACATCAAAATTTCAAAAAACGAAGAACTGGTTAAAGAAACCTGCGAAGGCGAGTAAAAAGGACAGGAATGAGATTAGTTTCGGGTTGGCTTTTGCAAAGTGCAAGTGGCGACTGGTTGCCATTCTGGCGCTGCTACGTGATAAATAAGAGGCGTCGATACAAAGTTGCAGTGCAGCTTTGTACACTGTATGTGCAGTGAGCTGGCTATAAATAGCGCGAAGGTATGTATGTGACCACCTGCCGGGGGTGGCTGGTCGCGGCTGAGCCTGCAGACAGACCGGATTAACGCCTGAGACATTCTGACCATATAGCTATTATTCATTTTTGTTATCCAAGATAGCACACAATCGTAGGTTTTCGTAGAAGATGAATATTCGAATGGTAATGAAAAAAAAAATGTAAAAGATAAAGCATGTTTAAATATATAAACTAAATAAAAAATATATTCCAATGTCTGCGATAAGGATTTTGGATTACGTTGTATCATAAATTGAAAAATGTTAGAATGATATATATGACCTTCTAAATAAATTAATACTCTAAAAGCAACTACATAAACGTAAAAAATAACTTTCAGATACTATATTAAGTTAAATTAAATGTAATATCTCTTAGGTTACACTCGTAATGTCAAAGGGCGAAGTTTCGGTAACGCTTTTCAAATTTATAACCCTCATAAATTAATAATAAATTTATTCCAGGTTTTTATGTCTTTGTCGCTATCCCTCAAACAAGTGTGTTATTACAATTTATTGATTTTTATTTAGTATTGGTATCTCGTAGAAAGAGTCACTAGTTACAGATTAACAAACAGACAAATAAAGGAACCAGTGATAAGGAAAATCTTTCACATCCATTGCGAAGTCGTGCTAGGAAACAGATGTTTCGTAGAATTTAGGCTCGGCGTAGCACTATTTTTTTCGTAGAAATTTATTCGACTTGACTAATTTATAGCATCTAAAAGCATAAGCCGTGCCGTCTGCCATCAATTTCGAGGGAGTTTAAAATAAAATACACATCACGGAGAACCTAGACAAAACGTAAAATACCTGATGCGCGGGTGACTCAATGGAAATGTTCACAGACAACGATTAATTCTAAATTGCGTCACGTAATCGGCGATTGTGTCGGGAGCCCCGTTTCGGTGTCTGAATAAATATATGTGAAAGCGGTCGGTTAGCTCACGACCTCCTGGAACAGACGTCTAGACACACACTCATGTTCTAGATACGTGCTTATTAAATAGGCGGGTGGGTTTCGCCTCGCCGCAAAATCACTGATGGTCACGAGGTAGCGTGCGTCATTTCATTGTAACTAGGTACTAATAAAATCACGTATTTATAAATTGTTACACAATCTAATTGATTTTAAAACACTTATCAACTTTCCCACTATTTCTGTTTTATTAATGTGCACGGTGGTGACACATATATTGTTGCGTCAGCATATTAGTGGCTTTGGTCTCGTAATATTTATAAGTGGGTTGCGGTTACAATCAGTCAAGTTTACCCAAAAGGGTAACGATTTTTGTAGATTCAGGGTGTCAGTGTTGTCACCCCTTATACGGTAACAATTTCATCAAAAGTTAAACAATTCACATTAAGTAAATACCTTTCTCCATCTGGAATAGCCAACTTTTTACTTTTATCCACACCCGCTTTACGAGTTTTCTTTACTGTCTTTATAACCTTTCTTGTAAGTCCACCGATAACATGTGCTTCTGACCTGGCATTTTTTTGTAGGTAGTATAGAGGTTTACTTTGACGGACATATTTTTAAAGTGTCAAGAGTCACGAACCCAAATGAAATATAAAACGAGTGATAAAAACAATAATAATAAATAAAAATTGAATAAAAAGTGATAAAACGATTCAGATTATTTGAATAATTATCAATTCAGAGTCTTCATTAGAGCTTGTTTAATACACATCATTGCCAAATTACGTCGGGTTTTCTCCTCGCCCCTACCGCAATGCCTCAAAACAAAGGTTTTCGACCAGTGCACTGTTATGTATGACTTACGGTGCCGAAACGTGACCACTGAAGGTGGAGTTAGTCCACGACCTGAAAGTTGCGCAGCGGGCTATGGAGCGAGCTATGCTTGGAGTTTCTTTCAAGGATAAAATTCGCAACGAGATCATTCGACATAGAACTAAAGTTACCGACATAGCTCGCAGAATAAGCAGGCTGAAGTGGCAGTGGGCTGGCCACATCTGTCGAAGGAGTGATGGCCGTTGGAGTAGACGGGTCCTAGAGTGGAGACCGCGAGAAGGAAAACGTAAGGTGGGACACCCCTAAGCCAGGTGGACTGACGACCTACGAAGGGTGGCTGGGACGGACTGGATGCGGAAGGCGGAGGATCGGCAAACGTGGTGCATATTGGGAGAGGCCTATGTCCAGCAGTGGACTGCAATAGGCTAATTGATTGAATACACATTACGTCTCATGGTAATGCCTTAATCTACCAAACTCACTTATCATTTTTAAGGTTCCGTACCTCAAAAGCAAAAAACGGAACCCTTCCAGGATCACTTCGTTGTTCGTCTTTCTGTCTGTCTGTCAAGACCTTTTTCTCTGGAATATGTGGACAGATTAAGTTGAAATTTATACCCAATACTTAGGCCTGCAACCCCTCACAGCTATGAAAAAATCAAACCTCTAGGTCAATACAAGAAGAAGATACACGGAACTCAGTGAGCGAGTCTGACTCACACTTGACCGATTTTTAATATTCATATTATTCAGATTCAGATTTTTAATTTCATTCGTCATAATGGAGATAAGAATGATAAAACTGCACATGACTTAATTAATTAACCTGCTACTGCTTATCAATATTTCTTAGTTGCAAGTTAGTCACGCCGTAGACACGAACTATAAATAGACATTATGTTATGAGGGTCACGTGTTATCTGTCTGCCAAATAACACTACCATACTATTGCTATCAAAGATATCATATCAGCTGATAAGTGCAGCAATGCTGAAGGACATTTCTCGCGTAGCAAGCATTTTCTTACTTCTTGCACAGACATAATCATTGTGGGTTATTCAGTGCATTTCATTTATTTTACTAGCTGTTGCCCGCGGCTCCGCCCGCGTGGGATTCTGATCCCGTTCATCGCTTATATATAGCCTATATGTTAATCCAGGGTATAACCTATATACATACCAAATTTCAACCAAATCGGTCCAGCCGTTTATGCGTGAAAGAGTAACAAACATCCACACATCCACACATCCATTCTCACAAACTTTCACATTTATAATATTAGTAGGATAACTAGCTAATGCACGCGGCTTTGCCCGCGTGGAATTTTGATCCCGTTCTCGCATTTATACGAACCTATTCCCGGAATAAATGCCTATGTGTTATTTCAGAGTGTAATCTAAACTATCCCTGACCTGTACCAAAATACAGCTAGATCCGTTCAGCCGATAGAGCATGAATGATTGAATAACAAACATCCACACATCTTCATTATACTTCCATATTTATAATTTAATTATTTCAAGTAAGTTTTCTTTATTTAAATGAGATAGCCCTATTAGAAATATACTAACTAGTAAAGTTTAGGACTATTGGATTCTTTACTTTCGTGCAGAAATCTCCAAAACAGTATTACGCATGATCGTCACGTGTTTGACACAGTGATCCCGCTGGTGACGTCAATCAGTTACGTATCAAGTAGATTTGATTAGCATGAAATATGTTAATAAGGTTTTTCGTAGCATTAGAATATTCATTATTATTTTTGTTTTGATTACCTATTCCATACCTACGTATTGCTAAAGTTAGGGTGGTCACGCACTACAGCAGCTTTTGCTGCGCGCTCAGCATGAGCTTCTTGACATCTCTTGTCAAGAAGCATTTTTGCTGCATAATTGTAGAGTACCAAATCAGCATTTGCTGTGTCCCGATAACGTAATTCATTTTAAAAAAGTTTCATGATAGGAGGGTTTAGGAAACTGCTCTCTATAATTTGAAAATCTATTTTTAGAAATCGGTACAATCGGCATCGAACCTACAATCCTTACACGCGGGTAACGTAGCACCTACCAGCTAGGTCAGTATTTACAACATCGTTTCCTCATTTTCTAAAAAAAGTTTCAAAGACATGTAGTAAAATATTGAAATGACATTTAATACAGGTAAGTGTGACAAGAGTATCCGCCGATGGCCCGTGCGCATACCCGATGCAGACGCATATGGTTTACTTTACATACATCCAAATTATTGCACTCGCGACCTGCAACGCCGTACCAGGCGGGAGAGATCACGCCAGACAGCTACCGAAATTTGGGTTAGCGCTTTTTCTGCGACGCGGGCGCCGCATCGTATAAGTGCTCGCGCCGTGAGGTCGATGAGCCCCGGTTTCCCCTCGCCCCGCCCCACCCCCACCGACCTGTTCCACCACAAGGTGCAGCGGCCGCAGCGGCCAAACGACCAACCCTACATACCTACCACCTGCCAGACACTAAGTAAACATAACATGCGGCCACTTTCGAGATGTACTCGTAACTACCTGAAATCTGGACGAGGTAACTCCTTCAAGGACACACAAAAAATATTCGGGGAATATATTTTCTGTATATCTTATAGGATTAATTATGAATTAATAAAAATATCAGAGATTTTTTTTTGATTCCATGACTACATAGAATTAGATTTGTATTTGATTTATTAGGTGTATACTTGTATAGACAGATAGATTTCCTATTTTAATCAGAAAACGTTTGCAGACGAGAGTCACCTGTTCAGGATGCGTCCAGCTCAGTCGGCAAAACATCGCCCCTAGAAATGAACAGTCCGGGTTCAAGTCCTATCCTGAATGTTCATTTTTTCAGATTCTTTGTACGTAATAATGAGGTAAGTATACCAAATATTTCTATTATTTTCTAAACGAAAAAAAAAATATGAAAGTAATATTTTTTTTTATACCACTTAGGTGGCAGACAAGCACACGGCCCACCTGATGGAAAGTGGTTACCGTGGCCTATGGACGTATGCAACATCAGGGGCGTCACACTCGTGCTGCCGATCATGAAGAGAACCTAATGCCCATCTTGAAGAACCCCATATTGTAGTCGCTTGGAAAAACCATCGCGGGGAGTTCATTCCACAGCTTCAGTGTGCGAGGGATGAAGTTCCATTCATACCGCACAGTGCGCACCGTTTCCGGTCGCAATGTGTGAGGATGAATTCCCCGCCTATGGCGAGAAGTGCGATGATAGAATGTAGCTGTGGGCATCATGTCAAACAATTCATCTGAGCACAAACCATTGTATAAGCGGTAGAACATACACAGTGAGGCAAAGTCTCTTCTGAGACTGAGAGGTTCCACATCGCCTGTGAGTATCGGATTGCCGACGAGCCTCAACGCCCGTCTTTGCACCGAGTTGAAAGGGTCAAGCTGGCACGCAGGCGCCCCGGCAAACAGGTGACAGCAGTACTCCATGTGGGGCCGAACCTGTGCTTTATAAAGGAGGAGTCGTTGCCCCGTAGTGAAGTACTGTTTCGCTCTGTTGAGCACCCCAAGTTTCTTTGATGCCAGTTTGACCTTGTCTTCCAGATGACTTCGGTATTGGACGTCGCTGGAGATGTCGACACCAAGAATCCCGATACTTGTGGAGATGGTAAGCGGTGTGCCCAGGAATTGCGGCGCTACTACAAATGGAGCCTTCTTAGCGGTGAATACACATACTTGTGTCTGGTGGTGTTAATAATATACGTTATAGGACAGACGACAATATATTCATAGATGGCATCACAACAACCGCTAAGTAGTAGGCGCAGGTTCGATCCCCGCCCAGTGCAAATATTTGTATGCATGAATATGGGTATTTGCGTTGGTCTGGTCGTGCCTCAGAAAGTAAGTTAAGCCGTCCGTCGGTCCCGGTTGCCATGCGAACAACTATAGTAGTCGCTACGGGTAGTTGGAGTCCTAAAAAGTTCAACAACTGGTCTAACTGCAATGCTTTGATATCACCAATGGGTTATGGAGGTCAGATGGTAGTCGCTTCATGGAAAATCGCCGCTGGAAATAGCGGATCCCAGACTCCGAGGTGAAACTTTCAGATGCGACTGTCTTTAACGCTAGGACGAAGAAAAGTTACTGGTTACTTGAATCAATCAATCAATTAGCCTATTGCAGTCCACTGCTGGGCATAGGCCTCTCGCAATATGCACCACGTCTGCCGATCCTCCGTCTTCTGCATCCCAGACAGGTCAGGCCGTCAGTTCATCTGGCTAAGGGGCGTCCCATCTTCCGTTACATGAATATACTTTCAAAAAAAAGTTGTATAATTTATAAGTCAACATTATTTATTAGTTTCCACCCAAACAAAAAATATGAGTAGTTTTAACTAGGTGAATTCCCCAAGATATGACGTCAACGGGGTCGTAAACTGTGTAGACTGTAAAGACAAAGTAGAACAGTCTGTTTTATTACTTAGTTAGAAGACGCCTAGCGCCTGGCCCCCTCGCGATCAGACTGTACTCAGACAATTCAGTCGTTAATTGACGTCTGTTTTCGGCAGCAGACTGTTATATTTTTTACGGATGCTGATCGCGATCAGTCTAGGGATAGATATGTCTTGAATGGCTGTCTAGACATAGCATCCGCTTCGACATAGCGGCACACATGCTCTTGTTATTTGTCTACATAGAGCCAGCCAAAAATGCAATGAACTCTAGATGATTAACACGATATATATTTTTGCAATGCCATTGGCTTTTAATAATCATCTCGGCACGATGTTATGCATTAAAATGAATGTAATCACGTCTAGAGATTCGTATCAGACACAAACCATAACGATTTTAAATTAGATTTTAATCGTTTCGGATGCATCCATGATGTAGACACCCACACATTGTTAAAACAAGAAATGTTAACAGTACATATTCATGTACCCATTTGAGTGTTTCGACTATAATGGAATTTAAAATGAAGAAACCTCGAGCACATCTAGGATTCCGAGCTCAGGTGAAGGTCTGATGTCGTGCAATAACTTTTAAATCAACAATGGATGAAATACCTCCTACGGAGTATCGAAAACATAGTTACTGTTTTGTTTATTTGTTATTCATAGCGCATTAATATTGATGATCTAATTTTTGAAAATGGAAATAAATAAATAAGTAGTAATTGGTTTGGCGACTCATACAATACAATAATCTCATTTTATAGTTTTTTATAGTGCGGGACTCGAACGCCGTTCTGGCATATCCCTCACGCCCCGGTTGACCTAGAGCTCTTGAAGGCCCCGTGGAGTGTGGGACTACTGTGTCCTGATTTTGTTCCCGATAGGGGGAGGCGCGCATGGCATGCGCCGCCACATCAACCTGCTTCGGCTTTTACACCTGCCATTCAATGAGGCCGGGCTTTCGGCTTTTTCAGCTCGGAGTCTGGGGTCCGCTTTACCAGTCTTAACTACGGATTGGGCTAGACCACGATATTATCCGTGAAGCGATTGCTTTGCAGCTAGACCGTTGTTTTTTGGACTTTTTAGGGCTCCAACTTACCCGTAACGACTGCCATAGATGTTCTTATGGCAACCGGGACCGACGGCTTAACGTGCTCTCCGAGGCACGACCAGACCAATGTAAATAATCATATTTCATGCACACAAATATTTGCACTGAGCGGGGATCGAACCCGCGTCTCCTGCGTACTAATATTCTTAAAAAAAATGTTTTCTTTTTATGAAACGAAAGTGTTCCGAATCGAATTATTATATTAGGGCATTTATAGGTATCAGCACCCAGCATGCGAAATATTAACTAAAATAACAAAATTTGAACAGACTTTGTTCATGTCGCTAGCGCGATAGCGCCCCAACTAGACGCGGAGAGAGCGTCGACTCGTAGACGAAAGGTGGCTAGTCCAGAGTGTTTAAATAATCAAACAACTCACTAGCATTTATAAATTCGTCAGAGCTGTATTAAGTCTCAACATTATTATAAAAGTGAATGTTTGTAAGTTCGTTTGTTTGTCACTCTAGCAGCTGGGCTGGTTTAATATTTTACATAAAGGTTAGCTGGATTATAGCCGGACTTTTCACGTTATCTGTTCTTGTAGAAGTCGAAAAATATGTTCTTTATTGCAGGATAATTAATTTAATAGAGGGTGATAGGTAATTTAAGTACCTAAGCCTTAAATTAGCTTATCACCCACATTGTTGTTTCCTTCTTGATGTAATCATTTTAAAAATGAAAATAAGTACACCATTTTAGAATTTGAAAATCGTAAAGCTTATTTCACTTAAAGCTTCTTAAAACTTCAGTCAAGTTTACCATCAGACGAGGTACCGACAGCCGACTAGAGCAAGCTCATATAAAAGTATAGTCTTCGTTAACGAGGTCGTGAGGTATTTCGAATAGCATCTCAGTTTTAAATTCTACCAAAATCATTCCATACAGCTATGCACTAAATTTAGTATGATTCGAATTGGTACTAGTTAGCCAAGTCTATGACATGCGCTGCAGTCGCAGGTAACAGCTCTACGTACTTCTAAAATAAAGACGAACGTTTAAGTACGAACTGAACATTGCTAACAAATTCGATTTACTTTTTAACTGTTTTTGGTAACTATTGCTTGTGGTTTTCGTTACTTAAATTAATATTAACATTTATAACTTAATTATTAACATTTTATGCGTTATTTTGTTGATAGGCGGACAATTTCAGTTAGATTATTTCACTTGGAAGCCCGGGGTCCGCTCTTCTACTAGGTACTCTTTTTTATAATACTTAGGTCGCATCCGATGGTAAGAAGTTACCGTGGCCTTTGGGCGAGTGCAACACCAGGGGAGTCACACTCGTGCTGCCGACCCTGAAAGAACTCTTTCTATGATTTCGTTTTGCTGTTTTTTGTTTGCCTGCGATCTGAACTCCCAACTCCGAAAAAAAAGGGAGCGAGAGAGCCTCGTCTGTCAATCAGCAGATGCGATTGACTTGAGCCCAAAACGTCAGTCACTTTTGGCTGTGATTTTAAATCATTCCGAAAGGAAACAATGCTCAATACAGCCGTAGGTATGTTCGTTTCCTATCTTAAGTAATACAAGATAAAAATTGACTAAAATAAAACAACCTTGTTGTGTCTAGCTTTCACTGTCTTGATAGGGACTTATATAAAATAACACTATACACGTGTGTACGTACATACCTACCTGCTGCTATTTTGAGCTCTTAAATTTGATGTATGATAATAATGTTTCGTCTCTTTAATGAGATGTGTTATTTAATCTTTCGTTTGTTATTCTGTATTTTTGTGTTTATTTTCGCTAAGTAGGTACCTATTATAAAGCAAAGGATGGTCTTCTACATTTTTCTTCTACTGTCTCGTCGCAAAAGTTCATCCGAGAAAGACTTATGTTTTGTAATCTGGCGAGGTCCTGTAACTACACTTGACAAGCGTTTGAATCCCATAAGCATCCTCCATCCCTCGTTCTCGACCGGAACAAGAACGCTTATTATGACATATTATTGTAGAGCTGCTGATTTTTGATTTTGTATCGAATTTCTTAATCAAAAGGAAGGAAGGACATTTCAACTGATGCATTTAAATAGCCTGACAAATATACAAGTAGGGCAATCACTGCCAGCTAAGGTACATGGACTAGTCTCTCGGTAATGAACAAGAAATATATAGATTACAAAATATGATTAGTTAATTGAGTCTTCCGAAATGTATAATTCAGTGGACTTTATCTGTTCCTAAGTTATTCGTCCAAATATGACGATTGGCAGACTCCTTGGTAAACAAATGGTACAGTTTTACCATGGAATGATGATCTGTACCTTCTGGGCTGCACCTCAGCTTCCTATCTCTGGCAGGATGCACTCAATTTACAGACTGAATATAAAAAAATATCGCGCTACCATTAAATGCTAACAACTACATATTTTTCTAGATTTATATTACCCATTTAGTTGTTATTATTTCAAACATCAAATGTTGACCGCAAACTATTGCAAAGTTAGCTAGATGTTTGACGTGGTACGTCATACTCGTAGCGTCTAGACAGGCCGCAGACGAATTTTTAATCAACCACGAGCGAAGCCTCGATCGCGCTATACCTACTTAGGTGTAATGCCTATAGCTACAAGCACGTGATCTCACAGACACTATACTCATACAAAATGATTAAATAAATGATCTCTCTAGCAAACTGCTCTACGAGAACTAGCTAGACGAGTTCAAGGTTCCGCTTGTGCAGTTCTGTATATTACATACTAATAATGAAGTTCATTGGGTTAAGATAAATTCATTTGTAAACATTGTTTTCATAAAGAGAATTTACTTAAGTCCGTTTTAGAAAAACAGTCTTTTTGAACCAAAAAATAATTTCGTCACGTCAACATATTACAAATTATGTCAAGAAGTAGTTATAAGAATATTAGTCAAAGTAAAGTAAATCATTTGAAAATGATTATTTCACGTATAAAGTTGGTTCTACTGAGAAGATGCCAACAAGAAACTCAGAGAACTAGATTATCTTTTTTTTTAAATATATGGTTTTCTATACAATTTATATTGTGCGACTAAGCAAGAGATTAGGATGACCATGCATTTTTATAATTACTATCTACTTTGTAATAACCTTTTTTCATTCACACTTTTTCACTTCTTTTTAAACTTATTTAGTGGCATGTCAAACAAATCTAGAGGAATTTATCCTTAGAAGTTAATTGAGTTTCCGAACAGTTTCTTCTCCTTGCCTTTTTGAGCAGCAAAGGACACACTACAGTGAGACGGGTGTGCGTTGTTTTATAGCTAATTGTTTTATAGAATTTCGTTTCACATAAAAATTTTCTCATATTTTCGTCTCATAGAATAATCAATACACAGAATACTTACTTTGAAGATTTTTAAATCATTGATTTTTGTTTCACATAAAGTTTAATGTTAGAATAATCATATCATTTCTGGGTGGTTTAAAAAAAAATAACCACGAAGGCTAAGGCGGGAGCGAAGCGAAGCGGAGCTCCAGCCACAGGAAAATGTTCTCGAGAGTAAAAGTAGCGAGGAATAGTACTTATATATATATACTATTCCAGACTAATCAATCAGGTGTATTCTTATCCATTAACACTCAAATGAGTTACACTGCTACTGGTTGGAAAAAAAATCCAAAGTGTTACATTGTGCCAAACTTCATGCAAATAACCGATTTTGCGTGAAAGTATAACAAACATAAGTAGAGAGTTAGATTATTCATCCATATTTGGCCAGCTCTTTTATTTATTTTATATTCATTAACAGACTTCAAAATAGGAGAAGGTTATTTCAATTTTACATTCATGTAAACTTCCAGAAGAATAATTCTCATTTGCCTGTAAATAATACTTTATCTACACTTATCTATATTAATCTTTATCTTAACATTAAAAAATTCAAAACAAAACTTTAATTACAGTATCAGAATAAATTTAAAAAAGTACATTGTGATACAGCAATTTTTTTCTTAACATACATATAATGGACCACATTTTTTTCTCACTAATTAATTTCAGTTACATTTTTTCTTTCAAACAAAAATCCCGACTGCTGTAGAAAAGATCGAAACAAGTATAATAGCAGGCCGTACCCATGCAAAGAATAGGAACCACTTGCTATCAAACTGTTTCGATATTTTCTACAGTAGTCAGGATTTTTATTATTTTATTATTTATTTTATTCAAAAGTTATTAGT
Organism: Eilema depressum; assembly: GCA_914767945.1. NCBI lineage: Eukaryota > Metazoa > Arthropoda > Insecta > Lepidoptera > Erebidae > Eilema > Eilema depressum. The sequence continues at coordinate 12,084,996 of OU612025.1, read as the reverse complement.
TGTTTTGACAATTATATCCTTCTTTGTTAGGTAGAAATATATATGATCTAATTTCCTTCTAATTTCCTTCATTTTGACTATATTAAGTATCTCTACATAATATTATAGTCTATCATTGATATTGATTTTCATGTCATAGAACTAACGGAAATGAAAATAAAATATTAGCTTTTTATTACGTTATAGTGAATCGATTAAACTTTGGAACATTCTTCGTCCAATTATGATAATAAATTAATTAGATTTTTAAGATTTTTTTCTGTCCTAACCATAATAAATACTCTTAAAATAAGTCTTAAAGTAATCACCTCCTTTTCCGCTACGATTTATTTGTTGCTACGAGTTTTTTGCAGCTACGAATTTTTCTTTTTTTTGTAGAATTTGAACCAATCCCATCAACGCCGTCTACGCGGTGTCGTAAAAGGTGACTTAAGGCATAGGGCTGTTTAACATCAGACAGATAATATGAAGCCCAGACTCAGCCTCAGATACATAGCTCGAACACGGCAATAGGCTCACCTCTATTACGTGGGGCCTAATACAATGATTGGTCAAAAGTGGATGTTAATTACCTGTGCCTAACTCCCCGGGGATAAAGGCGTTATATGTATTATATGTATGAATATTGGTTTATAGTGATTTTTCAGATTTCAGAGAGAAAAATTTAACAAAAAATATTCTACGTGTAGTTGAGAGTCGTTCAAAATGTAAGATTTCTTAATAAAGACAAGAGCATGCTTGATGGATCAAATGCGTCGGCCAAGGTCGTGGCTACGCTACGTCTGGAGGACAATCAGTTAACCCGCACCGCCACTTAGCACTAATCCAAAACAATAGGTTATATTACAAAAGATAAACTAGTCTAAATATAAATTACTCAAACCCAGTAGCCAAGTTGTGGTTTTTTGTTTGTGTCTGACAAGACTTGCAATCAATAGTGTCCAGTGTCCATACACCCTTTACACTCACAAATCTTGGTGCGGGTCATGCTCCCTCGAAGATTGGATAGACCTAGTTAGACGCTAGACCTGCTATTGCAAATAAAATTTCATTTCATTTCATTTCATTTTATTGAAAGACGGTACTCTGGCGCTGGCTGGCTAGGAGATCGAGCGGTAGTTTCTTCCATACTAGCCGTATAAACAAAATCAAAAGGAGTAGAAGGTGTGAACGGATCCTGATCCGTTTACCGCTAAAGTATAAAATTTACGATAGGTATTAGGTTTTTTATCCATTTGACCATAGCACCATGTCTCAAAAATATTTCTATTCGGATCTAATTATACTCGTATATTAGAGACCATAGTCTATGGGCGACCATTATTACCATGGTCTATGGGCGAGTGCAACACCAAGGGAGTCACTCTCGTGCTACTGAACTGACCCTATAAGAACAGAGAGATTCTTTGCTGTCAGCGCGGAAGATAAGTAAGACAAGCCTTTGGTCTTCCCACTGACAGTACAAAATCACTCCAGTGAGCTCTGGCTACCCAACCCACCGTGGTTTTCCCGAACATTTGTCTTGCAAAACGTGGTATAAAGCAGGTGGGCGTTAGTCATTCATTACACTCGGCTCTTATACGTCACCCTCAGCTTCGACTCGGTCTGCATTCTGTTTCGACTGTGATGACTGATGACTGATGACTGATGACCAACTTAGCTCATTTGTGTCTATATTATATTATTACAATGATCGTTCTTTTGATTGATTTGTATAATTCGTTCTAGCAAGCGGGCGGGTATCATTTATTTGTCTTAAGCTAGTTCTGTAATTGATTTACTCATAGATGCAAATACAAACAGTCGCTGCCTGCTATTTATCTAAAGTAATTATTTAAATACTGAGGTTAGTTATTAATATTAATTTCGAGTACTTCCAGTTTGCCCCACTAAGCGTCCCCACTGGTGGGGCAACTCGACACCAAGTGGCGAGTTGACGAATAAGTCGGGCAAAGTTGATTCCTATTTATATTACATTAGTAAAAGATTTTTCATGCCTATGAAATAAGTTGAAGTTAATCAGTCTTTGTTAAAGGTAAATATGTTATTGTACTTGAGTCTACTGAATATTGATTGTGGGTGTGTGTGAGTGGGCTCCACGTCACAAATACAAGAATGCCTATTGAATAAAAATGTATATGGTATCGAATCATCAGTCCTTCTGACCTATTAAACAATAGCTACCCACCACACCACCTTACTCCAAAGAAGGAAAGGGCAGAATGTAACCCTTCCAAATCCAATAGGGGTGGCCTCACTAGGAGACTCACTGCTTCAAAGTTCAACAGTAATCACAGGATAGCTAAGTTCAGCACCCATACCGCGGCACCTGAAGACTCTATTAAATCAGACTGTTTATACTGGAGATTGATGGCACTTGGTGGAACTTGCTACACATATTGAATAAATCACTTATATTAATATATAATATACTAGCTTTTGCCCGTGGCTCCGCCCGCGTGGATGTCGGTTATCGCGACCAAACACAGTCTATGTCCTTTCTCAAGGTCTAATCTACCCCTATACCAACTTTCATCAAAATTGGTTCCGTAGTTTAGGCGCGAAAGCGTAACAGACAGACAGACAGAGTTACTTTTTCCATTATTTGTGTATTGGCAATGGCCAATACACAAATAATGGAAAAAATTCGTTGTGAACCGTTTTGTTTCAATTGCCCCATGATCCTATCTGTATTAAATTAAGTAAAAAAAAACTAATTACTGTAGGCATACACAAACCACTGTCAATTCGACTAGAATAATTGTAAATTATAGTAGTTTAGTTCAATAAAGTATACTATTAATGATTGTTAATCAGCAAACAAAACAAAAACATGAAAAATACTTACTTTAGGTGTCAAAAAATCAATTTAGTCACATAAAAATGTCCACCGGGCTGGTAGCCGCGATATGCACAGCACAACAGGTTCGCATACGTTTGCCGGTCCTTTCCACCCTCAGGACCCCACCGCTAAGTCTAGAACCGTCTCGAAGTTATTTGACTTGTTTCAATTGACCCGCGTTTCTATTGACCCCAGTCTCCCCTACGTATGTACCTACTACGTGCATAATTCCTTTTTTAAACTACTACGCATCTATTATTAAGTTCCTAGGTACACAATGGGAAAATACCTTTTACAATAAGATAATGTATCTATACACTGGATTGATAAGAATTTATTTACGTAGTTGTTGTGTAATGTAGACGATACAAATCAAGACGATAAAATAAATTACGTGCCAAAAAGTACAGTTACAATGATAACATAGTGTACTGAACGTGATGTAGACTATTCACAGATTAATGTAGACATAATGATGTAATACTTCCATATACCTATAGTTTCATACAATACAATAATCAAACAATAAAAAAACCGCCGCGTGGTTCCCGGCAGAGTAGAATTTGGGTCACCCCATCTCCTGCTATGCGGTGTCCTTCAAGGCGACTAAGGGATAGCGCTGTTTAACATCAGGCAGATACAGTGAAACTTGGATAAGTGGGACCTGGATAAGTGAGAAACCTCTATAACTGGAACTCATGCTGAGGTCCCTACACCTTGGCACTGAATTACCTCTATTAGTGGGACGAAGCAAACCTCTATATCTGGGATTCGTTCTTTCGATTTTATCGTCGAAGTTACCTCTATAACTGAGACAGCGAGTGAATTTCACATGCATTAACCTCTATAACTGAGATAACACCGTTTTTTTTTTACTTATTCTTATTCAACCCGCTCATCCCGTGCGTAACTAATTTTGAGTCTTAATGACCTTGATATACATAATATAATACAGATGTTTATTTAAAAAATGCCGAAACTAAAGCTATTAGTATGTTTAAAGTTAATATCCTTTTATGAAATTGGGAAGACACGCGATGAAATCTGTGTCAAATTCAATATGCCATAGCTACTCTTTGTAGAATAATTCAGAACAAAGATATTTATAATCAAATGCACCTTTGGTAATTTATTACCTTTTATAATTCCCAATGAAGATTTATACTCAGACATACGTATAATGTTCACATCATACGTTATTTTAAATAATCGCACCTCTATAACTGAAAATAACCTGTATTCTGACCTCTATTAATGGAACCCTCTGTAAATGAGACAGACATTTTTTTTATACCTGGGTATCTGAGACACTGGGTAAGTGGAATACCTCTATAAGTGAGACAAATTTGCAGGTCCCTTGAGGTCTCACTTAACCAGGTTTCACTGTATATACAGACCAGACCCAGTCTCAGATACATGGCGCGAGTCAACAATAGTGCGTAGAATACGGCAATAGGCTCACCCCAATGAAATGTGGGTGTCAATTCACCTCTGCCTAACCCTCCGGGATAAAGGCGTGATTGTATGTATGTATGTATTTATGTATGGTATGTATCATACAATTCACGTATGACCGTTTTCTAAATATATATTAACCAACTTATGTAATTTATGTGTGGCAATGGCGAATGCGATTGTGTGCTGTGCCGGGTTAAATGCGCTAATCAGGAAAAGTATTATTGTTTTTGATATCCAGTAAATTTCATTAGTACCTGGTATTAAAAAACAATATAATCGGCAAAAAAGGAAAATTTATAAATAATAATAAAACGACAAGATACAAAAAAAGTTAAGAATGCTTCCCTGCGGTACTCCCGTTTCATTATAATATTAGTACCAATGAGTTTAACTCATAATATCTGATATTTTCAGATTTCATATTTTGTTGTGTTCTATAGGTTCATACATCTCTCTTTTTTCTAACACCGAAATGTGTAGTACGAAATCAAAAGCCTTAAAAATAACGAAACTTTTATTTCATTGACTTAATCTATTGCTTCTAACGGTGGACAGCCTCCGTGGCGTAGCGGTAGTGAACGCGGCCACTATGCAGGAGGCGCGGGTTCGATCCCCGCTCAGTGCAAATATTTGTGTTCATGACATATGGGTATTTGCATTGGTCTGGTCGTACCTCGGAGAGCACGTTAAGCCGTCGGTCCCGGTTGCCATAAGAACATCAATGGCAGTCATTACGGGTAGTTGAGCCCTAAAAAGTCCAAAAACTAGCAGTTAAACTGAAAAAAAGCGGACCCCAAACTCCGAGGTGAAAGCTTAAGATGCGAAGTGACTGCGTTTAATGCTAGGCTGAAGAAGAAGCCTGCACCAAAGTCTTGTCTGGTACCTAATCATCGTTGACCAAAATCTCGATGATCTTGGTACCGACATAAATATAGATACTTCTAAAAGTTTTTATTAGATTGAAATAAATCCCAACGGATCTAATGTTAAGAGGGTTTTTAACTACGAAACATTTTAATAGATCAAGGGGAACGAAAGGTTAACAAAGTATGTCAAAACAGGCGTCAATTCAAATGAACAGCTTTAAAAACTTTGTCGTCAAACCGATCATAACCCACAGAATTCGTTGTTCAAAGACAATATTATACTTTGTATGTCATCATAACCATATATTATAGTTTTAAGACTTATATAATTTAATTTGTTGGTGGTAGACGAACAACGTGATGTATGGATTGAGATGAAAGAGTGCCGATTCTTTGAGGCGTGTCTTATAATGCGTGGGCTTGGCCCTTGTACCCGTTTCATGCGGCCAGCAGACCTATTAGAGTGACAGTCACTGCGTATATAGATGATGGGTCGTCTACAGTGGGGCACAATGTGCGTTCCCTTTTTTCTAAACATTGTGTCCGTCAGTTGACCGCGCCTTACTGGATGGTCAGAAACCGAGTGAAGTCCAGAAGATATGTGCCACCATTCCGGATAGACTAATCGGCGCATTATCATCAATATCATCTAAGCATTGTCTTCGGTTGCATCCAAAGCTTTTTCCTTGGTGTCCGAAATCCACTTTCCAGCATTTTCACCTGCTCTTCGCTAGGTTTTAACAACTACCTACAAGCTGATCTTAGGCAGACTCTCACTCTTTTACCGGATACCAAATCAAAAGCCGGGTACTGTTCTTAAAGTTATAGCACCCAAAGTACAATTGGATACTTGCCTGTACTTAATAGTTATTTGTTAAACAAGAGTGCAAAGTTGCATTTTAACCGCGTGCTCAATTTTGATAACCGAGTAAGCGAAGGATGAACAATCTATGTACTCGAGTGCAACACGTAACTTTTCATGCCACCTCAGCGAGAAAATGACAAAATGCGTGCGAAAAGCAAATTAAAGAACACTAAGGAATCTGAATTTTTAACAAATTAAAAAAGTTGTAGGTATGATAAATTCGGCACCATGGAGGTTTAATGATTTTTGAATTCACAACGATATTTTAAATTCAATTTATCCTCCAGCGTATTTAAACGACTTTTGCACTCAGATATCAAAGAGTAGAAATACGTTTTTCGAGATGGGGGAATGAAACTGTGCGATCGAACTATGTTGCCACGAGGAAAAAATAAACGATTTAACTGATAAAATTAAGAATACATTTGACTAACTAAACAGGCAAGTATGTATCGAAAAAATATTTGTTATGTTGTTACTGTTTATAAAGTCTATTCCTTTTTTTATATAAAGTCAGAGTTCGTCTACAGATGTGGGGCGCTACGCATTGGACTTGTAATTTAAATTTGAATTTAAGGAATAGCATACATATATGATTTTGTCGTTCGTCTGGAACTGGCAATTGACCTGTGTTTTTTGAATATATACATGCAAAGTTAATGCATCGTCTGTATGTTAGTCTTGATATGAACCCCTTGGTTATGTTACACATGCAACAGGTTCAAACGTCGCGACGCGTTCGTCGGTCGCGACGCCACATACACGTGCCATTTTTGAATCTCTAATACGGTTACACGCGCTCTTTTGGAAAACCATGAATAAAACAATATATTTTATCAATAACTTTGAAATAAAATCACTACATTATGCAAGCTCTTTCATTCTGAGTATGTCTACATGAATTTTAACGTTATAAAACTGAAACTTGTATATTTTTTATCACGATAAATATGCCAACTGATAAAACTAAGTACTTAGTTATGAAAATTGTTATTGCGTTTATAGTCAAGAAGCTGTTGCCCGCGGCTCTACCACCATGTCCTTTCTCAAGGTCTAATCTATCTCCGTAGAAAATTTCATCAAAATCGGTTCAGTGGTTTAGGCGTGAAAGCGTAACAGACATAGAGACAGACAGAGTTACTTTCGCATTTATAATATTAGTATGAATGTATGCTTGTATGTTTAGAGGTTCTACCACAAATATCCTTAGTACGCATTAATCAAGCAAACAGTAGATGGAGTAGATACATATTAGGTAGTATAATAGTAATGAAAGTGTAAATTCTGTCTAGTTTGATATTTTGACTAGACTACGTAATAAAGTGGAGTATAGGGTACGTGAGTATTGAGTTTTTGACAAGCAGGTTTCGCAGTTCGGCGGTTTCAGCAGATGCGCGTGCATCATTCGTGATCACATTTTTCACGAATGATGCCTAATGGTTATGATAATATTTTAGGTCAATCGTCAGTTTAGCGTGCAGTGTATTGGGCAAGTCTGTGTCTCGGTATCACGAGGTTGTATTAGATTTGTAACGTACGAGTGGAGGTAACTCGGGCGTCAGAGGTCGCATAATGATATCCGTCCCCTATGAACGCTGGCCTGAGGATGACGGGTGGAGCCGCCTGTCACCCTAGCAGAAGCAGCGCTATCGCGATAATAAAAGTTAAAGCGATCATAATACTTATATGAAATTTGCCTGTTAGTCTGAAAAACACTGTCTGATATCGAACGAATAGTTCCGAGACTTATACATATACATAATATACTTATATTTAATATACAAAGCTCAGAATATTCGAAAATAGTAGCAAAGGCTCAAATGTAAGCTCATTGTTTATCTGGTCTAACGTACTCGTACCTATGTCACCTCGGCAAGTTACAAAGAGAGATAATTAATGTATGTCATCCGGTTTGCCCTACTAATGTCACAAAATAATTAATGGCACTTCCATATCATCACCATTGTCTACATGCCAACAGTGTGATAAACTGTAAGTGTCCGTCTATAGATATTGTCACAAATATTAAATATCTTGGCTTAATAATAGACGAAAAGTTTAGCTGGGGTCCTCATATTGAAAGAATCTGTAATAAATTAAGGCAATTCCTAGCTAATATTACAATACTAAAAAACCGCATCCCATTCAAAGTGAAGATTATGCTTTATCACGCACTCGCAGAATCACACATACAATACGGTCTTAGTAGCTACGGTCGAACCTACAAAACATATTTAAACGACATATATAAACTACAATATCGAATTTTAAAAACCCTAGTTTCTAACAACATAAAAAACCGTTTTTATGACAATGATAGTGGTCTGTTCAAGCACTGTGGGATTCTTCCAGTGCACACCCAAGTCCTGTTTTCAATATTAAAGGAACAATTTTTTAATAAAACTTTAAAAAACAAAATAGAACATCCTGTGCGCACTCGGTCAGTCTCTGAGAATCGGTTACGCACACAGCGTGCGCATAATATGTATGGTGAGCGCACCACCGGCTATATTGTACCTCGCCTTATTAACCATCTACCCTCGTATATTAAGTTGTGCAACAGTACATTTGGTTTTGCACGTAAACTAAAAGAATACTTCGTCAACTCATTGTAGACGGATAATGACTTTGTTTGTTGTTGCTTTTTGTGATTGATGTAGTACAAATGGTAATGGTTGTAATAATGTTTTATAATTTTTGTTTTGTTACATTGTGGGTAGGTAGAGATTTGGTCTTGTTGAATATTATTCTAATTTACCTATATTTATTTTAATATTCTATTATGTAATTATTATTGCATTAGCACAAATATAAACCTTCGTGGTTTCTTTGTTGCTAAATAACTTAAACCAATTTGTTATGTTTTATTTTGATAATAAATAAAAAAAAAAAAAAAAAAAAAAATATAAAAGGCCTTTAGCAGACATTTAAATAAAAATAGACTTTTACTAACACACAACAAAGCACAGAGTAGCTTGTACAACAATGCAGTTTCAAAGATACTTTGGCCTTTTGTTAGTATACGCAGAATGTTACGTATTGAAACATTACGTCCGAGACCTTTGGCCTGGTACTGCCTGTGCTGCAAAGCTAAGGTTGCTTTGCGAATTTTTTATTTGTCGTAATGTTTAATATTGGGTTCAGATCGGGGTAATTTTAAAAAAGGTCAAGTAACGAGTATCAACAGCCATCAGCCGGCTAGTAATAAGTAGGTATATGAAAACAATATGAAAGTTGAAAGTATGTAGATGAAACAAAATGTAAAGTCAGAGAGGATGGCTATGGCTATGTTAAACAGTGTTTGGAACTTTAATGGATGATACGAGTATGAACGCAGATTATAACTTTTGCAACAAATATTTAGACTGTGCAATGTCCGGCGAGACGATTTAGCGTTCAATTACCTCACAGTGCAAATATTTGTATGCATCAATTTGAACTCGGTTAAAATGTGCTAACGCAGAGTAAACTACCATTTATAACCAATGGTGAAGTCCTATCTAAATAAAAATAGTAGATATAAATATCTAAGTAAATACCAGCACCTACATCGCATCTATCTATATGGTATAGTAATGGATGAATAGACATTTCTCGTGGGCAGTGGCACTTAGCAAGAAACTCGGAGATACAGCTCGAACTTAGGTAGCTAGAGTTTCATAGACAGTTTAATTACATAGCAGACAATTATGCGCCAGACAGACGTGATAACTCCGTCTAGGTCATTTGTTCGTTTGCACAATGAGCACTAAAATTATATGCGCGTTGTGGGTAGGTACGTCTACGCGTGAATTATTTTCGCTTCCAATCCATGTCTGTACTGCCGATCCCAATTGCATCTCTAGCTTGCACTTTGGATTCTGGAGGACAGCTCTCTATTCTTCTTTTGTATAATTTGGTTTTAGTCGACGAGTGGTTTTAATTGATTTAATTAAGAGATAGCTACCGTCTGACCCTTTAAGCCCGAAAGGAAAACCTGTGCCAAAACCTCGTCATCTGTCGATCAGCAGGCTTGCAGATGAGATTGGCTAGACCTCAAGTCTCTGACAGCTGACTACCCTTTTGTGCAGGGCAGACGGCGTTCAGTTCGAAACACGCCGTATTAACCAAACCAAAAGCGTACTCTGGCTGCTGAGGTGATGCCCTCGGATGCAACTGGGAAAAACATTAAGATGATAATGATGATTTTTAAGCACTTTTTTGATCCTGGAGGTACCTGAAGGAGAGGCTTTCGTATCGAAAGAGCGCCATACTCCCTCTTGAGTCATTCAAATCAATCACGGACAATTGGACAATTGGTTGGACCAGCCAGATGGAATAAAGGCATAACCGCCAGAACTGTGTAGGTATAGAAAGGTTTTTAAAATATCGCGTAACATGAAATTAGTTCAGTAACTGCAATGTGCTGCAATGTACAATGTCGTTGGATGTCAGACGAGCCATGAAAAAAACACCGTTTCTATAGTGCGGTTCGCTGACGATGGATAGTAGATACTATAGTTACCCGTAAACATTTTGACGTGAACTCTAGCTGCGCAGAAAGCGTTTTGAGATAGATAGATAGATAACTCTTTATTGTACACAATAAGACAAGAAATTAACAGTATGGACATAAATAAGGCAGGCTCTTCCAGGCCACTTTAGGTCACTTTTGTAGGTCCGGTGGCACAACACCCGAAATAGTTACGCCAATTTACTAATCATAGATTAACTATATTAAACCAATTACACGCTCAAAGGGCTCGTGTTATTGATTGATCAGTGCCTTTATTGGTTTTTTGGCTTTTTAACCCCCGACAAACATCTTAGCTCCCAAACGGCTGAACCGATTTCGATTTTGTTTCTTTTGTTTGAAAGATGGTTTAGTCGAGAGTGTTCTTAGCTATGTTTCATAAAAATCGGTTTAGCCATTTGAAAAAAATGAGGAGTGAAAGTGGCAATGCAAAATCTAATATTTTCAAATATACCCGTGTTGGGTATCAAATGGAAGGACATAATTTATACATCACGATTCAGCAAGTTTTATGGAAATCGGTTAAGTGGTTACCTATAAAAGGCATGAAATAAAAAAAAATTCGTGACCCGACGAGACAAATGACAAAAGGGTCAATACTTAGGGTAGGTCATAATGTAATAGTTATTATTTTACTTTTTATAGGTTCTTTTTAGGTCGGGGGTTTTTTTAATTTTTAATTTGCTCGGTAGTGCACATGCGCGAACTGTTTTCCGCTACGCCGCCTTTTCTTCATTATGTTTTCCGGTGTGACTGCTCTTCGTGCTCATATTCAAAGAATACTAGCGCAGTAGTTAATTGTTATCACTCCATCAGGCCGATAGCAATTAGTCTAAAGATTACAAATGTACCATCTTGAACAAAGGATTATTATTAATTAAGTCTGGGTATATCTAACTATTTAATATTTACGCTTGAGCGACCATAAATGGTTTATCCTTGTCAGTGTCACATTTAATGTCATACACATCAACCAGTTTAACACGGTGCATAAGTTGTTACACGTGCAAATTATGGCTGGCAACTTACACGCGTATTACACAACTAGGGCTGCCAAAAAGTGTTTTCGTACAGTAGGTAAATACCTATCATCATTATCCACCGTGCGATTTGCCTGTTGCATTCAAAGTTTACTCTTTGGAACCAGGGTCAGCAGCAGGTCAGCAGCTTACAACCCCGAGAAGAAAGTTGAAGCGTCGGTAGCTTAGTGGTTAAGGAGTCGGCCTTACGATCGAGAGGTCCCGGGTTCGAATCCTGGTCATTACACTACCGACGTGAACCCACTCCTAAAACAAGCAATTTAGCTTCGCTGGAGGGGTTATAGGGATATTAGTAATTTCGGTTGCTAATATTCTTATTAAAAAAACTAGCCTTTCGCCCGCGGCTCCGCCCGCGTGGATCTCTTATCTTCGGTTCTACTCAACCGATTGCAATAAAACATACGTAAGATTTTAGGTCTGACCAAGACCTTTCTAACAAAAAAAACCGCATCAAAATCCGTTTAGTAGTTTTTGCGTCCATCGCGGACGCGGGTGGAAGGCTAGTATATTATATAATAGTATAGAAGTCTGAGCCAGAGCCTTGCAACAGATGTACTGACTAGTAGGTACGTTGTGGAGTTTGACTTGGGCCCCAAAAATGTTGATAGGGCTTTGTACAAAGGAGATGGATACTCTTCCATACATTCGTGGGCCTGATTGACAGAAAATGGAGCTGTCAGCTGTCACAGCTTAAAAATACAGTTGATAAACACAAGAAATAATTAATCAAATTATTAACGGAAATCGATTCAGAATTTATTTTTATTACACTATTATTTGGTATTTTAAATGGTTATTATTATTATTATTATTATGATTAAGTTTTGTTCACTCTGATTGATTTAATATCAAATTGTGATGCAAGTGTTATAATACGCATTATTGTTTTTTTAGTAATCGATATTTTATTTTGCTAGTGAAATAAAAGTTTTAAGATTTCTCGTCTTCAAGATTTTCAATTGAGCTGGTTTTTTAATATTTTGAAATAGAAAAAAATACCGCTTTTTTTAAGTCATATCTCAACTCATTACAATTTTGGCCCAGAAGTCCCCGTCTCCTTTACACCCAGTCACCCACTTTGGTGAAATATGTAGGTATAGCATTATCTGGTGGAGAATGTCATAATAATATCTAATCTGGTTCCTGATTTGTACTTTGTCTCCATGTAGTGTTTGGTGGTCGTCGATAACAGAAAAGATAATCTAAATAACCCAATTTTATCTGGTTTATTGTTTGTTTTCAAAAGTATAAGAAAATAAAGCGGTAGAGCCGCGTAGGCAAAAATTTTGGGCATGTATTGAAAAGGTTTCAAGTAAGATTCTACCCACATCAAATTGTAAGGGAAGTAATCTCGGGCACTGTAAAATAAAATTCGGATGAAAAGCCTACATCAATTTTTATAAATAGTGAACTCGGCCAGGGATCAGGTATTTTAGGTCCGAGTCACCCCCTAAGCCACCACACTAACGAGAACCCACTCCTAACGACCTGATACAAGTTTGTATATTTTTAGTAATTTAGCTTTACTCGAAAGGGTTCATAGGAATCCTTCCAGTATTTTTTTTTTTAATAATTTATCTGTGAAGTCTATTAACATGTCTATATAGCTTCGCCCCTGAAAGGTTAGGCACTAGATCATAGTGTGAATTTACATAGATAGGAACTAAATGCTTCTAACCAAAATCCTCCTATCCTATCTTTAGTAAGATGTAAATACCTCATAAGATTTTTTATATTCTCCACAGATTACTGAGACATGTATTGTCAGAAGACGAGACATATGTCTGACTTCATCTCATATCCAAGGTCTTATGAGTTCTACATGTTTGATTGTATCACTATTGTTGCTGACCGTACCTACTCTAAGGATAAATACATTGAATAACCCTAATTGTAAATGTACTCTGTTGAATAAAATAAGCACATTAAGCACTAACAATCACACGGTAAATAAACTTCAATTCAAACGGTTATAGCCAAAGACATTTCATAACATAGACATGTCATATGCTTACAAATCAACGTAGAAAAATGTGCCGAACTCACACACACACATTTTTAATTCATCTACACTTCCCTACATAACCAATGGATTGAAAAGAGAGGACATGAAAAATACAATATAAAAGAAGAAGACAGCTATTGTTTGTCACTTGGACTTTAATGATAACAATGTACCAATCACAGTGCGGTTGCTAGTCGGTGACATAGGCTAACAAAATTATTGAAAAAGAAGGTACAGAGCTCTCTGAATTGAGGTTATTGCCTAATTTTGTTTAGACAAAGATGTTTGTGTTGTGAATGTGTTAACTTTGTTAATGTATTATGAAAAAGCTAGGTATAATTTTTAAATTTCATTATTTTGTTGCTGTCAGTAGTACAATTTTAACAAGTACCTAAGTAGGTACTTGCCAGTAAAGTGAAGTTTGAGATAATTGCGTAATTTTGTTTAGACAAAGATGTTTGTTTGTCATTGTTATTGTATCTTCTAATATATAAAATTCTTCTGTCACGGGGTGCGTAATCGAACTCCTCCGAAACGGCTCGACCGATTTTGATGAAATTTTTTATGCTTATCCGGTATCTATGAGAATCGGCCAACATCTATTTTTCATCCCCCTAAGTGATAAGGGTGCAGCGGGAACGGGATTTGAATACCACGCGGGCCGAAAATATGGCGGTACGAAGTTCGCCGGGGCAGCTAGTTAAGTATAAAAAAGCTAGGTATGTTTATTCTATTTCATTATTTTGTTGCTGCCAATAGTACCTACAAATTTTAACAAGTAGGTACTTACCTAAGTAGATACTTGCCAGTGAAGTGAAGTTCGCACTTATTAACTTACTTGAACCACATAGTATTAGTAGGCAATTATAAAAAACAACAAATTAAAATTGGGAGGTAGTATGTAGTGAGTTTAATGCCTACGATATTCTCATCTGTACTTTAATCTATGTTCGGATCACACACGTCCTTGTCGCTCACGCACCAAATTATATCATACTGTCTCTTTTTAACAATTTTAACTTGAATATTATGAAAGTCAGAAAGGGGATTGGGTAATCTAGTATGGACAGTGGCGTTCTTAATTTTTTCAGCGGCCATAATTAATTTTGATACCACTTCATTGTACTGTGTTAAACACACGTACAAATGTCATTATTTTCATTGTAAGTAATATCGGAGCTGCGATATACAGGGTGGAACATTTCGACTTTACCTTGAAGGAAAGTACCCTCATACTAAAGATAGCGAATTTTACTTAAAGGAAACTTTACCTTATTTTTTAAAAGAAACAAAACTGCATTCAAAGACTTTTGAAAATGCCACACCCGGTAGTCGAACCGACTAATATTTTACAAAACCTTCTGTTTCATAGACTTCCTTTTATTTAATTTACCAAGTTTGTTAGAGAGATTTGATCCCTATGATCGACCCTATCGATTAATGTAATAAAAATACAGGGTGTTATTTTTTCGAATTGTAGTCGGTTCGATTATAAGGCGTGGCAAACGATTTTTCAGCATTCCTTAAATGCAGTGCTGTTTCTTTTTTAAAAACACACTAAACTGTATTCAAAGTTTTCTGAAAATGCCACACACGATAGTCGACTGTCATACTGAATTTCGAAGTTCAAAATAGCGATAGTCGAACCGGGTACGAGTACCTACTCTTACTACCGGAGATAGTTAATTTCATTCAAAGGAACACTCTCTTATTTAAAAAAGAATACAAAGCTGCATTTAAGGAATTTCGAAAGATCGCTTGCCACGCCCTGTAATCGAACCGACTAAAATTCTAAAAAATAACACCCTATATTTTTATTGCATCAATCGATAGGGTTGATCATAAGGATCTAATCTCTCTAACAAACTTGGTAAATTAAATGAAAGGAAATTCATGAAATAGAAGATTTATAAAGATTTTATTCGGTTCGACTACTAGGTGTGGCATTTTCAGAAAACTTTGAATACAGTTTAGTGTGTTTTTGAAAAAGAAACAGCCCTGCATTGAAGGAATGCTGAAAAATCATTTGCCACGCCTCATAATCGAACCGACTACAATTTGAAAAAATAACACCCTGTATTTTTATTGCATGAATCGATAGGGTCAATTATAAGGATCAAATCTCTTTAACAAACTTGGTAAATTAAATAAAAGGAAATCCATGATATAGAAGATTTAGAAAGATTTTAGTCGGTTCGACTATCGGGTGTGGCATTTTCGGAAAACTTTGAATACAGTTTAGTATGTTTTTAAAAAAGAAATATAACTGCATTTAAGGAATGCTGAAAAATCGTTTGCCCCGCCCTATAATCGAACAATTCGAAAAAATAACACCCTATATTTTTATTGCATCAATCGATAGGGTCGATCATAAGGATCAAATCTCTCTAACAAACTTGGTAAATTAAATAAAAGGAAATCCATGAAATAGAAGATTTAAGAAGATTTAGGAAGATTTTAGTCGGTTCGACTACCGGGTGTGGCATTTTCAGAAAACTTTGCATACAGTTTAGTATGTTTTTAAAAAAGAAACAGAACAGCATTTAAGGAATGCTGAAAACTCGTTTACCACGCCTTATAATCGAACCGACTACAATTCGAAAAAATAACACCCTGTATTTTTATTACATCAATCTATAGGGTCGATCATAAGGTTCAAATCTCTCTAACAAACTTGGTAAATTAAGTAAAAGGAAATCTATGAAATAGAAGGTTATAGGAAGATTTTAGTCGGTTCGACTACCGGGTGTGGCATTTTCAGAAAACTATGAATGCAGTTTTGATTCTTTTTAAAAATAAGGGAATGTTTCTTTTCAGTGGAATTCGCTATCTTCAGTATTTAGAGTACTTCCATCTAAGTAAAGTTGAAAAATACCACCCTGTATAGCTAAGTCCCGATATAGTTTAGAGAAGTTTGTCCATAGTAACTTTTGATCACTTTATACTGTACTTTCATATTATACCAATTTCATTGATGGCCGCTCAATTCCGACACGACGCCAACATTACCCAACCCCCTTTGGTCTTTATCAGTCGAAATATGTATTATTTCCATGTGATATGAAATCCCTTTTGATGTATTAACTTTAGAGTAATAGTTCGTGCAGTGTCTATAAACATACGATGGCATTTTCGTTATTTTTATAAGTCACTGATGCTTCCGCTCAACGTCCGGCCGGCGCCGCTCGGCACGCGGTACTAGAGGCAAACGTTCCAATTGACTCGTTTTCGAATCTTCACGATTTTCGCGCAATAACGAATCTACTTCTTTTTATATATAATATCTTTGGTTATAGCATAGATTGCATAAAGAATATGGTTATATTATCCACTACCAAATTGATTTTTTTATAACATTAAGTTATCTCTTTTATCTAATCTCATACTGAAATGTACCTACACATTAAAAAATTAAAAACAAAACTTTAATGATAGTCTTTACGCACAGAGTAGGTATCGAAATAAATTTAAAAAAATTAATTTGGAGCTTGACAATTTTGGGGTCACGTGCGGAAATTCCTTCGGAAAATACCGTTTTTGGAAGACTTTTCAATTAGACGTGCACACTTTGGGAGAGGTGGGGGAGGGGGGAGGGAGTGATGTGATGTGTAGGTGTATAAATTTGCGAACACATAGAAGTAAGGACTTTGTATTCCCTTCAGTACCTTTTTCTTATTGGCACAGAAATCTACACGATACCACCCTTGTCAGCAATCGGGAGTGGTTATCTCAAGACTGACTAAAGTCACACGCCGTCTTAGGTCTCAGTTACTGGGGTGTACGATTACAAAATAAGGCATTTCCTACGACTAACCCTGTGTCACTACGGTTTTGACCGGGTGTGAGAAGTACGGTGTCTTCGTCGAACCCTGAAAGTGGGGGAGGAATTGCGTTCCGGCGAGGGTGCTGGGGTGATGGGCGGTCGGACATAGTAAAAGTCGTTCAAACACCAATATCGTGATCCAGTGTAGGGATGAATCTCATGAATCGCATTTGTGGTCACTTGATATTATATTATTGACGTTTTAGTAGACGCGATTGGTCCTACTCCTTACCCTACTAGCATATTGTATCGCAATATTATATTGACTGTCTCATACGCGCTCAAACAGCAATAAATACCAGCATAGTAAACCTATCTAGGTAGTTATAGAAAAGAAGGGTGTCCCATGAAATGTTATTTAATTTTCCATTAAAATAAAAACTATTACACCAACTTAGTTGCTTGAACCTTCGCGTGGCCCTTGAAACTTGAAGGTTATCAATTTTTAATTCAAGTGATAAATAAAATATTTTTTATCTTCACAAAACCCTACAATTTATTAAAGAGATATCAATGATATCATCCGAAAGTAGTATTTTGACCTTTTTACACCGTATTAAAGCAGTGGCGTAGCTAGATGATCAAGGGCCCTGGTGCAAAAAGAAACAGGGGCCCCCTATTTTTTTTTTTGTTTCCGAAAATTCCCTCGGGCGTGGTACGTCGCCTTACTGAAGTAAACGCTGTGGTGGGCATATCCCCTACCGGTTGCTAACGTGCTGTTGGGGATGAAATTCCTCCTCTATTCCTCTTTTTCGT
The DNA here is from genome assembly GCA_914767945.1 of Eilema depressum. Classification (NCBI taxonomy): domain Eukaryota; kingdom Metazoa; phylum Arthropoda; class Insecta; order Lepidoptera; family Erebidae; genus Eilema; species Eilema depressum. Next base: position 12,066,828 of record OU612025.1, on the reverse strand, counting down.
GCGGAAATCACCTCAGATACCACCCCCGTCATCGACCATCGGGGGTGGTTATGTCGGACTCGGGCCGATTAAAACCACACGCCATCTCGGATCTTCAGATACAAAAGCTGCCGGAGTGTAAGGTTACCGAGAGCAAATCACTGGCACCCCGGCTGATTCTGTTCTGGGCCATCTACGGTTTTAAAATGGCCTCCTTGAGTTTGCGAAGCACGGTGTACCCATAGGACTCTGAAAACGAACATCGAACCGTGGCGCCAGTGGGGGTGAAAGGATGACAGGCGGCCGCACATGAAACCCCCACACCTGCGCTCGGTAACCGGTCCGCTCCTCGCCTGCTCTCCATTGTGCCCTTTGCTTGTCAGAGGGACATGTGAATGTACAGCAATCCTCCTTCATGTAGATGTAAATTTCCATTTATTTTCGTGTGCGTACAGAATACTTAGCGTTAAACTCCACAGATCCCATACCCGTTCACATAGGCGATGATTACCTAGGCTAAGTACCTGGAATCTGTACTTCATGTGACTGGTGAAATCGACTGCGACGTCAGGGCACGGATTGCTGCCGCGTGGACCAAGTGGCGAGAAATGACTGGCATCACGTGTGATTCTAAATTGCCAGTCAGGTTGAAGGGGCAGGTCATTAGGCCTGTCCTCTAACATGGTTGTGAGGCGTGGCCGCTGCTAGAGCGACACAAGCAAGAGCTTCATGTCACGGAGATGAAAATGCTGCGGTGGATATGCGACGTCACGCGTGAAGATCACGTGACGAACTCTCGTATCCGCTTTAGTCCTTATGTCCATGTCATGGTGGATAAAATGCAAGAGAGCCGTCTTCACTGGTGCGGCCACGTCTTGCGGCAACCGCCAGGCTACGTGGGTAACAAATGCATGGCAATGGCGCTCCCGCCGGGTCCAGGTAAAAGGGGTAGGCCCAAGAAGTCCTCGCTTGACGTCGTGGAGGGTGACATGGGTGCCCATTGTCTCACTACCATGGACGCCCAAGATCGCGCGAAGTGGAGGAGGAAGAGCCGGAAGGCGGACCCTGAGCTACGAGATCATCTTGGCCACGGATGCAATCAGGAAAATGCTACATAAACATCCGGTGAAGCTGTTTAGGCCGGAATTGGACCAACTTCAACTGCTTGCAGTCTCACCATTAAGAAAATTCCATGGCACCTCGACAGACCCTGGGACATATACGACTTTAAGATGGGCCCTCTCAAATATGGGAGCCACGATATCTCCATCTTGACCAGAACCATCTTTCTACTTGCTTTCCACTGCGACAGTTGCTAATCAGAGTTACACGTGGACGGTGAAAAGTTCATAGTTGGCCTTAGGCCGCAGCGTCTATGCCATCTTGAGACAGGCGCTGCTGTCTACGTTACCCAGGGTGCACGCGTCTCAAATTTCGTCCAAGCACCTCACGCGCCACCTTACTAGGTCTGCTTTTGCTAGAAAGACGGTTATTCGAAGGAGGGTTCCGTGATCTCCACCGTCCTTCTGTGGTACGGGAGAGTTCACTATTCTAGTACCGGCAAAGTTCGATTCGATAGGTGGGGTGGCTGAAGCAAACCCATATCACAAATGGTCTTCAGTTAGAAGACCAGCGATTCTCGAACAAAAAAAAAGTAGGTACTGAAACTCGTATTACTATTATAATATTATTACAATCAATTGACTATAAGTAAAATATTATATTATGACTGCTAGAATAATTCTCTAGACATTAAGCTTGGAGGGCTCAGGGGGCCCCCAAGCTAGCTGCAAATATGATGGCAATTGGCGAATCTTTCAACGAGACACTACTGCATAAAATTCCCAACTAATTTGTTGCACTGATTAGTGTTGTGTTTCTACCCATTTTCGTATTACAAAAGTAAGACTTTTTTGGTAGTTCAATATGAAATTTGCTAGTTCAGGCTCGAGGGGCACCTGAGCTTGAGGGCCCCCTGAGCCTGGGGGCCCTGGTGCACCGCACCACCTTGCCCACCCATAGCTACGCCAGTGTATTAAAGTCCGATGTCTATGCCTTGCCTATGCCATTCACAAAACCATATGGACGTCAACACTAAATAGGCATCATTATGTGGGTGATAGACGTACGTACTTTAAGCACGCGGTTTTTAAGTTCGCGAACTTACTCGGCTCGCCGTCGGTGACAGACGTCAAGCTTGCTCACACAGTATTGCAATGTCGTCGAGAGAAGAGGCTTTGTGCTATCTAGGAATTCGATCATGTCATATTTTAAAAACTAAAAAAAGAAGACGAAATCGGAAAATGTGGGTCAAGAACTGGATTACGAAGAGAGAGCGTTTATCACATGTGAATTTCAAACTTGCTAGATCGCCAACGAACTTACTCGGCGGTTTTAAAGTACGCGAACTTATGGTGACAGACGTGCGAGTAAGGTCGCCGAGCCATAAGTCCGTGTACTTACTCGCACGTCTGTCACCCACTTTACTCTAAGTACTTTGTAAGGTGCCTCTCTATTGTTGCAGTTAATAACGGTCGTCTGTTCAACCAGTCTCGGTAAATGGCAAAAATAATTGTGCCACTTTTTACCCCTTCTGTTACCACAGATAAAAAACGCACGCCAAAATAATACAGATTAAAATAAATCGACAGAATCACTGACCGATAGTTTCACATAGGACTCGCCTTATCGCACTGTATTTAGGAGAAATTAGACCCTTAACAAAAAACAAATTAAGTACTTTGATATGCCGTCGTCCGTCGCGCCGTGATAACTGTCATATCTAGATCGTATAGTTTTGTCTATGGTCACCGTTGATCGTAGAGTGCATCGGCATAGTGCAGCATTACCGTTTGGAAAGATAAGCTGGTGATCGAAACAGTCAGTGCATAGCTGTCGGATGGCAGACGTGGAGCGGAGGGAGGTGCGGGCACCGGGCGCGGGGCAGGCGTCCGTCTAGACGCTACGTCACGCGGCCTCGCGATAACGCGCCGGTAAACAACAATGTGCACTGACCGAAAAAGGCTCCCGCACACCGAAGCGGTCACCGGTCACCCTGCTCGGCCCACTACCGCCGTTGAACCACATCCCGTGCCCTCGCTTGCAACACCATGCATCCTTGATGACACGCACCGTAGAACACAGGTGTGCCATCAATCTTTCAAGCCCGCCATATGGCACTTGTGGTCACAGCTGCGGATTGTACAATAGGCAACTATCTATATACATTTACGATGGTTACAGTAACTGTTCTAATACAAAACCTTACAAGATATTATAAAACACTTTATATAGACCATCAGACATCGGTTTACTTGAAAATCAATCGATCGAATATTTCTGTTCAAACTTAAAATTGGGAACAATTAACAGACTTGTCTCTTGAGTCTAAGGTGAAATTTCACTGATGACCGTTCAAATAACACGTTTGATTTAAACCCAGTTTAGTTAAACAGATTTTCACTAGGGAAATCCAACCATGGACTGCTATTTGTGAAACTGCCACCCTCCAAGACTTTTTAAATTAAATTAAATACTAACATCCCCCTAACATATCCAGCTAATCGTTCCTTCCATAACTCAAGGTCTTAAACAAAAATAATCAAAAGATCATTCATGAGTTGTAAATATACACTCGAATACATCGGAAAGTTCTCTAGAACTACGTAACAAATTACTTAGAACACATCTAAACAAATATATGCATGACTACACTTGTTCAAAGACTTTGTTACCAGTCTGAGCTTTGTTATGTCTATTAGCAAAACAAATACCGATTTCTCAGTGCATGAATGAATGAACTCCACACGTGTATTCTGTAAGACATTGAAGTGTTAATAGACAAATGTTTCTAGAGTAAAGGTGTCAGAACATAAGATAATAGGTATGCTGGCAGTCATTTTGGATTCAGTTTAATTCAAGTCGATTGTTTCTATCACATACTTGAACGTTGATCGTCATTGCACGTGATTTTGATTAATCGGTTGGGGTGCCTACGATACTATAGGTACCTACACCTACATATATTTTTCGATAACAAATCATTATAGTCCAAAATTCGTATTTTCTAACCCGGAACCTCTTGATCGTAAGCCTAGTCACTCAGATACCGAAACTGTATTTTCAAAAGAGATGTATAAAAATGTATAGCAGTGTAGCCACGGATTTCTGAATAGTTTCTATGCAAGTAGTGTAGCTACAAAAAGCATACGGTGCGAATCAATGATGCAACCTCATTACACGATTTATTTGAGAGCCCGCTCACTATAAGGCTGTAGTTAATAGTGTAGTTTTGTCTAATTCTAGATGTATGGATCAGTTTATCAATTTCGTACTCCGGAAAAAGGTTCCCAAGGGGTTACGGGAACTGGATCGATATTCCATGATATGATATAACATGTTTATATATGGAATAACATGTGGTGTCATGTCACTCCGTTACTTTAATTATGAAAAATGTGAAGAGATTTGGTTGGTGGTACCCAGATTATAATTTCATTTAAGAAAACAAAACAACTAAAATCTGCTTTTCATTATAAATACCCACCCCCTTTTCTCCAGAGCAATAGATTCTCTCAATCATTTTCGATCAATCATTAGCCTTAGGTGTATTGGGCACCATGAAGATTATAAATTAGTCAAAATCCCATACAAAAAAGTGTGAAGTTTAGATGCAACCGGACCAGGCGGGGTCACAGCTTGAGAAATTCCTTCAGTAAATGCCATTTTAGAAGAAGACTTTTCAATTTGACGTGCATGATTTTGGGGACGGTCATGCGAACCCCCTACATACCTCTGAACCGGACTTGGTGCTCGGATGGTTATGATGATGACTATGAGCGTTAGCGTAAGTAGGTACCTACATTGTGATGTTATACAATACAAACAAAAATACAATGCAACCAACGACCGAACAATTTTGGTTTTTATGACTGTATTGCATCGTTATTTGTTTACTTAATATACATTAATTCAGTACCATCACGCGTACCTTGAACTTTTGAATTGAGAAACAACGCGTCTGATGACAAGAAGTAATCACCTACAGACCATGTACAATACTAGAAGTGCCCTACCCCTCTTGACAAGGGGTAATTTTTTTGTTCAATATAATATGTAAGATTATAATAAACAATGTATTGGATTGAACTTTTAAATTACAACTGTCGTAGACGACTGTCTGTAAAGATTTTAATTAAAAACAAATTCTATTCATTGGTAATTCTATTCTATTCTACTAACGAAATTTGAGGCGAGACAGAATGGACGATCCGATCCGGTACAGTTTGACCTTACCGTACCTATATGTATGACTAACTAATCATCGATTGAGAATCTTTTAAGTAATAGCCGGATCAAGAGTAGGTAGTTACTCGCAACCTGTGTGCAAGCAAGAAAACAATTTATGAAAGCAGATTAAGCGAAGTGAACCAAGTGCACTCTTTAAATGTGGTTGTAACGTTGACGAGCAAACACCCAGCTACCAATAAGTAATTGTGAAACAAAATTTACTTAGATTAGAATCAGCAACGATAATATCAATGCATTTTCTGAACAAGTATCAACATTAGTTGCTAATCAGTACTCATCATAGTGAAACGGTTCCCCCAGCAATTACTCCGAACAATATAGCAAATGATAGCATCATCAAAGCGCGCGCCAAACATGCTAATTTAGTTCGCGAAAGACCCCATTTAATTCACTTTATTGAGCATAAAACACGTAACAGGAATAATATTGGTACGCAACACCATTCGTAGAGTACTCAATGAATGTGAATTTACTTTGAACAGAGGAGCTATCAAGAAACGTGAAATTTCGGACCATGAACGAAAAACGTAGCATTTACGTAGGGTACAGTCAGCGTCACGTAATTGCAAAGATTTTAAGCATTCGCTCTGAATGAGAGTTATCTTTTAAATAATTAAAAAAGTACCTAGTTAGACAGCATCTTGTTATTTTTTTAAATATTTTTTATTATTAATTAATTTCAATATAAAATATACAATAATCTTATGCATCTTATATGCATTTGATAATGATCATTCACTTTTGACACTGACTGTACCCTGAAGTTGCTTCAGGGTTCTTTCGGTATAGACTGTACGAAACATCTTCGAGACCGATTGTGGGGAACATGCATTTCGTGGTAGGTACCAAATTGCCCGAAACATTCGTCCGTAACTTCGGGCACACGTTTCATGGTAGACTCATAGTTAATGTCATGTAAATTCAGTGAGCTGTACTCTTTGAATCGTCACTATTCATTTGGAGATACGCTGTTAGTTCAGTTCAGTTCACTGCGTGGGTGCGTAATGTATCAAAAGACTCAGAATTGCGGTTCTTCCAACTGTAATATTTTAAAAAGAGCCTTTGAGGTGAAAGTCTCGTATGTAACCAGGAAGACGTTAAAGTGGCGATGATAATGATGATAAAACGAAATAACAATAAATAATAAATAAATAAATATTCTGCAATATTCTTCACAGTGCTATCTAGACCCACAAGCGTAGTTTAACAAGCTTGCGTTTAAGATCTTGAATGCGGATAAAACATAGTTTTTTTTTGTAAAAGTATTTATGTATTACTAGCTTCCGCCCGCGGCTTCGCCCGCGTGGTGTGTTGATAAAAAGTAGCCTATATGTTAATCCAGGGTATAACCTATATACATACCAAATTTCAACCAAATCGGTCCAGCCGTTTATGCGTGAAAGAGTAACAAACATCCACACATCTACACATCCATTCTCACAAACTTTCACATTTATAATATTAGTAGGATAGGATAGAAATACCCAGATCAATGCACATTATATTTGCACTAAGCGGATACGAAGCTGCACCCCTGCGTAGCAGTCGAACGCTCTACCGCTACGCCACAGAGGTCCTCAATAAATATCCATAAAAGAAACTAAATTATTCCCCTGACTGATTTTCACCGAACAAATGTAGCAAACCAAGAGCTTTGAAGAATTATCGCATGCATAATTTGTGCATTTAAATAAAAAAAAACTACGTAATTATTATTCTTACAAAGAGAAATCACGTTGCTTTCTCCGTGCAGTTTGAATTAGGTTATAATTCATGCATGATGAGCTCTGAGCTGCGCTCAAAGCGTTCATTATCTATGACGGTGACCGCTGATCATTGCGTTTGCTTGTTTATAACATTGGCATTTACCTACATGGGTTACCTATCTTAATCCCGAATTTTAATATTCCGAATATCATAATCCCGAAAACGTTTGGCCATTTTTTCATAATCCCGTTTTTTTCAATTCCGAAGTTTTATTTGCCATATAATCGCAACTCCGAATTTCATTTGCCCAATTATTCATTTGTACGACGTTTTATAATCCAGACGAACGAGTTCCAGACACACGAAATCTAAATGCACAAAATCCAGATGACCGTAATCCATATGCATGAATGCCCAAATTTTAAAACACAATTTTTTGAAATGCATTTAATTGATAACCAGACAAACAATATCCAGAGAGACAGATAATAATCAAATGCATGCAAACAAGCAAGCATAATCATGCAATGCATGCAAGGCATGCAGCTAGCATCAGGCATGCAGCATGCAGCTAGCATCAGGCATGCAGCATGCAGCAAGCATCAGGAATTTAGCATGCAGCAAGCATCAGGCATGCAACATGCAGCAAGCATCAAGCATTTAGCATGCAGCAAGCATCAGGCATGCAGCATGCATCAGGCATGCAGCATGCATCAGGCATGCAGCATGCATCAGGCATGCAGCATGCATAATGCATAATGCATGCAGCATGCAGCATGCAGCAAGCATCAGGCATTTACCATGCAGCAAGCATCAGGCATTTAGCATGCAGCAAACATCAGGCATTTACCATGCAGCAAGTATCAGGCATGCAGCATGCAGCAAGCATCGTTTCTGTCACAGCTCCGGCGCTGCGGGGCTCCAGCGGCCCCACACGAGCTTATCGTCGCAGATGGTTGTAACGCCCACCACCGCAGCTTCGGCTTGCTGGCCGGCTGCGCCGGCCAGCCTCAGCCGCGGCGGCGGCCATTGTAACCACCTGCTCCTCAGCTCGTGGGCCGCCTCGCCCCTCCGCGCCTACGCGGGCTTAAATAACACTCTAGGGGTAGGGCAAACAAGACTACGTGAAGTCGGATTTGCGGCAATTCATTTCTTTCACTAACTTTTTTGTGACAATTTTTGACTTTTCAAACCAATAATTTAAGGGTTAAACTGTTAATTTTTTCGTATAAAATTCCGTACAGTGATAAATAAAAAATAAAATAAAAACCTAACCTATCCGAATCGGATTGCACTGAGTCGGGGTGTTAACGATAATTTTAATAATTTCGACATTGAAATTTCTAAATTAATGTACCTTAATTTCTAAATTACTTACTGTACCTAATAAATGAATCATATAAATTTACTGAATTTTACTATACTTGTATATAGTTTAGCTGGAATACGATTGTATGGGAACCAAATAAAACGATTATGAAAATTTGGTAAATAGTACGATGGGAAATAAAAAAAAATATTTTGAGAATCTGGTATAACTATATTTGGATTATGACAATATGGGAAACAAAAAAAAGCTATTTGAAAATTTGGTTTTAGTGCACCTGGTAATTGATTTATCTGGGAAATGAAAAACGGAATTATAGAAAGTTGTCATTCATTACATCTGTCTTTTAAAAGTTCTACTAACCGTTTTCGGGGTTTTAAGATTCGGGTAACAGAAATTCGATATTTCAATAGGTTACCACCTACATGATATGGTGAGCGAATTTGGGATCATTAATTGCATCATGAACGTATTCACTATAATTTCATATTTAGAATTCAATTAAACAATTTGAATGGAAAATAGTGTTAATTAAAGCATTCCAATTAATTCCATGTTTTACTGTCTCTCTAATTTTCCGATTGTGAATCATCACTTGATAATGATGACCTTATTTATATACGACCCTTGAAACCTGGTCTACTTAGGTACCTATCTCTATAATATTAACCTCATCAGTCATCAACACCTTAAGAGTTACTCCTAGGAGCACAGTGTCTACGGCTTCTCAGTTTTCCACATTAGCATATAATCAACAATTTTAAGGTGGAAAAATAAATCGCCAGCTTGATGATCTACCTATAGTTATAGAACTATAGGTACCTACCATTCTATCGTTTATATCATTGTATAGCATAGATGATTGCCAACCTAAACGACTACTCATATTGTCCTCTCTCTCACTATCTCAGAATGTTACCAAAAATATTGCAACAGTCGGAAAAAAGAAGTTTTTAGAGACGGGCCTATGTTACTGTGATGAGGTACTTCAACCCAACCATTTAGTCAACATAAACATAACCCAGACAGTAAACAGGCCCTTAACCGGGCAATCGTTGGCCTGACCTGGAAATAGAACCATGCACCTCACGATTATTATCAGTCACGCCTAACTCGGTCTAGATACACTGAACTGTGTGTAAAGCAATGACATCGTTTGAAAATTGTAGCATGGCGCTTATCTTGTTCAAGTGCTATCTTGACATATTATGTACCCAGACATGATTGCCCAGACTCATATCTGAGTATAGGTACATGTAGTTTGTGCATACAAACATAAACTCATGCCTATCGCCCTCTGGGATAGTAATAGACGATTGCAGTAGTGATTTTTAGATTCCGTGGGTACCTAAATAACCTGCATAGATAGGCCTCACATTCTCACATAGATATTACTAGCTACTATGCTTCTGTGTGTGGTAAACTAGTACTAACTATAGTAGTGTGCCTCTACATAGGTACATAATATATGTGAGAGTCACACTACTATAGTTCTGTGCAACAATAGAGGTCGATACATATCTGTAACAACATAACCACTGTAAATTACATTATATATGCGCTCTGTGACCTGAGATGTATAAGATCTAGTTCAAAATAGCCCAGTTTTTAATATTTGACTTGCAGAACAGTTTTCTTACATAAAACATTTGCTTTACTATGGTGTCAGGTTCTAGGGCAAAATAAAGGTCAAGGTGTGGTAACACCATTGTGTAAAATCATTGAAAGTCATTTTCCTTTTAGCGTGTAGCACGCGGTATGGCCTAGTTTAAAAATATGTGTTGTGTAATAGGAGAACCTTCTCGAGAAACTTTAGTACCGAGAATAGTACGTTTTTACTACGTAGAGAGAATAGGCGCAAGTCAACCTCTCCTGTTAGGTTGTGCACCAGCTAGAACCACGGAGAAGGCTCTGATAAAGGTTTTCCTTTCAGAATCGGTATATCATATGGCAGTAGCTTTCATGATTTATTAAACCATTAAGAAATAATAAACGGACTGCCCCCTAGACAAGTGGTAATTCTTTAACCGACGTATTGAAGAATAGAATGACGAATGTATGGAATTTGACATTTATGACACACATTGATGACTGTCTTATACCTACGTCAAATCCCATACATTCGTCATCTGCTGCAAAATGTAAACTTGGTAGAAGGATGATAATAATCCCCGAAAGATATTTAAATATTTGTATAACTTGATTAGTGGATATTGTGGTAAGAGGTATAAAAGTAAGTTATGCATATTTGTTCGTTTACAGCTTCCTCATTACCGTTTTCGTATCGAGTTTCTCTTGATGAATTGGTGTTTGCCAATTTCTTTCAACTTTCACATTGTCTAACAATCAGTTATTTTATAGTCCGTTTCGTCTGATCCATGTCTAGCCGAACGACGTGCAGAATTGCATCGTCGTGATACAAAATGGTAGTTCGAAAAAGCGATTAGGTACTTTCTTTTTGATTATTTAACTAGTCGTTGCCCACGGTTCTGCCCGCGTGGAATGCTGATACTCTCCTTACCGCCCATGGGAGTCAGATTGTTGCCGGCATTTATGTCTGCGTAAAATGTTGATCCCGTGCCCTGTAGGTAATCCATGGGAGTTTTCTAGGGATGTAAAATGTGTTCTGTGTGTTATTTCAGACTATAAATCTATCGCTGTACCACAGCGATATCCGTTCAGTCATTTAAACGTGATTGAGAAACAGAGATTCAAACATCTTTAAAAATTACTACATTTGTGATACTAGTAGAACAAATAAAATGTTTATTGCTAGATGCAGAATTGACGCCGAAAGTTACGTAATGCAGTGGGGCTTCCTAATGCGAGAGTACCTAATTTGTAACTATCAGTTATAAATGATTGACCATGCGTGATAACTTGATAAGTCAAAATCAACATAATACGACATAATGGTTCTTGCAAGTTGGTACATCTGCTGATGTACCAACGAGGAGTAGGAGACAGGGTTCGTTCTTCTGTTTCGACTCCACTCCAATGTGAAAGCTTTGAATGCAAGCAGGAGTGGCATTTGGATAGAAGATAAACAAACGTTATGGCATTTACTGTCACTGCATATCTACTTGGTTTTACTCACAAGGAGTAAAGTCTAGATGCAGCTAATAAAGTAAGTGGATTATTATTAAGTAGCTAGTTTAAACTAATCCATAGAATACCTAGTAGGTGTGCTGCATACCTACCTACATCTAGCTGCATGAAAAAGTGACTTCCTTTTAAGTTTTGGAATGGCTTGTAAATAAAATAAATAATACCGTAGAGAACGCGATGATATCGTAGATAAAACTGTCTGGGTATGTATAACGATTATGATGAGCTCAATTATTTTCCGTTTGCATTTCAAACAGAACTAAAGAGTCAAATGAGACTTTAATAGCAAGACGAGACACAGTAAACAACTGTGCAGTTCGCTCGAGTTGAACGTTGCAAAAAGTATGCATAAGTATCGCATCTATTGACATCATGATAAAAAAGCCGGCGGTGGCGAGGGATAATTTCAAATAATTCGTCTGTTTGTTTATATAGTTATGTGATGCATTTCAAGTTTTTATCTAAGTAGATGCCTTCACTGCCCGCGGCAGTTAAGAAATTATTCTGCACAACCATATTTACGAAGTTATAACCTATGCACACATATAAAACAGTCTTGTACCACCATCTGACTGATTTCCTACTATACCGACATCCAAGTTGTTAGCAAGAAAGGAACGCATTCGCAAGACATGTGCCGTGTTCTCAAAGGTGCTGCATGCTGGTGCATAAATAGTAGATCCTTTGTGAATTATCGATGACAAGGTTAAACCTGGAACGGAAACCCTAATCACCTCAACTACCGCCATAGCTAATGCTGGTTTGCATACCTTTATTCCTATAAGCGCTTTCCTTTATTGTTAGACCCAGATTTAGGCACCGTGAAACGTCCGAATTTTTCCGGCTTTGACGAAACATGAACGGAAGATATAGTTTTAACTATATGGGTAAGTACCATGAACTTACATCGATTTTCTTCAGGTAGAGTTCAACGTCTTCGGATTCATTTTCAGGATAAACGTGTTCCATGGAACCGATTGTCCGAAAATTCGATCCGAAAGTGCAGATTTTCCATGGTAGGCCTACTAACATACGGTGACACGCCACTACCGCATAATGAACACCTAAACCGCTCCTTAACTCAAAACGCATTAGCAACACGATCATTGTGCATATAACTTGAATATTCCATCGTGTTGAACATTATAAAAAGTATGCATATACCATCACATCTATCAATAAAATTGAATGAAAAAAAATGAGAACGTTGCAATAGCGCTAGACAGCTGACATCAAATCAAATTCGTCAGCAGATGCGTTTAAAGATCCGTTAGTTTGTTAACATAATACAGAGTTCATAACAGAACGAAAGGAGGATATCAGACTTGATAAAAAATACGTCAAGATATTATTGTGTAAAAAATCACAAGTAGGTAATAAAAGTTGTTAATAGCCGAGAAGTCCCGCTTTGGGTGTCAATTCCATGCTAGGTTATTTTGAATCATCGGAATTTATCACTAATGAATAATTTATTTAAAACTAACTGTTGGTTTCACTCGCTTGGGGTTTTGATCCCGTTGCCGCAACTCATGGGACTCTATTCCCGATATAAAAAGTAACCTGTTATAGCAGACTATAATCTAATCCTGTACCAAATATCAGCCAGCTTCGTTCAGAACTGGAGACAGAGTGTGATTGAATATAATAAACATCTAATAATTTTCATAAACTTTCTCATTTATTTCTAATATAGGTATATTTAGTAGTAGGGTGGCTCTAGGTACGTGCATGGCAACCATTTTGCTTCAAAAATGCTGCTTTCTTTTGATATAAAGGAATATTCTTCAGGTTCTAAGCTTTCTGTATGTTAGATTTTAACAAAACAATTTAACTGATTCAATCAAACATATTCCAATTCAGTCTCACTTACCATGTGCACTACCGCAGTCTACTAAAAAGTGTAATACCTTTTCGTCTTTGTGGAAATAATAAAATGTTTAGAAAAAAATAACTATTTATTATATTAAAATGAGGTTATCTACCCACCTAATTATGTTATCTTTATGTAAAAAATATACGCGAAGTGAAGATGTAGGTACATGACAGGGATCATGCTTTTTTCGCGTTCGTACATTCGTACCTACTCATTAGTGCAGTCGTTGCACTCATGAATTTTTGAGCTAGACTAATTCTAATCTAGTTTGTCCTTCTTATTTCGAATTTATTACAGTAAAATAAAATCATTGACAAAATTGTTAAAGTGCCGTTAATAATGCTATAAATATTATGTAGTAGTCATCATGAGACATCAAGATGATTTTTCTTACGAACTGTTTGGTGAAGGTTTTCACTTTTCAGTCAGATGACTCGAAATTGGTGAGGGTTTTTCTTTGACCTAACTCTCCATATATTTTTACTACTTCTAGGCTAGGATCCTAGGTGAAAGCATCTGCATCCGGGCTCAATTTTATCTATTTTACGAAATACCTACCAGACATTCAAATAGTTTACTGAATATTAAATTAAACGTAAACAACCACAACGATTTTAACAATGACAAAAATATGCGTCTTTTGGTCTGACCGCGGTGACTTTAACAGTAGACATAATTATTATTATTTCCTCTGAATTACGTAACAAATAACTTCAAGTACCTATCAGTCTGTATGTAAATATTATTACGCCAAGTACCTACCTAGTTCGTTGTTATCTGTCTAGGTTTATTTTGCTTAGTACGATCATCGTCATGATGATTCACATTACAGTTCTGTAAGTACGAGACTGTTAGGTCATTGCCCAATCGTACAACTAGGAGAAGCGAATACTAAGAACAAATACTTCTAAAAGTTAACGGCAGAGACAAGAAATCTAGTAAAATCTAGGTTTTAAGAACTGTATACAACTAGCCAATTGGTTGAATTATCTAGTACCTTCCTACTTTCTCTGTTACAAAGCTTGTCCTGAAATAGACACCATACTTACCTCTACTACTTAGTACACCTATAACTTACTACAATTTTGTAGTTGTAGTAATTCCGTCCATCAACAACTGGATCCCGACTGGATAGGTTGTTTCTAGACGAACGTATTCATCCATGCCGCAGCAGGTGTGATAGTGACCAAACTCCATATTCCATCCGGCTGATACTTAAGATGAGGATAAATTTATTTCTACTCTGATCGTTATACTTACAAACCCTTGGCCCTTGGTCACAGTGACTTTGGGAGAAAAAGTTACAGCTAGGTCTCTTAAGACGTTTTATATGGATCAAGAAATTGAGACTTAAAAAGTTGTTAGAACTTTGAGACATAATGCACATGCAGTCTCTCTCGAGTGCTCTCGACGCAGGGAACTTTCACTGTTGTATAATAAAAATATTAGTTACTGGCCGTTACCCGAGGTTCCGTTCGCGGGGAATTCTGGTACTGTTTCCGCAACCTATAGAACCGAAAACTTATAATGTTAGTAAAAAGTAAGATACCTACCTTTTTGTGCGGAATACCCCACGGATACCACACCCCCGTCAGCCATAGGTGGCGGTTATATCAGACTCGGATCAACCAAGCACCCAAAAAGTAGGATACATAAAGAAAATTAAGACAGAACTGTATAGAGAGAGATGTGCTTGGCTAGAAAATCCCTCTCTTAGGCACCAGTGCTAAGGTACCATTGAATTGCTAAAGAATCGATTTATAAAAAAATACTGAGGTTCTCTTACTTAATCATAAATAGTAAGTCTCTTTTGTAATAGCCAAAATTAGTTAAATTAAAAAAGAAGTTAATGCAAGAGAACCGCCTTCGCAAGTGCGACCACGTCTTGCAGCAACCGCCAGGGTACGTGGGTAACAAATACCTGGCGATGGCGCCCCCGCCGGTTTCATTTGGGAGGGGTAGGCCCAAGAAGTCCTGGCTTGACGTCGTGGAGGGTGACATGCGTGGTCTCACAACCATGAAAACCCAAGAAATGAAGGAGGAAGAGCCGGAAGGCAGACCTTGAGCTCCGAGGTCTGTGCAATCAGGAAAATACGAATGCACGTAGATGATGATTCCAATTAAAAATGAATCAGCGAACCTGAGGCCTAGCTTGCAACATGGTTTCAAATAATGATTATGGAATCCTGAAATGTTATATTGTTAATCAAATCTTAAGAACAAACTCTTTTACTTGAATCCAAAATCTAAATACCAAAATAAAAGTACAGTCGGCGACAAAATAGCCTAAGAAGTGAAAATGAAAGTAAAACAAAAATCAAATAAAATAAATGAGTGCAACAGTAAATTATAAAAAGAAACATCCATCATAACCGTATCATGTTCACAAACGTTCGTTACGCTACCTTACTTTCATGTACGTACTTACTATAACACATTTGTAGGCAGTTAGAATAAATGATTGCACAATTAGAGACAAACGAGGCGCTCTTCACATTAATAATGCGTCGCGGTCAATTTAACACTCACATTACCTTGCCTCCGTAGGAAACCGGCACACCTGTCTAGATGTTTCGACTTCACCGTGAAATACCACAATGACACGAGTCTGAGAAATACGATGCATTCTTGAAATCAACACGGTATTAATAACAATCTTGGTGCCTTCGGAAAGGCAAAGGTTGTGTTGTGACGCATTTGTTGTTTATTACAGAAACGCTGTGATTCGATATTCATTAAAAGTTATTTACTGTACACTATTTTCCGATTCGACTTTATTTTTATAACTTTTGTTATTGTCTTTTTAAAGGCTATTAAATTTGAGGTTATAGACTCAAAGATAATTAAGAATTGGGTACAACCCAATCGCTAACTTATAACTACATACATAAATATTGTCCATCAAAAACATCCTTCCTTTTAAAACTTAATTGATAAATTAAATACATGTATGTTCAATGAAAATGAAAATTGTACGATTCTCACATACTTAATAAAATGAATTCACTATTCTTTTTCTAAAACGCTTTATTTTATTATTATTATATTATACATTTATATTTACTAGTATTCTCATTAACCCCTCCAACTAAACTTTTGCTTGTGTTAGTTTACATCGATAAATCGATAGTATATCCCGAAGATTCGAACCCAGGACATCTCGATAGTAAGGCCAGACCTTAACCACAAACCTATTGACGCTTAACTTATATTTAATAGAAAGTTATATCGAATGATTTGAAGTATTACCTATGACAATCTTACCAATACCTACCTACCTTTTGCTATAACGGAGTTCTCTCTAGATTCAAACCACTCCAAGAAACATAGGTAGTTCATCATCTACATTTGATTTAGACGGATTTGAAGAACCCCCTTGGTGTATCTTCAAATCAAAAAATCTAATAGCACCTAATGAAGTTAAAATGAGGTCACCTTGGTCAGTCAGGTGCCATATTTTAACCCAATGCAAAAAGAATGATTAAGTAAAATAAAACAAAAATAAAAAATGCTCATAAATTGAGATCCTCACCTTTTTATAAATCGGTTAATAAACATACATACCACATACCTACCATAAACTAACAGATATTTCAATTTTATTTAAATTAAATTCGTATATTAATTTATTAGTAATTTATATTGGAATATTAATATCTATGTCACATATATTATTATATCTTATATAAATATACATAATTTGCATTTACTTAGGTGTATTATAATTTATTATTGTCGTTATCTGATACATTTAGCATTTATTTTAAATTTATTTTTATTTTTTTTGTTTTGAAACTAAGTCGGTTAACAAGCACACAGCTTGCCTTTTGATAGGTGTTACCAGAACCAGTTCACTATACCACTTATGATAGCTGACTGCTTTTTAGTTAATCCTTGAAAATATCTCAGAATCTCAGAAAGGAAAAATTCATGAGAGTCACATTCGCTACTGTGGTCACGTTTTGTAAACGTATACCTATGTGGGTAATAAAATATGTCTGCTCGTGCCACTACCGCCCTGCGGAATTCCATAGGACGTGCAGATACAAGAAGTGCTGGTATGACGTAGTAAGGGATGACATGCGTGCCAATGGTCTGCCAGAGACGCTGAAAACTGTGTAAAGTGAAGGAGTAACAGGTGGAAAAACTTCCCGGACGCAGAGATGAAGACATGGACGCGATCGGCCCCCCTAGACAAGTGGAAATTCGTTAGCCAGCGTATTGTAGAATGGAATGACGAATGTATAGGATTTGACGTTTATGACATATGTACGTTGATGACTGTTATATACGTCAAATCCTATACATTCTTCATTCTACTGTACAATACGCCGTCCGACGAATTGCCACTTGTCTAGGGGGGCAGGACTCAAAACTGAGACAATGAGGACTATTGTGATGTTATAATTTATTTCAAAATGTTAAATTGGACTGGTTTTGATAAACCACTATACACTAACTAGTAAGATGTGTCTTAGAAAACTTAGATTACAATTTGAAAACACAACATACGTAACTTATTTTTCATCCCACCATCTCGGAAAGACTATTTTTGCTCTTCGATAACTGAGCGTAAAAGTCGTTTTTATCCTCTAGAGAGGTAAAGTAAATTTGAATTTAGAACATCGTGTGTACTAGGTTTGTGGACTCAAAACATCATTAAACCTATTTACTTCTACCTCTATGGTGCCGAATTTATCATACAACTTTTTTTTAATTCATGAAAAACTCAGACTCGTAACCTCCTTGGTGTACTTTTTTTTTAATTTGCTTTGCGCGCATCAATTTTTTTCACGTCATATTGTTGACATTGTTGTTGAATTTTTATTTTGTTGTATTTTATTACTAGTATTAATACACATATTATACAGCCTCCATGGCGTAGTGCTATTGAACGCGGCCGCTACGCAGGAGGCACGGGTTCGATCCCCGCTCAGTGCAAATATTTTTTATGCATGAAAATGGGTATTTGCATTGGTCTGGTCGTGCCTTGGAGAGCACGTTAAGCCGTCGGTCACGGATGCCATACGAACATCTATAGCAGTCGTTACGGGTAGTTGGAGCCCTAAAAAGTTCAACAACAACGGTCTGGCTGCAATGCTTCGATATCGCCTAATGTCATCATTGGGTTGTGGAGGTCAGATGGCAGTCGCTTCACGGCAAATATCGAGGTCCAGCCAAATCCGCAGTTATGACTGGTAAAGCGGACCCCGGACTCCGAGGTGAAAGCTTCGGATGCTGACTGGGAATTAACGCTAGGAAGGAGAAGCATTTCATTATTTCCTCGCTGAGGTGGGATGAAAAGTTACGTGTTGCACTCGAGTGCAAAGATTTTTCACCTTGTGCTCTTTTGATTCCCTCGCTAACGCTCAAGATTCTAATTTGTGAATCACTCGCTACGCTCGTGATTCAAATTTAGAATCTTTCGCTTGCTCGGTCATCAAAAATGAGCACGCGGTTAAAAAGCAACTTTGCACTCTTGTATAACAAATAACTATTGTCAATTTTATTTTCTATTCGCTTTTCTTTTAACCGGTTCGATTCCAGCTAGCGTTATATTATAACTAAAGATATGTGTTGTGTTAACATTTATTTCAGTTACAGTTTAGGATAAATCTAATTCGAGTTGCGCTATAAATTTTAATACAGAGTACAATAAAACAGTGGTTGAATCCCACCTTTATCTTAATAATCTACTTCCTGTAGACACTATAGAAGATCCAATGCCGCCGCGTCTGCTTTCGCCCTCGCACAGTGCACAAAATCTAGCCAGACGCTACGCTTGGCTGCCTGAGAAAAATGTGTCTACCGACAACAATTTCAATACAAATACGTAGTTACATATAATTATGACTAACTTAAAAGGAGATTACCTAAACATTACAACCTTAATTAGATATATTAGAACGGAATTGTCTGAGATTGTGTTCAACTGTGAACTAAATAGTAATTCTAAAAACGAGGTAGGTATGTATGTAGTATCTTTACCTGGACTAAGTACATTATGTGTGATGAATCCTACTAATATTATAAATGTGAAAGTTTGTGAGAATGGATGTGTGGATGTGTGGATGTGTGGATGTGTGGATGTGTGGATGTGTGGATGTGTGGATGTGTGGATGTGTGGATGTTTGTTACTCTTTCACGCATAAACGGCTGGACCGATTTGGTTGAAATTTGGTATGTATATAGGTTTTACCCTGGATTAACATATAGGCTATATATCAGCGATGAACGGGATCAGAATTCCACGCGGGCGGAGCCGCGGGCAACAGCTAGTGTGATGATAAATAAGATAAATTAAGTGATTTCACAAACTTTATGCACCTTCTATTTGTATATGGCAATCCCATCGAGTCCTACCTCTGATGGGCAAATGGTAAAGTGGATATTATTGCATAATATAAGATAAGATAAGATATTCTTTATTGTACACCATAAAAGTATTACAAGATATCGATTTAATAATGTGTAACAATAACAATATAGTATGTAATCGCACTGATTAATGTTAGATGATGTTTTGACATGGTAACTTGGTACGGTATGGGTACCAAGTTTTACAACAATTATGTTCGTCCTCGTGGTAGGTCATAAAATCCGGACCAGAATAGTACATTATGGTACAAGTGAGCAACGTTGGTGATTACCGCCGAGGCGCCATTGAGACCCGAGCCGCCAGGCGAGGGTCTTAAGACAGCCGAGGACGGTAATCATCATGCTCACACGTGCCATACGACGTTTTACAACACACTTGCGAATAAAATAATACTACAAATACTAAATAAACAATACTACAAATTAATTCGTTTTCCTATGCGCGCGCATTTAACAATGGCGGTCGACCATATTTAAAAAAAAATGAGGTTTGAACTTAACTTTTTTTTACTCTGTTTTTTTTTCCGTACTTAGAGAAAAAAAAAAGTTAAATTTGAGTGAAAATTTTGTTTATTATACAAGTATTACAAGTTGAAATTATTTATTTAAATACGAAAATGCATCAAATGACCATACAATAGGCGTATTAATTTATTCGTACTATTAAACACGTTATTTTTTGTATCAAAACTTTTTTAAGAACATAGACAAATATAGACACTTCCTATAAAATTTAAAAAAGAATCTATAACTCACTTGTGAATAATAGCAATGAAAAAGTCACAGTTTGATAATAGGTGTCATTACGTGCCTAATTGCGGTAAAATAATATCACTTTTATAAGCAGGTGTGTTGTAAAATAAATTATAATATGTCATGGAATTTTAGACATTTGGGTCAAGAGACTAACTTATTTATATTGAAATTTTGTAGTACAGGTATAGTTAGTTTTACCTACCTAGTTAATTTATACATTGCGAATAGGCTCTACTTTCTACAAGCTGTACTTAGGTACCTACCTAACCTTTAAGTACTCAAACTATACAATTTTGAGACGTTATTGCAATACTTAACGTTGACAATTATGTCAGAGGGCAATTAGCAATGATAACCTAACATTTTATAATAATGTAAATGCAACATTACAGACTTCTAGTATAGCGATTTTAGATTATAGAACAAATCCAAAATAAAAACGTCTGTATAAAAACAACAGTGTTGTGAAAATAATTTACCTAATAGGTACAAAACAAATGTTGGTAAGTAGGTATTTGTGTTAGAAGTAGGCATTGACGTGACAATCAAGTAACGTGAATGCGAATATGCGGCTTGCGTCACGTGGTAGGCGCCAGACGTCTAGACGGGCCGGCGCGTCACCTGAAGGCTCTTCAGGAAGGCCGCCAAAATTCCTCTCCCCATCGCCGCCACCACTCCGCGCCTCTCCTCCCGATCAACTTACCTACATACGTTACAGGTCACATATAAATTGTACCTAACTAACCGTGATATTACATAATTCAATTATTCATTTCATTCATTATTTTACATAGGTAGGTATGTTGATAGAATAGAAAAAGGTATCTTACAGTATTTTTTTTATGAAACATTACAGCAAATTACAGGATAGAGACAGTTTTGTAATAAGACTGAGAGTTTTAGAAGCCCCATTTTTGTGAAAAATTCAGTATTATTTTTATCAATACTTGACTTGACTTGCCATCCTCTAAAGGTTTTATTCAGGTGATTCAGGTGACGATTCTTCTTTAAAATCTGAATGATTTTAAAGAAGATTTCCTCCTAACTGTTAGAAGAGGCACCGCTTATGTCCGTTGGTGATTAGTGTTAGGGTTGAAAAACGTTGATTTGTGTGAGATGTTATCAACGCCATCGAAGGAACAACATAAAGTGCAACAATCGTTGGGTGGTAGGCGTAGTAACCATCGTTCCCAGCACCCCACATAATTGAATTGGGTAAAAATCAATTAGCCTATCGCAGTCCACTGCTGGACATAGGCTTCTCCCAAAGTTGGGACTTGACTTACTGTTATACTGTGTTGATATTTTGTAAGAAAGTTGTTTTTACTCCAATTGTACAACAATTACCTTCTTATGTAAACGGTGAGACGGCGAGTAAATATATACAATTACTGCACGATGCTATCATTCCCCTCATGTCGTAAGCAGCAGACAGATTACAATGATGCAACGACCTAGACTGATTGTGCAACAATCGGCAGTATGTCATCTGTATTCTGTTGATGTCTTTTGCCAATCATTAATTTGATTGCACGAGCCTCAATTCTTCTTTAAAACTCAACTCTGTGGTACACAATTGGCAAACATTACACTACCGACGTGAACCCACTCCTAGCACTACTTACATAATATATTTATATCCTTCTCACTTCCAAAATATAAAACCTCAAACATTAGCTACTTAATCTATAACTATTATAAACATACATATAATATTTATATACTCATACCTATAATAATCAAAATCCTATCTATAATAAACAAATATACAATATATATATATATATAGAAATATTTACGCATATTCCATTGCTCAAAAATAATTTTGAGTTAATTGAAACTGCACTCTAATATATCATACACTAGTAAAGTATTATCTATTACTATTATTTATTTAATAATTTATAAACTATCTATCATTTATTTAATTATGTATTTATAATTAACCTAATTCTATTCTTTAATATACTATCACTGATTAAACATGTAAACAAGGGCCCCACATGTTCGATCGAGTGGGGGAACGCCTGAGGAGTCTCATTGGTATGCAGTACCCTCGGGTGCTGTATACTGGTGGGACTTTACAATAAAAAAAAAAAAAAAAAAAAAAGCAATTTAGCTTAGTTGGAGGGGTTAACGGGAATATTAGTAATTTCGGTTGCTAATATTCTTTAAAAAAAAAAAAAAAAAAATACTTAGCCCCAAGACAGCTTTTCTCTTCTTTGTTTGTGTATAGTATACTTAAATAGCTGCAGCATACAACTTTATACCTTGAAATTGACCTGCAACAGCGAAGCACGTCCTTTTATAGACATAAATATCTTCAGCCTCCCTAGACAAGAGGCAATTCGTTGCTCGGCGTATGATGGAATAGAATGACAAATGTATAGGATTTGACGTTTTTGACATTCGTTGACGCCTGTCATATACGTCAAATCCCATACATTTGGCATTCTATTCCATCATACGCCGAGCAACGAATTGCCACTTGTCTAGAGGGGCAGGGATTCCTATCTGTGCAAGTTATTAGCTTGATAGTATTTTGCTAAGTGTAGTAGGTACAGTCAGTATCTGATCGATTTTGACCAGCAAAGTATCATGGTATTAAGATCTTTTTGAGCACCCTGCCAGTGAAGATCGATCTATTGCTGACTGTACTTACAAAATCTTAAACCAGTGACTGATGGGCCCCATCTCAATTCATCTTTTACCCACTGTACCTGTAATATCGATGGCCTATGTACGAGCAGAGCACCGGCTATGGTCAAGTGTTGGGCTATTAAATCATTGAAAGAAGATTTATTTAGATCGTATAAAAAATGTCGAAGGTTATTTTCTGATAGCAGCTATGAGCTAAACTTTTAAAAAATATTGGTTAAATCGCTAGCGCTCATTGAGTGCAGTCTTTTATGGGGTGTCTATTTCTGTCTTCTATCGAAGTAATACGTACAGACACTGCAGACTCTTCTAAAACATATGTAAATAGTCCCTTTCATCATCATCTTCGCGTTAGTTGTAATCCGCCGCCTTTCGGCTTTTACTTCTTCACTTCACACTGCATTCATGGCAGTGAGACCATTGCTCTACATATCATCTTTTATGACGTCAAGGAAAATTGCTTCTTGGGTTTGCCGGTTCATATAGACTTATTAGTGGAAATATTCCGCTAAGTGTTACAAAAAACGACGTTGACCTCATTGGGTAGTAGACAGAGTGTAACATATCTCAATAAACATTTGCTCAGACTAGCTGAAACATTGTGTAAACGAAGCGTATCAAGTGTTATCGCCGCTTTTGCAGATAACAGTGGTATGGTACCTACTGTACTAGGTACAGTATCTGCTAGCGTGAAAGATAATCACCTATCAACCGATAATGTACATTACATTATGTCTACTGGGAAATGTCTCTTACATAAACATCTGTGTATTTCCACTTGCTACGATCCTAGCATACACTACTCTTGCTCTTGATTTGGTCTTTCTAGAAAACATTCTCTATACGATGAACAAACGTACGCCTACGTTCTCCCTTACCCCTATAAATAAGAAGAAAACAGAGTAAGTAAGTCGATAAACATGTACATATCAACCAAAAGGTGAAGATAGATATTGCTTGCCTTCATTTTCGATTTGTGCCAGTAAATAAATAATAAGATTATTTTCAACTCACTTAAAAGTAATCAATAGTTGATTAAGAAAACATACAGTAAATATTTATTAATAAATTATTATTTTACGTTCATCAGCCCACGGATTTTCCATGATCGGTTGTCCCCAATTGCATTCGAAATTTCACTTCGGAGCTCGGAGTCCGCTCTCTATGGGAGAGCCGACAAACAGCTTTTATGGGAGAGCCTCGTTCATCAATAAGCAGGTGCATCGGCTTGCAAATGAGGTTGGCTATACCCTGAACATCTTGATGTGACACTGTGGCACCATACATCCACTCAATTAAAATATATTCATTGCCCAACAAAGACAGGCAATAACTCTTGAAAGATACTTAATCCTTGCCTTTGGATGGTTAGGTATGTAACCAAATACCAAATGGACATAGGGTGGTTAATTTTGTTAATATTGAGTGGTAATATTAGGTTTCCAACTGTGCCACAATCTGCGTTTCCAAGTTATTAACATCTAGGTATCTTCAAGTCCAGTGAAGTGCGTTACATCGTAGACAAAACACACATTGTGTGAGATAGTAGCCATAACAAAACAAAGATAACATCGAACCTCTTGACGTCAATGCACAAAAGTATGGCAAAATATCAGCATTCTCTGAATTGTCTGAATAAAATTCGTTTAAAATTACACTGTTAGGTACGTACAGATTTCTTAAATCCCTACTAATATTATAAATGCGAAAGTAGCTCTGTCTGTCTGTCTGTCTGTCTGTCTCACTTTTACGACTAAACCGCTGAACCGATTTTGATGAAATTTGGTATAGAGGTAGATTAGACCTTGAGAAAGGACATAGGCTATGTTTGGTCGCGATAACCGACATCCACGCGGGCGGAGCCGCGGGCAAAAGCTAGTATCATTATAATTATGTAGTTAGGAAATTATTTACATGTCAGTATTATCATATTGTTTACTGTTGCAGTGACTCTCGGCAGAGATTATCAATATTAGGTATGTCTCGTTTTGTGACAATCTGTACATTCGGAGTGTTTACTAAATAGTTTCTGACCTAAATATTTTACGATGGGGCTACAGTAAGACCTTCGGGGCCTAAATGGAATACTGGCTGATGGACGATGCCCTGGGGCAGGCTTTCCTTACAGTTTGGTCAGACAGTGCTTCAGTAAAGGTTGATTTACATCAGGGGAGTGAATGCTCAATCTATCCCTTCTACGTCAAATTCTATTAGTGTATCGTTCGTTGTTCTTTCTTATGTAAACGCTGTAAACAAGGCTTCGTTTACCTTTCGTCCATATTGATAACCAGAGTTTGATAATGAATGAATGAATGAATGCTCAATCTATCCCTTCTACGTCAATTTCTATTAGTGTATCGTTCGTTGTTCTTTCTTATGTAAACGCTGTAAACAAGGCTTCGTTTACCTTTCGTCCATATTGATAACCAGAGTTTGATAATGAATGAATGAATGAATGCTCAATCTATCCCTTCTACGTCAAATTCTATTAGTGTATCGTTCATTGTTCTTTCTTATGTAAACGCTGTAAACAAGGCTTCGTTTACCCTTCGTCCATATTGATAACCAGAGTTTGATAATGAATGAATGCTCAATCTATCCCTTCTACGTCAATTTCTATTAGTGTATCGTTCGTTGTTCTTTCTTATGTAAACGCTGTAAACAAGGCTTCGTTTACCCTTCGTCCATATTGATAACCAGAGTTTGATAATGAATGAATGAATGAATGCTCAATCTATCCCTTCTACGTCAATTTCTATTAGTGTATCGTTCATTGTTCTTTCTTATGTAAACGCTGTAAACAAGGCTTCGTTTACCCTTCGTCCATATTGATAACCAGAGTTTGATAACCAGTTTACATTAAAATTTTAAGAAAGAATGCTCTTGTTCTAATTCTAGCTCTAGGTCC
This sequence comes from Eilema depressum, assembly GCA_914767945.1. Lineage (NCBI taxonomy): Eukaryota > Metazoa > Arthropoda > Insecta > Lepidoptera > Erebidae > Eilema > Eilema depressum. The sequence continues at coordinate 12,040,824 of OU612025.1, read as the reverse complement.
GTTTGGTCTAAATCCACCTTATAACGTTCTCTAAAAACCAGCTTGATATCATTTTAGAGTAGCTTAAACCGAAGTTAATATAACTTCATCCATACTAACATGTATGAAATGCGAAAGTAACTCTATCTGGCTATTATGGTTATACCACTCCACCGATGCCTAGACCAAATTTGGTAGAGATAGACAGGATGGAACTTAGGAGAGGATATAATTGTGGGACAAATAAAGAAAGTACCCAAGGGCTTGGTTGCTGTGTGTGGACGATACAATGCAATCCTAAGTCAAAAGTCAAAGTCAAAAATCATTTATTCTGTATAGACCATTAAAACGGCACTTACAAAACGTCAAAAATATATAATTATGAACTAAAGACTAGCTTAGCAAATGGACCACCGGTTCGAAACGCGGCCCTGGCCTGAGAAGACTCCGGCAAGATACTCAGCGGGATTTTTTTTTTTTTGGTCTATTTACAAATAATGTTTAGTCTACTTAGTCTAAATACAATAATTTTGTTTGAGAAGCATGCATGAGTGAACAGCTCATTTCCAAGCTAGTTTATCATCTAAATATTCTTGTATTTTATAATAGCCCTTTTGGCACAATTTCCTCTTAACTACATTTTTAAATTTATTTATAGGTAAATCCCTAATTTCCTTAGGGAGCTTGTTAAAAAAGCGTATACAGTTACCCTGGAAAGAACTGCTAATTTTTTGGAGTCTGGTATCACAGACTACACTTATAAATAGGAAGGAAGACGAGGTGGGATTACTTGAAGGAGCACCAGAACACTCGCCATATTGATAGTGGCAGTAAAATTTCTAGTTTGTTTCTATATAAATAGTTTACCGGCTTTTAAACAAATAAAATCCAGTCTTATTTATTCAAGTTTCGAAGCGATTAATCGACAATGTCACGGTGACTTTATAACATCAATCAATGCCAAATGATTATAAACATCATTGCTCAAGGTAGGGTATCTGTAGGTTGTATTGGGTTTTAAATATCTATAAGAAGACATACATTTTGTAATGTTATGTTTTTTAAAATCTGTGTTATCAAATACAATCTAACTCATCCTCCTAATGTTCTGGAGTTTTCATTGACGAAGACTTTTTTTGTTCATTTTTCTCTTTTTTTCCCATCTCTTAGCTCTAGGTAGTACCTATATCCGGGAACCGGCTTTTTTATAAGTCAAGAAAGGTATCAGGTCTACATTTAGGATATTATGTCTAGTGCCCAATTGCACAACTGAGTGAGCCAGAGCTCACTGGAGAGGTTTTGCGCTGTCAGTGGGAAAACTAAAGGCTTTGTCCTACTTATCTTTTGCGCTGACGGCACAGAATCTCTCTGTTCTTCCAGGGTCGGCAGCACGAGTGTGACTCCCCTGGTGTTGCACTCGCCCATAGGCCACGGTAACCACCCACCATCAGGAGGGCTGTGTGCTTATCTGGAACCTAAGTAGTTTAAAAAAAGCGTGTAAAGACAGACCGTTGCCGCATTGCCAGATTGCCGCAAGTGGTTGAACAAACATACGGCGCCGGCGGCGGCGCGAGACACGGTAGCCACCGACACGGTTCTGACTCACGCGCCTGTCTGGCCGTTGCTTGGCGCTGTCGGCGGCGGCCGCGGACCGCACTAGGCCCGCGCCCTCGCCCCGACCTTGTCTCGAGTCTCGACACGGATTTATTGATGCGTCACCACGATCCACGATACACGACGCACGTTTCACTCGGCTGTCATATAGCCAAGTTGCGCGCGAGTTTTCACAGCGGAACCGGCTCGAGCCTACTACCACTTTGTTCTACATAAGATAATATACGAAAGCGTTCGCAATTATTTGAATTACGTTATGGTTGTTACAGAAGGTATTATTATAACGTTGACAATGGACAATGCAATTTGTAAGATAATTTATATAATGGTAGCATTATTGTCTGGCTGTAAATTGATGTGACCCACTACTGACTATAATTTTCTCGTAAACTTAACTAGGTAGAGATTTCAACGCGTCAGCGTTCTTAGCTAATATATGGATAGATTTAGTATTTATTAGTATTTAATTTAGTATATAGCTTTTGAATGATATAGCTGTCAGATATAAGGCAGAACAAATAATTTGAAAATACATTGGCTCTACCAATGTACGAGATTCCACCAATATCTTAGAGGCACAGACAACTCTTACCTATAAGCTGATACACGGAGTAGACTTCAGCGTAGGTTTTCTTTTTTTCTTAGGTCGCAGGTAAGCACACGGCCCTCCTGATGGTAAGAGGTTACCATGGCCTATGGGCGAATGCAACACCAGGGGAGTCACACTCGTGCTGCCGACCCTGTAAGAACAGAGATTCTGTGCCGTCAGCGCAGATAAGTAGGACAAAGCCTTTGGTTTTCCCACTGACAGCACATCTCTCTCTATTGAGCTCTGGCTACCCTACTCACCCTCGGAAACACAACACCAGGTTATTAAGCCACGGTCTTCTGTAGGGCGGAGGTACTTCCCCAGTCGGACTGCTTGATTAGGACGGATATACCGTCGTGTCTTACCTCCTCTCACAGTTCGAGGGTCGGACGACAGTCGCTCCCGTAAATCGCAATTCAAGAGAAAGAGTAGACGAGCGCCAGCGGATTCCGGTTTCTAAATTGCAAAGTTTAGATGCAATCGTGACTAACGCTGTGGTAAAAATGATGACGATTGAATTTCATTAAATAACTAAGTAATCAGTGGAATGATGAGTCATCCACATGAAAATTCCCGTGCATAATGTGTCACAGTTGTCATCTAAAAATTATAGTCAATTAAGTTCCTATCTTCTATAATATTCATCTGATGTTAAAGTAAGGTTATGTTTATTGGTTGACTTTATTGAATGACTAGCTGTGCCCGCGACCACATCCGCGTGCATGGACTTGAGTTTGGGTTTTAATTCTGTTAAGTGACACCCTAATTATAAGTATTACATTCTAAAAAAACGCATGTTAAATTACGCCCTATAACATCTGCTATCTTCCAGTAAAATTCCCGTCAATATCGGTCCAACCTCTTTCGAGATTAGCCAAATCAAACAGATATCATTGTATTAGGTCTATTGCCATATTCCGAGCACTATTGATGGCTCGCCATATATCTGACGGAGAGGAGAGAGTTAAGTTAAATCGTAACACCAATCAACAGTAGGTATTCTTTTTGTTGTATACTTACTCACTTATTAAATCGGACTTACACCCTTTTACAGTAAAGGTAAAGTTGATAAAATTTCGACATTTAAAAAGTGTATAAGGCAAATAAAAGTTGCATCGAAACCAGTCTCGAGCAGGTTACGATTGCGACAGTCTGTGCCAGACGCCAGACGTCTAGATGACTGTCTCGTCAAAAGGCTGAAGGCTTTACAGGAAGGCCGAGACGCTGAGGTCGAGTACGTGACGTGCGAATGCTTACTTATACTTAGCACGAAGTTGTACAAGTCATGCTACATAATAATATGATAGCTCTCGCGAATTTAACGGTCCCTAACTAAAGGTACATTTGATTATAACAAGACATAATTATATATACATACCTAGTAGAAAAGTGATAAGTCAGCCCATGCACTTTTATAGTTTTGTAATTTTTTGTCAAGTTTCTCACTATATTTTGTTTGACATATCAAGTAGGTACTAGCTGTTGCACATGTCTCCACCCGAGTGTATGTTAATTGTCGCTTCTATTTCTCTAAGGTAGTTAAGTTCTAGTTCATCTCTGTACGAGATTTCATCAAGATTGGTTCAGTGGTTTAGGAGTGAAAGCGTAACAGAGAGACAGATGGAGTTACTTTCGCATTTATAACATTAGTAGGGATATGGATGTTAGGTTCGTGTAAATGGGCTCGACCTTGCTGTACATTACACCGACCAACTATGATCTTATTTTGAAAAAGAGGCAATTCAAAAGTATTCGAAACCGGAGGGCTTGCATAAGTTCTAGTTATAAATCGAGATTCAGGACTGAGTATCGTTCTTGAATACAGGCCATCTGTATAGAGGTGGTATGGATTATGTTCTGGAAATAGACGGGTGATACGTATCGGTAAAAACAAGTTCTAGAATTTATATAGCCTAAAATATAGCCTTAGCAAAATTCGCCATCATCCTTGCCTTAATCCTGAAGCTTTCACCTCGGAAACCGGGTTCCACTTTTGCCAGTTTAACTGCTTCGCGGCTGACTTTTCATATTTTCAGCGAAACGATTGACATGATTTTCATAATCCATTGGCGATATCGAAGTAAATATTGCAGTTCTAACTGCCAGTTATTAATATTTTTAGGGCTCCAATTACACGTGACTATCTACTGTTAGAGATATTATTAGATGACAACGGCAACGACGGCTTATCATGCTATCCGAGGCACGTAAATACCCAGACTAATGAAAATAGACACATTCATAGATACAAATATTTGCACAAAGCGGGAATCTAACCCGCGCCGCCTGCAAGGTTCGCTACGAGTCGAGTCGAGTTCACTCCTACCACGCCACACAGGCTGTGCAACCTAATATCTTGTTTTTCCAGGTTAATATCGATATGAAATCAACAACAATGAACACAGGTTGTATCACGTCAGTTAGTGCCGGAGACAACAAAAGTAAAGGAAAGAACAAAGATAGCAATCTGTCTAGAGGCAAAATACCAAGCCAATCATTGCCACATCGACAATTATAATTTCTTTCGCGAATTCTTACACTGGTCCGGTTATATTGTTTTATATTCATCCAATTATACCCTGTCGTTTCATTTTAGAGCTCGTAAAAGTACCTATTAAATGAGATGGTCAACGTCTGTTTAGCCCCCTCGTGTATTATGAGTATTGCCACGGGTACACATTGCACGTCGATGTACAAACTTTGAGATTATGAGTGCGACGTCAATGCACGGATTATTCGCGAAGAGTGAATTGATGTACCAAGTGTGGGGTGAGAGGGGCACTGTACGGGGAGAGGGGAACTGCACGTTGCATTCGATGCACTACAGTGTATAATGCACCAGGCCAGGGGCGTCGCCCTGCGCCCCGTTGGCCATTGCCACCGATTTCACCAGCATTTACGAAATCTTTACATTGCATTATATTATTTATATTATATATTATACGATGGACATGTAGAATTGATATCCTGTTATTCTTATAAATTTGAAAGTTTGCGAAGATGTTTGAATGTTACTCCTTTATGCTCTAACGGCTGAACGGATCTGAATGATATTTGGTACAGGGATAGATTATAGTCTGGAATAACCACGGGTTATAGGTTATAATGAAGCTGACACGTGGAGCCGCGGGCAGCAGTTACTGTTTAAATAAGAATTTACAGGTTGAAAATAATATAGGTACTAACTAATTTTCATTAATATCTATGTATTCAATATTTTCCGTGAAGTCACTGCCATTTTACCTCTACAGCCCACTGCCTATATCGAAGTCCTGTAGTTTCCAGCTTATTGTAACTTCTTCCAAGTTAGAACACAGTTTTGTAGGTATGCTTAAACGAGTGTACTAATGTAGCCTAAATTGTTAGGTACTATCATTCATTTTCCTTACGTAGAGTAGGTAAAAAGAGCAGCTAATAAACAAACACGGAAGACAAGCGTGACACGTATAGACTGACATTGAACTAAGTATGTCGCAAACTTGCATATCTGGTGAAGCGACAATATTTCCAGCAAGTAGGTACACAGGTCACGCTTAGGTAAGTACTACATGCGTAGCGTACCCATTGTGATGATGATTGCAATTTACACTTACGTTACGTAATTTGTTTTTGTTTAAGTAGGCCACGACTCGGCATTTTCTCCACAATTTGAACTTGGAGTCTTGAAAACGTTGTGTAGGTTAACCAAACATTTAACAACCTTTTCCCTCCTAACATTTTAGTGAAACCTTATTTTCAGCGTTTAGGTAGGTACATAAGAAAAAACAACGAACGAATGTTGTGTCACTGTTTTAAGGGAATAGAATGAGCATTCACTCGTCTGATATAAATCAACCTTTATAGAAAGTATTATTTCTCTAAAGTGTCATGTAGAACAAAAAATATTGTGAAAAACCATGGAGATGTAAATCTCTATATATGTTGTGTTTTTTTTTTATACCACTTAGTTGGCAGACAAGCACACGGCCCACCTGATGGGAAGCGGTCACCGTGGCCTATGGACGTATGCAACACCAGGGGCGTCACACTCGCGCTGCCGACCCTGAAGAAACCTTCTAATGCCTGCTTGATTTTCGTGAAAACGTTACGAAAAGCGGCTCTAGCTACGTTTACACATCAATTTTGCTCGTCTTACAGGTGGTGGGTACAGTCGACAAAGGAAATACGGTTGCAGTTTACATACAACTTTATATGAAAAAGTGCAACCGAATCTCCTCTGTCGACTGTACCATATAACAATATCTCGTTTGATTTTGGAGTAACCAAGATTTTCGAGACCCAAACCAACTTTACCTGTACCTGATGATGGACGGCTCTGTCTCTGGCGCAGGCTTTTTTCTTTCAGATGACAGTTGCTCCCGCAAAAGCTAATCAAACCAAGGAATCCAAAGAAAATAATACATAGTTACTCAAACCAAGAAAAACAAATCAAAGTAATCAATGAACGCATGCAAAGGAGGAGTAGGAGAGCGGCCTTGGGCTCCAAAGAAAAAAAATTGGATGCAGCTGAAGTTGGAACTCTGATATAGTTAGAAGAGATTTGCATGATTTTAGAAGCATCAACTAAGCAAGTATTCCAACCTTTCTTATAATTGACGATAAACCACAAACTTAGTTTTTCTTGTATTTCTGGTTATGCTCCATGGTGCACCCTGGGCAACGTATCTCGCATGCACTTTTCTTCAGGGACTGTAGGTTTGTTCTATTTCAAGAAAGCCTGGCGATCAGCAGTACCTATTCGAACAAGACCTACCTGGAGGGGTGTAGGCATTCCGCTATCGCTTCGTCGTATAACCCGCGCCACGTATCTTGGACCTAAAATGTGCTCAAAATGTGCCCTTGCCCTATACGCGCAGTACACATTTCTTGGGTGTCTTTTAAGGATAGCACGGGATGCTACTGCGGTAGACGAACTCAAATTGACCAAGTATAGACTATTAAAAAGCAATCCACGGGCGCCAGAGCCTCGTATGTCTTACGATTTAGGTCCAAGATACGTGGCACGGGTTATACCCGTAATATTGAAGTATCAATTCAGAGGTTTTTTCTTTTTCTTTTTTTATAGGATTACAATTATTAGTATTCCCCCTGACCTCTACAGCTTAAATTCATTGTGTTAGGAGAGCGTTCACATTGGTACTTAGTATAATTGGTCAGAATTCAAACCCCCGACCTCTCAATCGTCAGGTGGATTCGCCACCGATTACGCCACAGACGTAGAATTTCCTCTTGGAGGTCCAAACAAAATAAAGCGTCAACGATGTTATGATAGTATCTTTAATACCAGAATTACAAACATATTCCTCGACGAGTAGACTTTTAAACAGTCAGGTATATTGTGACAAGCCAAGCTTATCATTATTGTATCTTCGTTTCATGTCGGTGAATGTTGGTGGACAAATTGTGAAACCCGAGGTCAGTGCCCGGCGCATGCAGACTCACAAAATTGTTAAAGACGCTTTTTAAACATTACTGTACATATTTGACAAAGCTGCATTACATTTCGTGCATGGTTATGTTGGGTAATAAAAAATCTGGAATTATTATTGCCCGTCGTTGCGGGGGACGTACAATTTTTTTATCTGACGGTACAATAAATTATGTATTGTTATGCACATAAAAGCATTTGACATTACATTTATTACCAACTCAATTACCTACTTGCATAATGTTTATTTTATGATGCATCTGTGTCAAGTTGGAGTCAGCCTTACAGATTAATAATCATTTAGATGCAGTTATAAAATGAGTTATTACATAAATATCTCATAACATGTTCCCGGTTGAATTTTGGGTTGATTAAATCTAGGAAATATTTGATAGAACAGGAGTCCGGAGCCATCTAATCTAACGCGTCCTTTTGGTTTGACTTTTATATGGTTTTTATAGGAGCTATAGCCTCGTTAGTCAATCAACAGATGCAGGTGAGAATTTGAAGGTGCAGGTAAAGGGTTCCATATACCCACGATTTCTTTATACCACTTAGGTCGCAGACAAGCACACAGTCCACCTGATGGAAAATGGTTACCGTGGCCTAAGGACGAGTGCAATACCAGAGGAGTCACACTCGTGCTGCCGACCCTGTAAGAACAGAGTGATTCTGTGCCGTCAGCCAAGAAGACAAGCCTTTGACCTTTCCACTGACAGCACAAAACCTCTCCAGTGAGCTCTGGTTACCCTACTCACCGCCGGAAACACAACACGAGTGACGAGGTTATTATACCCGCGATATTCTGTAGGGTGGAGGTACTTCCCCAGTCGGACTGCCCGATTGACGAAAATACCGTCGTGTCCTACTTCCTTTCAGATTCATAGAGTATTTAGGTCACTATTTTTTATAGAAATAGTACCTATTTGGTATGGGAAGTTAAAACACAGATCTAAGCCTGTATGGATGAAGTCGCGGACAGAGCTAGTCTTTTCTAAAAACATTTAGTCCGTACATGGGACGCAGCGCAGAACTTAGAATCAGCAGTCTGTAGCAATCTGCAGCAGTCAGCAGAATGTCCATACCTGAACATGCAATCGGCACACAACGCTAAGATGATGATGACAGTTGAACATACTTACGCGTCCCCGAAAAAACTTCAATACATAATAAGCTGTCTGCCCGGTCTTGCGTCGCGACCGGCAGGTCATCCGTAATCGACTTTAAATTGTGACTTTATATCCATAATAACACAGTCTGCAGCAAAATGATGTAAAAAGGCAGAATTGAGTAAATTAAGCATTGTGTAAAAGTAAGAATAAAAAGTAATATGATAACTAGTATAACTACACACATACAGAGATAGGCGATTGGCATAATCTGTGACGCTACCCCGCATCGCGCAGCGTAGAGCAGGAGTCATGTTCTTACGTCTTCGCTTCAATTTAAAGCATCTCTCTTTATGTTGAAAACGCGCATATACTTGCTACTACACATAGGCTTGGACCTAAAATGTGCTCAAAAAGTGCTCTATACGCGCAGTACAGGTTTCTTCAGTGTCTTTTCACGATAGCACGAGGTGCTACAGCGGTGGACGAGCTCAAATTCACCAAGCATAGATAATTTCAAAACAATCCGCACGCACCAGGGCCTCGTTTGTCTCGCGACCTAAAGTCCAAGATACTAACACCCGTATTCACAAACAACACTGTGAGCTCTCATAGTGTGCTCGAGCGCATAGGGCTGGTAAAATTAATTCACAAACATCACGGAGCAGTATCTAACGCAGTCCGTTCCCTCAACGAAGTATTACTTAAGTGTTGTCTATGAATAAAAAGGTTTGCCAAAACGAACGCACTGAGAACTTGTCGTTCTTTGCACAATTTTGGTAGTACGCATAGCGAAGTATTGTTTGTGAATACGATTCACGGGCAGTTTTTCATAGTAAAACACGCACTCCCGCGCTACGCTGCGTGATGTGGGGCTGTGTGCCAACCGCCTTATGTAAAAATAAAAACTTTTAGGTCCTATGTTCGCTGTTTTACTACAGAATATAGTTTTCCTGTTTCGAATCAAGATATTAAGAAGAAGGCGAATGTTCAATTTTAAATAACCTGATACCAATTTAGTAGGTTAGGTACGTGTTAGGAGGTAATAAAATTGACTTGATTATAAAACAATTTGTTCGCTTTAATAGATATCGCAAAAACTTTAATGGATTTTTTGTTTTATAAAGCCAGTAGCTTTAAGTCCGAATATTTATAGTTAGCCGTCACGGTATCCTCACTATATTTATTTATGGTTATGAAATATACCATCAACACACCTCTACCTCTTTAGGTAGGTACTATTATAGAATTTTATTACATAACAGTTGGGTTACATTGTATAATATATTGGAGATATTTTTAATAGATTAAGTTGTGCTAAAGTAACGACTGAGGGTGGTAAAAAACTATGATAACTAGGACCCACAGTTTTATTCAATCAATTAACATTCAAAACTTGTAATTTTATTTATCAATTACTAGCTGTTGCTCGGGGCTCCACCCGCGTAGAATTCTGATCCCGATCACGCTGCACTTTCTGCTTAGCCGCCCTAGGCTAGTGGCAATTCATTGGCCATTATTAGTATAGATTACACGTAGTCTTGTGGTATATGTTGTAATGAAAATTTACCCGGTAACTTAGACTATATACAAACTCTATACCTAGACGCAGTAAGGATCATTTCAACTCGGCGTAAAACAAGGTGACTCACAAAAAAAGGTATTTTCCCGCCGTTTTTGCGATGCAGGCTGTGTCTATAGGTACAGTATACGGTCTGAGCACGATAACGAACGAATTATTGTATTCATATCTTACCCCGCGTTTACACGCTGCCCATCGCATTGCTCATCGTGTTGCCAGAAGTATTCCCACGAATAATGCCCTAGCATTCACACACTCCCATCATCGCGTTGGTCCGCATTACAGTATTCGCCCTGCAACGGAGACGGACGTAAACGTATGGAGAACAACGCTGTAGCAGTGTACGCATTATGCTTTTACAGCATAGTAAATTGATTAAATAGATTAATAATAAAAACTATCACTTTCAACTACCTATACACTGTCCGTAGATGGATATAAATATTTTTAAAAGTAAATATTCGAGGAGCAATAACGAAAGTCGTGTTTTATTTAGCTTAGCGCCATCTAGCGGTCTCGTATAGTTCATCGCGCTAGTATTTGCGCAACATACGCGGCAGTACTCGCGGTATGACGAATATACCATTCACACCACGTCTCTGCCCACTTCTCTCGCCACTTCCCTCGCTTTGCCGCGAATATGTAAACGTAGCATTACACATTGTGAGGATCACAAATAAAAGTTTCTTTAAAAAAAAAGAACATATCTGGCCAAGTAAGTATGGTATTGAAGCGGTAAGAGAGAAGTCCTGTTTGGGCATTCTTGCGCGAAACTCGACGCCGCCGCCGCCGCCAGTGAACGGATGCGAGATAAAACACAAACCTTGTAGGAACTACACTTGAGTGTCAATTGTTATCCCTTTTAACTAAGTCTTAGTTCTTGTTTTGTCGTTAGCGTACCAAGAAATTATCGTATACAACAAAATAATTAAGCCAGTTTCTAACCAGTTTTCTAAATACGACTTCTCTTTCATTAACCCTAATGACCTAAATTTTAGGCCCATATTCTAGAACGACACTCAGTCCTGAATCTTGATTTATCTGAGGATAGATTGTATTATAGACTACTGTCAAATCTGTCAAACCGTCTAGAATATCTTAACATGCTAGATAAACACGAAATCTAATAGTACATTATGGTACAAGTGAGCAACGTTGGTGATTACCGCCGAGGCGCCATTGAGACCCGAGCCGCCAGGCGAGGGTCTTAAGACAGCCGAGGACGGTAATCATCATGCTCACACGTGCCATACGACGTTTTACAACACACTTGCGAATAAAATAATACTACAAATACTAAATAAACAATACTACAAATTAATTCGTTTTCCTATGCGCGCGCACTTAACAATGGCGGTCGACCATATTTAAAAAAAAATGAGGTTTGAACTTAACTTTTTTTTACTGTTTTTTTTTCTGTAAGTAAGTACTTAGAGAAAAAAAAAAGTTAAATTTGAGCGAAAATTTTGTTTATTACACAAGTATTACACGTTGAAATTATTAATTTAAATACGAAAATGCATCAAATGACCATACAATAGGCGTATTAATTTATTCGTACTATTAAACACGTTATTTTTTGTATCAAAACTTTTTTAAGAACATAGACAATTATAGACACTTCCTATAAAATTTAAAAAAGAATCTATAACTCACTTTTGTGAATAATAGTAATGAAAAAGTCACAGTTTTATAATAGGTGTCATTCCGTGCTTAATTGCGGTAAAATAATATCACTGTTATGAGCAGGTGTGTTGTAATAGTTATTTGTTATACAAGAGTGCAAAGTTGCTTTTTAACCGCGTGCTCATTTTTGATGACCGAGCAAGCGAAAGATTCTAAATTTGAATCACGAGCGTAGCGAGTGATTCACAAATTAGAATCTTGAGCGTTAGCGAGGGAATCAAAAGAGCACAAGGTGAAAAATCTTTGCAGTCGAGTGCAACACGTAACTTTTCATCCCACCTCAGCGAGGAAATAATGAAATGCTTCTCCTTCCTAGCGTTAATTCCCAGTCAGCATCCGAAGCTTTCACCTCGGAGTCCGGGGTCCACTTTACCAGTCTTAACTGCGGATTTGGCTGGACCTCGATATTTGCCGTGAAGCGACTGCCATCTGACCTCCAACCCAATGATGACATTAGGCGATATCGAAGCATTGCAGCCAGACCGTTGTTGTTGAACTTTTTAGGGCTCCAACTACCCGTAACGACTGCCATAGATGTTCGTATGGCATCCGTGACCGACGGCTTAACGTGCTCCCCAAGGCACGACCAGACCAATGCAAATACCCATTTTCATGCATAAAAAATATTTGCACTGAGCGAGGATCGAACCCGTGCCTCCTGCGTAGCGGCCGCGTTCAATACCACTACGCCATGGAGGCTGTATAATATGTGTATTAATACTAGTAATAAAATACAACAAAATAAAAATTCAACAACAATGTCAACAATATGACGTGAAAAAAATTGATGCGCGCAAAGCAAATTAAAAAAAAAGTACACCAAGGAGGTTACGAGTCTGAGTTTTTCATGAATTAAAAAAAAGTTGTATGATAAATTCGGCACCATAGAGGTAGAAGTAAATAGGTTTAATGATGTTTTGAGTCCACAAACCTAGTACACACGATGTTCTAAATTCAAATTTACTTTACCTCTCTAGAGGATAAAAACGACTTTTACGCTCAGTTATCGAAGAGCAAAAATAGTCTTTCCGAGATGGTGGGATGAAAAGAATATTTACATTACCATCTCTATAATTACACTCCTGTCCATTCAAAGATTACCTTGAAGAGAACTTGCGATAAGGCCGCCAATTTTACCTAGATTTTATGTTATAATAAAATTGGGTACCTATATTAATTTTTGTCGTACGATTTGCTTGCAATTTGATGAATTTCGCCATCTTTGAACAAGTTCTTTACAGACGTTCTCTATTCGCAGCGTAGAATCTAAGTTTTTTTGGTTCAGAGCCCCGTTTCGTTTTCCAAGAGCATAATTCACTAATATTCGTTACTAGAATAGAACATAGATTGTCAATAGGTATGGGACGTACTTTTACGACTGATAAACGTCAAAATACGTGTCATTCCTATACATTTGTAATTCTATTCTAAAAATGATTGTGGTACTTGTCTAGGCGGCACATCATCTTCATAAAATATTAATCGAATGCAGTAACGGCTTAACGGCTCCTCCCTCACAGAATAAATAAATTAATTTTTGCAAAAAAGTTTAACCGACTTCAAGAAACGAAAAAGAGGCACTGAAAAGCGAAAAATAACTTAATTTACAGACTTACTGATTTATCAGAAGTCGGTGCTTAGCCCAAGAGGCCATATTTCAATTGATTGCTTCATAGTAGTTCAGACACACACAACAAACAAAGTTGGCTGGCACCGACTTCTAATAAATCAGTAAATCTGTAAATTAAGTTATTTTTCGCTTTTCAGTGCCTCTTTTTCGTTTCTTGAAGTCGGTTAAACGGTTTCTCTTTTTAGTGAGTTTGTACAGTCTCACGACTTTACATCGCATGTATAGTGACTGACTGTACATGCGCTGCTGACGCTGCACTACAGACCGAACCGGCGACTGAAATTAATATGGGACTATCTCAAAAGTATACCAAAGCGAATACAAAAATAATTTTTAAAATCAATGCATATTCACCGGAATTGTATAGCTGAATATTCTGAACACTTCTGCGTACCCCTTCAAAGGACTCAGGCGTAATGTGTAATGGCAGAAACATTGCAATAATATGCGATTGCAGCAATCGCGGCTGATTTCCTGGTACTTCTTGAAGAGTTCCTTGGTCTAATCTCGGAAACCCATCATCAGATCTTTACGAAATTTAAATGGGACCACTTCTGAATAATCTACTTACGAACTGAAAAAGAATTTTCAAAATCCGTCTAGAATTGGCTTCACAATCGCGTAACAAACATACAAAAAAAAAATAGTGTACGTATTGAGAACCTCCTTTTTTGAAGTCGGTTAAAAAGTTACTTTTGTTTCTCAGAGTTTATTCACCATAATGAGCGTCTTAATCCAGCACCTCGTCGTTGGTAGCAACTTATTTTAAATCAGAGTGGTATAATTCAGCTGAAATATAGGTCAAAAACCTACATTAGGTAGGTACCTAGGTATACCTCTTTTAACGAAATTAAAAGTTATAAGTCTAAAAAGTCACTAATGACCAATTCTTGTAACCCTAATTACAAAAAAGGTCGAATTTAATGCCCATACACAAAGTGAGTCATGTATTCAGTACAGCATTAAAATGATAAAAAAATAATGGTTGACATTCCTCCGACCTACGAATTACAATGTCATTGAAGCTAAAACTAAATGAATACAATAATAAACTTTTGTCTGCAATAGGGACACAATTAGTTATAAGTACAATAGATTAGCTTGTTAAAGTCTGGAAGATTCAAGGGCATGGAAAAATAGTTGTGATGACTAGACGTCCAAGCAATGCTATCCGATAAACGACAGTCAGTCCTGTTCAAGGATGGGTGACCATTCTTAAAGGCGGCCACCCACTTACAGTCCGCCTGCAGTTTTTCGTCTGTCCGGCGGCCTGCAGTCCTTATGTCATCAATGTCATCATAATTTTATTACCTCAGACTAAAATAATAACATTATTTTATTCTTTTAGTCTGATGTTATTACGTATAAAATGCCGACGGCCATAGACTGTCCGGCCTTTAACTGTCTTTGCTGACCGGAATCGTCAAGCGGCCACACACATAATAATATTATCCGTCAGTCCAAAATCGTATACGAAACTGTAAGTGTGTGGGCTATTGCGATGAACTGACAGACCGATATCATCCGGTTGTCGTTAGATAAACTGTAAGTGTGTGGCCGCCTTAACACATTGAAATCTCGGTTGTCAATCTGTGGCATTTGTTATAGGTAGTTGGAGCCCTAAAACGTCTAACAATCTGATCTAACTACAGAACATAATATTTCGCCAGTTGGTTCAGACAGATGGCCGTCGTAGCCGATCCCATCTGAGTTGGGACAAGGCTCGAAGGATGATATCTTTAGCAACTATTCGGCGAAAGCTGAACCACGCTAAGTGGTAGAGCTACTCTAGATAGGGGCGCGAGTTCAAGAGAAACAGAATATTTTGTAAGGCGTCAAGAAAGTTGGCGCGCATCTGTTACGATTCGGTTCCTCGGGTCTGGTCATCAGGTCCAAATCTCACCTGCTAGCCGGTACTTGCTTGCTGATTAAGGGACAATGCTCCTAGGCAGGTTTCCCTCTCTTTGTTGGGGGGTCAGACGACAGTCGCTCCCATAATAACCGTATAACCTAAATCAAATCACCACCCCAGTCTGCGAGGTGACTTCGAATGTAACCGAGAACAGTGGCATTATCATTTTCTTACAGAATATTCATCTATTCTGTGAAAAATGATTTTTTCTATTGTCATGCGAGTGAAACCAAATGTTACAGTGCCGAAAAAGTAAAATTAGAAGAAAATAATAACAAAACATCTGTGCAACCAAAAGGATGACGCTCAATTTTAAAAACCTAAATGCTAAATGTCAATTATATTGATGCCATTTGTTGAGCAATGTTATCAAGTGCAACACACGGTCGACTCGTGCGACATGCGGCCACATCGACAAAGTACAGTGACGTAGCACCAATGCATCAGTCAGACGGTGACCGTTGTCCTTGCGGCGACACGTGACACTTCGTCACTCGTCACCGCACCGAGCACCGACACAATACATCTAATCATTACTACTTCTGATTAGTCCCTACTACATATAAACGTTTATGGATCTACAAATTTATTTTTCTGAATATATTTTTTTTTTTTTTTTTTTTTTTTATATAGGACACGTCAATTTGACTTCGCCTCGCCTGATGGTAAGCTGAAGGCAAAGTCTCTGAAAAGAGGGCCACCATTACAACACGTACCATGTTACAATGGTGGCACTCAGCTTGACGGCCTCATCAGATGCTTTTTCACGCCCCGCTTAAAGGACCCGGGACTATAGGAGGAAGGAAACACGTGAGCTGGCAAGGAATTCCAAGTCTTAATTGTGCGGCAGAGGAAGGAGTCGCCGAATCGCTTGGTTCTTGATGGAATATTCTGCACCGTATGCGGGTGGCATCTAAGTCCTGCACGTGTTGTCCTATATAGGAAAGGAGAGGGTGGGATTACTTGGAAGAGCTCATCAGAACATTCACCATGGTAGAGACGGTAAAAAACCGCCAAAGATGCCACATCTCTACGCAACTGCAAAGGCTCGAGGGTGTTAGTGACCTCAGGATTCCCAATAATGCGGACCGCACGTCGCTGCAACCTGTCGAGAGCATCTAGTAAGTACTTTGCGGAGCCATCCCAGAGATGCGAGCAGTATTCCACGCAAGAGCGAATTTGTGTCTTGTAGAGAAGACACCGCTGCTCCGGCGTGAAAAAACGTCTCACTTTGTTCAGGACTCCGAGTTTACGTGAGGCTGTTTTGATGATACTCTCGATGTAGTTTTTGTTGTTCAGTTTGCAGCGAACATCCATACCCAGGATATTGAGATTGTCCTGTAGTGGCAGTGGCGTGCTCTGAAGAGTTGGAAGGGGAAGGAAAGAAGATACCTTTGCTGTAAACGCGCATGCCTGCGTCTTCTTGGCATTGAACTCAACCAGGTTTTCAGAGCCCCATTGTGAAACGAGGCTCAGGATCCGGTCAAGTTCACTGACGAGAAGCTGCCTCCTTTCCGCGATATCAGACTGCTTGGCCGCAGGATGTCCGTGATAACTCCCGTGTAAGGTGCTATCGTCTGCATAGCAATGAATGCTGCCAGTGGACAGCATGTCGTTGATATGCAGAAGAAAGAGAGTGGGTGATAAGACGGACCCCTGCGGCACGCCAGCATTTACCTGCAGGAACTCCGAAGTTCGACCATCACAGAGGACGCGAATACGGCGCCCCTGCAGGAAGCTAGCCACCCAGTCGCACAGTCCGGAAGGCAGACCAAAGGCTGGTAACTTGGAAAGAAGCGACTTGTGCCAGACTCTATCGAAAGCTTTGGCGATGTCAAGACTAATTGCCAATGACTCGCCATGCTTGTCCATAGCCTCACCCCAAAGATGGGTAATGTACGCCAGAAGATCACCCGTTGACCGCTTCGGTCTGAATCCGTATTGCCGGTCATTGATTAAGGAATGATCCTCTAGGTGACGCATGAGCTGTTTGTTAATTATGTGCTCTAGCACTTTGCACAGCACTGAGGTGACGGCTATGGGCCGATAGTTGCCTGGGTCCGAGCGATCCCCCTTCTTGGGGATCGGCTGCACATTCGCCTCCTTCCAAGCCGATGGCACTGTACCCGAGATGTATGACATCCGGTACAACCGCGTCAGCACTGGAGACAACTCCGCTGCACATTTTTGAAGAACCACCGCTGGAATACCGTCCGGTCCGCTGGCTTTCCGGACATCGAGTGACTGCAGCACAGCACGGACATCGCGCTGCCTGATACGGATTTCAGGCATTGCGTGGTCACAGGTGGGCATTGTCAGTGGCTGCTTACCGCAATCATCGATTCGGGAGTTGGCCGCAAAGAGATTGACCAGCAAATTTGCTTTCTCTTGCGGCTCATGGGCCAGGGATCCATCAGGGTTGCGCAACGGGGGCAGCGAAGGCTGGCAGAAGTTGGCTTGCACGGCTTTGGCCAGTCGCCAGTAGCCACGGCTGCCCGTGGGATGCGCCACTAGCTCTTGACCAAGCCGCGCTATGCGCTGGGCATCCGCCCTGACGTAAGCCCTCCTGCAGACCTTTGTGGCTTTATTGTACGCCGCCTTGAAGTGGCCCACGTTGGGATCGCGCGTGGCGCGCGCCCTTACCCAGGCGCGGTACGCAGACTGTTTTTGATCAACAGCCTCCGCGCACTCGCGGCCGAACCAAGGGCGCGCTCCGCGGACACCGGTGACATCAGTGTATGGTATATAGTATTCCATACCTAGACTGATCTCACCGGCGACAGCAGTAGCACTATCCGAGGGGTTCTTACTTTCAAAGCAGCGTGCAACCCACGGGATGGACGCATAATACTCACGCATCCCATCCCAGTCCGCTGACGAGTAGTGCCAGAGACGCCGCTTCCCCTGCTCGGGTCGTGGGGGCGCTATGATTGGCACCTTGGAACAGACCAGGCAATGGTCGGAGTTGCCTAAGGCGGCACGCACCGAAACATTGTACTGGTCTGGGTGACTCGTCAGCAGAAGGTCCAGAAGAGAGTGTGCTAGGCCCGACCTTCTTGGTATCCTAGTGGCCTCGTGTACCAATTGTGTCAGGCCATGCGCCAGAGCGAATGCGTGAGCGGCTCTTCCCGCATGGTCAGTTTTGGCGGAGCCCAACCAGATCTCGTGGTGGGCGTTAAAATCCCCCAAAAATACCAGTTCTGCGTTCGGAAACCGCTCCTGCGCATCATCTGCTGCCTGACTCAGATATTCAAAGAGTCGAGTTGTCTCGGTATCTCCTGTATGGGAACGGTAGAGGCACACATAGATTTGACTCGTAGAGCCATGGTCTACGTGTACCCATAGGGTGGAAAAGGATGGGTCCTCTAGGCAGCGCAGACGGCGACAACAAACATCCGCCCTAACAAACACGCACACCCCGGCCTTTGCATGGAAATTTTCCTCAATAACATAGCCGGGGTAAAGTAAGTACGACGTGTCGTCGGGGCGGCGTATTTGCGTCTCCGTCAGAAAAAGCATGGCTGGTTTCGCCGTCTCGAGGTGTTGGTGGACGGCGTTGAGGTTTGCATGGAGCCCACAGATGTTAGTGGACTCCACCTCAAAAAGCGAGCTTGCGGGAGGGAATAGCGCCGCTGTGCATCCATGTTTTTTATTTTGCGCTGCCATGATGTAAAGGAAAGGAGAGGGCGTGAAAAAGAGGTGATTGTCGTCGCAGCACCGCATGACAAAGCGCGGGATATTGGTTTCGTCTATTAATGTGAGGCATGGCGAGAGCCGACACGCCGAACGGAAGGGCCCCCGTACCCCCCCGAATATGGTCGCCGGGCTCCCGCATCCGGTCACCAACCGGCACGACGAGCCATATCGGGATTATGCGCGGCCTGGTGAGGCAGCCTCCCGGGGTGGTTAGCCCCAGTTGGGCCCCTGTACTATGCCGCGGGCGGCCAGCGGCACCACCGTTTCTACGGGTCTCCCTGCCCGGCGTGTCGCCCCGCGCCATCCCCACTAGACTCCGCCAAGACCCACTGGTCCCACTAGTGCTGCGTCCACGATCACCTCAGCCCGGCTATGCACCTGCTGAACCCTGAACGCAATCCAACCGAAATTGGATTACTATTTAAGGGCTTTTCGCAAAGTGCACGGTGGTACCTACCCGGTCGGAGTTAGTGACAATTTTGTGTCATCAAATTCCTACCACCAGTAAAGTGTAGTTTATCCTTTTTAGGATAATGATGCTAAATACCTACCCTGCACAAAGATACCTACAATATTTAATAGGAACTTCAATTTATGGAAAATATTTCAGCAGTTTTTCATCCTTTTACTGCTTACTGCTCTCGATTACATCAAAGAATTTGTGTTGTCAACTAGCGTGTTGTGCAACATGGGGAAATTTGCACGGGTTTGTACATAAAAAATAGGCTAGGGGGATTAACGACGAGTTCCATAACGAGGGTGCTTCTGCCGAAAGCGCAGTCTTTTTTAGCTCTACGTCTATTTTTGAGGGGCTTATTACAGTCATAAATTGTGAGTATCGGTTTACTTGAATTTTAGAAAATATCTGTTCGCAATTGCCCTATTGATAATATGTAGAGTCAGTGCTGTAAATAAAGGAGAGTGGGCCCCGGGCACTGAGGAGTAGGCCTAGAATAGAACGGGGGTCCAAATCCTAGATCATGATGAGTGCTGTAAGGGCTTTAGAGACCAATGACTGTTTAATACACATTGAATAGGTATGTAATGATTTATAAGAATTCTTAGATATGTCGTAGCAATGGATATCTAGAAACTAAATTTTGTCAACTAAAATAAGTTTTTTTTATATAGGTACCTACTTATCATATAGATTTACATATTTCAAAATATTTTTATAATTAAAAATACACACACAGACAAGAGGTATTATTCAAATTGTAATCGTAAATCGTAATTACCTACGTATGTTGGATTTTAATATGATTAACTTTTTGAATGATTGACAACATTAAGATATAATTTGATTAACCTTGAAAATATTATCAAAAAAAAGAGCTACTCTGTTGTCATTTTGAGCATCAGGCTGCAACGCCGACTCACCGTCGTCGTCGTCAACGCGGCGACGACGCGCCGTGCGGAGGTCGAGCGGGTCGCCGCGGGCGCGAGGGCGCATCGCTTGCAGCGCCCCCTGTGCCCTTGCCGACGTGCGGTGCATGCACCCTGTCGCAGGTAGCGCAGGTAATAAAGAAGTACAACTTTGTATACCTACGTTAATAAATATTATTTTACCTAGTAGTCATTTATTTTGAATAACTAGAACTTTCAAAAGGTTGGTTGTTGACGTAAAATAGTCGACTTATATAAAGTAATAATATATCTATTCTCTGATGAAATTTATCAGAATAATGAGTAGGGATCTATGGACAAATTGTTCAAATCGAAACAATGTGATGTTTGGTAAAGGTATTTTTCAATTTCATACCATCATCGGTGACGAGGACAGCCTCCGTGGCGTAGCGGTAGTGAACGCGGCCGCTACGCAGGAGACGCGGGTTCGATCCCCGCTCAGTGCAAATATTTGTGTTTATGAAATATGGGTATTTGCAATGGTCTGGTCGTGCCGCGGAGAGCACGTTAAGCCGTCGGTCCCGGTTGCCATAAGAACATCTATGGCATCTATCGTTACGGGTAGTTGGAGCCCTAAGAAATCCAAAAAAAACGGTCTAGCTGCAAAGCTTCGATATCGCCTAAAGTTACCATTGGGTCGTGGAGGTCAGATGGCAATCGCTTCACGGAAAATATCGAGGTCTAGCCAAATCCGTAGTCAAGACTGGTAAAGCGGACCCCAGACTCCGAGCTGAAAAGCTTCGGATGCGACTGGGAATTAACGCTAGGGTGAAGAAGAAGATCGGTGACGAGTCTCCCTCCTACCCTCTAGCTAGACACTGGCCGTTCTGTTGCTATCACCACGCCATTGTGATTTATTCTTTGTGGCTTTGGAGAGCCACCTAACCAACCAACACATTCCCAGCGTGGATTACGAGTTGGGCCTAGAATATACTCGTAGTTTAAAATGTGCTAGGAAAATAAACAAAATGTGAACCCACCTGACCCTTCACCATTTTCTGAATATGGCATTATGGCAGAGAATAAAGATCCATGACAAAACTGAATCACACAAAATGTAGGTCTTTAAAGTTTCAATAAAAATGCTGTTAACCGATAAAACCACTTCCAATCTTGTTAACATTAACATTACACAGTCACTACTTGCTTTAAAATTAAATCACACATCACTCCGATCCGACCTGCCCCTCTAGACAAGAGGCAATTCGTTGCTCGGCGTATGATGGAATAGAATGACAAATGTATAGGATTTGACGTTTTTGACATTCGTTGACACCTGTCATATACGTCAAATCCCATACATTTCGCATCCTATTTCATCATACGCCGAGCAACGAATTGCCACTTGTCTAGAGGGGCTGATGACTTAGTTTAATTTCTAAAACGATTACATTGTTGATTTAAGTAGGTTTTTCCTCGTAGACGCTCTAAAAGGACATTGAATCATAATCACGTTTTCATGAGGACGTATACATAAAAAATGTAAGTTGTCCTACTGAGTTTCCTGCCACGTGGCCTTGCATCGGCCCCTACCCTGCACCTCCGTTCCATCTCCCCTCTCGGCCCCAACACAAGCGCACCGTGATGCTGCATTTTAATAATGTTTTTGACTTACATGTCCAGTCGGGACGGAAAACTCTTGTTTTTCTTTTTTTATTAAGTTCGACATTGCTTTGATCTTGTTCGAAAACATCAGCGTATGAAATCATTGATATTGGCAGTTTAATATTAAATGCCGCCTACACAGTTTAAAACTTTCAATACTGAATATTTCGTATTGATTAATGGAATTTTCCCTTGCTACCTGTCAGCATCAGACTCGACTGTCTGTTACAACTCTGTTTTTTGTATCTTATTGTGATTCTTTAGTCTAAAGTTTGAATTTCATTTATTTCTTTGTGCTCGAAACATATACCTACCGTATGATACCTTGTAAACGATTTTACAAAAATCATTTACAACACACCTGCTCATAACAGTGATATTATTTTACCGCAATTAAGCACGGAATGACACCTATTATAAAACTGTGACATTTCATTGCTATTACTCACAAAAGTGAGTTATAGATTCTTTTTTAAATTTTATAGGAAGTGTCTATAATTGTCTATGTTCTTAAAAAAGTTTTGATACAAAAAATAACGTGTTTAATAGTACGAATAAATTAATACGCCTATTGTATGGTCATTTGATGCATTTTCGTATTTAAATAAATAATTTCAACTTGTAATACTTGTGTAATAAACAAAATTTTCGCTCAAATTTAACTTTTTTTTTTCTCTAAGTACAGAAAAAAAAAACAGAGTAAAAAAAAGTTAAGTTCAAACCTCATTTTTTTTTAAATATGGTCGACCGCCATTGTTAAATGCGCGCGCATAGGAAAACGAATTAATTTGTAGTATTGTTTATTTAGTATTTGTAGTATTATTTTATTCGCAAGTGTGTTGTAAAACGTCGTATGGCACGTGTGAGCATGATGATTACCGTCCTCGGCTGTCTTAAGACCCTCGCCTAGCGGCTCGGGTCTCAATGGCGCCTCGGCGGTAATCACCAACGTTGCTCACTTGTACCATAATGTACTATAATATATAGTGTTACATACCTACTAAAGGATAATCAAAGACGAATCCTTTTTTTTTCACGCCCCAATCATGTGAAGCAACTGCTATTAAATCAGGAATCCTTATTCGAGATTTATCGTGAAATAACAAGATAACGATAAAACATATTTCTATGCAAATTAGATTTTTAATTATGAATCTAAACAATCTAACTTGTATTTCTCTACTTAATCTCTGAACTTTTTATGTACCTAGGTACTGTATTCAATTATGCATCTGACAACCCCAATTAGAGTAGAACTATTTAAGTACATTGAACAAAAGGTAATGCTGAATTTGTTGGAGCATTTGGAGGAACAATATATAAGTTTTAATATTTTAGCGGATGGATTGACGACCTGAAAAAGGTAGCTGGGATATTAATCTAGATGCGGAAGGCAAAAGACCAGATCGGGAGGATCGAGTGATGTGGAGTAAATTGGTGAAGGTCTGTGTGGTCTTTGATGAATTGACTGACCCTACTCATACTATAAATATGAAACTTTGTAAAGATGTTTGAATTTGGATAGCGATGACGTCGTAATACATCATGGATCATTATGTACTGGACGCTTACTAACGCGAGTGAACGAGCCTGTACCTCTTTTAGGATGACTTTCATTAGTGAAAACCTATTTACCTAACTAAATTGACTTTTCCTGTTTTAATTTGAAAGTAATTCAGTAAAATATGCTAACGCAGTTAAATTGATTTTCAAAAACATTTTTATATAGGCCTGTAAATTCCGGCAAGCTCAAAAGGCGTCGAAATTTAAGTGCGCAGGGGCACGTGCGGCGCGCACCATACGCGTGGCAAACACAGCACGTCCTGTAAATCGATGTCAATGCCTTCTTTAACCCTCGCTTCATGAATTTAATTCACGATAAGTAACAACACTTGTATGCACCGGTGCACAATACCTATTCAGATTTATTGAAGAGCTGAATCGGTAATCGACTATCTGTCCGGTCGGTAACCCTTTATTATTAATACTCTGTCAACGAGTATATTTTACAGATAAGAAAGACCGACCACAAAGGAATCCCACGTTTTTGAATCAGCGGCGTTACTCTGTTTGCAATCGAGTTTTAATCACATCCGTAACATGGATAGTCAGTGGATTTCAATTGTTAACATAAAACGAAAACTTACCTACGTAAAACTTGATAAACTTAATCTGCTGCTCATTATTTTTGACAAGAAGCAACTGTCGTCTGGCTAGAAGGTTTGCTCCTATCTCGAAGATATTGGTAGGACCATGTACACCATAGTTGTATATGTATACCTACTATTGTACTATGGTTTCTTTGAAACCTGTACCTGTATATTTTACCGTGGAAAACATAGTAGATATTATTATGTACATCAGGTACCTATACAGTGATTTCAAAATACAAGTTCCCAGTTTCTGCGAGCGTACCAAATACCCAATAATCAAGGAACTAGGAAGTTACCGTGCATTTTTCGGTAGGTATGCGTACGAGTATAGTTAATATGTTACAAAAATAGAATACCTACTTTGAAATGTAAAGCTACATTCATTACTTAACGTTTTATAAAAATACTAGCTGTCCCGGCGTACTTTCTACGCATTTTTTCGTACCGCCATATTTTCTGATCCCGTTCCCGCTGCATATTATTATCTCTAAATTTATCAGTGTTTCTCTACAATATTATGCATGTATTATACATAATTATAAACCTTCCTCTTGAATCACTCTATTTATTGAAAAAAACCGCTTCAAAATCCGTTGCGCAGTTTTGAAGATTTAAGCATAAGTACAGTCAGAGTTCATAAGTGCATTAGTACAACAAGG
Organism: Eilema depressum; assembly: GCA_914767945.1. Taxonomy (NCBI): domain Eukaryota; kingdom Metazoa; phylum Arthropoda; class Insecta; order Lepidoptera; family Erebidae; genus Eilema; species Eilema depressum. The sequence continues at coordinate 12,015,775 of OU612025.1, read as the reverse complement.
CTCAAAATGGTGTGGTGTGCGGCCGCGCGCCGGCCCGGTTTTGTGTATACATATGTGTGTGTGTGTGTCATTAGATACTAATACAGTAATTTACCAACTTAGTAAATTGACTGATAGCTAAGTGGGTTAAGCAAGATACTATTGATTCACAATCATAAATAAATAAATGAATAAATAAATAAATAAATAAATTAATTAAAAAAAAAAAAGAAATTATCGATAATATTCCTACGGAAGAACAATTTATGTGTGTGTGTAAATTGTCTTAAAAGAAAACCTTGACGCTATAGTTACGTAGGATTCCTACTGCACTTTTGAACTCGACTGTACATAGGGACGGACAGACAGCGACAGCGACTTTGTTTTATAATAATATGTAGTGATAAATATCATACAATCATCCGAATCATCGCAGACCTTTAGAAGGTCACATTTTATTAAAATAAACTAAACTATTTTGTATTGTACCTATTTGATATTTCTTTAGGCATTATAACAACAGCATATACCTATATAAAACTAGTATTTTTTGCACAGATTATGACAAGTAGGGACACTTACAATAGAAAAAACTCAAGCTTATATTTTATTTATGTACTAGCCTTCCGCCCGCGGCTCCGCCCGCGTGCATCTCGGTTAACGCGAACTTTGCTCATATCTTCGGTTTTACTTAACCGATTGCGATCAAATAAACGTAAGATTTTAAGTCTGAGTAAGCCCTTTCTAACAAAAAAAACCGCATCAAAATCCATCCAGTAGTTTTTGCGTTCATCGCGGACAAACAGACAGGAAATTCAATAAATTCATTTTTAACAAAAAAGTTTAACCGACTTCAAGAAACGAAAAAGAGGCACTGAAAAGCGAAAAACAACTTAATTTACAGACTTACTGATTTATTAGAAGTCGGTACCTAGCCCAAGAGAGGCCATATTTCAATTGAATGCATCATAGTAGTTCAGACACAACAAACAGAGTTGGCTGGCACCGACTTCTAATAAATCAGTAAGTCTGTAAATTAAGTTATTTTTCGCTTTTCAGTGCCTCTTTTTCGTTTCTTGAAGTCGGTTAAACTTTTTTGTTAAAAATGAATTTATTTTTCTCTTTTTAGTGTGTTTGTACAGTCTAACGACTGTACATCGCATGTATAGTGACCTGACTGTACATGCGCTGCTGACGCTGCAATACAGATCGAACGGGCCACGCTACAAAAAAAATATTAAATCATTATTCAAAAAGAATTTTTAAAATCAATGCATATATATCTACACCGGAAATATAGCTGAATATTCTAAACACTTCTACGTACCCCTTCAAAGGACTCAGGCGTGATTTTATGATGTGTAATGGCAGAAACATTGCAATAATATGCCATTGCAGAAATCGCGGCTGATTTCCTGGTACTTTTTGAAGAGTTCCTTGGTCTAATCTCGGAAACCCATCATCAGATCTTTACGAAATTAAAATGGGACCACTTCGGAATAATCTACTTACGAACATAAGAAGAATTTTCAAAATCCGTCTAGAATTGGCTTCACAATCGCGTAACAAACATACAAAAAAATAAAAAAAATTGGGTACGAATTGAGAACCTCCTTTTTTGAAGTCGGTTAAAAAATATATTTTCGTATTCAGTATCGTTAACATATCTACCTTAACCAAAGTATTTTTTTTTTAAATATCTCCAATGTACAGACACGACCGCTTTACAATTATATAATAGTATTTATTTATTATGTATCTATTTATATATTTATAGTGAAACTTTTTGTCATAAGTACATATTGAACCTTTAATGATGTTAGACTATTTTTGTGCTATTAAATCGTTTCCTTGTTCCAAGTTGAACTTCAAGTCAAGATTTTCTCTAGCTTTTTCTGTCTGCGCCAATATTTCTTGAGACTTCTGCCTTAAGTTTTGAATTTTGTCAAAAGATGATTGCGGCATAATACTTTTTAGTTCAATTAGCGCTTCTTGGGATTTTTTAATATCAGCCATATCCTCTGAATTTGTGGCATTATCTATTGAATCTGTACTATTAATAGAAGAATTCAGCTGTTCATCTAATGCTTTAAAAGTATCAGTCAAGTTTCTTAAGACTTCAGTTTTTATCTCTTCAATTTTAATTTGTGTTAACTCATCTATAATTTTTAAATTGTTATGACCATGTTCCCTCTTAGTTTTTATTTGAGGTCCAATAGTACTTGTAAGAACTAAATCTGAAAATAAAAATACATTTACCAAAATTTTGTAATTGACTAAGCTTCCAATGTCATTTTTACTCGTGAGACATGTAACACAGAGGAATGTAACATTGATACAGAAAGACGGTAAAATATGTATGTCCTCATTTAGTCCTTGAATATACCTATAACATGTTTGAAATAACATTTATTTTCAAAATTTTATCAATTATTAACTATACTGTTTGTTAACTATATCCAGAAATGAATTATTATGAGCTGATTGCTAGTATATATCTAGAGACCCCCGCCGCCGCCGTCCAGCCGTTAATCAAATTAGAAAGTAGCATACGTACTCGAAAAAGCGTATAAGTCTAGGTTACAATTCAATAGATTCGTAATTTTTTCAGTTATTTTAATTTCCGTGGGTGATAACATTTGGGGCCCCACATGCCTCATCAAGGCTCAAATCAACAGCTGTTGATTGTCGAAGGAGGTTTAGGTTTACCTTTCGGGGTCGGGAAGTCAGACAGCAATACACTTGCATAAAGGCCGTATGAGTTAAATAAAAAAGAAGTAAGCGGACCCCGAGCTCCGGGACTAATGCCTTAGATGCAACCGAGGATAACGCTAAGATAATGAGCATACATACATACAATTAACACCAACACCTACATTTCACCAATCATTGTATACCTAATTGTAATTGTATAATGAATAATAGTTGTTAGCCTATTGCCGTTTGCTAAGTAGGTACTCTTGTGTAGACTCGAGTCATGCACCTGAGGCCGAGTCTAGGCTGTAGGTATACCTATATCTGTCTGATGTTAAACATGATGAGCATTATAATCTTAAAATTAATACGCACTACCTCTATCCCTTTTGTAGTTACTTTTCACACAACGTCGGCCATACTTATGCACATCTTCTTCTAGTCCATCTAGTAACTGTCCGATCCTTTCTAAATTGTTCTTTGTATCATTTAATGTTTGGGTGATGTTATACTCGTTCAAATGTTCTTTGAAATGTATAAAATCATCTTGCAATTTGAGAGTATCGTACATAACGCCTTTATGCTGTCTCATTGCAATATCTTTTAGCTTTTTTTTCTGAGATTCTACAGAGGCAGAGTAATTATTATCTCTATCTTCAATGAAAATTAATAACTCTTTGATGTATTCATCTCGAAAGTTAATAAGATGTTTAGTGATTTCATTGTGAAATTCTTTTAAATGCCCGCAAATTTTGGATGGAGGTCCGGCCTTTTGTCCGGCATTTTGTCTGTGTTTCAATCCTGTAAGAAAATACTATGATAAAATCCTCTTGTTGAAACTCTCCTCTGAATATTATCAAATGAGAACATGAGAATTTAGTCTTAAAATGAGAATTCAGAGGCATTCGTGCTACACATTAACAATACACGCGTAGCTCTAAGTAATCGATCTCTTTGGTAAGTTCAATATCAGGTTGTTAGTTATACTAACACACACACAATTTTTTTTTCCATATTTTTATAATAACCTAACACGATAGTAAACGAGACTTGGTTTCCACCAGTGCTATGCTATGTGGATCAATGAATATTATGATTGGTGGATATCAAACGCATCCATAGGAACATAGCATGGCAAATCTCTGGTGGAAACTTTGGAAAGGCAGCCTAACCTAGCCAAGAAATACAAAAATAATAAATAATAAATCTTTAAAAAATCCACTAAAAGTTAGTTTAATTATAATGTAAAAGTATGCAGGCAATTTAAACAACAAGGATACTAAAACTTAATACTGATTAGGACAAAATCTGAGATTACAATGATATATAAAATAATAATGCAATCCATAAAAAGCAACACGCATTAATACGTTCACTCAATTTCATATATTTAGCTTGTACGTTATAGTCTTTAGTTAAACAAGTTTTTCAGTGGGTGTGCGTGCGAATTAAACAATAATAAATTCATTTTAACAAAAAAGTTTAACCGACTTCAAGAAACGAAAAGAGGCACTGACAAGCGAAAAATAACTTAATTTACAGACTTATTGATTTATTAGAAGTCGGTGCCTAGCCCAAGAGAGGCCATATTTCAATTGATTGCATCATAGTAGTTCAGACACAACAAACAAAGTTGGCTGGCACCGACTTCTAATAAATCAATAAGTCTGTAAATTAAGTTATTTTTCGCTTGTCAGTGCCTCTTTTTCGTTTCTTGAAGTCGGTTAAACTTTTTTGTTAAAATGAATTTATTTTTCTCTTTTTAGTCGGTACCTAGCCCAAAAGAGCCCATATTTCAATTGATTGCATCATAGTAGTTCAGACACAACAAACAAAGTTGGCTGGCACCGACTTCTAATAAATCAATAAGTCTGTAAATTAAGTTATTTTTCGCTTGTCAGTGCCTCTTTTTCGTTTCTTGAAGTCGGTTAAACTTTTTTGTTAAAATGAATTTATTTTTCTCTTTTTAGTCGGTACCTAGCCCAAAAGAGGCCATATTTCAATTGGTTGCATCATAGTAGTTCAGACACAACAAACAAAGTTGGCTGGCACCGACTTCTCATAAATCAGTAAGTCTGTAAATTAAGTTATTTTTCGCTTTTCAGTGCCTCTTTTTCGTTTCTTGAAGTCGGTTAAACTTTTTTGTTAAAATGAATTTATTTTTCTCTTTTTAGTCGGTACCTAGCCCAAGAGAGGCCATATTTCAATTGATTGCATCATAGTAGTTCAGACACAACAAACAAAGTTGGCTAGCACCGACTTCTAATAAATCAGTAAGTCTGTAAATTAAGTTATTTTTCGATTTTCAGTGCCTCTTGAAGTCGGTTAAACTTTTTTTGTTAAAAATGAATTTATTTTTCTCTTTTTAGTAAGTTTGTACAGTCTCACGACTGTACATCGCATGTATAGGGACCTGACTGTACATGCGCTCCTGACGCTGCAATACAGATCGAACCGGCCACGCAATAAAAAAAAATATTAAATCATTATTCAAAAAGAATTTTTAAAATCAATGCATATACACCGGAAATATAGCTGAATATTCTGAACACTTCTGCATACCCCTTCAAAGGACTCAGGCGTGATGTTATGATGTGAAATGGCACAAACATTACAATAATATGCCATTGCAGCAATCGCGGCTGATTTCCTGGTACTTTTTGAAGAGTTCCTTGGTCTAATCTCGGAAACCCATTATCAGATCTTTACGAAATTTAAATGGAATAATCTACTTACGAACACAAAAATAATTTTCAAAATCCGTCTAAAATTGGCTTCACAATCGCGTAACAAACATACAAAAAAATTAAAAAAATTGGGTACGAATTGAGAACCTCCTTTTTTGAAGTCGGTTAAAAAAACTAGCATGCATCGCATGATATGTTATGATTAGTTAAAATTTCAAATTAACTATTAGTAACTATAAAATTACTGTTATAGAATTTATGGTTTTTGTTCTAGCGTAAGTAAGCTTTTAAACAAACTGTATGTATCGCATGATATGTACTGATTAGTTAAAGTTTTAGGTATAGGTATATCATGAAATTATTGCTTTAGAATTTAATATTTCAGTTGCATAATAAAGGCAGGTAAAATAATTAAAATAAGATAATAATAAAGATGAATACTACGGTTACTTTCGATTATTACGGTGACAAATCCTTCACTTGACTATAGATTTTATTGGCAGTTAGTTGATGATCAACCTAAACCTTTAGATAGCTATAATATTTACTATAAATTTGAAAAGCATATTGAGTTAAGCTCGCCTTTGTACATATTTCTTGTAATTTTCTTTATGTATGACTTCTGTACTATATGTGCAATAAAGAATTAAGAAGAAGAAGAAGCATTTTGCAAGTACGAGATCAGTTTAAAACATGTTGTAGAATCCATAGTAAAGAATTATTACTTCTTTGACACAAATTTTTAAAAAAAGGTTAATGAACATACAAAATTAATTATATTCCACTTACTTCTCGTCAATTTTAGATTTCCTGCATTACTCTGACATATTGCTTCATAAGCATTCATCACGGTCCAAAAATTTTGCAAACGATTATTGAGCTCTGATAATCTTTGTTCTTCGACGGCATTACCTTCCTTTATCTTGGCCGCAATCTGTTTCACTATCGGCTCTAACCTTATTCGCTCATCTTCCATCTTCTTCAGGATATGTTTCAAATGTTTTGGTTGTTCTTCAATTTTCTCTTTATATTTATTTAACTCTTCTACGTATTTACTGCTCACATCGACTGCTTTCTGGTAATAACCCTCAACCAGGCTCTCTTTAACCTTAATAGTCTGTTTTGCAATATAATCAATCATTATTGTTATATCATTTATGCTCATTAGACTCAGGCCTTCTGGACATCCTGATGAGATAATTATAAATTTTAGTATTTACAGACTTTAACGTAATCACCAACTCATATTTCACTAACGATAGGGTTAAGGGAAATTAAGTCATATTGCCACGTTTTACATAACGAATACGTTGGTCCGTAAAAGATGGAATCCTTTTGAACCTTGTCAGTCTTGTCACCCAGAAATAATATTGAATTAGTTAATTGTTTTTTTTACCTTTAAAAGTAAAATCTGGATTTCCTATAGTGGTAGATTGAGTTGCACTAGATTCAGTTGCAATATTAAATAAATTTGGAAGGTCTTCCTCACATGGATGAAACCCAAAAATGTCACACAAAGTTAATGAAAACGTTGTTGAATATTGTAAAACAAAAAATAACAATATTTGTTTTAGTTTTGTCATTTTTGCTATGTAGTATTATTATAAAGTTTCTAACGTTTTAAATATTTAGACGGTTTAAATTCTATACACTTGTATATATTCATAATTGTACTGTTAAAGAATTTTAGAAATGTTGGTATTTTTAATAAAAGTTATCGCATACCTATTTCATTATTTTTATTGACTTCATAAAAATTAAATTATTTGTACTTACTCATATAGTTAACACGCAATTAAATATAAAGGTGGGGACTTAGTATGTGATATTTTATACGTTATTACTAGGTAATAAAAAGTTCATACTTCGATTACATAAATGACATAGCATAGACACGGTAATTAAAACTTGTATGTAGACTAGGTGCCTAAAGGTATTGTAAATAACCCCAAGGATGCTTTCTAAAAACTATATCACGAAAAAATACCCTATACATAATACTCCAAATAGCAACAAAAAGATAATTAGTTTTTTTTCAAATTTGCAAAAGTTTCCGACCCACCCTTTGAAGCATTTATTGCACTTACTTTTCTTTTAAATTTAAATAGAAATAAATTCGGCCAAGTGCGAGTCGGACTCGCCCATGAGGGGTTCCGTAGTAGCAAAGGCGAAAATTGCGGTTTATGACGTATTAAAAAAAAACTACTGATTGGATCTCGTTCGAACCAATTTTTAGTGGAAGTTTGTATGACAATTTACATCATATATTTTTTTTAGATTTATCATTCTATTATTTTAGAAGTTAGAGGAGGGGGGGGACACATTTTTCCACTTTGGAAGTGTCTCTCGCGCAAACTATTCAGTTTAGAAAAAAATTATGTTAGAAACCTCAATAGCATTTTTAAAGACCTATCTATAGATACCCCACACGTATGGGTTTGATGAAAAAAAAAAATTGAGTTTCAGTTCTAAGTATGGGGACCCCCAAAATTTAATGCCTTTTTTATTTTTGTGTGAAATTCTTAATGCGGTTCACAGAATACATCTTCTTACCAAGTTTCAACAGCATTGGCCTTATAGTTTCGGAGAAAAGTGGCTGTGACATACGGACGGACAGACAGACAGACAGACAGACAGACGGACGGATAGACATGACGAATCTATAAGGGTTCCGTTTTTTGCCATTTGGCTACGGAACCCTAAAAAGTGAACATCTAGGACGGGATTTGACTTGATCTTTATAGGGATTATGCTGACCAACCGTGCTTCCTGCCCCCCTAGGCAATTGTAGAATAGAATGAGGCTGGCGTATTCAGGGGCGTATTTAAAGATTTGGCGCCCCGGGCCACTTAGGTTTGCCGCCCCCTATGCAGGCGCGGTCCGAGGGGGGGGGGGTCACAGGGGACATAACCATGCACGTCATATTGAAAAGTCCCAGTACGAGGGGAGGGGGGGGGGGGTTAAATTTCTTAAGGAATTGCCGAAGTGACCCCCCCCCCCTCCCCAAAACTTCAAGCTGCGACCGCGCCTGCCCCTATGTGACGTTCGCGTTCACCGTTAACCTGCGCCTAAGGGACTGACACAAAATAGGGGTCCGTCAGTCAGGTCGTCAATTGCTGGAGATTTTCAAGCCTGATTCGTGAGATCTCTATCTTATGGTGCGAGGGAAGTGAGTTCCATCCATCTCTCCACTAACCCAGGCTCCCAACCAGAATCCCTTCAAGGGGAAATATTTGCATTCCATTCCATTAAAGCGCCCTACGTAAAAGATGATATCGCAACCAAAAATCACTTGAGTACAACAATAACTTGTGAAGAATGATGTTTTATAGCTCAAACGCTACAGCAAAAGCACCGCTTTGGAACCTGGCAGCACTCTAGGCTCTAAAGGCACTCGGATCCCGTTTTGAAGGGCTTTTTATCATATGCCTCAAGTAGAGACGGATTCCGAAAATTTGAAAGACAGGAAAACTGGTCCTCTTCTGCAAAGTTACCGTCCGCCTATCGGCTCATTGTATTGATGGAAAAGGTGTACAGTCATGCAGGTGTTTTAAACGAATTATTCCTCGTGAAGTGCCACATCGAGCGCCTTACAGGAGCGAGGCCGAATTTGGTAGACAATAAGTTTGGTTATAGTCGGGAGCACCGTGGATGCCAACACGCGCTTGAGGGCCCTGGTGGAAGAAGCAGTGGCACGGCGAGTTGATGCTGGCAGTTTCTATTGTTGCCTACGTCTTTAACACCTTGCCATGGAGCTGCATCAGAGCTGCACTCTTTCAGCACGGGGTGCCTCTCTATCCTCGCGTCATTGTCGGGGCTTACTTATCCGTGAAAGCCAGTATCTACCCATGTAGGACAGGGCTTGGTAAGTGAGATATGTGGCGGAGTGTTCCGGCTGGCGCGGATCTGGGGCCGCTTCTGTGGAACATCGGCTAGGACTGGATGGTGACGGCACGAAATCAAAAGCAACAAAGTAAGCCACAGCTGGAGTTACCCAAGTCCTTGGACGTATTTGGTGACTGGATCTGAAGTGGGCATACCTGGTTCTCTTACTTACGAACCCTTTCTGGCCAATTGATGTGTGGGGAGCACAGAGGCTGCCCATACACCACCTGGCAGTCCTTAAATAGACTTCGGATGCAGGTCAGCCGAAGTAACGAAAACCGAATTAGATGGAGTTTCTCAGATGAGGTGGACCCACGCGCCACGGTGTGAATGCGGAACTACAGTGAGGTAGGCGCTAACGTGTGCTGCATGCCTAAGCACGTGTACACCGCAGGAACTCATGGGTGCCTCTGAGAACGCCATCAGGGTGGTTGCACACTGGGCAAACAAAATATGACATATGTCGTCGACTCGACAAAATGAGAAGATTAGCTCGGATGAGGTGATGCTCGATGGGGGTTCTCACACGTATTCGCTGCCGATAACGCGATAGAGGTATCACGGTAGTTTCTCCTACCAGCTGACGCAATGCGCCCAGCTATGGCTGCTTCGGTGAGTTCCTGAGACATGCAGATCAGGAGCCGAACCCTGCAATGCCACCTCTGCCTGGGCTCTTCCATGTATATGCCACTTCACGCGTTGTATTCTTTAAGCAACCGTCAGAGCGGGAAACCTCTTGCCGCAGGTCCTGGTGCTAGTTATGGCCGTCTGCGAGGGGTGATTATTCTTCGTGAAGTGCCACATGCGGTCTCGGTTACACCGTCTCTGTCGGGTCTCAATTATCGGGTGTAAAGTTACCCAATTAGATATTTCCCTCGCAACCCGGCTGACCTTTTAATATAGCTCCTTCGGGTGTGGGTAGTCGGTGTCCCCATTGAACCCCGGAAAGGTACGGGTTTCACCGCCGTGTTACCGGTCAGAATATATTGGAGTAACAGGCGACCGCATCTGGCGCCCCCAGGTCTCGGGGAACCAGCCGCCCCTTAGCTGCTCTTATCTGTGCTCTCTGCTAGCCATAAGGATACGTGGAAACCCAATGAGTAGCCATTTACAGCGCCGCTACCACCTTGGCCGGAATTAACCGTAGGCGGTAGCGTCTCCCTGCGAGAGAAAGGCACTGCCGTCTTCGGGGCCCAAGCTGCTTGGCCCCAGTTACACCGTACTTGAATGCAAATGTTATTTAGGGTTTTCTAATTTGAATGCAATTAAAATAATGAGTGACATAGTCATATTGTAACTAAGTAAGCTCCGAAAAATTAAAAAAAAAAAAATATACGTAATATTTACTCTAATAGGCGCCTTTTAGAGTCAAGATTAAGGCGCCCAGAGATATAGACATTCAGGGCGGCAGGTTGCAAGGGGCGACGGAACCGCCCCGAGCGTCTGTCTCTGGGCGCCGTTTAGAGCAAGATTGAGGCGCCCAGAGATAGACGTTCGGGGCGGCACGTTGCTCGGGGCGGCGGAACCGCCCCGAGCACCTATCTTTGGGCGCGTTTTAGAGCAAGGTTAAGGCGCCCAGAGATAGACGTTCGGGGCGGCAGGTTGCGAGGGGCGGCAGAGCCGCCCCGAGCGTCTATCTCCGGGCGCCTTTTAGAGCAAGATTAAGGCGCCCAGAGATAGACGTTCGGGGCGGCAGGTTGCGAGGGGCGGCGGAACCGCCCCGAGCGTCTATCTCTGGGCGCCTTTTAGAGCAAGGTTAAGGCGCCCAGAGATAGACGTTCGGGGTGGCACGTTGCGAGGGGCGGTAGAGCCGCCCCGAGCGTCTATCTCCGGGCGCCTTTTAGTGCAAAATTAAGGCGCCCAGAGATAGACGTTCGGGGCGGCAGGCTGCGAGGGGCGGCGGAAACGCCCCGAGCGTCTATCTCTGGGCGCCTTTTAGTCAAGATTAAGGCGCCCAGAGATAGACGTTCGGGGCGGCACGTTGCGAGGGAGCCGCCCCGAGCGTCTATCTCCGGGCGCCTTTTAGAGCAATATTAAGGCGCCCAGAGATAGACGTTCGGGGCGGCAGGTTGCGAGGGGCGGCGAAACCGCCCCGAGCGTCTATCTCTGGGCGCCTTTTAGAGTCAAGATTAAAGCGCCCAGATCAGATCTTCAGGGTCGGCAGCACGAGTGTGACGCCCCTGGTGTTGCATACGTCCATAGGCCACGGTAACCACTTTCCATCAGGTGGGCCGCACCGTGTGCTTGTCTGCAACCTAAGTGGTATAAAAAAAAAAAATTAGACGCCCCGAGCAACCTGCCGCCCCGGGCCATGGCCCCCTTGGCCCTAGGGTAAATACGCCCCTGGGCGTATTGTAATACGCCAACCGACGAATTTCCACTTGTCAAGGGGGGCTTGACTCGAATGTATTTAAAATTCTGCTATACATACATTTTGGTGCGACGCTGGAGCTTCTCACAAAATAATGGAAACAATAAGTAATCTTACAAAATCATTCTATAAACATTATTTTCAGATTAGTCCACCTCACTAATATAATTATTAGGTATTAAAGCAATTAATATGCTAACCCTTTGCATCGTCATGGCTTGGTTGTGCCGATACATCTTTATTTTATTACAGTACTTAAATGCATGAGCGAACACCACTAATCATATTTCTGTTCCATAAAACGACGCCTAATGCGAGTTGCATGACACTGTTACAATGTCAGTCATAATGTCACCTACAGTATAATTCAAAGGTTTATAAGTTAAATATTGCACTACACGTACACGTTACATTTTTTTATAAGTATATCGTAATACAAAGTCAGGTGAGTGCAGTCGACGTCGTTGGACGCCATACCGTCTGCTGTCTAGAGGACACGCGGACAGTTCGCCCATCAATTCACGTTAAACGTTATTCACATCAATACAATGAAAACTAATAAAATAGAACTTGATTGTCAATGTTAAAATTGAAGATACAATACAATTTTCAAATGTTCAAAATAAAGAAAATATTTTAGTTTTGTATTTTGATATCTACGGCCCGTATTCCAGAGCGATACTCAGTCCTGAATCTATATCTATACTAATATTATAAAGAGGAAAGATTTGTTTTTTTGTTTGTTTGTTTTTTTGTTTGTAACGAATAGGCTCCGAAACTACTGGACCGATTTCAATAATTCTTTCACCTATAGAAAGCTACACTATCTGGGAGTAACATAGGCTAAATAACATCACACTACTACTAAAGGGAGCGGAGCAGTGAGCATAAATGTCAATAAATCGGGCAGATTTCCATACATTCTTTACTAATATTAGATTTGTATTTTTGTATTCGAGTAAACTCAAGAACTACTGAACCGATTTCAAAAATTCTTTTACCATTAGAAAGCTGCACTATCACTGACTAACATAGGCTATAATTAATTTTCAAAAAAATAGGGATCCTGGATAAAACTTCAATAATGTAACCCAAGGTGTAAAAAAATGACCTAAAAATTCCTTACATCGCGTACGCTGCGAAAACTATTGAAGATAGAACAAAATAATGTACTGTAGAAATGTATAACTTAAAAAGGTCTACATAAAAGTCCGCAACAGCATACGTCTATCTAATACGGGTAGCTCACAATAACCATTTTTATCTTTTACAAATTATAAAAAAAATATGTGTCATTTTCGAAGCTATTTTTAACAATATAGTGTTAAGCCTTATCTGACTAAATACGTTAGATACATTGTACATTTAATGTAGATCAAAATTGCCTCTTACACTGTATAATTATAATGAATATTTTAGAATCTATTGCAGTATGAAAGTAACGCGCGACGATATAAATTCAAGCCGAAATGCCGATCAAAGTCAGACCACGGAATCTATACCTTTATATTAATTCTTATCTATATAAATCGTTTGGTATTTAAATTGTTTCAATACCTGTTGATTACTTTTTGAATTATTGAAATCGGACGTTCTATTCAAAAGATATTACGAAATTATAATGTCAATAAATCCGGTAAATTACCATACATTATTTGAAAACTAATTATTATTACGGGCATGGGCTAAAAGGGTGCAACCACGGGTGTTCGAAGTATTTCACGAGCGAAGACAGGGAAGGTCAGCTGAACACAAGATGCAACGGTAACGGGATCCGAATGCGGGATTGGAACCTCCATGTGATGCATCCTGGGTAACGGAGGCATTAACGCCCCTCACCCAGGGGAGGCGCTACCGCCTACGGCGAAAACATACAGCAACGGGAGCAGCTCTATAGAGGGCTGCTCAAAGGCTTCCCACATGTCCCTCTGACTACGAGCGAGGAGGCCCAGTAGAGAGCAGGAAAGGGAAGGGCTGGTCACCGAGCGCGGACGTGAGGATTATAGGTCCGGCCTCCTGTCATCCCTTCACGCCCGTCTCCTCCCTTTCCGGAATTCGATGGGACATCGTGCTTCCCACTTCTGAGAGGGCCATCTTAAAATTGTAGATGGCCCAGGGTCAGCCGGTGGGTGCGGAAAATGCCCTAGGCAATTTTACACTCCAGCAACTGAAGACCCGCGACGGCATGCTGTTTAGTGGGTCCGAATTCCACATGGCACTCCTGATGGCTGACGGGGATGGTATCCGAGGCAATTTTAGCACGAAAGAAAAGTTTGTACGGAATCCGAATTCCACGCGGGCGGAGCCGCGGGCAACAGCTAGTCTTGATATATAACTAGAAGATGTATTATTTTTTTACAAAGATATGTTAATATCTTACAAATAAAACCCCAAGTCCCATAGGTATATCAACATATTCACATAATTATCATAATTAGGTATATCAAAAAGTTTATTAAACCTTTTGAACCAGTTACAGTGCATGTGATTTGAAAAGGACCTCGCACATCAATTACTTGTGGATTGGGTAGGGGATTGTAGTATATAATTAGATAGGTATCTACCTAATTATGTTCTTTTAATATCTCAGTAGCTCAACGATAGTTACCAAAGTGTGCGGCTGCTGTTAATGTGCTCTCGGGATATGTTCAGATTATTCAGTTACGGCCGTTCCCAATAACCTAGCTATCGCCAGTTTTGACATTTGAAAGGATAAACGTCATCAATCTCTATGGTAACGCAATTCATCTAGGATGAAGAATACTCTGGATTAGTCAAGCGCGTACACCCGAAAGGGACGACAACATAGTACTTATGATACCAGTGTTGTTAGTCCCTACCATGTTTTACCCCGCGACTTTTTTAAATCCGTTAGGTGGTATATGAATTTAATGTTTTCTGGCATTATAGGCATTACATCAATGATTTATTATTTTTATAGATACGTCATACACGAAGATGGCGGCTTTCAAAAATGGCGCAAACACAACATATTAGCTACTTCTAAAAATACGTCAATGTTATTAATTTATATGAATTATATTATTATTTATATTAATAATATTTTAGTATTATGTATTTATTATTTAAAACGTTTTTTTTGGGTGGCACACTGTCGCGATTCTGATTGGTGCATAAAATGATGACCAAAAGTCATCATTTTTTTGTCGCCATTTTAGAGTGCGGACAACATATCTATAGTTTATAATATATCATTGCATTACATCCTTTAAAAAACTCAAATACAAAACAATTTAGGCATCTGGATCTGGATTTGGAAATCTGAAACAACATTTTCATTAATGTGAAGTTTTAAGAATAAATAAGAAATACCCCACATTATGGGTAATTTACCAGTACCTCAACTGGTATCCCTAATAATTCTATAACCCGGACAAATTATAAAGTAGATAAAAATGGCGGACAAGTCTGACTTTTGTTTCGTGTTCGATAATTTAAACTCACCACTTTATTTGGTTGGTTAATACACGTATTATGGTGATAATAAATCAATGTTTTGAGCCATTATTTCTACTTTAAAGAACTTGTTAATATGCTACGGCTCTTAATCTATTAATATCTTTACAAAAAAAGGGATATTTTGTCTAAAAATCGTACTTACGTATGATAGGTTATATCTTGTGATTTCCGCTCACTACGGCTTCTGCAGCCTAATATATAACATATCACCATGTTGAATACAATGAGTTTTAAGCAACAAACTTATGCCACTTAGTTTCACCACTTAAATTACTGTCAATTATGAAGAATTCTCAGAACAAGTCACGATCACAAAAGATTTGTTGGTCACAACTTTCCACTTGTGACCAACAAAAAAAACAGAAACTCTGACAAAGACAGAGCATATAGTTTTTGTCCTATTCATTCCTTAAAGTTTTTGTATGTTGTGTCTCGTTCATACGCGGTATTATTATTTGCGTAGCAAATCCAGAGTATACTTGATCCTAGTACCTACCTATAAAGAGAAGTTACTTCTCTTTTCTATATACGTCTGTGGTTTCTATTTATTAATTTGAGTGTTGTTCCCTTTAAATCGTACTGTTGGGGTTTATCGAATCAAATTATTTCATCTCATATCGATTTTGGTCTATGTAATTTTTTTTCTTTTTATTATTATTTTTATTAAAATATGCTTATTCTTGGTTTACCTACTGTTCAAGTTTATTCATTCGAACCCATCTTTTGTTTGAATGAATAAGTGAGTAGTATTTTACTCAAAAAGAAAGAAAATAAGTTTATGCTACATACTATTTTATTTGGAAAATTATTTGTTTTTAGTTCAATGTAGGTACAATAAGTACCTACTTAATTGATTCCAAAATTACAGGTTAACGATAATTGAACAAGATTATTTTACTATCATTTTGTGCCGTCCGGATTCATCCGTGTAATACCTGATCCACACAAATATTACTATTTTAACATAATTGACGATGTTTCAGTCATAAATTAGTATGTTACTTAAGGTGCTAGGATGAAGAATACTCTGGATTAGCCAAGCGCGTACACCCGAAAGGGACGACAACATAGTACTTATGATACCAGTGTTGTTAGTCCCTACCAAATTTTACTCCGCGACTTTTTTAAATCCGTTAGGTGGTATATGAATTTAATGTTTTCTGGCATTAGTGGCATTACATCCTTTAAAAAACTCAAATACAAAACAATTTAGGCATCTGGATCTGGATTTGGAAATCTGAAACAACATTTTCATTAATGTGAAGTTTTAAGAATAAATAAGAAATACCCCACATTATGGGTAATTTACCAGTACCTCAACTGGTATCCCTAATAATTCTATAACCCGGACAAATTATAAAGTAGATAAAAATGGCGGACAAGTCTGGCTTTTGTTTCGAGTTCGATAATTTTAACTCACCACTTTATTTGGTTCGTTAATACACGTATTATGGTGATAATAAATCAATATTTTGAGCCATTATTTCTACTTTAAAGAACTTGTTAATATGCTACGGCTCTTAATCTATTAATATCTTTACAAAAAAAGGGATATTTTGTCTAAAAATCGTACTTACGTATGATAGGTTATGTCTTGTGATTTCCGCTCACTACGGCTTTTGCAGCCTAATATATAACATATCACTATGTTGAATACAATGAGTTTTAAGCAACAAACTTATGCCACTTAGTTTCACCACTTAAATTACTGTCAATTATGAAGAATTCTCAGAACAATTCACGATCACAAAAGATTTGTTGGTCACAACTTTCCACTTGTGACCAACAAAAAAAACAGAAACTCTGACAAAGACAGAGCATATAGTTTTTGTCCTATTCATTCCTTACAGTTTTTGTATGTTGTGTCTCGTTCATACGCGGTATTATTATTTGCGTAGCAAATCCAGAGTATACTTGATCCTAGCAATTCATGGTAGCCTAATAACCTAATAACAATAGGATTTGACAAAAGAACTATCTCTACCTTTACCTTTATCTGTAGATATGTTATTAGGAAGGGCCGTAAACTATTTTAGCCTGGATTGCACCAATGCACAGTGGTCTCGCCCATAGGTCATAGGGCGAAAATGTCGATAGTGAATTTATGACTTTAATTATTGTTAGAGGGAAGACAAATAACCCTTTTACCCCTAGGTATAAAATAAATTGCAATAAAATATGTAGAACAATTAATTTTTTGCACCCAAAGTGGTAACACTTCAATATGCTCATTAACGTTATTTTTTCACTGAAAATTCTGTTATGTTGAAAGTATTATTGCTATCGAACGTGATTGTTTGTGATATTAATTTGCTATGCATATTCAAATAGAAGGTATGTACGACATTCGAAGTCCTATTACTTTTACTTTCAGCCTGTTATTATTGATAATAAGCACCGTCAAAGAGAGAGTTCCGAATTTCTTTGTTTTTTGCCGCTCTCCTATATTCAAGTTGACTTTTACTTAGGAAGGAACCGAATCGCCAAAGATGAAACATAATATATCAAAATAATCTCTAGTTTCTCTAGTTTCAAAAACTGTAACGTTTAGGTGCTCCAAACTGCTCCGAGGATTGACTATAGGTCATTGAAAGTACTGGGTAATATGTAGATAAATTGGATACCTCAGGTCATTTTTTTATTTTATTATTCTGCAGGGACCACTATAAAGTGCTCTTTTCGTCAAATACATGTTCTACACACATGGTTATTCACAAAACCTAAAAATAATGTGGCAAGATAGCTCTCGTGAAGTGTTTGAAATGCTAGCAGACAATTGGCCAGGTGCAAAAAATATCGAAACCGATTACTTCAGAGATTTAATTTAGTAAGTTTTCTTATTTGATATACCAACCCAGCTATGTTCAAAAGTAGAAGTTAAACTAATTTTAATGTTACCTACCTGCTTTTTAGACGACAAAATGTTTTTTGGGAATACTATATCTAACTTGCTTCTAAAAAATACACTTTTTTTACTTGTTATAACTCTTAGAACCTCAAAACAATCATTTCTTAGGTGAAAAAGTCATTATTTAATTTTTAATCCGACTTACAACTCCTATGACCGCCCTTCTTAAGAGCCGGGACCACTGTGCAATGCAACGATAGGAACTTCGATTCAGGCGAACTAGGTATACGACACCAATGCTGTTTAATACGTCTTAATACAATGATGACATCTAGAGTTAATGACTGACGCGGACCTATAGACTAAATAAACTGTACATTTTATCTTCTCACTGAACCAAAAAAGGGGACGCACAGACAGACAGTAAACATTAAACGAGCTCTCTTCGACATTGAATGTAGGTTAAGTACCTACGCTGCGCCTTAAATTTTAGTACCTACTTGTACAATGAGTCTGGTAATGTACCGACTAGACAAGAAATTTAATCACACTTCAAGCGAGTAATTTTATTCTTCATAGCATACACTATCGACTTCTAATTAAGAGTATACGTTCTAAGAAGAAAATAATATTGTCCTCAAGCCAGTTCGCATGACCAATCGCCTCCCAGATGATATCTCGTACAAGAATATACCCAGCTGACGTATTTTCCACTACGTTATCACCAGGTGACCGCCGCGCCGGTTAGTTTCTTTCAAGACATTGGATTAACTGTAATTTAGCCAATTTTGAACCGAGAGGAAATGACTGAGAGTTCAAATTTTTTTTTACATGTTCAGTTCACCAGCTGAGGTATTTTCCAGCGCGCTATCGGCAGCTGACTTTTTGTTTCCTTCAAGACCCTGGATTAACTGTAATTTAGTCAATTTTCAGCTGGGAAGTCATGACTCATGTTTTTTTACATGTTTGAGTGGTAACCGCTCCGTTGCAGCACCGACAGTCGTCAACTTATGTCATAACCGTCAAATCCCACACATTTGTCTTTCTATTCTACAATAGAGGGGCAGGTGAACACAGTTTATCACCTTGGCTACCCGCGCTTTGCTACACTGCCACACTGTGCAATTCACACGATATAATAAATGCCCGCCCACGTACTGCTCCCTCACCCTAACTAGAATAAGTATTATTTTACTTTATGGTCGCAGAGTGCGTGCTACCGGATATCTGGGTATTTTATGGTGAGATTTTCATTTAAATTGTTTTTCTAGGAGCCTATTTTTTCTAGGCCATGATAGTAATATATACCCGATCACTAGAGGCATAGTTGAGGAGGCGCTGCAGGACACTGGACCACGTGCGCCGATTGTAACATGGATTTTTATATAACCAAAGGTCTCAGGTGCACGAATCACGCACAATTTTGCGGTGCTCTAATTTTACGAGCGAACGAAGTGCGACTTCTGACGCACTCCCGGATAGGTATCACTGTTTTTTTCTGAAGTAAGGATAACTACGGAAAATAAATGTAAAAGTGTGTTGATTCTATAAAAATTAATAAAGTACTTACAACCTACACAAATAAAAGAGTTGAACGCGAGTCAAACGAGTCGCAAATTTTTACAGGATTGTATTGAAGGGTCATGTTTCAGACCATGATCACCGCTCCGAAAGTATTCAGAGACGGTGACTCTCCTTGTCTTTGCTCAGTTAATTAGGGAGAGTAACACAAAACTTTGAGTAATCTAGCCCTTGGCAGAATATTGACCGGAAACATTAACGCTCCTTTTATTGTTTTGTAAACCATTTATTTTACTTTGTGTAGGTAAGTACCTTTTTTTCGTGCGGACATCCCCGCGGATAACCCCTCCCTCCTCCCCCATGGTGGTTATGTCGCACTCGAACTGACTAAAATTGCACGCCATCTCGGGTCTCAAACGCTGGGGTTTAAGGTGGCCCATACCTAAGGCTTTTCCCTCGTACCCCGGAATTAAAGAAGAGACGCGTAGCGGCTTTCGATGCCAAGGGTGCACCCTCATGAAGATTCTTTAACCTACCTACTATCCTTCAATCATCAATTAATTACCGCGTCTGTAATTTTCTTTATAGGTTACCTAATAGGTACATACATTGATAATAATCTGTAGATTTTCGTAATTACGTTTTAGCTTTTGAACCTTACTTATTTAGCTTTTGTAATCAATACCGTAAGACTAGACGTTATTGCGTGTATTTAATACGACTTTCAGCTTCGTTTATTAAGTGTCGAGACGAGAAAGGAAGGGGTCGCAGGGAGGCGAGGGGGTCGCGATGACGACGAGTTGGGGTCAGACGGCGTCGTTCAAGGTTAAGGCCACCCGCCGCACGCACGCTGTAATAATACTTATACACAACAGTCTGGCGCAGGTGCACTACATACTGAATACCACTTCTGATATCCAGCGTCTGAAATTTAAATTTGGTTTTTTAAATAATTGTTTTAGGTTCAAGAATTTCTTTTTTGTCACACGACAAAGAACTGTAATCTCTACCAGCATACGTAGTTATTCCCTTCTTACAATACCGAGTTCTTTCAGCGGGGCGGTGCGTAAAAAGGCACCTGTGGACGAGGATTTTTCAGACCCGTCTGGATAGGTGGCCCGTATCTTCTGAACTTTACCTTAGCTTCTTGCCATCCAGTGGGGAACGGTTAATTGAGTATAAATCTTTCTTGCTATTCTGTATTAAATTGAAGAAATAAACGCTCAAATAATTTTAAAAATGTATCTCATATTAAAATCTACTATCTACTTAACTAAAGTTGGAACAATGTAGAGTGAACAAAGCATATAGAAACTTTACCACTAAAGCTACAGAATTTACCTCTAAGTTTATGTCACTGATGCTTCGTGTTTTAGTAATTAACAAAGTAGGCTCGTATTCACAGAAGATAACATACAGTCTAGTGGTTTTATACACAAACCACCTTATTACAAAATATGTGGGCATCAGGTGCCTGAAACTACGCGATGTTCCATCAGTTATACATCATTGCGAACCCGGGCAGGAAAATACACAAAACCCCGGCAACCTGACTTCTTGTCTCATTTATTCCAGCGGGCATCATCTTCTGTAATATAAAAATGAAACCCTAAATGTGTTGCTAAGCGCAAATCTCGGGAACGCCTGAACCGATTTCGCTAATTCCTTTTTTAGAATATTCCTTGAAGTACGAGGATGGTTCTTACGGAGAGAAACAATTTAAAAAAGATTTAGAATTCACTATTAGGCGATACAAAGTTCGCGGGGTCAGCCAGTATGAAATACGGATACAGTAAAGCATTATTTTGAAGCTTTTTTCTGTTGAGTTAGTGTAATAATATGTTATTGGGAGCTGTACATTTAGGATAGACATAAAAGACACCCGTTATGTAGTCTTAACGTCATATTTCCTAGCACTTACGTCACCCATGGTGCTGCAGGCGCGCCCATATAAATCATGACTACCGGCACGTCCGTCCCAATCAGTCAGACATTATTATATTTGGTAGCAAACGAATAGCTTTGTTGCTACTTTTCAAGCAACAATAGATTATTCAATTTGAGGTTTGCATTATTGCTGAATCTAATTAGCGAGTGAATCGACAATATTCTATTATATCAGTAGGTTGACCTACTATGACCTCATACAAAACCTTATGGAATGTAAACTACAGAAATGTACGGTTCTATAATCGAGATTATGAAAAACTAAGTGTTGCTCTACCTGCGTGTAATTCTAATCCCGTGGGGCTGGAACCCACTTTAATTTTTTTGCTGAACCAAACACCCAGATCAGTTCAACCGTCCGACTCATCCAAACATCGCAGTTGACATACAAAAATCTGTGACGTCACCGACTATCTGACAACCTATTTTCCGTCAGGGGAAATATCCTGCCGCGTGGTTATGTGTGGCTCTCACACACTAAAACATTGTCGGTGTGCCATACTCTGCGCCTTGCCGGGGGAGCTTGAAACTATACAGGAATACTTCTATGGTAATACGTAGGGAGTACCTTGACTCGTATCCACGACACACTGCGTCACGATCACCAATATGTTTATTACATGGAGAAGGAAATGATTACTTAATCATATTCAGTCCTCTGTAGTTAATCACGAGACATCTAGCCACCCGCTACTAATTCCTTCCCTCACACCCACAGCCACGGGGTGGCATGAGGCGCAAATACTCTTCTACCGCCCGGTTCATTGCCGGTGGATCGGATCAGCAAGGGGATCTCCCTCTTTGATCCGCTTCACACCTTCCTTCTGCGACATAACCTCATCGCAGAAGGATGCACCGCCATAAAAATCCTGTCATTGGCGGCCATAGATCATTATGATAGCTGCCACTTTGCGTCGGCTCGGCGTTGCGTCTTCCAAGTTGGGCAGACCCCAAGCGCGTATTGCGCCGATTCCTCACCGCAGTTCCAGAAATCCGACAACCTGTCTAACCATGCTGATTTCGATATCGAAATTAACATGGAATTTCGATGGCCTATTGTAGTGTAGCTCCGAATCTTCCTTTGTTTAAAGTTTCGACGTTAGTGGATATTTTATCAAATACTACAATATTCTTCTTAAAGTTCCACAGTGACTCTGTAACCGACATCCAATAAAACTTTCGTGTTAAGTACTAATACCAGTACTTAATAACAATACCATTATTACCTGTAGCCTGTAGGTGATTAATCAGGAGTATAGGTGCCTCATTTCAAAGAAAAGCTGAAGCTGTTATATAATAGTGCCTTTGTTCATCAACTACAATTGATGTACATCATTTCATGTACAAAAAAGACCATTCGAAACTACAATTGATTCTAGTTATTGAATTCATGATGTCAGACATTTGTCTTTTTAAACATTGTTAACGATAGATATAAAAGAGACGTATTCTTCATCAGCATTCTATTGAAACATCCAATTAACCGAAACTACCACCTGCCTGCTTTCGTATTGGTACTAACAAACTAATGATCTTAAATTCAAAAGAGATAATTACGGTACTGGTGCTTAATTCAAAATCCTTTTGTAGCAATAGTCTGGTTAATCGAACTACTGCAAGTTAGGCGAATTCGGCAGTTTCAATGCAAGTACGAGTGCTACAGGACAAGTATGTGTCTTCCTCCTCATTATGATTGCGCAGTTGCCTCTAAAGTACGCACTTGAGAGGCCAGGGTCAGCTTACTATTTTTGTCTGATATATTGCCTTTTCCAGAATTAACTGCCGCCTTGCCTCCCCGAGAAGAAGGTCTGGGGCAGAGCCTCGTCCGTTGTTTAGTACCGACCTCACCATATTTAGGCATCAAAGATTTTGGTAGGATAAAAATATCAAGAACTTCAGTCAAACGTGGTGATTGAGATAACATATCTACCTCATTGAAATCAAACCACTTTTTAACGAATTGTATCTCGATATTGTGTTTTTATTTGAATGAGTGACATTCACGTGAACTTCCGTCAGTTTCATATCTAAGTAGGTACTACATTGATAGCATCAATTGATATCTACCATGAAGGCCTTGTATGCAATCTGAACACAAAACTAAGACTATTGTGATGTTCTACCGCTATAATTATTACTGAGTGTGCATCAGGAAGTAGGAATTTATGTTGTAATAGGTGCGAACAACTTGGCGCTGGCAGACTGTTCGTCGGCGCAGACGAAATGCTATTAAGTGACGTCACAGGCTACCTTGTGCAAGGGGACACGTCGTAATTGCGCGTTGTTGCCGGCTGCGGCGTGTCGCGCATCGACCTTATGTAAGCACGCATCCAATAACAAAATGAATGTCTCTATTGTTTCAGTTTTCATAACAATATATATACATATTGTCTACTCCACCGTGTGTTGAAGACGCGACAGTGACAGCTATTGTGAGGGCCAATAATAGTAATCTGAAACCGTCTACTGATGGATTATATTGATTAATGTGTAGTGACGTATTTTATGTTTCAGTTCTTAGGTTGATATTGATAATGTTTATCTATAGATCGACATCCTAACTCATTCATTATTGTCACATGTTTAGTTTAGCTCACGTCCAAAGATTTCACTTTAGGCATTAGTACTCTACTAATCTTTGTCTTAATTTGGCTTATCTTGGCTTTTACGCGACTGCTGTACGCATCCTCTGAGGAAAACACTAGAGCCGCTCTATGTAGAGTTAATTAGTTTAGAGTTAATTATACATATCCAAAAGAATAATATCATCATCTGGGTAAATGTGGTTACAATTTAGTACACAGGTAGAGAAGACCAGAGAATAATGCTCGTACTTTCTGCCCCGCGAGCGCTTCCTGTGAGTTTCCTGTGAGTCGCGCGCACGAGATCAATAAGCCGCGTTGCCTTCTTTGACCGTATTCGCAATGTTATCAAAAATCCTAGTGAGATAATATTTTTAAAAGCTTTATATTATTAGGTACTTATTATACGACTATTTAACCAAATTACCTTTATGTTATTTAACATTCAGTTATGTAAGGTAAAAAATGATTATTTTAATCTAGTTTCAAATAAAGATTAAAGAGAACTAGTAAACCAGTGTATGTTTCTATGCCTATTGCTTAAAATTTTAACAGAAAATACTTTCCGTGCCTTTAAGTTCTCCAACAAATCTAAAAAACAATAAAAAAATAGTACTAAAATTAAATTCTCTCGAGTAAAAGAATTCAGCAAACATTTCTAGCAGTAACGTTGTTAAGAGTAAATAGTTTCTTGCTATTTAATTATGAAGTTTTTAAATTTAATTCGATTCGGCTCTCGCTTTTACCGACTACTTAGGTAGATACAATATTTGAAGCCTGAGATTTGAAGTTGTTAGTCAGATTAAGCTATGAAAGTCAAGAGAAAACGTAGCAGGGTGAACCCACATTGTACATATACGTATAGCGGGACTAACGATGCTATGATGATGACAAGAGGCACTGAAGCCCCTTAGTGATGTAAACTGGGTAACGTAAGCGGCAAACACATCACTTATTTCCATTTGGGTAGGCGCTACAACTTCTGTCTAATACTGACGAAGCAATTATGGTGCACAACTGACCATCTAAAACTTATAAATACTGTCTGATTAGCACATAACGGGGCAACAGTGGGGACGTGGGGTCGCTCTCTGATTTCGATAGGAGCGGTGGATACAATGGTGGTCAATCTGCTTGCCTGCTTCTCCACTGCCATACTATCTGATGTTGGAGACATCGGCTGGTTTCAATCGATTCGTCTCAGATAGGTATAACGGATTCGCCGTGCACCCTGTAAAATTTTCACACGAATCAAAAGGAAATATTTCCCTGGGCAGAACCGACTTTAAAAAGTTTTAAATTTTTTGGCTAGTGTTTTTAAAAGTCATAGTTCTTGAAGTTTAAGTTCAAGAATTGATTCCCAAAATATTTTTCAGATTCAGAACAACTACACGTAAAGAGGAATTAGGTACTGGACGAATTTAGAGAGCCGTGAGTCAGTTGTGGCCGGCG
Organism: Eilema depressum; assembly: GCA_914767945.1. Taxonomy (NCBI): domain Eukaryota; kingdom Metazoa; phylum Arthropoda; class Insecta; order Lepidoptera; family Erebidae; genus Eilema; species Eilema depressum. Next base: position 11,990,329 of record OU612025.1, on the reverse strand, counting down.
GATATGAGTCTTCCTCTGCGCTATCGGTCGGCACTTTAGTTAAATTAGAATGGATGAGGTTTAAAGTGGAGTGATCGTAACTAACGGTTGGCGCAGTACCGTCGACGTCTGTACGTGATGCGACAAAATGCCACGCGATAGAAATATTATGCAGCGAGTGCGCCGAGACGGCCAGCGTGCGGCGAGCCACGCCGCGTGGGGTCGCGCTCCCTCGACCCATCACTCAACCTGATTTAAAGGCGATGGTGTATGAATGAACGAATTAATCGATTGAATGTTGAATAACAATACATTGAATGTTTCGCATTTCCAAGATGTCCGCTTACATATCAAGAGTGTCCATCCTGACAGGCGGTATTTGGTATTAAGTCCTTGTATGTACCAGGTACTTCATTATGCGTTAGTCCCGGTTACAAAGCACAACGGGTAGTAAGCACTTTGGGGCCTGCTGGGGTCCCACGAAGGTAATAGCGGGTGAGCCGATTTTTACTTTACTTACCATACCTACTTATACCTCCGTACATACCTCCATAGGTACATTCTACCTATACCTACCTACAATTACATACAGTAATTTGACACACATTTTTTTGATTGAAGGTAGGTACTCGTACTTTATCATTATGATATGATACAATTTGCTTCAAAGGTGTGATTATGTCTCTGTCTGAAAATAGAATTGTATTAAAAACTTGGTCGTAAACATCATCACCAACAAAAACATACTTACAACTCATGTTCTTTTTAGAGTGTAGGTAGGTAACTACATAAACGCTTGCATAATATAGTATCTCAGTATCTCATATTGATCTCATACCTGTGCTTATACAACTCATGTCTATGTGTTGTATCTGTTTAGTATGTATGCTTTTGGTGAGGGTCTAGCGTAAAGAGTGCTAGAGTAATCATCAGATGCTTTTGCACACCCCGTACATGGAACCTTACTGTCCGTCATTCAGCAGCTTGCAGGTGAAATTAACAAGACCCCTAAGTTCTCAGTGGGGCCCCCAAAACAGCCGTGTTACATAAAACATTGCTCGTAAATATCCAAAATCCAAAGTCTAACATTCCATAATTTATGATACTCGTGACATAACTTTATAACACAGCAAAAGTATAATCAATGAGTTCAATTTAGGCGTCTAGATGTATAAAATATATACATTTACATAATGCAATTCGTCTAGACTAGACAGTGCGCTTGCCAGCGCGTGCCGAAGGAGACACGTCTAGAGGTGAATCGAGACGCAATGCATTGTCATTGTGTGCATTTATTGAAATAACGCATGTCAATATACAAGCACTCGTCATGCTACATTACTAGTAAACATTTCTAGACAAATAAACTTTTGTGTTTCGTTGATATGAAAGACAATCGTCTTTCATATCAACGAAACACAAAACCTTAACCTAACGTAAACCTACGTACCTACTATGTATAAGTATAATATCTAGTAGAGTACTGTTTAGGTTTACTTACTTCTTGAATTAGGAAACTAGAAAGTGACGAGACTTCAGTCTCGTAGGTAGGTACCTATTATGGAAACGTGACGGGAGACTTGTTTGCAACTCGAGCACATAATAATAATAGTCTGGTAGTAACTCGAGGTTGATCTAATTAAGAAAGAAATTCTTGATTGTAGGGTTATTCAAAGCGTCTATAAAAAAAAAAGTTATTCCCCGTGACACTACCAGTAGTGTCAAGTATATTTGACACTACTGGTACTGTCAGGGGGGGGGGGAGATTACCCCTTGACACTACCGGTAGTGTCATGGGTAAAGAATTTTAGCCTTGGCACTACCAGTAGTGCCATTGGGTAGTGCCACGGGGCAGTCACCTATTTTTACAGCTCTTGTAAAAAAATCGTTTCGAGTTTGAAAAACAGCCGAAAATTAGATACGGAGTTTTCCCAAATGTGATTTTTGTAATCTTTTTTTTCTTACTTAATTAATTAAATTAATTTATATTATAATTATTTAAATTATTTTATTTTTTTTAAATTAATAATTAATTAAGGTTTTACTAGTGTCTGTTTTATTATTTTAACAGTTCCTTTGCAATATTTCAATAAGGTCTTCTAAACGTTAATATTTCTTATAGCCTTGTTTGTTATTAAATAATAATTCACTGATGATAAAATGCAATTTGATTACTACATATATCTCATTTTTGGTATCACAGCACGGATTCGTACCTAGCTATTAATTTATTAATTTATATTCTACTTAATTCGCCGCTACTCGCAGACGCGAGACGAAATGATTTACGATAAAACTGTTATCCGCAGTTATCCGTGTCAAGTGAAAATTCAGATTCTGTTTACGTCTGCAATAATATCCGGAAACCTTTTCTTGTACACCTTTTTTGTTTGTAGATTAGATGGCGTTAAGTTAGTCAGTGTTTCTTAACCTGTGATCCCCGGACCCCTGGGGGACCACCATGAATATTATGTATGGAGGTCCACAGCACAGAATAAGTAATAGTACTTCCACAGTCTCGTCTAGGGACCACGGCTGCCCAAATTCAAAACCCAGTAAGTGTTTTTTAACAAAAAGTGTTTTCGTAAAAAATGTCCCTTACTGGGTTTTGAATTTGGGCAGCCGACCATATACGAGTATCTACACAGATTACGAATGGAGTCGAATTTGAGATTCGTTCGCTAATTGATTGAGAGTAACTTCAACTCAAATAACACTAATTTATGTTGCAATAAAACAGCACCAACCCTCATCTTAACGTTCTTTTGATAAACAATTTTGATTTTTATTAAAGTTTTTTTTAGTACTGAAATAAATGATCCGAAATGTATTATTTTTATAGGGTCCTTGAAGTAATATTTTAATGTTTTTTATATTTTTGTTTCATATTGTTAATTTGAACACCTCTGCCTATCCTTTCAGGGATAGCGTTACTCCCAGTCCCATCCGAAGCTTTCACCTTGGAGTCTGAGGTCTGCTTTTACCAGTCTAAGGCGTGAATGTGACAGCGGGGGCACACGATGCGTTGCGTCGCCGCACCGCAGAAATTTCGGCCAATCGGCGGCACCGTGTGCCCCCGCATTGATGTGTGCGTGTGTATGATATTTAAATTCATGATAAGGTTTTATAATACATATATTTATGATTGATTTACCTATGAACTCTTTTTATTTTTAGGGGTCCGTAGATTGAGAAATGTTAAGAAACACTAAGTTAGATAGCTGTTTGTCAAGTCTAGACAGCGAGTGAGCAGCGAGCAGCACGCCTCGCCTGATGGAGGACAACAGTCGAAGCGTGCCGAGCGTCTGGAGGTGAAGCGAAGGCCTTGTTGCCTTTTACAACTAAATGCATTTTGAACCGTCTAGCCAGCTAGATCCTAGACGGCTGTAAATTCAAATGTACTGTGTAATATTTATCATTCGTGCTGATCGACATCTTGTCTACTTCACGTTTATGTAACTTTGTTTGTTCTCTTGAAGTAGGTTGATTTTTAGATTGTATCTGGGTGCCTACGTGTTTGGAATAGCAAATTTTGCTTTTTAGTTTCAATTTTGAAATATGTTTTGTAGATACCTACTGTACCTAGATAGTTTTAGGTACATATCAATTAATTCAATTATGTGCGCTGAGTGACTGCCGTTCGACCCCACCCAATCCCGAAAATCGAGAATAAACCTGTGCCAGAGTTTCATCCGTAATTCTGGTGTGACTATCATAATAGTCACATCCTTTTTTCTCGTGTGGCAGCCCGTCAAGAACCACAAGCCAATGTGTGGGTGTGCCGGAATCGAACTGATAACAACTTTATGGTGTTATGGTTCTCTTCTGTTCGTGTTGCTGATATCACCATCAATTGAAATAATTGAGGAGTGCAGACACTACTGACGTTCCTAAGACAAGTTACTACGGGGGTTCACCTTGGACTTTTCTCCAAGCTGATCTACTTATGAGGACAATCAGATCCACTTCCGTTAGGGTAGTAAAATTGCAACAAAAGACAGGCAATTCAGCTCAACTATTAAAAATGACCCCTTCCTTAAATTTACTTATTACCATACTTATATTACCTATACCTACTTAATACTTCTTATAAAGCTATCTAAAAACATCGATAATAAATAACCCAACATCGTAAATAATCGAGTCATTAAATTTTAATCTGCGACCCGCTCGCTGTACCTACGCAGATAAACGCACTTAATCGAAGGCTTGAGGGCAATTAGCGCTCACAGTACACACTTGAGGAATAGACGGTAATATTAATTAGTGTCGTGTAGGCAGGAGGCAGACGGGCGCGGTGGCCAGCCGAACGTCTAGACAGCCTACCCCTCCCACGCCGTGCGCCTGTGCACTCCAAACACACCCCTTTGTTGCTGTTCATTCGTACCTTTTACTAATATTCAAGGTCTGAATCTAACTCAGTAGCTACAAAAAGACACTATAAGAAATTAATCATCAATACATAATCATTTTGACTGCAGAATACCTAGGAATGATTTTGAGAAGTTAGGTAAGCCTACATAGTTCGAAAAACAATACTCGAGTATCCACTTAGATTTAGACTTATGAGTTTTGACAAACTTCGGTCTAGTTGTTTTACGATGTTTTAGGGACGAGACTGATATCGTTACAATAATTGTGTAAGTATGCAATACCTAGTAGGTAATTCAATTAGATAGTAGGTGATAAAAGATCTGTATATTTTGGTTAATATTTTATTATTCAAAAACATAATTTTTGATTGGTGACATCACATAATATGTAGAGACGATGTTTCGGCCCAATGAAGGCTGTAATATTTTCTCAAATATTCAATACCTTTAAAGATAGTTGTATAAAATTAGGGTAATCCTTCTTTTATTATCTTTGACCTAAAGGTCTTTTAAAATGTGAAGTTTCTACCACGATGTCTCAAAATTATAATGGAAGCTACAATTTGTATCACGACGTTTGCCTAAGCTAGGTTCTACCTCATTCAAATAAACTAAGGTTGAGTATCAATAGAGATCCCCAGATCAACCCCAATCAGACTAATCTGATTCTCTAGTTCTATTCTCAAATTAGGGGAGGCCTATGTCCAGCAGTGGACTTCCTATGGCTGAAATGATGATGATGATGATGATTCTCAAATTTATCATTCGACAATTTTTCGATTTATTGAATTGTCAATAACATTGGACATTCAGCGTCCTACTCTCTCTTTAAAACGTCCCACCCTAAAATCTTTCGGTCATATCATAAGTTCAATAAAGGTTAGTGTTCAATTACCGAATTGCGACCCACAAAACGCGACAACCTCGAATGACAATACTAGATGTCTATCTCTAACATAGATCCAATTCGAAGGATTATAGGCGTGGCGGCCCGATGCCCGACAAGCACCTACGAAGTTATTATGTCTCTAGTGACTGCATCAGACCAGACAGTCCTAAAAACGAACTGAATTTAAATGCGGCTATCTAACCCAGACACATCGGCACAAAAACTAAACATATGCGACCAACATGTCAATGTTTTGACATATCCTATGTATGACTCATGAAATCATACACTTTAAGTTTTAATGTAACTGAATATTTTCTGTGTATTGGATATTGGATATAGCGCAACAAACATGACACAGCTTAAGCATTAAAGTCAGTTTTTATTTAAAACTTTTTGTTGCTTAAAGTGCAGCAGTATTTTAAACACTTTTTGCAATTAATTGAAGTGACTGATACTACATCCGTGGTAAGTACATTATAATGACGTAAGTAGGTACCAGTTAAAAATGGTCAATAGTCTCACTACCATGAATGCCTAAGATCGTACCAAGTGGAGGAGGAAAAGCAAAAAGCGGAATTCGGACTCCGAGGTGAAGGTGTCGGATGTAATCGGGACACAACGCTGAGATATTGATGATTTATAGAAAAGGAATTACGTTTCTTAAAAAAAAAGGATATTTTTTTAAATGTAATTTTAAAGCTAACACTACGCTTAGTGTTAGCTTTAAAATTACATTTCGCTAACTATTCAAATTAATAAAGATTAGAAAAAAGTGTAATGATCAGACGGTATTGTATAGTAGAATTTCGAATGCTCAAGACGTATCTCGGTAGCTCAGTGGTCAGATCATTCCCCTCTAAGGTACTAGTCTAGGTTCCAGTTCCGTCTGAGCATTTAACTTTTTCGTCCTCATTATCTTCTTCGTCCAACCGCCAATTCTGGTTCCCCTTGGGGTACGCTCTCCCATTCTTTCATATTTGGGTATAGTTGGCTTTTAAGGGAGCGATTGCTGTCAGACCCTCAACTCTGAGAGAAAAGCCTGCACCAGAACCACGCACGTCAACAGGCAAATGTATCTTTTCTGCCTCTTTTTTGCTTCAGCTTACCATCAGGCCAGGCGAAGTTATTTTAAAAAAATCGGCTTGCGGGTGAGATTGGCTTGGGTGGTGGGCCCCGTATACCGAGATACCTTGTATATGTGCCTAATCCTGGTGAAAACACCTAATACCTACTAGTTAATGCAATAAATATTATCACGTGGAAAATAGAAATACCTTTGAAGCATTGTTAATTTAACCTTGTTTAAAATTGCAGACTTGTTACGTAGGCATACTTGACACGCATAAGTACGTACAAAGTCACAAGGGTACGAGGCAAGGCCTTTGATCAACTGACTTTACTCGATTTAATCTTAAAGAATGACTATTTTAGTGAACTGTTTTGATTTTAGAGGGATAGAGTCCCTATTTTTTTTTCTCCCCCGCCGGGGCCGGAGGAGGAGGTTATGTCGGACTCGAACCGACTAAAACGCACGCCTTCTGTGGGCCGTCAGTTGCCGGAGGTGAGATTGTCATAGCCATATCCATGCAATGCGCGCCGCCGCTTCTGCTAGGGTAACAGGCGGCTCCACCCGTCACCCCCGAGGGATAGAGTCCCTGATGAGCATTAATAATAATATTATAAACAATTTTATAGGACACGACGGTTTTTCGGAAGGAAGTAGGACCTCCACCCTTCAAAATACCACGGCCATAATAACCTTGTGTTGTGTTTCCGGCAGTGATTAGGGTAGCCAGAGTTCACTGGAGAGTTTTTGTGCTGTTAGTGGGAAGATAAATTTTACAGGGCCGTCGTGCTGCCGAGTTTGGCTCCCCTGGTGTTGCACACGTCCATAGGCCACGTTCATCACTTTCCTTCAGGTTGGCCATGCCACCTAAGTAATTGGTATAAAAAAAGAAGCAAGCGGCCCATCCCAGCATAAATCCTAAAATCCGATTGCAGGGTCGTTTCCAACTCAATAGAAATTAGTACTTAGTTTACAAATTAGCTTGCGACTGCCATCACACGTTCTAAACCCAAGATGAAAATCTATACCAGAGGCTTATCGATCAATGAAAAGTATCCGTAAGCTTGGCTTGACCGGATAGACCGTTGGTTGGAAAGACCTCGGCGGATTCCCACAAAATCTTTGGGTCAAACCAACACACTCAAATTTTTTTATTCATTAATCCTATCCTACTTCCTACTAATATTATAAATGTGAAAGTTTGTGAGAATGGCTGGACCGATTTGGATGAAATTTTGTATGTATATAGGTTATACCCTGGATTAACATATAGGCTATATATCAGCGATGAACGGGATCAGAATTCCACGCGGGCGGAGCCGCGGGCAACAGCTAGTTATTATTAATTTTAAAAAAAAATTGAAACCGAAATTACTTACATTCCCTCTAACTCTAACCCCTACAGCTAAGCTAAATTGCTTGTGCGAAAATTTAATACAATCAAGTACATAGAAATCAAACGTACCTATTATCTATATCTTGCTAAGTAGCTATATCTTGTATCAGAAAAGGATTAAAAACTTCATCAACGAAAAAGATCGCGATAGAATTTTAATTTAGAGGACTAATAAATAAAAGGGCCAGTACAAATAGGTCAAAAAGGTTACCCAATCAGTTTCAATTTATCGCTTTAATTTATTCACAATGCTTTTTAATTATAAGTTAAAGAACGTTGAGAACAGTTAGTCATTAGTAGTCGGAGTGATCAGAAAGTTGCGTGCAGTATACAGCCAGTGTTTATGTTGAGCTAGTCGTCTAGACGCGGGGGCGGACGTACGTAAAGGTTAGATAGGTACGCTTCGGCCCCTTTCCTTTCACGACCCTTCAGTGCCTCTGTACGCGGAATTGGGTCACACACACAAACCTAGATTTTTCATTACCTACTGAAACCGGTTTGGATTTACGCCGGAGGATTTAATGAAACTTTTGTATTATGAATCATTAATCTATATTATTTATTTTGTAATTTTAAAATAGACGTGTCTTTACATAAATGACTACATGCATATTATTTTTTTGAGATTCTTGTCAGTTTGTTTGCGGTGGACGCAAAAATTACTGTACGGATTTTGATGTTTTTTTTGTTAGAAAGGTTTCAGACTTAAATCTTATGTAAGTTTAATCGCAATCTGCCCATATCTTTATAAAATAAATTCACTTTTAAGTTATGATTTCGTAGCTGACCGCAGACCGCAGCAGCAGTTACAGCGTAGCGTGTTAAAGACCTGAATATGATAATATTGTTTTAATTTATTGCCTTTTTTAAATGGTGCCGCTCATCCGTATTGGGAAGCCGCAATGAATTAAAACAATAAACAAAATTATCATATTGCAATAAAACTACTTTTTAACGGATTCTATCACAAAATATTTGTTATTATTACTTTTATTTCAATGAATGAGATTCGCGTAAAATTCAGATAGTAAAGTTATCATATTCAAGTTTATTCCGCGGTACATTGTATCTGCTGCATACGTCTGCTGCTGCGGTCTGCGGTCGGCTACGAAATCACACCTTGCAACTTGTGACTGTCTGACAGAATCACACAACGGGCTTTTGATGCGGTTTATATTTTTTTTCGGTTTCTTTTTTGGTTAGGTATCATTTATATTTAGTTGTTGATGTCATTCAACAACACTTCATATATTGGCGCCCAACGTGGGGCTCGAAAAGGGTTTTACCAAAACATGTAGACAGAGAAAAATGTTCGTTCATTGCCAGTATCATTTTACTATGCAAGGAACTAATAGTACGTACGAGTCAATATGAACCACTAGTCATATTTCATTATGTACTTACTAAGTAATCTAATATATAAAAATCAATGCCACTTTTCGTTGTTATTTTATAACTCAAGAACGGCTGAACCGATTTGGCTAATAAAGTCTTGAAATATTTGTGGGTGTCCAGGGAAGGTTTAAAGGATGAGAAAATAGGTGCAGCGGGAACGGGAAAAATATGGCGGTACGAAGTTCGCCGGGACAGCTAGTTAGGTATAGATTGACACATATTACTTGTTTCGTGCACATCAACAACTCGGGACCCACGGAGACACTGCCTCGAATTACATGCACAGATCTCTAACATATCCGTATCTTCAGTCTTTATTCGGGTAAAAAATGTATTTAAATACGTTTTTTACCCGACTGCGGTGGAGTCAAAAAAAGTGAAGTTAAGTAGGTATAGGTATACCTACCTACTCATAAGAAAAGTTAATTTATTGTGAATATTCCTTCTTCATCCTGGAATTAATTCCCAGTCGCATCCGAAGCTTTCACCTCGGAGTCTAGAGTCCGCTTTACCAGTCTTAACTGCGGATTTGGCTGGACGTCGATATTTGCCGTGAAGCGACTGCCATCTGATCTCCACAACTAAATGGTGAATATATTACATAATAATTTTAATAGTATTACATAATAATACTCAGTAGGTACCTAATTACATATTAATATTCAACACACAACTAGATTTAATGAAAGCCACATTAAGGTCAGTTTGACCTTTAGAGGACAGTAGGCAATTAGGGATCATTCCGTATGGAACAAACTGTCCGAAAAGTCAAGTGAATTTATGTTGGCTCTAGTAATATAAAAGCTACATATTTCACCGACCTACCTACTCTCTTCAGCGCTCGTTATTAGTACGAGACTTCATTTTGGTGGATACTTTTATGTCATACTAGCTATTGCCCGAGGCTCCGCCCGCTTTGATGTCCGTTATCGCGACCAAACATATCTTATGTCCTTTTCCAAGGTCTTGTCTACCCCTATACCAAATTTCATGAAAATCGGTTCAGTGGTTTAGGTGTGAAAGCGTATCCCCGGGGCGAGTTGGGGACTCTACGGTCCCCACATCGGGAGAGGGCCAGATCGAGAGATATGGCCCTGGGTCGGCCGGGGTGCGAGGGATATGGCTACAACAATCTCACCTCCGGCAACTGACGGCCCACAGTCGGCGTGCGTTTTAGTCGGTTCGAGTCCGACATAACCTCCTCCTCCGGCTCCGGCGGGGGAGGTATCCGCGGGGATTTTTCGCACGATAAAAAAAAAAAAAAAAAAGGTGTGAAAGCGTATCAGACAGATAGAAAGACCGATAGACATACAGAGTTACTTACCTATTTATAATATCAGTATGGATTTACTTATTTATTACTAGCTTGCATGGGATATTCATCACTATAACTAACTCTATCCAACACTATCTGTGGGAAAACCAAAGGCTTGCCCTACTTATCTTCTACACTGACGGCACAGAATTTCTTTGTTCTTACAGAGTCGGCAGCGCGAGTGTGACTCCCTTGGTGTTGCACTCGTCGGTAATCACTTTCCATCAGGTGGGCCGTGTGCTTGTCTGCGACCTAAGTAGTATAAAAAAATCTACCTAATTAGTTCACCCTGACATCGGTATCTACCATTTCAGAAGTTCGTTTCGAAAATTTAATTATAGTTAATTTCTTCGTCGACTTGCCTAACATCGATAAAATTTTACGAGTTCTTACATTACATTGTCTGGGTCAGACTCACCCAGACGTTCTCAATACTGAAAATTATCTGCAAACGCTTTATGATGTATCCGAAACATGTGTGTGGGTCTAATATCTACTGCTAATAGCGTCTAGACTTCGTTTAACATGAACTTGACTCTAGATATTAGTACGAGTTATACATACTTACATCTACCCACAGAGCGTAAACTTTGATAAAAGGTCGCACAGGTTAGCTAGATGTAAACTTGTTCAATATAATTATTTTCACTAACTAAATTACCTACTCACTAATTTATTTTACAGGCTTTTATTTTTAACTTGCAATGTATGTAATTTGTTCGGGTCAAACTTTGCAAGTCGATTTTGAAGCAGATATCTGAACTAATTTTGATGATTTGTTGCATACACGTTTAGTTTGGATGACAATGTATTGGACCCATGGAGCTGGAATGATGATGGAGCAAGTAGGTAGCCATAGGAACTTCTAAATTAAATAAGATAAACCTATCGTTTGGACTCATTTGTTTTGTCTTAACAAACTCTCTGGTAGATATAAGGTGTTAGGTATTCAGGGTTTGGAAATAGGTAGAGTTAGAAGGTGGCCATAGGAACTCTTAAACAAGACAAACCTATCAAATTTGAACTCATTTGTTTTGTCGTAACAAAATCTCTGGTATTACATACTTAGTACCGTACCTACCTATTCAGAGTCTGAAAACGCGCCTACGTTTTCAGATGCCGTGGGTGGTCATGGGAATTTCTGAACTGAATAAGGCAGACTAGTAGTGTTTGAGTTAGATTGACGGGTCTTGGCAAAAGTAATGCTACATAATATGCATTACGTAAACTAACAAAAATAATTGTTTATGTATAAAAAGGCCCCTTCTCGGAAAGAGTAGGTATTTATTGTTATACAAGAGTGCAAAGCTGCTTTTCATTCCGAGGAAATTACTAGACAGAAACATTAAGCAGGCGGACAAAGCCGTGGCCGTGGGCAAGAGCTAGTTTACTTACCAATTAAAAATCTGCATATATGGTATTAGATATACTTCAAGAAAATTAATATTCTCTGATTTAAATTATCCATTGTTTCTATACCGAAACATTACAACTATTACGGGTAAAAGCAAAGTCAGTTGTTCGCAGTGCAAACTGTCTGCCCTTCCGTCGCCCTTTGTCTGTCTGTCTAGCCTATCACAATGTTCTAGGTACGTATACGCACACATACAATTACTAGACAAACATTTACCTACAAACACACTGATCGATTTTACTTTAAAACGTCGCAAATCCTTCGTTGAAAATATAATAAAACTTAAATGCACGTTATTCGCATAAATTTCAATTTTTATCATCTATATTGACAATCAATGCATACTTAAATTACTTAACAATCAAATCAAAGACTTTTTCACCATTGACACTCGAAAAAGGGCCCGTGATTCATCAAAAACAGTGAATAAAACGCTCTTTGTTTCACCGAGTGAATAAAAAAATTTGAATTTGGAACATGCGCGAATGTACGGATTCTAGTGAAACATGCAAAGAGGTTGCACACTCTCACTATAAAAACGTACTAAAAGCCGCCTAAATGTAATCACTGGCTGGATGGAATGCGGCTCAGTTTAAATTAAGAAAAAAAAATGCCGCCATTTTCTGTGTAATTTTCCTTGTAAAAGTTTATGTTTGTCTCATAATCATAAAATGACTTCATCTAGTGATGAAAATGAAACTCATATTCTCGAACGCGAAAAGACTCCTGAGTCTTTTCGCGCTAAAGCGGTAGCTATTACTGATAATTTGCTGCTTCTTTTGTGTACTATCCATAACAAAATGTAATTCATAATCACAGAGTAATCGTTTTCTCGTAGTCAATGGTGAAAAGTTGAGTACCTAACACGTGAAAAAAGAATTCATCTCGGCTCTTGTATCCCTCGATACGCTCAGCTTTCTATCTAGAATCCCTCGCTACGCTCGGGATTCTACCGCAGAAAGCTTCGCTCCTCTCGGGATACAACTCAGTGCCTCGAAAAGAATTCATCTTTTTTTCACTTGTTGGGTAATCTACTATTTATATCCATTAGTCCAAAAAATACCATTTCGATAGGTATTTTTCTTTGTGTAATTTAAATACGTAAAGTTTTAGTAGCCCACCTACTTATTTTATTAAACACAAATAAAATAGTTTGTGTATTTAGGACACGGTTAGGTCACTTCTTTGACCTTTTTAGAAATAACAAGCTTTGCTATTTTAAAATGTTTTCGGTAAATAAAAGTAAATATACTATGCTCTAGAAAGTTTCTCCTTAGGCTTAGGCTGTCTAGTCTAGACGTCCCGACCGACAGCGTGTCGCTCGACGCAACACGTTGGTAGGTGATCGCGTAAAGCTGGGTCCACATTTGTAGCATTTCTGTGTATCGAATCTTCTTCGCGTGGCCTCAACGCGTATCATGATCGCTAGTTTCAACACAAAATGATAGCCGTTAACAATACACGCCATATCTGATACAGCCCGATCCACATTAAACACGTATCTTGATACACCTCGTAATAAGGACGCGTTTTTTTACGAAATAGGTACACCTTAATGATACAATATGGACAAAATGAGTGTCCATATTTATGATACAAATAGTCGATACGATACGACTGATCGTGATACGTCAAGGTGCTAATGTGGACCCACCTTAACGTAACTTACAACAAGGCTGAGACGAGCTGTGCTAAGTAAGTATTAATTTGACCGAAGCATTTGTTTGTCTACTTGTGTGTCTGTCTGTGGCATCTTAGCTACCTCGGTTTCTGCCGCTGCCGCGCTAGCAAAAGAAGCTCTTCTTCTTCATTCTAACGTTAATCCCAGTCGCATCCGAACCTTTACCTCGGAGTCTGGGGTCCGCTTTACCGGTCTAACTGCGAATTTGGCTGGACATCGATATTTTTCGTGAACCGACTGCCATCTGACCTCCACAATCCAATAGCGATATCGAGCTATATTGAAGCATTGCAGCTAGACCAGTTGTTAGACTTTTTAGGGCTCCAACTACCCGTAATGACTGCCATAGATGTTAGTATGGCAACCGGGACCGACGGTTTAACGTGCTCTCCGAGGCACGACCTCGACCATCCCAAAACAAATACCCATATTCATGCACACAAATATTTGCACTGAGCAGGGATCGAAGCCGCGCCTCCTGCGTAGCAACCGCGTTCACTACCATCACGCCACAGAGGCTATTCGCGCTGGCATAAGCCGCCTGGTAGCAGAAAAAATATTACCTAAACTTAAAAACCATGGGAAATATAACACAGGTACGCATTTGCTTCGAATGATTCAGCACACCTTCACAGGCTTCCAAAGCTATATTATAAGACCTACCTATATTATAAAACATAGGTACCTACCTAAATATTTGACAAGGAGAACTCACTGCGCACCCTCGATTTTATCATTCTGCACGACGGCAATAGATAGGAATGCCAAACAGAACCCATAGAACCAATAAATAACATCCAGAAACCAACCACCCTAGAAACCAATAACCTGCAGTACTTAGGTACGAACTGAAACATAGACACAATGTTTCACCTCTATACGACACATTCTTGGGACAGATCTATTGTAAACAATAGGTAATAACAATAACAAACCGGAGGATTGCCGCCATGTGACCCCTAATTCAATATCATGTCAAAGAATCCCTACTAATATCCCTACTAATATTATAAATGTGAAAGTACCTCTGTCTGTCTGTCTCGCTTTCACGTCCAAACCACTGAACCGATTTTGATGAAATTTGGTATAGGGGTAGATTAGACCTTGAGAAAGGACATAGGCTATATTTGGTCGCGATAACCGACATCCACTCGGGCGGAGCCGCGGGCAAAAGCTAGTATTATTATAAGGAATTCTGTTTTCGAATGTACCAATCCATACAATCTCGAACATAGTTCCTCAATTCAATTCGATATAAACAAATCGAAGTCGTGCAACTAATGTTGATTGCATGTTCATAAAATTCAAGATCCTTAACCATGACATTTGATTGTAAATTATTTATTCCTTTTTATTGCTTGATCGATTACATTCATCGCCCAAGCAACATTCTGCACGAGGGGACAGAGTCGGAGTGACTATCTAGCTAGTAGGCTTCCGTTTTTATCAGAATATAGTCATCTACTAAGTAATTTCCTTGAAGTTCATAGTGAGATTTTATAATGGAGAATGCTGCACCAGCACCGGCTAATATAGGAGGCCGACGTGAGCCTTCTACTGATCCCGTAAAGGCTCAAGGAGTCTTGTGAGTTTACTTTACTTACGCTTAAAGCATTTACCTATAGCGTCTGAGTACCTATCAAACAGCTATAGGTAGGTACTCAGTCGCTTATTGCGAGCGGCTAACTAATAATTACTTGATTTTAACAGTTCTAAATATTACAAGCATTGAAAGTTCATGAATTTATGTCGCTCCGTACGATGGACAAAATCCTGAACCCTGACAAAAGACTGAATTAGTCTTTCCGTACCAACGATGGCTACGAAACCGTAGCGCTACTGAGCCCATGTTGGAGATTCTAAAGACTTCGCACTATTCTCGCGACAGGTTTCGTAGATATGACATGAAGCATTGCACAGTCTATACCTACGACAGTACAGGTGCAGTGGCTCTGATAGTCTGTTTCCTAGTTTCAGAGTCAGGGATACCTCTATTAGGTAAAGCCAAATAAAGAAATATTTCGATCAATTATTATTATTCAATACGTACGACACAGGTCACATTCCGAAATAGTTATGTCCTATGATAAATACCTGCATGGAATAGTGACTCTACTCATTTTCTCTACTAAAACTGTAAAGCACTGAAGAGCTGTGTAATTTCTTACTACTTAATAGGTGTTAATTACAAAGTATGAACGTAGAGGGCTTTAGTAACAGAGGAAGGTCCAAGAAAAGATGGAAAGATGCGTGAAAGATAATATACATGCTAAGCTGTCCTCAAACAATTGGAACAAGGGTTGGCAGATGATGCTGACGTGTTAATTCCTTAAAGGCATGTAGGTGGGAAGTATTAAATTTAAAAACATATACCTATTTGCAGGCGTTCGGTTGTTCGAAAAGGTAACACGGCAGCTCGGTTGTGGCCTCAAAGATGGTACTTCTATAGTAAAATTCGGGAAATTCAAGAAGAGGAAGCTCAAAAAATAGGTATGTACCTATGTGAATGAAAAAGTTTTCTTAAAACTATCCTATAGGTACTTATTTAAAAGCATAATTAGACTGCGACAAAGTCAACTTACCTAAGTATTTACAACTTATTAAATTCGTAGCGTTTCGTAGCAAAAATATGATTTTTTTTTAGTAGGTACCATTGAACCTACAGCCTTGAAGGTCTCAAGTCCACTATGCACTACTCATTATTTCAGGTATGACGGTGGAAGAATATCGCGCAGCGGTACAATCTCACAGCAGTCAGCCTGAACACAAGCTGTACCCAGTGGTCGTGGACCCATCTCCAACACCTTTACCACCCACATCTGCAGGTCAGTACCTACAGTCATATACCTCGGGACACTTCCCTTGGACGGTTTATTCCGGATTCCCCCTTTTACCGATTCCCCCCAAAAATTTATCAGCTTTATTGGACCTACCTAAGTCGCGAGACAACAAAGCCCTGACGCACTCGGATTGTTATGTGTCTATACTTAGTGAATATGAGCTCGTCCACCGACGCGTAGCACCCTGTCATCAAAACACACCAAGAAACGTGTACTGCGCGTATAGAGTACATTTTAGATCCAATCCAAGATATATGTCCCGAGGTATACCATATGCACGACTTTGAGCTTCGATTTGTAAAGTTGATTTCGATTTGGTATTTTTTTTAATGAATGGCTCTGTGCTTTTAGCATCAATTCCGCCAATGTGATTTGGTATTTGAGACCGGACTATAAAGAAAATACAGTCACGCATTTATATACAAATGTATATCAATGCAGTCACGTCACAAAATGTAGGTATAGAATGCGCGCACAGTACCTAAATCTTTTTGGGTTTTGAGGACAACCTGAGAAGGTGCTACGAAGAAGCAGGAGCTCAAATCCACCAATTTATCAAACCAGTACGCGCAAGCCAGGGCCCCGTATCTCTCGGACTTGGGTTCAATATATATACCGGGAACTAGATAAGTATATAAGTACTCAAGTCTTTTATTCGTCCGGGGCAGACAGATACAACAATTTGCATCTGTCATTACGTAATTCACTAGCTTTCAACCGAAGATAAAGAACATTATCTAATTGAAGCGTCGTCAGTCATCAGTATCTAGCTTCGTGGTTAAGGAGGCAGTGGCAATTCATCCGCCGGCGTATTGTAAAATAGAATGCCAAATGTATGGGATTTGACGTATATGACAGTCGTCAACGAATGTCAAATACGTTAGGTAAATCCTATACATTCGTCATTCTATTCCACGATACGCCGGACAACGTATTGCCACTTATGTCTATATAGGGGGGCTGTATGGTTTGTAACTACCACACATCTGATAAGAATAGTGGCTATTGTACGGAGCTTGCTCGTACAAGGCCTTAGGGGTCCATTATACGCTTATGCAAGCGTCATGCATCATGCCGTCAATCATGAATGTTATTGGTCAATCGGTTATTAGACGTTATGTTATTGGTCAATCACGGCGTGATTGATGGTTGAACTGACAGCAAAACCTACCGTGTAATGGACCCTTACGATCGTGATATCCCGGGTTCTATTTCTGGCCATTGGCCCACCTGTTACCTATATCAACCCACTCATAAGCAATTTAGCTTAGCTGGAGGATTTAGGGGGAAAATTAGTAATTTCGGTTACGTAGGTATTATTAGATATTATGTATTAAAAAAAAACAATCTACATATCTAAGTAGGTACTCGTAGGTACTTATATTAGATTGTCTACGAAACCAATTATAACAGAAACTTACTTAATAATTGAAAGCGATTAAAACTTTTCAGGTATGATCGGCCGTCGTGCGCAATGCCCCTTGGAGCGCTACGGTCGTCTAGTGAAAACGGCTCGAGACTATCCCAGCCGCCCACCATTACGACCGGGACAAATTTACGACCCATACAAACAGACAATTGTGTTCTTAGGGTACGTAGTCACAGTATATCTTTTCATACAAAGACGTACCTAGTTGTACCTCAGCTTAGCAGAGATAAGTATATTGCACGAATTAACACTTCAGAAATCGTTGTACAAATTAGGAATTGTACTAACTACCCGGAAATGTTTATGTATGTGCCTACTAACAGTTAGTCTTTTTAAACTTTAAAGTCTAGACGTCGGATTAAACATTTTTATACTTATAGATACTCATATACTTATATCTTTAAGGGTACCTATAGCGGTTCCCCGAGAGGGGGATATCTCGAAACTGGGGACGGCTCTGGGTCAGTGGGCGTGCGTTTTAGTCGGTTCGAGTCCGACATAACCTCCTCCTCCGGCTCCGGCGGGGGAGGTAACCGTGGGGATTTTTCGCACGATAAAAAAATGGTATGTTTTAGGCGATCTTACACCGCTAGACGGCGGCTTGCGGTTTTAGTCGCTAAGAGTCTAACATGCATCGGGGGGACGGGTTCCAAGAGAATATCTGCCCAAAAAAATGGACCAGCGGCTCCATCATCCTCCGAACCTTTTCCTAAGTTGGGGTCAGTTTTAAGTCTAACTACGAAACAACCGAACTTGTATACCTACTTTACGTAAAGCTACAACAATCAGACCTCCACAATCCATGTCGACATCTAAGTTCTATAAAATTCCCAGGATCCTCTTCCATTAAACAGACCCTCGATTCTGCTAAAGCAAAACCACTGTCATACCACAGACACTGCAAAAAAAATGCCATTAAATTTCAAAGTTTATTACTAGGCTTAAAGTCCAAAATTAAATAAAAAGACAATTATACATTTTCATTAGCGTTCACTCTATACAAAGCATTTAATTTTTGACGGAGTGGTTTTGCTTTAGTAAAATCGAGGACCTGGTTCTCATGGATACTTCTTCCTCAACACTTTCCAAGTGCAACGATATTACAGGAGCGTGGACGGAGACCCGATATCGTACAAACTTCCACCATCGCGATCGGAGGTGACGGATGAGATGTGGGCGCGACCGCACCAGCTGACCGTGTCGCCGCTAGGTTGGGACAATCTACAACGTGTGCTACAAGAAGATGAACACCTCCATTCATAAGACGTTTCATAGCTCCTCTCTATCTAGACATAAAACTATTTTTATACCATTGTCGTCATTAAGATCGTATGATTCCGTAGCAGACCGCATACGACAACAGACTGTCGACGCACGTACGGCACGTAGAAGATACGCGTACGGCGGCGTACCTAATTCATTGCGGCTTCTGAATGGTCCCCTTTATCCGCATCGGAGTTTAACAAGTGATGGGTACGCTGTATCTGTTCTGCAGTCAACGACAAAAGTAGCTTACAAAATCTAATTTATGGATCACTGTGGTCCTTAAACTCTACATAAAATAATAAAAAACATATTTATATCTACCTATATGAATTATTGATACCTGTGTTCCAGTTTACAATTAGGTTTGTAAATACGAGTATTTTAGAGTTAATCAACTTATAACGTTGACTGTACCTACTCATGTATTGTGTGGACGACCTTTTATCTACATATTTGATTTTGTATCGTATGCATTCTATTGACGGACCGAATATTAAAAAAGTCAAGCCATTCCCATGTCCCAAGTTAAAAGCAAGTAGGTAGGTACTATGTTATCTTTTAAAATACGCGACATAAGTATCTAGTTCTGTGCGAGTTTTAAATTAATTTCTTTGAGTTAAGGTAGACGTCCTTGTGTACATTACCCCAGCAAGAAAGTACCTCGTAGAGTGACATGAGTGGCACGTATAATTAGAGCGTTATATACTATACATGTGCGCCGCATAAAAAAATTTGTGCGTGTTGTAGTTTTGGAAAAAAACGGAGAAAATGATTTCTGCTGCGGTAACGTTGTTCCAGCAAGAAAATTCTGAACGAATAATCGGAGAGAGAAATATTATGCATGGGCAGAGAGCTTATATTTGTGCTATGATGTGCGCCGAAAATGAAATTTGTGCCTCTTCAGGTTTTCGAGAAATTGCATTTCTTGCTGGAGTAACGTTTCGCATAATCGTGTATCTCTGAAACCATTCTATGTGCGGCTGTGTAGTAAACATATACCAGAATCTCTTAATTTGTGCTTATTTCTGGCAGAATTAGATTTTACAAAACATTTATAGTTTTCAAGTATTTTCGCTTTTTTGAAAATAAAATAAACCTTCACTGCGCCTACATGATAAAACTTATGAGCTCGCTGAAAACTTTATTCGGTCCTCCTTGGCGTGTATAATAACCATAAATGATTGCAAACGCGTGCATTCACTCGTTATTGAATAATATTACTAAAAGCCAAACCGACGGCACCTCAACTTTGAGGTCGCCGCACAAGAAAACGGCCCAAGCTAAGATCTGTGGGTGTAAGCTAATAAATAGAGCGTCTAGTCAATTAACTTATTGCAAAATATCAGCTTGAAATGTTTCGCATTTAAATTGTTATAAATATAATACTAAACGTAAAAGCAATGACTGATTATCCAACCAAATTAAAATGACTACAAAAAGCGACGGAATAGTACATATCGATGACCTTCTTTTTTAACGTCTTTATCATAAGCTGTTGTCCGAACAGTCGCGTTCAAACGTTTATTGGCAACTGTGTGATTTAGTTTTGGAAGCTAATTCAAATATACTTTAAATTAAAGTCATGACCATATCAAATGACACACATTTTTGATATATAAATTATTATCTTCATTCTTATATTATAACATCAAATCACAGGTCAATTACCCAAAATAAGAAAACACAAATAGTTAAATCAAATTATTTGTATACCTAATCCACTGATTAGGTACACAAATAATTTGATTTAACTATTTGTGTTTGCGGCTGGTGGGTCATCAAACCGGTGGTGCGCTTTGCTTGCTCAAAAGGTATGCACCTACTTATTAAGATAATAAATTGCAATACAACAGCAATTTACAGGAATATGTTGATTTTTTATACTTACATTAAATACGAGGACATTTTTTTGAAATAAAATGTTCAATCACCTTTTTATCAAAATCGGGTACTGTCTGTAGGTATAAATTATTGTTACATATTGAGCAGAACCAAACCAAAATAAAAACAATTACCTAATTTAAACAAAACTAACAACATTTAACGCGTTAAAGCGATACCGTCCGTCGTCACATCACAGTGCTAGCGGCGCGTGCACGGCGTGTCGCGCCCGTCCCGGCCAGCAGCTCCCCTCCAGCCCCGCGACCCCGCTCTCGCCGTTCGCCTCGTCGGTCTGACTGCCGTCAAGGAACGCGTGCGACACGAATAGATACATCTTACCTGTAACTATGTATGTATATAGTTACGAACCTACCTTGGCTGATACCGACTCCAAAAATAACAATTATTGTAACTAATTATATATTATCCTAATTATTTTTTTCATTTATAAAAGACAGATTTTTTTATTGTTCAATTATTTAATTCGTTATCTATTTAATAAAAAATTGATTTACTTATAATAGTCCAGTCATTTGGTATTTTTACCTGGAAAGTTTTCCGGGAGTTTTGAAAATTGGCAATTTTATAGATTTTGATATGCTCTTTCCAAATTTGAACTTTGCCACCTCGTATGTTTGCCGCTCGCGCCGCCATTTTGAAAAAATGGCGCCCAAAAGCAGTTTTTTGATAATTACTCCTTTCCGACGCATTTTACAGGAAAAACATATTTAACAAAATAAAAGTAGAGGAAATTTCCTACAATTTGTGATATTTTTTTTTTCCCTAAAATCAATAGTTTCGGTGTAGGAGCGCCGTAAACTGTAATTCAATACACGTTTCGGCAGAAATACTCATTTCCACACCACCATGAGGTAGAGAAATCGGCGCGTTTTTTTATCGTGGTATCCCTTCTATCTACTTCATTAGAAGCCATGGCTCTGTAAATGCAAACGACACTGTGAAATGATAAACGTATACTGATGACTCAGACTAAATATTTCTGTTGAGCTCAGCCGGGGCTAGATGTTTCTTAGAAGGGAAAGAAGGGGCCTGACACAGAAGGGCGCATTTCTTTATACCTGCGGAGACATTACAGACTATAGTTACCTATAATTACTATATATAACCTTCGTATAATTTTTATAATTTACAAATCACAGTATGAGCAGTTTAAAGTAAATATTACACGTTGGTGTGGATGTATAATGGTTTACGGCGCTCGTACGCCGAAACTATTGATTTTAGGAAAGAAAAGGTTTGACATAAATTGTAGGAAATTTTCTCTACTTTTATTTTGTGTAATATGTTTTTCCTGTAAAATGCGCCGGAAAGGAGTTATTATCTAAAAACTGCTTTTGGGCGCCATTTTTTCAAAATGGCGGCGCGAGCGGCAAACATACGAGGTGGCAAAGTTCAAATTTGGAAAGAGCATATCAAAATCTACAAAATTGCCAATTTTCAAAACTCCCGGAAACCTTTCCAGGTAATGTTCTAGGTTTTCGCCCAAATGACTGGACTATAAGTAGTCAAATATCTTTTTCATTTCATTTTACTTAAGAGAACTCTAAAAATATTATATTGATAAGTAGGAAAACTAAGTTGATTATTAAGTTGTAGAATAATTAATTACGAATACGCAATTATTTTCGACTTTTAGTGCACATTGATTTTTGTGCATATTAATTGTTACCACTTTCCATCAGGTGGGCCATGTGCTTGTCTGCGACCTAAGTAGTACTAATAGTATTAAAAAAAAAACGAAGTAGTTAGTATTTAATAAGACTAAAATCAACAAATATACTGAATGTACTTGTACTTAGTAATGTGCAAAGTCAAAAAACTAACATTCAGATTATTCAATAGTAAATTTATTCTTTGAATTAGTTATTTTCTACGTAAGTGTACTCATGAACAACACTTTACAACCAGTTCGTGAACAAAGTTAAGAAGGTCATCAATTTGTACTATTCCGTCGCTTTTTTGTAGTCATTCTAATTTGGTCGGATAATCAGTCGTGGCTTATACGTTTAGTATTATATTTATAACAATTTAAATGCGAAACATTTCAAGCTGATATTTTGCAATAAGTTAATTGACTAGACGCTCTATTTATTAGCTTACACCCACAGATCTTAGCTTGGGCCGTTTTCTTGTGCGGCGACCTCAAAGTTGAAGTGCCGTCGGTTTGGCTTCTATACTATTATAAAATTGTAAAGTGGTCGTGTCTGTACATTGGAGATATTTAAAAAAAAATACTTGGGTTATGTTATATTAACGATACTGAACACGAAAATATTTTTTTTTCATTTCCTGTCTGTTTGTCTGTTTGTCTGTTTGTCTGTTTGTCCGCGATGGACGCAAAAACTACTGGACGGATTTTGATGCGGTTTTTTTTGTTAGATAGGGCTTGGTCAGACTTAAAATCTTACGTTTGTTTGATCGCAATCGGTTGAGTAGAACCGGAGTTGTGAACAATATTGATATTATACGGAATATGAGTGGAAATATAGATGGCGCTTTTTTATTCTTATGGATGAAATTTTATATCTTATTACATCCGAGCAAGTATGTAAATAAATAGACTTTAATTTACATTTAAAGTTGTGTAAACAAATGCGATTTTAATCATGAAATTATTATTTTTTTGTCAATGAATATATTTCCACCTGCGTAACTAGATGGCGTTAACGCGGTTTTGAACTTACTATGGTTTCGTTCCAACTGGACGTATAGAAGCATTTTTAATCATTTTTTTTTTCAATTTTCTAATTTTGTCAGGTATGAAATAGATGTCGGTACTGTCTTAAGATGAGTTACAAAATCGTTTTCCACACAAAGACAGATTACTTAAAGCTTGGTGAACACTGACTGAACAGGTGAAGGATATAGTGGAGTAGACAAGAGATACAACGGGGAAGCGAAGGAGTAGGGGAGAGGGTGGGGGAAGGGCAAAGGTATTGGGAGTAGAGTAGAGAGTCGAGTAGATATTATGCAGTTAGAACATTTTTTTTATACCACTTAGGTGGCAGACAAGCACACGGCCCACCTGATGGAAAGTGGTTACTGTGCCCTATGAACGTATGCAATACCAGGGGCGTCACACTCGCCCTTCTTGAAGTACCCCATACTATAGTCGGGAGTCGTACTGTAGTCATGAGGTCGCAAACAAGCACGCGGCCCTCCTGATGGTAAGTGGTTATACCTTGGCCAATGGGTGAGTGCAACACCAAGGGAGTCACACTTGTGCTGCCTACCCTGTAAGAACTAAGAGCAGGGATGGCGAACCTTTTTTGTGGCTATCGTATAACACAGGCGCATCTAAATACCTAGGTCAGGCGCGGATCCACTAGGGTGGGCAATATGGGCATGCCCACCACCTTAATAGACCTGTGACGTCACTTTTTTATGGTTTATTGAAAAGAAAAACCAAAATTAATCATGAATCACGCGTGATTTGGAACACAGTGTATAGTGCAATAGACGATATACCAGCATTTGTTCACACTGTTACAATATCAGAAATTACACACTATTATTGCGGCTTTTATGTACACCTTTATAAGGAGCACACACAGGTCTGAGGTGTACAGTCAATCAATCAATCAGTTAGTATATTGCAGTCCACTGCTTCTCCGAAAATGTGCCACGTCTGCCGATCCTCCGTCTTCCGCATCCAGTCCATCCAGCACCGTAGGTTATAGCAGGCAGGACGCACTGGTTGAAAACCTTTGAGGCATTGTGGTAGGGGGGAGGAGAAAGCCCGACGTAGTTTGCCAAATGCTGCCCACCCCAGTTGGATCTGGCTATTTCTTTCTCGAAGTTGTTTTTATCGAGCTGGATAACCTGCCCCAGGAGATATATTTTTGAACAACTCTGAGTGTCACCCCTTCGATGGAAATCGACTTGAACATAATCATGGGGTTGTCCAAGTTTACACCCAGGCCAACTTGTCGAGAAGCTCCATTCAAGCTGTGCCCCTGACTCGAGGAAGCTGACTAGCATTTGCCCTTGCGATTTCTGCACCCTACTCCATAAGGTCTCATAAGGTTCGAGATGCGAGATGTACTCACCGTGGATGTTGGTACCCCGCCAAAGTCCAATCCAGAGTCTTGAAAACGTCCTCCAATGCGTTGGTGAATAGTTTGGGAGATATAACATCTCCCTATCTCACTCCACGCTGGAGGCTAATGGGTTTCGTCTTCTGGTCTTGGAGCAGGATGGACATTGTGGCAGTGTCATACAAACATCTCAGCATCTTGATGTATCGCCAATCTACACGACACTGCTGCAGGGCATCCAGCACTGCCCAAGTTTCGATAGAGTCGAAGGCTTTTTCGTTGTCCACAAACGCCATACACAGCGGCTGATTGTACTCCTGCGACTTTTCTACAATCTGCCGAACAGTATAGATGTGGTCCA
Source organism: Eilema depressum (assembly GCA_914767945.1). Classification (NCBI taxonomy): domain Eukaryota; kingdom Metazoa; phylum Arthropoda; class Insecta; order Lepidoptera; family Erebidae; genus Eilema; species Eilema depressum. The sequence goes on along the minus strand of OU612025.1, from coordinate 11,964,983 downwards.
CGCCACGGTACTATAGCCTTTTCGAAACCCGGCTTGCTCAGGTGGCTGGAACTCGTCGAGCTTATCCGCGAGGTGATTTGTGACGACTCTTGAGAACAACTTGTAGACATGGCTCAGGAGTGAGAGAGTCTTATCACCTTTTTTGAAGAACAGTACCACCGCACTCCCGCTCTGTGCCCTAGGTGTTAGCTCTTGCCGGATGATGGAATTAAAGAGACTCGCTAGCTCTTTCAGGATTGGAGCGCCACCTGTTTTCAGCACCTCAGTAGTAATTTCCATCATCACCAGGGCATCTGTTGTTCTTCAGTTGCCTGAGAGCCGCCTCTACCTCGCACTACTCGACATTTGGTATCTCCTCGGTGTAATGACGCGTGAGTGGGGATCTGTGGTCTTCGTCGCTGTGTCCCGTCGGTTTACTCATCCGTGCTGCATATAGCTCAGTTGTAAGTTTCGTCAGATGGGGCCTTCCCAACTGCTGAGCGAACACTTTTGACCCCCTATATCGCTCGATTGCCTCCTGGATGGAGTGAGTGTTGGAGCGTTTAAGGTCGCGTCGTATCGGCTTTTTGATTTATTGGTTTAAGGCTCTCCCATCTGACGAAGACGACTGTGTGTATGGTTGTTCAGTGTTCACGCTTCTTCCTCATAAGTTCGAGAGTCTCAGGAGAGAGCTTGGACTTTTGCTGTATGCGTTTTCCGGGAAACAACTTTCGAGACACTTCCTGCAATATTTTGACCACTATGTCGGCCTTCTCATCAATGCCGCTAGGTTTCCAGCATTGCGAAACGATTTTGAAGTTCCAATTGGAACTTTTCGGACCCTAGAGCTACTTGGAGCGGCGTAGGTCGGTTGACCTTATCATTCGGAATCTTTTAGCCTTGATGTTGATATTTAGAGAGCATCGGATAAGTCAGTGATCGCTTTCAGTTTGAAACTTGTTGATCACAAAGACATCTCTAAATAATTTATCTTGTTCTTTATCGCAGAGTCCCGGCGTTGCCAAGTCCACTTCCCGTTGGGGTTTTTCTTAAAAGAACTATTAATGAAAAAGAGGCCCTGTGCCCTTGACTCGAGGAAGCTGACTTGCATTTGCCCCTGCGATTTCTGCACCCTAGGTTTGATTTTCGTCTCGCCGCGTTCAATTCAACAGGTCAATGTGAGACCAACTCCGCCAAAGACACCCCCCCCCCTCCCCCCCCCCCGGGCGTATTTAACATGCTTGACATGAGTTCGCACTTTTCACACATTTTCGGGTACCTGTGCCCACAACCTAATTCCGCGCCTGGATCCGCGCCTGACCTAGGTACTTTGTGGTGGCACTGCTGGCGTGCCCAAAAAATTGTGCCGCGTGCCACCTTTGGCACGTTTCGTGCCATTGGTTCGCCATTCCTGGATTAGAGCGTGATGAGGGATATAGTGGAGTTGACAAGAGATACAACGGGGAAGGGGAAGGAGTAGGGGAGAGGGTGGGGGAAGGGCAAAGGTATGGGGAGTAGAGACTCGAGTAAATAATGCTGGTAGAATTATTTTTTTTATACCACTTAGGTGGTAGACAAGCACACGGCCCACTTGATGGTAAGTGGTTACCGTGGCCTATGGGTGGGTGCAACACCAGGGGAGTCACACTCGAGTTGCCTACCCTGTAAGAACTTAGAGAATCTATGCCGTCAGCGCCCACTGATAGCACAAAGCGCAAGCTACTCTCCAGTGAGCTTCGGCTACCCTACTCACCGTCGGAAACACAACACGAGATTATTAAGCCGCGGCCTTCTGTAGGGCGGAGATACTTCCCCAGTCGGACTGCTCGATTGAGACGAATATACCGTCGTGTAAGTACCTACCTCCTCGAGTCGAATAGAGAGGCGAGTACAATGTCTAATCAGCGTTCAACGTTCAACTTTCAGCACTATTTACAACACCACGCGATAAACGACATCCACGCGGGCGGAGCCGCGGGCAACAGCTAGTTTAGTAATATTATTCAATAACGAGTGAATGCACGCGTTTGAAATCATTTATGGTTATTATACACGCCAAGGAGGACCGAATAAAGTTTTCAGCGAGCTCATAAGTTTTATCATGTAGGCGCAGTGAAGGTTTATTTTATTTTAAAAAAAGCGAAAATACTTGAAAACTATAAATGTTTTGTAAAATCTAATTCTGCCAGAAATGAGCACAAATTAAGAGATTCTCGTATATGTTTACTACACAGCCGCACATAGAATGGTTTCAGAGATACACGATTATGCGAAACGTTACTCCAGCAAGAAATGCAATTTCTCGAAAACCTGAAGAGGCACAAATTTCATTTTCGGCGCACATCATAGCACAAATATAAGCTCTCTGCCCATGCATAATATTTCTCTCTCCGATTATTCGTTCAGAATTTTCTTGCTGGAACAACGTTACCGCAGCAGAAATCATTTTCTCCGTTTTTTTCCAAAACTACAACACGCACAAATTTTTTTATGCGGCGCACATGTATAGCATATAACGCTCTAATTATACGTGCCACTCATGTCACTCTACGAGGTACTTTCTTGCTGGGGTAACGTACACGACGTCCTTTGTTTTGAGTTTTTTCAGAAATAATACCGACGACGTGGTTTAGATTGTATTATGAAAAGGAAAAGTAGGGTAGCGGCTGTGATAGTGGTGGAGCGTTGGACTGCTACGCAGGGGATGCGGGTTCCATTACCGCTCTGTGCAAATATTTGTATGAATGAAATATGTATAATTTGCATTGGTCTGAGTGCTTGTATGTATAAAATATATATGTGTATTTACTGAATGAAGGAAAGGTATACCTAAGTACGTTTATCCGCATTCTAGATTCCATAAAAGCAGCTAGTCATTACTATTACTACTTATTTATTTAGTATTGATGGAAAGCGTTTGATCGCCAATCGTTCAAAACACAATTAATTAATTAATCGTTCCAAGCTTCTTTTAATAACTTAATACTACCTATTTAGATCAATGATTCTACCTTTTAATAAAAACACTTTTTCTAATAATACTGTATGCCTTTCCCTATATGTACTAACTTTAGAAAAAGTTCATCAAATCTTTATGATCATGGCAGTCATCGCAGTTGCATTATATTCGACCTCTCCGAATCTTTATCTTCAAGGTTTTTCAAAAATGGAACGAATTCTAAAGCGCCTGCCACACGCACAAGTTTCACCACAATCTTACCTACGCAGACCGGCCTGCGCGTGCTCTACCTACCTGTGCATGCGGTTGGTAAAACTACACCGCGCAAGCCCACGGCCGGCCTTTCCTGTGTTCAAGCTTCACCAATCTTCACTGCGCTGATATAACTGTGGTGAAGCTTGCGCGTGTGGTAGCCGCATTAGTAAGTAAAGACAAATATCTACCCGACTTTTGATTATGCACATCACATCGTTCGCGTAGGACAGGAAAGTGAGAGGCAGTGCGGGTTGCATCGATTTTGTTTAATATCTTTTTAGAGTTATAGCGAATACGGTAACGGAAGAATCAGTATTTTAGTGGTTAAGGAGTCGGCCTCATGATCGGCAGGTCCCGGGTTCGAATCCTGGCCATTAAACTACAGACGTGAACCCATTGGACTCGTCAGTCCAATGTGCGACTCTGCAAAACTTAGGCAAACCAATTTCAACCGAACTCTTACTTTTCTAAATCAAAAGCCGGGTACTATGAATAGGTAGATAGGCAATGGTAGTGTAATTTAAATCATTAAATAAAAACTTTTTTATTTAAATATACTGTTTTATTATTTATTTAAATCATGTGTCGGTATCTTCTCACTGCAGCAATGGGCGGCAACTGTGACACAATATTTTCAGGCAGCACTTCCAGCGTCACTGCTTCATCGTTGTCAAGCCAATGAAAGTCAGCCAGATACTGTAAAATAATAAAATATAAGTAGGTATTGTTCTTAGATAATAGCATAATGTGTACAGCCTCGGTGGCGTGGTGGTAGTGAACGCGGCCGCTACGCAGGAGGCGCGGGTTCGATCTCCGCTCAATGCAAATATTTGTATGATAGATATTCGTAAGGCAACCGTCCCTAGTCCCGGTTGTCTTACGAATATCTATGGCCGTTACGGGTAGTTGGAGCCCTAAAAAGTCCAACAACGGATTTAGCTGCAATGCTTCGATATCACCTAATATCGCCATTGGGTTGTGTAAGTCAGATGGTAGTCGCTTCACGGAAATATCGAAGTCCCGTCAAATCCGCAGTTAGACTGGTAAACCGGACCCCAGACGCCGAGGTGAAAGCTTCAGATGCGACTGGGCTTAACGCTAGCTTGAAGAAGAATAGCATAATAGGTACAAATAAAACTAATTAAAAAGGACATGTCAAGAGTACCCGAAACCGACGAGCATTGTATGAAAACAATTTGACATTATTCTCTATATTATTAATTATTATTGCGTATATTTGACATTATTATCTATATTATTAATTTATTATTGTAAAACTTAATATTTCTACACCTATTATGGTAGAATATGTTGGAACCATTGTAATAATATGAAGACCTCGATGTACCATATTCTTGGAAATAAATATTCATTCATTCATTCATTCATTCATTCATTCATTCAATTATGAAAGTAGAAGAAGCGAAAGATGTATGCCAGGATCGTAGCAAGTAGAAAACTGTGGTCTCTGCCTACCGCACTGGGAAAGAGGCGTGACTGTATGTATCACTATCACTATCATCATCATCATCACTATCACTACATATTATAAAACAAAGTCGCTGTCGCTGTCTGTCCGTCCCTATGTATGCTTAAATCTTCAAAACTACGCAACGGATTTTGAAGCGGTTTTTTTTAATAGATAGAGTGATTCAAGAGGAAGGTTTATATGTATGTATAATACATGCATAATATTGTAGACAAACACGGATAAATCGGGATCAGAATACCACGCGGGCGGAAAATAGGGCGGTACGAAGTTCGCCGGGTCAGCTTGTCAGCTAGTGTATGTATAAAACTTTGGTCAGGAACCTCCACGCGGTACATCCTGGGTACCGCAGTCGGCAGCGCCTACTTCTCGCAGGGGAGGGGAGGGGTAACAAACTCTTACCTTAATAGGTACTATTCTTAATCCGACATTTTGATTCGGCTTGGCTTTCCTTTTAGCAGTAGGCTCCACGTCATTCTGAAAAAAGAATTATATCTTATAGCTGTTATACTTTTAGGTATTTTAAGTGACAATGGAATGAAGTTCTCTCACAAGCTGCTCTAATAATAATAACTCTAATAATCGTTTAGGTGGAAGAACTCGGGTAATCGAATCGAAAGCACTGGGGATTTTATAGCATGAATTTATAATATTTATTAACAGCTGATACTCACAAATAGCAAAAGACAAAATTTCCAAAAAACATAAATATGCCAAATAACAAATATACGGCAGATTTTAAGTCTGACCAAAAGGTCCGACTTAAAATCTACGGTATATTAGATGGCAATTGGTTGAGTATAACCGGAAATATGAACCAAAAGTAGCGATAACCGATATCCAAGCGGGCAAAGCCGCGGGTATCAGCTAGAGAGTATACAATAGGCTATTTCACTGATTTTCGAAAACCATTTTAAATTATTGCTTATTACAGTATAAACATATCACATTAATATTTCTGTAAAAAAAAAACAATGCATTATGTTAAAAAATCAATGATAAAGTTTAAATTTTCAAAAGTGCACGAAAAACGATATATTCAAAAATGGCGATGCGTGTGACGTCACTATCTACAAAACAATTTGTAGTATATTTTTAATGTTGTCAAATAGCCTAGGCTGCCGTCTGCTAACAAAAAGGCAGCTAAGTGCAAAAACGTATTTTCGAGAAAACGCAAAAACAAGTGGGAATTGATGTCTCTTGAAAAGTGTGCTACCTAGGAACAAGGTTGCAAGTTATAATTGTAGGCATAGTCTTTGTGCACAATATGTGATATATTTTATTAATTTATATTCATTATATTTTATTTAAATTTGTTTTCTAACTTTTAGCTAAGCATTTTTTTTCATTTTTACGTAATATACTGCACTTTAAGGCCGCTAACCATACCTTAACTGCTTTATAGCAAAGCAATTTTTTTGTAGCTGCCACGTTCTGTACTTATAGTAAACGTTAACAAAATATACTTAGTTATAAAGCAGTTAAAGGATTTTAACAGTCTTACAGCCTAGTAGTTAACACTTGGCGGACTAACTTCCCTTACTTAGAAAGCAGTTATGGGATTTTAAACGCTTTTCAGCTTGGTATTGTAAAACATATTTTTATACTGGTTCTCCTATTGCTTAACTATAAGGCAGTTAAAGACATCTCGCTCGCAATTAACTGCCTTTTAAGTAAGCACTTCCGGATCAAAAGTTGAGAAGTTAAAAACTATTTTATGAAATCAGAACTTTATTCATTACAAAAGAACAGACAATTAGACCTTACTAAACTTATCAAATAGCTTTATTAATTAAACAATACAAAATAAAAATAAAGACAACTTAATCAAACTTTTACTAATCTTATTCAGTAATATAATCAGTATTCGCGAAACCATAGGACAAAGAATATGAACATGATTTTTATTTTTTTTATTTTTTAATAATAATGTACCTATATTATTTAATTAATTAATTAAATGCAACAATGTCAAGAAGCCAGCCAAGCTTTTGTCATGAAGATAACCCGCCACGGATATTGTCTGGTGCAAAGGAGCCCAGAACGCTGGCCGCATTTCCTCGTTTAATCGCAATGGCTAGCCTTTGCCCCAGGTACGAGCCGGAGCGAGAGTCCCCAGTTTTTTTCCTTAATTGTCGACCTATATCCATCACCAATTTCTTGGCTTCTGTGCCCCAACTGCCCATGGTCTCGACCGCGACCGGTGCCACGATATATTGTGGCTCGAAGGCTGCATACTTTGCGAGTTTTGTACTGGTCGCGTCTTCGGTCGCGGCTGCGGGGAAAAGAGTCATGCGGCCTAGGTGACTCACAGCCACAGTATTGAAGCAGGTCGCATCCCACACCAAGCACCTACGCCTCCTCCAAGGCACGAGAGTTAACCCATCTGGTCTCTTGCCATCCGACCTACATAGGCCCGGCGGCTCAAGCATACAAGGAACCTCTGCCAAAATCGATGCCCTCCGCAACAAGTCATTAATGGCATGGTGTCGAGGGAACCTGCCTGCGGCACGACGACAACTCAATGCGTGATGGCCGTCCCCCTCCACCATGGAGGCTGCATTATGGAGGTGCATTTATGGGTTTCACACACCCTGCAGTCCAAGCGAAGAGCCACTGCCACACGCAAAGAGTCATCGTTCAATAATGTACCCATGTGAGGCAACGGCAGTACCTGCAGCCATGCCCCAGCCTCCGTCTGCGACACAGCGAGCAGTCTCGCCCGATCCGCTCCACTCGCCTCTGCCAAACGCCGCTCGTGTGCTAGCCTGACTCCCACCTCGTCCCAAGACTTTTGGATATGAGAAGCGGCCGGAAGCAGCGCACCATTATTGAGCGTCGATCAAATCTCTCACGCCTCGGACGCAAAGGGGTTGCTGGGGCCGACGCAGTCAGAGTGAATTATAAAAGCTACAAGACCCGCAACCCCATGCGTCGACGCAAGGAAAGCCGGAATGCCAACGTCCTGTGCGCGCCGTATCCCAAGGCCCCCGTATCGGATTGGCTGAGATGCCAGATCCCACTGGGACTCAGTGAAAGAAACGTTGAGGACAGACTCCATGAGTGTCTTCAAAGCGTCGTCAAAGGAGGAAATTTCTGCCTCGCACATCCAAGTAGGGGCCGTCCTAAGCAGGTATGTAAGCTTTGGCATAGCGAAGCACATGCGCAGCAAAGTCAAAGCCACATGTGCTGACAATCCCTCGAGACGACCCTGAGCGTTCTGGAGCAGATTTTTACGCTCGTTTATGAACTCGGGGAGAGCATCTGGAAAGATAGGAGACCCTAGAAGGTGAAAATATTGTTTAATTAATAAATAAGAAAGATTTACTGATTCTTTTTGGCTAATATTAGACTCTGTGGCTCGTAAATTGTGGTACCAAAAAGCAAGAGACGCACCGCACGTCCGTCCGTCCTTGCACCCGAAGTGAAAAGGAAGGAATTATCGCTTGAGCTGGTCAATCGCAAACTAAAATCACAAGCGTTTAACTGCTATATAGTCTAGAATTGTCGTTTAGCTGCTCTCTAGCGATTGATATTTAGCTAAATACTAATTCCAATACATAACTTAAAGGCCGCTAGTGGCGTATAACTGCTTTCTAGTTTAGTTTAGTTTTAGTTTTTCTTAATAACTGCTTTGTAGGTAAGTAAATTTAGAAAAAATTATACATGAATTTGCCGCTAAAGTATGATAACGTCTTTCTAGAGAAGAATTGTGGCTTAGCCGCTTTTTAATTAAGGAAGTAACGAAATCTACGTGGTTTAACTGCTCAGCAATGTTCTGTATCTCTAAAACTATTAATGATAGAAAAATGAGTCTTAGACCAAAAGATAGAGCGTCGAAAGTTGTGTAAGACTGCATTAAAAAGTGAAAATCGACCAACTGTGGCTTAACGGCCTTTTAGTTAGTGTAGGGCAGTAGGTCAAATAGACCCTGTTCAGACACGGCATCGTTCAGACATTAACCGCGGTTAATGTCTGAACGATTACTAACTAACTCATATAAATAAGACCCGCGCGATTTCCATGCGATTCTATAATCGCGCGGTTCCCGCCGTGTCTGAACTAGCGCTTAGTTAGGGAAATACAAGTTACCTGCACAGTCTTCTCCATGACCCATAGGGACGTTTCGTCTTGGAACACGACGGCGTCTCGCGCGGGGTGCACGGCGACCGCCAGCACTCGGGACTTGCGCGACAACCACTCCGGAGGTAACGCGGCACCCGGCCAGTTCGTAAACTTCTTCTCTTTTAAATCATATTCCACTATCTAAAAAAAAAAATATAGAATGTTAGATTACAAATTATATTCGAATCAGACTTATACTACAGACGACTAACTTCTGAGTGGGTAATCTTACCTCACAGACCACCTATGTAATAAAATGAGTATCCGCGTATCCGCAATATCCGCTAATATCCGTGAATAAAACGCGGAGTACGTTTTGGTTTTAGGTTTTATGATGGTGCAACCAAGAAAACAAAAAATCCACATATTAAAATAAATACCTTCTGATCGACGTACACCACAATGAGGTTTTCTCTCTCACTGTCAACTGTCAGTGCAGATGGCAAGCACTGATACTTTGGTAAGGTGACATGATGTTCAAACTTCCTGGCGCTCTGCGTCCAAACAACTATTGAGCCTTGTGTGTCTGCTATGACTAGATATGTCACGCCACTTAAGCACTTCTTGGAGACATAAAGATGTAATAGTGATTGGGTTTTGAAGTCTGAAAATTATAAAATATGTATATAACATTGGAATAACATACAAAATGGTCAGTAGAATTCACTGTCCGGGTTTATGTCGATTGCGCAATGGCCAGGATTCGAACCTGGGACCCTTCTTGCTATTTGGTGAATACGAGGGGTTAATTACTTAGCGTAGCCGCACAGGGCCACACGCGTCAACCACAAACGCCGCCACAAGAGGCTCGAAACCGCCACAAAGCCACCTGTGGCTGGTGGTTGACACTTGCTCTATCTTGCTATTTGGTGAATACGAGGGGTTAGATTACTTAGCGTAGCCGCACACGGGCCACACGCGTCAACCACAAACGCCACCACAAGAGGCTCGAAACGGCCACAAAGCCACCTGTGGCTGGTGGTTGACACTTGCAGTTGGAAGCCGCTATTTCTGTAACCCGTGCACGTCGTAGACTTGGATATTGAAGGTTTAGGATGAGAAATCGCGTGAGTGGCGCGTGAGGGTGTTTTTTTTTCGACATTTAGTGGCAAGGTGCGAGTCACAAGAAGCGAGTGTACGTAGATATATTATTATGCAAAGTGCAGGAAATATGCCATTGGTGGCGTTTTATGGTTGTGGTCAGTGGCCCGTGTGCGGCAACCCTTACATTTATCTACATACTTACATTTATCTAAAGATATAGTCTGCACAGGCGTGGCGCCCACCTCTGGGTCCACTTGTAACACGTGCAAAACTCCCTCGCAATGCGCTAGCATAGTGCCCGAGTCCTCCGTGAATGTGACGCGTTCACAACCACCCGCGGGGAGGCCGTTTACTATAACTTTTGATAGAGATATGTTGGACTGGTCTTCCTCCTGTAATTAAATGTATATAATCTATACTGCATGTCCAGTAGACTCCGAACTCTGAGGTGAAAGCCTCGGATGCAATGGGGACAAACGAAAATGATGATGATACCGAAAAGTAGCTTCAGAAATTCACAAGCATTACTGTGACCTATTTCAAACTATTGATATAATAATATTATAAAATATAGATGCGGTGTCTGCCTTTACCTCATTTTACGCACAAATCGTGCAATACGCAAAACGTCATTAAAAAGAAATGCGCAATAATACTAATTCATATAAATTAATACATTATAATGAGGTATTATTTCTTCACGCGAGTAAGTAGCTATAATTTTTTTTTAAACTTAGTCTGCGCCATTTTTGAAAACCGCCATGTTCCTGCGTGGCGTGTCTATCTATATAATAATAATACACGTCATTATCATTATCATTTGTTTGTTATGTATTGAATAATGTGCGAACTTTCTTATTACATAATATACTATTTTTAACATTTTCTAATATTAGTTACGTAAAGTGAATTTTATTACGACCTTGTGTAGCTAGCACTATACACTAGCTGTTGCCCGCGGCTCCACTCGAGTAAAATTTTGCAACCCATCGGAAACTATTTTCAAAATAAGAAGTAGCTCATGTCTTATTCCAACACGCCGCGTAGCCGCGTGGTTACCGGCAGAGTAGAATTTGGGCCACCCCATCTTTCCGCATATGGTCTCGTACAAGGCGACTAAGGGATAGGGCTGCTTGATGCTGATGCATGGCTCGAGTCAAAAAAGTGCCCGGAATACGGCAATAGGCTCCCACCCGAATAAGTGGGACGACATACAATGATTGGTGAAATATGGGTGTTTCACCTCTGCCTAACCCTCCGGGGATAAAGGCGTGAATATATGTATAAATGTATAGATATGTCTTATTCCAGGCTATTAATCCTTGTACTAAATTTCAGCGTAATCCGTTCAGCCATTAGAACGTAACTGAATAACAAACATCCAAACATATTCACAAACTTTTACGTTTATAATCCTGATAGTGTTTCATTAGTAGTATTTTTCACCTTGTTCTTGAATTAATTTGACATTGATAATCATTATTTTATTAGTTAAAATACATTTTATAAGGTCTCAAAATAAATATTACTTCCAATTTTATTATTTTATAAGTAAGTATGGCTGGTTACATGAAATTTTACGCAGAGATAAATTAGTGTATTTCACAAGGGAAGAGCCGCAGGTAACATTATGGTATATGAATTAATATTGATATCTGCACTCACCGTTTCTAGTTTAAGCATGCGAACATCACTAGCAGTAGAATATACCACTAACTGTCCATTTGGCGACAATAAAGCACATCGTAACTGTTTTTTTCTCTTAGTCTGTATTGTGACTAACTTCACAGACTTTTCTGTAAGTTTCAAAATCTTATTTTGTGTGTTCTCAGCTTTAGCTCTGTTTATGATGTCAATTGTGGAGTCTTCCTCTATCTCATTTTTATCTAACAAGCTTGAATCGTGATTGGAGCTTACATTTGTAACTAGAACGTTCCCACTGTTGTTTTTAGCATATGAACCCAATTTCCAAACTTCAAGATAATTGCTGTACCTGTTCAAAAGAAGAAAAAAAATGTTTCATGACCTGATAGAAAGGTACCAACACGATTTCAGTGAGAACAAGACACAGGAGGTTATACACACTGTGATGCGTGTACGATCGTGGTTAGTAATTCCTATGAAAGCAATGTTAGTAAGGTAGGAGATCGCCTTATTTTTTGTGATTTCTGACTTCAGTGATTGCACTGAAATCTGGAATCACAAAAAATAAGGCAAACTCCTACCAGTAATTAACAGTAAAACAGATAGACCACTTAGCTTGTGGCGTCGAGATTAGTAGAGTAATTATCTAACAGTAAAACACACACCACTCAGCCTATGTGGCTTGGCAGTAGTAAACGCGACTGCTGCGTCAGTCAGCGCAAATATTTGTATGCATGAATATTTGCATTGGTCTGGTTTGATGGGTATGTACGGCTATTTGCTTTGGCCTGGGTATTTCCCTGCCTCGGAGAGCACGTTAAGTCGGCGGTCCAGGTTGTTATATTATGATCATCTTGACAGTCGTTACGGGTAGTTGAAGCCGTAAAATCAATTACATTACCAAAACCTCCTAACACAAGCAATTTAACTTAGCTAGAGGGGTTAGAGAGAATATTATTAATTTCTGTTGCTACAATTCTTTATATGTACAGTAGCGGTCATAAGTGCAGTAGCAATCTGACGCAACTATAGCGCGTCAACACTAGTCGTACTTATGACCTTATTCTTTGAAGACAATTCACACGTCAACACTAGTCGTACAGTACTCTTACTAAACTTTTGAAGTTATGACCTTAATCTTTGAAGATAATTCACACACACACATACACACACATCTGCCATGGTACTGTTGCGGTAAACGAGGGGTTAATATTGTTCACTCGTTGATTGATATTGTTAATTTCAATATTGTTAATTTAATAAATCTTGTATCACAGCATTTAAAGTTTATATTACCAAGTCACGCATGACAGCTTGACGTGCGTCATGCCGCCGCACGTCGCTGTCAAGCTGTTGTGCGTGACTTGGTAATATAAACTTCAAACACTGTGATAATAAGATTTAATTTTGTTTAAAGATTGTAAAATCCGGGCCGATGCCGTCCGTTTGGTGGGGTTGGACCTTCGTTCACACTTACCTTACGAGAAGTAACTTTTTTCCGCAACATACTGATGACCTTGGTGCTGGTATCATTGGTGGGACTCTCATAACCCACTTTGGAGGATAGCTCGAAAATGTGAGGTATCCATCAACACCAACTGATATTAATCTTTCACCATGTAAGATAAGGCCTCTGAAAATAATAGATTTAACATGGTAAATAAATCAACATTCAAGGATGTTTTCTACACAGTGCTAAATAGACCCAAAATGAGCATGGGTTAACTATATAGCTGGTGTTATGGGTTCTAGAATGCGAATAAACAAACTTTTAGTCCATTGACATCTATTTCTATGAATACTACTAGAACTAGACAGTGTGTATGGATTGACCTTGTTAATTATTATTAAAATATGCTTAGGATTTAGTGAACATAGGCTGTCTAGAACATAATATTTGTTAACATGAAAGACCACAACCTAAACTGAAACTTTCTTAAAATAGCCTTTTCTTCTTTTCTGAAATAGCCATAAATTCAAAAAAGTCATAAATTCTTACCTAACATCATGTTCATGAATATTCCTCTGCACATTTTTGACCCATTGTGCTTCATTTTGTTTACCTTTATTTTTATTCACTTTAATGAAATTTATAATCACTGGGTCTACTCCACTGCAGAACAGACTGTTCTCATCATCTGATACTGCTATAGAAAGTAAATCAGCTTTGTGCGTAGAGTATGATTCAATCTAAAAAAAAAATAGGTATGAGTAGGATTGTAATGTTTATCAAAATAGACAGGAAGGCGACCCGACGAGGAGGGCTCATGTTTGGAGGATAATGATAAAATTTAGGGTTGACATAATTTTATTATCATTCTCTAAAACAGAGCCACTAATGAGATAGTCAATGATAAGGGTCAATTCTCACTGAAAGAGCAATAGCCGGCAGTGGCTTTTTACCCGACTGTGGCAAAGCAAGCAAGCAAGAAAATATCAAGAATAGCCGTGGTCATATTATGCCCCTTTGCCCTAGAATGTATTGTTTTATTAGACGTGGCATACATGGTATACAACCAGGGCTCTTTTTGATATTTTCTTGTTCAATACTTTTTACCCAGAATTTAATTACTTTTGAAAATGTCAACTTTGGGTTAGTATTAATCATTTTAAAAGAACTAGGTCTTACTTGATCTCCAATAGTACTGTCCCAAAAAATAAGTCTGCCGAGACTATCTCCAGACACAATAGTATTATCCGAGAGAACACTAAGACACCACACAATAACGTCTTTGCCACGGCGACTGACAGACATGCGGGTTACTGCCTGTCCCGTTTCTGTATTCCAAACTCTAATAGTATTGATTGAACCTGAAAATCACAATTTTACTGAATTAAAACATTTAATTAGTTGAGTAAACAGGCATTGTTGTGAGAAAGAGTCATTAATTAGGTATTATTTTTTTATTATAGACCAGCAGCATTGAGCTAAAATGTGTTCAGTTTAGTCACTAGATTGATTCAAATTGTATAGATTAGGTAAGAGAAATAAATTTTATTGTGCTTATGATGTAAGATGCTTTTATAAAAAAGGTCATATAAAAATTAATAATATTGCTCGGGACATGTATCTTGGACCTAAATTGCAAGACAACTGAGGCCTTGGGGCGCCCGGATTTTTCTGTAAAAATCTATACTTGGTGAATTAGAACTCATCCACTGCAGTAGCACCCATGCTATTCTCAAGACCCGAAGAAACATGTACTGCAGATATAGAGCACATTTTCAGTCCAAAATATATGTCCCAAGCAGAGTTAATCAATAGTACACAGTTAATCAATCAATCAATTAACCTACTTGATTGATTGATTGACATAAATCTTAGTCAATATTTTATATTAAAGGAACTAAAAGAAGCACAAGAATTGACTGATTACCCATAACTGAGATTTTTTGTAAATCAATATTTAAAGAATCTTAAACATTACCTGTCACCAGAATATTTCCTGTGTTATTAAATTTACAACACAAAATCCTGCCTTCTTGCTTATCAAATAACTTCTTGTAAACGATTTCATCATTTTCTACATTAAACAGGTTGACATATCCCTGTTCCGTGCCGACGGCAACTAAAGTATTATCTACGCTCACATCCAAGCACCAGGCTGCATAGCCGGTGAGCAAGACTGTTGTTTTCGAGGTTAACTTTTCAAGGTCCCATTCTATCAGTGCACCTCCAAGACCAGTTGATAGTAGTCTTTGATTCACCCAACCGAGAGCTTCCACTGAACCATTCGCCACGCCGGGAATAAACTTGATCAAATATGGTGCATGATTCAGGTCCCATATTTCTATGGAAGCGTCACCTCTGCAAGTAGAAATCAAATATAAAATTAGATAAAAGAATTAATTCAAACAATAAAGAAAATCACATGTAGATCTCAGACAAAGAACAATAATAGGCGGCTTCCCACGTTAGTTCTATGCAGTCCGTCCATGTTATTATTTTAGTCTAAGATGTAGATATGTATTAATTTGGGTCTGAAACTAACCTTGCAATAGCGACTTGTTTCCTCGATTTGTTAAATGCAACACAATTAATGGGTTCCGGTTTGGGATTATAGTACCGAACTCTATGCACTTTAGTGGCCATTTCTAAAGATCAGTGTTTCACAATAATACACACATCAGAGCACTGATATCATAAAAATATAAATAGTTAAATACACATGCGAGTGTTTATCAGCTGCAGCTGTGTTTATAACCAACTTACTTAACCTCAAAAATAGCCGCCACAAGCCACAAGAAGGGCAGTGTTGCCAATTACCACGATCTGGATTCCCCACAAATTTAACTAAAAATCCCTAATATGGGGATTCACACATTTTCATTGATATACTAAGAAAACTTTGATAGGTGTTTGAAAAATATCAAAATTGCGGTTTACAGTCGCTAAATTGCTAAATTCTCACCTGTTGTTCATCTAAGTATCTGTCTGCTATTGTCCATCTGTCTCCCACTTATTACTTCAAGTCGACTTATTCGAGAATAAATGTTTAAATTTTCCGCATTTTCCCCATCATCATCATCATCATCATTTCAGCCATAGGAAGTCCACTGCTGGACATAGGCCTCCCCTATAGATCTCCAATAGGACCGGTTGGAAGCGTCTCGCATCCAGCGCGTTCCCGCGGCCTTTATGAGGTCGTCTGTCCACCTTGTGGGTGGATTTCCTACGCTGCGCTTGCCGATACGTGGCCTCCACTCGAGGACTTTTCGACCCCATCGGTCATCAGTCCTCCGTGCTATGTGCCCTGCCCACTGCCATTTCAACTTGCTAATCCGCTGGGCTATGTCGGTAACCTTGGTTCTTCTACGGATCTCCTCATTTCTGATTCGATCTCGCAGAGAGACTCCGAGCATAGCCCTCTCCATAGCTCGTTGGGCTACTTTGAGCTTACTCATAAGGCCCATAGTGAGGGACCACGTTTCAGTGCCATAAGTCATCACTGGTAACACACACTGGTCGAAAACCTTCGACTTGAGACACTGAGGTATGTCGGACGAGAAGACATTGCGTAATTTTCCGAACGCTGCCCAGCCGAGTTGGATTCGGCATTTTCCCCACACGAACATAATCGCCACAAATTGCCCAATCAAATTGAAAATCCCCACAGTTTGGGGAATTGCCCATATATATGTTACATTAACCCATACAATTTTGACATCACTGTGAAAAAAGTCACCTTTCAACTTTTCATTCCTCTGCTGCTCTAATCTTGGTATTTGAAAGAGATGAAAAAAAAATGCCACTAGACCACTATAGGGTCCATTACACGGTAGGTTTTGCTGTCAGTTTAACCATCAATCACGCCTTGATTGACCATTTATGACCAATAACATAACGTCAAGGAAATTATAAGTACTACGTACAACTTGTACAACTTGTACGTAGTACTTATAATTTCCTTGCATAACGTCTAATAACCGTAACCGATTGACCAATAACATTCATGATTGACGGCATGATGCATGACGCTTGCATAAGCGTGTAATGGACCCCTTACGGTCAGTGTCTTTATTCCAAAATCCAATCGCGTCGAGAATCTGCAAAGTATAAACTAGAAATTAATTTAACGGCAACACTGTAAACCAAAGAGCAAATTGTAAACCAACCATAGATTAATAAAACCAGCCAAACTCACTTCACTCACTTTTTTTTTGCTATTTCGGGTTTCGGGTAGCTATTATTTATTTATCACCAAAACGCACTAAAGTCAAATTTATTAACTATTATTATTATTCCGGTTTTCGTACTTTTCGTAACTACAATAAAATTATTTTAAAAAGTTACATTCATTGTACTTAACAATTTACCATGTTTAGATTTTAGATTGTATCCAAACTTATGAACCGATTAAAAAAAAAAGCAGAAAAATAAGGTTTCGCAGATTGCGGTATAAACCAGTACAATTTCTTCGTAAATCGTGATCTATTTGTTTCCCATTCGCAGTGTAAAGTACAAGATAAAAGATTTAACAATGGGAGATGGTCAAAGTGAAACTAAACCTTTGCTTCGAGATGGTGAGTATTTTATGTGGCTTTGTTGTTATGACAGCTGATGATTCAACTTTACAATACTTCTGATTTCTGTTGCTAAACAAAGCAAAAACAGTAGTTTACAAGAAATTCAATCATCAGCGATATCGTCGATAGAAATGAACAAGTTGTGCAACAGCTTATCCAATTATTACATGATTTGTTACGTATTTCCCACTTCGTACTTACACCAATATATTATGTTTTTCTATGACAGAGGAAGTAAATGTAAGCACTATATCTCCAATTGGACCTGACGAACTTCCTCCACCTTACCAGCAAGCAGGAATGCCTATGGTAACATGCCGCGTATGCCAGGCTATGATCGATATATCTGGGAAGAGGGAACAGCATGTTGTAAAGTGTTCAGAATGCAATGAAGCAACGGTATGTTCAAAAAGAAATTCTTGTTTGTATTTATTTGTTTACACCCTTTATTACTGTATCCAATATACTATCAACATTCTTATAAGAATCTTATCCTAACTTAATCTTTCAGCCAATAAGAAATGCTCCACCTGGCAAGAAGTATGTTCGTTGTCCATGCAATTGCCTTTTAATTTGCAAGTCATCCTCACAACGCATTGCCTGCCCTCGAGCAGACTGCAAAAGGATCATCAACTTGGCACCATCACCAGTGACCCCACCTGTGCCAACATTGCCTGGAATGTGCAGAGTCATCTGTGCCCATTGCCAAGACACTTTTCTGGTAAATATGAAATTTTCACATACATGTACCCACATTTCTCTTTCCTAAAAAGACAGAAAAGAAACTGCCATTTGCTTCTATTCTTTCACATTTTATAAGCTATGTTTAAAGTTACTAATTTGTGATATGATATTATACTACTATAACTCTGGTTGAGAACTAGGTGGAATTTCAGACTTTCAGCAATGCCAGGACACTATAATATTAGATAAAATGTGAGCTAGATGTATAAAGTCACCTGTGCATCATTGTCATAGCGATGATTCTTCATTTGAGACATTCACCTGGAGTCCTGGTTTCCTTTCCAGTCCAGCTTCAGATAATTATATGTTAGCAATAGGGACAACCATATGTCATTGACTGAAACTGTCCTCACTAGCGGACTATATTATAATTATTTGTAGCATGTATTGCAATGTCTCTTTTTCTTTTATAGTCATATACCATCTGAGGCACAATAACATATTAAATCAAAATTTTATTGCAATTTACAATCAAATGAATAAACAAAGGAGCTGTATTATCACAATTAAATATATTTTGCATGCATATAAACAGACCTTGCACTATTGTGTGGATAGATGCACATTGTTACGATGTATTTAAATCCTTATTAGAGGCTGCTAAGCAATGGATATAATTCAACATTTGAAAACTGAAGAATGCATATATTTTGATAACTGGTTCATCTAGTATTATGTATTTACATTTTGTTAGTAAACAAACTAATTTTCTCAGGAATCAATTTTACAGCTTTTAAGGTCAATCTCCGCTGAAAGAGCAGCGGCCGGCAGTGGTTTTTTATTACGACGCATTTTGAATCTTATCTATTGGAGAAATAGGTCGTAGTCATTTGAAGGTAAAGGAGGGATACCGCGGCCCCCCGATACTGCGCGAGCATTCTCACAACCATTTCTAGTAAGAAATTCTGGCAGCCGCCGGCCGCTGCTCTTTCAGTAGGAATTAACCCTTACCCCTACTCCTGGTCAGGATCCTACCAACACCTTCAAGGCTCGAATGACCCTTACTTGAGCTAGTCACTTCACCTGCTAAATAACTGATGAGGCCCTGGCACAGGTTTTTCTTGTAATACTACATACATATATTCACATCTGTAAAACCCCTAAGAGGTAGACAGAAGTGTATTAACACCCAAATTTCACCATGATTTTCGGTCCCACATAATAGCTTTGGACGCAAGGGGAAAATCTCTTGGGGGATAATGATAACTCCTGCAGCTTCTACCAGTCATGTAATCTATGCAACGCCCCTGTGACTTATCATCAAAGTATACCCTTGTACAGTGACGAGGGGTCTCCATAACACGATTCTTGCCGGCTTGCTCCTTAGGAAGAGTAAAAATGCTCATATTTGTGGTTGTTCTTTACGAGGTAAGATTTTTTCGACTGGCTTCCCCTGTGAACATTTTCATCCTTCGCCAGTGCCTCTGTATGCACGGTAGGCATCAGTTTGTCTATTACAAGCCAACAGTGACAATAGTCTAAGTGCGCGTTGTTCCTGATATCTCCGCTTTTATCAGTTGGCGTCTTAGCATATCATTCATCCATTTTTCTGATTAATGACGTTATTGACATTGTCTAATGGCATGTATAATATTCTGTGTTTGTTTACATAATAATATAATTATGTTTAATCACCATCTACATCTATACAGGGTGGAAGATTTTAACCTTACCTGGAGGGAAAGTTCTCTAAATCCTGGAGATAGCGAATTTCACTCAAAGGAAACATTCCTTTATTTTTAAAAAGAAATAAAACTGCATTCATATTTTTTTGAAAATTCGCTTGCCACACCCGGTAATCGAACCAACTAAAATTCGAAAAAATAACATCCTGTATTTTTATGACATCAATCAATAGTGTAAATCATAAGGATCAAATCTGTCTAACAAACATGGTTAATTAAATGAAAGGAAATCCCTGAAAACTATTTTTTTAAATTCAATTTAACAAAATAAAGAACTTAACTCAAGGATCCATCAGATATCATATCAACAATAAAATTCCATACTTAAATTACTTGTTCCTCTTCTTCATACGAATACCCCCACTGGCCAGCAGGGGTATTAATGTGGCACTCGAACCGACTAAAACCGCACGCCACCGTCGCCGGGTTAATTCAAGTCTCAATTAACGTATTATAAGGAGAACCAATAAGGCAATTTTCTCACCATCTCTGTTGCCCAGGGTGCGATGCGGTGTACCACGCAGAGGTTCCCAAGCCCAACCAAGTATACCTCGAGACACGTATCTTGGACCTAAACCCTGAGTACTTTAAGGAGTTACCCAATAACGTTACATTCTAAATCGGAATCAAAGTTCCGGCATTTAGTACTTATTTTAATAAATTAATGGCGTCAAAGATAACTTTATTGTTGATAAGGTATGTGATGGCATGGCTCCTTGACCAAAAGTACTGTGTCTGCTAGAATTGAATTTATAAGTTAAGATTTTATGGACTTCCTTACATTTAATTAACCATGTTTGTTAGAGAGATTTGATCCTCATAATTGACACTATCGATTGATGCTATAAAAATACAGGATGTTATTTTTTCGTATTTTAGTCGGTTCGATTACCGGGTGTGGCAAGCGAAATTTCAAAAATCTATGAATGCAGTTTTGTTTCTTTTTAAAAATAAAGGAATGTTTCTTTTGAGTGAAATTCGCTATCTCCAGTATTTAAAGCACTTGCCCTCCAGGTAAGGTTAAAATCTTCCACCCTGTATATATAAAAATGAAACCTGTTTTCCGTTGTCACGACATAGCATGAAAACGGCTGGACCAATTTCGATAATTCTTTTTTTAGAATATTCCTTAAAGTACCGGGATGGTTCTTACGGAGAGAAAAATTGAAAAAAAAAAGAATTGACTGTTAAGCGGTACGAAGTTCGCGGGGTCAGCTAGTACAATTATAAAATTGTAAATGAGTGGTAAACATATTTGGAGATATTAAAAAATGGGTTAAGTGATTAAAGATTCTGAACACATTTTTTTTCTTTAATTTTTGTCTGCTTGTTCGTGATAGACGCGAT
The DNA here is from genome assembly GCA_914767945.1 of Eilema depressum. Classification (NCBI taxonomy): domain Eukaryota; kingdom Metazoa; phylum Arthropoda; class Insecta; order Lepidoptera; family Erebidae; genus Eilema; species Eilema depressum. The sequence goes on along the minus strand of OU612025.1, from coordinate 11,943,685 downwards.
AACTACGGAAATTATATAGGTCTCTCTCAATTGGTTGAATAGAACTGGAGATAAGTATGACCAAAATGACGAAGTCGCAATATCCATGAAAACGAAGTCGCGGGCATCAACTAGTCTCGGCTATAATTTAATGAGACTACAATTTTTTTTGTTAAATGTAAGAGTCTTTGTAACGTCGAAGTAAATGATTTATCTATTTACTTTGTTTAAAGTAGCTTCATCCGCCCGGTCACCGGCACGCAGCGTCCTCGATTAGGTCGACTTGACTAGACCCTTCAAGTCAATAACTCATTGGTTCCTATCAACTTAGTCTGTTACATTTTTATAAGCCAGTAGTAAGTCGATAAACGCTGAAACTCGCTAGTAGCACGACACTCATACTGACTGATTCTATTACAAAAGCTCGTGGCCATTCACACGATTCCCCGCATTTACTCTCCTTCATAGTCCTTCACTTACCGTGGGTGGGTGTACAGTACAGAGCTCTACGTACGTCCTTGAGCTTACAAGTCGGTATTCCTGCTAAACAACAGCCGAGACACCAGGCGCGGTCCGAGGGTGGGGGGGGGGGGGGGGGAGTCACAGGGGACATGACCCCCAAAACCATGCACGTCATATTGAAAAGTACGAGGGTAACCTCCCCTGGGTTAAATTTCTTAAGGAATTTCCGAAGTGACCCAAAACTTCAAGCTGCGACCGCGCCTGCGAGACACTGGCGCACGCTTTCGTCTCAGGGCTGAGAGGTCCGATGGCAATTGCTCCCACGAAAACAATATCGGACCTCGGACTCCCAAGTGCTAATTTTGGATGCAACTGGGCAATGCCTATAAGAATGATGATAACTTACGCTTGTATTGCGCGGGGCACGCATAATAATTATGTTAGACCTAAAATGTGATCTTTACGCGCAGTACAACAGTAGGTACTGCGCGTATAGAGCACAAAAGATACCCAAGAACATCCAAGAAACATCTTGGGTGTCTTTTGAGGATAGCACGGGGTACTTCTGCGGTGGACGAGCTCAAATTCACCAAGCATAGATTATTACAAAACAATCCGCGGGCGCCAGAGCCTCGTTTCTCTCGCGATTTAGGTCCAAGATACGTGTCCCAAAGACGGACGGTCCTCGGTACACGTATCGCTTCGTATTGAATTGGACGCAAATAATAATTTCGACTACATTTCTAAAGACTTAAATATCATACTTATAATAATCTTCTTTGTACTTTTAATTTATTAAGTATATAAACATCGACTGACTTTTCCGCATTGATAAACACAATATTATGACTAATATAATCATAGGAGCAGGTCGCTGAACTTGATAAACAATTTTTGTTGTCATTTACAGTATCAACTATTGAAGAACGCCCCAGTGCGATGTCCCCATTGCCGTAAAGTTTCATCAGTGGGGCCTCGCATGGCCCGCATCCGAGGCACGGCGTTCGCAGTTCTGGCGCTGGTATTCTTCGCCATCGCACTGGGAGTCACGCTCGGTACGATGAATGCTGCCAAGGCTCACGGAGGAGGCGTCTATGTTGCGTATGTTGGTGGCTTCTTGCTCGCACTCATCCTAGGCAGTCGGGCTGTATACTATTTCGCAATGAAAGTGAGTATGATCGAAGGCCCAATGTAAATATATAATATGAATTTGCTCTTGTGATAATATTTGTACGACTGGAAAATATATAGAGAAATTCTCAATTCCATATAGCATTGTTATAAGAACTTGGTTTTGCCAAGTATATATTTAAACCATCACAATATAGAGCTGAATTTGTTCTATTTGATGATTAGTTAGCTATTGCAAATTGATATACCCAAATTAGTGTTGGGGTATCATTTAGATTGTGTTTCATGTACAGTCAGCTACAAAAGTGGTTCAACATAATCTTGTAGGGTTAACATTAGTCCGCTCAAAAGTTACTAATATCAATATCCAACATTTATTTGAGCCCTTTGTATAGTAGATATCTTGTGTTTTTGTGTAAAGAGTCACTATCAATTTGAATGTGTTAGCTACTTGACTGACTGTACCTAATCTATGTCTTGACACTTTTGTCAATGCAACTGTGTTGTTACTGGCTGATAAATTTGTTAATAAGTTAATAGGAGGTAAATTATTTTATATGGTTAGTGCGTCAATTTCACTAGATCTGCTGTCATATCAGGCTGAACCTATATGTTCAAATTCAATCTTGTCAAAATCAGGCGTAATGCATGGCATGGCAACGTAAAAGCCCCCTGTAGATTAGACGAACCGGTCGTATTGTCGTGATTGTTCTGTTATAGAAGCAGTTTAAAAAACTATAAACTCAAATTGCCATGAGATTATTTTTACTTTAATTCGATGTTCAAAATTTAGATGTATTATTTAAAAATAGAGTGAAAGAATTTAACCATTTATATACAATTTATAATGTAAAAAACTTATCATGAGTTTACGTAGCTTTCTATAGATCTTCATATAACTTACTACTTGTAAATATTTATATTTTGACATAATAACAAATGAGTACTTCGGTGAATACATGATTTCGGTGAATACACATGTTATAGTACTCATTATGGGGTCGAAACAAATACATTGTAATGTATGCTACCTAGGCTCACAGAATCATTTCCAAAACAAGTACCTATATAAACTAGCAAATATAGTAATTAACAACATAATTAAAACCAAGAATTACTTTGCGGTATTATTAAATGCTTAATATTCGCTGGTATATTTCTGTATCCGGACCAAAATAGCAAATAAAAAGTTTATACTTTATTTATTTTTATGTAAAAGTTTGAGAAGGTTTCAATTTTGGTTGACCTCTCACATGGGAATTATGTGTTTTACTTGGTAAGTTTTGGTGGCTATTCGCGAAAAAATTATAGTAACAAATATAAATTGGGTGTACATTACAATACCTATTTCAGACTCAAATTATTTTCCTTTACTTAATGACTGGTTCATATCCATATGAATAATATTGAAAGAACTAGAACACCACTCTAATATTAGAAAGCCAAAACAAAACACAGTATTTAGTTAAGGATTTTTTTTGAGAACTGGATCTCTTCATTATACCTAGGTATGTACATCTTGCGATCGATATGGAAGCCACCTACCAGAATTGTTACGATTTATGAAACAATGAATGATGTTACAAATTTTTAATTTTATTTTACTGGCAACTTATTCTTGTATATGGGTGGAAAAAGTCAATATCCTGGCCAGTTTTTGAATAGTTAGCAGTTCTTTTGTAGGGAAAGATAATGTACCACGTGATCTACCAAGATCTATCCCATATAACTGAAATTCTCGTCCACATACATCTTAGAGCAGCGTAGGGGCCTTCTACCGGCATTCTTATGAATTAATAAAAATAATTCATTATAAAATCATAACCCAACAACATACAATAGCCCATACGAACACAAATTAAGGATCACCGACTTATTTTGTTTTGAAATGGAAATTGTCACCAGCTAGGTCAGTGGGAACTTTTTTGGGAACAGTTCCTATAGAAATCAGGCACAAGTTGGTACCTAGTAAAGTCACACATATAAGTACCTACGCTGTAGTCACCATTTTATACTTAGTAACTGCAATGGGTAAATCAAATACTTACCTTTTTTGGGTCTGTAATTTTTTTCATACTAAAAATTCAGTAAGAGATTTACTGTGTCTATTTGTTTCGGAACAGCCGATATTGTTCCGAAAGTATGATCCTTCAACTCACGGCCAAAATATATATATTAAAAAGAGTAAATTTATTAAAAATTAAGGACTTGAAAAATATAAATAACTTATTGACTATAAAATAATACGCATGAGACTTTGAGAGATTAGATAATATTAAGGCTAATATTATCTAATCTTTCTTTTATAAAAATGCTAATGAAGATAATAATGACAACGTTAATGTTTAACATAAAGCAAGTATAAAAACAAAATGTATGATTTATTGTTTATTTTATCCTATTGCATGAAAAATGTAATCAAGATTACTTTGAATTAATTTTGTTTGACAGATAATTTATTGTACCTATTGTTACCCTTTATTATCGTAACATATTATGACTAAAAGGAAAATCCAACCTTTTCAATACATAAATTTTCAATGCATTTAGAAATCTGTATTGCACACTGAGATAAGCAAACGAAGATACAATCGAAAACACGGACAATAAATACCTATAGGTACCACAAAAACGGCTTTCGTAAATGTTTCTTGTGGTATAAACGTTTCTTAAGTCCGTCATCGAAAATAAACCATACGTATATGGTTAGTCACGATTTATAACCGATTTATCCCAAGTAATAGTAAAATATATGTAATTTAGTAAAAATTAATGAAAAGTAATGTTTTAAAGATATTTAAGGGTCAATTCATACTAGCGCAGCGCCGAAGCGTATGGAAGCGAAAATACAGCGAAATAAAAGTTAAAATAGCAAATTAACCATTATTTCAACAACATAATGGTCATTATCTCTTGTGAGATTAAAAAAATCGAGCTTATTTGTAGGTGGACCGCCGATTGAAGTGTTTATTGTGAAGAAATTCGCGTCGCTTTGTTTCGACTCTGCGCTAATATATGCGAACTGACTCTTAGTATGTATATGACCTAGATAATACTGCTCATATTATTTATAGCAGTAGCTTCTTTTGATTTGAATTAAATTTTACTTTCATATCGATTTGAATTTACATAATTATGGATATTACTTTTCATGTTCAGCAGAAAATTTAGGTAATTTTATCGCATAGCTACCAACTTCACATTGAATGCACAAGTATAACATATCCATTAAATCGCCATCACTCTTTTTTAATTTGTTATTTTACACATTAAAATTAAATATAGTAAAGGCTAGCAATAAATGTTTGTGTAATTATAATTCTATTGTTTAATTTAACTATGCATAGTCGAACAATGTGAGAAATGTCTTAGATTATTTGCTTTCATTGTATAAAATAACTAGTATAATATGACGGACATATAATAATACCATGTATAATTGATATTATTTAATAAAATGTTAGTGCTTTACACATGTATTTGTAGTTATAAGTCAAATAAATTGTACCAATCGATATTTTTCTGTTATTTCTCTAGTTTTAATACTGTTTGTGCGTCCTCGATTTTGCATAGTTCCATAAATGTTGTCAGAGTGATCTAAGTTACAATATGGTACCTGATTAGGGCTGCGATTCTGCTAAAGCAAAACTACTGTCATACCACGGACACTGCAAAAATTCCATTTAATTTAAGACTTTAACATAATGGAGTTAAAGGCTAAAATTACTCTACCAAAAGCCATTTAGCTTTTGGTAGAGTGAATGAAAAAGTGTAATAAAACTCTTTGCATTGCATTTAATTTTGAACTTTATGTCTACAGCAATAAAATCTCATCATCATTTTTGCAGTGTTTGTCTCTTATGTGATTACTTACTCTCTTGATCGTCGGAACTGCTCTCATTGGCAGCAAATAAACTAGTCCTGAAAATACCCATACATACCTATTGTCACGAAATAGAAGAGATTTTTGTAAATGGCTTGCATAGAGGAGCTTCTCAGACAGACAGTGAGCTTAACACTTGACTTTGAAATACTATTCACCCAGTTTAGTGTATCGAATTGACTTGTCATCTGCTCGTGCATCTACTGTTAGTACAGTACGGTTCCGGCTTTTTCTTCGGCACATTGGTTGGGAAGAAAAGGAGTTTTGGTTGGGAAGAAAAGAGGGAGTTCGGCTCAGATCTTCATACTTCAGTTTTATAGAACGTTCGTTATATAATTCTGGAGAATTTGAGCTCGTCCACCGCAGCAGCACCCCGTGCTATCCCCAAAGGATATCCAAGAAACGAGTATTGCGCGTATAGCACACATTTTAACCACTTTTTATATCCAAGATATATGTTCCGAGGTATACAAAATATAAAAACTGTAGATCGGTAGTTTTAACTTTAAAAAATTACCTAAACATGTGCTGTGTTATAGAAAGAACGCTCTATACCTTTACGACTGAATTTAGCCGATATTAGCTGAAATATATATGGCGACAGTGGCGATAGATACCGATATAAATAAGTAAAAAAAATATGTGAATTTGATATTTTTTTATTAATAACAAATTAAATTAAAAATAGATATATTGTGCCTTAACTATAGTTAACTTGGGCATACACCCATCTTAATAATTGAGAACCATAAAAAAAACGATTAACTTAAAAATCAAGCATGCGCTTATGATATTATATGACACATTGTTTAAAAAAAATAACCTTTAGGTATTAATAACAAAAATAGATATATCCAATGCTTAAAGTTACAAAACTGTACGTGTGTGTGTGTATAGTTACTGTAGGATTATCATTTATTATCCATCAAGGGTACCATATAGGTAGGTACTGGTTATGTACTGGATATTCTTCTCAAGTTTATATAACATATTGTAACCCAGGTGATATTTCAAAGAATATACTCAAAACGGCAAGTTTCATATTTAGCTTTTTACTGATTCTTCGCATTGATAAGTTTTAATACTATGCAATTATAACCGAATCTACGTTCGTTCGGGTTGTTCCATACTTCCCGAACATTATCCTTAAGGTTGATTTACACAAAACGAGCGCAAACAGGGTCGGACTGGCCATACATTCAATGTGGCATTTGCCGCACGGGCCCCAGTCTGCGCGGGCCCCCCGGTCCTGGTTTGAGGGACGGCAAACGTAAGATAGGACTTGATACTGATGATACTTGGCCCGCACAGGCTAGGTTCCAGCTCTTGTGGATTAAATGTAAAATAAAACTAGATCATATATAATCGTTCATGAAATGAGAGAGAAATGAAATAGAAAATTCAACAAATGGTTTATCTTGAGCAAGCCCATCCCCAGAAACTAGTTTAGGTTTTTTTCTGAGCGGTACGAAAACGGCCTGCACTGGGATCAGCCTGAAATCTGCGGTTAGAAGATTGACGGCATCCTCTAAAAAAGTTTCACAAAAAATTGACACAAGAGGGAAATTGGTCTAAAGTGAAGTACCTGGGGTCGTCAGTGGGTTTCTGGTGGAAACCCCGGCGTAGCTATAGGTGGGCAAGGTGGTGTGGTGCACCAGGGCCCCCAAGCTCAGGGCCCCCGAGCCTGAACTACCAAATCTCATATCGAACTACCAAAAAAATCTTACTTTTGGAATGTGAAAATGGGTTGTAACACAACTCTAATCTAAAATAGGGGGCCCCTGTGTCTTTTTGCACCGGGGCCCTATTCTATTTCAGTATTTTCCGATAGTATCCCATCTGCCATCAGGTGCCAATTATATCTCTGGACTACTCATCAGCAGATTGGGATGCACTGCGTGAGTATTTTGCTTCCATCCCGTGGGTTGCACGTTGCTTACGTCAGTTTGGTCAAAAGCTAGTGGTGCATCTCATGGGCAGTCGCTGCCGGGCCGCTCTCTGGCCCATGAGCCTCAAGATAAAACAAATTTGCTGGTTAATCTCTTTGCGGCCAACTTCCGAATCTAGGATTATGGTATGCAGCCACCGACACTGTCCATCAGTGATCACGCAATGCCTGATATCCTTATCAGACAACGCGATGTCCGTGCTGTACTGCAATCACTCGATGTCTGGCAAGCCAGCTGACCAGATAGTATTCCAGTGGTGGTTCTTCAAAAATGTGCAGCGGAGTTGTCTCCAATGCTTACGCGGCTGTACCGATTATCTTACATCTCGGGTGAAGTGCCATCGGCTTCGAAAATATGCGAATGTACAGCCGATCACCAAGAAGGGGGATCGCACAGACCCAGCCAACTGTCGGCCGATAGCCGTCACCTCAGTGCTGTGCAAGGTATTCGAGCACATCATCTACACATCAACAGCTCATGAGTCAGTCACCTAGATTATCACTCCATAATCAATGATCGGCAAAACAGTTTTCGGTCAAAGCGGTTTACGGGTGATCTTCTGGCGCACGTTACCCATCTTTGGGGTGAGACTATGGACAAGTAAGGTGAGTCACGAGTCACTGGCAAATCGTCTTGACATTGCCAAAGCTTTGAACAGAGTCTGGCAAAAATCGCTTCTTTCCAAGCTACCAAGCTTTGGTCTGCCTTCTAGACTATGCGACTGGATGGCTTCTGGAGCGCCGTATACGCGTATTTTATATAATGGTCGAACTTCGGAGTAATTGCAGGTAAATGCTGGCGTATCACAGGGGTCTGTTTTATCACCTGTCTTTCTTATGCATTTCAACGACATGCTGTCCACTGGCAGCATTCATTGCTATGCAAACGATAGCACCTTACATGAGAGTTATTACGGATATCCTGCGACCAAGCAGTCTGATATCGGGGAAAAAGGCAGGTTCTCGTCACTGGGCTTGACTGGATCCTGAACCACATTTCTCAATGGGAATCAGAAACCTGCTCGAGTTCAATACCAAGAAGACGCAGGCATGTGCGTTTACAGCAAAGGTACAGTATCTTCTTTCCTTCCCCTTCTCACTCTTTAGAGCATGCCACTACAGGACAATCTCAATTTCCTTAGTATGTTCGCTACAAACTGAATAACTATTAAAAACTGCATTGAGAGTATCATCAAAACAGCCTCGTGTAAACTCGGAGTTCTGAACAAAGTGGAACGTTTTTTCAAGCCGGAGCAGCGGTGTTTTCTATACAAGATACAAATTTACTCCTGCGTGGAATACTGCACAAGTGCACACACCTTTAGGATGGCTCCGTAAAGTACTTACTAGATGCTCTCGACAGGTTGCAGCGATGTGCGGTCCCTATATTGGGAATCCGGAGGTCACTAACATCCTCGAGCCTTTGCAGATGCGTAGAGATGTTGCGTCCTTGGCAATATTTTACCGTCTCTACAATGGTGAATGTTCTAATGAGCTCTTCCAAATTAGTCCCACCCTCTCCTTTCCTATATAAAACAGCACGTGCAGGACTTAGATCTCACCCGCATACGGTGCAGAATATTCCATCTAGAACCCAGCGGCTCGGCGACTCCTTCTGCCACACCAATAAGACCTGGAATTTCTTAGCAGCTCACGGGTTTCCCTCTTCCTACAGTCCCGGGTCCTTTAAGCGGGGCCTAAAAAGCATCGGATTAGGCCGTCAAGCCGAGTGCCACCATTGTAACTTGGTATGTGTCTCTATATGAGCGTTCTTACGCTCGCCACTTTGCTCGCAGCGATGGTTCGCTGCGCAGATGCGTGGGCCCCCGGCGACTCCTTCTGCGAGCAAGTAATGCTCGTGAAGGAGGCGGCGGAGCGAGAGCGCGAGGAGCGAAGGAGAATCGCAAACCGCGCGGCCCGCAACGAGCGGCGGCAACTCGGGTGTCGGAGGTCGCAGAATGACCTCCGTCCCCGCAGAGCGCGGGCCTGGGGGTGACGGGTAGAGCCGCCTGTAACCCTAGCAGAAGCAGGCCGCGGCGGCGGCACGCGTTGCGTGCCTCCCCATACCTGGGGGTGGGTTGGGGACCGGAAGAGGGCCAGATCGAGAGATATGGCCCTGGGTCGGCCGGGGTGCGAGGGATATGGCTACGACAATCTCACCTCCGGCAACTGACGGCACACAGACGTCGTGCGTTTTAGTCGGTTCGAGTCCGACATAACCTCCTCCTCCGGCTACGGTGGGGGAGGTATCCGTGGGGATTTTGCGCACGATAAAAAAGAAAAAAAAAAAGGTATGTGTCTCTATAAATAATTGTGACCCTCTTTTCAGAGACTTTACCTTTAGCTTACCATCAGGCGAGGTGAAGTCAAATTGAGGCACGTCAATTTGACTTCACCTCCCCTATATAAATCTAGTTTCGGGCCCCGGCTTGTGGTTAGCCGCCCGGGCCCTTTCGGCACAGTCCGACCCTGAGCGCAAATGCTCATTCTATCCCCTCTACGTCAAATGCTATTAGTGTAAACAGGTACAGTACATTCGTTCGTTGTTCTTTCATATGTAAACGCTGAAAATAGGTTTCATTTACACTAAAATATTAAGAACTAGCCTTTCGCCCGCGGCTCCGCCCGCGTGCATCTCGGTTAACGCGACCTTTACTCATATCTTCGGTTCTACTCAACCGACTCCGATCAAACAAACGTAAGATTTTAAGTCTGAGCAAGCCCTTTCTAACAAAAAAAACCGTAGTTTTTGCGTCCATCGCGGACAAACAGACAAACAGACAGGAAATTCAAAAAAAAATATTTTCGGGTTCAGTATCGTTAACATAACATACCCAAGTATTTTTTTTTAAATATCTCCAATGTACAGACACGACCACTCTACAATTATATAATAGTATAGAAGAATGCTCTTGTTCTAGTTCTATGTTCGTTTGGTCTAAATCAACCTTTATTTGTTAGTCGAGCCGTACCGAAGTGCAACAGCATAATTCTCAACTTTTTGACTAATTCCATTGTGATATTTTTTTTCACTTAATTATTTATTAACTCTTGTTAAAAATCTTTGAATTAACTTCAAATAATATGTTTTTTTTAATCTACACACGACTAGACAAACGATTGGAACAAATACCTACACGATACAATGATAAATAACAGGAAAATACACAAAATAGATTTAATATTTTATAATTATAGATTATTATATTTATTTAGGAAGGAATGTTTTTGCACAACATACAAAGCTTTAGATATATAGGTAGGTAAATAAACTAAATCTAGAACCCTTTACATGCACTAAATATATAGTACTTGTTTTTTTTGTGCAAAAGGTTATGTGCTACCATGTAAATATTTTGTAGATTTGAGGCCAATTTAGAATTAGAGTTGTTTACATTGTACTGATGAAAAATACTTTCAGTAGATATCTATTTTCAACAATCCTTAACGTCAAATAAGATTTAATAAAAAACTACTTAGGTATTTTCTATCATTAATAGATGTCAAATTATGAAGATCGCTTTTAGGCGTGAAATATAAAATCAAGGGGAAATCCCCTCAACCCACCCTAACACGTTACGTTTAACTATACCTAAACGTTTTTTGATTGGTTATAATTTTCAGAAGAGAACAAGCCAACGTTAATTATAATCTGCTGCAAATCGCGGAGCGAGTTATATTGAACATCTTTACAGCATTTTGGTATGATTTAGAAGTAGAAGCGATAACTGCGGGGCATTTTCCCTTGATTTTATTTTTCATTTCTAAGAACGGGGCCTCGATTCATTTAAAATTACGTTTTTAAAACATGTTATTCCAAAACTTAGAAAATGAAACATAACATAAAATCTACTTAATTGAAAACAAATCAAACTCTGAGTGATTCTGAAGGTTTAATAGCTCATGAAAACCTAGGTACCTAAGTAGCTTTTGTTTTGACCGATCACACAGAACACTAAATTATGTATTTTTTTTTCTTTTTCATTTTGTTTTTCTAATCGAATTGTAATCACGCGTTTTAAAAACGTGTTATTACTGAATCAGGCCTCAGAAGGGACTACAATGCTGACATGATGTGTTAGCTCAACCTGACTTCGTCAAAAAGGTGTGGTCAGGTAATGAAAGATCTTGTACCACGATATCCAGATATTTTCCCATAAGCTGTATTCTAATTTTAACAGTTAGTGGCCTTTGTTGTACGTATCCTTATGTTGGTAGCCCGAGACGTAGCCGGAAGCATCGACGACGTCCTTTCTGCCCGCGATGCCTTTACCTTTGCCGGTTTGGTCGAACCTCTGCTTGTGAGATCCAGTGTACTTGCTTGTGTCCGTCAGACGGTCGACAGCTGCCGCGGCCGCAGGCGATTTAGTCACCTGAAATTGAAAAATAATACTTTTGGTATTATTATATTCGGTGGAACAGTCGTCGAACTTTCTAGTTCCAGTTATAAAAAAAAAAAAAAAAAAAATTACCTATAATGATTGCCATAGAACCACAGAGTACTATACAGAACCAACAGGGATGGCGAACCAATGGCACGCGTGCCAAAGATTGCTAAGTAGGAAGGTATAGGTAATGCAATCAAAAGGACTACCTTTTTGATTGCATTGTTTCGTGGTTTTAGATCATCGTCATCTAACCATGTATCCCGGTTGCATCCGAAGCATTCACCACACCACGGAGCCTAGAGTCCGCTTGCCTGTTTTTTTTTTCCTCCACTTCACACTGTCTACACTACTACACTAGAATATCTGATTCCATTGCAATACTTACATGTGTTGAAACTCCTGGCTGGCCACAATTGGTGAGCTTTTTGGTTATTTCTTCCAATTCAATCTTTTTACTCTTAGCCAAGTCGTCAAGGAATTTCTGGTAATCATCGATGCCGAGTTTCAATGACTTCAGTTTCTTGAAGTGAATCGCGGTGTCTGTGGTAGTGATCTTCTTGCCATCGATCACCTTTGCCTGCTTCATCCACTTGTCGCTTTGTGAGAGCGTAATAGTTTTTCCATCTGATTTGGAATCTCCAAACTTCGAAAACGCCTTAAATGCATCCTGAAATGATAATGACATAGATAAGTTAAAAACATTACCAACAATAGATTTAGGTATGATTCGTATGATTAAGGGTCAAAGCACAAAATGCTATTTTTGCTTCTGCAACTAGCGATTTCGGGTTTTAGCGATGGCTATATCTATTTTCTAAAAGTAGAGCCCATTCCAGATGATGGTGGTCTTTAGTTAGACCGAAGACGGCCTCTGAAGATACTTTTTCAAGAACCTGCGATTAAAGGACGAAGGTGCTTGTCTGCCACCTAAGTTTCTAACTACTCTCTTCCCAAAGCACCTGCTTTTTCAAGGTGTTCTATATTTGTTGTGGTAATAGATACCTGCCTTAAACGGTATCGCGCCGTGCTCTTTGTTAGACGTTCCGTTGACCGCACCCGCCGCGGTCCCGTTCTCCAGCTTGACGTCCTTCACTCCATCCGTCACCTGCTTCACAGCATCAGACGTTTGTGCTTCGTCAGACATTTTACTTCGAGCTGGAAAAAAAAGAAATTACATATTTTTTTATTCTTTATTGAAAAGGTATTGTCGCCAGAGCGATTATGTTGCCCAAATTAAAATTTTGGAATACGATACTTTTGAAATTGAGTGCGTAGATAGATGCCGTTCATTTAGAAATCAATTCCCAAAAATCACCAGTGGAGTATGGACACAATTTTTATAGCTTTTCACACTCACTGACTGTATTTCCAAAGATAAGTTTACAATAAGGCACTAGGTACAGAACAGACTACTTGAACAGTTAAATTTCCGAAGCTGAACCGGCTAATTTGTGTTAAGAAAATTAATTAGGTTAATGGCTATTAATTGTCTGTCCCTGTCCCCACTTCACACCCTACTGACCCTACACTGCCAATAAGTGGGGCGTCGCGCGGACTTCCGCACTCGCCGTAGTAGTTACTAGTTAGTGACTAGCTACCTATCTACATATTTTTCACAGGCTAATAATGCCCGCGACTTCGCTCTTGTGGAGTTAGATCTGGGTTTTAATTTTTTTGTGCAAGACCCTGATAGGTACTTTTTGTAAAATAATAGCAGCTTATTGAATGAAATTTTAAATGCCAAATTATTCAGTAGTAAGAGCATTCTCCTTGTAAGGGAAAGATAGCGGGTTTGAATCCCGCCTGAGCTGTATTCGCTTTTGTCTATCTTAATCGAAAAGTAGCTTAAGTTACACTTCGTATAATAGCTATTTACAGTAGAAATTTCGTCAAAATTAACCCTGCTAATTTGCAGATTACGCGGAACAAACGGATAGACAGAGAAAACTAAGTAGGTACCTATTGTACGGTAGGTAGGTATCTACTATAATAAGTAATAACACCAATGTATTTATAAAAGATATAGATCATATTATTCATATAGTAATACTAATAAAAAAAATGTAGTTAAATACCGGTCTTAATTTAAATTTGGCGATATATACCGATTTTAATTGCAGAGGACAGGTATGATGTCATGCAAACCAGACAAACACAAGTTATGTCATACAAAACCGTGTACCTATATCTAGCTATCGCATCATGAAATAGGATAACGTGAATCGTAGTGTTGTGGATCACGTTTGCATGCTAAAAGCGGCAATTACATCACTGACCTTGCCGACTAAAAGATTCCTTCACAACTGCTGTAAACATCAGCTGAGATTCTAAACTTGCAATTTATAGCTATAGGAAAAAATTGCTTGCATATCGTTAGTACCTCCCACGATGTGTGTAGGCTACACAATTTAAAGTATTACCTAGCTGTATTATTCCAATAAGGATATGACCAATCCTGATTTGAATATCTTAGGAGCTTGGCCTTGGCCGTTGGTCTAATTCTGGAGACAAAGTGGATATGGAATTAAAATTTATATTTATTTATATTTGACGGGTTTTGCGGAGGCTGCGCAGTAACGATGAGCTATTACACCTCAGTTGATTTGTGGCTGTGGGTGCCCTGATGTACGCAGGACCTGCCTATTAGAACTGCACTAAACAATTTGACCTCATAGATCAAGGTTGAACATATAGATTTATTTGCACCAGGAGGTCAAGGTGAAGAATATATACCTATTACCTACTAAGTAATTAATATAATGTGTTTATTTATGTGTATTCCAAAAATTAGGTGCAGTCGATGTCGATCGAATGTAAGGTTCGATTCTCGCTCAGTATCTAAGTAGATACAAATATTTGTATAAGTGAATATACATTTTTCTGAATGTCTATTTACAAAAAAAAAAAATTGGATTATATATTTTTGTCCACATTTTAAAACTCATAGTTAGGAACTATAGATCTAGTGCAGTGTCCTAGAATTTATTCATTTTCTTTCCTAACGCCATGATTTTCAAAATTTAACGACTAAATGCTTCTGATAGTCGATGTTGCCACTTTAGATTACCTAGATACTGTTGTCTTTAGTTAGATATACTTACCTACTTAATTATTTACAAATCTTATTACCTCCTAAAAATCGGCCCACCCGTTTTCTTTTTAGAGCAACATAAACATCTTACATAATAGGTAGACTGTTAAACACATTACCCTTTTCGTACAGTTGGGTAATAAAATAGTGCTGCTAAGGAAATCTGTTGTGCAATCTATTCATTAGTTGTGTCTAGGCTTTTTGTCTTGCGCTTACTTTAGTAGGGGTTTTTTCGATCGTAGACATAAAGGGACGTCCTTCATATACGTACATATTCAGCGCGAAGCCTTTGTCGACGGTGAAATGTTAAGTCGCAGTGCGTAATTCAAAACCACAAGGGCAAGAAATAATCACAAAGAATATCTACTTAGCTATGTTTGTAATTTTTTTCCTTCCTAAGTACCTTTTTAGTTTACCCGAACTATTAAGGAAAGGTTATGATTTTCGCCGTGCTTCAATAACTGTTTCTTTATCACCGGGTATCTTTCAAATGGCTGAATGGTGGATGAATTGCGATCAAAGATATCTGTGATTGTGACCAAATTATTACAGTGTTTGTTTTTAAAAGTTCAATATGGTGAATTTTTGGCGGCAATTTTTTTACAGTCGTTAATTTTTTTTATCCAGACCTATCGATCGAGATTGGTACCACATTGATACGCTAGAAAATGAAGGAAGCAAAAATGTATTATGTCTCATGGCATGGCATGGTTAAAAGTACGTACCTACCACAAACAATGTAAAAAGGTTGGTACCGTAGAGGTCCTAATGATACACGGTACAAGAGGAAATTCTATTTAAATATTTATTTAAATGGAATTGGACCTCCTCCTACCCCTCCTTCTTGGACCTCTCTAACTATTCTAGTTAAGTTAAGGCGCACATTAGAAGGGTGACTGCCCCGTGGCACTACCCAATGTCACTACTGGTAGTGTCAAGGGTAAAATTCTGTCCCCATGGCACTACCGGGTAGTGTCAAGGGTACAAATTATCTAGACTCAAAATAAGTAAGGTACCTACTTATAGATATAGCTTGTCATAATATTTAGTGGTTCTAGAATGCGGATCAACATAACTTATATGCGGATAGGTAAGTTTTTTAAATATGTAAGTACCTACCTACATGCCTAAGTAGGTAGGCATTATAGAAACAGCCAGATCAATACAAATAGACATTTTCGCACTAACTTCCGAATAACCATGAATAGAAAGGTACCTACCTAGATACCTATAATGTAGATGGGTTTATTTGATGAGGTCGTTGCCATGAAGACACTCACTGACCTACTTTGAGCTTTAACCCATATTTGCACAATTGCTGTCCAAGCTCTCATGTATGTGCGTAGTCTATTTACAGCCAGGTCACAGCTTTCATAGGCACATCACTGTACTTTCACAAAACTCATCTACACCTACCATAGTCTAGGGTACCTGTATCAAAGTAGCCATCATGGTATCGTGATAAACAATAATAAACGTGGTCTTGTTATCTTATCAAGCTAAATTTAGCTACAAGGAGCGATGTAATAGAAAGAAAATAAAGAATTTAATCGGAACAATGTAATGTATTGGATGTACATAAGTGGTTTAAATTGTTCGGTATGACCTATAATAACAGCCTCTGTGGCGTGGTGGTAGTGAACGCGGTTCGAACCCCGGTTAGTGTATATATTTGTAGGTATACCTACTTACACGAATATGGGTATTGCATTCAGCATTTGCTTCTAAACTGATTCAATTCGTTTGGAAAATTGCAAAAAACACTAGTTTTCAAATGTTCGGCTTATTTCTAGTTAGTGTGACTGTGAAATGTTAGGAAATGATAATACCTAGGTACTGCTCTCATTTTATTGTTATTATTGTAGGAATTACTTACATTAAGAAGCAGGAAGGTACTTACATAAGCAAGTTGCCATTCTGGTATAAATAGGTAGGTTTGCTCTAATATGAATATGATGTATAATAGTTAAGTAAGTACCTAGGTACCTACTTAGGTACGATTTCTTTGAAATATCTAGATATCTATAGATTAACAGATAGCTATTTCAATACTAAGTAGGTAGGTACCTAATCTTTATATCATTTTTTTTTACAAATATGTACTTACTTAGAAAATAAAGTACCTACCTACCTATATAGTTAGGTAGCTCTATCTATACCAAATTTTAAAATTATTATTTGTCATCGGTATTTATTGACATACCTAAGTATAACTCTTTTAAAAGCTACCGCTAATACCTAGCTGTAAACCTTTACGTAAAATGATGAAAATAAATTATTAAATGAAAAATGTTTATCTTCTGAAGATTACAAAATCAATTAAGTAGGTAAGTACCTACCTTTTTATTGATTTGTATCTATGTAAGTAAATATGGCTTGTAATTCTGTTCTCATATTTTCAGAAAAGTGGTACCTAGTCACCTTATATAAATTAATAGAAAGATCGACAGATACGTTCCTTAATATTCCTAAAACTATACCTACCTACCCAGTGTAATCCTAGACTCCAATTACTCCAAAACCCAAATAAAAGCATCTAGATCTTACCACAACTATTTCTATGGTGTACCTACATTCCAAGGTATCTTTCTACGTTAGAAAGAACGTAGTAAGAGTAGTTAATGTATCAACAATATTATTATTATGCGTATGATGTTTTCAACGCAGCAGGCCCACCATGCCCCAGTGACCGAGACTGACGTCATCCCCACCGCTCATTCATACAATTCCCCTGTAACAATGACTCATTCCTATAAAAATATATAACGTGTTAATATTAGCTCATATTATTATACTTTGCCCTCGCTAAACAGTTAATTTAGTAGCATCAAAACCGCCCATTTTCTTTAGAATAGGTACTTTCGCGTGACTGAAACGAATCAAGGT
The DNA here is from genome assembly GCA_914767945.1 of Eilema depressum. Taxonomy (NCBI): domain Eukaryota; kingdom Metazoa; phylum Arthropoda; class Insecta; order Lepidoptera; family Erebidae; genus Eilema; species Eilema depressum. Next base: position 11,925,917 of record OU612025.1, on the reverse strand, counting down.
AACATGTTTGCAAATAATGGAGTCGGTATTATAGCAGAAACCTTCCTTTGAGCGACATAAAGCGTTCATAAAATAGCACGAAATTAAAAACTTCAATAGTTTTTAGGGTTTCGTACCTTAAAAGGAAAAAACTGAACCCTTTTCCCACTCTTTTTTAACTCATAATAACCAAGTTTACTTCTAAATAAACATTACCGTCTAGCAAGATACTTTTAAAAGTTTTTATCGCTGTCTAGTAAAGTGTTTATCATTTTTGTAATTTGTTCAGTCAGGGCAATAGGATCACTTCGTTGTCCCGTGTCCGTCTGTCTGTCTGTTTGTCTGTCAAGACACCTTTATCACAGAAATACGTGGAGGTATCAAGTTGAAATCCATATCACATTTTCAGGTCGATAACGTTATGAAAGTTCTAAGTTATAAGTGAACGCCATCAAATAATTGCTGTTTCGATGTAGTTTAAGTTACGGAACCCTCCTCGGTGCGCGAGTCCGACTCGCACTTGACCGACTTTTTTTAATGTTAGTAGTTTAGTAATGTTTTAATGTATAGTAGTTCTAATTGCATTTTGCCTGAAAATAAGTTTACCTAGGTACTAAAGTCTAAGGTCACCGTTAAACTTGTATGCCAACAAACAATGCTTCTAACCTTCAGTTTAATTTTGTAGTCTTCATCTTGACGCCCCAAACACCCTAAAGTAACTAGGATTATACCTACAAAGTACAAAGAAACACGTGTTTCAATTTCAATAGGTAGAAGAGGTGAATTTATTACTTCCAGACCATTTTGCTATTGAATCTGTGCCCAAAATCTCTCGATCCGAAACGCGTTTTACACTTATAAGCGTTTTATTTTAAGACATCGTACCATCATAGCAGAGAGTGCGAAGCCTCCGCAATGGTTAAGGTAGGTTCAACTCTATCTATGAGACAAAGCTGGCAACATCTTCACCATTATAAATTATAATTACAATTACAGTGGTCATAAATGGCACAATGGAAGTCAAGTCAACTCATTGCACCATCTTGAAACGTGATTCTTATTCCTAATGACAAAATTTTGTAATGATACACAGGCAAGGACTCGTCAAGGAGAAATTAGTTTGTCTCTTAGACGAAACTATTTTTTTACTTAAAGTCTACTACTAGTACCTAGACGTCAATCCAGGCGCGGTCGCAGCTTCACATTTTGGGGGGGTCACTTACCGAAGTGCGGCAATTACCCCCCCCCCCCCCCCGTACTCGAACTATGTCGGGCTCCAATCGACTAAAATTAATAAAACTAAGAGTCTCTGTGGCGTGGTGGTAGTGAATTCGACTGCTGTAGGAGGTACGGGTTCGATTCTCGCTTAGTGCAAATATTTGTATTCATGGATCTGTCTATTTGAATTTGCCTGATATTTGAATTTGCCTGATATTTGAATTTGCCTGATTTTTGTATGCCTGTTAACTCGGACACCAATGGCATTAAGCCCAAGCCGATGGGAGTGGTTATGTCGGACTCACAAAGATCTGCCTCGGTGTTTTTCACGCCGTGCATTCAGTCAGTGTGGGCAGCCCCGTGTCCTCGCTTGCATCACAGTGATGACACTCAGGCGTGGGCTCCTTCTGGATCCGCCCTTCGGTACCTGTATTGCACCGAAAAGGCTCTTGCCTCCAGGTACCACAGTATGGTTCCGCCAAGGAGACGCGACACCTTGAAGGAGATCGTGCGGTACCCTCTGAGGACCTAGTTGGCCATCTTCTTACCCCTCTCAAGTTGGACAGCAACGCCCACCAGAGCGGCAGCTGCGCCTTTCAGATTGGGGGCCAGACTTCGTTTTCCGAAGTATCATCGGCCATCGAGAATGAGCCAAGTATTTCATATGGGGCTTGATGCCGACGGGAGTGCCTCGCGCTATGAGGTTGGTTCCCTAGGTGGCGCACGCTGAGGTCCATAAAAGAACATGGCCTCGGTTTTATACAGGACCATGGGCTATCGTTATGGGCAACCGCAGTCGTGCCTTTCAGGGTCGCTTCGCGCTGTGGACTGTGTAGCAACGCATGCCATGACTGGCGTGTCATCCGTATAGCACGTGACGGTGACACCGTCCTCGAGCTCACCGCGAATACTCAGACGTATCCGATGGAGTATACCGCATGAGCGGGCGCAGAACCAATCCCTGCGGAAAACAGCACGACATCTCTCGCCAGCCGAGGCCAGACGCGGTTGGGTAGCTGACGGCTCTCTCCATCGGTTACGCGGGCTATGCGAGGGTGGAGAGGCACTTCATAACTCGTGATACATGAGCGTTTCCTTAATGCAACTCGAGGGCAAAGTGTTGAATGCGTTGACGATGTCCAAAAAAACCACCAACATCACCTGGCCCACAATTGGGCATCCACAGGCCACAGTGGAGCGTCTCTGGCGGAATTCATATTGACCACCCACCAGGTCGGCCTAAAAAGGTGCTCGACGAGGCGCTTTGCAATAACTCTTTCAAAGAACTTTCACACCTCGTCAGGTAACACTTATAGGTCGGTAAGCGGACGGCGAATCCACCGGATGCCCGCCTTTCGTATGAGGACCAGTTTCCTCGTCTTTAACAATTTCGGAAACTAGCGCTTGGTCGTCGTCGCCGCCTAAAGCTCGCTCAGCCTGGAGTGCTGCGGTTCAGCCATAAGCTTATGAACCACCAGCTTTAATTCTATCCTACTGACCTCGGACAGGTCATCCTCATCCACGCATGGCGCCATAGGGCTTGGATTGTGCCTTGATACGTAAGTTGTAAACAATCCTTCAGCATTTTCCCGTTTACGTAGCAAAGCTTTCGTATCTTTAAGAGTATTTAATGCTACCTAAATTACAATTTCATCAATTTTTGACCTTTAAAAGACGCGACAAGGAATAAATATTGCAATATAATTACTTTGCACATTTTATGAAGACTTTTCAATTTGACGTGCTGGGTTTGGGGAGGGGGGGGGGGGGTCATGTCCCCTGTGACCCCCCCCCCCCCCCTCGGACCGCGCCTGCGTCAATCATACATTATTATTAGTACCTTGTCCTTGTCATAAACCATTTAAATAAACAGCACAGCAATATGGACGCCCCGAACTGGACCGAACCCGTGACCATTTGACTTGACCACGGTAAAGATAACATGACGCAACCTAATTTCGTTTGAAAGAAGTAAAATTCGATTAAAGTGATAAAATGAAAGACAAACATGAAGACTGACCTATGCACACCGGCTATAGTAGAATTTTCTTTCTCACAAACGCGACGTAACTAGCGTTTCATCCTGGATCCCGCTAGCGTCCAAATCTATTATATTACATTGGGCCCCGGTGTCGCTTTCCATCAGAATTTACAAAAATGTTAGGCAGGTACTAGGTGCCCATTGATACCTACCCAACATTTTTGTAAACTCGACTATTTTTTAACAATTATTTCTACCAATAAATGTTTCTAGACCGGTGCTGTCTCGTGCTAGGTACAGAGTAAAGTCAAAGGCTAAAACTTGGTAATTACCTACTCTACTTAGGTATATAAAATAATTACTTCGTATTTAAAAATTAAGGACTGTTACTATAACGTTTAGGTATGTTAGTCTGAAAGTCTGGGGATATCAAATAAGGTAGCAGACCACAATCTATAAAGCACGTCTAAATTGTAGACAGTTCGTGCACCATTATTGTCAGTCATCAAATAAAGACACACTAAAGTCTGTCTTTATTTTATGACTGACAAGTATGATTTTATCATGAATATATATTTAAAACTCAACATTCAGGGTGGGACAAGTCAAGTGTTTCAAAACCTGGGCTGGGAGAGTCTCTTATTGCGTGCTCTGAACTGAAATGAGGTCAACCTAACTAATTTGCTGACAGACGAAAAATTTTACATGCTTCTCAATAATGACGACATATTTTATAGTAGACTCATAAAATACGCCCCTCGGTCGTCTACAACGACTTGGAAAATGTTAGCATAGCATCTAGTAGCACTAGTAGATATAGGCTTTAGTATTATGTTATCTGTGATATAGGTAATATTACATTGCGCATGTACAGCAGCTACTAGCCAAGGAAATAGATAATACTGGCCTTATTTAGATGATCAGTTTATGTGCCAATACTACAGAATAGCTGCACTACAGCTTGCAAATAAGTATAAATATATCTATTGTGAAATAGTGTTTTATTTATTCTTTCTTTTCATAATTAGAATTACGGATTTCCGCAGCGATCTGAACAAAAAACTATACATCACGAGCATTATAAAATTGATCTCACGTAAGTCCGAAGTGCTGTACAAGGTGAGAAGGTCCAATCCGGTATTCACGTGATAACTACTTCTAACTAAATAACATAAATATGTTTCTACATTAAATTTTGTAATAATGATAAATTTGACAATGATAGATTTCCGCAGCCGTTACTCTATAAGCAATTTTACCACCTTGGAATGTATTTTTTTTTTCATTCCTAATGAACTGAACAGAATAGGTACTTATGTCCAGAACTGGACTGACTGAGTTTTCAATTTAGGTAGGTACGTCTACTTACGTATCTAGTTACTTAATAAAATTAAGTTTAGTCGCAGTTTAAATTGAATATAAAGCGTTGAAAATCCAGCCTAAATATTTCGCTTGGGCTAAACTACTTTAGCTCTATAAATGGAGGGAAATCTGGAAAGTGATGTAGCGTGCGAAAAGCTAAACAGAATGTGAATGGCCCCGCAAGTTTCTATATTGGAGTTAATAGCTAAATGTTGTGCATAAACTTTCCCTCTTCGCTACAATACTGAACTTGTTTTTCGAATCTTGTATGGTGTGTTCACTTTTACAATCCACTTGCACTATAGACTTGCACTTGGGTAGTTAAGTTTCATTTTTGTTAGTAAGACCTACCTATGTAGCTACAATTTAATAGGACACATAATTCAGATACCTACCTACCTATAAATTTAAATATTTAGCTAGAGAAAAGCATTTCACTATGTAGGTAGCTACCAGGTACCTACTATGTAAGTATACCTGATTAAATAAAATTGATAAGTATTTGTTAACAGTAATTGAGGCGTCTAGTTTCAAAACCCGCTAAAAGAAGATACTAAAATTTTAGGGAATATATGAAAAACGCTTTTTTGTTTTAATTTGCCCACTAAGATATAAAAATACTAACATGTTTTGTGAAATGTTATCTGGCAATACCGGAAATACCTTTAATACTTCGACATGCATGATGTGTTATTTTAAAATATAACGTAAACTATTTTCATTTTAGCGTATTTTGCTGCGAACAATCAATTTTAGGGGAGTTTGAAACAAACGTCAAGAGTTTTAGCGGGGTTTGTTGCGAACAGTGCCTAGCAATTTAAAAGCGTTATGCAATAACAGTTAATTAATTTTGGTTTAAAAAAATAGTGTAACTCATAGGTATGTAATCAAAACATGCAAGTTTTATTTATTACAATCAAATTTAAAAAAATAAACAAAACATTCGAAAATTAAAGGGTCAAAGCATGAAAACACAATGTAGGTATCTCACAATACAAATTGCCAAGTCAATTTATTATATTTAAAACAGAAGAATTAAAGTACCTATTTATAGAATATTAAGAATTAAAACATGAACGAAAATTCTTACATTCCTTTTCTTGAATTATTTAACTTTTTATAAATCATTGGTCAATGCAGTAGTTAATTTAAAAATAATAATAATTATACTGCCGCATATCCTCGAACTAAATATCAGGTTAATATTAAATTCAATTTGACTATTTTCTGACATTTATGTATTTTGCTATCATTGAAAAGAAAAAGACAGGTTGCTATTACTGTACAATTTAATTTTATTATGTTTTTAATTCTATGCCACATTTGACTAAATATTATATACCTACCTAGCAATAATGGTTGTATGTACCTTTACCTTCTAAGTGAAGTAGGTACCTACCCGCAAAAATAATTTACCTATATTATTGTTAAGTACTATAGTTGGTAGGTAAGGATGGACAAGTAAGATGCGACACGTACGGTTACAAATGCGTTTATTGGCCGACTGGCGTTCGTCGAGCGAGCGTCGCTCAAGACGCTGTCGGGTGTGCGCGGGAGACGGGGGGTAAGGGCGTGGCGCGCATGCGCCGTGAGGCGCGCGCATCGCCCGACTTGTTGCTAAGCAAGCAAGTAGGTACTCGACATTACACCTCCCCCACAAATCAATTGCATACCCATGTAATTCAAACATAGTTAGGTACATAAAAAAATAAAAGAAATGTAAATAGTAAACAACTTAACAATAGGAACTAACAATACAATATTCTAAGTTATTATAATCTTTACTTAATCACTTTCAAAACCATATCTGACAACTGGCTTTGGTTGTCGCCTTAACCGGACTAGAGGCTGTGATTGTGGTGATGTATGGACAGTCTCTTCATTTATTTTCTTATTGTTATTGGGAATAGGACTAGACTGTTGTTCATTATGAGAACTTCCATCCATCACCACCTCCGCGGGCAGCTGCGGGACTTCATTCTCACCCTCAGTCACCGGTGCGTTAGAACCCGTAGAATCTTCTGGACAGGCAACATCAGACAGTCTTGATCTACGTCTAATTTGATCAACGTGCCTTTTTAGAATTTGACCGTTACCACTTTCCACGACATATCGCCGCGAACCTTCTTTGTTAATTATAGTGCTTTTTACCCATTTGTCCTGTGTACCATAGCCCCTCGCCCACACCGGCTCACACTCCGTGAAGTCACGTTGAACGCCCCCCGCACGTCGGGCCTGACTGTGCTGCGCGTGGCGCACTCTATCCTGTACGGCGCGCTCATTACGTAACAAGTCTAGCCTCGAGCGAAGTGTGCGTTTTTGTAGCAACATAGCTGGTGACTCCCCCGTAGTGCCATGTATGGTATTTCTATAGGTCAACAAGAATGTCTGAAGCGCGGCGTCGATATCAACATTATCTCTATAAGCTTTCTTTAGGGCACGCTTACAAAGTTTGACGGCATTTTCGGCAGCCCCATTTGACGCTGGATGGTAAACTGGCGAAAACACTTGCCTAATCCCGTTGTTACTTAGGAAAGAAGCAAACTCACTACTCGTAAAAGGTGGGCCCTGATCAGACACGAGCTCTGCTGGCAAACCGAACCTTGCAAAAGTCATCCGTAAAACTTTAATAACTGCACGGGCATTCGTGTTGATCATTTCGAAAACCTCCAGCCATTTAGACGTAGAATCTATCAGAACTAAATACATTTTATCCCTGAATGGGCCCAAGAAATCTAGGTGTATACGTGTCCACGGCTGCTCGCGGTAAGGCCAGGGCGAGGGCGCGGCGCGCGGCGGGGTGGCGGCCTCGAGCGCGCACGTGTCGCACGCGCGGCACAGCGCCTCCACGTCGTCGTCGATGCGCGGCCACCACACGTAACTGCGCGCCCAACCCTTCATCTTGACTATGCCCATGTGACTGCTATGTAATTGTTTTAAGATTAAGGGCCTCAGACTAGTCGGTATTATCATACGATATCCCCACATCACACAGCCACCTTCAATATATAGCTCGTGTCGTCGATCAAAGAAAGGTCTAAGCCCTACATCTGTACATTTGGTGGGCCATCCGGACTCTACGTACATTTTAATTCGACTTATTTCAGTGTCTTTTGCCGTTGCCTTCTTTACGTCTTCGTTTTTAACCGGTAAAAAATTTTCGACAAAATTTACATAAGTTACGTCTTTTGCAGTACCTCGACTAGAGCTGCTAGGGGTTGCCGGCAACCGTGACAATGCATCCGCGCAATTTTTCTTAGATACTACGTATTCGATATCGTAATTATAACCGGTTAACTGCACTGCCCATCGCTGTAACCGAGATGCCGCCATCACGGGTATTCCTACTTTGTCACCGAATATGTGCGTCAACGGTTTATGATCCGTTCTCAATACGAATTTCCGGCCGTATAAGTATTGATGATATCTCCGTATACCGAAGATAATCGCGAGCGCCTCGCGATCTATCTGCGAGTAGTGGCGCTCGGCGGCGGTGAGCGCGCGCGCCGCGTACGCCACGGGCCGCTCGCCGGCCGGCGTGACGTGCGACAGCACCGCGCCCACGCCCACGCTGCTGGCGTCCGCCGTCAGCACGAGCGGCAGCTCCAGGGAGTAGTGCACGAGCACCTCGCTGCTCGCCAGCCGCGCCTTCATCGCCTCGAATGCGCTCTGGCAAGCTTGGCTCCATACAAATTTGGTACCGATTTTCAGCAACTCGTACAGTGGCGCCAATATCGTACTAACATTTTTTACAAACTTTGCATAGTACATGACCATGCCGATGAAAGACCTTAACTCTGATACGTTTGATGGCGCTGGCGTTTCTACTATAGCTTTGACTTTACTGGGACACGTGCGTACACCGTCTTTACTTATGACATGGCCTAAGTAAGTTAACGATTGAGCGAAAAATTCACACTTTTCTTTCTTAACCCGGAGCCCGTATTTCTCCAAACGATCAAACACCTTATAAAGCCGTTGTATATGCTGGCTCGTGGTCTTACCCGTGATAATGACGTCATCTAAAAACACCCCGACGCCAGGTATGTCACGAAACAACTCCTCCAACCGTCTTTGGAAGATACCCGGGCTTGAGGCTAAACCGTAGATTAAGCGGTTATACATGAACAGACCCTGGTGCGTGTTGATGACAGTATACTTTTTTGAGTCGTCTAGAACTAACTGTGCGTAAGCCTGCGATAGATCTATTTTGCTAAAACGTTCTCCCCCATGCAAACGCGCTAACAAGTCTTCAACTCGTGGTAACGGGTAACGGTCAACTTCCAGGACTTTATTTAATGTAACTTTAAAATCTGCACAAATTCTGATGTTACCGTCCTTTTTTACAACCGGCACGATGGGTGTCGCCCAGTCCGAGCGCTCGACCGGGGTGAGAATGCCGTCCCGCACGTGCTGCGCCAGCACGCGCTCCACCGGCTCGCGCAGCGCGTAGGCGAGCGGCCGCGCACGCATGGCGCCGTGGATGCGTACCGGCGGCCCGGTGAAGCGCCCGAGGCCGTCCGCGAACACTTTACAATATCTGGAACTGAAAGCCACCAAATTAAAGTCTTCGTCTTTCACTGAATGTAAAGAGTGATACGACAAGGGCGGTAACTGTACATTTAATGCCGCTATCCACTGGCGGCCCAATAGTACTGTCTTACCCTTTGCTATAACATATAAATCTAACTTTTTACACTGTCCTTTATATTCAACTCTAGGCCTTATTAGACCTAATGGCCGGACAACTTCTCCCGTATAATATCTAAGCGCTAATCGACACTTTATGATCTCCAGATCACTGAATAACGTTTTATACATTTCTTCACTAATACACGATACGGCACTACCGGTATCACACTCCATCTCGATATCCTTGTTGTGAATTTTAAGCGAGATCATAATTGGTTTGCATTGGTTTAAGGTCAGCTGATTTAAATCAATGTAAATTACCTCTTCACTCTCACTGCTGTCTGTGACACTACCTTCTACGCCGTCCTCGACCCGGTGCTGCTCCGACAAATTCGGACACACTCGCTGTAGGTGACCCTTGGAGTTGCAGACTCGGCACACGTAGCGCGCGAATTTGCAGGTGACGCCATCGTGCGCGCCGCCGCACGCCCGGCACGGCCGCCGAGCCCGCTCGCCCGCAGCCTGCGCCGCCGCCGGTGCGCGCGCACGGCCCCGCTCCGATGTCCGCGAGCCGGCCTCCCGCACCGACACGCTGTCTCGAGCCGTACTCACCGCCTTCCTGCCGCTTTTTTGTTGCCATGATGCCTTATTCGTGATCGAATGATTATCGATTAGGGCAGTCTTCCCTTGCCCTTGACTTTCGACCACTCCCGCCGCATCCTTCTCCGCCGTCTCCAGGCTAATTGCCAGACTATATGCCCTTACGTACGTTAAGCCGGGTTCTGCAAACAGTCTTTGTCGGATGGGGTCACTTGTAATGCCGCATACTAATTGGTCGCGCAAACTTTCCTCTAACCCTGCACCGAACCCGCACGTTTTCGACATTTTCTTTAATACCGCCACGTAATCGCTAATTGTCTCACGTCCTGTCTGTAGTCTTTTCCTGAATTTAAACCTCTCTGCTAGCTCACTCGGTTTAGGTTGCAAGTGGTTTCTCATAACCTCAATTATATCGGTCAATGATTTTGTTGCTGGCTTTGTAGGTGTACATAAATTGACGAGTAGTTCATAACTCTCCGACCCCATTACTGTAATTAACGTTGGTACCTGTAACTCGGTTTTAATTTCATTTACAATGAAATATTGCTGTAACCGCTCCACGTACAACGCCCAGTCGTCTTTGTGAATATCGAACTCTGTGATTTTTCCGATGGTCATTGTTCCGACTACAACTGCCCACTGCACTAAATTGTTTCACCAAGTTTACTTGATCACACGCGTAAATTCTATTTCTCGTCGCCACTGTTAAGTACTATAGTTGGTAGGTAAGGATGGACAAGTAAGATGCGACACGTACGGTTACAAATGCGTTTATTGGCCGACTGGCGTTCGTCGAGCGAGCGTCGCTCAAGACGCTGTCGGGTGTGCGCGGGAGACGGGGGGTAAGGGCGTGGCGCGCATGCGCCGTGAGGCGCGCGCATCGCCCGACTTGTTGCTAAGCAAGCAAGTAGGTACTCGACATTACAATTATCTACACTAATTTACTCATTTTGCATAACACCATCAAAGTCACTTCGCTACTTGTTTTGAAGCAATTTTGCACCTACTGTTTAAAGGTTTCTTTGGTACTTTTCCACGAAGATTTGTCGCGTGGTTTCTTCCTTGCTTCCTTGGGATCACATTTTTGCACAAATTGAGTTAAATTATCCATATTGTGAATTAAAAACAATAAAAACTGCAACACACTTTCGTTTCGTTTTGAAAAAATCGCCATACTATTTTGAATGTCACGTGATCACAATACCGCGCTGTCATTGGCTGATTTCCTTTAAGCGGATTATGAAGCAAACTAGACGTATTTTAGCGGGACTTGCAACAAATATCAATTTTCCAGTGCTACTTTTTAGGCTTTTGGCGCGTTTTGATTGAAAACTGATAATGACATATTATGAAGAATACATACTGGCATCATTTTGAACTATTAACTCAATTTTTATCTAAAAGCCTTTTAGCGGGTTTTGAAACTAGACGCCTCAATTATTTGTTTACGGGAATAAATATTTACATAGGTATACTTACATACATACAGTCACGCACGCCTCTTTCCCACAGATTTTGAAGCGTTTTTTTAGAGTGATTCAAGAGGAAGGTTTATATGTATAATACATGCATAATATTGTAGAGAAACACTGATCAATTTAGAGATATGCAGCGGGAATGGGATCAGAAAATATGGCGGTACGAAGTTCGCCGGGTCAGCTAGTAATAAATATTTAAAACAATCATGAATAATTCATATCGTCCGTCAGAGCTATTAAGCATATTATCCACAGAGCGTCTTCCGTCAATACGTAGGTTTTAGTTTAACGGATTGCAAGTGAGGTTGTTTTGTCACCTAAGGTCGAGGTGTGGCTCCATACACCCAAAATATAATTCATTATGCCTAGGTAATGTCAATTGTGCCATTATGAGTTATGAAATCACAATTTATCTGTATTGATCTTTGAACCATGAACATTGCCGTGGCATTGAGTGATGTTGACATCATCTACTTAGCAAACATAAGTACCTAGGCACTCGTTGGAAATCCTACAAATATAGATACATACTTCGTAAATAAACTGTAGTACATATTTACATGTAGGTATTTACAGAGACGACCTACCTAGTTTTGGGCAGAAAAGTGAGAGACCGGCTAAAGATAGATTTGCTTAAATTTTATTATGTGTTCTCTCTATCACACAGTGCATGTCTACAGCTTGGAACCTTTTTAGAGTGGTTAAAACTGAAGTTACAAACACACAGTCTTAACTACTCTATGAAGGTACCAGGCTGTCAGTCTGATTTATGATGGAGAGATACGATTAACTTCAGATATTTTGAATTACGGAGGTAGGTTGGCTTTCCCATATGTCCTTTAGCCTTCGGACGGAAAATTGAAGGACGTATGATATGGAAAGGGTTCAAATGAAAAAAGAAAACAAACAATCGGTCGGTTTTGAAGAATATCACTACAAGAACCTAAGGAAGACAATCAATCCAGGTCAAAATGATCAGGAAACTAGGGTAGGAGGTACATACATGTTTAAATTATTTACTACATATAGTACATATACTGTACATACGTAGAATCATGGACACAATGGATGCTAAGTTAAACACATTCGCCATCATTGTTTTCATAGACTATACAATGCTATATCGTGGACATAATATGTTACTAATAGTTAAATGTAGAGTCATTGATTTTTATTCGTGTAAAACAAACTGTAGGTTCTTTTCAATTTTATAACTATTTCTTATGAAATTAAAAGCGCGATTAGCAATATAAATTAAACTTTACACCTAGTCGGTTCAAGTCTAAGCAATTGGCACTGGCTGTGGTGTTACATACGTTCATAGGCCACGGTAACTACTTTCTATCGGTCGTCCACGTCCTTGTCTACCACCTAAGTGTTATAAAGAAAATTCTGACCGGCCGGTGACCGGCGGGGGTGGCATCCGTGGGAATTTCCCAAAAAAAACCCAAAAGGTGCCCGAAGAAGATGGATAGATAGGTAGATAAGTAATACTTTATTGTACACCAATTGATTTACAGTATAGACAAGTAGGTAGGTAGCATGTATACAGTTTAATGTACAATGGGCGGCCTTATCGCTGGAAGCGATTTCTTCCAGGCAACTTCGGGATGGACAGTTCTTCTAAATAAGACACACAGACAGAGATTCTAAATAAGTCGCAGCACATGAAAGCATGGAAGTCAAAGGAATCAAATTAAATGACTTACCTATTTGTCAAAATTACCTTTAATAGGTACCACTCTCACAATAAATAATTTTATAAAAAATTTAAATAGGTAAGTAATAAAGTTTCTTTCTACATGGTAACGTAACGTTATTTTGAATGATTATGGTCGTTTAAATAGTGATATCATCTCCGAGTTTATGTTTCAAACAGGATTGTAAAAAAAACTTGATAATTTTAAATCAGGTAATTTTCCAAGGCAACTGATTCTAACATTGAATTGTTTGGAGACCTTCTAGTTTATCTGACCAACTTGACTGTGTTGATGTCATCGCACCTAAGTACGTGACAATGCATAGATAAATATTATGTGTAGTTACGGTACTAAACGTCTCAAACCATGTATCTACCTATTGCTCAGTACATATATCTTGGATAATGTGCTCAAAATGTGCTCTATAGGCGCAGTACATGTTTCTTGGGTTGGGTGTCTTTTGAGGATAGCACGGGGTGCTACGGGGGGGCGGTTGACGGGCTCAAATTCACCAAGTATAGATTATTTTATTTATTCGTAAGAATATGGTAGATACCTACATAAGTTCTTACAATAATGTTTTATTATTAATTATTACATATGCTGCCACATACGCCGATCATTATCGTTTCTCTCGCGATTTAGGTCCAAGATATGACGTATTCCACTTAGAGCACCCGTCCGAATAGCACCTGCGCGAATAGCACCCAGCCTATTCCTCGAATAGCACCTATCAATATTTTTGGCAGGTGCTATTCCGGGACACAAATTTATTTTTACATTTGTGTCCACGAATAGCACCTACGGCTAAGCAGCCTAGTGCTGTATTATTTTGTTTCGTTTCTAAATGAAAAATATCGATAAAAATCACCAGAACGTTTATTAATATACACATACGTACATAAGAAATCTGTCTAGGCGACATGTAAATATAAAAAAATAATAAAAACCTTAAGACAATAATAGGTAGGTAACACTTTCTTAATTTTTAATGTAACACAATCAGTCTTCTCATACCACCTTTATTGCAAAATTAGCCTTTAATTCTATAACACAAGCTTTTATTTTATAAGCTTACCATGGGTCTAGATAGCTTTGTTGTAGATTGTTGTAGAATTAAAAATTGACTGCTGTTGAAAAAACCGATACAAGTTGGCATTAATTTTTATTTGGTTTATGATTTGCTTATAGATAATGGGTTCTTCTAGCCGTTAGGTTTCTAGAGGGAACAAAAAATATTAAATACATGCATACATACGCCAATACAGGGCGAAGAACACGCCCCTGCACTGCCTATTCTTATACATGCAGAAGGCCTTCGACTGTGTTCCTCGCGCGATGATCTGGTGGGCGCTGTGGGCCAAGGGAGTTCCAGAGACCTACATTGACACCATCCGAGACATGTACTACGATTCCGGTTCCGTGGTTCGGACTGCTGTTGGAGACTCGAAAGCCTTCCGAATCACCGTCGGGGTACACCAAGGATCCGTCCTTAGTCCTTATCTGTTCAGCGTGGTATTAGATGTTTTGTCGGACAGCATTAGAAACTCACATGAGCAGCCTCCGTGGTTGCTCATGTATGCTGATGATAAAATATTCTACAACAAATATAAATATTCTACAACTTAACTTAACAACTTAACTTAACACAGAATACTTAGCGTTAAACTCCACAGATCCCACACCCGTCCGCATAGGCTATGATTTGGTCGAGCGCACGGACCAGCTTAAGTACCTGGGATCTGTACTTCATGTGACCGGTGAGATCGACCACGACGTCAAGGCACGCATTGCTGCCGCGTGGGCTTAGTGGCGAGAAATGACTGGCGTCACCTGTGATTATAAAATGCCAGTCAGGTTGAAGGGGTAGGTCTATAAGACGATCATTAGGCCTGTACGTGTGTACTGTGCTGTGTACGGTTGTGAGGCGTGGCCGCTGCTGGAGCGACACAAGCAAGAGCTGCGTGTCACGGAGATGAAAATGTGCGGTGGATGTGCGGCGTTACGCGTAAAGATCGCGTATGGAACTCTCGCATCCGCGGCAGCCTCCATGTCCGTGACATCGCGGATAAAATGCAAGAGAGCCGCCTTTGCTGGTGCGGCCACGTCTTGCGGCAACCGCCAGGCTACGTGGCGAACAAATGCCTGGCGATGATGCCCCCGCTGGGTCCAGGTAAAAGGGCTAGGCCAGATAAGTCCTGGCTTGACGTCGTGGAGGGTGATATGCGTGCTAATGGCCTCACTACCATGGACGCCCAAGATCGTGCGAAGTGGAGGAGGAAGAGCCGGAAGGCGGACCCTGAGCTTCGAGGTCATCTTGGCCACGGATGCAATCAGGAGAATACGTCTACATGCTGATGATGATATTTACTAGCTGTTGCCCACGGCTCCGCCCGCGTGGAATTCGGATTCCGTTTCAACTTTTCTTACGTGCTGAAGTTCCCTCGGAAACCACCCCCGTCGGCCATCAGGAGTGGTTATGTCGGACTCGGATCGACTAAACCTCATGCCGTCTCGTTCCCGTTGCATCTTCTGTTCTGACTCCCCTTCGTCTTCACTCGTGACATACTTAGAAACCCCGTTGCACCCCTTTAACCCATACCCGTACGTATAAATAGTTCTCAAATAATGTATAGGAATCTACTGGATTTATTGACATTTAAAATTTCATTAATATCTTTTGATTAGCGATTTCAATAATTCAAGAAGTAATCAACAGGTTTTGAAACAATCTTCTCTTCTTCCTCTTAGCGTTAATTCCCAGTCGCATCCGAAGCTTTTCAGCTCGGAGTCTGGGGTCCGCTTTACCAGTCTTAACTACGGATTTGGCTAGACCTCGATATTTTCCGTGAAGCTATTGTCCTGACCTCCACAACCCAATGTTAACATTAGGCGATATCGAAGCTTAGTAGCTAAACGGTTGTTTTTTTTTTTGGAGTTTTTAGGGCTCTAACTACCCGTAACGACTGCCATAGATGTTCTTATGGCAACCGGGACCGACGGCTTAACGTGCTCTCCGAGGCACGACCAGACCAATGCAAATACTCATATTTCATGCATGGTTTGTTGTTATGAAGTTTTTTGTTCGATTTGATATCTCTATAATATAAAAATTAATCGCTTAATGTGTTGCCAAGCGAAAATCTCGAAAACAGCTGAACCGATTTCGCTAATTCTTTTTTAGAATATTCCTTGAAGTACGAGGATGGTTCTTCCGGTGAGAAATTTAAAACGAGTGTGACGCCCCTGGTTTTGCATACGTCCATAGGCCACGGTAACCACTTTCCATCAGGTGGGCCATGTACTTGTGTGCCACCTAAGTGGTATAAAAAAATAAACTGTTAGGCGGTACGGTTATGTATTATAATAACTACAGTTATTTTAACTATTTTCAAGACAACTACGGTCAAAAGAACTACTGTTTAAAACACCTAAAGATCGTTTCCGTGGAGCCGAAGCTGCGGTAGTGATCGTCAGATCCATCTGCGACGATAAGGTCGCGTGGGACCGCCGGAGCCGTTACAGAAGCCATGCATGCGCTTGCATGCTGCATTGCAGCATGCAAGCAATCATGCAAGCCGGCATGCATGCAAGCAAGCATGCAAGCAGGCATGCAGCATGCAAGCAATCATGCAAGCAGGCATGCAGCATGCAAGCAATCATGCAGCAAGCATGGCTTCTGTAACGGCTCCGGCGCTGCGGGGCTCCGGCGGTCCCACGCGACCTTATCGTCGCAGATGGATCTGACGATCACTACCGCAGCTTCGGCTTGCTGGCCGGCTGGGCCGGCCAGCCTCAGCCGCGGCAGTGCTCGTTAGAACCACCTGCTCCTCAGCTCGCGGGCCGCCTCACCCCTCCGCGCCTTCGCGGGCTTAAATTACACTCTAGGGGTAGGGCAGACAAGACTACGTAAAGTCGGTTTTGCAACAACGTAAATTTCTGTCACAAAGTAGTAGTATCAATAAACCGTAGGTGAATCGACTATTAGGTATTTCATACATAGTTCAATAAACCTTAGCACAATTAATTGTAGTTGAATAAACCGTAGGTGAATCGTCCATTATTTATTTCGACCAGTAGTTATTACAAAAATATGTGAAACGATCTTTAGGTGTTTTAAACAGTAGTTCTTTTGACCGTAGTTGTCTTGAAAATAGTTAAAATAACTGTAGTTATTATAATACATAACCGTAGTAATAACTGTTTTTGTAATATGCAAAATGACGCCATTTTTTTGTATTTGGGCTTTAATTTTATCCATGCACTAGCTGATCCCGCGAACTTTGTACCGCCTAACAGTTTATTTTTTTATACCACTTAGGTGGCACACAAGTACATGGCCCACCTGATGGAAAGTGGTTACCGTGGCCTATGGACGTATGCAAAACCAGGGGCGTCACACTCGTTTTAAATTTCTCACCGGAAGAACCATCCTCGTACTTCAAGGAATATTCTAAAAAAGAATTAGCGAAATCGGTTCAGCTGTTTTCGAGATTTTCGCTTGGCAACACATTAAGCGATTAATTTTTATATTATAGAGATATCAAATCGAACAAAAAACTTCATAACAACAAACCATGCATGAAATATGAGTATTTGCATTGGTCTGGTCGTGCCTCGGAGAGCACGTTAAGCCGTCGGTCCCGGTTGCCATAAGAACATCTATGGCAGTCGTTACGGGTAGTTAGAGCCCTAAAAACTCCAAAAAAAAAACAACCGTTTAGCTACTAAGCTTCGATATCGCCTAATGTTAACATTGGGTTGTGGAGGTCAGGACAATAGCTTCACGGAAAATATCGAGGTCTAGCCAAATCCGTAGTTAAGACTGGTAAAGCGGACCCCAGACTCCGAGCTGAAAAGCTTCGGATGCGACTGGGAATTAACGCTAAGAGGAAGAAGAGAAGATTGTTTCAAAACCTGTTGATTACTTCTTGAATTATTGAAATCGCTAATCAAAAGATATTAATGAAATTTTAAATGTCAATAAATCCAGTAGATTCCTATACATTATTTGAGAACTATTTATACGTACGGGTATGGGTTAAAGGGGTGCAACGGGGTTTCTAAGTATGTCACGAGTGAAGACGAAGGGGAGTCAGAACAGAAGATGCAACGGGAACGAGACGGCATGAGGTTTAGTCGATCCGAGTCCGACATAACCACTCCTGATGGCCGACGGGGGTGGTTTCCGAGGGAACTTCAGCACGTAAGAAAAGTTGAAACGGAATCCGAATTCCACGCGGGCGGAGCCGTGGGCAACAGCTAGTAAATATCATCATCAGCATGTAGACGTATTCTCCTGATTGCATCCGTGGCCAAGATGACCTCGAAGCTCAGGGTCCGCCTTCCGGCTCTTCCTCCACCACTTCGCACGATCTTGGGCGTCCATGGTAGTGAGGCCATTAGCACGCATATCACCCTCCACGACGTCAAGCCAGGACTTATCTGGCCTAGCCCTTTTACCTGGACCCAGCGGGGGCATCATCGCCAGGCATTTGTTCGCCACGTAGCCTGGCGGTTGCCGCAAGACGTGGCCGCACCAGCAAAGGCGGCTCTCTTGCATTTTATCCGCGATGTCACGGACATGGAGGCTGCCGCGGATGCGAGAGTTCCATACGCGATCTTTACGCGTAACGCCGCACATCCACCGCACATTTTCATCTCCGTGACACGCAGCTCTTGCTTGTGTCGCTCCAGCAGCGGCCACGCCTCACAACCGTACACAGCACAGTACACACGTACAGGCCTAATGATCGTCTTATAGACCTACCCCTTCAACCTGACTGGCATTTTATAATCACAGGTGACGCCAGTCATTTCTCGCCACTAAGCCCACGCGGCAGCAATGCGTGCCTTGACGTCGTGGTCGATCTCACCGGTCACATGAAGTACAGATCCCAGGTACTTAAGCTGGTCCGTGCGCTCGACCAAATCATAGCCTATGCGGACGGGTGTGGGATCTGTGGAGTTTAACGCTAAGTATTCTGTGTTAAGTTAAGTTGTTAAGTTAAGTTGTAGAATATTTATATTTGTTGTAGAATATTTTATCATCAGCATACATGAGCAACCACGGCGGCTGCTCATGTGAGTTTCTAATGCTGTCCGACAAAACATCTAATACCACGCTGAACAGATAAGGACTAAGGACGGATCCTTGGTGTACCCCGACGGTGATTCGGAAGGCTTTCGAGTCTCCAACAGCAGTCCGAACCACGGAACCGGAATCGTAGTACATGTCTCGGATGGTGTCATGTAGGTCTCTGGAACTCCCTTGGCCCACAGCGCCCACCAGATCACCGCGCGAGGAACACAGTCGAAGGCCTTCTGCATGTATAAGAATAGGCAGTGCAGGGGCGTGTTCTTCGCCCTGTATTGGCGTATGTATGCATGTATTTAATATTTTTTGTTCCCTCTAGAGACCTAACGGCTAGAAGAACCCATTATCTATAAGCAAATCATAAACCAAATAAAAATTAATGCCAACTTGTATCGGTTTTTTCAACAGCAGTCAATTTTTAATTCTACAACAATCTACAACAAAGCTATCTAGACCCATGGTAAGCTTATAAAAGCTTGTGTTATAGAATTAAAGGCTAATTTTGCAATAAAGGTGGTATGAGAAGACTGATTGTGTTACATTAAAAATTAAGAAAGTGTTACCTACCTATTATTGTCTTAAGGTTTTTATTATTTTTTTTATATTTACATGTCGCCTAGACAGATTTCTTATGTACGTATGTGTATATTAATAAACGTTCTGGTGATTTTTATCGATATTTTTCATTTAGAAACGAAACAAAATAATACAGCACTAGGCTGCTTAGCCGTAGGTGCTATTCGTGGACACAAATGTAAAAATAAATTTGTGTCCCGGAATAGCACCTGCCAAAAATATTGATAGGTGCTATTCGAGGAATAGGCTGGGTGCTATTCGCGCAGGTGCTATTCGGACGGGTGCTCTAAGTGGAATACGTCCAAGATATGCGTCCGAGGTATATCTACCTATTTAAGTTGATTTCGTTTTCTTTGCTAGGTATATAAAACGTTACTTTATGAGACATTATAGTTGTTAAACTAAATATAACACCTCTCTGTAAGTACATATTATTATGTAGGTATATGGTTAATTAGAACCAGTCCTAATACTCATGTAGGGTTCGCAACGAAAATCTCTGGATAAAGAATGTTTCAAATTCTTTTAGTCTGAGGTTTCAATGTTATTCGATTTTAAAAATCGGTGCACAATTGATTCCTCTATATCTATAGGTAGGTATTTCGATTTTCACGTCGCGCGTCGGATATAATAACTCCTCCTTTTTTGAAGTCGCCTAAAAAGTAGCGTAAGTTGGTAGATACACCTAAACTGTATAATACAATCTCTATGATCTAGCATCAGAGCATATTGGAAATCGATAAATCATCATCATCATCTTAGCGTACAACTACAATGGGTACAATTTATATTCATTAATGTTGGTAGGTTATAATTCCAAAATGTTTCAACAGATTAGGCCTTGAAACTCTGAGTGCTTTTTCATAGAGAACGTTTCAATGTTCTGTTTTTAATCTATAGAATAAACCGCGAGTAAAACCACTCAACGCACCTAGTATATTATTATAGACTTGGTAAATAGGCAGCGTAGAGACTAAAGAAGATTGGATAGGTATGTGAGAGTAGCAACGGATAGAATAAATCAAATTTTATATCTACTTCCGTATAGTTATAAGCAAAAGGTATTTATAAAATAGAAATACTGCTGGAGCTAGATACAGACCAGCGAAGGTCTATGTCGAAAGCACTGCGATAACTTAGATTAGTTGACTGTTTTCATCATATTCTATATCTATACCGAACCGACTAATAATAAAACTAAAGAGTTTGTTTAATTGTTTCTACCTATGGAATTAGATACACACAGGATGTTAGGGAAATGCTCCTGAAAACCAAAACAGGCTATATACTGTCGATTTTTAAAATCGACAGTTTTTGTTTACGAGTGTTTGCCTAACATCCTGTATGATGTATGTTTACAGCTAATCCATACTAATATTATAAATGCGAAAGTAACTCAGACAGAGTTACTTCTGTACTCGTATCTGTTACGCTTTCACGCCTAAACCACTGAACCGATTTTGTTAAAATGTGGTATAGGGGTAGATTTGACCTCGAGAAAGGACATAGCATAGGCTATGTTTGGTCGCGATAACCGACATCCACGCGGGCGGAGCCGCGGGCAAAAGCTAGTTATCTATATAGATAGGTACCCGTATAAAAATGAATTCCTGTTTCCCTTGGTCACGCCATAACACCGTACCGTGACTTTATCGATGTAATTCGTTTTCTTATAAGTACTATTCCTACTTATAGTTATGATAGTGCTTATGAAGAAGTTTTCAGTTTTGTGAACCAAATAAAAAAATCTGTTGTAAGTACTTACCTACCTACCTAATTGTTTAAAATTCTCCACTTTTCATAGGTCGAATGCTTTTGCTGGCCCTACCTAATTGATTAACCATTATAATTTTGTTTACGACGTGTAATGACGAAGGTTGATATAACTACCGTGACCGTTATCACTATAATTGCACGTTGAATTTTGAGTGCGTTAATACTCTAGATAAGATCATTGTTATCGTTGTCAGCTAACTTTTCACGGTTTAATCAATCGTTCCGTTTATCACTGATATCGTTGAAATATTCAAACGTTTTTGATTATTATATTGTTGCCTATCTACCTATGTATTGTACGTGATTAAAGAAAATATTTTTTTTTATAGAATTATTTGAAAATGCATCTATTGATAGCGTTTAAGTTTCGCAATGGATTTTTTTTTAGTACTTATTTATTTTTTTAACCAGAAAAGATATCATGTTAACACAGTGTATGTTTGCCAATCTTACATTTTTTGATTTCTTTTTTACTTTATTAAAATATAATACTTGAAAGGAAAATACTTCTAATAGGTACCTACCTACCTACGTACTTTATGTACATAAGAAGACTGATAATACCTACATACTACTAAGTGAATACTTTCAATAATAAGAGTAAAATAGATTATCAAACAGGATACCTAATGGCTACAAAATATTTTGATTATTTTCAATGTCACGAATACGTTTCGTAGGGGAAGACGCGACAACGCCGTATAACGTTTCACCCCTCACGCGTTCCCTTTGTTTCCCTAAACCTAACAGAAAGGGGCAGTAGTTCTCTCTACATAAAACTTATTCCTATAACCCAATGTCTCCAGACGATACTTTAGTAATAACCAAATTATTTTCTTTTAATTACAGTTAAATTTCCAGGATTTCAAATTTAAAGGGGGCCATATTTAAATTTTAAGGCTCACCCTTATTAGAGTTATACAATATTTTTCCTATATAACATAATTTAATAAAATATAACACAATATATACACATAAAAAACTCACATTATTATGTCAGGATTTATATTAAATAGATGAGATCACATATATCACGTCCGAAACGATTGCTACTTGTGACGGCACGCGTCTATCGCAGTTTCACCGATACTGGCGCGAAGTACAGTGAGGCGAATGTTGACAAGCCCAGAGATGCGCGGCGCGAAAAGTGATTCTACACAACGCATGCGCCACTACTCTCCTAGCTATTTGACTGACTACGCGTGCCACAGCCACAATCATACCCTACGATACGACCTACTTACTACCCTGTATCAGTATCAGATAAAAAGAGTCAAAGAAACTACAGGGGGTTTACAATTGACCTATTTGTTACCTACTTAATTGTGCGTTTGTGTACTACGCAATTACAAAAAATAAGTCACTTAGCTAATCCGACTGGATTATCATATTGTTATCGCATGGTAGTCGCTATGTTGTTTTATCATAGGCACAGATCAACAGGGTGTTTCCAACCTCACTTTCGAAGTCGGTGTTCGTAAGAGGTTCTTGCGCAGGTTTCCCTTTTGGGGTTGGGAGGTCGGACGGCAGTCAATCCCATAAACCGTATAAGCCAAACCGAGAAGAGAATAAGTAAACGGTCCCCGGGCTCCGAAGTGAAAGCCTTGGACGCAACCGGGAGCAAAGCTAAGGCGGTGATGAAAGTACTTACATGAAGGTAAGTCATCATCTCTCCATATTTTGAGGCAGTTGAGAATTCTTCATGCCAAGTAACGTCGTCTTCTCTGTAGTTTTCTGTCAACAGTTTGCGGTTCCCCAAGGAATATTTTCATAACGCAGCAACGTGTAGGTGACATCGGTGTTGCTGACCGTCAGGTGAACTGTTTGCTTGTTTGCCACCTTCATGCAGTGAAAAGAAAATCAATTAACAAGCTTTTTTCAAGACTAAAGTTTTACTTATAGAATTACAACCAGTATTAACTACTACCAATTCCACATACCTACTTGTGATTTACACTGCTCCCGATGTTTCGGTTCCTTTTCAGCAGTCACCCCCAAATAAATCACAATAGAATCCATTACAAATAGTTTTATTGCAAACTGACAAACAAGTTTCAAATAGTGTTATTTTTGACGGGCCATTCATCATAGTCCCTTACGATAATCCATAAATTCACCATATGGCTTAGTTTTGCCCTAAATATATCTCGAGAAGACGTAGGCACGTGCCTCGTAGTATGTTCAAAGCGCCCTATTTAATTGCAGCCACGAATTAATCGTAAAACTTGTTCGAATATAACAAATATAGATATTACAAACTGCAGCCCATTACGTCGTCTGCGTGGAACTCATTTTGTTCACAATTTTATGGATTTTATTGTTTTGAGCGGAGCTGTTTTTTTAAACTTGCAATATTTTGCATCTTGAACTTTTTGAAATGGGTTATTAAACGTGACACATCTAGTGGATGACCTACTAGGACTACTAGGCAGCCCCGGATCTTCAATTTTTTTTAGGCGGGGCAAATACTGAAAATGCCGCCCCCGTCCACTTTTTTGTCGTTCTAAATTCCTCGCAGAGCGGGGGGGGGGGGGGTTAGATACCGCCAAGGATGCTACATCTCTACATTCTCTACGCATCTACAATGGCCCATGGGTGTCGTGATGACCTCAGGATTCCCAATAGGTAATGCGGACCGCACGTCGCTGCCGCCTGTCGAGAGCATCTCGTAAGTATTTTGCGGAGCCATTCCAGAGTTGCGAGTACCTAGTATTTCACGCAAGAGCCAATTGGTGACTTGTATAGAAGACACCGCTGCTCCGGCGTGAAAAAACGTCTCACTTTGTTCAGGACGCCGAGTTTATGCGAGGCTGTTTTGATGATACTCTCAATGTAGTTTTTGACTTTCTATTGTTCAGTCTGCAGCGAACATTCTCTAAGGGCCCGTGTCAGTGCTTTTCACATCGGATACCCCACCACCGGGTGTAGCCCTGATACCTCGCTCGCATCACTGACGATACACAGACGTTGACTCCTTGTGAAATCACCTGTATGCCGGTACGGCAGGCTCCTCTGTCGCCTCTCTAGCCAGTCCTCTTTGATGGGATTTACCGTCAAAAACACAATGTGTTTCAAGTCTTTCTGTCCACTCCACCATGCTGTCCTGGCGGAGCTGGAGCTTCACGGCCTCGATTTCTGAGCGACAGGCGTTTCTCCAAGACCGGTCCCTACGGAATACCGCAGGATATTTGACACCGACCGTTGGGTAGAGCTCTCTCCGTCAGATACGCCCCGACTATGCGGTGAAGATAGAAAGGTACTTCGTGGTACACGAGCGCCTCCGTAATGTAAGTCCAGGGCAAGGTGTAAAACGCGTTAACGATGTCCAAGGACACTGGTAACATTACCTCGCATCCTCGCATCCCGGGCAACCCGGGATGAAAGTTGGTGAAGACCAGAGCCCTAATGCGCTCACGTGCCATCATTGGCATCTAGGGTGAAGCGCCTCTGGCTGAACCCATATTGGCCATACGCCAGCTCCGACCCCACTCTGGAGAGGTGCCCAATGAGAGACTGCCAGGTGCCTTTTCGGAAGAGGACCAGTTTCGCCGCCTTCCACAAATGAGGAAACTGGCTCTGCTACAAACATGCGCTGAGAAGCTCTGTCAGTCGGGGCTCGATAGCATCTTCGAGTAGAGCAAGGACTCACTCTCGTCCTGGAATGCCGTCGGGCCCCGAAGCGGTTTTCTTCCTTCTTGGTCTTGAGCATTGCACCGCCAGCTCTAGTTCTACCCAAAAGACCTCGGGCACGTCGTCGTCATCCACGCTAGGCGCCATTATGCGACCGAGGCAGTCATCTGCGGTGGAACGTGTTCCATCAACTGCGCTGGGAACAGAGAGCTATCATCGCCTCCAATTAGCACTGGTGGAGACACCAAGTAAAGAGCGGTTGGCTTTGCAGACGAAAGGCCGCCCCCAAGTTTGATTTTGCCGCCCCCTGATGTTGCCGCCCGGGGCGCGTGCCCCGGCTTGCCCCCCCCTAGATCCGGCCCTGCTACTAGGTGTTCAACGGATGTAAGTAGATATGATGCAAATTGGAGAAATATTTGAGATATAGTTTTGCAACCACATAGTTATTTTGATGCTCAATTTGAAACGACACAATTTGTTCCCTGCCCCCCTAGACAAGTGGCCATACGTTGGCCGGCCATATTGTGGAACAGAATGACGAATGTATGGGATTTGATGTACCTATACGACAGTTGCATACGTATGTCATAAACGTCAAATCCCATACATTCTAGAATACGCCGGCCAACGAATTGCCACTTGTCTAGCTAGGGGACTGGCGTTCGTAAGTTCGTTTGAGGTGGGTATGTCTATGTAAAAACATCTTATCTTTACCTTTTGCAGATGATGCTAAATTCTTGTATAATTCGTAACGTACGCAACACCAAGACCAATGCAAATAGATAATATATTTATCCATACAAATATTTGCACTGAGCGAGAATCGAACCCGCGACCTCCGATATAGCAGTCGAATGCTCTACCGCTCAAAAAGAGGTCCGTCATCCAAAGAGGTCGTACCTATAAAATTGATAATTTAGGTTTAAAATAGAAATAGAAGTGAGTACGTACATAATAATAATTATTATTAGTGGTAGTTCCCTATAATGGGCGATATTAATTACCAAAAAACCTTTGGCTTTTGGTAAATAAAAAGAAAAATAATTGTCACAATAATTCTTCGTATATTTTATCAACATGCAAAATAAATTATTTAATAGATAAATAATTACAAAGAAGATTGGGTAATCTAGTATGGACAGTGGCGTCCATAATTTTTTCAGCGGCCATCAATAATTTTGATACCACTTCATTGTACTGTGTTAAACACACGTACAAATGTCATTATTTTCATTGTAAGTAATATCGGAGCTGCGATATACAGGGTGCAACATTTCGACTTTACCTTGAAGGAAAGTACCCTCATACTAAAGATAGCGAATTTTACTTAAAGGAAACATTACCTTATTTTTAAAAAGAAACAAAACTGCATTCAAAGTTTTCTGAAAATGCCACACCCGGTAGTCGAACCGACTAAAATCTTCCTAAACCTTCTATTTCATGGACTTCCTTTTATTTAATTTACCAAGTTTGTTAGAGAGATTTGATCCTTATGATCGACCCTATCGATTGATGCAAAAAAATACAGGGTGTTATTTTTGCGAATTGTAGTCGGTTCGATTATAAGGCGTGGCAAACGATTTTTCAGCATTCCTTAAATGCAGTGCTGTTTCTTTTTTTAAAACACACTAAACTGTATTCAAAGTTTTCTGAAAATGTCACACCCGGTAGTCGAACCGACTGAAATCTTTCTAAATCTTCTATTTCATGGATTTCCTTTTATTTAATTTACCAAGTTTGTTAAAGACATTTGATCGTTGTGATTGACTCTATCGATTGATGCAATAAAAAATATAGGGTGTTATTTTTTATAATTTTAGTCGGTTCGATTACAGGGCGTGGCAAGCGATTTTTCGAAATTCCTTAAATGCAGCTTTGTATTTTTTTAAATAAGAGAGTGTTTCCCTTGAATGAAATTAGCTATTTCCGGTAGTAAGAGTAGGTACTTTTCCTACATATTAACATCCAAGAAGTAATTATTGTAATCAATTCAAAGGAAATGTTTCCTTATTTTAAAAAAGAAACAGAACTGCATTTAAGGAATGCCGAAAAATCGCTTGCCACACCCTGTAATCGAACCGACTAAAATTCAAAAAAATAACACCCTTTATTTTTATTGCATCAATCGATAGGGTCAATCTTATGGATCAAATCTCTTTAACAAACTTGGTATATTAAATAAAAGGAAATCCATGAAATAGAAGATTTAGAAAGATTTTAGTCGGTTCGACTACCGGGTGTGGCATTTTTAGATAATTTGAAAACAGTTTAGTACGTTTTTAAAAAAGAAACAACTGCATTTAAGGAATGCCGAAAAATCGTTTGCCCCGCCCTATAATCGAACAATTCGAAAAAATAACACCCTATATTTTTATTGCATCAATCGATAGAGTCGATCATTAGGATCAAATCTCTCTAACAAACTTGGTAAATTAAATAAAAGGAAATTCATGAAATAGAAGATTTAGAAAGATTTCAGTCGGTTCGACTACCGGGTGTGGCCTTTTCAGAAAACTTTGAATACAGTTTAGTATGTTTATAAAAAAGAAACAGAACTGCATTTAAGGAATGCTGAAAAATCGTTTGCCACGCCTTATAATCGAACCGACTACAATTCGCAAAAATAACACCCTGTATTTTTTTGCATCAATCGATAGGGTCGATCATAAGGATCAAATCTCTCTAACAAACTTGATAAATTAAATAAAAGGAAATCCATGAAATAGAAGATTTAGGAAGATTTTAGTCGGTTCGACTACCGGGGGTGTGGCATTTTCAGAAAACTTTGAATGCAGTTTTGTTTCTTTTAAAAAATAAGGGAATGTTTCCTTTCAGTGGAATTCGCTATCTCCAGTATTTAGAGTACTTCCATCTAAGTAAAGTTGAAAAATACCACCCTGTATAGCTAAGTCCCGATATAGTTTAGAGAAGTTTGTCCATAGTAACTTTTGATCACTTTATACCGTACTTTCATATTATACCAATTTCATTGATGGCCGCTCAATTCCAACACGACGCCAACATTACCCAACCCCCTTTATGCTTACACAACCTGTGCCAACGAATATTTTTACAGTAACTCTACCATCACGTACTAAGGGCGTTCGTCTGAGCGAGAAAGAGAGATGGAGCTATATAGGGTGTATAGTGTATAGCTCTATCCCTCTTTCTCGCTTGGAACACGAACAGTTATAAAACGTCATGAGAGGCCAATATTTGATTAATTGTGTACCTACTTAATACAATTGATACTAATTTACTTTATACATCCTGTTGGACAGCCATCATAAGGGTAAATGACAATAAATTTATCTATTTCACCTTATATTGGTGTACTAAAAGCAGTTTTTGTAACATACTAGCTACTTTTTATTTGTGTCTGTCCATTGATTATGTCCAAGTTTGGAGATCGGATGGTAGTCATTCACCAACTTCACTGTAAATAAATACATAACGCTATTTAGACCCAAAGTAAGCAAAGCTTAACTAGCTTGTGTTTTGGGTTCTAGAATGCGAACATACATATTCAGATACATTTTCTTTTGTAAATACATAGTAACACGTCCCGGACCAATGCAAATAGACATATTCATTCATACAACTATTTGCACTGCGCGGAAAACGAACCCACAACCTCCGATGTAGAGCGTTCAATTGCCCACAGAGGTCCCTTCACCGACTACTTATTTATTGTACACCTCGGGACAAGTATCTTGGACCTAAATCGGGAGAAAAACGAGCCCTGGCGCGTGGATTGTTTTGTAATAATCTATGCTTGGTGAATTTGAGCTTGTCCAACGCCATAGCACCCTGTGCTATTCTCAAAATACACCCAAGAAAGACTGTTTATACTGGAGATTGATGGCACTTGGTGGAACTTGCTACACATATTGAATAAATATATATATTTTTTTTTTCATTGTAGGACATTCTACACAACGCTATCTAGACCCAAAGTAAGCATAGCTTAACTAGCTTGTGTTATGAGTTCTAGAATGCGGATAAACATACTTAGATACATTTTTTTTGTAAATACATATTATACATAGAAAACACCCAGACCAATGCAAATATACATATTCATGCATACAAATATTTGCACTGAGCGGGGATCGAACCGGTTTACCATGGTAATGCCGTAAGGTGAAACCGGTAAGGTTCAAATAAATAAATAATTGTGGAAAAGTACAAGTGATTTATTCAATATGGACACCCAAGAAACGTGTACTGCGTGTATAGAGCATATTTTAGGTCCAAGATATATGTCCGGAGCATTTTATTCTAAAATTGACCTATAAATTGCACTTTCTACTATAACGATTTTATGCTGTGCGCGACTGTATAATATACTACTTCATTCAACAAATGCCAGTCTGCACAGCACTCACTATTCTGTTCACGAAATCTAATCATCAGCTGCTATTGCACCCAATTTTTATAACAAGTAGGAACTTGATATCATTATGACTCCGAATTTTAACAAGAAAACCTGTTTCGTTATTATTCTTTAGTTTAGGATAACGTCCCCGCGACTGCTTTAAAATACTCATCTAAATCGTGTCCAAATTAGTTAGCAGTTGGAAGGATTAACTTCTAGCTAGAGGGTAACTCTAAAGGAATTCAAATTAGCAGTGGATCAGACTAATGGACGATGCATCCTACCCATGTTACAAGAAATAACATGGGTGTGGGTGGGATGCCTCGGGTACTTATTTGCCTGCCTGGGTTATAACAAAACCTAAATAATAAAATAATGAAATCGCTACTAACATTTTTTTTTCAAAAAGCTTTGTCGATCAGACTTTGATTAGATTTAAAGTGAATGGATATATTTTATTGTTACATAATACTTTGTCTAGTTACGAATACGCCCTGGCTAGTCTAGTCATCTACACTTAAGCAAGTACATTGGGCTAGGATAAATATCAGTTAGTCGCATAAACTACAAAATTGTCATGTTCTAAACAGCCCATGCTGTAAGCTAACCTGATATTGTAGCCTCATCCATTACTATGAGTGATATTCATTTAAAAGAGATTTTTTTATTTACATTTAAATTAGTTCTGACGACATTTTGAAAATATTAAGTAGAATATAAAAAAATATACACGTACGGAATACACGTACAAACACGGCCTTATCGTTAAAAGCGATGTCTTACAGGCAAACAGGCAACCTTTTTAAGTAATTCCGAATACATATATAAATAAGTACGTATACGCCGTCTTTGATTTCGATGTCTAAGTAAGCCCTTTTAAAATCTTAAATTTAAAAAATAATTTTATTTTTTAAATTTAAGATTTTATTCATTATTTGAAAGTTATTTAAGAATAAATATAAAACAAATGTTGAATTATTGAAAACCAATAAACAATATGGAGGATATAATACATAATACTTACATCATATTTTAATAAATATACAGCCTACTGTATATGATCCATGTAGCATGATAGCGGACTGTGTCCGGTACACGTCTGCCTATCCCTTCTGGATCATGCATACGCAAGTATAAAAAAATATACTTCGTTTATTGTCCCACCCACTACCTAAAATTTATCCCCCTAATTCATAATTCGGTACAATATCAGGTGATCTGCAATGATGCGTTCTAATAAATTGATTACTCTATGAAGAGGTATTGTACCATTATAAGGTTACAATAGACAGTAGATCTCCTAACTTCGGCAAGTAGACGTCAGGTATTGGCGGCGTCTTCTGACTGCGTAGCTTCTCTAATTCTTTGACAGAAGTAACTCCAGATAGGACGAGGAGTGTTTGGAAGCCACAGCGCACGCCAAACTCTATGTCAGTATTACATCTGGAAAGAATAAAAAAAATCAAAATTAGAAAAAAAAAATAGAATATAATACTAGAATTCTACAATAGCAAATGTCTTGGGATAGTTATGGAATTGTGCAATGACATAGGTCTTGGTCACGTTGGATAGTAGGTGGCTGACTACAAATGTGACGACCATACTGATATCGTAACATATTTTATTTTATTACTTGTATTAAGTACAATAAATAGTGCCATTAAATACTAATATTAATGCGAACCAGCAAAGCCATTGCATTGTTAATTCGCAAACAGTTTTCTTTCCCTTGATCAAAATCATTGGCAACACTATCATATCTTTGTCAACTCTAGAGTATCATTATCATGTTGGCAACTCTAACATTATAGAGTTACCAATGAAAGAAGTTACAAGTCAAAATTAAAAAATAAATACATACCTATCTCCAATCATTAAAGTCCGCGCTGGATCCAAATTACTTGATTCTAGGAACTTTCTCACGTAATCATTTGGTTTGCCAACCACAAATGCCTTTCTGTCAGAACAAGTTTCTACGGCTCTGACCAATGTCCCAGTCCCAGGTACAACTATAGAATTACTCCTAGGGAATCTCTCGTCAGTATTTGTTGCTACGAATAAACAGTCTTCGGACGCCAGGTAGGAGGCAGCTTTCATCAGTTTAGGATAGCTGATATGTTCGTCATAGCCTACTACTACAGCGCCAACTTCTGGATCCAAGTCTGATGGGAGCATTGATTTGTAATCCGGTTTCACAGGATCAGGCTGTGAACAAAGATTTTATATTCTGTTACAGCGTCATAAATGGACCTGCAAAAGTTATACCTACGTAGGATAGCACCTCAAACAAAACAAAATAATGATTAGGTAGATCCTAGGTATACCTCGGGACTTATATTTTGGACCAATAATGTGCTCTGTACGCGCATTACACGTTTCTTGGGTGGCTTTTCACGGCTTTTGAGGATAGCACGGGCGGTAGATGAGCTCAAGTTCACCAAGCAAACTCGTAGATTATTATTACAAAACAATGCACGCGTGCGGGCCCGTTTGTCTCGTCTCTTAGGTCCAAGATATGTGTCCCGAATTATAGGTTCTTTTAGGTAGAAACTTTTTTTAATGACTAATATGTAGTAATTTATTTCATTTGATAACATTAATTATTTTTTCCTTTGGTAAAATATAATATCTAAATTAGTGATCGGAAACTCTGTCATTATTTTAGCGTTGTTCTCGGTTGCTCGGCTTTAACCTCGGAGCCCGAAGTTCGCTTCTACTTTCTTCTTCTGATGTCTTTTATGAAACCGACTGCTATCCAGCTTGATACACCTACGCAAAGGGGAAAGCCCGCGCCAGAGCCTGGGTTAATCAGCAAGTGTAGTAACTAGTAGGTGAGTTTATATTGAAATACATTGAACACAAGTGCTGCTTACATTGAAATAAATCAATAAATAAATTAATGTGTGATAAGGGCGCACGCGTCAATATTAAATCTGACAGTGGAAAGACTTGTTCCGCTTCTGGAGTGTATATCCCGCCAGTAAGTTCTATTCTTTGTAGCACATAGGAGTAGTCGCAAGTTATTGTTCCTATCCGCTATCGGTCATGGAATAAGTTGTATCTATTCATACATTTGCAAACCATAATATTATGTTTGCAAATGACAGATATATCACATATTATGAAAATTCTTACTTTGAAGAAGCACAGAAGTCCATAAATAGTAGTAGTAGTAGGTATACCTCAAGACACATATCTAGGACCTAAATCCTCGTTAAGTCTAATATGTAATAATTAATTAATTGCTAAGGGGAACCCATCACATATCGAATGTATACCGTTGCTCATTTTGTGCTGAGTGATTCTTATGATAGGTACTTCATGGAAAAGCGTACCTATTCCCGAATCAAGGGGTTTGCTTCGAGGGAGCGAGGTGGGCTGTCTCTCCTCAAATTATCAATTTACTACTGCTATACCCAGTGATGCTGGATTGTATAGAAATTAAACAGGTATGAACAATGTAAATATTTATTAAAATCAATAATAAACATTAAAAAAATACAAAATATCATAAAATATATTACAAAATATTTAATATGCTCTATATAACATTAAGTAAAATTCATTAAAGTAATTAACAGCCATATTTTTAAATATATATTACCGAATTCTCCCACTCTGGACCCAAAAAGGTAAATAAGCTATCTATACCTACCCGCAGTTCCACCCGCGTTGAATACTAATCACGTTCCCGCGACCCACGAGAACCAATTCTGCTATTCCCGGAATAAATTTTGTCTATACTCAATTTCAACCAAATTTGTTTAGCCGATTTCCGTGATTGAGTACAAACATTCATCTAAATTTTCCTATTTATACTCGTAAGTAGATATTTAGGTTTTATTGATAAAAAATAGGAAAAAGCGAAATCAGCACTGGTTCGAGTTCCGCATAAGCTTGTTTTCACTTTTTTTTATCATAATCAATTAGAATAGTTTAAAATTTAGTTGCCGCCCGCGGCTCCACCCGCGTGGATCTCTTATCTCCGGTTTTACTCGAATCAAACAAAAATGTAAAATTTTTAATTCTGACAAAGACCCTTCTAATAAAAAACCCGCATCTAAATCCGTTCAGTAGGTGCCTAGTTTTTGCATCCATCGCGAACAAACATTTCTAATGTAGAATTATTATAGATGGCCCATGTCTTATAATTTTTTTGTTAATTTATCACAAGTAGGTAATAGTTACATAAAAACTCGTTACAGGAGTAGTGATGGGCAATGCTAATAATCCGGTAAATAGCACTTGGCTATTAATCGATTAAAAGCAAGTTAATAGCCATTAATAACCAAAATGGATGATAACCCTGCTATTAATGTTATTTAGTGATTGAAAATTTTCCTTCATGGTTTTCAGGCTTAGGATTGTCAGATTAGATTAAATTTCATCTTTCGTCGTGAGTAAATTTTTGTGTAAATAATATAAAACTAATCTGGCCCATATAAAATGTTCAATCAGCTAGGTACATATTTACAGTGATGTTTGTTAATTAGATTTGTTTTGTATTTTGTTGTTTTTTTATTTTTACTTGTTTTTTTATAATTATTAATCTGTCACGATTTCAATTTTTTTTTACTTTTTTAAATATTTGTTTTTTTTTTCAACTTAGCTTGTTTGTCTGCCATTTATCTGCCAAACGCTCATAGTTATTCCACACGAGATCGTTCCTTGGTCTAACCATTATAAGATTATACGCACAAGTACGACACACTATACAATGCATGTCGGTCGACGCCTGCGCAGTTACTGCGGCCACTTGTATGATCATAAGCGGCGGATGCCCTGCCCGCGCGCCCCCATCTCCACTCCTGCGCCATTTTAACTTACACAATATGACACTACCTACTAAAGGACATCACCCATTTCGGTTCAAAATTGAAAGTGCCGGCCAAAGAAAAAAAAACTATATTTCGTTAGAGCTTATTCTTACTAGCATTCTTAATTAGAGCGGCAAAGCTGAGAGACCACTTCCCTTGGTTTTATTTGAGTTCAAAAATCTAGAAAACATACATTTTTAACCGACTTACAACTACTTTCGGCTACCTTTCCTTTGGGTCTCCACAACAACTACCACTACCACATATTCCACAACAGGAGTCGATGTACCAGGACAGGATAACGTAAAAAAATATACAGGGTGTCCCAAAATTCAAGGATAAGCCGGCAACAGGGAGTGGCCCTACTTATGGCTGCTCAGGAAAAAATAAGAAAAAAAATATATCTCTATTTTTTTTTTAATTACTCGAACTTTTTTAAAATCCCTCAAAATTCGGTACCCTTAATGATATTTTCAACTACCAGGTCCACAATTTTGCAAATATTTTTAAACTCTTTTCTGTATTAGCAAGCTAAGAAGCATGGCTATCCATCAACACCCTGAAAAATTATAGGATATTTGTAGTTATTTTACAAAAATAAGTAAAATATTTTTTCGTCGTCAAATTTTCATACATTTTTACTTTCGACCCACTTTATCTAATCTCGGTGAAAAAAAAAGTACAGATACCACTATGGCATTCTTTTTCAAAAATTGGCGCAACTATCCAAGATTTCAAAATGGTATAATTTGGGTATGATATTATAATGAAATACTAAAAAAAATTTTTTTTTGTAAATAAGAATTACATTTAATACATTGCTTTTTTATTGAAAATCACCAGATTTACTTTGTACACAATGCATTCATGCTCAATAAAAAATCATTGACGGGACTTGTGACAAAGTGGTAACCGAGTAGGTTATCACATTACGAGGTTAAGCAACATAAGCCAGGGTGGTTTTCGGATGGATGACCATTCTTAAGACATTGAGACACCTCCATTCCTCAGAAAGTACGTTAGGCCGTCGATCGTAGTAGCCATACGAGCATCTATGACAGTTGTTACGGGTAGTCGGAGCCCTAAAAGTCCAACAACTGGACGCACTACATAACTTTGATATCGCCAATGGGTTGTGGAGGTCAGGTGGCAGTCGCTTCACGGAAAATTTCGCAGTTCTGCTGTTTCACAGTTAACCATAAAATTCGACTCTGTATTTTGTAAAGGTTCAGAGGATGAAAATCCATACTGTTAAAATATTAAAAAAATAATATAATGGTATAATTTTATAATTATTGCATTATTGTTAATATTTTTTTTTTATTTTACATTTTTAATTGTTTGCATTAATACATTTTATTTTTCGTGCATTTCTTTTGTCAGAAATATAATCCGTAGCCGCATTGATATTTGAATGAAACTAGTCCAGCGTTGCAATTGCTTTCGGAAACCCAATTGTTCTTAAAACAATTCCAATAAAACTCTGAGCCTCAGATTTTCCGGCTAACTGTGAAACAGCAGAAATGCGAAATTTGCCGTGAAGCGACTGCCACCTGACCTCCACAACCCACTGGCGATATCAAAGTTATGTAGTGAGTCCAGTTGTTGGACTTTTAGGGGTCCGACTAACTGTCATAGATACTCATATGGCCACCGGGATCTACGACCTAACGCACTCTCTGAGAAACGAAACAGAGGACGGCGGTGTCTTAATGTCTTAAGAATGGTCATCCATCCGAAAACCACCCTGGCTTATGTTGCTTAACTTCGTAATGTGATAACTACTACTCGGTTACCACTTTGTCACAAGTCCCGTCAATGATTTTTTATTGAGGATGAATGCATTGTGTACAAAGTAAATCTGGTGATTTTCAATAAGAGCAATGTATTAAATGTGATTCTTATTTACAAAAAAAAATTTTTTTTTAGTATTTCATTATAGTATCATACCCAAATTATACCATTTTGAAATCTTGGACAGTTGCGCCAATTTTTGAAAAAGAATGCCATAGTGGTGTTCATACTTTTTTTTTTCACCGAGATAAGATAAAGTGGGTCGAAAGTAAAAATGTATGAAAATTTGACGACAAAAAAATATTTTGACTTATTTTAGTAAAATAACTACAAATATTCTATAATTTTTCAGGGTGTTGGTGGATAGTCATACTTCTTAGCTTGCTAATACAGAAAAGAGTTCAGAAATATTTGCAAAATTGTGGACCTGGTGGTTGAAAATATCATTAGGGGTTACCGAATTCGGTAGGGGTACCGAATTTCCAAAGATTTTAAAAAAGTTTAAATAATTAAAAAAAAATAGAGATACATTTTTTTTCTTATTTTTTCCAGAGCAGCCATAAGTAGGGCCACCCTCTGTTACCGGTTTATCCTTGAATTTTGGGACACCCTGTATATAGTATAAAAACATCCGAATTGAAAACCTAATCCTTGTTTAGAAGTTGGTTAAAGGTCTAATATCAATGAAATTAATATAGAATTACCTCAAAAGTATGCCAAAGCGAACACAAAAGGAATTTTTATAAAATCAAAGCATATACACCGGAAATATAGGTAAATAATCTTAACACTTCTGCGTACCCCTTCAAAGGACTCAGGCGTGATGTTATGATGTGTAATGGCAGAAACATTGCAATAATATGCGATTGCAGCAATCGCGGCTGATTTCCTGGTACTTTTTGAAGAGTTCCTTGGTCTAATCTCGGAAACCCATCATCAGATCTTTACGAAATTTAAATGGGACCATTTCGAAATAATCTACTTACGAACAAAAAAAGAATTTTCAAAATCCGTCTAGAATTGGCTTCACAATCGCGTAACAAACATTAAAAAAAAATAGGATACGAATTGGGAAACTCCTTTTTTGAAGTCGGTTAAAAAACAGCGATATGCAGTTTGGGGTTTTTTCGTTATTATGTTTACTAACTATTCTTTCAAAATAGAACAATATTTTTCATTCATTTTCAATATATCGTATCATAAAAAATATGTTTCCAGGATTCGTGAACTCAAATAAAATCAAGGGAAGTGGTCTCTCAGCTTTGACGTCATGATACAAAATGCTAATGATCACATTTGTTTTCTTTGACCGGCACTTTCAATTTTGAACCTCAATAAACAGACGAAAAACAACGAAAATGCAGTGTTGGGTTTATTTTTATTGCTTTTATTAACAATCCGTCCAGTATAGAACAACATTATTCATTCATTTTCAATAGTCCGTATCATAAAAAATGTATGTTTTCAAGATTTTTGAACTTAAATAAAACCGAGGGAAGTGGTCTCTCAACTTTGACGCCGTACTGAAAAATACTAGTAAGAACAAGTTCTAACGAAATATTGTATTTTTGACTAATAATAAATGCAGCATGAATGATGTCCTTTCAAATTATCTTAATCGTAGAAAATTGTTTTAGCGGGTAGCTCAGCTCCCTGAATGAAGTATAATAATAACTTGTATTCTGAGAATAATAATAATAAGAAATAGAGAACTACAGCGATTTTCACTCACGTGATACCTAGTAGTGCGAAAATTAGGTAGGTACAATAAAATAATACAAACTCTTATTTTTCTTACAATACGTTAATAGCAGGGTTATCATCCATTGGATGGCTATTAATGGCTACAAATGGATTATAATCGCTAATAATCCAAACCATCCGGCTATTTACCCATCTCTATACAGGAGGCATAAGATGGTTAAGAAGTAGGTATGTACTTATAAAATTATTTAACAGTCGTCGTTAATAAAAGCGTCAGCGGTCAGTGTTAAGAAACTGACTTTACATCTTAAGTCGTCCTATTAATAAAATAATTTAGCAAAATGCAAAATCACACTTTTAATTTACACAAAATAGTATATTTAATGGTTAAGTTTATGATTATTTAATAAATAGGTAAGGCGCTGATGTCGTCTCAATAACAAATCACAACCATGTTACTAGTAGTTTATAATTTCTATATTATTAGATTCATTATTTAAAAGTTCTCTAAGCTAATTTCTTAGGTTTACGAGATACAAGAGACAACAGATCGCCGAGTTTCGGTAAAACAACGTCGGGCAACGGTGGTATGTTCTCGCTGCGAAGTTTCTCTAGTTCTTTAGTAGAGGTCACACCAGATAAGACGAGAAGCGTCTGAAAGCCACACCGCACGCCTAACTCGATGTCAGTGCTACATCTGAAAAAAAAAACAGAATTTATTACGTAGTTTTGAACAGGTGCATTCAAATAGCGACAAGCCTGACATCCTAAGTGAGAAAATTATGACAATGTCGCAAAAAAAACCTCTCATGAAATGAGAAGAAAATCGCGACATATAAGTATCGGGATATAAGCTGGTGTCCAATTTGAAAGATTTTGATTCGGCCATCTCTGGTCTGTTCTCAGTTATCACGTTAATGATTTATAGCTACATAATATGTGTGTGTGTGTGTGTACATAATTTAATTGAAACAAGAAAAAAAAAGACGGAAATGTTCAATACTATGTTATAAGTATGACAATTAAGCTGGTATGGCAGAGGCCTTCTTAACCAAAATTTAGAAATAAAGAAAGTGTACATACTTATCCCCAATCATCAAAGTTCGGGCTGGATTCAAGCCGCATGTTTCTAGATATTTCTTCACATACTCATTTGGTTTGCCAAGTATTAATGCATCTCTGCCCGAACATGTCTCGACAGCTCTAACCAGCGTTCCAGAGCCAGGTTCAACAATAGAATCAGACCTCGGGAATCTCTCATCAGTATTCGTTGCTATGAACAAACAGTCTTCGGACGCTAAGTAGGAGGCAGCTTTCATCAGTTTAGGGTAGCTGACATGTTGGTCAAACCCTACAATTACAGCGCCTACTTCTCGGTCCAAGTCTGACGCGGTCATTGATCTGTAATCAGCTTTTACAGGATCAGGCTGTAAACAATTGATTTGAATTAGCGACTAACGCTGAGTGCACTGCAACCAACGAAACAAACTACCGCCACCAATGAAAAAAAAAACTAAATCTACGTCTACGGTACTTAGGTAACTCAAGGTTGACTTTTACGATGAAAATTTTTACCAACTCTATACAGAGTACAGCAAAAGGTAAATACATAATACGGTTTACATAAAAACTGGTTTCTTGGGGGTGAGGAAGCCATCTGAGGCCGAGTTTGGGTTGTATATAAGTATCTGTCCAATGTTAAACAGCCCTTAGTCGACTTGTACGGCGCTTTATGGGAAGAGATGGGATAGCCCAAATTCTACTCTTCCGGGAACCACGCGGCTGTATTAAGTATATAAAATGTGTCTGTTCAATAAACATACATGGTACCTAGTTGACATTTAAAAAGCGTAAGCTAAGTCAACGAGTAAGATTTGGTTGCATTACAAAAAAAAGAAACGACTTTGAAAGTATTTGTCTGATCCTCACTAATAAAAAGCTGCAAAATAGCTGATAAAAAAATAGGTAGACAAGTAGTAGTGCAATTTGATTAAGTACCTAATAAAAAGATGTTTTGCAGTGCAATATAAGAAGCGAAAACTTCTTAACCAGTGCGCAGATTTTAACATTTGAGGTAAAACAAATTTTGCAAATGCTGCATCAATTTTAGGCTTTCATTAAAGTGTCATTCATAAAGATGTTAATACTAAAAAAAATTGTAAAGTTTAAAAAACTTTTGATAATTCGTCATAACCAAGAATGCATCCAGATGAAAAACAAAATAAAAAGCTTAAAAAGTAGCCATTTCAATTCAGAGAAATATAAAACATGAAGTACCTACCTCCAATCATACTACAATAGACTGCCAGCAGATATAATAACCTTGCTGTTTCTTCACGCGGCGAATTATACAGTTGCAAGGCAACTGTTGGGCCACTTATAGAAGTGGAAAAACGGACGAACAAAAAAATAATTTTGATTTAGTAAGTTTAGTATTCAAGTACGTAGGTTTTTACTTCGGTATCGAAATTTTAAATACATACGATTTTCACGAAAAAGTACGCAATTTATACGAACGTGTATAAAACACACGCATAAAGTAGAGGATAGGTACATTAGGCTTTCGCACGTAATAAACTTGATTATAAGATCACGATTAAACATGCGAAACAAATCACATGCACATTGCATTCCTGATTAAGTTTTAGTAAAACGATGTCAATTAAAAATAATTTGTATTAAAGGCGTGGTTAAAAAATAGACAATAGGTACATAATTATATTGGATTAACTCAAACCAAACAAAAAATGCACACTGGTCAAAAAAATCCAAATAAAATTTTAGCCAGATATCTAGGGTAGGGTTGCCATACGTCCCCGTACGCCGGGACATGTCCCCGTTTGAAGCCTAGTGTCCCGGCGTCCCGGCCGATAAGCAAATTGTCCCGGTTTAAAAAATATAGTTTTATATTTGAGGGCTGGACTTGGTAAACAATCAATCAATTAGCCACCGTCGCAGGTCGACAGTCCGCCTGGCTAGGGGGTGTCTCCCTTTCCGCTTTCCTTCTCGCGCTCTCCACTCTAGGACTCGTCTGCTCCAACGGTCATCAGTCCTTTGACAGATGTGGCCAGCCCACTGCTACTTCAGCTTGATTATTTTGCGAGCTATGTCGGTAGCTTTGGTTCTATGTCGGATGACCTCGTTACGAATTCTATCCTTCAAAGAAAGCTCGCTCCATAGCCCGTTGCGCAACTTTTAGGTCGTGGACTAACCCTACCTTCAATGGCCACGTTTCGGCACCGTAAGCCAAAACAGGCAGGACGTACTGGCGAAAAATTTGTTTTGAGGCATTGCGGTAAAGGCAAGAAGAAGACCCGACGTTACACCGAGGCCGACTTGTTGAGAAGCTCCATTCAGGCTGTGCAGCATTTCGCTCATTTGCTCCAGTGACTCCGCAACTATGACAATGTCGTCGGCGAACCGAAGGTGCGAGATGTACTCACCATTGATGTTGATAATTCTGGTCTATCCAATCCAGAGTCTTGAAGACGTCCTCCAACGCGTATAGTATGCGCACTCCACTCTGGAGGCTAATGGGTTTCGTTTTCTGGTCTTGGAGCTGGACAGACATTGTGGCAGTGTCATACAAGCATTTCTGCACTTCGATCCAATCGACACGAAATCGCTGCAGAGCATCCAACACTGCCCAGGTATCGATAGAGTCGAAGGATTTTTCGTAGTCCACAAATGCCATACACAGCGGCTGCTTGTAATTTGGCGTCTTTTCTACAATCTGCCGAACAGTATGGATGTGGTCCACGGTGATATAGCCTTTTCGAAATCCGGCTTGCTCAGGTGGCTGAAACTCGTCGAGCTCACCCGCGAGGCGATTTGTGACGACTCTCGAGAATGGCTTGTAGACATGGCTCAGCACTGCAATTCACTAAGCGAGCATAGCGATGCGAGTCGCAACGATGTGCTCGATAGAGATTGTCATTGGTCGGATTGGGTCACTTCACTGGAGATCGGCCAATGACAATCTCTATCGATCACAACGTTGCGACTCGCATCGTTGTACTTGCTTAGTGAATTGCACAGCAGGAGTGAGATGGGCCTGTAGTTCTTCAGTAAGGTCTTATCACCCTTTTTGAAGGAACAGTATCATCGCACTCCCACTCCATGCCCAAGTGTTGGCCCTTGCTGGATGATGGAATTAAGCTCGCTAGATCTTTCAGGATTGGAGCGCCAGATGCTTTCCTGAAAGCAGGTGGCGCTCAGTCGTAATTTCGTCATCACCAGAGCACCTGTTGTTCTTCAGTTGCCTGAGAGCCGCCTCTTCCTCGTATTGTTAGACATCTGGTATCGTCTCGGTGTCATAGCGCGTGAGTGGGGCTCTGTGGTCTTCATGGCTGTGTCCCGTCGGTTTACTCATCCGTGATGCATACAGCAGCTGTCCATAGAATTTCTCGATCTCTTCGAGTATCTCGTTCTTTGAGACAATCGTTTTGCCTTCCTCAATTTGAGTTTCGTCAGATGGGGCCTCCCCAACTGCTGAGCGAACACTTTCGAC
The DNA here is from genome assembly GCA_914767945.1 of Eilema depressum. NCBI lineage: Eukaryota > Metazoa > Arthropoda > Insecta > Lepidoptera > Erebidae > Eilema > Eilema depressum. Next base: position 11,883,685 of record OU612025.1, on the reverse strand, counting down.
CCCCTATTGCGTTAATATTGATTTGAATAAGTTAATGTTGATTTCGTCAAAATATTTTGTAAAATTATCAGAATTAACTTTTCGCCTTCGTAGCGAAAAACCCCAACGAAAGAAAGCCCGACTGGCGGTTCGCTGCCCGCTGGCATTGAATAGCAGTGTTTAAAGTTGTTTTAAACCTTTAAAGTTACCCACTGTTGTAATAAAAGTGCCTATTTTTCTACCTTCACTAGTTTTTCTTCAAATGTCCCGGTCTGCGTCCCCACACTTATGGCAACCCTAATCTAGGGCCACCTGCTGCCATATGTTTGGTACGCATAAAACAGCAGACGGGCTAAAGTGAAGACATCTTTGCCCCCAGCAGGAAAAATACTATAAATATATCGAAGGGAACGGAGAATTGCGATTGGCCGCCTACCTACTATGAGCCGGTGTTTGTGTGAAGCCGGCCAATCGCAATGCTCCGTTCTATCGATACGTTTACGTTACGAATTCGAATATTTTTCGGGGCACTGACCACGATCGCATTTTTAAATACTATTTTTATTTCTCGTCAACCTACCTAGTGGGTCCATCGCTACCCTACACTTACTAAAAAATTACAGTAGATATGTACAAGAAATTTAAGTTAATTTTGCATAATTATAAGTCAGTGTCAATGTTGATTAATAAATTTACAATTTCAAAAGATAAGCCAATCAGAATCAGTCACATTTATCTTGTATAGATAATAATAGAAACCAATCAATTCAAGATGATTTGATTAATATTAATGTAGTTCACATTATATACCTAAAGTTATCTAGATTCTTAAAATAGAAATTATGCAATTGGTTTAATTGATTTATTGGGTGTGCCCAATACATCAATTCAGTTGTGTATCAAGTTCTATAATGTGGTTTTGGTTCTGTCCAAGCCCATAGTAAATTTAAAATCAACAATTTGAAATAGAAAAAATCATGATAGCATATTCACATTTCTATGGAACATAACAATCACAATATTGAGTTTGGCAGTTGATTGCAAAAGCAATCCTAAATTAATGACATTCAAAATTAGGTGCAGTACTGAAATTATATTTCCAATAACACTTACCCCTATTCCAATATGTCTAATGCCAACAGCTTTGAGTTCTTCACCAATCCCATTGGAACCCAGCAAATACACCTTTTTTGTAAAGCCTATACCTTTTAGGTAATGTGCTGCTAGGTATGCAGTGGACAGTATTTCATCCTGTAACATAAAAATGTAGAAATAGCAATCAATTGACTATTTTTGCATTTAAAGAGGCTTACAATAAAAGTGTAAACTTTCTGAATTCACTTGGTATTCCGTAATTAGTGCCTAAAAACATAGGAGGAAGCCCTTAAGAAGGTTTAGCTCAGTGGTGAAGGAGTCAACCTTACAATTGACAGGTCCTGGGTTTGAACCCTGGCCATTAAACTATTTATGTGAACCCACTCTTAAAACAAACAATTTAGATTAGCTAAAGGAATATTAAGTTTAGGGGAAATACATAATAGTAAATTTGGTTATGAATATTCTTAAAAAAATGTGTAGTATTTGGTAGGCTGATGGTGGGTTGGCAATTAATTATTATTTATTGGATAAAACCAGTATACCTGTGATACTATAAAGCCCATTTGTTGTGCTTTACTAGCAAATTCACTGCGGACCTTAGTTGAATTATTTGTCACATAAAATATTTTCTTCCCCAACTCTCGGAAATAGTTCATGGTATCAGCTGAGCCAGGAAGAGCATTGTTATCAATCCATAGAACACCTGCAACGAGAAAAAGCTAACAGTAGGTTTTACAAGATATAGGCACAGTTCAGTTCAATTATAAACACATTACCTAATATTTTTTTAGATCTACTATACTTATAAAAAATTATACATTCCTATTTTTATCATATAATTGCTAATGTTCAGTTCTGTATAAATCATATATTTCACATAAAAATCATTGGACAACAAGTGTAATTTATAAGGAACAATTTTATACCAGACATAGGCACAGAGATATCTAAAACATACTAATAGTTATTTTATGATTTGCTAAGCAATAAAAATTATGTACTTATTTAATAATTTACCATTATGCAAAGTTGAGTATTTAAACTTGGTAGGTACTCACCATCACAGTCAGTTAGAACGGTATCGAAAGAGTCTAAAAACTCTTGAACTTGATCTTTGCTGGCTTCTTGAAGATTGAATACTGACTGGTTAAACATTATGCTTGTGGCACACGAATAAGTAGGAACTTTATCTGGTACTTTACTGCAAAGAGGTGATTTCTGTAATAACTGAAATCTACTATATTGTATGACACGACGAGTTATTTTAAACATTCCCGTTTTCATAAGGATAGAGGGCTAGACTAGGTCAAATATGTCAAACAATATCAGCTTTTTCATAGTCAGCAGGGTTTTTGTGGGACATGAAAGACATTAACATTATTGACATACTTGACATTGACTTTGACTAGAGAGTCTAGAGATGTTTTATATGTATAAATAAAATACTTAACAGATATTAGGTTATTCTACGTATTACTCAGTAATAGGTAGTATTATAGTACCTCAGCTCTTTACCATCTAGCGCGGTGCAGTCAATGAGCAGTTTTCTAGTGGGTATTTATAGCGTTCCTAAAAACAAGCTAGATGGCGCAGCCGTCACTTTTGGTAAGTAGAGTGTGGTGTCTAGAGATGGGCGCCTTCCCGGTAAAAATGGGTGTTTTGGGAAAATTCCCATTTTTACCCATTTTTACCCAGGTATTTTCCATTTATACCCGGTAAAAATGAAAAATGTAATTCAATCATCCTTCCACACAAAATTATGACTTTTAATATAAATATTATGTGTTCTGTCTATTACAGTGACACTATTATTATATTATTTGCATTATTTCAGAAGGATTTTTGATCATACATCATTATGGCATAAAATATTGGAAAATTTACGAAATATTATCTAGTTTTGAATGTTAACTTGTCTCAATAAGAGTAAATACGCGTCGCGTTACCCATAGATTATATATAGGGTGGAAAAATAAGTCGGGCCCTAGAAGGAAACTACCTAAAATCAGTTGGTTCATTTTACTTGAAGGAGACATCCATACTTCCATACTAATATTATAAATGCGAAAGTAACTCTGTCTGTTACGCTTTCACACCTAAACCGCTGAACCGATCTTGATGAAATTTGGTACAGAGATAGTTTGAAGCACGAGAACGGACATAAGCTACTTAATTTTGAGAAAATGGGGGGTTGAAGGGGGGAAATAGGAGATGAAAGTTGGTCATTTTTCAAGATATCTTGATCCCACCAAAAACAAATGTAAAAAAAGACAGACAAGTTCAATACAAAAATTATGCTTATCTGTGGGCTTCGCCGCAAAAAGAATAGAGATCTAAATGAGTGCCAAGTTCTATGCAAAACCCAAAGTGAGATCCTAAAGTAGGTAAGGTTGAAATCTTTCTTAATAAAAGGCAACCTATATCTCTTTATAGGCTCTAATCCATCTTTGTACCAGATTTCATCATGAACTTTCAAATAAATTGTCATCCTCACTTCCGTCGTCCCCCCCCCCTCCTCCTTTAACCCTTTTTTGTTCGAGTAAGAGGGAACCTTTGTCCGTTTCCAAGCTCTAATCCGGCTCTGTACAAAGTTGCATTAAAAATAATTTGGAACATGACCATTAACTATCATACAAACTTTCATTCCCCCTTTTTCCCCCCTTTGACCCCGTTTTGGCAAAAATGCTTGCCTATGTCCGTTCCCATGCTTCAATCTATCTCTGTACTAAATTTCATCAAGATACCTTCTAAAATAAAGTTTCATACCCTATTTACATCCCCCCCCCTCTCCTTTAGTTCCCCCTTTCGTAATAAAGGCAACCCATATCTGTTTATAGGTCCTAATCCATTTTTGTACCAGGTTCATCATGAACTTTCAAATAAATTGTCATCTTCACTCCCCCCCCCCCTCCTCTTTTAACCCTTTTTTTTTCGAGTAAGAGGGAACCTTTTCCGTTTCCAAGCTCTAATCCGTCTCTGTACAAAGTTGCAATAAGTTATCTTGAAAAATGACGAACTTTCATCCCTTATTTCCCCCCTTTTACTCACCATTCTTCGAGAAAAAAGGTATCTAAGACCATTCCCATGTTTCAATGTATCTATGTACCAAATGTCATCAAGACATCTTCAAAAAGAAACTTTCATCCCCTTTAACCCTCCCCCACTCCCTTTTACACCCCCTTATGTAATAAAAGGCAAACTATATCTATTTCTAAGCTCTAATCCATCTTTGTACTAGATTTCACCATGATCTTTGAAAAAAACATTCATCCGCTATTCTCCCCTCCCCCTCCTCTTACCTTTTTTTCGCGTTAAAGATAGCCTTTGTCAATTTCCAAGCTCTAAAGCATCTCCGTACAAAATTGCATCAAGATATCTTGAAAAATGATCAACCTTTCATATAAACTTTCATCCCCTATTACCCCCCTTCAACCCCTCATTTTTGCAAAATTAAGTAGCCTATGTCCGTTCTCGTGCTTCAAACTATCTCTGTACCAAATTTCATCAAGATCGGTTCAGCGGTTTAGGCGTGAAAGCGTAACAGACAGACGGACATACAGACAGACAGACAAAGTTACTTTCGCATTATGTATTAGTATGGAAGTATGGATATGGATTTGCCAGAACCTAACTACAGTTAAATAAACAATACACATCATATTAATTCCAATTTTAAGCGTTATTTACATTGCCACACAAAAATTGTCGAAACGATTCGGCGTGCTATAGACTGTCAAAGATCAAAATAACAGATTTTATCCTAATACTATATACCTACGTATGTTTTTGACTGGTGAAACTAAAAAATTTGAATGGTGCCGCAAGTAAAGTAAAATTCTACATGAATAATCGTATCGAATTGAATCCTAAACATTTTTACCTGGGAAGAAATGAAAATTCCCGGTAAAAATGGGTAAAAATGGGTTTATTCCCATTTTTACCTTCCCTACCCATTCTTACCCGGGGTAAGAAAGGGAAGACGCCCATCTCTAGTGGTGTCACATCTAGTGTTCCCTAATTTATGGAAAAAACTGTTCTTCGGTTTTGTAATGATTTACTTTACATAAATATTTTGTCATTTTTTCTGATATTTTTTTTTAAATATAATATTATTATTTTAAATTACAGACAGTGACGCGAGAAGACTTAAGCGTTTTATGTATTATATTTTATCTATTATAATATGGGTAAATCAAATCAAACTATGGCAACATGGCAAATGTCATGAAAAAACATGAAAATACTACAAACAAACCACAGAGTACATTAAAATTACCAAAAGCGATGCTAGCGCCATCTCCTGATGATTTAAAAACCAACTGATTATTATACCTACTGGCAAACTGCTCATTGATGGACCAATGTTACTCAGTTATATCGAGTATTATAAAATATTGGACACTAATAAATACTTATTATCTACGAAAATATCGTGAATATGGCGTGGATCGTGGTTAATAAAACCGCGGTCAGTGAACACCAAGCAAGGCGTACACCGGATGTTGCAAGTGAAGCGTTCAACTTCAATGAACGCTTTTCTATTAGAAACGCAGGTCACGCACGAGATATCCTATAATAATTTTTATTTATTTATTTATTTTTATTTATTTATTTATTTGTCGTGGATGATATTATAAAAAGCTCCTAGTTATTAGTATTAGTCATCTTATTATTTGACATGACGGAAAGTAATATCAAACTAAACTGTACATTAATAAATTAATCCAAGTTATATAAATATTTCTATTTAGTTGCGAGGACAATCATGCGTTTATAAATAGTAGCTATTCTACGTTAACTTTATGAATATAAAACGAGCCCTGTTCATTGGCTATAATTCCCGAGCAGTTTTCCAGTAGGTATAATAATCAGTTGGTTTTTAAATCATCAAGAGATGGCGCTAGCATAGCTTTTGGTAATTTTAATGTACTCTGTGGTTTATTTGTGCGATGTTGCCAAAGTTTAATTTCATTTACCCATATTACAATAGATAAAATATGATAAAACGATTAATTATTTCGCCTCACGGTCTGTAATTTAAAATAATATTATATTAAAAATAATTTTATCAAAAAAAAATGTCAAAAAAATTAATGTAAAGTAAATCATTACAAAACCGAAGAACATTTTTTCCATAAATTAGGGAACACTAGATGTGAGACCACACTCTACTTACCAAAAGTGCCGGCTGCGCCATCTAGCCTGTCTTTAGGAACGCTATTATTAATTAGACTGCCTCTGTGGCGTAGCGGTAGTGAACGCGGCTGCTACGCAGGAGGCGCGGGTTCGATCCCCGCTCAGTGCCAATATTTGTATGCTTGAATATAAATATTTGCATTGGTCTGGGTGTTTCTATGTATAATATGTATGTATTTACAAAAAAAAAAAAAAAAAAGTATCTAAGTATTTATATCCGCATTCTAGATTCCATAACACAAGCTAATTAAGCTTACCATGGGTCTAGATGGCGTTGTGTAGAATGTTGTAGAATATTTATTTATTTATTTATAAATACCTACTGGAAAACTGCTCATTAGTAGAGTACTTCTTCCCCAGCTACGTTTGCAGTTAAACCCTTGTAGAGTTAGACTGCAAACCTGACTTGCTTGGGAAACTCAGCAAGCTGGCACAATCTCAGGAGGTCATACATTGGACTTCTACATGTCAGATCAGTCAGACCAACGCCACGCCTATATCTCTATACTTTATGATCGTAATCTATTAAACTAGTTTCAATTTTTTTAGACCTAAATCTAAGGATCAGCTTAATGTACTGTAAAAAACTCAACACTCATTTCACTAATTTATATTATTATTATAATATTAATATTTTTTTTTTTTTTTTTTATACCACTTAGGTGGCAGACAAGCACACGGCCCACCTGATGGAAAGTGGTTACCGTGGCCTATGGACGTATGCAACACCAGGGGCGTCACACTCGCGCTGCCGACCCTGAAGAAACCTTCTAATGCCCTTCTTGAAGAACCCCATATTGTAGTCGCTTGGGAAAACCATCGCGGGGAGTTCATTCCACAGCTTGAGTGTGCGAGGGATGAAGTTCCTTTCATACCGCACAGTGCGCACCGTTTCCGGTCGCAATGTGTGAGGATGAACTCCCCGCCTATGACGAGAAGTGCGATGATAGAATGTAGCTGTGGGCATCATGTCAAACAATTCATCTGAGCACAAACCATTGTATAGGCGGTAAAACACACACAGTGAAGCAAAGTCTCTCCTGAGACTGAGTGGTTCCACATCGCCTGTGAGTATGGGATTGCCGACAAGCCTCAACGCCCGTCTTTGTACCGAGTTTAACCAATCTTAATAATTATACACCCTCACTTTTTAATTACCAGAGAAACTGCAGGGGCTGATAGGGTACGTATATACTTCAACATAATTATACGGAATAATACAAATAGTCAACCATACAAAAAAACAAAGTTATTACGTTTTTAAAATTTCAAAATACGTGCATACACGCAAAGACACCATTTTATTTTACGTACGATGTGTGGATAGTAAATAGGTAGGTTTTAACTTTCATCGTAAAAAAGCCGATTAATTCCGAGAACAACTGACAATGTACCTACGACAGACGGCTCAAGCGATTTTCAAGGTCAAACACTAATTAAAATCTCAAAATCAACATTTTGTACATCGTGAACAAAAATTAGGTGGTTTTAAGGAAAAAATTTACATACATACTTTATTCTCTTTTTATAGCATGGATGTGTTTAGTGTCGAATACCTATCACTTCACCAAAATTTCCCGGTAACTGAAAAGTGAGGGTGTATAATAGGTTAACGGGAATATTAGTAATTTCGGTTGCTAATATTCTTTAAAAAAAATCGAAACCCGATGTTCATTGTTAAAAACACCAATGCCCTGGATTGAATATTATCCTATGAATACTAAAAAATAATAAAAAAAAGACTAAGTAATTGCTCACAGATAGGGATAAAACGATACGAGTAAATACAAGTACACACTCGATACTTTTCTACAATACCAAGTACTTTTAGTATCGATAATTTGCAATTAAGTATCGAGTAGATATCGGTCAAAACTCAAAAGTACTCATATATGCTATGCTAATGTCACTATTCCATTAAATGGTATTTGTTTTGCTAGCGTGACGTCACTACTTCTGTTTAGATAAATCAATATTTTTAGAAAGCGCTACATAAACAGATCTTATTTCATAAATTCTTATAATTTTTAATAATATAATCAATAAAGAATACCAAAACTTCTTAGTTCTTACAGATTTTGTATTAAATTTTTCAAAAAACGTTTCGATACAAGTAAGTATACATAGATACTCGACGACCGATACAGTAACGAGTTAAAATATCGATACCTCAGTGGTATCCATCCCTAATCCTTAGACAGAAATGTCACAACATGTGTAACTTCTGTCACATTCTGTCATAAGGATAATCTGTCAAAATTGTCATTTTTCATATTTAGATTTGCATTGAATGAAATTGAATCATTGAATAGAATTTTCAATTCTTATCTTTATTATGTAAAGTATGTAGTAGGTATAAATAAAGTTTATTATTACGATCAAAGTGCGTTTAACTACTGGTTGTATTAGCCACATAGAATAGATAAAAAATAGTAAAGGTTGTTCTAAAATTGTACTTCAGGCTTAATTTTAAACAGATTCATTTCCGAAATAAATTATCGCTAAAACTTCAAGTCCATTCAAGCATTCGACCAAGAATCAAGACCTGTTGAAGTCCTTAGAGATACTGTTATCTTTATTACAAAGATGAATATAACAGAAACAATAATTGAAACACATAGAGAAGGCATCCAAATTGTACAGTACAATAAGCCATATAAGAAGAATGCCATAGATTCAAATATGTACCAGCGTGTAATAAGCATATTATCCAATGCAGCATCTGATGATAGCATTTCTGTAATTGTACTGACAGGTACAGGAGACTTTTACAGTAGTGGGAATGATTTCTCAGTACCTATTGAGGAAAGAAGTGGAAACTTTTCAAACATTTTGAAAGATTACATCAATGCATTTATAACATTCCCTAAATTGTTAGTAGCTATTGTCAATGGACCTGCTATTGGCATCGCTGCTACTACATTAGCACTTTGTGACTTAGTGTTTGCCTCAGAGAATGTAAGTAAATGACAACTACCACAAATGTACCATTAGCTGATAACGAGATAGATAGTAAGCATAATAACTTACAAAAATGATTTTTACCACTTTTAGTTTGAACTCATCTATATAAAAATAAGCTATAATAATATATCACATTGTAAACCTCATTTCCCTTAATTATTTTTTTATGGTTTAAGTGCATACTGTATTTTCCAAAACATGATTTAAATAATGTTTTATTTTATTACAGTCCTACTTCTATACCCCATTTACTAAATTGGGCATTGTAGCAGAGGGTTGCTCCACATTTACATTTCCCCGATTAATTGGAGACAGAAAGGTATTTATCAGTTTACCAACTTGAATTTAACCAAAAGGAGTAAGCAGAGACCACATGTTTCCACTTGCTACTATTTTGGCATACATCTTTTGCTTCTTGAAAATAATCTGGAACCTAATACCACATCGGTCCCAGATAATTTTCAAGAAAAAATGAGAGAAGTTCACAATTGTTTCCAATACATGCTTGGCTTACCAGTACACATAATAATATAATATGTGATTCAATAGAGCAATAAATATTTTTAATTACATTATATAAATGATACACTACATTTTAATTTATTTTTCCAGGCAGCTGAAATGTTACTATGTAGTCATCGAATGTCAGCAAAAGAGGCACTGGATTGTGGATTTATCAATTATATTTATAAACCAGACGATCTGCAAAGTGAAGTTTGGAATAAAATAGAAGAACTATCAAAACTTCCAAAACACTCTGTGTCTGTTACTAAAAAGTTAATGAGAGATGCAGTAAGAGCAGAATTGTTGGAAGCAAATGATAAGGAAATGAAAGAGCTTGATAAAATTTGGTCTATGGGAAGGTTTGTAATTAAAAGTAAAGTATAAGCTGTATGTTGATTGTAATGTAAAGTACCATTATTGATATGATACAAGAAAGCCAAGATACATTATATAATCAGTAACCAGAAAATGGACCAGAAATAGAGTGCACAACTACAAGACTATTTAAGCAAAATTGCATGGAGTAATATGGATTAAATTAATAAACATTTATGTGATTCAAAGGCAATTGTACTTTGTGTATGGTAGGGCATATGGGTAATATAACTTTCGGAAGAAATATTTATATAAGTACTCAAAACAGCATGGGTAACCAAATTTCACGCTAAAAGTCGCGCCCGCAAAACGCTAAATAAGCCAAAAGTAAAATGAATGGTCAAAATAGAGAGGTTCATGCTAAAAAACGGTAAAGATATGGCGTCAACGCATAACGGCGCATCGCCCGATTCTTGCGAGAAGTGGACAAAGGCTACCGTGTTGACGCTCTAATCGCCAATCAAAGCGCCATAATCATCATCTTTATGTTAGTCCCGGTTCCGGAGTCTAGGATTCACTTAAGAGCGGGGGTGCGCACCGCTCGTTACGCCCAAAACGTGACACCTGGAAATTCCGCTTCACCACATGAAATATTGGCACGCTGACCGGTTGCGCGAGGGAATTGGACGATGTCTTCTCCAGACCGAGGGTAGCATCGAAAGATATTAGATACCAGTTAAATAAGAATGGCTACAAACTGATTTATAAAAAGAGTGGGGAAGGCGGAGTAGCCGTGGCACCTTCGAGGGACCCGATTATACAAGTCTAGAGACAGACTAAAACACAATGACATTTATTCTTTTTATATAATATCTTTGCTAAAACATCAATGTTATTTGTTTATATAAATTAAACTAACTGTGAGAACCTATGTAGGTACTACAAGATATAGGAAACATCAACACCTACAAGTTTTAAACTTTGTGAAATAGCTGTAAGAGTAAAAAATTGTGCAATATTGTATTTTTGTTAAGTACAGATACTTATTTTAAATACATTTCTATTTATTGACGCTAATACTACCCACCCACTACGGCACTTACACTTTGCAAGGGGTACCTACTTAGGGCTACTTAGGGAGTACATAAAAGTCCCAGTCAGCATCACAGTCGTAACTGTATGAATCCGGCACCCGCACGGTAAACTCATCTCATGGAGTACTTAGGTACCTACCTACACTACCTACACATTCAGGGTATATTTAAAAAAAATTGTAACCGAAATTCATTGTAAGTATTGCAAATTCCCCTGACCCCTCCAGCGAAGCTAAATTGCTGGTGTTAGGAGGTTTACGTCGGTAGTGTAACGGTCAGGATTTGAACATTCCGAATCCGGTACTTCTCGATCGATAAGCGCTCTTTCTCTCTCTGCGTGTCTGCTGCGGTGACTTTGATCAATTTGACTATTTTCCGTCTGATGGTGAGCTGAGATGTAGTCTAAAAAGTAATGGTCAATATTCCGGAACCTTAGACCTAGAGAGAACCTTCTTACCAAACAGAAGGAAATCGATAATACTGCCCGCCAAATTAAAAGCCGGGCACTGTACCTACCTACGTAGTTGTAACCAACTCGATCATATTAAAAACTAAATAAACATTAATATCTATCTTTGAAAATAGCTGTCGAATTATAGCGATAATTATTAGGTATCGTAAAAAAAAATATAGAACTTTACCAAGAAATGTCAACAAGAAGTTCAAGTGCCGCGTCCATCACGGATTTATTCCGGCCAAAAAAACCCAAAGGACTGACCACTAGAAACTTGAGTTCCACGCGGTTAAGCTTGCTGAAAAAAGAGATAGAAACAGAATTGCATCTTAAACCTTTAAGTGAGTCTTCTATATCATTAGTTTAGCTAAGTAGGCTAATAACTAGATTCCAGATTCCCTATTTACATGAACTTTCACGGACGGTGGCGGTCTCTATAGGTGAGTACCTACCTAATAATTAGGTATAGCTTTAGAAGCTGAATGCCTTGTAACTGAAAAGCAGTGGCGTACTTATTTACCAGCAAGCTGAGTAGGCTGTAGGCTGGCTCCAGCTAGCAGCTATAATTTGCTACCCTAAGCTCCAGCTTAGGGTAGCAAATTATAGCTGTAAACTTGATCTGAAAACAGAAACATTTAAAAAAAAATTAAAGCCTTTAGTAGGAAAAAACATTTCTGTTATTTAATTACTGCCTTTACGTGGATGTCTTTTGAGGATAGCACGGGGTACCACGGTGGCGGAGAAGTTCAAATAGGTACACCAATCATAGACCATATCAAACCAATACAATACGCGCATTTCTCTCGCGACTTGGGGTCAAGATTGAGACGTAAGTAAGGGCGGCAAAATTTAAGCAGCCTACAAATGTGTAATGTAAATCCCCCACTGCTGAAAAGTAAGTAGGTAATTCACCTGGTCCCCGGTGCCCAGGGATTAAAATAAGTGTCTCTATTTACACAGCACAAGATATAAATGAAAAAATGAAGGCAATATTAGGATCCTACAGAACTAACGGAATCTTAATTAATTCATAATTATGTAATAACCATAACCTACAAATTTAATTAATTCATATACATATGTACACGAACTAAATAATTTTTTTAAGGTAACTAATTAAGTATTTAAGTACCTACCTTTATTACAGATGAATTATATGATCTACTGAAGACGGATCCAGTAAAGGGTCTCTCAAATGAAAGAGCCGAGTTTTTGTTAGAACACTACGGGCCAAACGCCCTAACACCTTCAAGTAAATATGGATGGCAAATCGTGGCGTTTAAGTCACTATGCACAGGTATGTAGGTATTTACGTACCTACGTGAATATATCTAAGTAGGTAGGTACCCGGTTTGCTACATGGGCTGTCCAAATGGGATATTAGAGTAGATACTTGGCCCTACGTAAACCTGATAATCATATAAGAAACCTTTTAGTATGCTTCTATTCAAATTGTTTATGATAGGAAAAAGTATATTCACGCTCAGGCGGGACTCGAACCCGCGATCTTTCCCTTACAGGGGTAATACTCTGAGCCCCTGAATTTCGCCCTCCCACCGTCGCCCCAAGACGGATATATAGGAAAATTTGGATCAGGTTCGGGCAAAGCTCGATGGCTCAGTGCTTTGACCGAGAATTCCCCCTGTAAGGGAAAGATCGCGGGTTCGAGTCCCGCCTGAGCGTCATTTCACTTTTTCCTTAATCGATATCAAACGCGTAGTTGCAAGCAGCCTCACAGACTCACAACTTAAACTAATAATAACTTATGTTCTAGGGTTTTCGATAATAATATGGTTTGGTGCACTACTATGCATGATTGCTTATATGATAGAATCATCAACGAAAACCAACCCTAATCCTGACAACCTGTACTTGGGATGCGTACTAATTGCAGTGGACCTCATATGCGGGCTTTTTAGCTTTTACCAAAATTTCAAGAGTACTAAGGTCAATATTATTTAGTTTTCCTATTGATTTTTACGTGCATCGTCATACTGACTGCGTACAAACAGCGTCATTTGGTCGAACAGGCTGACTAAATGAGCCCGACTATTTCGAATAAAAGAGGTGGCATATCCGGATATGCTCCCACTCTACGACGAGCTTCGAAACGTATAAAATTCTTATCCTGCGTGGAATACCTACTCGATGGATGGCTTCGCAAAGTACTTACTAGATGCTCTCGACAGGTTGCAGCAACGTGCGGTCCGCATTATTGGGAATCCTGAGGTCATCAAGACCCTCGAGCCTTGCAGATGTAGCATCCTTAGCGGTATTTTACCGTCTCTACCATATAGTGAATGTTCTGATGAGCTCTTCCAATTAATCCCACCCTCTCCTTTCGTATATAGGACAACACGTGCAGGACTTCGATGTCACCCGCATGCGGTGCAGAATATTTCATCAAGAACCAAGCGGTTCGGCGACTCCTTCTTCTACCGCGCCATTAAGACCTGGAATTCCTTATGAGTTTACGTGTTTCCTTCTTCCTATAGGCCCGGGTCCTTTAAGTGAAAAAGCATCTGATGAGACCGTCAAGTTAAGTGCCACCATTGTAACATGGTATATAACTGTAATGGTGGCCCTTTTCCGAGACTTTGCCTTCAGCTTACCATCAGGCGAGGCGAAGTCAAGCTGACGTGTCCTATATTAAAAATAACTTATGTTATTATCCTACCTACAAGATTACATTACCTAAAAGATACAAAATCCTAGACTACCCCATGGTGCATGGTCTCTAGGCAAGAGACCTAGTTTTTTTTTTGAGCCTAAAGTTACTTTATGCTTATTTTCATTAGAGGCAAGTCTCGTCGCTCCTCCCCCTGCGAGCCAAACAACGAAAAGTCCTATTTTCAAACCGCTTTACATATTATTATGATGGGCAAATAAGGAACTCTACATTGAGCGTGGCCATGTTTTTTGTCGTCCGATTCAAGTATTGATAGCATTGAATAAAGTATGTAGGTTTATGTAAAGAATAGATAACCATGTTTAAGTACCTACCTAGGTAGGTATTATATTACTTGGTAGGTATATAATTAAACTACATAAGTAGGTACTTAGTTATCTGCTGCCTTGTAACATTTAAAACTGTAGACATAGGAAGGTGGTTGTTGTGTCGATCGTGTAATCGGTGTGGTTATCTACCTCCTGCCTGGCTGACGACTGTAACGGCCCATTATGTAAAATCGTTCATATAAGTAGGTACACTCAATGGGTACATTACATTTTATACATGCACTTGAAAAAATCAAAGGGAAAAGAAAATTGTGGAGGGCCACCCGGTCCCTTCCGGTCCAGTCCGACCCTGAATTATTGTATTGTTTGGGTTAAGTACCTATATATTGTAGGTACCTACGGTTCCTACTAATGTCACAGAATAAGTAATACTAATGTGGCTTTTGATTTGGTACCTACGTCAGGCAAAAGAGTGAAACAGTTTGATTAAACTAAATTCAGAATTGTAATTAATCACTTATGATCGTCTTCGGGCAGTTTTATAAAGTGGGCCTGGTGGGGGAGACACTGTCGCCTACGGTAAATTAACGGCTGAGGCAGGTGCGGCCTTGTAGAGGACTTTTGGAGGCTTTTGATGAGTCCCTCTGACTAGCAAAGGGCACGGTGGGTAGAGAGCAGTTAAATAAGCAATTACCTACGTACTCTTCCAGATAATGAAAACGTTTAACAGTATGATACCTACATATGCGAACTGTTTAAGAGAAGGCGTGATGAACTTTGATACCCCAGTTAGAAACTTGGTCAAGGGTGATATTGTGCGAGTAGCTGCAGGTGATATTGTGCCTGCTGACATACGGATAATCGACAGCAAAGGATTCAAAGTACGTCAATATTTTTTGTTGTTGACGTAGCACAGATTATCTAAATCCCGTACTTCCGCGAGCGTGCTTTACTTAAAAACCTTCAACAAGGTCTTAGAAACCTTTAAAAAAGATGATAGAAATCGGTAAAGTCTTTCTTCAGTTATGACGTAACCAAGGGAAACAAAGAGAGCGTGTGTAGTAGGTACGTGCTCTTTACGTTTTAAATGCATGTGCGAAGTGAACGTGATGTTGATTATTCTATAATTAATTAATAATAATGATTGTATTAGGTCGGGTTATCTACTTACAGGTTGATAACTCTTCACTGACCGGTGAGTCAGTAGCTGTAAGCCGATCTAACACAGATGGGACGTGGAATATACTTGAGTCGCCAAATGTTGCTTTCTTTTCGACTCAATGTGTTGAAGGCTGGGCTTTGGGTAGGTAGCAAGTATTACGAGTTATTCCTAACCTAGCTAATAGAAGGGTGAAAATTTTCAAATGGGAAGCCGGTGGAAAAACATCTTACCTTCTTATAGTACCCAGTACCTACGATCATAGCAGAAATTTTGGCCGTTCTGGTCTACCACGGTTTTCCTATACAGAGCAAGCCGGCACGAATCAGTTTATAGGGACCCCTCGCTACTGCTACATAAACCATGATCGCGTTAATCTCGTTAAATCATCTACTTTTGACTTACTTATAGTAGGGGAGACTTAGAAGAAAATTAGCTCCCCTAATATTATAATATACAGGTACATAAGTATGGGTTAAGTGATAGAAATTTCAGGTGTCGTTATGTGCTGCGGAGACGTGACAGCACTCGGCCGGGTAGCTGGGTTAGCGGCGCGATTGGAACCAGCACCGTCGCCCCTGACCTGCGAGTTGAACCGATTCATGAAATACATGTCCATCTGGGCCTTAGGGCTGGGCCTGTTCATTGCTGCGTCATCTTTGGCACTAGGATACCCTTTTATGCACACCACAATTTTTGTAATCGGAATCATTGTTGCCAATATTCCTGAAGGTATTTATGAATACAAGTTATTCTGTTTAATATTGATAATATAGGTATCAAGGTTGAACAGCAATTAAACAGAAATTAGGTAGGTATAGGAAGTGTTATGACCGTCATGATTTTGCAGTACCTGCTCAGATGCGCACTGAAATGAATACCTACCTACTTATAATGACGAATGCTGCAATTTGTGAATAACACTAACTAAGCTTATTTATGGTATGATTCCGAAGGAGAGCATACGATAACTGCAAGTGCACATATAGATATGCGCCTTCTCAATGGTCCCCTTTATCCGTATCGGAGTTTAACACTGTAACTGCTGCATGTTTCTGCAGTTGTCGTATGCGGCGGACGGTTTCGGGATCATACCTTTAGTATCGAAGCAATTAATATCGAATAGGTGTCCTTGCAAGTTTTTTTTCAAATTCGAATCAATTTATTGTGAAATAGTGATGGGATTTTTAACTTTTTATTGTGTAATAATAAATATTCAATTGTCATCATTCGGAGGTTTGAAATAAGTAAACACTACCTACGAGTAGCATTTCGCTTGAAATAAGTAGATAGTTACATGAAATATTTAGGCAGTTGCATGAATAAGTAGGTGAAGGATTTTTTTACATTCTCCAAACGACTTTGGACTTGCAAATATGAAGTTACGAAATCCCTCCGCCTACCTACATTAGTAACTCTACATGTGGTAGAGTCCGTAGAGTTATGTTTTCGACTACTAGACACCACAGGACATTAGTCCAATGAACTCTTCTTCTAAGTATTTAATAATGAAGAAGAGCTAGGGCGCAGAATAATGATACCTTCTTCTGTAAATGCTAGATTAGACGTTTCGCTTTGTTGTGAGACCTATATGTTACTTACATAATGTAAATCATTTTTTATTTATTAGGTTAATTTGTAGGTACCGTCCCGAGGGGGCCATCTCGAAACAGATGATGGCCCTGATTCAGCCGGGATGCAATGGATATGCACCCTGGCATCTAAAAACCCGAAACGATGGCGTGCGGTTTTAGTCGGTTCGAGTCCGCTCAGGGGCGGGGGTATCCAAGGCGATTTTCACACGAAAAAAGGTGCATTTGTACCTAAGTATCACTTGTTTGTCGTTTTTCGTTATTAGCCATGCTTTAATCATTAAGTAGGTAGGTAGTATTTAGGTATGTTGATTTAGTAGGTGCAGGTTGTACCTAATCACTTCTTAAATTATTTATCTTACCCTATCTGACGGTATATTTAAGGTTTGCAACCAACTATAACTGCAGCTTTGACAATAACTGCCCAGCATATGATTAAAAAGAATTGTCTTGTGAAGAATTTACATGCTGTGGAAGCATTAGGCGCATGCACTACTATTTGCTCTGATAAGACTGGTACTCTCACAGAAAATAAAATGAATGTACAGCACATTTGGATATGGAATACGACGATTTCTGTAATGGAACCTGAATTTGTTAGTAAGTAAAAGCCACTGTATAAGTATAAATCGACTGTTTTATATTATACTTAAGTATCTACTGATTACTGAATTTACTGATATTAGTCCGGTCATAAAGTAAAGTGGGAGTGAGAGTAGGCACAATAATTCGCACCCAGCTGAAGATTCGTGTGATTGTTCAAAACACCATCATAAATGAAATCTAAAAAGTTCTCATTGAATCAGATCAATGAGGACTATTTGTTTTTTTTATTCGAGGTCAAAAGTCACAAACATGGGCTTTCCGTAATTTTTAGAATTTTTAAGCGTTTAGTTCATGATGAGGCATAATTGGTCAGCCATCCTTTTGCACTAAAGTAGGAAACCCCGTCTTTATACACAGAGAGTTATTATAGGTATAGTGGCCCACTATTGGCCTTTTTATAGCACTTAGGTGGCAGACAAGCATACGGCCCACCTGGCCCTCAATTCTGCTAAAGCACAACCATTGTCATACATACCACAGAGATTGCAAAAGTGACATTAAATTTTAGACCTTATTTCGATAGATTTACAGTCAAAAATAAAATGAAAAGAATTTCATTAGTAGGTATAGGTAATATTTCATTCACTCTACAAAAATTTATTTATTTTTAAACTTTAACGGCATTTCGGCATTACTTTAAGGGTTAAAATTAAATGGAATTTTCTTGCAATGTCAGTAACATGACAATGGTTTTGCTTTAGCAGAATCGACGCCCTGATGAAAAGTGGTTACCGTAGCCTATGGACAGCGGCGTCACACTCGCGCTGCCATATTAACACTAGGCAGGAGTACCTACCTACCTATCTACTAATCTCCTAGCTGCGATTGTGATGAACATTCTAAGATCATAGCATTTACTTTTACAGCGGCTGTACAAAATAATAGAGGTGAGTTATAGTTGACCGAATGGAGATGACACATAAGTTAAAATAAAAATCGATGTTTGCCTAGTCAACTGAACAGTAAAGTTATTGGACTGGACTAATAGTGGGTATCATACAAACCAAGAAGGTACATTAAAATCCATCCATATCCATAGCCTAACTTCGCTCCATAACATTTAGAAACTGCTTATAAGCTACTTTTCTCTATTTTGCATCAGGGTTACTTACTATCATCCTATCTTATTATATTACCACCACTTAAAAAGCTAAACCATAACTACTTATTAGGGTGAGAGAAGCAAAGTTTAGTTAGCTACACATAACTAAGTAGATACCTAAGTATACAATATGGATACGACATACAGGCAATAATTGAAACCATATACTTGGTAGGTACCCCCTAAGCTTCAAGCAGGAAAAGTTTGAACAAAATTGGTCCAGTATTAAGGGCAGAAACTAGAGTTTTAATTTTATAGAATTTGAACAACTTTGAGCACTCTGTAGAATCGCATGTTGCCGCTTAGCTGTTCAAGTAAGTTACCTACTATGCCTATTGTTGTGTGTGTGTGTGAAGTTGTTGTGTGTGTGTGTGAAGGTGTGTGCGTATTTATTAATGACTTATGACACAGTCAATGACTTTAAAGCAATGGATGAAACTATTTAATGACTTATACCTACAAGTGGTTGCATTTTCTACATTTATTTTAATAATTATTTTGTTAAAAAATTTCGGATTTTATAAATCAGGGAATTTAAGTTTAAATTTAATTTGGTTCTATTCCTACGGACCAGGACGCTTCGCGGTTTCAGTATTTGCACATATGTCGTATTCATATCGTATAACTGCCAAGTTGGTACGGTGGTACCTACTAGGAAACGTGAAAATATTGATTTATTTATGAGGACAACCATTATATGACAATACTATAACATACTAGCTGCCCCGGCGAACTTCGTACCGCCATATTTTCGGCCCTCGTGGTATTCAAATCCCGTTCCCGCTGCACCCTTATCACTTAGGGGGATGAAAAATAGATGTTGGCCGATTCTCATAAATACCGGATAAACACAAAAAATTTCATCAAAATCGGTCAAGCCGTTTCGGAGGAGTATGGCAACGAAAACTGTGACACGAGAATTTTATATATTAGATTTTTTTATAATTTCTAATTATTTTTTTTCTTCTCTCTATGAAATTTTCTTCCATTTTAGCATTTGTAGCACTAAAAATGTGTGGTGCCTTATGCAGCACGGCGACTATCCAGAGAGACGGCAGCATTTATGGTGACGCTTCAGAGACTGCTATTTTGAACTTTCTTTTCAAAGTTGATGATCCTTTATCTATTCGAGAGAAATATCCGAAGGTAGCTGAAATACCCTTCAACTCTATAAATAAATATCAAGTAAGAAACGTAATCTACTAATGTACTAGTTAGTTTGATCTTAGTTATCAACGGATAACTAAGATTTTTTACGGAATGAGGCGACTGTTACCTAATACTACCTACGGCCGGCCCCTTGACACAAAGAGAGAATACTCCTAAATTTCTAGGTAGGTAGGTACTCTAATCAAGCTCTCAGTCCGATTTGCGATAAAGAGGACGCTCTACAAAAGCGAAGTAGTACCTAATTAAATGTCCCAGCTACTTGCTGGGACATTTTTCTAATGAATTCTCAGTTGCCGCCAGTCAAAGTCGGTGGGGGATAGTGGGAATAACCAGCCCCTTGATTCTGCTTAAGCGAAACTACTGTCACATACCACAGAGATTGCAAAAAAAATCATTAAATTTTAGACTTTATCACTATAGAATTAAAGTTCAAAATTATGTGAAACGAGTTTCATTATATTTTTTCATTCACTTTACAAAAAGCCATTTAATATTCGACTTTAACTACATTATTTAAAGTCTAAAATTAATGGACTTATTGTAGTGTCTGTGGTATGACAGTGGTTTTACTTTAGCAGAATCGAGGCCCTGATTTTAGCTGGACTCTCATTCTTCTTCCTAAGAAGTGCCAACTCAAAAGCCGCCAGGTATTGTACCTATATTGTTAACTATTTATGTTATTAGGTCAGTGTGCACTTGGACACCAAGTCATCACGATATATGGTCGTGATGAAGGGGGCACCGGAGTGTCTATTTGCCCGCTGTGTTAGGATAGCGACGGGCGGGCAAGATGCAGCTATGACAAAGGAAATCAAAGAACTAACTGATCGTGCAAGTGTGGTGTTAGCGGACATGGGTGAGTATCTACCTATAATCTACCTTTAATGGCATGGCTTAACTTTCCGAAACGTCAGTATCCTGGCCCCCTAGAAAGTGGCTCAATCGTTTGTGGGTAGGTATTAGAATAGAACAGATAGTCCTCAGGTTTAAAGAACTTGACGTTGCCTCTCTGACTGTATTTCACCGTGTGTACCTACCACGACGAGTGTTCTGAACAATATTGCGGTGTATGTAACCCAAATGCGGTAGAAGCAATAACGACTCGAACCAAGCAGTTTGGAAAAGAACTGGAAGGCTATACCTGGAATGATATACCTATATGTGTTCCTTTCTTCGTACAATCCCGGGGTATCGGGTGTCGAATATTTTTTGTTAGGGCCATCACGGTAGGCACGACCATTTTAGGGTAGTCAGCAACTGGAATGATGAACCGTATCTTCTGACCTTACCTTCCTGCCTTACCTTAGTTCCATACTGACTGACTAAAGACTGAGACTGAATAAAAAAAAAAGAAACCCGTTCATTAGACATAGTTTTAAAGAGAGTTTACTTGAGACCTTGCTTTAGGTAAGCTTATTAACATTTTTATATACCTAAGCATAATTGACATTTTTAATAATTAAATGCATGATTTCAGGTGAAAGAGTGCTAGCATTTGCCGATATGGTACTTGATCCGAAAGAGTTCCCTTTAAATTACCAATTTGATACTGACGATGTGAATTTCCCGATAGAAAATTTACGGTTCCTCGGAGTCATGGGGCTCATGGACCCGCCGCGAACAGAGGTCTGTTTTCAGTTTTATTATAACGGTTTAATGATTTTAAAAGCAATATCTTCTAATAAATAAATCTATTTCTTGTACATTGCTTAGGAACATAGCATAGGTACTTAAGTGTTCATCAACATCAATTCCCAGTTTTATGCCAAGCGTTCGGAACCTGGGGTCCGCTTACTTCTTTTGTTTTGACATACTGGAGCGACTACCATCTAACCTCTCAACCCGGAGAGGGAAGCCTACGCCAGAGCTTTATCCGGCAATCTACAAAATTGATTGAGATTGGCTTGGGTCCCGAAGATCTTGGTGAGGCCTAAGTCCTAAGGATACCTATTGTTCTCTCTATCGCACTGATCGCACATTGGACTGTCTCAACGTTGCCAGATTCAGGCCGTTTGCTGTCTTATATGGGCGCACATATTATGGGCGCGTGTTTCGTGCGGATAACATGGTGTTAATTTCGTGCAAAAAATACCTACATACGATTTGCACGAAATATGTAGTACGCAGTGCAGACGAACGCATGCGTCACACACAGCGGACGCTGTCATTATTTGGTTTCCAAGGGTTTCTCACGTGAAAAAAAAAGTATCTACCAGTGGGGTAAAGCACGAACAACTACCTATCGTATTCGTATCGTGAACGTAACGATAGCACGGAGCATTGCGATTGGCAGGCTTCAGGAAATTTTTATTATTATTTGTTTTAAAAGTAACTTGTATCATTGTCAAGTCATTGTTGTATACCTACATTTAATAATAATTGTAATCAGATACAATGGCATCATTTAATATCTATGAAGGTCAGAATTGTTATTTATGTGTGACTTGTATAAAGAAAAACCCAATTGAGTTGATGACAGTCAACGAAAAACGTGACTTCTCAAATTAATTGTCTTTACTTAATTACCTATAGATATTAATAAACAAGACATGAAATTACTTTGTGCTCTGGGAATTACCTATGGAACTATATTTTTCTACTTATTTATTGATGGTATCTACATGTTTTTCAATGTGAAAAAGGCTTATCTATTAGGTATTATATTTTAGTCTTAAGCACCTTTAGACTTTGATATTTTTGTATTAGGTACGTAGACGTTAGAATCAACGACACCATGATGTAGGTACATTGACTTTAGAACAAATAGAGCAATATCTAACCTTATATATAAAAATTAATTACTGTTCGTTAGCCCTTCTTCCTCGTCGTTCCACCAACTTGTTCCACCAGTGGCACGAGAAGGAATTGTCATTCCTCGTCGTACCACTGAATGCAGATACATGCAGGGATGGTAGCTCTACTTAATTTCCCTTTAGATATTACTCAATAAGTTATCTCGCTAAAACTCGAGAACGGCTGGACCGATTTGGCTAATTTTAGTCTTGAAATATTCGTGGTATCCAGGGAAGGTTTAAACGGGCTTCTATACTATTATAATTATAATTGTAAAGTGGTCGTGTCTGTACATTGGAGATATTAAAAAAAAAATACTTGGGTTATGTTATGTTAACGATACTGACCACGAAAATATTTTTTTTGAATTTCCTGTCTGTTTGTCTGTTTGTCCGCGATGGACGCAAAAACTACTGGACGGATTTTGATGCGGTTTTTTTTGTTAGAAAGGGCTTGCTCAGACTTAAAATCTTACGTTTGTTTCATCGCAATCGGTTGAGTAGAACCGGAGTTGTGAACAATATTGATATTACACGGAATATGAGCGGCAATATAGATGGCGCTTTATAATATTATTGGTCAATTTTTATAGCTTATTACATCCGGGCAAGTATGTAAAGGAGAACATTCACTCTCCATACATATCTGGGCTAATTTTGAAAGTGCCGGCCAAAGAAAAAAAATACGATATTCTGTTATCAAGCATGTTAAATACGCCCGGGGGGGAGGGGGGGGGGCTTTGGCGGAGTTGGTCTAACATTGACCTGTTGAATTGAACGCGGCGAGACGAAAATCGAACCTTATGCAGTAGGGTGCAGAAATCGCAGGGGCAAATGCTAGTCAGCTTCCTCGAGTCAGGGGCACAGGGCCTCTTTTTTCATTAATAATTATTTGGAGATGTCTTTGTGATCAACAAGTTTCCAACTGGAAGCGATCACTGACTTATCCGATGCTCTCTAAATATCAACATCAAGGCTGAAAGATTCCGAATGATAAGGTCAACCGACCTACGCCGCTCCAAGTAGCTCTAGGGGAGTGTGGAACCTAAGATAGAAACACGCTTGTACGATATGACTACATACAGAAAGCACAGCTAATAGAAATCACTATTCCTAGATAGCACGTTTCGCCGAAAACTTTGTTGATAGAAAACATTGTCTGTAGACATCTCGGTACATAGAAAGCACTGTACACAGAGATCTCTCTTCATAGATAGCACTTCTCGCCGTAAACTTTTTTCATAGAAACCACTGTTTCCAGATACCTTGGTTTACAGAAAGCGGATCTGGAGATGGAACTATTCATATTTATGATATTACTAAACATCACTTTTTTGACATTCGCTTCACGGAAAATATAGAAGTTTAGCCGCATCCAGACTGGAAAGCCAACCCCAACTGAGTTGGGAAAAGGTTCAGAGAATGATGATGATGACTAAAATATCACTTTTTTGATTAAAATGGTATTTTTATATGAAATAAACGTGTTTTTCTTCGTTCGGGTTTTGTTTTATCATCTGTCAGAGTCAAAAAAGTGATATTTTAGTCATCATCATCATTCTCTGAACCTTTTCCCAACTCAGTTGGGGTTGGCTTTCCAGTCTGGATGCGGCTAAACTTCTATATTTTCCGTGAAGCGAATGTCAAAAAAGTGATGTTTAGTAATATCATAAATATGAATAGTTCCATCTCCAGATCCGCTTTCTGTAAACCAAGGTATCTGGAAACAGTGGTTTCTATGAAAAAAGTTTACGGCGAGAAGTGCTATCTATGAAGAGAGATCTCTGTGTACAGTGCTTTCTATGTACCGAGATGTCTACAGACAATGTTTTCTATCAACAAAGTTTTCGGCGAAACGTGCTATCTAGGAATAGTGATTTCTATTAGCTGTGCTTTCTGTATGTAGTCATATCATACAAGCGTGTTTCTATCTTAGGTTCCACACTCGCTCTAGGGTCCGAAAAGTTCCGATTGGGACTTCAAAATCGTTTCGCAATGCTGGAAACCTAGTGGCATTGACGAGAAGGCCGACATAGTGGTCAAAATATTGCACGAAGTGTCTCGAAAGTTGTTTCCCGGAAAACGCAAACAGCAAGAGTCCAAGCTCTCTCCTGAGACTCTCGAACTTATGAGGAAGAGGCGTGAACACTGAACAACCATACACACAGTCGTCTTCGTCAGATGGGAGAGCCTTAAACCAATAAATCACAAAGCCGATACGACGCGACCTTAAACGCTCCAACACTCGCTCCATCCAGGAGGTAATCGAGCGATATAGGGGGTCAAAAGTGTTCGCTCAGCAGTTGGGAAGGCCCCATCTGACGAAACTTACAACTGAGCTATATGTAGCACGGATGAGTAAACCGACGGGACACAGCGAAGAAGACCACAGAGCCCCACTCACGCGCCATTACACCGAGGAGATACCAAATGTCGAGTAGTGCGAGGTAGAGGCGGCTCTCAGGCAACTGAAGAACAACAGATGCCCTGGTGATGATGGAAATTACTACTGAGGTGCTGAAAACAGGTGGCGCTCCAATCCTGAAAGAGCTAGCGAGTCTCTTTAATGCCATCATCCGGCAAGAGCTAACACCTAGGGCACAGAGCGGGAGTGCTGTGGTACTATTCTTCAAAAAAGGTGATAAGACCCTCTCACTCCTGAGTCATGTCTACAAGTTGTTCTCAAGAGTCGTCACAAAACACCTCACGGATAAGCTCGACGAGTTCCAGCCATCTGAGCAAGCCGGGTTTCGAAAAGGCTATAGTACCGTGGACCACATCTATACTGTTCGGCAGATTGTAGAAAAGTCGCAGGAGTACAATCAGCCGCTGTGTATGGCGTTTGTGGACAATGAAAAAGCCTTCGACTCAATCGAAACCTGGGCAGTGCTGGATGCCCTGCAGCAGTGTCGTGTAGATTGGCGATACATCGAGATGCTGAGATGTTTGTATGACACTGCCACAATGTCCATCCTGCTCCAAGACCAGAAGACGAAACCCATTAGCCTCCAGTGTCGAGTGAGATAGGGAGATGTTATATCTCTCAAACTATTCACCAACGTATTGGAGGACGTCTTCAAGACTCTGGATTGGACTTTGGCGGGGTACCAACATCCACGGTGAGTACATCTCGCAACTTCGGTTCGATGACGACTTCGTCATAGTTGCTTAGTCACTGGAACAAGTGGGCGAAATGCTGCACAGCTTGAATGGAGCTTCTCGATAAGTTGGCCTGGGTGTAAACTTGGACAACACCATGATTATGTTCAAGAAACATGTTGTATCGAGTCGATTTCCATCGAAGGGGTGACACTTAGAGTTGTTCAAAAATATATCTCCTGGGGCAGGTTGTCCAGCTCGGTAAAAACAACTTCGAGAAAGAAATAGCCAGATCCAACTGGGGTGGGCAGCATTTGGCAAACTACGTCGGGTCTTCTCCTCCCCCCTACCACAATGCCTCAAAGGTTTTCAACTAGTGCGTCCTGCCTGCTATGACCTACGTTGCTGGATGGACTGGATGCGGAAGACGGAGGATCGGCAGACGTGGCGCATTTTCGGAGAAGCAGTGGACTGCAATATACTAAGTTACTAACTGATTGATTGATTGAATGTACACCTCAGACCTGTATGTGCTCCTTAAAAAGGTGTACAAAAAAGCCGCAATAATAGTGTGTTATTTCTGATATTGTAACAGTGTGAACAAATGCTGGTACATATATCGTCTATTACACTATACACTGTGTTCCAAATCACGCGTGATTCATGATTCATTTTGGTTTTTTTTTTCAATAAACCATAAAAAAGTGACGTCACAGGTCTATTAAGGTGGTGGGCATGCCCATATTGCCCACCCTAGTGGATCCGCGCCTGCACCACGCGATAAACGACATCCACGCGGGCGGAGCCGCGGGCAACAGCTAGTAATAAATATGGCGGTATAAAGTTCGCCGGGTCAGCTAGTAATAGAAGATAAATATAATAATTGATGAGTAATGTTCAACATCTGATCTGGTAGATATAGGACTGGTTATTACACTTATTACTTTAGATACTAAGTAAATTACCTACTGCTGCATCTATCTATACTACTATATAATTGTAAAGTGGTCGTGTCTGTACATTGGAGATATTTAAAAAAAAATACTTGGGTTATGTTAGGTTAACGATACTGAACACGAAAATATTTTTTTTGAATTTCCTGTCTGTTTGTCCGTTTGTCTGTTTGTCTGTTTGTCCGCGATGGACGCAAAAACTACTGGACGGATTTTGATGCGGTTTTTTTTGTTAGAAAGGGCTTACTCAGACTTAAAATCTTACGTTTATTTGATCGCAATCGGTTGAGTAGAACCGAAGATATGAGCAAAGGTTGCATTAACCGAGATGCACGCGGGCGGAAGGCTAGTAAAAAATATATTTTGTTGAGTTACTTCTGTATCTGACTGTACGACCGCTCATTATAGAGACTCTTTGGGTGGACACTATTTTTAGCAGAGGGCCCAAGCTTTGTTCTATTTTCATTAATGGATCATGTCATTCGCTATATTATGGCATCACATTGTGGACAAGGTGAAGCTGTTTTCACGCCCGAGCAGCGGTGTAGGTATTCCGTATAGAAAAGAACAGATCTGCGGGTCTAAAATGGCCACATTGAGCGATTCCGCTAAAAACGAGTAGACTAACTAACTTTATGACAATTCATTTACTAAGTCAAGCATATTCTAATTTCGTGTAAATAATGCCGCATGACAAAATATTATCCTAATGCGATTCCTATAAAGAGACCTTTTTAGACCTCCTGTTCCTGGGTTGCAGTTGTGTAGATACAGAGAGAAAAGGTGGCTGGGACAGACTGGATGGGGAAGGCGGAGGATCGGCAAACGTGGCGCATATTGGGAGAGGCCTATGTCCAGCAGTGAACTGCAATAGGCTAATTGATTGATTGATTGATTGAGATACATTGACTCTAGTGTGCCTATAACCATAACAATATTTGTATCTACAATGGTGATCCTTATTCCTAACACTTCCCCCTTAGCTTACCATCAACGAGGTGAAGTAATATTGACGCGACCTACATAAAAAACATCCTGCAATATGTTTAAACAACTTATCAGGTACGTAAAGCAATTGAACGAGTGCGTGCGGCAGGTGTGAGGGTACTGATGGTGACTGGAGACCACCCTGTCACGGCGCGAGCTATAGCCCTCGAGGTCGGAATTGCCACAGATCCAAAATGTTATGTCGTAACAGGAAATGAACTCAGAAAACTTACTCCTGGCTTATTGCATTGGACACTTGAAAAACACTATGAAATCGGTAAATTATTTCAATATCGACTTAGCTAGAAGTATTTCATTGAGTAGGTACCTACTCATTACAGTTTCCTAATCAAATAGAGTGTCCGAATTAGTTATATGAAGTGAATGCAAGACAAAATAATCCTCCAAAGACTAAAAAATAATACTTAACTTTGATATACCTATCTAATAGTATTTGCAAGAACCTCTCCTACGCAGAAGCTTCAAATAGTGGAAGCTTGTCAGCGTCAGGGCGAAGTGGTGGCAGTCACTGGGGATGGCGTTAACGATGCTCCTGCGCTCCGGCGAGCTGATATTGGTATTTCTATGGGGATAACTGGATCACAGGTAGGTATCGATATATGTACCTAGTATTAAGTACCTACATGGGTTAATCACCTTTAAGACGCGTATTACTATTTTATTTCTGCCTTTTGTGCAGGACGGAGCTGGAAGGCTATGTCACATAAAGAAAAGTTTTATTTGTTTCTTTTGTGCTTGTTGATATTTTAATTGCGAAACTTTATAGAGCACTTTGAGTGTAACAATCGGTACACGGAGGTGTAATGACCGGAATTTGAACCCACGACCTCTCAATTGCAAGTGGGATGCCTAAGTCACAAGGCTACTGCTGTTTCCTTTAATTTAAAACGTATTATGTATGTAATTCACTTATGATTTTGTTATTTAAGGTGTCAAAACAAACAGCAGATATCATTTTAATGGATGATAATTTTGCTACTATAGTAACAGGGATTGAAGAAGGCAGGAAAATATTTGACAACCTCAAAAAATCACTTTGCTACATACTCATATCCAATGTTCCGGAAATTGGTCCAGTTTTGATGTTCATACTGTTTTCAATACCACTGCCATTAGGTAAGTATCTAGTGTAAAAGAAAAGACTAAGTAATAGTTCTAAGGTCGCATTTCCATGAGTGTGTTTCGATGGAACTAGACCAAAACAGGCTATGCCTGTGTCAAACCGGGTCTATCAGATATTTCCGGCAAGACGCCGTGACCGCAGTGCGAGAAATAATAAATACAGGTTTATAAGCTTGTTTCAACAATAAATCCAGAATATTCAAATATTGTTCTTGTGTTATGCGTTTATTATAAAAAAATATAATTGGAAATTAAAGTATATAAAAAGCAAGAAGCAAGAGCTCGTAGCTCTTCGCCAAGTGGTAACTGTGTAGGTTAGCATATTGCGAGGTTAAGTAACACATTAGTCAGACTTCCGATGGTTGACTATTCTTAACACAGTGAAACCTGAAACCTCGCCATGTCTTGGAGAGCACGTTAAGCTGTCATTGTGTATCATAGGACGTCCGGGACTTCCGGGAGTCATACGAACATCTGTAGCATTCATTACGGCCTGTAATTAATGCTAAGTACAGACTACTTACCCGTACTTTACGGGCAAGAAGTTGGAGCCCTAAAAAGTCCAATAACCTGACTATTTTTATCCCGGGAATCGGAACGGGACAATAATAATAAATATTTATTCGAAAGAAAGGTTACACATCTTTGGTTACATGCATTGTAACAGTTTTAGTAGGTAGGTAGGTGAATAAGTTTAGTACCTAATATTCAAAACAGCAATAGAGTGGGTGACCAGCTGTTTTCCTAGGCTTAGGCTAGCCAGTGATATGGTTAAGCAGCCGTTGGCAAGAGCAAGTTCCACATTAAACATAAATCTACGTTAATGTCGCATTATACGCCTGTTTCAATTAATTTGTTTTGTAGAATGAGTCATTGTCAGGAAATAAGTACTGGACAATGATATCCGCGTTATTTCTGTCCGTATTCAATTGTTTTTTCCTTGAATCTCCGCCGACAGGTAATTAAGTGAAAACAGTAGATTACTTAGTCGTATTTAGATAGGTATGTAGTATGGGTGTAGGTATATTATTTCAATGCTCTACTCTTACGGATAGGTGCAGGTACAGGGTCCTAGCATATAGGAACACCTTCGGGCCCTTGGACTCTTCAAATGTGACGTCGTACTGGACTAAAACTAAGCATTTGTAGTTTTTGATAAATTCTGCTGTAAAAGGTGTAATATGTATCTACTTCTTTTAAGATTGGATATAGGTAGTATTAAATTAGCCACATTATGTATTATTTAGTTCTAAGTGTAATCTAAGCAAATCATTTTAGGTGTGATGACCATTCTATGCATCGACTTGGGCACAGACATGTGGCCTGCGGTAGCTCTTTCATACGAGCCTGCCGAAACTGACGTCATGGTACGACCACCGCGATGTCAAGACTCTCTCATCTCCACTAGAGCTTTGAACCTGGTTTACGGTCATCTAGGACTCATAGAATTTGCAGCTGGAATGTACGCTTATTTTTTTGTAATGGCAGAACACGGGTTTTACTCAGGCGACTTGTTTGGTAAGAATATCAGATTAGCAAGGTCAACAACCAGTTTTGAATATTAGCATATCATAATAATTATGTTAGCTATGCATCATCAGAATTTCATTTTTAAATTTAGGTATAAACAGCTTACAACTTTAGAATCTATGTCCTAGTTATTTATGCATACTTATGAGGTGAAGTCAACATGACGGTCCCATATAGGTATATACAGGGTGTCCCAAAATTCAAGGATAAACCGGCAACAGAAACTGCTCTGAAAAAATAAGAAAAAAAATATATCTCAATTTTTTTTTAAATTACTCAAACTTTTTTAAAATCCTTCGAAATTCGATACCCCTTATGATATTTTCAACTACCAGGCCCACAATTTTGCAAATATTTTTGAGCTCTTTTCTGTATTAGCAAGCTAAGAAGGCGTTTATCCGCATTCTATAACCCATAACACAAGCTAGTTAAGCTATCTGCTTACTTTGATTTTAGATAGCGTTGTGTAG
Organism: Eilema depressum; assembly: GCA_914767945.1. Classification (NCBI taxonomy): domain Eukaryota; kingdom Metazoa; phylum Arthropoda; class Insecta; order Lepidoptera; family Erebidae; genus Eilema; species Eilema depressum. Next base: position 11,852,520 of record OU612025.1, on the reverse strand, counting down.
AAATGTCCTACAAACTTAAACTTAAAAAAAATGGCACTATGGAGTAGATAATAATATAGGTATTTCTTCAAGGGATTAGAGAAAGGTGGGACAACGAAGCTGTGAGTGACCTGGCTGACTCATCGGGTCAGGAATGGACATACGAGGAGCGTAAAATATTAGAGCGTGCGTCTCAAGCAGCTTATTTTGCGGCGGTAGTGATTATGCAAATGACGAATGGTGTCATTTGCAAGACCAGATACAACTCTTTGTTTCATGTCGGTGAGGATTTGGAACTATTTCATATTGAAAGGGGATAATCGGTTGTATCAAATATAAATTATATTTGATACAACAATTATATATCTAATAGGTATGTAGATACATAGATCGTTAGACCAATGTTATAAAAGGAATAAAATGTTGGAACAAGCATAGTTATTTCAACACCTGAGGTTACCGAAGATACATTCTATTAGAGCCTTGCAGCAACCGCCAGGGTACCTGGTAATGGCGCCGCCGCCGGGTCCAGGTAGAATGGGTAGGCTCCAGAAGTCCTGGCTTGACGTCTTGGAGTGCGACATGCGTGCAAATGGTCTCATTACCATGGCCGCCCAAAATCGTGCGAAGTGGAGAAAGAGCCGAAAGGCAGACCCTGAGCTCCGAGGTCATCTTGGACTCGGATGCACTCAGGAAACTACGTCTCCATGAAGATGATAATGAGATAGCCTGGGTACCTAAGTACCTACTGTGTCAATGAAATAAATAAGGCATGCGTGGGTCACCCTTGGATTAAATTGAAGATGTTTATTTTACGATACATATACTCGTAGATAGGTAGGTACACCTACTTAAACATAAATGGGTGTGAAATAAAGTGCTGATATAAGGTATCTACGTATTGATTTCAGGTATGAAGAATAAAGTATTAAATATAGGATTAGTATTTGAATTATTTGTAGCATGTGTCATCTGCTATACCCCTGGTTGTAATACCTTCTTTCGAACTTATCCACTGCGCCTGCATTGGTTTGTATGCATAATATATTTTAAATATAAAGATCGAATAGTACCTATCTCTATCTACTGCAGAAAACTCAGTAGACAGACATTGTATGCATGGGAAAATGATTTTTTCCATTTTCAATCATTCTTTCTGTCTACTCGTGGTAAGCAGAACAAAGTGGTTTGTCGGAGTCGAACCCATTAAACCACACGATGCCACCGAAATCAGACCTATCGCTAGGATGGGTTACTCACGGAATATTCTAAAGCCAGTCGTCAGTCACCATATGCCTTAGCTCCCATTCGTGACGACTCTACTGTTTTAGGCAAGAACAATCTCTCTTCCTTCTTGAGAAGCGAGGTAATGAGGTACAATACAAACAATAATTGAGTAATCTGTACGCAATTCCGTTTATGTACCTATATAACTGGCAAATTATAAAAACTTTGTTCTATTTTCAGGTGGTTCTTAGCACTCCCGTTTGCCCTTTTAATGTTTGTATTTGATGAATTCCGAAAATACTGTATCAGGAAGAAATTATTCAATGGATTTTACAATAATTTAACGTATTATTAATGTGAATTACGATTATGTAAGCTGAAATCCTGCCTGAATTCCAGAAATAAGAGTTAAACGTCATAGATTGCTACGTCCGCTTGATAAAGGATACTACCTTCCCACATATAATTATTATCAGCTGTGTTATGTAATGTGTAAAAATAGAAATATGTATTCAGAAATATATTTTAATCGCATTTGTACATTTTCTTAACAAGCTTGCTTAGGCTTCAATCCTCTAATTATCTGATTACAAAGACTTAAACCGCCCAAGGTGGCGCAGAGATTACTGTTGACAAGAGCGTCAGCTGAGTAGTCTAAGTAGCTGAAGTCAGGTAACGTGTCTTACTTATGTCATTTAAGTGAAAACTAAGTGCACCTCAAGATATGTTACGATACGGGATGCCATCAACTGAAGAATACCGTGTAACGAGTATCCTCCTATTGCCTCCAAAGTTTACAACCAGGAAGTTCGCTTATTAATTTCAATACACTTAGAAGTTTTTCTTTTCGAGGTTGGGAGGTCGGACGGCAGTTGTTCCCATAAAAGCCGTATAAACCAAATCAAAGGAGAAGAAGTTAAAGGGGCCCCGTACTCCGAGGATGCCATAGGGAACAATGTTAAGATGATGATGATGATGATGATTGAACTTAACCACTAAAGTAAAATAAAACAAATTTGACCAGGAAATAGTGTTTTACTGGTTTTTACACATATTTGTTCCCACACATACTCAGATCTGTAAATAATAAACGTAAACATTAAGTACCTAGTTTAATGAGCAAAAACCAAAACTTATGATTCAGATCACTTCAATAACATCACAATAGTTTAAGGTCTGATACATCTACAGACCTCTTATTCAAGGAGTAACTAGGTTTTTGAACTTTCTTTCATAAATGTACTGAGTTATCTGGTCCGCTGCCTCATACGTGAGCATGCGTATGCGGGCACTCGCATTGCGTACTATTTCATGAAAATATATAGAGCAGCGTAAGTCTTTTTTGCAAGAAATTAGCACAATCTTTTGTACGAAATCAGTACAGTATTATTTGCACGAAATCAGCATCATATTGTTTACATTAGACAATGCTCCCATACGTGCACATGCATAAGGCAGCGGACGGCCTTATTGAGCCAGATAGGACCAATTTTTAAACTATTTGAGCTTGAATACATTGCTGTTGGAGAACACGGTTCAGAGTCAAGATGTTGTGGTGAGCGCTAAATCAGTTGAAGTACACGAGGAAACTGTAAATTACCTCAGCCCTCAAGGATACAGGTATTATTTACATATATTAATGTCCACAGACTTATTACTCATAGATTGTTATATTATGATGACCACGGCCGAGACACGTACTCGTGGGTTGCGACTGTTGTTTTAATAAATTTAAGCAAATCTATGAACCATACTATGATGTCCGGTATAAAAGGTATAGGTATATTATTTATATTCTGTAGGACTAGTCGCAGATAAAATGGAAGACAGTCGCCTTTGCTGGCGCGGTCAGGTATTACGTAAACTGCCAGGCTACGTGGGTAACAAACGCTTGGCAATGGCGTCTCCGCCGGGTACAGGTACCTAGAAGAAGTCTAGGCTTAACGTGCGAATTGTAGGAGGAAGAGCCGGAAGGCGGTCTGGGTCCGCCTCAACTGCTCCAAGGTCACCTTGGCCTCGGATGCAATTAGGAAACTACACCTCTATGACGAGAATGATGATGTAGGTCCAGTCTACGTGTATTACTAAGTCTATGGAATCTTTTTTTTAACTCTGACTATGTTCGATATTTAGAATACTAACCTGAAGCTCATAGCAGTTTAAGAATTGTTCGCTTCTGTATTATAGATGTTTATTATCAAGCTCTATTCCATATACTGTCACTCCTTGAATAGCAATATAGGAATGTTGTTTTTAATCGTTCTGAAGATTGAGTGTCAAATAATGCAATTAATAACAAAGCTATGGTCCTACCATAACGTGGTATAAGCGATCGTGTTTTGGGCCGTAATCCAGAGGGAAAAAGATGGAACTATTTAGAGGGTGTAGCTTCATCCCTCTCCGTCTGGGTAGCGGCCAAAAATCTGATCGCTTGAAGCACGTCATGGTCAGTCCTACTGTATACTATAATCATCGTGAATTGATAATAAAATTGCACTGGGGTGAATAATTAGGACAGAAAATAGTTTAAATTTCACTTATAGCTCAATCTCAAGTTAAAAACAGTAGGTTTCTATAGCTGACATAGTACACATTAAAAAATACAGTTATCTTTGTAAATAATAGTTAATTTGTCGACAAAATAATTGTAGACATAGGAATGATTTGGTTATTCTTATATTATGCCCAAGTACCCGTTCAAATAAGGCACAAGTTAAATAAAATTAATTATAAATCTCTTAATATATGCGCTGTTCATCAATATAATAAAGAATACGGATATAAACTATTAATTTAACACAACGAATTTCAAACGATAAAATTTACATATTTTGAAAATACAGTAACAATATGTACAAAAGTTAAAATATATTAAGTATTTTCAAATAGGCTTAGAAAATAGCTAATAGTAAATAGTAAAGTAGGTATATACATCGAGTGAAGTAGATTGATGTTAAAGATGATCTACATTTTATTTTATCACTTATAAATTAGGTTGTGAAACAGAACAATTATAAAGAAGTAAGATAAAAACCAGAAAGACGGAAAAATAGATATAATTTCTTGAAGTATGACTCCATGCTATCTAGATACACACTACTGTTAATATTAATTAAGTATATTAGTAGCATGTACTAAACACGGATTACATCACATACATATTTCACGCTAATTACAGATTAGGTATGTATATACATACAAAGCGTTAGTGAATTACTAAAAAAGAAAAACGAATTCCGTAGAAAAATTCAAATGTAGGTATTGAATTACGTAAGTGGCTACTCTGGTCTCCGATAGATACCTACCTACTGTTTGACAGAGATCTTAACTTTTTTAGAATAAGTACATACACGACATAAAATTAATCCAATCAATATATTCTATATTTTCAAGATTAAGAATGAAAGTAGAACTGTTTAATTTTCTTTGCGTGATAATGATAATGGTGGTACTGGTAACAAACAGGTGATGTCGAAAGATGGATACGACAACGACACTTGAGTCTGAGTGTGATTTACGACTGGAACGTTTACCTTCATATTAAAATTCAATATAATATCATCTATATTTTTTATTAAGATTCGCTAAATACCCTGCATCATTTACAGAACCAAAATATTTTCGTACTGATAAAGGAATATCCATATTTTTATTTTGTAGTCTCAAATGCTGGTCCAAACGCCTATTGTCTTACAATAAAGTTTGTGACTTTAGGAAACTATTCACTGGGAATAGTAATTTTAAATTTTGGAGAAAAACCTATCTATCTACAATTCTACATACACGTGGTAGTATTTTATATTAAACACGATAGAGACGTAGCAGAGTCGTAGTTCAAGAAATTATGGAAGTGAAATAAACCATCAATAACAACACAGCCTTTTTTTGTAAGCCCGATATAAATGCAAAGAACCTACAACATTTTATTAAAATTTAAGTAATTCAAATCCTATGAAGACTTTATATACTCTTAGAGAAATTCGAAAGATTCATTATGATATGAAAGTATGATACCTTCTTATAATATGTTACCTACCTACTATATAATAAATAACACTATTTTTTTTTTGAAAAATATGTATTTTTGTCTTCTAGTTTTCAGGCAAGTTTGATATGATAATAAGTAGAATATCAGACATGAAGGACCTATACTACCAAATTTATACTCCGTTTGGATAACTTAACTAGGGGTAAACAATCATAAATAATAAGTACAAATAGAAGTGCGTTTAAAAAAATAATAACTACACACACCCTACACTAGTCACAGTAAATTTACCTATCCTAAAAATGAAGATTCCAAAAGATTGAATTTCTAAATACATAGATATTAAAATATAATTTGTTTTGTTGGTTAACTATTGAGCTATTTATATCTAAGTGTGTATTGATATTTTGGAACAGTTTATTTTAATACATTTGTTTGTAGAAATTCAACTTTGATTCTACTAAATTTTATGTCTTGACGTTAGATCACATCGGCTTATTCATATTTAGGTAAATATTAATTTATGTACTTAGTAGGTACTAAATTTAGTTGAATCTCATTATGATTTAAAATCTTAGGTATGTAATTTATTAGAGGATGACAATAATAAATACTATATTATATTGCTAATACAAAATAAACAAATTGATACAGATTTCTCACTAAGGTAACTACTACGTCATAAAAAATGACGTACTATTATGTCATTTTTTATTTCATTCAAATATCTTTCTCCACTTTTGAGCGTAAAATTTTGAGCTAATATACCTACATATAAACAAACAACAATCATATACTTATCATATTATAATATTTGCAAAACGAATTTAATTATGCACTGGAATAAAATTATACGGCATACGAAATTGATTACGGTCAGCAGCTTTTGTCCATTAGTTTCAGCTTATGGAAGTATTTTTCAGGAATCGCTATCAACTCAATTTAGCCTCATTTAAATCAAATCAGAAACGCCACAGCTGGAAGAGACTTGGAGATAACTAGGTACTAGTTTTTTTTTCGGATTGATTCGAGACGCAGAGAATGATAATAGTTAAAAGATGCCGATAATAATTAGCTTCGTATCCCAGCAGATGTACGTATGGCTAATCACATGGTTTGGGTCCGAGATCTGATATTGTTTAATTGCGGTGTAGCCGGGCAGTGAGTATGGCATTAACGTTGGGTTCACTTCGCATGTCCGCTATAGAATGTCTAGATTTTATTAACGCCTCCTCACGTATGACTTCATCTTGAAGTATACATCCAATTATTTTAGCTACAATTGTCGACGGTGGAACATGAGGATTCCCTGAAATATAACAGTCGGTGCTAGATACTTTTGATTTTCTTATATTTCTGTATAAAGATTTTATATTTGAATAATCCTGCACATGACTACTTATTTAATGGGACAGATAAATGTGATTTACTATTTTAAAAGTCGGTAGGTATTCAGTGGAATATTTCGAGATATTTAGGGACATTTGAAAAGGCTACAAGTGTGGACATTTGACAAGCAAATCACTGCGATGTAACGAATAAATGAAGATGACGAATTATAAATCACAATACTCGCAGAAAAAATATTTAAATATTGTTGTCCAAACTGTTGCATAAAGAATTCGATATTAAGATTAACCCTTCGGATCTGTTAGTAAATTTTATGTGTGTTAGTATATTAAAGTACTTACTGTACGGCTATTTCAGGAACTTGATATGACCTATGACAACTCGAAGAAACAGGTTTCATGAAACGGCATACGGGCGTGCAGTGTTCTGTTAGTTATTGTGTTAAAATTGTTACATGTTAGTACACAATCCTTCACCACATATAATTATGTATATCAAAATAATATTATATAATTATTTCGTTATTATTTACGTAATAAATTTAATAAAAAACTAAGCAAAAAAGGCAACAAATCTCAAAATGATCTCCCAAGCTAATATTGTTTAATTAAGTTGATTGTTTTACCTAAAAAAAGCTAATTACAGGTTATTAGTACCTAATTATAAGAATAGGGTACTTGAGTGCTTTTGGACTATGTAAACAATATTTCGTGCGATATTTAAATAGATATTACAATAGTTTGAATAAACCGTAAAAGTAAATTGAAGAAATATGGTGTGAGGATTCAAATAAATAGTTAGTTAGAAACATAGAATTAGAGAAAGCGTGCTGATTTATTGCAAAGCCCATTTATAAGCAAAATTCATATGCTTAGACTTGGGTTCACATTATAAAGTGAAAAAGAAGCGTTAATTTCTTTGGTTATTCATGTTTTAGATATATAATATAACATTTATAAGGGTCAATCCCCACTAAAAGAGCAGCGGTCAGCGGCCAGACTTTTGCACTTCTTCTTCTTCTACTACCCTGGCGATGGCGTCTAGACTCTTAGGCCCGTATTCCAGAATGCCATTTAGCTGAATCTTGATTTACCTGAGGCAAAATTGTATGCACAGATTCCACAGATTTGACAGGCTGTCAGCCAGATTGTCTATAGTTATATACAATCTGTCCTCAGGTAAATGGAGATTTAGCTGAGTAGCATTCTAGAATACGGGCCTTAGATGGTGTTCTCCCAGTGTGCCCTGGGATAGCGCTCTCGGAGGCGCACGGAGATCCTTCGATGTACATGTTTTTAGGCATGTAGCACCAGGGCCGGTCGCAGCTTGAAGTTTTGGGGGGGGTCACGTTGGAAATTCCTTAAGAAATTTAACCCCCCCTCCCCTCGTACTGGGACTTTTCAATATGAAGTGCATGGTTTTGGGGGGGGTCATGTCCCCTGTGACCCCCCCCCCTCGGACCGCGCCTGTGTAGCACACGTCAGCAGGTGGGCCACTTATGCACTAGAAATGGAAATTATTGCGAGACGGCTCACGTGGCCGCGCTACTCCTTCGCCTTTTTTTTTCCCGTAGATAAGATTCAAAATGGTTTGTAATATTTTGCCTAAAAAGGCGCTGTTCTTTCAGTGGGATTGAACCTAATATAACACCATATCCGCCCATCTCTTCCTATACCCCAGGACACATATCTTGAACCTAAGACACGAGATGAAGCCCTGACGAGTGCGGATTGTTTTGTAATACTATACTTGATGAGTTTGACCTCGTACACCGCCGTTGCACCCTGTGCTATCCTCAAAATCTTTTGAGGATAGCACAGGTGTCTACTTAAAAAACGTGTACTGTGCGTATTGAGTACATTTTAGGTTCAAGAAAGTTCTCAAACCCGACCACAACTCCTTCGCACGCCTGTTATTGGCAGAATTTGTCTGCGATATCAGCATAGCCCGCCAAAACAAAAAATTGAATAGAATTTGTAGGTAGGTATTATGTATCAACCACGCTCTCAACTCAAAGGAGAGAGATGGCGAAATAGATATATACTTCGACTTTTAATTAGATGCAGTAAAATGACGTTTCAAAATGTCATTGCGTAAAATAATGTTTACAGCCTAATCTCAATAGGGATGTGATTCAGTTCATAGAAGATCATTCTAATCGTTCCATAACTTACTCATAATGATCATACTTAATTCTTTTTATTATTCATTTAGATAAAAGGCTGTATAAACGTTGATCCTTTTACACATTTCTTTTTTGAGTGTTTCGAGGTGTGGTTCGCCGGCATTCTACCCAAACTCAAGCCGAATGCAGTAGCAGTAGTCGTAAGTCTTAATTGAGCGTTTTCCAAAAAAAAAGTTTACCTACCCTCCACTTTTGAGTTGTAGGTCCCATTTGAAAGATATTTTAGACACCTAGCAGCATCCTACGTTTCTAATTCGAGTCATATGCTGTTTAAGTATAGTTTAATCTCAAATAAAAACGTAATAAGTGGTATGTATCTTCCGGACATGTCGTTTTTGACACGGCTAAAACGGTCTATCTATTTCACGAGATTTTTTTTCACTTCTTGTAATGGCAAAATAACGTTTAGGTACATGACAATGACAGCTATTTCAAAAGTGCTACTATCAAATAAGTTTCAAACTTAATAGTTGTGTTTTGTGTGGGTGAAACGGCGGTCAACATTTCTTCGGGTCAGTTTGAGACACTTATATAAGTATTCAGCTTAGTTTACATGATTTAATTATTCGCAACGCTCAATTATATTATACACGCGCTCTATCGCTCTCGATCGGAAGAATCCCGGCGATATCGTGGACGAAAGCACGAATTCAAGAGTGGCTGACCACTAAAAATATTGCATTTGAACCCAATATGGTGAAGGCCATTCGAGATGGCTGCACATAAAGGTATCAGACTTCTAAGACTGCCCTCTTATCACTGTGAATTAAACCGATGAGTTATTTTGGTCTCAGGCAAAGGGGCACGGGCTTAACTTTAGATTGCCCGCACTCGAGTTTCGCGTCCATATTTTTTTTACACAGAGCTAATATTATTAGAAGCCTCCGCGCAAAGTTTCAAGTTGCGGAGTTCAATGGTTAACGAGAAAAAAAATAATCAAAATCATTAAATTTAGCAATATTTTGTCACTTTTTACCACAGAACACATACTAATAATGCTTTTGACATTTCGTTTTGGCAGTAAACGTTTTATTTTACGTAATGTTAACGCACTAAATTTTTTTATTCCATTTAATAATTAAATAAATGCCTATATTTAGTGTTTTAAGCATATTTTATTATATTACGTGAATTTTGCTGATTAAAATGAATGCTATTAAATTTATACATACAATAAAATTATTTACCGACTATGCCGACATGTGAAACTAAACGTAAAACGTCGTCGAAGCGCGGTATTAATGTCTATATTTAATGTCTATATCTATGTATGTAGGTAATTAATGTTTATATTTCATTGTTTTATTTGAATTATAGTAATATTATATTCGATAATACCTGTGTAACAGAAACAAATCGCTGCAAAACCGACTCCACGTAGTCTTGTCTGCCCTACCCCTAGAGTGCTATTTAAAAACGCGTAGGCGCGGAGGGGCGAGGCGGCCCGCGAGCTGAGGAGCAGGTGGTTTCAACACTCGCCACAGCGGCTGAGGCTGGCCGGCGGAGCCGGCCAGCAAGCCGAAGCTGCGGTGGTGAGTGTGAAACACATCTGCGACGATAAGCTCGCGTGGGACCGCCGGAGCCGTGCAGCGCCGGAGCCGTGACAGAAGCCATGTCTGCTACACGCTTACTTGTTTTATCATATTAGACCACTCAGAAGTCAACACATCGCGGGGGATTTTCACTCTAACCTCATCTGTCATTCCATGAACGAGGTACCTACATATATGATAAAAAAAAACTTCAAAATCCATCAGCGGATGCAAGGGGGAGGGATGGGGACTGGTATTTTTCCCTTTCTTTTATTCTGCACCCCCTTTCAACATGTAAATCGATGTCAATACAAGAAAACGCGAAAGTTAGGTTAGAATTTTAAAAAATTCGTATCTCAAAAAGGGGGGGCGTCCGCAACTTTTCCTTCACAGGGGGGGACCTACACCCCCCCCCCTCCCCCTCCACCAACTCCCAGCGCTTAAATCGAATGCGGGCAATCCGAAGTCCTACCCTAAGTGAAGGCTAAGTGGAGTGACTTTTGTGTCTCACACTATAAAAGTGGAACACAATATGTACCACCTCGATCATATAAGATGATGAATAGACAGACAGATTTGTCATTAGTGTGACCGAAAGCAACAGCGACAGTGATTCCGAAAAATAATGATTATATAACATTATTGCGACATTTTTGATTCGTTTTGAATGTACATTCCTATACTTTCACTGAAAAAGATCAATTCTTTATCATATGTAACAATAATAGAATAAAAAAATACATTACTACTTAATATTGAATCTTTAAAACAAAACCAAAGATCATTCATTTATTGAATGATTCACTTACTCACTTAGCCACATCCCTATTTATTTCTCTTCAAAAAGTGGTATCCCACAAAACGTCATTTTACTGCAGCTAATTAAAAGTTCGACGTCCGCGGATATTGAGGGTAGGTTAGGTAGATGAATGATCATCCGTCCGGCTTGCAGGTATCCGTCGGCAGGCGCCGTCGCAGCCTGGGATCTTTTGGTCATGTTTTTTTAAGCACAGAAATTCCTTCAGAAAATGCCTTTTTAGTAAACTTTTCAATTTGACGTGCACGATTTCGAGGTCTAGTCCCCCGTGACCCCCCCTCATTACAAAGGTGTTGTGACTGTGGCACAAGGTGTGTCGATGTATAATTATAAAACAATATTCTATTGACCGTCACACTTACTGTCAATAACATAAATTATAAGTGTTTACGACATCTAAATAATGGCGGACTGTGACTTTCTTAATTTATTTTAACTGCACTGGTCGTCAGATAAGTGGGGAATCACGCGGCGATCCACGTGATTTTGCAAATTTTAGAATATAAATACATATTATCATAATATAAGGTCTATATCAAGCATTTGAACATAATATTACGTAAGAAAATTAAACCCGCGACGTAAGTGCTGCTTAAAATTTTAAGTGGGAGTTGGCCAGGCATTATTACAACACACAGACTGGTAAACAGACTCGTCGCATTCACTAACATTTATTTAACGTAAATATCATCACAATATCTGAATTTCAAGTTTAGATACCTGTGACCCTAGCAGGGATGAGCTATCCGAGCTATCAAGTGGCTTGAGATATAGACAAAGAAGATTTAAGTACCTGTGTTTATGCAAAAACAAAATAGGTACATTGTTTGAGATTATGCAACATTGAGTTTTTTCACAACAAACATTCAAGCTAAATTTTAATCTCTAATTTGTTCTTAAAACTGGCTATATTGACATACTGCTATCTCAATGACCACAACAGGTTTAGTGGTGAGGTCAGTTGGAAATCTAGCAAACAGTAATTTTATGGCATGGATTAGTTAAATTTCCAGAACATACTTAATTACATGGAATTATTTACAATTCGTGAGATTTCGGCATATTTGCATAGAGTAGAGTTAGAATGTTAATATAAAGCACTCAATTACCCAGTTCCATGTTATTTACCAATGTGAATTAATGTGATTTCATAAAATATTATTAATGCTCACCAGTTAGAATTATTTACCCAATGTGAATATACATTATTTCATAAAATATTATTAATGCTCACCAGTTAGACCTCTATATCCAAAAATACCACAGTCATGCATACGCATAGAGTGGTGTTCATTCTTAATGAAATCTTCAGTGCTGATGCCTTTAAGCTGTAAATAAAATAATAGTATGATTCTTTGATTAAGTATTAAAGTATAAGCTTTCTCTACGAAGCGAACTCTCTCTACCAGCGAAAGAATCATTTTCAAATGGTTTACTTTAATTTATTTAATATTTTATTTTTTGTTCACATACTTCTTGACACAATTGTAATATTTTGACGTTCATATGTGCTCTATATGTGCCTAAATTGAATAAACGAAATTGATTCTTTGATTCTAATATGGAAATTATAGAATTCATGAATATAAATACAAAAACAATCTCTTTAAAACAGGTTTTTCCATTCTTTTTTTTTAATTCTGCTCTGCCTATTGCACTCTTTCACTAGCAATGAAACAGACTTAGTATTTGACTTAAAGTTGGTTCAAACTTCAAAGTATTTCAGTATTATTCTTTAGTAGAGAAATTTCTTAATACTAACTTTAGATGGAGCTAAGAAGCGATCTGGTATCCTTTGCAATTTCTGCTGCTTTTCACTTGGTCCAAAGCCTAGAGCAATCAACACTGATTCAGCATCCACTTTGCGGGCTCCCAATACATTTAAAACAGAACTCCCACTAGAGCCACTGGCATCTGACTGCAACACAATGGTTAAAAATATTTTTCAATAATCCAATTTTACCTATTTAGTTTAATAGTCAGATACTTACTTGAAGGGATTGGTCCCTGAGTAATGGATTTTTAAACTTTGGTGAATAACCCTCTGACTGTATTGAGTGATCCCTTTGCAATCTTTTCATATTTACTCTCTGAGGTGTACTAGATAATAGTCCACTATCAAGTGATTTCCTTTTCCAATCTTTTGCATCTTTGCTATCATTAGGAACATCAAGATTTTGGTCTTTTACATTTTGGTCTTGCACTGGTTCTATAACTGTATCCTCTGTGACAGTCTCATCAGCTTTGCTGTCCTCAGACTTTACCTCTGTCTTTACTAAAGTATTTTCATTAGATAATTCAGAGTCCTCTGTTGCTTCAGTGGGGAGGGAATCCAACCACTGTTGAACTGGGCTACTGCGCCTCATGTCGTCGATGACACCACTGAGCCAACCTCTTACTTTCCTCTCTATTATAGTTGACACAGATTCATTAAATGTATCTAAAAATAATTACTTTTATACACTTTACAAGAAAAATTGTCATGTCATTTTATTACAAAAATACAAAATGTAATTAATTAAATAATACTGGGAACCATTTATTAAAACACCAATATATTCAATAGAGACAATGAAGTTCAGTGTCAAATCATCTATTAAATATCAATATATTAAAAATAAACAGAAGTCAGAGTTCTAACTAAAAGCAAATGAGATGCATTACTTACTCTCGACATTATCATTGATATTTGAATATTAGTTTTAATTTATAGCATGTTTATGACCTACGCATATTTAGCTGATGAAACAAACCTTGTTTAGGATCCATCTTCAATCAAGGTAACGCTGCATGCAATACGAGGAAGTTCATGAAATTGACGTGCAAGATGTGTTCGATGCTCACATACACTTTTATAAATATTACAAACATATCAAACTACATGAATTAACATCAATTCACGCTTACCTTGCTGGCGCTGGACAAGTAGACGTTCCCGAATCCTTCAATAATAATCAATCTCACATTTACTATATTACTATTGCACATATATACTACCTATAATTTTGGTTGAGTTCACTATTAAATAGAAGAAATAAGGCAGTTTCTGATACCAGTGACTTATGTACATTACAGAGAGAATCTAAAGCTAAATTTTACTATATACAAAAATTATGTCTGCACTCTCGCTAATTTGTCACATTGACTGACAAATTTGACGATTGACAACAATGACAAGACAATATTGACATCTGTCATTGTATTTGTCACATTTGACATAAAACAGTGTTACCAACTTTGGTATTCGATTTTTCCTAATAGTAGTAGAATCTGGCACTTTGCCCAACGAAAGATGATTCGAGAAAACAGTGGCAAATTTATTTATCAATATGTTAGAACACTGACTATATACCGATATTAACAGAGATGATACTGTAATTTTTTTATTAAGTGGGTACTTACGCATAAAAACTAGCCTAAATGAAATATGACATACCTACATAAATTTAAACAGCGTAAGTTTATAGTTGACTTGTGTTTGTACTCATAAATACAAATAACTTTTGCATTGAAACATAGGATTAAACATACATATCATCCTTACCCCGGACTGGGTGAAGGCTTCGGATATTACATACAGTGTCTAATTCAAGAATGTTGATAATGAGGGTTGACAACGACTTTGTTTTACCTATACTAAGTAGGTATGTAGATACGGTTTTTTTTCGTGCAAAAATACCTCAAGGATAACACCCTCGCCAGCCAGCGAGGTTGATTATGTCGGACTCGAACCAATTAAAACTATCTGTACTTACTTACCCTCTGTTAGTCAAAGCGACATGAGGAAAGCCTCCGAGCAACCCGCTACAAGACGACCCTCGCCTCGGCCATATCAGAGAGGCCTTACCATTCCCGTTGCCCAGTATCATCCAGTGTGCACTAAATGGGTACTCCATAGACAAAATTAATGGAGTTGGAATTTCAATTGTTTCTATACATATACTAAATAAGACTTTTGTTGTCTACCTTATTTACGAGCAGTTTATAAAACTCATAGATTTGTATTCGCGGCTCGCTGCCTCAAAATTACCTCCACATGTGCCTGAATATTTGAGCGAACGCGTTCCTACAGAAGTTTAAATTGAAACCAATATAATTGTTTTTAAATGCATTTTATATTTGCCAGCATTCTAATACCCACCCAAACCCATATACATGGCGCTGGAATACGTCCTGTAACATTATTTATTTAAGGACTTGACTTGCCTCAGTGTCTACTTAACTTACCCACCGACCAACAATTTTCTATCCTTGAGAAAAATGCTTTTCGAAACACTAACTATAGCTTTTGAAAAAATACATACACTAATGTCATGCATGCATGCACGAGTTCAGGTAAGTATAGGTATTTTAAAAGAACCTAACCCAGGAGGTGCTAAAGAAATAATGATCCTATTAACTCTACCTAACACTACTTTTTCATAAAATTTTGCTAATTAAATTCTAAACTTTTTTACCTGCGAAGATAAAACAGCATTAGGTCATAATTACTGGGAGCTTTTTGTTCCAGATTTATACAGTGGCCTTACCTTTTGCCGTAATATTTTTAATTAACTTCGGAAATGGGTACCTAGGTAGCTAAAGGTACAGATTTATTGGAGGAGCTTGTGGGTAAATGGTAACCGAGTAGGTTAAGAGTAAGACATTGCAAGCATATGCAAGACAAACCGATTCGATCTTAGGATGGGTGATTCTTATGACATTGAGACCTCTCCGTGTTTCGGAGAAGCACGTTAATTCGTCGGTCACAGTTGCCATACAGACATCTAGGGCAGTCGTCACGGGTAATTAAGTTGAAGGTTGGAGCCCTAAAAAGTCCGGCAAATGGTCTAACTACGAAACCTTGATATTGTCAAAGGGTTGTAGAGGTCAGATGGCAGTCGCTTCACGGAAAGGCGCGGTCCGAGGGGGGATCACAGGGGACATGACCCCTCCCCCCCCAAAACCATGCACGTCATATTGAAAAGTCCCAGTACCTACGAGGGGAGGGGAGGTTAAATTTCTTAAGGAATTTCCGAAGTGACCCCCCCCCCCCAAACTTTCAAGCTGCGACCGCGCCTGTTCACGGAAAATATCGAAGTTCCGTTGCGTCTCAGTTAGACTGGAAAAAGCGGGCCCCGGATTCTGAATGCGAAGATTTGTTTTTTTAGTGTCGCTAGACAAAATGAAAAATCACAGGTATTATAAATAAAGAATATTTATTTTTCTATAAACACATTATTCCTTTTTTCATCAATGGCTCACATCATTATAAATCGCGGAACGCATTGGGCTTTCGTCAACGAAGTCGGGTGCATGGATGGAGAAGAGTTCAGCGGGCAGACCGCAGCCGACGCCGAGACGAACCGCCCAGCGCGCGCGGGTCCTTAGCTAAACAATTTGTGCATCAAGGTCAGGTAGAGATTACTTTAATCGCTAAATCACATTTGGACACTAATATACATATATAACTACGTTCAACAAGTGTCAATATTGAGCAGTACGAGGGGGGCCGCGGGAGCACGCGGCTCGTAGCCTACGTCACGCCGTCCCGTAAACGCAGTCGCCACGACGCACTCCCGCCGACTCCTCGCCCGGCAGCACGGCGGCGCGCCGCCATTGGTCGCGCACTCTCTCCACGTGCTGCAACACGCGCACCACGTTCATACCAGCTAGCTTACGAACATCGTCCTCACTCCAATCCGGGTCACGAAGTAATTCTGCCAGCAGGTGAGGATACCGTGACACATCTTCCAGTCCTTCGGGAGGTGCGTCGATGCCATCGTAACCAGCGCCCAGGCCGACATGCTCTACACCGGCGATCCTTCTCACGTGGTTTATATGAGCCACCACATCATCAAGTGTGGCCTTCTCACCACAAGTGACAAGTTTAGCGTAGAAATTGATCATGACGACTCCGCCATTTGCTGCAATCATACGTAGTAATTCATCGGGAACGTTTCTACTTGAGTTACAAAGTGCTGCCGCACCCGAATGCGAAAAAACTACAGGCGCTTGAGACATTTCTAACGCGTCTCGTGCCGTCTCTTCACCGGCGTGCGATAGGTCTACTATCATCCCAAGACGATTCATTTCTCGAACAACAGCTCGTCCAAATTCAGTTAGTCCTCCTGCGGTACCGGCGGCGCGAGCCCATCGCGTATCGCACGTATGTGTTACTGTGAGGTAACGGGCACCGAGTTGGTAAAAAGCGCGTAGCACAGCCAATGACTCACCGAGAGCATGTCCTCCTTCTACACCAATAAGTGAAGCTATCCGGCCCTCTCGATGTGCTTCCATAAGTTCTGCTGCATCCGAAACCAGCGCCAAGTGCGCCGTGTTCAGTTCCACAATACGTTTGATAACGTCCATTTGCTCGAGAGCTAGTTGAACAGCATCCCTATCTCTAGCACCGCATGGCACATAGGCCGACCAAAATTGAGCACCAACCTGACCACGTCTTAAGCGCGGAATATCAGTGTGCGACCAGCGCGACCGCGCCCACGGCTCAATAGCGTCAAGACCGGCACTCAAGTTGAAGTCTCCTATTTTATTATGTAAAAATTTTCGGACATTCCATGCTAAATCATTATGTCCGTCGACGAGCGGAGAGTCTCGCAGCATGCGGCGGATTGTGGTCAATCGCTGTTCTGGAGTAGCTCGCCCACCGCCTCCGAGTGCGAGAGGTAGCGCTAGAGCTGCACCGAGCGCGGCCAGCACGACGAGTGCAGCTAAAGCGATACGCCACCGCGGCCGGCGCGGCGTTGGTTTTTCATCTGAACTGCCCGATGCCGACGCCGACAACGAGTCAGGCGCCCAGCGCCCACACCGTTCGGCTACATCCGGCAGTGGACCAGGAAATGTCATACCTTCTGGCACTGCCGCCTGAAAATAAAAAAGTGATTTAAGAATTTCGTTTCAGTATAGGTACGATCAAAGAGGCAATTCACGATTGGTTCCTGCGTTGAAGTTGGAAACTATATAGAGTTTTGGACTCAAATAGTAAAATAGTAACTTTGAAAAATAGGTACATGGAATTGCAAAAGTGGGAGTACACAATTTTGGATGTTATTTTACGCTGACTCCTTCTGGGTAAGTGTAACTAAGCAGCAGGAATGGTTTATATATGCTAAATAGGTAAATGTCGGACAAACTTTTAAACAGACAGAAAATGTCTAAAACAGTTTCGTTGCAATTCTCTATAACAAAACCAGTATTTTTCATGTTTTATGCGTCTTCGCACTGTTTATTTGATTTCGATAAAATTCTCCCATTTATTACTTGCACTTGGGTGAACGCTATATAATAATAATAATACAATTTATCAGACACGGTAGGCGACACTGCAATCGAATTACAGGGCGGGTTTTCGAAATTTACCCATCTGAAGTCGGAATTTTATGTATTACCTACCACAGAATATAAGAGTATATAGAAATATAAGAACTAAACTAATATATAACCCGCGCCACGTATCTTGGACCTAAATCGTAAGACATACGAGGCTCTGGCGCCCGCGGATCGCTTTGTAATAGTCTATGCTTGGTGAATTTGAGTTCGTCTACCGCAGTAGCATCCCGTGCTATCCTCAAAAGACACCCAAGAAATGTGTACTGCGCGTTTAAGGAAGATTTTGAGCACATTTTAGGTCCAAGATACGTGGCGCGGGTTATACCAGCGATGAATTATACAGTGGTATTTAGCAGTAACGAGGAGACCCTCTTTTCAGAGACTTTGCCTTCAGCTTACCATCAGGCGAGGCAAAGTCAAATTGACGTGTCCTATATAAAAAAAAAACAAAAAAAAAAAAGACCCTACAACATCCCCAATGGGTCTGTCAAAAACCCTAGAAGGCAAGGTAAAATAGAACTAGGCAGAGGATCGCTTCTTATCAGGTGGGTTTGTTTGCTACCTAAGTGGTATAAATATTTTTCCACTGTCTTTCATTTTGAAAATTTTAACCCTTCGCCACTGCTATCTAAGCCCTAATTTAGTTGTCTGTATGTACTACACACCCGACATGCTAAATAGGTATAAGAATAAGCTTTGGGTTCAATTTTTTACTTAACATATAATTATGTATTCGTTACACGCACCTGTAACGAATGCACGTCAAACAAGGCACTACACAGTCGAGTTTGCAGACTCAAAGCAGACAAGGCTCAGAAAATAATTATGTGCTCCAAGCGTAGCCGATGCAAGCGATGAAATAAAAATAATGAATACTCGTAACGGTCTCGTAGCTCTCGTAGCACACACAGATAACATCAGCCAGGCGTAGCAATCGCCTGCTTAGCTTACCGGGGTGACTTCAATATGATGTCCATAATTATTATTTATAATTATAATGTTCGTAGCAATAAATTAAATATAATGAAATTACGTGTCAATTTGACGCATTGGCCCTTTTAAGGTGTTTTAAAAGAAAAAAACGTATTATCCCAAACTAACGTAAAAGGGCCAATGTAGGTACAGCAATAAGGATCCTGATACATGTATATGGGTGAATTTCAACAGGTTCATTAAAATCTTCATTCCGTGGATTTTTTTTACCTTAAGTTTTATAGTTCAAACAAATCGCGTTTATTATAGTTTTTGATACTATATGTATTCTTGCTTAATATCTAGCAGATAACTAAAAAAACTAACGAGATATACAAGATCAAAAATTACGCGCCACGGCGATGATACATGCGTGCGCGGCAATGAAACAAGCGTCCACGGTCATGAAATAAATATACCAAGGGAATGAAAAAATCAACCATGGAAATAAAAATACATAATATAAAACATAATATTTTATATACCTACTTACATGAGTAAATTATACTTACATACAATAAATACAAAGGGAATTAGGCAATTGTGTATGGACAGTGGCGTCATTTATTTTTTCAGCGGTACTGTGTTAAACACGCGTATGAGTGTCGTTATTATTGTAAGCAATATCGGATCTGCGATATACAGGGTGAAACATTTCGACTTTACCTGGAGGGAAACTACCCTCATACTAGAGATAGCGAATTTTACTTAAAGGAAACATTACCTTATTTTTAAAGGGAAACAAAACTGCATTCAAAGATTTCTAAAAATAACACACCTGATGATAGAACCGCCTAAAATCGTCCTATACCTTCTCTTTTATGGGTTTCCTTCTATTTATTTTACCAAGTTTGTTAGAGATATTTGATCCCTAAGATTGATCCTATCGATTGATGCAATATAAATATAGATTCATCCGGATTTTATTCGGTTCGATTATCGGGTGTGGCAAGTGATTTTTTGGAAATCCTTAAACGCACGCAGTGTATTTTTTTGAGATTAAGAGAGTGTTTACTTTGCTGCTGCCCAACCTAGTTGGATCCTGGCTAGTGTTTTCTCGGAGTTGTTTTTACAGAGCTGGATAACTTATCCCAGGTAGATATTTTCTTGAACAACTTCGAGTGTAACCCCATCGGTGGCTGTCTGTCTGTCCCTGTGTATGCTTAAATCTTCAAAATTACGCAACGGATTTAGAAGCGGTTTTTTAATAGATAGAGTAATTCAAGAGGAAGATTTATATGCATAATACATGCATAATATTCTAGAGAAACACTGATAAATTTAGAGATATGCAGCGGGAACGGGACCAGAAAATATGGCGGTACGAAGTTCGCTGGGTCAGCTAGTATTGGATAAATGATACCGCGTTTGCATTGGAGATGTGGAGGGAAAGTACTTTAAATACTGGAGATAGCTAATTTCATTCAAAATAAACATTTATTCATTTTTAAAAAGAAAATAAAAACTGCATTTAACGAATGCTGAAAAATCGCTTGCCCCATCCTGTAATTGAACCGACTAAAATCGGAAAAAATAACAGCCAGTATTTGTATTGCTTTAATCGATAGGATTAATTTATTGTTCCTTTTTAAAAATAAGGTTATGTTTCCTTTGAGTGGAATATAATAATATCTTCAGTACATAATAAATAGAGTAGTTTCCATCCACGCAAAATTGAAAAAATACCACTCTGTATAGATATAAACTAAATTATATCTAAGTCCTGATATGGTTTAGAGAATTTTGTTCATAGTAACTTTTGCTCACTATATACTGTAGGTACTTTCATATTATACCATTTTCATTCATGGCCGCTCAATTCCAAAACGACGCCAATTCTTTCAGATAAAAAAGAAATGGGAAATTAACAAATTAATATGATATACTTTTGGTAATATGCTATGGCAATGAGAACATAAGTTACGGAAATGAAACATCTGGTCACGGCAATGAGACTAAATTGTTTTACAAGGCATAGCAATGATTTTTTTTTCATTGCCGCGTTTTTTTCTTCATTGCTATAGCAAATTTTGACCACGGAAACCATGGAAATGAAAGCACGGTGGTGAAAAACGAGCCAAAAATATAATTTAACAAAAAATCAATTAATTATTCGAAGTAATAAACACTTCACTAAAATAGTCAAGAGAAATTGCGTTCTATTGAATGTATAATCAAGAGGATAAACTTATTGGAATAGAAAGTTATACCTATCCACAGTAATGAAAGAAAAAATGTCCAGTAACATAAAAATGATAAACTTTTATTTATGGTGCCAAAACGCAGGCACGTGTGCACGTCCTTCCGTGTCGAGCACTTAGGCGGCACCAATATGCAACGTTTAGCGCTTATGGGGAAGGACACAAGTCGTTAGATAGAACAATATTCTAAAATATGTTTAGAACATGGCGATTAAAGGTAACTCCAGGACAAATGAACTTTTATTAACCATTCGTTGTATTGTCTAAATATTTGAATAAATGTATTTCGTAACAATACTTTAACTATTCACGTATGAAATGAAACTAGGTTTTAATTTAAAAAACCAATAGATTTTTATCAATGAGGTATCACAACACAATAGGTGACGTGTGGACAAACACGGCAATGAAAAATTTCGAGGTTTAAATATTTTTTTTGTAGAATCTATAATCCTATTTAATGAAATATTTAGTGCTTCACATAGATCACTATTTCACCTAACCAGAAAAAAATGTTAGAGTATTGTAACAATGATTTTTAGTACCGATTTCATCGATGCCACGCAATTTTTGGTCCCGGGAAATTCACCCATATATAAACGCTGTAATGTAAATTAGTAGAATAGTTGTCTTAGCAGACAAGCAAAATTTCCTTAATTTAAAATGTGAAAAAAAGAAAATGATGAGGAAGCCTCTCCTGTAAAGTTGTCATTTTGAATTTTGGCCCATATACGTAGGACCCATCGATATATTTCCACATTCTGAAACCGAAATGCTAAGTTACGCTATGCTTACTTTGCTCTAGCTAGACAGCACTGTATGGGATGTCCTACAATATTAATTTATTGAATTTGAAATGAAATTGTAAAGCAATTAGTATGCTAATTAGTAACAATATAAATGAATGTGCTAACTATTCAAGTCAATTAATGTTTAAAAATTATTGTAACATCATTGAGTATTTCCGTTAGTTCCTACGAATATTGGTAGATGGCTCCCACCGTCACCCCAAGACGGTTATATAGAAGAATTCCGAACGCTTCAGATGGGGCTCGGTAGCTCAGTGGTCCGAGCATTCCCCCTGTAATAGACTGGTCGCGTGTTCAAGTACTGCCTCAGTGATTCACTTTTATAGGTAGGTACCATTCTTAATCGAAGTATCGTATAGTATTATATCAAAATATTGGGAAACAAATGACTTATTACGATTTATTCTACATCCCACAGGTTGCCTGATTAAACATAATCTCACACAAGCGGAGTGGTGGTTATATAATAATGAATTCGAATAACTGCCACACTACGGTTCCCCGGCACGCGTCTTAACCAAGTACATGCTGTTAAATGTTCTATATTTATATTTCATTCAAGATTCAAGATTGTCATATTTTACAGATGGTGGTGGAAATTCGGGTATCTGTTTAAATCATTACAATAACAGCTTTGTACACACATGTATACACGATACTTAACGCCCCGAATCAGATCAGCATCGAAAAATCGGTATTTTCGAAACCGTTTTGCTCATTAACTATGAAACCTACAGAGATCTGGAATTCACATACCTGGATACTAAAGGATATACAGAGTAACTTCTTCTTTTCATAAATTAAATAAAAAACGAAAAAATAGTAGAAAAGAGGCTCTGAACATCACTCTACTCTTTCTTATGAAACCAAATATTTTCTACAATATGTATCCAAATAATGTAAAATTTCACATATTATATGTTAAATAAGTTTATTAGCATGACGTGATCTTCTTCGTTTGTAATCGTCGCCTATAAAGTTATCTATTAAAATTGGTTTTACTGATTTTTACGGTTCAAATATGAGCCAATTCCTATGAAGGAGGAAGTTCATAGAATATGATTAACTAGGTAGATACTTTTGTATATAATTCTAGGGATCTATTTACGTAAATTAATCTTATATCTGCGATAAGATAGATATGCTTTGGAGTAGGCTATTTAAATAAAACTACTTTTTAATGGACTCTATCACGGTATATTTGTTATATTTACCTTTAGCCCGAAGTTTCGTCTAATTTTCAGCAGCCATGGTCGCGAGGTATGGTCAAAGTCATTCGAGTACCTATGTAATTACCTACCTTAAATCAAGGAACGCTCATCTGTCACTTCTTTTATGAACGGTAAGCTCCGACACGGCTGGGCCTATTTTGACAGGATTATTACTGTTGATTGCTAATGTTAGGAGGTGTAACATAGGCTGTTTTCGTAAAAAAAAAATATAACTCATATCGAAGTCCACGCGGATGTCCACAGGCTCCACAGCTAGTTAAGTTTAACATATTTGTTAAATATTAGCTTCAAAGCCAGTTGAAGGAGAAAAAGTGGACAAAATAAAGAGTTTGTGTATGACTACAGATGGAAAGTATGACAGTGTTATTGAGCGAAGAGTTTTGGCAGGAACTCAAGTGAACGGGGCGGTGCATAACTTTACGAGCAGCCAAATGTACCTATCTTCAATGGTTCAACTGACTATGCATAGAGGAGTGCAGCTCTCCTCTCTTAGATTTTAGTGAATGTTGAGTGTGACAGAATGGATGCTTATATGTTACAGATAGGCGGGATAGGTAGGAAAAAAACTTGACTAGGAAGCGAGGGTGACTGGCGAACCCTGTAAGAGTCAGGCGTAACAAAAAAAATATCCGTAACCAGTGAGGATGAATGAAAAACACTATAAAAGTGGAAGAAGCAAAAGTTGTATACATGATATCATAAATGCTTGTTTTTTTTTTATGTCATTTAGGTGGCAGACAGTTAAAACCAGCTGGGGCAACGACTACGTCCGCGTAGATTTCGATCTGGGTATTAATATTTTTCACGGAACACTAACTCTTTTTCTAAAATAAAACTAGCCTAAGTGAAGTTTTATCACATCAGCTATCTATGTACCAGTGAAAAGCCCGCAGAAATTGGCCCAGTCGTTTTAGAGTCAAATAGAAATCAAACAACAAGACAGACAACATTTCAAAAATCGCTTTTTTATATTAGTACAGGTTTTTTTTTAAATATTACAACAAACAACATTCACTTTAATATTATTTATTTGTATCCATAGATTTGCGCCAACAGCCATATGTGTTAAGGGGCTAAATATGTACCTACATAATAACATAACATAACATAAACCCACGCCTATATCCCCGAAGGGGTAGGCAGAGGTGCTAGCACCCACACCTACCTAATACAAAAGCATAGATCATGCATATGCATATAATCCGGTATCTAGTTGAAGGAGTAATATGTACCTATGTATGTAGGTATCTTAATATCCCCAGTAATAATTTTTTCAACGTGATTTCAACGGAAAGTACCGTGAGTTCAGTCGATCGGTGTAACAATAACTGCCGTGTGTTCAATTATGCAAAGCGGTCGCACAGTGTTATAGGATAATACTGTAGGGAAAGAGCATAATAATATGGGCATGGGCATCTATAACAATAAATATGTAATTGTAAAGTAGCTGTCTCTGTACATACATAGAAGACATTTAAAAAAAACTAGTTTTAGACTACATACTAGAATACATAAGTATACTAATATGCATAAAGCCGCGCTACTTTCCCAACGAATAAATAAAATTTATCTCTCTAATTGAATGATGTGTTTCCACTCCATATCATTCAATTAGGGAGTGCTCATTAAAAATACGTAAATTATCTGTAGAAGGACCCATTTCCAAGCATGCGCCAAAAAGCTATCAAAGATCGAAAGATAAAAGAACGCATAGGACAAACAAGCAATGAAAAATACTATGATATATCTAAGTATAAATTGGTATTGTTATAGCTGCTATAAACATTTTTATCATTTATATGGCTGACGTTTCAATTCATCCCACCCTCTCCTTTTGTATACCTATACGATGTAAACAATTCCATCAAGAACTAAACGGTTCAGCACCCCTTTTCTTTGCCGCAACATGAACACTTGGAATTCTTTACAAACACACGTGTTTCCATGTTCCTACAATCCAGGGCTTAAAATATTTTTAGGATCCTTTAAGCGGGGTGTGAAATAGCATCTAACGAGGCCGTCAAACTGAAAACCACAATTGTAGCTCGTAGCATTATTGATATCTGTGATGGCGGCCTACTGTCGGAGGTGCAATTTCACCATTATGGGTCTCGTATATAAACGAAGTGGGGTCCCTGGTCCTGCTATGGGATTCTCCGTGTACCTAAGTAGTTTCTACCCTCACTACCTCCCATGCATCCAATGCAAAAAAAAAAAAAAAAAAAAAAAAAAAAAAAAAAAAAAAAAAAAAAAAAAAAAAAAAAAAAAAAAAAAAAAAGTATGAGTTTAGAGATTTGTCGTGAGGAAGTGCCTTTCCATAGCTACAAAGAAGAGGGGAAGAGGAAGAGCTCTGGCTACCATGACGAACGAAGAGGACGACGCGACGGAGAGTTCAAAATGGTGCAAAATGATTGGGAAAGCCGACCCCTCGTAACGGGATAAGGCGAGGACAAAGAGAAAGAAGATGAGTTTAGAGATTTCTCTCACTAACTAATAAAGGACAGTACAGTAGACCAACGAGCTCATAAGCTTCCCGAACAATCATAACTCACAATGTGTCCGCATTCAGCTTACAACAAGCTGTTCTGTGGTTTAGAAATAATTTTTGTTTGAATCAGAAACTTAAGTACAATTGATACTTATTACCTATTGGTGGGCGTATTATTATTAATATAGAAATATGACCACCGAGTATTGCGTTAATCTCATAAAGCGATAACAGCTGACCCTGAGGGGTGACAATAAATTATTTATCGCCGCATTACAGTAGGTATATAGGATATGCCGATAAATGGCTGCCTATGTTATCAAATAACTGAATACTTTGAAAACAGAATTTATATTGTTTAGCTTGCTTTACAAATAATGTAAATAAACCTTTCCACATTTAATATACCTATTCGGAACTTGTGAAGAAAAATTATTGCAAATACTGGTACCTATTTGAAAATAGAGGGATAGAAACAATTATAGTAAATTGATGCAAGTGGACTAAATACAATCTTCTTCAGCATCATCCTAGTCGCATCCATCAAACTATAGAGTCCGCACTGCCGCTCCTACTTTTATCAAGTTATTTTGACTTATAAGGGAGTAACTACCGTCTTACTTATCAAACCCGGGAAAAACCGCATCAGAGTCTAGTCCGTCAATCAGCAGGTGTACCGGCTTGCAGGTGAGTGGCCCATATACGCCCCAAGTGTTCGAAAAACAGTACCTATGTGCACAAAGTATAATCTCTATAGATACATAAACATAATGCTACGAAGTTGAAAAGTTTGTTTGTTTGGTTGAACGCGCTAATCACAGGAACTACAGGTAGTACCTGGTTCGAATTGAAAATTTGGTCCGTGAAATTGAAAAAAAAAAGTCCGTTTAGCATGAAAGGTTATAGGCTATGTAACATTAAGGAAGCGGACCCGATTTAATCATAAATGTTAACAAATCCAGTAGTTTCCCATACATTACTTGAAAATTAATAAATTGCGGGCAATGTTTTTTTAAATGCTTCGAAATATGCCAGGAGGGAAGCCGGGGCGGGTCGGTAGTAATTAAACTGTGCTTGTAATTGTTGCTTGCCTTTAAGCTGATAAATGATCGCTTATACATATGAACATATCCAGATAGAAGCGCGTTTAACTTAATTGGTTAGTTATAGCAGTACAAAGTTATATAAGTCAATTTCCCAGCGACATTATAGCTCCCTCTAACTATTTAACGTATCGCCGCGTCTCAAGCCTAACCTCAACTCTTAGTTTATTTCCCTTAGGGGACTCGACGTTTGCAAGTAATGAATAGGAGCGAGAACGCCTAACTTGAACTAATAGTCTGATTTATACCTGTAGGTAATCTTGGTATTATAAGAACAGAAAGTTTCATTAGGTATACGCAATAAGTAGATAACTAAGTGAGTAAATTGTACATAGTTATAATAATATGTTAATCGATCGTTGCAGGTGCAAAAAAATAAACGTTTTAAAGTTAGTAAACTGTACCTACATTAGACAGCCAGAAAATAACGTATACGAAACCAACATAAAAATCATATTAGTTATTTATTAAAATAAAATTAGTTTTAACGAATTCTATCGCTTTATTCGGTGTTTTTTGTCCGGGACTACCTATAGGTACCTAAGTTCTGAAAAACAACCGAAACGTCATGTTTAGTAGATATAAATAAATCGCGATGAAATCTGTTAAAAATATGTAGTTTTATTTCAATGTGTAACTTATATTCGTGTACACTTCCGATAATATCATCACATTAATTATTATTCAAACTGCACGCCTCGTACGTTTATAAAAGTACCTAACCAGAATTCACTAAACGTAATATCCATATTATCATTTTAGTTTTAACGTAGTATTAACCTTCACGATAAAGGCAGTAATGTTTACATCGCAAAGGCGAGGAAAACATAGTCTGTGGAACGAGGTGCGGGGGCGGAGCTGCATCGATTCGCTGCATGGCAGACACCGGGCCTCGCGACTCGCGAGCCAGGGAGCACGGACGCGGCCCGCACTGCCCGCAGCTCGCAGGCCACGACCCACGGCCGCGCCGCGGTGCTGTTGCCCCCACGACATAATGTTGCGTGAAATTTGCGCTCTATTGTAACCTCACCTGCCACTATCCATCCGTCCGCAACGCTTTTATGCAAGGACCTGGATACTATGTGGACCGAGTACGAATTGTATCATGTACGGTGATCGGATATATAACTATATACCATACCTAGCACTTATTAAGACTATTTGCAAACTATGCGTTGAAGTAGGTACACTATAAGTACTAGATAATATTTTTGTGATCCTTTTCTATGGAAAAATATGATCAAAAATAGCCTTTTGACTTTGTTATTTTTTTTAAGATATTTTTTTTATTATTTAATTATTTAAGCACACAGGAAAATACTACATAATATGGAAAGAATAGTAAGTACAATTCAGCAGGCCAGTGTGCGTATGAGAGTGTATACTTACTGGCGGGTGGCCGCTTGAACAGAGTCGTATAATACGGCGGGTGAAACCGCGGGAAATAGCAGTTAATATAAGATTTAATACATTTTAACCAAAAACTCTCACAAATAAAATGCTTTTAACGATAACACTTTTGTTTTTGACGTGGTAAAGCACTTGACTACCTACTACCTAAGTCAAGGGTCGTGAGTTCCATTCCGCTTCGTGCAAACATTTGAAAACTTTATCTTCATTGGTGTGAGTTCTACCTATAGGAACATTTACAAAATCTACATAGGTAAGCAGATATTTTTGTATGAAATCTAGAAGCCATTATGCTTGGTTTGGAAATAGACAGTGTATCGATGTCGCAGCTCTCAGAATTTGAATTACCTACTGCATTGCATTACCTATGCATATTAAACTATCATTAAAATATTGAGTACTCTAGTTTTTATATTTTTAAGTTAAAATTGTGTCCAGAGTAATTTTATCCCTAACCTTATCAGGTCCACGTATTTTGCAATCTCTTGCGAAATACGTCACATCACAGGAACACTGTTACGTATTCAATATCCTATTTTCGCGAAAAAGGTTCTGCCAGTATTGGTTTTACCAACGGTAAGGTTCGCTTGTAGCTAGTTAGCTTGCATCGATTTATAAGCATACAAGGTTTTTATGAAAAGAAAAAAAAAGGAATACGGGTTCAGAATTCCACGCGAGCGGAGTTCGACCACTTTAATAAATAAATAAATATTGTAGGACATTCTACACAACGCTATCTAGACCCAAAGTAAGCATAGCTTAACTAGCTTGTGTTATGGGTTCTAGAATGCGGATAAACATACCTACATAGATACCTACATTTTTTATTTTTTTCGTAAAATGCATGCATGTAGCATATCACCCTCACCTTCTCACTCTAACCACTTTCACTGCACATGTCGCATTGATAGATATTCGACAACTCTGCATTGTGATACAAAAATGATAGATATAGTTACAAAGCCCCCTAGCCAGGTGGACTGACGACCTGCGAAAGGTGGCTGGGACGGACTGGATTCGGAAGGCGTAGGATCGGCAAACGTGGCGCATATTTGGAGAGACCTATGTCCAGCAGTAGACTGCAATAGGCTAATTTGATTGATTGATATCAATTTCCTTAATTTCCTTCTCGAGCATTACTTAGGGCCGGCGCCCACTGCCGGCATGGCACGGCATGGCATGGCAAAGGATTTTATTACTAATCAAGTTATTTTGAATCTTATTGCAGTGATTTTAGAATTTATTTTACTTTATTTCGTCAAACGATGCCGCGGCAGGCCGTGGCATGCCGTGCCGGCAGTGGGCGCCGGCCCTTACTCGCAAAATGAGGCGGCGCGGGTAGATCGCACTCCAGAGCAATGTGTTGAGTGAGAGGACTGTAGTCCCCAGGTTCTGAAACCGTACAGCCTGCGGGTGGCCAGCCGTTAGCCGTTTCACCGAGTCTCCCTAACTGCCACGCCAACATTTCAGGCCCGCACAAGTCAGCGGTGTCAACTTAGAAGCCTTTCCCACTGACAGCACAAAACCTTTTCGTTGAGCTCTGGCTACCCTACTCATCGTCGGGAACAAACTCTAGAATTATATGGAGTATTGTTGCAGTGTCCGTGGTATGACAGTGGTTTTGCTTTAGCAGCATCGAGGCCCAGGTTATTTATTATAACCGCGGGATTCTTTATGGCGGGGGTGCTTCCCCAGTCAGAATGTACAATTGGGACAGGAGATACCGTCGTATCCTACCTTTACTACTCTCTACTTTTGCTCCACCTACTCTTACTCTACCTCATTTATCGGAGATCACCTACGTCAGCCAATACGAGAGATATCGCCACTCTAGCCACTTGAAATGGTAACTCCACCATACCTTTTTCCAAATGAATTTCACATTAGAGTTTGATATGTACTTTTATTCATTTTGACAGGTGGTAATTGCCTGTTTTGCTGTGCAAGCCAAAGCAAGAGAAACTGACAACAATGTAAAGGAAATCGCTCTGCATCCAGATCACATCGTTCGCCCTAAGACCAACAGCGATCAAAAAGTACTAACTAGGTACTCGTAATATCGTAGCGCTTTGCTGGCATTCTAACATAAATCATCGAAGTTATTAGAGTTATCAGCAAATTATGTGTAATATCAGCTAGGTATTTACTCGCCGCGGGCTTTATTTACCATATGCGCTAAATTTGGCACTTTATATAAATGTCCAGCTGCCCATCACCGTGTTAAATAGGTAAATTCTCTTTTGGATGACCGAGTTTTTCAACTAGGTCATCCCTTAAAATTATATGGTCCACTCGGACCCTCATGAGCACACGGCTGCTCTAACGCTCTACAAAGATAGCTCAGATCGATATCTCAATATGGGCCGTCTGTTTTAAACAGTGCACATAATGAGTTGACAATGAAAAAGATAAACCTCTGAGTAAATATCGAGACTACTTTGATGTCGTCTATAGATAAACAGTGATGCGTGAATAAGGCGATATTTTCGACGTCAAGCTCCCCTAATACCTAAGTACACCAAAAGGAAGTCATAAAAAGGTTCCAGGAAAATATTTGTTAAAAATGGTGAGCGAGGTACGCCGTTTATCCACCATGATTAAGGAAGAGATATCTGATGTTTTCCTTCCTTATCGGACCTACATCTTAACAGTACGACTACATAAACGTTCTCGCCACTATTGTAATTTATTAGGAATGGGCAAGAAAACTAAATATCTCCATTGTTATAATACGGCCTAAAAGCTATTCTGTTTCCCACTCAGACATTTAAGCTCACTTTCGCCAGCGAAACAGACATCGTATAATATTTATCCTGCCGTTTTTGCAGGAAAATAGGCAATCTAGGTGGACATTTAGATACTCAGTTTTAGGGAATTGAAAAATTATTAACAGATATTGTAGAAAAATGTTAACTCGAAAATATATAGGGAATCTATCAATTTTTATTTTAAATTTTACTTTTACTCTGTTCCCGAAATTTCGTTTCGTATATTATAGCAGTCACGAAATATTAAATTTTAATAATGTTAGTTTTTATCTCAAACATGTTGGTATGAAAAATATGTTGCTAAGAGTATGCAAACCACAATTAATTTTTTTTCTGTAATATCACCGTATTTGGTATATAACGTTAAAGCAGTGGTTCTTAACCTTTTTAAGCCCGTTACCCTTATGACCCAGCTCGGATCACTTCTTTAACCCCCCCCCCCCCCTCCCCCCCTAACGATGAACTTAAAAAATGCGTGTTAATACATTTAGGTACCTAGGTAGACATGATTAGACATTGAAACAATAGCATAATTAAAAATTCATATATTTACTATTATTTATAGATGACTGATTAAGTACTAAGAAGGTATTATGCAATTATTTCAATTTCTAAAACTTGGAAAACATAAAAAAAAATAGTACGAAGGTTGGTAAGTACTGCTTCGCATTTACAAGCTTGGCAATGTTAGGTTTTGTTTCACATAAAGCGCATCTCAAATCGTGTTCCACATTGAGACGATTTCTGCCCTTTGTTTTTAGTGTTACCAAAGTTAAGAAACCACTCTCACACTTGTAAGTAGTAGCAAATGGTACCAACAGTTTTAAAGCTCTGTCTGCTATGATGGGATATTCAGCACCGACTTTTTACCAAAATGTACATAGGTCACAATTTTGGAATTCGACTTTTAAAGTGCAATTCTCACGTAGTCCAAGAAATCCTACTTTAGCTGACACATCTCCATCCTTGTAAATATTATCATCAGTCAAAAATGGTCTCAATACCACAGTCAATAGCCAAGAGTTGGACTGACGGTTATCCATGTCCGGGAAATATTGTTGCAGTGTGCTTATTACTGATGATGAATGAAAAATCTTCAAACGTAATCTTGTCAGCTGTATCCTTTTCCAGTTGCTCAGTGCGCTAGACACGCTGTACTCAGATTGTCATTTTGAAATTTTGCGTTCGAGACTTGAACCTGCCCCGCTCATTATTACCCCCGCGAAACAGTAGTTTTACCCCCGCGGGGGTAATTACCCCTAGGTTAGGAACCAATGCGTTACAGAGTTTCCATGGTCCACATAACAATGTCAAAAGGTAAACCCGTAAGACATTTCCACAGTTACGCGCTATTAGTTTCAGTCAAGTGTTCTGGTTATTCTTATTGTGCATGCATTTGGAAACTTGATACATTTTTTATTTGGATTTTATTCAAAACTCTCCGATTGTTAAGATTAAAAATATTTTGTCTTAACCCTTTTTATTAAGTTTATTTTAATGATTTTTTTAATTTCGTCATTGTTAATTTCTAAATGCCAATGCTAATGAAACTTTTCCCTAATAATAAAACCCAACACCATTTGACTTTAATGATAGCATCGACAATGTGAAATAAACTGCAAAATATAAGTATCTAGTCTACTACTCAAAACAAGTGAAAGGCTACTACCTACCTCCTACCGATACTTTAATGAAGTGCGTTAAGTCTTTAATGAACGGAATGATGGTCCATATCTTCTGGACTGCACCTCAGCTTTTTACCATCTTGTGGGGTGCAGTCCATTTTAAGGGATCAAATATTTAAAAAAGTAAAGACCAAATATATAAGTAGTTACAGTGATTACTTATTATTAGAATTCAATGTATTAGGCTGGGGTCGGTTACGAAATCCTGAACCTGCGACCTGCGACCTGCGACCGCGTATGAAACAACTAAAACAAGTGACGGTCGGAGCGACGGGTCACAGTGAATAATATGAGCATAGAGACATCGGTTAATTTACGAGTAGTATCTACTATCGCCTTGTTTTCATTTTGAATTGGTGCGTGCGTCGATATTATGAAATTCGGTTTGTAATTTTCGGGATTTTGATATGTAACCTAATATTTATTTCTGGGTGGTTTATAAAAAATTACCACGCAGGGGATAGCGGGGTCGTTTGAGCGAGCGTTTGAGCGTATAACCTAATCTATCCGATTCGGGGTGCCCTAAAGTCCCAATTGCATCCAGTTTCTCCAGATATAACAACCGTTACACACACAATGTCGATGGCAGATGATGATGGCATGTGATGAGTAGGGCATGTGTTAATTAGGGCTTACAATGATTATGACAAAATGATGTTATGGTAACAAGTGACTTTATGAGAAACAAACCTTCTAGCACGTGACTAATATAGCAAATAAGAGTAGGGCAAATGAATATTACGTCGTAGGTATAATATTATGGCTGTTGACTATTATAGCAAATGATATTAGGGTAAATTAAAATCGGGCAAACGGCGGTATACCCTTTGTAATTGATAGGAACACCGGTCTTTTCGTGTGTTTACGGTTGTCGTAAAATCCCTAGAACATCTAAATTGTGGTTCTCTATTGTTTACCCGAAGATTATATGCCATAATCACCATATTCCCGAATTTCATTTGCCCGAATGTTTTGTTTGCCCTAAAAGACATATGACATACTTTTAATTGCCCGAAACTTAGATACTATAAGTTACAAGTACATAAGATACGAATATTACGTCATATAATATTATGGCTGTTGACTATTATGGCAAATGATATTAAGGTAAATAAAATTCGGGCAAACGGCGGTATACCCTAAATTATGCGTTCAACGGGATCCTGCCTTTTCCCCGAAAATTGTTTGGCCGATTATCACTTGCCAACCAACGTTTCGCCTATTTTTCACTTTGACGACTAACGATTGTTTCATTTGGTAGAATAATTGTTAAGCTGATTATTGTAATGACAAAAAACGTTTGGGGCATTTATCTTTTGTCAAATTATTTATTAGGCCAGACAACTTTTAGACGAATAACGTTTCGTCTGTGTAACAGTTCCCTAAGACATGTGTTCTATTGGTAGGTATGCCTAAGTACCTACGTGTTTTTTGCGTAGAATGTTTCTCACATAGCAGTGAATGAAAGGCTGCACATTCGGACTTGGATAGATTAGGTTAGAAGGCTAATGCGGGAGCGGAGCGGAGTGTATCTCCCGCATTAGCCTTCGTGGTTATTTTTTTTTATTACCCAGAATTTCTATAGGCATATAGAATTGAAAGTTGGAATTTTGAAAAGTGTCATACTAAAAGGAAGACCAAACGTAAAATTGGCAACTGTGAGGTTGGGTAATAAAAACAAAATTATATCACAAGTTGGTAAATGATTATTCTGCGAAATAAAATTCTGCGAAACGTTAGTTGGCAAGTGATAATCGGCCAAACAATTTTCGGCGAAAAGGCAGAGATCCGCATTCAACACTTTATTACTTTTAAAACAATCCGCTAGGTCCCATCTACAGATATAACTATATGTATGAACGGAGAACGGAAAGGCAGACGGAATCTTACCTATTAAATAGGTACAAAGTTCAATATAATTCAAAAGAAGTAGATTAGATTGTTTATTAATTCTACCGTAGATATACAACATCTGGTTTCAAATTCGACCCAGTGTCTCCAGATAAAAATAATATGTATTCAAATACCCGAGAGCAATTTAATCAGAAGATATTTCGAAACCGACAGCTCATCGGAAATGAGATTGTGCAAGCGACAAAAATATATTAAATCTCCCAAATTTAAATCTATCAGATACAAATACACCGTAAGAGTCCCCTAGCTGTATTGTAATTCGTTTAAATGTGCCCCTACGGACCGCTAACAGCGTTAAGATCCCTGC
Organism: Eilema depressum; assembly: GCA_914767945.1. NCBI lineage: Eukaryota > Metazoa > Arthropoda > Insecta > Lepidoptera > Erebidae > Eilema > Eilema depressum. The sequence continues at coordinate 11,817,224 of OU612025.1, read as the reverse complement.
TTCGAATCCCTAATCACGGAAACTGTAATTGAGGTGTTTAAATGAGAAAAGAAAACATTTTCGGTGTAGGAATAAATCACGCATCGTAAGTCGGTAAGTTCAAATATATTTTTCTACTTACTTCTTACACTACACTTTGTATAAGTGTAAAGTGTATGTCCTTTATTAGTCCCTATGTAACTACTTCGAGACCCTAACCAAACCCACCGGTTAGTTAGTGCACTTGCTAAACAACGGACAAGGCTCGGGTGAAGGCCTTCCTGGCAGGATTGGGGCGTTAGACGGCAGGCACTAACGGAAAAGCTCACATACCAATGATAAAAATAAGCGGGCTCCGGGCGCCATGTGAGAATTTTGGACGCTAATAGGAAGTCGCCGATGATGATGTGTGTAACGAAGGGTGTAATTTTACAAACTAAACTAGTAGAGATTGTGTGCGTACATAAAGAATGAAACTGGTCACTTTATATTCATATACAAGTAAGAGTCCATGAGACCTCATCAAATAATAATCGGTAGGCACTTTCATACACACACTAAACGGCAACGCGGCGCCCTCAAATCTTACAAGTATTTCACACTTTAACTTGCAAATATAATATATCTCGTCGGAATAAAATCAGAGAATTGGACAGAATCGTGACGGTGAAATCTTTTTAGTAAGCACAATAAAATTGAGTGCGTACTGAATGGAGATATAAAAGTAAAGAAGTGTCCTGGTGGGGCCGAAATGAGCTCACACGTGTAAAATTTTACAGCCTTTCGACCTAATGTTCTCTGAAAACATGTGGAAACTAAGAAGGGATTTCACTGTTTTGTATTGTTCAGCTTCAGCAATTGTAGATATTATGATACGATCAATTTACCTACTTTTAATGTTTCAATTGTGTTGTCTCAAGCTAGGTATGAACTTTTAAAGAAAGTTTTTGGCATAAACAGATGGTTTTAAAGGCGAATACATATTTCTAGTCTGTTCGAATTTACATTAATCAGTCGTGTAGGTACCGCGCAATTATGTGACCTACAGTAATGGATTTATAAACAAAAGAAGCATAATACGGGTTATATTGTATAGCATTCGATATTCGGTTCGGTTCATTTAGGTCGAGTAGCGCTTGCAATCGCTCATTCACTGGCCCAAGGTCACGCGCGTATGGCGAGGCGAGTGATTTTCCGGAACTGCAAAATTTTACATTTTCTTCGGAGCATTATTATTATGGAAGTAATTTGTAATACTATAATAGTTCTTTACATAGTTGTTAGTTAGTTGTCGGATTATGAGAGATGCAAGTTATTTAAATGTATATGAAAAGAGGAGTACCTATTTGTTTCTCGGTTACCGATATTCTAATGGAAATGTCTTGAAATAAAAATCTTGTGTTTTATGCAGGTATAATATAGGAGGTAAGCATATAATAATACACGAAATTATAATTTCGGGAACCTTGTTCTCCGCTCAATCAACTGATTTCTTTTGTTTTGTAACTACTTACTGACGAGGTTCAGATCTTTAAATAAATTCATTTTAACAAAAAAGTTTAACCGACTTCAAGAAACGAAAAAGAGGCACTGAAAAGCGAAAAATAACTTAATTTACAGACTTACTGATTTATTAGAAGTCGGTGCCAGCCAACTTTGTTTGTTGTGTCTGAACTACTAGGTATGATGCAATCAATTGAAATATGGCCTCTATTGGGCTAGGCACCGACTTCTAATAAATCAGTAAGTCTGTAAATTAAGTTATTTATCGCTTTTCAGTGCCTCTTTTTCGTTTCTTGAAGTCGGTTAAACTTTTTTGTTAAAATGAATTTATTTTTCTCTTTTTAGTGATCGCATGTAGGTATAGTGACCTAGCTGTACATGCGCTGCTGACGCTGCACTACAGATCGAACCGGCCGCGGCCACGCTTAAATTTTTTTTATTAAAGCATTGTTCAAAAAGAATTTTTAAAATCAATGCATATACACCGGAAATATAGCTGAATATTCTGAACACTTCTGCGTACCCCTTCAATGGATTCAGGCGTAATGTTATGATGTGTAATGGCAGAAACATTGCAATAATATGCCATTGCAGTAATCGCGGCTGATTTCTTGGTACTTTTTGAAGAGTTCCTTGGTCTAATCTCGGAAACCCATCATCAGATCTTTACGAAATTTAAATGGGACCACTTCGGAATAATCTACTTACGAGCAGAAAAAGAATTTTCAAAATCCGTCTAGAATTGGCTTCACAATCGCGTAACAAACATACAAAAAAAAAAAAAAAAAATTGGGTACGAATTGAGAACCTCCTTTTTTGAAGTCGGTTAAAAAAATGGAAACAATTCAACTTCCCAGCTTTTCAATAATTACAATAAATAATTAAAATTAAGAATAAGTAGATAAGTTAAACATTGTCCTTTCATAATTAAAAGACAACATCACCATGAAAATTCATAACCTGCCTTTTTCCATACGCATTAGGTACTGGTCACTGGTGACCAATGAAAATAAACTCAAATCCCTATAGAATTTACCTAATTAATTTAGGTAGTAGTGGAACAATTGAATACAGTAATGTACGAGTAGCTATGTTGGATGGATGGAGTGATGAATAGGTACCAAATCGTCTACATCTACTAATAACACTAGAGGGATTCAACATAACAATGATATCCATATCCATACTAATATTATAAATGCGAAAGTAACTCTGTCTGTCTGTCTGTCTGTCTGTCTGTTACGCTTTCACGCCTAAACCACCGAACCGATTTTGATGAAATTTGGTATAGGGGTAGATTAGACCTCGAGAAAGGACATAGGCTATGTTTGGTCGCGATAACATCCACGCGGGCGGAGCCGCGGGCAACAGCTAGTCTTCTATAAATAAGTAAAATATGTACTTTGTGCAATAAAATTATAGAACGAACTATGTTTACTTGATAAATTATATTAAGTACCTAATATCACTACATCAAACGTACAACGATCACAGTAGTTATAAAATACATTTTGGAGTTGATACTATATTATGTATGATATATGAGTCTAACACTACAAACAAACCAGCGTGAAATCGACCCCTATCGGGTCACAGATAACATGCGGGAGAGGGTCGACTGTAGTAAGCAGCGCGGGTAAACATACGACACGTACGTGGGCGTGTGGAGAGGTGATCGCGCGACACATGCAGGCGTGCGCTCCCGGCGCCACCTGGTAGTCCATATAGTTCCCGTAGCCCATGTGGTCGCAGGTGCAGGCACAATTTTCGATATGCCGTCGCAACTCGAGCTCGAGCTCCCACGGCGGCTCCATGAGCGCGTTGAGGCGGGCGGGCGCGCGCCGCGGCGTGCCCGCGCCTCCACGCGCTGGGAATGCGGCCCCGGGCCGGGCGCGGGCCGCACCTGCGCGACGCCACCTGCGTTCCCGCCCCCCGCCCGGATCGCTCCACCATGCACCGGAGGCTAGCGCGGCTCAGCGCCCGCGGCGCGGCCCTCGCAGCGAGCTCGAGGCCCTACGACGGGAGAGCGGCGTGCCGCGGCACGCGGCGTTCCACGCGTGTCGGCGCGCATAGCGTGGCGGCCGCCTGCCGGCTGGGAAATGCCGCGCCGCGAGCTCGGCCGGGCGCTAGACCCGGGCGGCCCGGCCGCGCCGGCGCCCCGAGCTCCACGTGACAGCCCGCCCTCGGGTCGAGCCCCCGCCGCCCCACCCTTCTCCCGCTGCGACTCCCACCGCCGGACACGTCTTTCAGATGCACAATCGTCAAACATCAATTAACTCTGCGACGTAGTTACGTTAGTAGGAAATTGAATTGCAGCTCACTGAGAATGCTGATTCGTTATCGAGTAGGTACGCGTATCTAGGACAACGTATTGATACCTACTAAACTCCGATCTTACCCATGAGCATCAAGTTGATACAAAAGCCTTGCATCTGCTTATATGTTGGCGTTGGTTGCGATATTATAAAAACTAAAAAAAACTGCCAATTCCATATATTTTAGCGAAAACCATAAAAACAATCTGTCGATATAACAGTATTTATCGTCGTAATATTGGTTCTAAATAAAAAGAAGGTTATGTGCAAACTTATTAATTAATGTGGTTATAAAGTTAAATGCGAAACTTGTGTTGCGGCTTTGTAGTTCGTGAACCGTTCAACACATAAACTTGTATGGCGCCGCATATTACACTTAATTACTAAAACTCCCTTTACGTGAAGTACCTTCCTATCTATACCTACATATGAAGTAACGGGACGGGTACATAGTACATACATAAATTATGTTTGAATTCTGAAAACTTTATAATCTAAAATACTGCGAGATATCAATTTAATATTATTGACACCCAATTTTCTGAATCCCAGGTAACGTTTAATTTGAGTTAGTTATACACGTAGTACTAACTTATTCTGTGGTTATACTAAGTTAAAAAGAGAGAAGTAACCTAAACTGGACGCACCTATACCGGACTTAGATTGTCGCATTTTCAGAAATTATTTTTTACTAAGTAAATATTAGGCATCTGAAATGATCTTACAGAGAGACATCCTTTTATAACATACAATATAAGTACATACGCGTAATAGTTATAGCTGATTTTTATTTTACATAATATGTAAGTATGACGATTTTGAACATAAGGCTGCATTTCATCAATGAAAAACACCCAACGAAACATAATTCACACATTTTAATCAATGAATTTCATTGAGTAAAATGTGTTACCGTAGTTCATTTCAACTGATGGTAAAATTCAATCTCAGTTAGGCAGAAAGAACAGAGTGAAGTAATAGAACAGCTTACTACAAATAACTGTTGCCAACGGCTCCTATTATAAGGTTAAAAAAGTAACCTATATAATAAGACTCGAACCGATTAAAACCTTAAGTGTAACCATAAGCGTGAAAGGTTTCAGCGGGTGAAAGCTAGCACGATAAGGCATTTCGTTCGAACCCGGGCAATCTCCATGGTACGTACCTATACATACTTAAGAGTGCGTATAAAGCTAGAAAAAAATCAGATTTCACCCGCACCCCTCACACGTCCCGCTCTCGCCTGTCGTCGCTCCGGCAAGTCCGCCACCTATTTTGTGTGGCAGCGACCCGCCATTCTTGTACGAAGGCGCACAGTATACCCAAAATAATCAGATAAAATTGTCAAAATACGAGTTGCATCATTAACAATCTACTTATACTTTGAAAACACAATAAATTTATAATTTTTAGTGATAGATAAAATGTAAAGGTAAGTAAAATAATCATACTGGCTTAAAATATAGTGGTGGTTCATCAAAAATTGAATGCATATTTTTTGAAATCATCAAATTATATTCATATTAAGACATTTTTAATACGATAGAAAATAATCCTATTAATATTTTTTGGTATAAGGAATATTTGACGATTTGGGAAAAACAATGCTTTTGGTTTTTGTTTATCATCACATCTAGCGATGTGCCTCTATATGTGATATTTATATATACCCAGATTTTTTTTTTTGCGAATTCAATTACTTTAATACTAATCCTGAGTCGGGTCATCCAACTATACTTCAAACTGAAACATTACTTTTGTTAGAAGCAAATAAAATGGAGAGGTAAGTAATAAAATAAAATTTTAGTACATTTTCACTGTGTTGTTAGTTTTAATTTGTTTTTTTTTAGATAAAAATAAATCTCCCTAAGTGCTGTAACGATTCGCTGAATAATTTTACAGGTAGTGCAGAAATAATATAAAAAAGTAAGTTATAGAAATATTTATTTCAATAATAATTAAAAATTCTTACTTATATTATATACTATCAATTTTGTTACAGGTGGATAAGAATTGCTTTTGGATGAAATTTTGAAGATTTACAATGAGACAAAAAAATCGACTTCGGGTGGATTCGAACCCGCGATCTTTCCCTTACAGGGGTAATGCTCTGACCGCTAAGCCACCGAAGCCCGCACGAAGCCGACTCAAATTCCTCTATACTTTCTGTCTTTGGGGTGACGGTGGAGCCATCTACCGATACTCATACGAGCTATCGGAACCGATGAATGATTTTACAAATTTTTTAAACATTGATTTTTGATGACTCCGCCCAAACAATTGAATGAAATTTTGAAGCATTCATTTATTATGCTGATTGCTCAAATCGATTTACAAAGAGAAAAGATAATCGACTTCGGGCGAGAATTGCTTGGTTTACATTATTTATTATGGTTATTTTGTTTTTCAGATACCATCTCTGACTTATAGATACTACTTAAAAACAAACAATATTATGTTATATGTAGAAAACGGAATGGAACGAGATGAACGCTGACGAGCGAAAAGGATATAAGATAAAATTTATATAAAAGATTGGCAATAAACTTGCGAAGTTTTATTTCATGTACAGTTAGCAAAACAGATAAGTATGCAGGTAAAGCTTTTTTTTTCTAAAATACTGCAATATACTTTTATAACATACAGTATTTTCTGGAAATAATCAATCCTTATAGAACGACCCAGGATACATCTGTTTTGCTGATTACACCATACAAAAAATACAATCTTTAACTTTGCAGTAAGCACAGCTCTTTTTAATTTATTATAAAATAGAAATTATGTGGAAATTCAATAACAGAAAACTATTTTAAATCGTATAGTGGTTTACTCTCGTGCAATCTATTGCTTCTTTGGTTTTTTCTTTTTATCTGTCTTTGGCCAATTATACATAAATGTGGTTCAATATTACTGACGAACATTGTATATAATATATGGTTGCCCTATTTTATCATTATACGTACGTATAAGAAGCTAGGGCTGCCTGAGAGTAATGATCCCTGACATATTGAATCAAGGCTGGCTAAAATGTACCGCTCATACCGCTTTCGTGCAAAATTTCCATCACAATAATTTGGATCTAGTTCTCTCAAAACTTCAACCTTGTCGTGTGCTTGTCTGCCACCTAAGTGGTATAAAAAAAAAAAAAAAAAAACTTTCTCTAAAGGTTTAATGGGAGATCTGTAAAAATAATTGCAAATTAATGACAAATCAATCACATAAGCATTGCATTGCTACTAACTATTGCTAATGTTACTTGTCCTAACATTATATACGCATAATACTCATTTACCATAACTTTTTAATCATAATTTTTTTAATCCTATTTACTATAAGCATAATATTTTATAAGCATACTGTCTCAAAGCATAAGTTTACTTAAGCATAACGACGCGTAACCATAACTATTTTAAGCATACAAATTATATTGACTAAATAAAGTACTACATGGTTATAAAAAAAAATAACCACGAAGGCCTAATGCGGGAGCTTCGCTCCGCTCCGCTCCCGCATTAGCCTTCTAACTTAATCTATCCAAGTCGGAATCAGGGGCTTTCTCAATAAATCTTTCACTGTCTGTTAAGAAATTATTATTTCTTTTTGATCATTATGCCAAATAACTATTAGACAAATAAACAATATGCTTTACAACTTTATGCATATCAAAGTTATGAATAAAAACATTAGGATATACAATATTTATAATAATATACGTTTATTTCAGAATTTCTTCCAATGATTTATTTATTTATGCTTATGATGCTGATGCTTATATGCTGATTTATTTATGCTTAATAACATAGTATGCTAAAAACCAATTATGGCACACTATTATTATGACAAAGAAAATTATGCATAACTTGTTATGACAATTTAAATTAGGACAAAAACCATTATGAGAAAAAATGGGATCCCACAATAAACACGCGAGTGGTCAAAAACATCTATTTGATTTGCATATACTATACCCGAGCCGACATTACTCCAGAGTTACCTAGCAACGGTGGATATTTAGTAACAAACTAAAGAAAGTAAAATAATATAGATGTACGTACCTTCGAAAATTAGCCATAAGTTGAATTCTTAGTTTCTTATGTTCTCTTTTAGAGTGTTTCTTTTATATTTTTTTATTTGGCTCATTTTCAATAAACTTTCTTGACACGGAAAACAGAAATACAGTCCTCCCGTCTCAACGGGGCGAGCCCGACTATAGTTGATGAAACAACAGATGGCCGACACCTCGCGTCAGGTGCGATACAAAGAGAGCTTTAAGCGCGGAATAAGAACATCGTAAGCGACAAATTAGTTTTTTTTTAATTACTCGTAAAATCCACATAATTTTTTCAAAGTGAATGTTGAGTCACTTGGTTATATAATTTTACACTTTGTATTCAAATATTGACTCAATTGTATGCATAATATTGGAAATAAATTGATTTTAGTAGTAAATTAGGCACAACTTTGTGATTTTATTCTATCGATAAAATATTAATATTTTATGTTTTCACCATGACCAGTCCCTTTCACATATAACGTATTTTCTATTAAAAAACCCCAGCTCATTTGTGGCTTACTTTCGGGTATAAAAATCAAAATCTACGATCGGCAATTTAGCTTTATACCCCCTCTTAATTCAATTATCTCTTTAAGTTATTATGAAAGTTTGGTTTATCAGTGTAAATACCTAGATATTGTTATGTACCATGTTGGCACATACTCATATTTAGGCATTTAGGAATTGTACTAGATATAAGGTATGATTCTGAAGTCAACCGCATACGTTACGACAACTGCAGACGCATGCAGCAGATACAGTGTAACGCGACTTGAACATGATAATGTTGTTTACTATTTTAATTCATTGCGGCCAAGGTCCCCTTATCCATATTGAAGTTTAACTAGTAATGTATGCGAAGAGACGACATGTCATAGCAAATAAAATAAAAACCCGACCCACAATCCGATTTTTTTTATACCACTTAGGTGGCAGACAAGCTCACGGCCCACCTGATGGGAAGTGGTCACCGTGGCCTATGAACGTATGCAACACTAAGGGGCGTCATACTCGTGCTGCTGAGCCTGAAGAAATCTTCTAATGTCCTTTTCGTGCCTGTGGCGAGTGGTGCGATGATAGAAAGTAGCTGTGGGCATCATGTCAAACAGCTCATCTGAGCATAAACCATTGTCTAACACTAAACATTACAATATATATCAATGCTATAACTATACATTTACATTTCTACTCGATACAGATAAACGGCATCATTGAGAATCCATAATGAATTAAAACAATAAACAAAATTATCACATTCAAGGGTATTTCACGGTACACTGTATCTGCTGCATGCGTCTGCAGTTGTCGTATGCGGTCGGCCACGGAATCATACCCTTAGATTGGCCCATAAGGCTATGAACCCTAATTTATACGCCCCAAATCCAACAATTTTGCCGAAACCGTAATCGAAATTGTAATCATTCAAGGAAAATATTTTTATTCATCAATAACATAATATACTTACATTAAGTCGTAGCATGTCTGTCAAGTAAACATGTAATCATTAATCACTGTTTCTGCAAGGTCTGAGCTTCAAGCATTCTCTATACAATTCTCAAGCATCGCAATTTTTATTCACGGAATTAGGACGCAGGTGGCCTGGAGCAGAGAGGCTGCATGCGTGCGCAGCGTTCGCGCCACGAGAGAGCGCTCGTCTAAGCGCACGGCAGTCGGCATGAGGCGCGCGCGGAGTGTCACGGGGCCCCTGCGGCGTGCCCACCCCGCCTCGGGGGCCACCTGGAACGTCCAGGTACCGTGTACGAAGACATACAACCTCCTATCTAACTGATCCCCGCGTTCTATACCATATTTCTTCGACCATAACTGTGTCTGTTCATTGCTGGCAGCTGCTGGATAAAATTTAGTGTACCGTTACCATCACATCAATATGATCTGTGAAAGCTGGAACTCAACAGTTGGGCGAGAACTTGTTGCACCAACAACTCTGATCTCTGAATACGTTAAAACCATTACCATATACTTAAATACTGTTGAGAATAACAAACTTATTCCGCTTTCATATAAACAGCGGCGAAAATGTCCACATAACAATGATTTGTCAATGATCTGCCAAACAAAAGAGTACGGTATATGCAAATATACTTATAACTTTAAATATATCTTGCTGTTGAACACTTATTGGTGTATGTTTGGACTATTAAGCTGCACAACTTAGTATTATTGTTATGACTTAATTCAGTGATATCAATATTTAACTAATATACTTATTTTAGTGAGAGAATGTTGGAATATACCTAGTACCCAAGTAGGTACGTGACTGACTGTATGTAATACAACGCTAGGAAAATATTTACAACATTTTCCTTTGAGAAATGCCAACATTCACTGTGATAATTTAAATATTCAGAAGTTTTCGGTGGACTTAAGGCTTCAAGTACTTTCTTTGTACTGTCTGGGTACCTACTAGGGTAGTGGCAAGCACTAAGCTTCACCTACCAGTCAATTCCTTACTAAAACTGGCACATTTTAATATTGTTTATGTTAACAAACGTATCGATTTCCTATTTGTTATGAACCACATACTGAAGATATATAATAAAGATCAGCAATATTTGCTTTAGTTTAATTAACTGTTCTATTTATAATACATATATTTATTTATTTAACTATTTAAGTACACACAAGAACAAGATGTATATACATAGGTGGAAATAGTACTTAGTGCAGAGGCTCTGCTTGTATTTACATGTATTTAAGTATGTTTATCCGCTTTTCACAACCCATAACACTATTTATTCTATGCTTACTTCGGATCTAGACAGCAATGATGTAGAATATCCCTGAATACCCATATATTCATTTTATTTAAACATCACCTACATAATAAAAGTCTTCTTTTACAGTCTCTCTTTTTAAGAGACTTTCTCTAATCAACCTATTCTTCTTCACATAATCAACCTCTCAAGACTTACTTTTGATTATGCTTTCATCGGCACAGGTGGTGCGGGGCAAGATGAGTTCACAATGTTTGTGGCACGCGTGTCGAGCGCTGTCGGCCGGCTTGCTGCTCATGTTGCTCGGAGCTGCGATGGCTGTAATAGGTGATCCCATTTTTATATTTTTAACTTACTATCAATTCTGTTATCCACCAAGACTTAAGGGAGTAAACCAATCTCACCTGCAAGACCGATACAGGGACGAGGTTGTAGTACAGGCTTTCCTATTGGGAGATTAAGAGCCTCTCGCTCCCATAAAAGCCGTATAAGTCATCCCAAATGGGAAGAAGAAGTACGCGAACCCTGGGCTCCCTTAGCTTTTAATGCACCCGGGAAAAAATTATTATGATGATTGATTCATTCTATTATATTATTAAGTATTCATTTGTTGTAATTGTATCAAAGAAACTCTTTTGGAACTGATAATTTCCACGCTCAATTTCACTAGTACCTTCATATCTATCAATACCAGTGGCTCACGAAAAAACCGACCATGAAATTCAGAGATCCCATTTCCAATCTCAACGCTACTACTTATTAATTTATTTAGTGTACACACATATAGTGTACACACATATTATACACTCATTTATGTTAACTTCATTTGCATAATTGAACTCACGTACTGTTTGTACTCAGTCAATTTACGAGTGGTTTAATGTTCCAAAGAAGCAAGAAGAAAACATTTCCAATTCTACCGAAGTTAAAATAGTTCGAAATATCCTGCACCGAATTCTACCGACGAGTGAAGCACATTCCGGACACATTTCCGTAAACATTGCGGGTAGGAATCGTTTCCCACCGTACGTAACGGGGCTGACACTTCCGGCTTGAAGCCTCCGGCCACGGCTGTTGTGTCGCCGTCATTGATGAAACTGTCCACTTCGCTGTTTCACGCTATTGTTGCGGAGCGATCAATTATCTGACTGCCACATACGTTACACGTAGGTACAGGTACTAATGATCTATATATGATATATGTTTTAAATTTGAATTACACTTTTTACCGATAACCGTACCTACACGGTTATCAATTTTGGCCCACTTCTAATATACAGTTAATCGTTTTTAAATGTATAATTTATTCCTTTACTGAAGACATATAGTTTTCTACATACTTTTTGTACCGAGTCAATGTAGTTACAATCTCGCTAAACCCTCAGATCAGTCGAACTGATAACTCCAGCCCTGCAAGCTTGCGGGACCAAGATCTCAAGGAGTTGTGCTTGAGTACATCAATATCGGTTACTGCGACATCCGTCCGTCCATTTAAACCAAAAAGTCTTTTTAGTGATTAAAGTTTCAGTTCGATACGAAACGATATTAGTATTTCGTATTCCAGTATAACCCGCGCCACGTATCTTGGACCTAAAATGTGCTCAAAATGTGCCCTATACGGGCAATACACATTTCTTGGGTGTCTTTTGAGGATAGCACGGGATGCTACTGCGGTAGACGAACTCAAATTCACCAAGCATAGACTATTACAGAGCAATCCGCGGGCGCCAGAGCCTCGTATGTCTTACGATTTAGGTCCAAGATACGTGGCGCGGGTTATAACTCTGGCGCCCATTGTCTTGCAAATTAACACTTCTAACTTTCTAAAGTGTCATACAAAAGGTTTTCGAACTGTCCTTTTTGTTGTAACTTGTTACTCAATGGTGTTCCAACTTAATCAACTGCCATACCACTCATTGAACTGATTGGTTTAACTTTGCAATGCATGCCAACAATCAATTACAACAATTTATCATCATCATTAATGTTAGTCCCGGTTGCATCCAAAGCTTGTGCACTTTCGAGTCAAAAGTCCGCTGCAAGAGAAAATAATTACAGTAACACAACTCAATCTAGATTTTATTGCTCTGTTTTTTTATGAATTCGCGATTTGGATGTAGACTCAAGTTTTAAAAAATTTAGTGAGCCTAGCAACTATGATAAACATGATCAACTTTTCAGCTTTTAATAGAGAAGGTGTAATATGTGCGTTCTACCGCGAAGAATAAGTCGTAGTAAAAACCGTAGAGCATATCTTGTATCATAATAAGTAAGATAGCTTTAATATCTTATTTCAGGTTACTACGCAGATACGTTATCAGTGGCGCAGGAGATCCGCGGCAACGCCACCGTGTCAGTGAAGGACGAGGCGCGGGGGTTCCATCTGAACAACTTGTCGTACGCTGGGCCCATCGTCATGGGTTTTGGAGGTAATAATACTGTCGCTAGTATTCAGTTTAAGTCTACTCGTTCAGTTCATCGCGCGCATCTTTCTTTTTGTTGCGCAACGTTGCTGGTACTTGTTGAGCCTCACGTGTTGCGCATCAAATGTTGCCTAGTGGTAACAAGGCACAAAAAACTTGCATAAGAATGTGAGCATCAGGAAAAAATTTAAATATTTGAGTCCACATTTCAGATAATTAAAACTACATACGCAAAACCAAAAACGGTTAAAACACAGCTTCATAATCAAATGGTCACGGTTTTTCAGGATTCATCGTAGTAGCGGCATGTGTGATGACGTTCGAAGCTCGAGACAGTGCAGCGAAAGTGACGCCAGCGCGGCCTCAAGCGATGCCTCGCCCCATACCGCGCCGGGGGCCGCAGTGCGCCGCGCCCGCTCGCCTCGACCAGCTGGGCGTCTACCGACTGCCTCACATCGTGCCGCTAGCCCACGCGCTTCCTCTACCCCTACCACATAAATACAGACCAAGCCATCACAACAGGTATTTCTATAAGACTCAATACCACTCGATTGCAATACCCGATACCTCCTCTCGATTGAAACTTTATTAATCCCCTAAATCGTATTACAGTTATTGTGCTCGCGTATTAATAATGTGCTATATCCAGCCCCGTAGTTAAGCTATTTCGTCGCTTCAACGCCTTGTCACTTCACTAAATCATATCATCGCTTTACCACATGTGGATGTGGGCGCGTTACACAATGCATCGATATAGATTGAATTGAAGGCGAGGCGGATATTAAGTACGAACAGCATAGGGCAGTCAGTGTATATGACACAGAACTGGTGGTGAAAGAGGGAAAGTACGGGCTCGGTTTGGCTCGGCACCGGACCTGCGTAGCGGCAGCGCGCGTGCTACGATGCCAGTTAGCGCGCTACGCCGCCCGCTACGGCGCTATGCGCTCTCCGTAGACGAGCAGCCACATTCAGCAGTCAGGTAATGTAGTGTCATGGTATTCAACGCTATTCTTCATCTTCTTCATTCTGGCTTTATTTATGAGTGTGATACATGCATGCATGATATAATGTAGCTTAAAAATAGTTTCCTACTTTATCTATCTTTCCTACTTTATATGTATTAATCTTTATCTATACCTATTATATTTTTAACCGACTTCTAAACAAGGAGGAGGTTCTCAATTCAGATGTTTATATTTTTGTTATGTTCTTAAATCGTATAATTAATCATCCACTGTATTAATATCGTCCCGAAGTCTGCCAATCTTGACTCATAGACTGTCGGAATATCACATTGATCAGATTTGGTTTTTTAATTCTGACGTAACCGTTAAAATATAAAAAATATACCACTTTAATCATATGTACCACTTTAATTTATAATATCTGAACTTGCATAATATGTTTGCTATAATGATCGTCTTGTTTTGAAATTAACATGATTCTCTTCTCAGCATGACATTTATTACTGAATTTCTATTTCCTATGTTATTATTCGAAACAATTATATTATGGATGTTACTAATATTTTAATAAGATCTAATCTATGATAATCACCTCAGCGCTAGTGCGGCAGAATCGGAGTGTGGTTCCCAGTCATCACTAGCACTAGACCTGCACGGCAGCGGCGCGTGCGCAGGCAAGACGTTGCGCGTGCGGGACAATACGCGCCGTCGACCGCTGGCGAGGCAGCAACGCTTGCGCGATGATACTGTACACCGTGAGTAAAGTTATTATAAATACATTGAACCAACAAAAACATACTCTCTACCTACTACAAAATCATTCTCCCTGAATGGAGGTAGAAATAGCCCGCTGTCAGCTTCTATCCTTACACACTTCCAGCAAGCCCGCCTGTTTCGAGTGCTTCTGACTCATCATCATAACGTTTGTTCCGGTTACATGCAAAGCTTGCATTTTGGAACCTGGGGCCCGCTTTTCTACTTTTTTCTCGATTTGACTTATCGTGGTTTTTCTGGGGCGACTGTCGTCTGACTTCCCAACCTCGAGAGGCAAACCTCCGTCCCTGCGTCAATCCCCAGGGGTGTCGTCTATTTTGAGTGCGTCTGGCTGAATTTTTAAATACACCACCACTTGATGTGATATATAATTTATTATTAGAACTTCCCCTGTATTACACACAGGGGAAATTTGTTTTTTTATACCACTTAAGGGGTTATCATGGCCTATGGATGAGTGCAACACCAGGGAAGTCACTCTCGTGCTGAGTTTTGCACCCGCAATAATTGAATAATTGGAGGTCCTGGCATCTTTATAATATATTTAATAATATTTCGTAGCTACACCAGTGGAAAGTATCAACAACATAAACACTGCAGCAGATTCGATGGACAGGTAAGACATTTTCGTAGACCTAAAAGATCAATTAAAAACTGGCTAATAATCGTGGACTTGGACTGAAAGTGAATCTGTTTAGTTTTTGGGAGAAATCTAACTACAAAGGGAATAATGTTCGGGATCTAATTGCATGATTGTTCAGCATCCATATATTAGTGCACCTCAATATATATTTTATAGTGTGCAATAGATAACATACTCCATCGTATACTTTTAAAAACTTATGAATAGTAAGTAGGTGGATGCTGAATTAGTATGATAATAACAAGACTCAAATCTAGATGCTATACTCTTAGTATAATTATCATACATTGAATTTTATTGTAATTGAATATCAAAAAAGAGTATAATCACACACACGCAATCTAAACGACGCCAAAATAATAGGGTTTGTCCAAAACATAGTAGATCTACTGACAAAATTTAGTCTCGAGCGACTTCGAAGGGGCCCCGCTTAGCAGGGTCCCTATTTCATCGTGTATTATCCTCAAAAAAGTAACCTAACACGAAAAGATCGGCGGAAGTCCTACCACCTATTATGCCTCTCGAGAGGACCTCCGCCAAGCCGAGTGTCGTTCACGATGTCATTCTGCGAAGAAAAATCGATATACTTGGCGGCAGATTTATCATTTTGAGTACCTATAATTGATTACAAAATATAAACTTTACTGACAAAAAATATATTTCCTATTAAATAATAATATAACTGTATTATCAGAATGGAAGATGAAGACGTAAGTAAAAACAACATAGAGCTGTCGCATTTATCCGTGGAGACGGAGCAGAGGGCGTGCAGCGCGCCGCCGGCCCCTCCCTCGCCACCGCCCCCCTCGCCACCACCACCACCATCACCACACCTGGTGGTGACGCCCGACCACGCAGAGAACAACACTTGCATCACAATCGAACCACCACAGCTCGACACTCCAGACGATTCAAACGTCACCGACAAGTGAGAACTGTCTTCGTCTCGAGATAACGAGACACACAAAAACGACTCTTGTTGATAATATTTTGTATGAATTATACAATTTTTTCGGTTACCATTTTACATAGGTGTAAAGAATATTGTACATACATAACGCACTTACCGAGTTTTCGATGTGTCTTCATAAAAACGCGACAATTATTATCTATTTTTTAGACCCACTTTGTATCGTATATAACTGGCGTATGCTAAGAACCATACCAACGTCTACTTATTAAAAAAAACTAATATGAAGATGGTGGCAACGTAGGGATGATAGATATCTAATAATACTATGAATGTTAAGGGATGTTTGACTAGTTACCATAATTTGAAAATTTGATAAGAAATATATATTTAGTTTTAATTAATTTGAGCCGTAAATTTGATTGTAACCATGTTAGAATAGTTAAAAAAAATACATCTCCTATGGAGAACTATGGGTGTGGAGTCCACACAGTTATTTATTAACTGTCCACACTGTTAACGGTTAATAAATATCGCGATTCACCGTAGTGATCTTATAATATAGGCACATATAGAGTTTGCCCATCAATATTGTGTCAATATCAGTAATACGTATTGACAGGATCGCAATATTAACCTTCTAATACTTTCAGACCCACGGTACCCCTGGCCATAGGGCCCTATGAAAATGTACAGTATATCTGCAACGCCCGTAGCGCGTAGCTCGTAGCATTTAAACTACGCGTAGCACCGCGTAGCGACCCCAAAGTTGAATGTGGTAGTTTTTGATTGATTGATAAACTAGGATAAGGTGTTGCTCACTTCATGTTTTAGTCCCTATAGGAAGTAACTTTTATACAAATACCTTAAAATTATGGTGCGTACAAACTAGAGCATTCATGTGTAAAGAAACACAAAGCTACAATGCATTAGTTTCTTCGATAAAAGCCCGTGTGACTTGATTAATTAAAAATTTTTTGTTCGTTACATTATAAAACAAATCTGAAAGAACAATTTTTTGAAAACTATTGTAATGGACTTTCCTATGCAAATTAATTTCCAACGGTTTGAGTATCTGTTCCTTTCAGCGATGAAAATAAGATCTTTGTTATGATTTAATCAATTCTTTGTTACGATTCGCTGTGTGGTTCTCAGCAGTGTAGAATTTGGGCTACCCCATCTCGTCCCATGCGGAGTCGTACAAGGCGACTAAAGAATAGGGCTGTTTAACATCAGATAGATACAGCCCAGACCTGAGCCATGCATCTGAGGCGGGGATAAAGGCGTGATTATATTTAAGTATGTTGGTACGATTAGTCTGCCTTGAACATAATACAACACAATGTTTTAACGGATAGTATATTTAGGTACACTAAGGTATATTTTGTTTTTTTTTTTTATCAATCATACCAAACATATCCGAACGTTGATTCAAAGAGACGTGCTCCTCTTGCCTTGAATGCTAGCTGAGCACTGACGAACGTGGCGACTCGAGCCCAACCAGGTCCCTATAAAATTATATGGAAAATTCGCGAAGCTACCAAAGGTGTTGCTCAGGACTCAGGACATATATCTTGAACCTATAATGTGCTCTATACGCGCAGTACACGTTTCTTGTGTGTCTTGAGGATAGCACGGGGTGCTACGGCAGTGGACGAGCTCAAATTCACCAAGCATAGATTATTATAACACAATCCGCGGTGCGTCAGGGCCTCGTTTGACTCGCGATTTAGGTCCAAGATACGTATCCTGAGGTATAGATGTAATACCAACCAGAAAATAAAAGATGTTCAAAACAAATACAATTAAATATTTAAATTAAATATTCCACAACATTCTACACAACGCTTTCTAGACCCATGGTAAGCTTAATTAGCTTGTGTTATGGAATCTAGAATGCGGATATACATACTTAGATACTTTTTTTTTTGTAAATACATACATATATAGTCCTTTGGTATACTTAACTCTTTACCTGCTATTACTTATATTTAATATGTTTCTCTTAATAAACTAGTCACTTAATACAAATACTCTAGTTTGTAGGCACCTGAACGTTCATAATAACGCAATAAATAAATCAAATAAACTAATAATAACAGACATTAAAGTAAAACACAATTAATTATAAGCTTAGATGTATCTTTGATTACACAATCGTCAAAATGAGGAAATTGTTTCAAATGTATTTTAACACGTTCACGGACACATCGTCGAGAGACGTAAGTTAGTACCCTCATAATATGGCAATACGGCTGTGGCCGGTGATTTAAAATACGTCAAAACTCGAATTACGTCCATAGCCGGCAGTTTCCCATTATATTTGTAGGAAGGATATGACTCTGTGCCATTTTAGGCTGTAATACAGATCGCTAGTGTCACATCAAACACTCTTGCACGTGCACACAAGTTACCTCTGTCATGCACACATTGAAGAACATCGTGCTGTGACACCCCGTCTGTGGCCGGACGATCTACCTACACTTTTGACCGATCAGTCGCCCCGCGCCACAGCGGGAGAAAGTATGTCCTTGAGGTGCGCTGCGGCGATTTTTTGTGGCTGGTACGTACTATTTAACTCATAATTCATGATCATAATTACGAAATATTTATTTGTCGATTATTTCAATGTATAGTGAATGATGTTTGTTTGAATTTGGTGCTGATAAAACCATGTACTCGTAGACAAAAAGTATTATAAAATTCAATTCAATTTTCGATATTGAAGTAGGTATGTTATACCTATAAACTGATGCTATTCAATTAGTCAATCAGCATATCGCAGTCCGCTGCTGGACTTAGACCTTTCCTAACACACGCCATACTGACTGATGCTATTATTATTACTATTTTTCGAATTGTAATCGCATAATCTTATTACAGATGGCGTAGTTTGTTTGACTCCGACTCTGACTCGAGCAATGAAAATCAGGATCCGTATAGTGATGTAGATGGTGAATATGGTTCTGATGGAAATTATGAACCTGTGAATGAGGCTAACTTGAGTAGTAGTGCCATAATACGACGTTTAGAATTCACCTGGTATGAATGTCCGTCTACAGGCGGTTACGTCTCTGACCGTTACTGCCGCAACACACACTTTTAAAATCGAATAACGTGGCAATCCGTCCGCAGACGTGATACTATTTTGTATGGGAAATTTGTGTGTCATATCACAAATTTTTGAGAATGGTTTGTGTCCGTGAACGTGTTAATGAATTTATGAAAAATACAAATCTTGTAATAGATCTATAGACTTTATTTAACAACATGTTACCACCATCTCTATAAACACCAACTTGTAATTTGTGGTGATTGTGGTCATTTTATGTGTTAATTTAGTTTTAAAAGGCGATATCTTATGAATTATGTTCTAAAATACTTCATCATTTCAAAACTGATTAAATACTCGTATGCTTTTAACTTTTCCAGTTTTTGAAATAACTAATTTCAAAAACTGGAAAAGTCTTCACACTTGATCGGATTTTTTATGTAAAAATACTACATTATGAGCCGAAAAAAAATCAACGTTTGTGTAATCAAAGAGATGTAGTTAATTCTTCTTAATCACTATCATAAACCCTACATTTTCAAACTAAGTATTCATCCGTTATTAAAATGAAAGACTGATAAAAGCGAATTTCATAAAAAATAAAACATTTAATTCTATCGCAATAATAAAATACTCATATTTATATTATTTTAACTTAAAACTTTTTAATTTTTCATCCAATCACTGACGTTTGATATTTGCTTCTTTAGTGCATATATCGCACCCCTATTCAAACAAAGAAATAACTCAAAATTACGTATTTGTGGGAAAACGCAAATAAAATTTGACACCTTCGCGCAGTGTACTTCAATAATTAATTAAAAATAAAGTAAATGAGATATGTACGTTTTAAAAATAGAAATGGATAATTTGATAAAGATAGCAATTAATTGTTATAGAGAATATCCTTATTTATAAAAATAGGTAATTTATTTATATTAATTAAAAAAAAGTTCGTACTTAATTCAGTTTATGATAAAATATTTTTTCAGTACATTCGAAATGGCACCATGTAAATCAAAATAATGCAGTTTTATTATAAAATTATTTATAAGTTTTTGATGTGTTTACTTTTATTTCAGTTTTTTATTTAAATTAACATTAATTTAATACTTTTCCAAAGTAGATAAAGTAATATTATATCCTACTAATATTATAAATGTGAAAGTTTGTGAGAATGGATGTGTGGATGTGTGGATGTTTGTTACTCTTTCACGCATAAACGGCTGGACCGATTTGGTTGAAATTTGGTATGTATATAGGTTATACCCTGGATTAACATATAGGCTATATATCAGCGATGAACGGGAACAGAATTCCACGCGGGCGGAGCCGCGGGCAACAGCTAGTTATATTATAATTAACAAATTATAATTAACAAACAACAAAAAGGTGCGTATAGATCACGTTGGCCACACCCGTATCGATGCGTGCCTCTACAGGTCTCATAGCGGTGATCTGGGCAAGGCTCAACTGTATGAGCATCTGCAGCGGTCGGCGGACAGGTTAATCGAGCAGTATCCTACCGCGGACTTAGTGTTCTTGGGGGACTTCAATGCTTACCACGTGGAGTGGTTGAGGTCCACCGAAACTGATTTTGCGGGAAGGGCTGTACACAACTTCGCCTTGACCTATGAACTCTCACAACTGGTGCATTCTATTATTAGAATACCAGACATCGACACCCATTGAAGCTCTTCTGGACCTTCTGCTGACTACGCGCCCGGATGAGTGCTCCGTAAATGTGGATGCACCACTCGGTACTTTGGACCACTGCTTTGTCCCAGCGCAAGTGACTCTCGCGGGGCTTGAACCATCGCGGCCAACAGCTCTTACCAATAGCTACCTCGAGGTCCAGTAAAAAAGCAACCGCCAGGGTTAAGTTTGAATTCATCGGCGGAATTGGCGAGCGTCTTGCGCGGTACCCATCAGGTAGTCGTGCTTTTTGGTCGCTCGCCAAAGCTGCCGAGGGAATCTTCTGCCAGTCTTGTCTTCCGTCACTGCAAAAACCCGACGGTAGTCTGGCCCATGGCGCTAAGGAGAAAGCCGATCTCTTGGGTCATCTCTTTGCGTCAAACTCGACTATGAACGACGGGAACTCCGAGCCACCTATTATTCTCAGCTGTGGTGCTTCCATACCTGAAGTAAAAGTCACGCAACGGGTGGTCCGACGTAATCTTAAATCCCTAGATGTTCGGAAGTCAAATGGGCCGGATGATGGTGATGGTGAAATGGCGATGGTGCTTAAGCACGGTGCCCCTGAGTTGTGGCCAGTGCTTACACGCCTTTTCGCGCTCTCCTATTCCACGAGACACGTCCCGGCTTCGAGGAAGACTGCATTCGTGCATCCTGTGCCTAAGAAAGGCGACAGAACAGATCCGTCCAATTACAGGCCTATCGCTATCACCTCACTTCTCTCGAAGGTGAGAGTGGTGGAGCGTATGATTAATACACAGCTCCTGAGATACCTTAGGGGTAACGATCTCCTGAGCGACCGCGAGTACGGTTTTCGTCACCGTCGCTCTACCGGTGACCTCCTATTGTATCTCACTAACCGATGATCGCAAGCCATCGAAAGTCGAGGTGAGGCACTAGCGGTCAGCCTAGATATTGCGAAGGCCTTTGATTGGGTCTGGCACAGAGGTCTTGCGAAGTTGCCACGCTATTGACTCCCCAAAGGACCATGCGTATGGATTGCCAGTTTTTTGTCCAACAGAAGTATTCAAGCCGTCGTCGATGGCAGTTGCTCGAACTGCATGGACATAAACGCTAGAGTTCTACAAGGCTCCATGTTGTCTCCGACCCTGTTTCTGCTGCATATTAATGACATTCTATCTGATGGCTCCATCCATCGTTATGCAGATGATAGCATCGGGGACACGTATTACATGGGCCGTGAAAATATCCCTAGGTCAGAAGTGGAGGAGAGTTGCAAACAACTTTGTCCGAAATCGAGACTACTCTCTCTGGAGTATCCTATTGGGGACGACTAAACTTAGTCCAATTCAACCCCACTAAGACACAAGTATGTGTATTCACCGCTAAGAAGGCTCCATTTGTTGTAGCGCCGCAATTCCTGGGCACAGCGCTTATCATTACCACAAGTATCGGGATACTTCGTGTCGACATCTCCAACGACGTCCAATACTGAAGTCATCTGGCAGACAAGGTCAAGTTGGCATCAAAGAGACTTGGGTTGCTCAACAGAGCGAAGAAGTACTTCACAGTGGGGCACCGGCTTCTCCTATAAAAGGCAAAGGTTCGGCCCCACATGGAGTACTACTGACACCTTTTTGCCGGAGCGCCTGCGTGCCAGCTTGACCCTTTTGACTTGGTGCGAAGAGGGGCGTTGAGGCTTGTCGGCAATCCCATACTTACAGGCGATGTAGAACCTCTCAGTCTCAGAAGAGACTTTGCCTCACTGTGTGTTTTCTACCGCCTATATTACAATGGTTTGTGCTCAGATTAACTGTTTGACATGATGCCCACAGCTACATTCTATTCTCGCACCTTTCGCCATAGGCGGGGAATTCATCCTCACACATTGCAACCGGAAACAGTGTGCACTGTGCGGTATGAAAGGAAATTCATCCCTCGCACACTCAAGCTGTGGAATGAACTCCCCGCGGTGGATTTCCCAAGCGACTAAAATAATATGGGGCTTCTCAAGAAGGACATTAGAAGGTATTTTTAGGGTCGGCAGCACGAGTGTGACGCCCCTGGTGTTGCATACTTCCATAGGCTACGAACCACTTTCCAACAGGTGGGCCGTGTGCTTGTCTGCCACCTAAGTGGTTTAAAAAAATATGGCTGTATGTTAGTTGAATAATGTATTAAATTAAAGAAATAAAAAAATGTTCGTCGCGAAATTAATAATAAGCAGAATCAACTAAAAAATCTATGATAATTCCCGTGGATTTACAGTAAAAAAGTAAAACAAGTCGTATTAATATTCAGTCCATTATAAAAAATTTAAAAGAAAACTGCAATAAGTTGGAAAGGAATTAAAAAAACTCACATTGTTTCATATGAAACAGAATTAAATCGAAAATTTTAGGTACAACTTATAACATTTTTACTAATAAAGCGAAATAAGTTTTAATTAATGCACTTTTAGATTAAATAATAAACAATGTTATAGTTAACTGCCAGCAATGCACCGAATTATTTTGTTTTATTTCACTTTTATTCCTACAAGCAACGATCCGACCTCATACGGAGCTGGCGCATCAATGAATCGTTCACTTTACCGGTACCAACTTTTTCGCGCGCGTTAGTGAGAAAGAGACGGACGACGTTTTATCTTGCTCATTTTGATCGTATTGCAATGGCTGTTCGAGTGAAACCATTCTCCTAGTAAAGTTATTACACTTTATGATGAAATCTCCAAACACATGAATTTTGAGTTATTTCTTTGTTTGAATAGGGGTGCGATATGTAGTAAGTGACCGGGACAATCGAGTATTTAAATAAATACATTAGTATTAACCTAGTTTTCCCTTGTGTTACTGCAACGTCACATGAACTATTCATGTGTTCACAATACACATTGACTGTTGTTGTACAATCAGTACCTACACATCAGTATTACAGTATTGCACCCTCAGTATTGCAACTCAATTAGTATCAAAGATCTTTATGGATTTGCAGAGGTAGAGTGCCAAATTTTTCAAATAAAATAGATTTGCTTAAAAGAGGCATAGGTAGTAACATTACCACAGAATAGAGATGTACCTGATATCCATAATTGCAAACATATTATCACTGTATTCGTATATGTACCCTATTCGTTATTTTTCACGTTGGCAATAACTTTTTATGGGCATAATATTATAGAGTCACACATTATTAGTGGCCTATATCCATCAATGGACTGCAATAGGCTAATGTTGTGTACCTATATTTTATTAATCTTATCCGACATAACTACAAGTTTTGAATACTTTACAGTGTATTTAATATAATGAATAACTTTTATCTGATCATTGGAACTTTTCGTAACCTGCCCTCAGGAATCTTCAAGTCTAGAATGAATGTTTTACTTCTAGGCAAGCGTGCTCCACCATAGACCACATTATCACTTACCTACAGGTAGACGGTGTAGAAACGTGGACCTATTGTCAATGACAAATTATTGTAAATTTTCCTCTAAAGGTGATTTGTAAAGAATTTCACCGTTACCATATAGCAATAATTTGTTCACGGATTAAGAATTCAGCACTTGTATACAACAATTGTTTAAAATTAACTTACACAATAAATACACTAAGGACGAATAGGAAAGAAAGAACATTAACAGGTCCTGAAGCTAAGGTCTGACGTATGGGTTTAAGATGGCAGGAAGAAACAAAATAAAGAATGAAACACATTCTAATATTTATAATTATGAATAAAATACGAAAAGAATAATTATAAACACTTCTTATAATTTATTTATTTACTAGCGGCGCGCCTTGGCTTTGCCCGTTGCAATAATAACCCTTTATCTTGTCCTGACAATAATAAAATAGAATGAAAAAATAATTTGCCAATTTGGTGCTCATAACGAACCTTCACAAAGTTCTTTGTTTCAATTGTATACTTATATAGAAGAATTTTTTTTTTAACTATCGCGGTGTAAACTCATCGTTTTTAAAGTCAAGTCATTTCTGGTCAAGTCGTGAGTGTCGTGACCACGGGTGCTGCAATGCACCCGAAACGTCGGCACAAGTAAGTTCCTTAATAATAATTAATCGCGATAAGTCCCGATATCACAAAAACCATTATATACGAGAAGATAAGAAAAATTGCACAATCGTAAGCTCAAATTCAAATTCACCAAAAAATAAAAAACGTTTGATGCACCATATGAAATGCAATAAATACACACAATACACACAAGTTAGTAATTTTTACTTGTAAGATAAAATTATAAACTAATGTATTGAAGGGAAATGGATGGAATGGAGCACGACATTATTATATGAAATTGAAAATGATACCTACGTGTATTACGTCCATAATGTTCTACATCTATAAACTATGTTTATACAGGTATTTTACGTAATCAATATTTTACGAAAATATATTTTGTTTTATAGAGCAATTGATAAAATGTATTTTGTAGTTTAGTAAAGTATTCTATTGGAGGTACTCGCTCAGGGCCTAATAAAATGGAATGTGTTCTAGAACTAAACAGTCTTCGCAATGGAGTTTCCTTGAAGCATGTGGTACTTACTAATTTATTAATTTCATTAATTATTTCTTTCCAAAGTAGTAAGTACTTTGAAAAGGAATAATTAATAAAATAATTGAATTAATTAATTTGAAAATAAATAACTAAAACATTAAATTAGTTTTTGAAATATTATAATAGCAATATCACACTGAAAAGTAACGTCAGCAACAAAAGGAATTAGAATTAGTCATTTACAGGAAATACATAAACTTTTAATTTATTAATTTATGTAGCTCATTACATAAACCTGTGTTTAAATAGCACGTGTAAAGTAAACTAAGAAATATATCTACATCCGTTCTATGAAACTGAAGGGCTTGTAATATAAGTAAGTACTCACTTATTGATTGAATTTAAAAAAAAACAATGATACCTACTATGAAAGAAAAACTTTCGACATTTAAATCAATGTACGTTCGTAGTAAAATAACATCAAGTCTTTAAATGGAGTCATTAATTTAAAACTATGTTCTCACGATACTCGATTACTTAAAAAAAACTCACAATAATAGCACTAAGTATAGTTTAGCAATATTACACTTATATACACTATCAGCTCTCTTTATTCCCGACTAGACTTATTCTGTACCTATATGTTAACAACTAAGCATAAGTATTTGCCCCATGTAAGGGGCAAACCGAGCACTCTGGAATTAAAAGTTGAGAAAATTGGAAATATGTTGAAAGTGATAGTTAAGAAGGGATAAGTATTAAGTATCCCCAGTATATTTGATAGATTATAAGCAATATGTCGAACTGGCTGCTGCCAGATATTTAGAGTCTTTTAACTTTTGTTAAACAATAGTATACCTATCTATGACCTACCAGAATAAAAAATAAATAATTTTAAGGTCAATTAATTTAAAATACCAACTTGAAGGGAATGGGCGTTAGATTATAAAAATTGTACCGGTTTTTGATATTGGTACAGTTATGAAATTGTGGGCGTGTAACCATTATTTTACCCAGTGTAGGTACTTGTTTAGCTACATGCACACGGCAGGTTGGAATACCCAAATTATTGTAGGTATAGACAGGCATTATTGTACGCAGGACAGTGATTCCAATGGGTTCGTTGTGCGTCCACATTTGACATGGCAAACCATGACGAACGGCTCCGTTCGTTTTCGGCTCAACTAGCGTAGGCATAGACACAACTTAAAAATTGCTCTTTTTGGGCACTCACATAAGGCGAAGGGAAGCTTTCAAATTTTACTTAATCTTTAAAGATGCATGGCATAGTAACAGATGACATGTTACATCTGTTGCCGTGTCATCCTGGTCCACCTGCTATGTGTACGCAGCTTCAATAATTATTTTGATATCCACATTATTTTGAATATTTGCACGGTGGATATCTAAAATAGAATGACGGATTTGGCGTCATTTTCTGACTGATCCGTGGAATTATTAATTGTACTTTTATATTATATAAACTAATAACGTTTTGTACGATCTGTATTATAGCGAACTCTGATATTATATTAAGAATTATTTTGTAAAATTAGCAATGTGTACTCAATCCAAATGGTTGTTGTGATGTCTATTAAAATTGTTGATTATTGTTATGTCTTTTATTGTTTGTTTTTACTATAGGTACCTACCCACTTAATAAAGATCAATATGGATCATTAGCACAAAAGCCGTATCTTGATTCAAGTGGCATTTTTATTAAATCAGAAAAAATAAGTCCGTATTATTAAACAAAACCAAGTAACTTTCTTATAAAATATCATAAAAGAATCATAGTAGGAAACAAAGACAAATATATCTGAGTACATAATATTGGACATTGCCCTTTACAAACAATAGTCGCCATCGATGCCATTATGTAAGTTCAATAGCAAATTATTAAACATCTAGAAAGAACTATAAAACATATACCTATACCTAATAGTTCTATTTTTTTATCAGATCTTTGAACGATTTTGAACACAAAGGTGAGGCAAGGTGACTTTGTGCTCATCACATACTTTTGAAACATTGTCGTTTTACTTAGGTAGATTTATTACTTTAGGCGCTCTATGGAATCAATTAGATTCTTTTGACACTACATGATCATCAACTTTTGACGCTAACAGTACGTATTTCATTATTTTATATCAAAAATTCATAAGGTTTCGTTACCTACATCCCCTTTACAATCAGTGCATTGCTTACAATACAAATACTATATCCGTTTAAACTCATTACGTCCGCAAAGCACCAATCCGCGTCAGTGGGTGATCCAAAACCTCTGTTAATCCTATCAGGGTATGTCCATAGAGGATAATCCATTAAATCTGGTTAGGAACAAAATGATATAAAACTCAGGACGGAGCGATTCTCAGCAGCAGTCAGTCAGTGGAGTGGGCACTCACGCACACTACCGAGGACTGCTCACATCGTTACCAAATATTCAACATGTACAATCAAACAGACAAATCATATTATGGTGCACATTTTGCACCTTTCAAGTAAGTAACTTATTTATTTTTTCTTACTAACTATTTCAATTCCCGCTACCTACTCGTGAACTCACATAATGTGCGTACTCAAAATCAGTAAGTTGATTTTGATGATGATGATGATTACAGTTAGCGATTGAAGATGTTATTGAAATGAAATATTTTCCATGGTCAACATGGAACACATGAGCGCTTACCATGATTTATTTATTTAAACATTTTGCACAAATAAATACAAAATTATTGTACAAAGGCGGACGGGCATTTTCTGCCAGTCAACCTTTGGGTGATGCAGAGATATTATGTGAGAGTGAGAATTTGACCTAATTTGGTACAAATAATAAACTTTATGATGAATATTAATTTTGATGTATTTTCAGACAACTTAGTCTGTGTTCTGGGCGACAAAATGGTGATGATACATCCTGTATAGCTCCATCGCTCTTTCTCGGAGATGTATTTCCAAAATGTGTTAAAGCTAAAAGCGTTTGCGCTTTAAGACATCTTGGGAAGACCTCTAAACGTGAGTCAGGGTAGAGGCTCACCTCTAGCTTCATAATTTTATCTATACCATAACGATCGATATGAAACTAGGTAGCATTCGGATCTCGGCAGTGGCGACTCGACATTTGCGTCCGGCCGCCACGACCCGGCATCACTGCTAACCAGTAACCCAGGGACGCTGTCAGACTGCTACTGCTGAGATCGGAATTATACTTTGACCACAAAATAAATAAGTAATAGTTTATTGCCTTTACACATACGTAAAATCCGTAAGGTAACTGTACCAATGCTCGACACTTTAAGGAAAAATAAAATTTCAATCTAAAAAATTTAACAAATTAATTACAGCATGGTCGTTACATTCTTTTTTAACTGTTACAGCAACAATTAGACATTAACTTTTGCCCATAAAATCTTTAAAATCTATCATACTTTTACTTTAAATTAAATTATTATGCACTTGGTCGAAAACACCAATGCTAGACATCATTGTCCCAATGGTCCAAGTATGTCAATAACTTCAATATTTATAACGTTTATACTAAAATTAGTAATAATCATAACTTATAAACAAAAAAATCACACCTATTAAAATCAGTACCCTTGGCAAAAATCTTAAGAAATAACACGACCGTGTTCACGGAGTCACATTATTTGCTGTCAACAGTCTTTCTAAATTTACTTCGGATGGTGTTGCGAATATTTGAACATATCTTATAGATACCATTAGGCATCTTTTAAGTCAATAGTCTTATAAAACAAATGGATAATTTTCTCAAAATACTGGGTTTTGTTCGAAAGTGTCTAGCATTGGTACAGTGTCGAGCATTGGTACAGTTACCTTAACACTGTAAAATTATTATTTGTGAAATAAATAATAAATAAATAAATATTGTAGGACATTCTACACCGCACTATCTAGACCCAAAGTGAGCATAGCTTAAGCTTGTGTTATGGGTTCTAGAATGCGTATAAACATACTTAGATACATTTTTTTTAAATACATACATATTATACATAGAAACATCCAGACCAATGCAAATATTCATATACATGCATACAAATATTTGCACTGAGCAGGGATCGAACCCGCGCCTCCTGCGTAGCGGCCGCGTTCACTACCTCTACGCCACAGCAAATACCAATGCAATTGGCAGTCAAATACCAATCAAAATACCTATGGGAATTCCCAACAATAACTTGTACGAATACTTATGTACGGAACTTGCCTTGATCACTAGGACTACCATTTTTAATTGTTTTAAATAATTAGGTGTGTAAAATTTTAAATTTCGGTGGGTTCACAATTTCGGTGGGTTCAAAATAATTTCGGTGGTTGTTTATTTCCATAACAAATGCAGTTACTTGTTTTCTTCTAAATATCTAGAATACTAATGTGTTCTAAAAGAACACCATTATTTTTTTCATCGGAAAACCTATGATTGAAAAATAGCACCGAAATTAGCAAAAAAATAGGCATGCGTGAAATTACCCAGGTACACTACGGAAGTCTCCTTCACTTTTAAAAGCTGGTTTGATTTTAGATCAAGTGGGCCCGGAGATGTAGAAATGCTAGGAGCGGGACTGACCGGTGAGGACTTGGCTGCGGTCCCGGAACACTGGCTGTCGTTCCCGGCGCCTCCAGCCAGCGCACACACGGCACTTGCATTGCTTTATATATTCTTCACGGCTGCCGCGCTTGTCGGAAATGGATTGGTTATCTTTATATTTTCTACGTAAGCATTCTATCGAATGTAGTAGAAGTTGTATTATGTATGTATGAATGTAGTAGAATCTAAGAAGGACGCAGAGTAGAATTTGGGCCACCCCATCTCCTCCCTTGCGGTGTCGTACAAGGCGACTAAGGGATATGGCTGTTTAACATCAGACAGATGTATACAGCCCAGGCTCAGCCTCAGATATATGGCTCGAGTCAACAACAGTGCCCGGAATACGGCAATAGGCTCACCTCCTATTACGTGGGACGTAATACAATGATTGGTGAAATGTGGGTGTTAATTCACCTCTGCCTAATCCTTCGGGGATAAAGGCGTGATTGTATGTATGTATGTATGTATGTATTCTATCGAATTATATAGATGTAAGGTCTTTTTCGTCCTTATTATATAGAATAGGTGCTCGATACTACTCCTAGAGTAGGAATTAATTAATTTTACGGCAGCGACTACTAGGTACGTCTACGGCCCAACGTGTCAACCCCTAGACGAAAATCTGCCAGCCTTATCAACCAGCAGGTGTACGTTTTTGCTAGTAAAGTTGGCCTGGGCCAGGGCCCCTACTATAGTGGGATCCCAAACAGTTGAATGAAATATTCCATTTTAGTTTTTCATTGAACTCTAATATGACTATGTTTATTATAGGACTAAAAGCCTAAGAACATCAAGTAATTTACTGATCCTCCAGTTGTCTATATTGGACTTCATAATGATGGCGAAAGCACCTATTTTTATATACAATAGTGCCATGCGAGGTTTCGCTACTGGAACTATCGGTTGCCAAGTATTTGCGCTGATGGGCGCATACAGCGGTATCGGTGCTGGGATGACCAATGCCTGTATAGCATATGACAGGTAACAAGATTTTTTTAACTATTATGTACATTAGCCGCTTGATGGCAATAGGTTCGCCCCCTATTACGTGGGACTGAAAATCACAGTTGGCTAAATGTGGCTGTTAATGCACCTCTGCCTACCCCTTCGGGAATTTACAGGCGTGAGTGTATGTATGTATGTATGTATATAGATACAATATTTTAGACACCAGAAGATTCGCAGAAGCAAGATTCGTTGACCAACAAAATTGAAACTTGTATGATACTTCCAAAAATAGCTAAAAAAAAAGGGAAGTAGCCACCATTAAAAATGTGGAGAACTACTACATCAATAGAGGTCCATAGAGGTCCACTAGCGCTTATATACGACTTATTGTTCAACAATGTTTGTTTACAAACTAATCACGAAAACCTGTTTCAGTACGTTTTGACTTCTTTCTTCGATCCCGGTAGGTACTGGCACTAGACTTCCCTCCGAAGTTGACCAATCATCCTACTAATATTATAAATGTGAAAGTTTGTGAGAATGGATGTGTGGATGTTTGTTACTCTTTCACGCATAAACGGCTGGACCGATTTGGTTGAAATTTGGTATGTATATAGGTTATACCCTGGATTAACATATAGGCTACTTTTTATCCCGGTCAACACACCACGCGAAGCCGCGGGCGGAAGCTAGTATGTTATACTTAACGAAACCTAAGGAATAACAGATAGCCTCGTCGATCAGTCTATAAATGAAATACCTACTGAAAACAGTTTGTTATGGTTACTGAAAAGGTAAAATGCTAAAAAACTCATATAGTATTCTTAATTCCTTGTTCATCTAATATTTTCAGACATTCAACTATTACCCGGCCCTTAGATGGACGACTGTCCAGGGGTAAAGTTCTACTGATGATAGCTTTTGTCTGGATATACAGCACACCCTGGGCGCTTTTACCGTTGTTTAAAATTTGGGGCAGATTTGTTCCGGGTAAGTATAATAAGGCACTTTATCAAAAAGTAGTAGGTATTACTTTAGATAATTAATTTATTCACAACTTTAAATTTGTGCCCGTCATGAATAAGTGCCCGCTTGACGGCAGTAGGCTCGCCTTCTATTACGTGGGACCCAAAGTCACCTACCCCTTCGGGGATTTACAGGCGTGAGTATATGTATGTATGTAACTTTAAATTAAAACCCTTGCAAAAAAGTAGATATTGATTGTCTTTGCTACATAAATGAAGATAGACCGGTATAACTCACCTGCTTTCGAAGACTAGGAAAAATTTAATGCACGGCCAACAAGTCATACCAAATATAGGTCTAGATAAAATCTAACTAGGTACTTTAATACCAAAGTACTAAGAATGTACTTAAATACCACTTAATACAGACCTACACTACATACATCAACGAATCCTGAAAATACATTACATAAAACTTTGAACATTTCAGAGGGATACTTGACGTCGTGCACCTTCGACTACCTTACAAATACTTTCGACACGAAGTTGTTCGTGGGGTGCATATTTGTCTGCAGCTACGTGTTCCCCATGTCGATGATCATTTATTTCTATAGCGGTATTGTGAAACAAGTGTTTGCGCACGAAGCTGCTTTAAGGTAAAGTGGTAATGACCTATAGGTACCTAATGTATTTACTAAATCACTTATGAAGCATCTCGAGTCTTTTAGACTAGAAAAAACCCTCTAGTAAATAAATTAATAAAATAGTAAACACCATATTTTACGGTACATTACATAATATACAGTATGTATAGCAGTGGCGAAAAGTGAAAATTTTCAGAAGGAAAGTCAGTGGATACAGAATAACTTATTTATCATGAAGTCGGCAGGAATCGGGCTATAGTACCTATAATAGTGTTGCATACATCCATAGGCCACGGTAACCACTTTCTATCAGGTGGGACGTGTGCTTGTCTGCCACCTAAGTGGTATACCTAAGTGGGTACTTAGCTATTATAGCTTTTTCTTAGTTAGTTAATTCTTCTGTACATATATACTATAACTTCTTTTTATTGATCCGCTACATATTCTGCTTGCCGGACAATAAATATGATAATTTTTACATTCATTGCTTTTTTCTTAATTTATTTTGCAATATACTAAGTAAGTGCCAACTGTGTGCTGGAAATATTACAAGTCTTAATATTTTAGGGAACAAGCCAAGAAGATGAATGTGGAATCACTCCGAGCTAACCAGAATACGGGTGCGGAGTCAGCTGAAATAAGAATTGCTAAGGCAGCTCTCACCGTGTGCTTCCTGTTCGTAGCGTCATGGACTCCATATGGCGTCATGGCACTCATCGGAGCTTTTGGCAATCAACAACTTCTTACACCTGGGGTAACTTCCTAACTATTTACTAAATAAACAATAAAATTAAAACATTTGGTGCCAATGGTCTACTCAAAGTTTGGCTACCAAACAGAAAAGAAATGACTAATAAATACTGCTGTCAATTCACACGAACATTGAAATTAACCTACAACTATTTTTAACGCGATTGGCGGTGTTACTCTAGGATTTGCCAAACACCCAATAAATCGCTAGAAAATGCTCTAAAATAACTGTTATTTTAAAGTAACTACGTAGAATAACCAACCACTTATACTTAGTTGATCACACACATTTTACTTATAAAATTAAATCAAATTTCAAAGGCATACGTCAGTCAACTATAGGCTAATTTCACACTTTTATACGATAAAGACTCCGACTTAAATTGAACTTTATTGATCTGGAATCATTTATCATTAAGGTAATAAAAATGTTACATGTTAGATTTATTGGCTATTTGTACAGGTAACGATGATACCGGCTGTGGCCTGCAAAGCGGTGGCATGCATAGATCCTTGGGTTTATGCAATTAGTCATCCAAAATACAGGTAGGTAACGTCTAGAATTTGTAATTTCTTAACAATTAGGTAAGACATGTCTGAAGGTGGCAGAACCTTAGCTGTACAGGGCCTCACCAAGACCTCCGGAGCAAAGTCGGCACCCACTCCTGGTGATTAACTGATTAACTGGGGGGTCAGACGGCAGTTGCCTCCGTGAACGTCAAAACACTAAATTTCTAAATGAAGGAGTTACTATACCTACTATTCGTGCACCCCAGGCTACAAAGTTCAGGGCACGCCATAATAACGGGAACGGAGGAGACCCGCTAAACGCGCGGCCCGCGACCGCAGAGCCACCTGGAGCGTCGGAGGTTGCAGACTAGGTCGGGGGCTGATGGGGACCCCGTGGTCCCCATACCCGAAGAAGACTATCTCTTTCAAGCACTTGGTCCGCTTGTTGGTTTTGATTGGTATGTCGACTTTCGAGCTGCAGCCGTCTGATCTCCCAACCCTGGAAGAAAAGCTTTTGCTACAGCCTCCTAAAGGTTGATAATGATATAGGTAATATGCTGTCAGTGGGAAAACCAAGGGCTTTGTCCTACTTATCTTTTACGCTGACGGCACAGAATCTCTCTGTTCTTACAGGGTCGACAGCACGAGTGTGACTCTCCTGGTGTTACACTCCCCCGTAGGCCACGGTAACCACTTACCATCAGGAGGGCCGTGTGCTAGTTTGCGACCTAAGTAGTATTTAAAAAAAAGATATGACCAAATTACAAGCTTAGGATCTTTTAGAAGCTCTTGATATATCTCTCTCTCCTATGTTCTTTAAAGATTTAAATCTTGCGAGAGATATGTCTCAGCCGATCTTACCTTCGCTCCGGTAACCAACGATCCACAGATGGCGTGCGTTTTAGGCGGTACAAGTCAGACATTAACCTCGGCCCGTACCGGCTCTGGCGGGGCGGGTATCCGTGAGCACGATAAAAATAAAGCTCAAAATTGAAGATGAAATGTAACCAGCATTGACTCTAGGATGAATAGAATCATTCAATATTCAAATTATTCATCCCAAATAAACTTTTTATAAACAAAACGCGATCTGTCCAGGCACTAGTAGGTATGTAATAAAAAATAAGATCATCAACGATATTTCAGACAAGAACTTCAACGGCGGATGCCATGGCTTCAGATCAACGAACCGGACGACACTGTCTCTACCGCAACGAACAACACAGTCAGCTGCGCTCCCGCCGCCACCCCGGCATAGACTTTATAAATACTACTGTTTAGCATTATCTATAATATATAAGTACTGCTCAAAATGAGTTTATGTACTACCTACTATTATTACTATTTATTTAATATTCTCTTGAAACGACGACTCTGGCAAACCAACGGACTGATCGATGATTAAAAATATGCTCTTGCGTATAATGAAATAAAATATAAATCAGCATTGCATTTGAATTTTATTTATTTACTCGTCTAGTTTTCTTTGAGCAGGCAGGCATTTACTTAATTTGTAATATTTGATCACAAACATCGACACTGGTCTGGTGCAACTAAATAAAAGCTTGTAATAATAAAATATTTTTTGTTATCTGACTGTAAATTAAAAATATACATTACACTATAAATATAAATAAATTAATATTCCAGAACATTCTACACAACGCTATCTAGACCCATGGTAAGCTTAATTAGCTTGTGTTATGGAACCTAGAATGCGGATATACATACTTGATACTTCTTTTTTTTGTAAATACATACATATTATACATAGAAACAACCAGACCAATGCAAATATTTATATTCATGCATACAAATATTGGCACTGAGCGGGGATCAAACCCGCACCTCCTGCGTAGCAGCCGCGTTCACTACCGATACGCCACAGAGGCAGACACTGTTATTAAATCCTTAGTAGAACCTAACTTTTAATTCCATACAGTCTTCAGTTGAATACATCATTTTAGTTAGGTACTCACACTTACACCACCTGTCCCTACCTAACTCTATCAATTCATGGACTCTACATTTAGGTAGGTATTTTAATTTCTTAACACTTTTGCTACTGGTGGCGGCGAGAATTAGTCACCAAGTAAGTAGTATTGCTCGGGACATATATTTTGGACCAAAAATGTACTCTATGCGCGCAGTACTCGTTTCTTGGGTGTCTTTAAGGATACCACGGGGTGCTACTGCGGCGGTGGATGAACTCAATTTCACCAAGCATAGATTATTGCAAAATAATCCGCGCGCGCCAGGGCCTTGTCTCACGAT
This sequence comes from Eilema depressum, assembly GCA_914767945.1. Classification (NCBI taxonomy): domain Eukaryota; kingdom Metazoa; phylum Arthropoda; class Insecta; order Lepidoptera; family Erebidae; genus Eilema; species Eilema depressum. The sequence goes on along the minus strand of OU612025.1, from coordinate 11,781,002 downwards.
TTAAGTCCAAGATACGTGTCCCGAGGTATCTATATCTGCTTATTAGTAGTTTTTGTAGTATAATAATATTATAGGTACGAAAATTTAGTCTGTAGCATAATAAATCTATGTTAGTCATAGGGATGCACGATTTTTCTCTTTGAATCGATTTTTTGGATCGTAATGGATCGTAAGCCCTTGGATCGATTCGTGGATCGGATCGTATTGTCTTGAATCGATTTCATGAAAATCGATTCAAAAATCGAATCAAAATTTGCATTAGTTTTAACAAATAAAACATTATTTTTTCACAAATTTAAACTTTAGTGAAGTCTAAAAAAGAAAAGAAAAATCAAAAATTTTACTTTTTTAAACATAGAATAAGATATGTATATACCTATTTAAATGCACTTAATATGAATATTTTTTCAGCGCGAAAATAAATCGTTATAAAATGCGCGTATGAATCGTTTACGATTTTATTTTTAAGGCACTTTAAAAATCAAAACGAAAAGAAATAGCAGTGTGCGCTTAGACTAATGATAGTTTATACTTATAAGTTACTTACATTTGCATGACCCGTTAACGTAGTAGTAGTATCCAAATTATTAATTGCATTCACGTTTATATTTCTCGTTTCATTATTTTGCGAAGACAAAGGATGATGATGCATTTTCATGTGGTTAGAAAGGTTTGTCATGTTACCTTTTGTTTTTACGACACATTGACATATTTTGCATTTTCCACCATTATCAGTCTTGACAAAATTAGACCACACACTGGATTTGATAGGTGGAGCCATCGGTAAAGCACAATAGCACAAATAATACGGCGATAGGTGGTAATTAGTACGGCACAAATGACCTTGACCAAAGCAAAATAAAATCAACGATGACTTTTCTGAACCACCTTCATCATATTTCATTATTTTGCCTATCGATTTGCTTGCTTCGCTTCGTACCGTCATAAAATAAACATTGTAGACTATGATGATTAAGATAGATTACAAACGAATGGCGAAACATAAATAAATTTAAGGTGTCGGCATTACTTTATAATCGAACTTTGTTTATTAAAAATAATAAATCTTCACAGTAATACATTGTCGGTAATACGATCCAAAGGATTCGATTCACTATACTTTTGAATCGATTCGAATGAAGATCGTATTGAAGTGAATCGATTCAAAAGATCGCTAGATCGTATTCCCTCGAATCGATCTTCACAAAAATCGCATCGTAACGTGCATCCCTAGTTAGTCATCAACCGGCTGCCGGACGTCGTGTACGTTTGTACGCGTGAATAGAGTCAAGTGCTGTTTAAATAAATTGTTGTTATTTAATGTTGAAGTAGTTATTCTGTGTTATTTAGACTGATAATTGGCACAGAATTTCGTGTAAGTATTACCTAATGATTATCATGCCTAAAACATCTATAAGCTTGCAGAATTTGGTTCGAGTTAACTTATTAAGAGGTTATAGCATATCAAATATCAAGTGCAAATAATAACTGTATATGGCCAAAGCTCTTTTATAAAAAAATGTACCCGTATGCACCAAGGATGACTGAAGTGCCGAGTGCAAAGAAGTGCTAGTGCTACCGCTAGGTACTTCCTGAACAGACAAGCGATGTTGATAATGTTTAACATTATCAACTACTAAACTTTACTTCAAATCTGACGAGTTGCCGTGTCTCTGTAGGTTCCAGTAGATTAAATTTTACAGTAACAGATAGTTTTAAATAAACTACCTACCTACTTACTCATTATTATTATGTATTATGAAATGAAGCAGATAACGCTAGGTACCATTACTTCCTCGATTTCCTAGAATTGGTAGTGAGTGTCGTGACGTCACGTCTGACAAAGACGGACATATCGGCCTAGGTCCAAATCCACACATGTGTATTGTTATGTTATAAGTATCTGACCGACCCAAATCCGATATACCTACCTAATATGTGTCTTTATCAGGCGCGCATATTTTAAATTTAATAAAGTATATGAAAGAGAAAGAATAGAATACTGTATGGATGCTATCATTTTCCTTATCAGAATAGTTGATATTATGGCGGGCCAGCGTAAAGCGTTAGCAGTGTTAATATAGTATATCTACTATTATCACGCCTTTATCGCCGGAGGGTTATTTTATAAATAGATATAAATTAGGGTATAAATAAAAGTTTTTTAGTTATACCGGTTATACCTACCTACCTACTACTATCAACTACTACGAGTATGTACCAACCTAATCCATTTCAGATGTAGTGATTTTTTATGTTAATCTACTGTTATTTTTATTTCAGAATAATGAGTAACATAATTGAAATTAAGGGCTACAATAAAAATAAAAAAAGAATTTTAAGCTTAACAAATCTTCCGGAATCATTTCCGCCCTTGGATGAAATACACACGGTAAATAGTTTGTTTATCTTCAACTTACCCAAGTCATATTCTTTATATTAAGTATGTTTTATTGCATATTATTTTCCAAATTGTTTTACTCAGAATTTGATTATGAACGGGGTTCGAATCTAATCCCGTTAGCGACGCAGCCAAACTGGTGGTCGAGCTGACTCGAGCTAGTAGAGCTCATCTTGCTCTACATGACATTAATCTAATAAAATTTCAAATATTTGATTGATTTTTTAATGCATAAGTATGCTAAATATTCAAATCAATTATTTCTTTCTATTCTGTTTTATGTATTTTTCTGTCTTTCTTCTATCTTATTTTTATTAAGATAGTTAATTGACTTGAATAGTTAGCATACCTACCTACTAAATGCTTTAAAATTGCATTCAATTGTTTAGGCGGAATCATCAAAAATCAATGTTTAAAAATGATTGTAACATCATTCAGTGGTTCCGACAGTTCGTACGAGTATCGGTAGATGGCTCCCACCGTCGCCATAAGACGGATGTACTTATAGAAAAATTACAAATATTTCAAAAAATTCAATTATTATTCCTCTATGCAATGTCTTACAAATCTATTATACATATATCTATGTTTTCTCGATTTTACAGAAGTCTTAGATATTTTTGAATATTTTTATATAATATCAATAATTCTTATTTATTTGTAACTCTGTGATACGTCATTTGTGTCGATTTTTATTATTTCTAACATAAAGGTATTGCGTTTACACTTTGCAGATAACTTTAGTGGATTCTAACGGCAAACCCTATCTATACGGATTATTGAACAACAAAACCAAGCCTGAATCAGGTACGATGTTACCTACCTGTGTAACTATTTATTTATCATAATATAATATACCTAATATTGCTTTGGAATCCACCCCAGCGTATCATCAGGCGGGGTCCCGCGGGGTGCCGTTAATTTGATGATCGAAATATTTTTTTAAATATCTAGAATTTAGTATATTTTTATAATTATGTAAATTATAGTTGTACTCTTATAATCATAATTTAAATTTTTAGATGCCCTAAACGATGCGATTGAATGTGGAAATTTATCAGTTGACTTAAATGATATTAAAGAAGTTTTCATGATATTGAGTGATGAGCAACGAAATTTTATGATGCATGTATATTACCTTTACAAAAATAGCAAAAGAAAAATTACCCAGGACGAGAATGGTGAAGTATCGGCAGATAAGCCAAAAATTATACTACAAGGACCAGCGGGTACGGGAAAAAGTACTGTTATTAATTTAGTAGAGAAAATAATAACATGGGAAGAAAATAAATCGACAGATTCACCAGAAAAAATAAAAGTATTAAAATGCGCATTCACCGGTAAAGCTGCATCAAACATTGATGGTGTAACACTGAATCACATGTTTTCAATTCCTATTTACAAAACAAGAAGTCTCAATAAAAAACGTCTTGATAATAAAAGAGAAATATTAGAAGACTGTATATTCTTTATTTGTGATGAAATTTCTATGGTTGGTGAACGGTTAATGAGCTCAGTGAATAAGCGCTTACAACAGATATTTGAAAATGACAAATTGTATGGAGATAGATTTGTTTTATTAGTCGGAGATTTATATCAAATTGATCCAGTACGTCAAAAACCTGTATATCCACATTCCGAATTATGGACGTGTTGTGAATTTTATGAATTGACGAAGATTCATAGACAGCAAGATGAAAATTTTATAAATGCCTTGAATAATTTCAAAAATTCGAAAATGACGGAAGAAGACATCAATTTATTGAGATCGAGAGAAATACAAGATATTGATCAAGTTCCAGATAAGGTGATTCATCTATTTTTTCAAAATAATCGTGTCGATGAGTTTAATACTGCAAAATTAAATAAATCAAATGAACGACAAGAAATTGTTAATACTATTGACGGAAGTGATGATTGGCATCCGTCTAATCTACGTGTGAAAAGAGGTATACGCTATATGATGACATATAATATGGATGTCAGCGATGGTTTGGCCAATGGTACAACTGGAGTGGTTAAAGACTTTGATTATGATGAAAATGGTCGTGTGCTTGTGATTTGGATGGAATTTCATTCTATTACAATTGGTAGAAAAGCGAGATCAGATTATTTGAAAAAACATAGTAGACCTGGTTTTGAAAATTGGGTTCCCATTGAACGATCAAATATTGTAGTTACATTGAAGTCTAATCCAAAGGTTAATCGAAAAGTAGGCAATATGTTTCCACTGAGAGCAGCAGAAGCGATAACAGTGCACAAGAGTCAAGGTCAAACATATCACGAGGGTGTTTGTATCCATTTAACCGATGACAAATATGACAAATTACGCACTGATAAGACTTTACAATACGTTGCATTGACTCGTGTTAAACGGCTTGAAGATTTATACATCATTGGAAATTTCAATTTTTCCATCGGCAAAAGTGATAAATTTATACGCACTGAAAATGAATTGAAGCGTTTGCGAACTGAAAGTAAACTGAAGCTTGCATTTGAAACATTTGAAGATAAAACAGGTGATGTTATTATTTATCTAAATACAGACCTAACTTTTCACGACAATTATGAATTTATTACGACTGATAAGTGGTACGGCAACGGGTCACTATTGATATTTACAGAAACTAACACCATTGTATTAGAAGATATTGAGATACCGAATTTTGAGATTGTATTTCGATCTGATCAAGAGACAGCTTTGAGAACGGGTGGTGGAATAATTTGCTACAAAGAAGCTAGCAAATCTGTGGAAGTTATCAGTTCGATATCGAACGAGGAAAATAAAATTTATTTAACACTGTTATTGTATGAAAATGATTTATATATTGTAACCGGTGTAAAAGGAGACGTGAAAGATGATGATTTTTTAAAGGCCCTCTATAAGCTTAATGAAAATATAAAAGACAATAAATGTATTTTTTTCATTGGGAACATTGATTCAAATTCAAACACAACACTGACTTTGAACAGTGAAAACTTTGAAACAAAATTGTCATGTGACATATCTGATACAAATGAAAAGATTCAATGTGACGTGATTTATACACGAAATTTTAATATCCCGCAAGAACAATTTGGATTTTATGAATATATTCCGTCGTCTCATAAACCCATGTACGTTAAGTTACCTCCAACGCTTGAATTGGCGAAGAACCTTGGTGAGGTTCATATTGCGGATTACGAAGAACCCGGTACCTCACAACAGTGTAAGGAGCGAGAAATAATGGAAGTAGAATAATTATTTAGACGGGACGGGCGCTTCCGAAATGTATGCCTACGCAGGATTCTGTATATATCTAATATCTGCACTACATACTATTATCTATTCTATGATAAAATATACATTATTTTACTAGCAATGAGTTTGATTTTGAATCTATGGCCCTAGATTTTATTCTTCAATGGCCTGGGTGGTACCTATAGGTAGCTATATTTAGATTATTTAGGATGGTAACCATAAGGCCTTATGCAGTTACGCCAGTTACCATCATATTCTAATAATATACCTATTCTATAGGTACCCAAGCCATTGAGAAGTTTACGATAGAAATCAATGTGTAGAAATAGCCTAAACGAGAATCGAACACTAACACAGTACCGGTCATGGGTTAGGTTAGACCCGACACCTTCTAAGACCCGACGCGACGTGTTGTTCCTATCATAACCAGAATTGTGTTTTTGGGGTTTAATCCGAATCTGACCCGAAAGCCTGACCCGGTCGCGGGTTAGGTTAGAAACTTGAACAATTTCTTCCGAACGTAACCCTCTTCCTAACCTACCCGACGACGCGACGTGCCGTTCCTATTATAACCCGAATTGTATTTTTTTTTTAGGTATAATGTTTACCAAAAGTCTAGTCGGGCTCGGGTTAGGAAGAGGATTAGGTACGTTCGGAACAAATATTACATTTTTTTTTTCAAATTTCTAACCTAACCCACGACCGGGTCAGGGTTCGGAATGCTGTTTGACAACTGAACTAATGCAACTGAAGAGTTGCAGTAGTCCGGTCAACCGAGGTACTCACCGGACTACTGCTACACAAAAGTAGCAATAGTTCGATTCCGTTTGACAACTGGACTACTGCTACTGAAAAGTTGCAGTAGTCCGATCAACTGGACTACTGAGACTAAAGGGAAAAGGGCACATCGCGATCGCGATATTACATACCTACTTAATTTTTTATAGTCAATGTAAATTCGAGTTTTATGTGTCAAAAAGGGTGAATGTTTAGAAACATCTAAACAACGCATATAGCAGTAGAAAAGTGAAGAGAGCAGGGCAAGGGGGCACACTTAGGGGTCCATTACACGCTCATACAAACCATGGTTTTGCCATCAAACACCGCCATGATCGACAACTAACCTATCGTCTAATGCGCTGACCGACGTTTGCATGACGAAATTTGGATATTTTGACCAAAAACCATCAAACATGACTTTTTTTTTTGGAATATTTTTGGCTTTGGCTTTTACCCCTTTGAGCTATGTCCATTTGAAAATAACACGAGAAGTCACAATTCACTGTAATATTTCACTTTCATAATCTTGTGCGCCTTTTCTAAGACGTTAAGTCTAAAAATACACCATTTTTACACATAAAAACTCGAGCTCACACTAATTTAGGAAAATAAAATATTCAATTCAATTAAATTTTTTGGTGTGGCAAGAGGATTGACGATTATCCGAAAATTTTGATTTTTTTCCATCAAACATGACTTTTTTTTTTTGAAAATTTTTGGCTTGGTTACAAAGACCTTTGAGCCATGTCTTCATTTGATATTTTATTATCTTATTTCGGTGTTGGATGACGATAAGGATGAGGATGATGAGTTGATGATGATGATGATGACGGTGATGATGATTGCTGCCTTAGTAAAGTGGTGGAAACTTTACTAAAGGCTTCTTACGGAGATTTAAAACCAACACGAGAAGTCACAATTCACCTTAATATTTCACTTTCCTACTCTTGTGCGCGTTTCCTAAAGACGTTATGTCTAAAAATCCACCATTTTTACACTTAAAAATTGGAACTCACACTAATTTCGGAAAATAAAATAAAACCGCTATGTTTCCTTCAACGTGTTCGCACCAAAACTCACTTTTGAGTGAACATGTAATGCAGTGTTGCCAACATAGTGGACTTTCCACCAAATATGGTGGTTTCTAATCTCGAAATATTGCTTTTAGTGGCTGGTGGATTTATCTAGAGGTTTAGTAAAATTAAATTTCATCTATATTAAATACATTACAGGCTGCTGCCCGCGGCTCCGCCCACGTGGATTTCGGTTAACGCGATCAAACATTGGCTATATATTATATCCTTTCCCTTTATCAAAATCGGTTCTGTGGTTTAGGCATGAAAGCGTACCATATAGACAGACAGACAGAGTTACTTTCGCATTTATAATATTAGTATGGCTATGGATTAATATGGATATTTAAAGAGATAATGTTTGTGAGTTTGTGACATTGTATTAATTAATAATATTTCTGTTAACCCCTCCAGCTAAACTAAATTGCTTGGAGTGGGCTCGCGCCGGTCGGTAGTGCAATGGCCAGGATCCGAACCCGGGACCACTCGATCGTAAGGCCGACTCAAAGAGTCATCATCATCTACACATAGACGTATTCTCCTGATTGCATCCGTGGCCAAGATGACCTCGAAGCTCAGGGTCCGCCTTCCGGCTCACCCTTCACGACGTCAAGCCAGGACTTTTTTGGCCTACCCCTTTTACCTGGGCCCGGTGGGGGCACCATTGCCAAGCATTTGTTCCCCACATAACCTGGTGGTTGCCGCAAGACGTGGCCGCACCAGTGAAGGCGGTTCTCTTGCATTTTATCCACGATGTCACGGACATGGAGGCTGCCGCGGATGCGAGAGTTCCGTACCCGATCTTTACGCGTGACGCCGCACATCCACCGCAACATTTTCATCTCCGTGACACGCAGCTCTTGGGGGCTGTCCATTAATCACGTGATGTTTTTTTGTAGCAATTTTCTAACCCCCCTACCCCCATGGTGATACGTGGTGAGGTTTAAGACCTAACCCCTAGCCAAAATCACGTGTTTTTATTATTTAATGCTAGAAAACTAAGAATCGTGACAAAAATCACGAGTTATAAGAAAAATTAAATACACGTGATATCTCAATATGGGGTATATTGAGATATCACGTGTATTTAATTTTTCTTATCCCTCTCCCTCCCCCCTGGTGATATTACGTGATCTTTTCTGAACCCCCCCCCCCCCCCCTGTTGAACCTCACGTGATTAATGGACAGGCCCTTGCTTGTGTCGCTCGAGCAGCGGCCACGCCTCACAACGTCTTATAGACCTGCCCCTTCAACCTGACTGGCATTTTGAGATCACAAGTGACGCCAGTCATTTCTCGCCACTTGGCCCACGCGGCAGCAATGCGTGCCTTGACGTCGTGGTCGATCTCACCGGTCACATGAAGTACAGATCCCAGGAACTTAACCTGGTCCGTGCGCTCGACCAAATCATCGCCTATGCGGACGGGTGTGGGATCTGTGGAGTTTAACGCTAAGTATTCTGTCTTCGCTACATTTAGCTTCAGACCGCCGTTCTCAAGCGCTTCTTTCCACCCTTTCACGCGTCGCAATAATCTGCTCCTGTCCGCGTCCATCAGCGCAATGTCATCAGCATACGTGAGCAACCACGGAGGCTGCTCATGTGAGTTTCTGATGCTGTCCGACAAAACGTCTAATACCACGCTTAATAGGTAAGGACTAAGGACGGATCCTTGGTGTACCCCGACGGTGATAGGGATGGGGAAGGCTTTTGAGTCACCAACAGCAGTCCGAACCACGGAACCGGAATCGTAGTACATGTCTCGGACGGTGTCTATGTAAGTCTCTGGAACTCCCTTGGCCCGCAGTGCCCACCAAATCACCGCGCGAGGAACTCAGTCGAAGGCCTTCTGCATGTCTAAGAACAGGCAGTGCAGGGGCGTGTTCTTCGCCCTGCATTTCCCCGCCACAATCCTTAGGGCGAACACTGGGTCCATGGTCCCGTGCCCAGGACGGAACACGTACTGATACTCCGAGGTTATCAAAACATGCATCTTTCATGTGAAAATAATTTTCATAATCTTTATCCTCCTTCGATTGCCGTATATCAGCCAACAAGTTTAAATGGCTGTACAAATTCCTTTTTAATAGCCAGTCTTTTGCCTAGCGCTTTCTTTTACACGTTTATTACTTAGAATGCCAAACAAAATTCCTATGCACGCTTTTCGCTTATGAATATCCATAATATATTATAGTTAGTTATTTTGTCATGAACACGTGTACGTTTTTTTTTTGTACTCCCGGTGATGTTTTTGGTATGATTTTTCGTCTGTGGATTTTTCCGATGTATTACTTTACTCTATGGTAGGGAGTATCTGAGATGGATTAAACGAAAAATCGATTTTTCGAGTAAAAAAAATCGATTTTTTACATCGAGACGTAGTACTGAATCGATACATCATCCTTTAAAATCGACATTTTGATTTTTTCTGTTTTGGTATTAGTATAAATTAGTTGAAGGTGCTCGCATTCCAAGAGTGCTGCCGGTTAATTACTCAAAAACTCGCGAGATGGCTGTGAGTTTAGTCTACTTCGCGTCACTTCTCTTCAATAAAAAAAAGTTACGTTTATAATCTTTGACTTTTTGTGTGTCTGTTTGGGAATTTCATAAGTTGCTATTAGCAACCGAACCCCTCCAACTAAGCTAAATTGCTTGTGCTAGGAGTGGGTTCACGTCGGTAGTGTAATGGCCAGGATTCGAACCCGGGACCTCTCGATCGTAAGGCCGACTCCTTAACCACTAAGCTACCGACTTGCACAGGAAAGTCAAGGCTTAAATGAAGATTCCAAACATTATTTAGCGCAGGTCGTTGTGCACCTAAAGTATGATCCTATACTTTACTGGTAACAACAAAAAAAACTCTATTTATCACCACGTTCACTCAATAGCCATGCGTATCATATAAGTAGCGTAGGATCATCTGTTCCTTGTGAGCGCCTTTTTTCAATTTGCCGAACGCATCGCAAGTGATGAGCGGAACCGCTTGGATCCCAGTAGACTTCACAGACTGTTTTCAAAAAGTTTAGATATGCATAAAGAACTTTAAGCTAAATTAACTATCTGTTTGCTATAGATTTTGAAAATAAATGTCTTGTATTCTACCTGATCTGATACTTTGGTATATGGTAAACCGGAAATATAGCTGAATATTCTGAAGACTTCTGCGTATCCCTTCAAAGAACTCAGGCGTGATGTTATGATGCGTAATGGCAGAAACATTGCAATAATATGCGAATGCAGCAATCGCGGCTGAATTCCTGGTACTTTTTGAAGAGTTCCTTGGTCTAATCTCGGAAACCCATAATCAGATCTTTACGAAATTTAAATGGGACTATTTCGGAATAATCTACTTACGAACAGAAAAAGAATTTTCAAAATCCGTCTAGAATTGACTTCACAATCGCGTAACAAACATACAAAAAAAACAGTGTACGAATTAAGAACCTCCTTTTTTGTAGTCGGTTAAAAAATATCGATTTTCTGGAAATCGATCTTTTAGACCTCGATTTTTTTGTGGATCGATTCATCAGGCCACGATTCGAATCGATTTTGAAAATTGATATTTTTCGGCAAGAATCGCCATCCCTACTCTATGGTGTGTTTGATGGTTTCTGTTTGAACGTGTAATGTCGATATAAAACCATCATGCAAACGTAATTCATGTTTGGCTGTTTGATGGTTCCCTGCATGACGTTTGTATGAGCGTGTAATGGACCCCTTAGAACAAAGTAATATTGTGAAATTTTGCAGCGACCTCTGGATGGGTGCACCGCCGGAAACGACGCCATTTGCCGAGTAACGTCATGTTAAGTGTCATTCATTGTCAACTCTCTGACGTTCGGATTTTGATGCGCTTTTAGTCTTTTAGTTTTACTTGGCTTACTAGATGGCGTTGTCATTTTTTTTTAGATCGCGTTATGGTTTCATTCCACTGTCGTCTGTCGTATTCGAACTCAGATAGTATTCGATAAGCATTGTAGTGCCCTCTGTATTTGACAAGTAGCCGTCTATCATCGTAGAATGAGAAATCTGATTATGCCATGAACTTAAGATATAATGAATTTATGTTCTATACAGATACAGATAAAAAATATACTAAGTACAAGACTTGCCATGTACTCCTAAAACAGCCGTTCAATCATTGACCGTTTAAGTTTAAGACTTTGGTTTAAGGCGGCCACCCACTTACAGTCCGCCTGCAGTTTTTCGTCTGTCCGGCTGCAGTCCTTATTAAGTCATCAATGTCATCATAATTTTATTACCTCAGACTAAAATAATAACATTATTTTATTCTTTTAGTCTGATGTTATTACGTATAAAATGCCGACGGCCATAGACTGTCCGGCCTTTAATTGTCTTTGCTGACCGAAATCGTCAAGCGGCCACACACATATTAGCCGTCAGTCCAAAATCGTATACGAAACTGTGTGTGGGCTATTGCGATGAACTGACAGACCGATATCATCCGGTTGTCGTTCGATAAACTGCTAGTGAGTGGCCGCCTTAAGAGTTCATCTTTTTTTCTTTTTTTTTATACCACTTAGGTGGCAGACAAGCACACGGCCCACCTGATGGAAAGTGGTTACCGTGGCCTATGGACGTATGCAACATCAGGGGCGTCACACTCGTGCTGCCGACCCTGAAGAAACCTTCTAATGCCCTTCTTGAAGAACCCCATATTGTGGTCGCTTGGGAAAACCATCGCGGGGAGTTCATTCCACAGCTTGAGTGAGTGAGTGTGCGAGGGATGAAGTTCCTTTCATACCGCACAGTGCACACCATTTCCGGTCGCAATGTGTGAGGATGAATTCCCCGCCTATGACGAGAAGTGCGATGATAGAATGTAGCTGTGAGCATCATGTCAAACAATTCATCTGAGCACAAACCATTGTATAGGCGGTAAAACACACACAGTGAAGCAAAGTCTCTCCTGAGACTGAGAGGTTCCACATCGCCTGTGAGTATGGGATTGCCAACGAGCCTCAACGCCCGTCTTTGTACCGAGTCGAAAGGGTCAAGCTGGCACGCAGGCGCTCCGGCAAAAAGGTGACAGCAGTACTCCATGTGGGGCCGAACCTGTGCCTTATAAAGGAGGAGTCGTTGCCCCGCAGTGAAGTACTGCTTCGCCCTGTTGAGCACCCCAAGTTTCTTTGATGCCAACTTGACCTTGTCTTCCAGCCAGATGACTTCGGTATTGGACGTCGCTGGAGATATCGACACCAAGAATCCCGATACTTGTGGAGATAGTGAGCGGTGTGCCCAGGAATTGCGGCGCTACAACAAATGGAGCCTTCTTAGCGGTGAATACACATACTTGTGTCTTGGTGGGGTTGAATTGGACTAAATTTAGTCGTCCCCAATCGGATACTCCAGAGAGAGTAGTCTCAATTTCGGACACAAGTTGTTCGCGACTCTCCTCCACTTCCGACCTAGGGATATTTGCACGGCCCGTGTAATACGTATCACCGGTGCTGTCATCTGCATAGCAATGGATGGAGCCATCAGACAGCATGTCATTGATATGCAGCAGAATCAAGGTCGGGGACAACACGGAGCCTTGCGGAACACCAGCGTTTATGTCCATGCGGTCCGAGCAGCTGCCATCAACGACGGCTTGAATACTTCTGTTGGACAAAAAGCTGGCAATCCATGCGCACAATCCCTCGGGGAGTCCATAGCGTGGCAACTTCGCAAGAAGACCTCTGTGCCAGACCCGATCGAAGGCCTTCGCTATATCTAGGCTGACCGCTAAAGCCTCACCCCGACTCTCGATGGCTTGCGCCCATCGGTTAGTGAGATACACTAGGAGGTCACCGGTAGAGTGACGGTGGCGAAAACCGTTCTGTCGGTCGCTCAGTAGATCGTTTCCCTCAAGGTATCTCAGGAGCTTACACGCTCCATCACCTTCGAGAGCAGCGAGGTGATAGCGATAGGCCTATAGTTGGACCCTACCAATTTATATACGTACTGCTATAGTGATTAGTTCCGCCACCCATCCCGAGGCACCAGCACTTTCCATACATGCAAGTTTTTGCAGAGAGTTGCCACTCTTCTCCTATATATTACTATACTATTTGTAGTAGCCTCAAGTATTATCTAGTGAACATGTCGCCTAGCTAATGGAAGAATAGAATAGCGGCGATGTGAATAATTACATGTATGTATTCATAATGAATGATTCTAAATGAAGACATGGCCTAAGGGGTCCATTACACGGTAGGTTTTCCATCAATCACGACGTAATTGACCAATAACTTAACGTCTAATAACCGATTGACCAATAACATTCATGATTGACGGCATGATGCATGACGCTTGCATAAGCGTGTAATGGACCCCTAAGGATCCTGTAACCAATCCAAAAACCCTCCAAAAAACACGTTCGTCAAACAGTAACTGTTTGACGAACGTGTTTTTTTTTTTGGAGGGTTTAGCTGTCGGGTTTTGGCAGCAACGCAAGGACTGGAGACGCATCACGGTATTGTTTTATTTTCTGAAATTACATAGTGTGAGTTCGAGTGTTTTTATGTGTAAATAAGGTGGAATTTTAGACATACTTAACGTCTTAGTAAACGCGCACAAGAGTAGGAAAGTGTAATATTACAGTGGATTGTGACTTCGCGTGTTGGTTTCAAATTCCCGTTAGAAGCCTTTAGTAAAGTTTCCACCACTTTACTGAGGCAGCAATCATCATCATCATCCAAATAAGTATAAAAATAACTACAAGGCAGCATGGTCATAGAACTTTAGCCTGTTCCGAAAGGAACTAATATAAAAAAAAATAGCTGTCACTTTCAGTACTATTTGTTGTTTGTTTGTTGTTTTTCAGGTTTTTCTAGGACCCTTATCCTAGTCCATAACCTGTTATTCTAGTTTTAATTACAATAAAAATAAGAATATTATACAGAAGACACAAAAGTAAAATACACCAAGTGTTGCAAAAATATGTCAAGTGATTAATTATAAATAGATCATTTCACATTAATCTCAACATGGATAAGCTAACATTAATATCAGGCACTCTGTTCATGACTGCTGATGTTTTTGCTATCGTGAGTCTTGCAATGCCGGATTGGATAATCACCGAAGTTGGAGGTAATTCAATTGAATATTGGACCTATTTTACCTGAACATTTGATTCTGTTTGTTCAGAACGCTTAAGTAAGGCAACTGGCCTTGATGAGTAATTATGGCTTTATACTTGGAGTATTTAACAACTAGTGGAATATAACAAATCGTCAACCAACACAAATCAATCTGTTTCCTGTGTTCCTGGAGGCTGTAAAATAAAGCACTCACAAATTTAAAAACTTAAAAAGTTCTGCAATTGTTACAGCTACATTTAACATTACATACAACCTGCAATAGCTTTTATCTATTTTTTATTTTGCACTATGGTAGAAGTTCCTGCAATTGTGATATTGAATATTATTATAAACGCACACCAAATCACTAGTAGGTATGATATTATACAAACCATGTTTATCTGTACAGATTTGCTTGTACACAGAAAAATGTATACATAATATAAAATTTGTTTTAGGTGATACTCGCCTTGGTTTAATGTGGTCCTGCATAACTTTATACAATAGGCCTCAAGTATGTTTCACTCCTGACCTGCAGCCTGAATGGTTATTGGCTTTGATTTGCATATTTATTGGATGTATTTGCATAACTACAACAGTGATCCTCTTAGCATCCAGCCACTTCGACAGAAATGTCATTCCATATGCACGATGGGTGGGATTTGCAGCCAGTGAGTATCAATATACATATTTATTTTAAGTCATATTAAGTTATGTGTATGGTAAGTACTGCACCATTGGCATTAAAGTCATGATGTTAGACTGACTCCGATGCAATGGAGTAAGTGGATTTGTGATTTGCAGGGTCTGCCTTACCTGATCTTTTGATACAGGCAGGCCAGGCAGGTATTTCAGAACATAATATCTTGTCAGATAGCATCTATAAAAAGGTTCCTACTAGGAATACTAATAAATCATTTTATCATAAAAACACAATGGGTTTGTGATTACCTCCCCCCCTACCCTTACCTCCCCCCTCCCGGCTACGCTATAATTTTTTTGCGTGTTCAATTCGACCGTGGACTTGCCATTATATGGACCGTGTCATAAAACAGCGACAATTATGCATAAACCTACTCTATGAGAGCATAGTTATATAAATAACTGCACAAACATTTGCAATGCCACGATTATCTCCTCATTATAAAGTCAAATTCGATCATTTCATCATCAACAACGCCCCACAAGCCAGATGTATTTATCTGCCTGAGAAGGTAAAATAGTTACTGTTATCGGCAAACCGCTAACCTCGTCAACTACCGTCAAAAAGTTTGCTCATAACCACTCATAACACCTTTATATAGTAGGTAGGTATACCTCGGGACACGTATATAGGACCAAAATTGCGAGACAAACAAGGTCTTGGTACTCGCGGATTGTTTTGTAATACTAATAATCTATGCTTGGTGAATTTAAACTCGTCCACCACAGTAGCACCCCGTACTATCCTCAACATACTCCAAAGAAACGTGTACTGCGCCAACTTTTAGATCCAAAACATATTATGTCCCAAGCAACAAAGGAGCGTCGGTACCTTAAAGAAAGTCTCGAGTTCGAGTCTTTGTGGCCATTACACTACCAACTTAAACGCACTCCTAACACAAGCAATTAATTTAGCTTAATTGGAGGACAGCCTCTGTGGCGTAGCGGTAGTGAACGCGGCCGCTGCGTAGGAGGCGCGGGTTCGATCCCCGCTTAGTGCAAATATTTGTATTGTACCTATGCATGAATATGGTATTTGCATTGGTCGTCGGTCCCGGTTGCCATACGAACTTCTATGGCAGTCGTTACGGGTAGTTGGAGCCCTAAAAAGTCTAATAACTGGTCTAGCTGCAATGCTTCGATATCGCCCAATAAAATAACGAAAAATTACGAAGTCCAGCCAAATCCGCAGTTAAACTAGTAAATCGGACCCCAGACTCCAAGGTGAAAGCTTCAGATGCGACTGGAATTAACGCTATGATGAAAAAGCGGTTATTGGGAATACTAGTCATTTCTGTTACTTGTAGCTTTTTTAAGTAGGTACTTTAGGTAAGTAGATACCTGCTATGTACTTGGTAAATAAGTTTTTTATTTTTGTTTCAGTGGTAGTGTTTTGTTTAGCTGCAGTAATATTCCCAATGGGATTCCACGTAGATGACATTGGAGGACAGCCCTACCAACTGCCTAATAGTCATCAAGTCGGCATATCATACATATTATTTGTCCTATCCCTGTGGATCACTGTGATATCAGAGCTATTTGCAGGCAAGGTGTGCCTGCCGCACTTCTAAAATATTTTTTTAAAATAATTACGGTAGCTGTGAAAAGTAGATCTGTACAATACATGTATATGGTAATTAAGATTAATATGGTTTATAATAAGTATATGATTTTAATAGTTGTAAGTGTTAATAAATATTATTCTATACGCGTTAACCTGTTTACTATGCCCCCTTTTCGTTTTGACTATTCATTTGCCTTTATTACGAATTTGCCCCTTAGATAAGTTGTCCATGAGAGAAGTTGCCTTTAAAGCCGGGTACGCTGCGCCATGTTTTGAACAGAACATTGTTCTTGAACATAAATAGGGGCGTGGCTTATTCGTATTTTAGAATAAACTAGCTGTCCCGGCGAACTTCGTACCGCCATATTTTTGGCCCGCGTGGTATTCAAATCCCGTTCCCGCTGCACCCTTATCACTTAGGGGTATGAAAAATAGATGTAGGCCGATTCTCAGACCTACTCAATATGCTCACAAAATTTCATGAGAATCGGTCAAGCCGTTTCGGAGGAGTACGGGAACGAACATTGTGACACGAGAATTTTATATATAAGATACACCTGAACGTGTATGTTCAAGAACAATGTTCTGGTTCGAAACATGGCGCAGCGGACGCACCTTAAGTGAAAGGCAAACCTATGAGAGCAATGAGCGGCGGGTGCTCTCTCGCTTTCAGTGATTTGCCAAGGGTTTCCCTTGCTGCATGTACCGCCGCACCGCGCTACTCGCCCCTGCGTTCGCGGCGCCTAATAGGTACCACAGCTAATACCGTCACATCACATCATACATACCACACATAATTGAACACTATCCGTCTTGGCTTTCCACGTTTTCCGACCTCTATGTTCTGTTATAGAAGCTAAATGTGCAGTGCTGATTCGTCATACTGATACGCATTTTCTGTTTGATAGTAGGTACAATATATTATGACTGCCTCCGTGGCGTAGCGGTAGTGAACGCGGCCGCTACGCAGGAGGCGCGGGTTCGATCCCCGCTTAGTACAAATATTTGTGTTCATAAAATATGCTGGTCGTGCCTCGGAGAGCAGGTTAAGCCGTCGGTCCCGGTTGCCACAAGAACATCTATCTATGGCAGTCGTTACGGGTAGTTAGAGCCCTAAAAAGTCCAAAAAAAAACGGTCTTCTAGCTGCAAAGCTTCGATCCTAATGTCCCATTGGGTCGTGGACTTTGAGATACTCTAAGGTCGTGGAGGTCAGATGGCAATCGCTTCACGGAAAATATCGAGGTCTAGCCAAGTCTGTAGTTAAGACTGGTAAAGCTTTCGCATCCGAAAGCATCCGAAGCTTTCCAGCTCGGAGTCTGGGGTCCGACTGGGAATTAACGCTAGGATGAAGAAGTAGTTACAAATATCTGGTTAACTGCTAATCTGGTGAGTTGAGAATCTGGTAATTTGCGAATCTGGTGAATCGAGAATCTGGTGAACTGCTCCTGAGGGGGTACTTTTTCTATACACTTAGGAGGTGGCAGACGAGCACACGTCCACCACGGTAAGTAGTTACTGCTCTTTTTAGGGTTCCGTAGCCAAATGGCAAAAAACGGAACCCTTATAGATTCGTCATGTCTGTCTGTCCGTCCGTATGTCACAGCCACTTTTCTCCGAAACTATAAGGCCTATGCTGTTAAAACTTGGTAAGATGTATTCTGTGAACCGCATTAAGAATTTCACACAAAAATAAAAAAAAGCATTAAATTTTGGGGGTCCCCATACTTAGAACTGAAACTGAAAAATTTTTTTTCATCAAACCCATACATGTGGGGTTATCTATAGATAGGTCTTTAAAATGCTATTGAGGTTTCTAACATAATTTTTTTCTAAACCTAATACATAATTTGCGCGAGAGACGCTTCCAAAGTGGAAAAATGTGTCCCCCCCCCTCCCCCCTCTAACTTTTAAAATAAGAGAATGATAAATCTAAAAAAAAATATATGATGTAAATTGCCATGCAAACTTCAACTAAAAATTGGTTCGAACGAGATCCAGTCAGTAATTTTTTTTTAATACGTCATAAACAGTAATTTTCGCTTTTGCTACTACGGAACCCTTCATGTGCGAGTCCGACTCGCACTTGGCCGATTTATTTTAGAAATGAGTCAGGCAGGATGTACCATAACGAATCCGATTGTAGCGACTGCTATTTTAATTTCCGAGGGGAAATCCTACGCCATTCGTCAATCTTTCATTAATTCGGAAGCTTTTTGTTCAGCACTCAGCAGTAGGTATGTACCTATGTACATGTGCGCTACATAACACGTAGTCCTCATAATTTAAGCTTCATGCAAGTGTGTTTATTGCATGCCATTTATATAACAGATGCGGTGGCAGCCTAAAGTTATGGGGGTCACTTTTTGTTGAAGTGCGGAAACTCCTTCAGAAAATCCCTTTTAGAATACCTACTTTTCAATTGACGTGCACGATTTGGGGGGGAGGGGTCATGTCACCCTTTGGCCTCCCCCCACATATTTGCGGCCTCCGTTGAGACTATGAATGAAATGTACATCCGAAAGTTCGGGCCCGCATGGACAATCAAAAAGTTACTACGGATATTTTATCTAGTACCTACTTAAGTAAAAGCCAAACGAAGTGATGAGTATCTTCGACTTCGAGTCTGTAGGCACATGCTGTAAGAACATTTCGAACGATCGAACGAGCTCGAAAGCCGAATCCGCAGTGATATTTCAATATCGCATGCTGTTTTGGTGATGTCTCGTTGTCGAACACGTAAACATAATCACCCTAATGCTCAAGAACGTGACGACACAAAATTTACAGCAAGCAGAATGGAAATATCGCCGCGGATTGAGCTGTCGAGTTCGTTCGATCGTTCGAAATGTTCTTACAGCATGTGCCTACTGATTAACGAATAAAATGACGCGTTTGCTCGAAACTTCAGTTCGCCAATTTGAATGTGCGTTTCATAGCAAGACGATAGTAAGTAGGTACTTACCTACAGTAAAAAAAAAATACAAAATTAAAACAATAATTATTTAATTACTAGCTCTAAAATATGTTACTTTGCGTGGATTTATACAATAATTGATTAAAATTATTATCTACACAAAAAGATAAAAAAATTAACACTTAGTTCCCTTAAAGTTTTCTTGTAAGTCTTTCACTTTCATAACTTTCACAATAAATGTTCTTGTTTTGTTCCAATGGTTGTTCTAAGAGGTAGTTGAATTTCAATCCGGTTTCAAATCATGGGGACATCTTCTTCAATGTAGTTCCTCTTCTGCTGTACAACTCAATATATAATTGCATTGCCTTATCCTAGTAACGGATTAAAATTTAATATACTATGCTGAGTGATGAGACGGCTGATGACGGGTGAGTTCAGTGAATTTGGAATTACACTGGTAACCTGTAGCGTCGTAGCCGTTACATTACCACGCACCAAGTTACTACGACTGGACATCTAATATGACGCCCAAGCACAAAATGTTAGAGACTCGCAACGAAAGGTTGACTAGCTTTGCAATCAATGTGAGATTGATCGCTAGTGTACGAAAGAGGGAACTCTTTTAAAAATTCTAATGCTTTAGTACTGGACTCAAACGCCAACTCTCGAACGATGAAGTCCACGGGAACAGTCTGCCTGTAGCTGCACATAAAAGAAAATGTTAATAAAACACAACCAGCTTAGCTGGCATTTTTCCTGGTATATTAATGTCCGTTTTAAACTTATATTAAATGGTGCTAGAATGCTATATTTATCATCTAGCCGTCACGTAAATTGAACATAAGTATTTGTTGATTAATAGGTATTATTTTTCATTTGAGCTTTAATGACCTCGACTCCATCGATCTTCGAACGGATCAATCAGATCTTATTATCTACAATTGAAGATTACAAAATCTGAGAAGAATAGATCAAAGAAATATGAAATAAAGGCATTTGCTTCAATGAAAAATAAAAATTCAAAATTCGTGACGGTTAGGATACTCAGACAAAAACAACTGCCCCAGAAAATTAATGTGTTAACTTATTAAAATTAAATAAAGCTATTTTGTGTTTTCGGTTTATGATGCCATACATCCTCATTATTCAAATATAATGCTCACGCCTCTTTCCCTCCGGGGGGTAAGCATAGTCCGCAATTTGCTTTTATCCTTACATTCCTTAGATATTTCACGAGCTTGCGCAATGACTACATCTCCACTGCACTCACTCGACTTTCATGCTTCTTCTGACATACCCAACGTTCACTCTGGCTAGTACGCCATTATGCACGCAAGTCTTGTCTTTTTTGGCATGGACTGACCACTTGATAAAGAAATGTAGTACCTACACCGTTTACGCGATTTGCCGCAGCCACTCTCCTTTCAATACCTTCATAATGGGATGGAAAATATTATATTTTCCATCCCATATAACCAATCTTATGCACACAAATATTTGCACTGAGCGGGGATTGAACCCGCGCCTCCTGCGTAGCGGCCGCGTTCACTACCGCTACGCCACGGAGGCTGTCCAATATTACAAACGAATTAATATACCTATTGCTTGCTCATTTCATGCAACTTCGTATTTTAAAAGATAATTTCAACTTGTAGTACATACGTGTTTAATAAACAAAACTTTCACTAAAATGTATTTTTTTTTCTCTGAGTATTTACAGAGAAAAAAAAAACATAATTTAAATAAGTAAGTACCTAGATGACAAGGCAGCATGGTGATAGCACCTTAGCCTATTGCGAAAGGAACAAATAAAAAAAATGTTAGATGCGCGCGCATATGAAAACAAATAGATTTTTACTATTGTGTTTTGATTGTGTTATGTAGTTATTTTTAGTATTATTTTATTCGCAAGTGTGTTGAAAATAGTCGTATGTCACTCGCGTGTATGGTGATTACGATCCTCGGCTCTCTTAAGACACAATGTCGCCTCAGCGGTAATCACCAACTTTACACGCTTGTACCATAATGTACTATTATTCACCTGCACAGCGTAAGCACCAATTTTATTAAATGTTTTACCTCGATATTCAGTCTAGCCATTGCAATACTTTTGAATGCTGTTACCACTTGGGTGGCAGACAAGCACACGGCCCATCTGATGGAAAGTGGTTACCGTGGCCTATGGACGCGTCTTAAGGATTGTAGTAAAGTGAAAAGACTAGTTACAGCTTGTTAAAGTTGGAAATAACATAATTTGATGATGTGGCAATATTACATATTCAAGTAATATACTTTGAATATGATAATAACGATACATATACATAACTTTGAAAGCATAAACTGCACATGCTAAAAGTTAGCAACAATGCTCGAGTTCACATCAATAATAAAATTATATTTCTAGATACACATTGAAGGTGGCTGATTGTATAATTTAACTTGGCAAAAAAATCTGAATCTTGATTTGTTACTTTTTCTTTTGTCATCAATCTTAGGGCAACCCAATATTAAATGAAATGCCACGTAGTTATTTTTGCCAGTTCTACAAAGCAGTTCACAAATTAAATTTTGATTGCTGACAATAGGGACCTTGAAGCTGATGAAATTATGTTTTTTATAAGCTGCCCGTTTAGACAATAGCGTGTATACTACACCTAGGTACTCAGAAAGTACGTTATTACTTCACTAGAAATATGCAGAAAAGAAAAGTTTGTGAAAATATATTTTAAACTTGTTATAAGTACAGCCCCCCCAACTGGTTACATTAGCCAGTTCATTAGGCGCCTAAGACCGTGAAATAGGTTTGGAGTCAGCGGAGTTGGTTTGAGAGAGTGGAAGACTATTTTTTTTTTTTTGCCTTGTAGGTGTAGTTTAAAGCAAGGTATGACTCGGAAGAAAGTGAGATTCCCGAAAGTGTGAAACTACAACCTCGTCAGTAATAGGTCACTGGTCACCTCCATGAATAATGTACTATTTTAAATTATGTGGATCACTTGCACACTACAGTTGAAAGTTGATAAAGTAATTGGTGACATAAAAGGAATTCTATGTAGTCATTTACTTTACTGCACTGCAACTGAAACTTGCGGTGAACATTAACACTATGCAAATTGAGGTGAGTATGAATGTTGAATGTGATTGACAGGCATACAACACAACAAACATGTGAGCCAAAAAATCTTACCTACTTAATTAAATATGCAGCTAAGAATTCTTAGTCACATTATGATCAATGTAATAAATTATTTTTAATCCTTACAAACTAATCAAATTCTAGTGAGAAATTTTATTTCTTGCATTGTATATCATGATTTAATTACCTACCCCACTTTCATTACCAAAAAAATAAAAATATTCATAATTTTTCTACAATAAACAAATTGGTTACTACTTTAAATGTTATTAGAAACTTAGCACCAGAATAAATAAGGCTAAATAAAAGACGTACGACTTAATGATGTACTTCAGGTACTTCCTTCTTTCCCTGTCCACAAACCAGTCCATAAGATATCCTCCCATTTTGGGTGCATTCTTATACAGGCGGAACAAACTACGCATGTTTCCTAGAGCCCATGCATGTCTAGTTTTCAGAGCATGTATCATGCATTCATCTGTCAAATCACTTTCTTTAGGAAGTACTTTACACATAGATCCTATATCTGAAAAGAGACAAATATGATGTACCTATTTACAATATTTTCTTGTAGGGATATAACTGGTACTAAGTACCAACAGTTGTAGTAATACCAACCTAGAGTATTTTTAGTGAATATATAGTATAATATTCTGTATGCTGTAAACTCTAAAATATTAGTTGCACAATCAGGTAGTTCACAGTAAAGCATTTTGAGCTGTGTTTGGCATTGATTAAACTCCTCATGGTCACCTTTCTCAAGAGCAATCCGAGCATGTGTTTCATATACTTCAACAGTGAAACTGTCTCGTATTCCTTGTACCTGAAATAAAATAATAGTTTAAAAACCGTGGTGGAAACAAAGAATTTAAGGGTAAAAGCAGACAGGCTGTAAATCCTTGCTCATAGCCTAGGCATTGGATGTGGGTAGTCTTGTTTAATATAAACTCACCGTTAAATCTTGTCTTATTGATTTTAACTGATCACAAGCATATCTGTAATCTTGCATATCTATCCATCTTTGCTTGACATTTTTCAATGAATTTACTAAAACAGTCAGAGGGCGGACTTCACATGCTTCCGGAGCTCTAGTTAATCTTAAGAAGGACTTCTCAATATCTAGGCATGTGCCTATTATGTGCTCATTATTATCTTCATAATCTCCATCTGTGTCCTGGATAATAGGACGTTTGGAAGTTGGTTCTTCTCTTCTTACTCCTCCCTGAACAGAGCTTGCTATAGAAGGCACATTGGGAGAATGACCAAATCTTTCAGCTCTTTTCTGTAGTTTTTCTGCATTACCCTGAAAATCTTCAACAGCGAATTCAAATGCCTGTTTCTTTTTATTGACATTTTTATGATATTTTTCTGGTTTCTTCTGATCAAGTGATAGCCTATCTTTAATTTTTTGTCTTACCTTACTTTTTGTTACCTTTTTTTCCTCTACTTCATCCCCAGAAGCAGAAGAAGCACTACAATAAAGAAGTTTAATTGTATCAAGTTTGAAATATTCTAAACAGGTTAAAATATTAATAATATGCAATTTAGCCTGGTTATTCAGACCTAAACTATCATTAAAAATGCATAGAAATAAAATAAAATACCTGAGCCTCTTCCTAGGACTTCTGGATGGAGACCTACTCCTAGAACGTGGGCGTCTTCTTCTCTGTGGAGAACTCTTACGTCCAACAAACCCTCTACCAGGCAAATGACCTCTGCTTTTAGGCAGTTCAACATTATCAGGTTTCTGATATAAGTTTAGTGTACCACGCACAGGTTTCACTGACAAATTATTCCGTTCACTATGAACACTAGGTATGGGCTCCTCATCCCAGTTTCTGGTCCATATTTCATCTTTATTTGCTGCAGCTGTTATTCTTCCTTTCAAACATATATCAATTTGGTCACGATCAAAGCCAGACTTACATTTTTCATAGCACCTTTTGATGTATCTCTCCAAACTCTCAGGCCAAGTGCCTGCAGTAGTTGGAATGGATCCAGATGTAAAGAAGCTTGAAGGATTATTGTTTGTAGTAGCAGTCTCTTCCTCCTTGATAGCTTCATCAGTTTGATTCAAAAAGTTATGCCTTACCGGCTCTGGTGGCTGGGGTATGTCTTCTGTAGCCAGTGGTGGTGGCAATGGGACATCAAGAGGTGGGGGAGGAGGTTTAGGAATATCTGGAGGAGGCAAAGGTGGTAGTGGAGGAGGATGGTCAGGCAATGGCGGCAATACCTCATTAAAGGACTCATTATCTCCCTCGAATCCTTTAATATTATTGTTTTGCTTCTTGCGTTTCTTTTTATTATTACCATTGTTAGAAAGAAGGGGATTTACATTTAAAGGTATGGGTGCTGGTTTCCTAACATTATTAAGATTAAATCTAATAGGTGCTTGTTGATTAAAGAATGGACGATTAGTATCTAAAGGAGACATTCCAAGTAAAGGTGCCGACGGTGGCGGTTTGGAAAATTGAGGATGAATTAATTCAGATTTTTGATCTTTATTTTGATGAAACTGCTGGGAGTTGTTCGGAAATCCGGGGTTATTGCCCATTTGGTTGAAGTATTGGTTATAATAAGGAGGATACATGCCACCATGGTAACCATTATACGGCGGCGGATAAATACCATACATCCAGGGGTGATGATTTGGTGGCATCCCATTCATCGTTTGTAAAGGTGGTTCTTTTGGACCATTATCTGACATTGTAGTAGAAACTAATGATGGCACTTTAGTCCAAAAGATATAACAAGTTTTATTTTATGATGGACAACTTACGATGACCTCTTCAAAATGGCGACGTGTTGTATACGAATACTTTATTTAGAGATTCTTCTTTCCTCTAGATTGATTATCTTCACACGATGGTATTTCTATAGTTTAAATATTCATAAATTGCACAACGACACTAGATTCATCAAACATTTTTCATCATTTTATGATCAGTAAATACCTATGCAATCGCATTATTACCGTACATTACACAATGAACGAATGACAATGACTGAATGGAACGACTGGACTGTGGACTGGAATGAGCGGAATGAGCAGAACATTTTTTTTTTTAGTTTAGTCAATGTTACCATTTTACTAAATGTCCCATAAACAACAACAGTGGGTTTGAAGAACCCAAACAAATAATTTATTATAAAAGATATTTTGGGGTGTTGAATCCCACTTCACCATCTCGATCGACACACTTATATTTTCGAAATATGAAAGTGTCTCCATACATTTTGTTAACTTCACATTGATGGATTGATGAACTCTGATGGCAACACGTACTTACCGTTGCCGTTCGTAATATAAAAGCGGCTTAAGCGGATATGGCATAAAATCTCAAAGCATAAAATAGAGGATAGCTCCATCTGCACCATTAGGCACCATAATAAGCACATCACATACTCTTTGCAGGCACTTAACTGTCAGCAATGTCTTGTAAAACGCGCCCAAGAGTAGGAAAGTGAAATATTACAGTGGATTGTGACTTCTCGTGTTGGTTTCAAATCTCCGTAAGAAGCCTTTAGTAAAGTTTCCACCACTTTACTGAGGCAGCAATCATCATCGTCATCCTCATCCTCATCATCACCCAAATAAGAATAAAAATAACTGATGACAAGGCAGCATGGTCATAGAACCATAGCCTGTTCCGAAAGGAACAAATATAAAAAAAAAATTAACTGTCAGCTGTCACTGTCAGTGTCCAATCCAGTCCAGTCTTTGAGTATGGAAGTATATGGAGATGAAATACCTACGAAAAAAAACTGTATACCTAAACTTGGATGAGAACGGAAAATGGCGTCTATAATAGGGAAGCCCAGTAAACTGTCGATAACCACCTTATCGATATAAAAGAAGCACAGACTAAAAATGTAAACAAGGGTTTAAACTATTAATCTATCTTCTATCTATCTATACTATTATATAATTGTAAATTGAAAAAGGTTTGTCCGCGATGGACGCAAAAACTACTAAATGGATTTTGATGCAGTTTTTTTGTTAGAAAGGTCTTGTTGGAATTTAAAATCTTACGTCTGTTTTACTGCAATCGGTTGAGTAGAACCGAAGATAAGAGATCCACGCGGGCGGAGCCGCGGGCGAAAGGCTAGTATTTAGCATATATTTGCTAAATATAATAGTTTGAACCATTGTAAACCTTTGAGAATGCCGTAAGGCGAAACCGGTTAGACAACAAAAAATAAAACAATTGTGGAAGAGTACAAGTTTAGTGCTTTATTCAATATGTCCTTTATATTAATATATATCCATCAACAAAGGAGAACGGGCAGTTCGTTACATAATATTGTAATACTTTTTACCTATATTATCACAATTGTTTCGTTAAAATGATAATTATTGTATGTTTAAATACATATTTTTCAGTGCATGGTTATTAATACTGTCTGAAAATAATTATTACTGTTATTATAATAAATGTAACATTCAGTAATGTAACATTTATTAAATGTAGAGCTTATTTTTGCTAAAATATATTTTTTCATAATGTAGCTTCATCATCATATTGAAATGTACACATTAAAAAATTAAAAATAAAACTTTAATGAAGGATAATAATATGATCTTTATGCCCAGAGTATCAAAATAAATTTAAAAAAAGTACATTATGGTACAAGTGAGTAAAGTTGTCGGTTTTCGTTCTATTAAACACGTTCTTTTTTGTATCGAAACTTTTTTAAGAACATAGAAACTTAACCTGTAAGATTTAAAAAAGAATCTATAACTCACTTGTGAATAATAGCAATGAAAAAGTCACAGTTTGATAAAAAACCGGACAAGTGCGAGTCAGACTCGCGCACTGTACAGAACTAAATTAAAGAACAAACTCATAATACATATAATAATAAAAATTTCAACTTATCCGTCCACACATTCCCGAAAAAAAGGTCTTAACAGACAGACAAACAGACAAACGGACAACAAAGTGATCCTATAAGGGTTCTAGTTTTTCATATTACTGTACGGAACCCTAAAAAGGAATATCTAACGCCGCTCGGCGAGTTATTGTCTAAATCTTATAGTATGAGAGCCGATGAAATTAACTTTAGGATGAAGAAGAAATAAATATACTTCGTTTATGGTATATAAATGATACTAACCATACAAAATTCCCTCCTACAGTCCCGGGTCCTTTAAGCGGGGCATAAAAAGCATCTGATGAGGCCTTCTTAGTTCTTAGATATTAAATTTTATTATCAATCATATTTAGAAATAATCATTTATTTTATTGTCGCTTTATCTCACATAAACCATAAAATTATCATTATCATTTATCATAATATCATGAGCTTAGCATTTTTCCGCTCTCTTTTGGTTAATACACATTAGATGACAGGATAGATAGATATCGACAAATATTACGATAATAGAGATACATGATACATCCCTAACATAGTAACCGTCTACAATCTAAGTCTATGGTCTACACACGTTCATTCATGAAAATATAAGTATATGAGAACGAAAGATGGCGATTTGGCGTCAAGCTTGATTCGATTTTATGAATGAAATCGTAGTTGTTGCTACTCTTTAATACTCTAAGAGTCCAGTCCAATCTTAGAGTATTACAAAGGATTTTGAGTTTTTCTTTACTATTTTAATGTAATTACACTACGTATATGTTTATTTATGAGTCTTAAAAGCTTGTTAACGATATGTTTTGTATAAAATTTTCGAGATTTAAGTCTCCGAGACAAGTACGTATAAACAGAGTTTAAACTTACTTTATGCAGACACAAATCCGAATTTGCTAAAGAAAATTTTACTGTATTACGTATATTGTGCTGTTATAATAATTTCTTAATTTGTTCCCGAACATAAGATTTAACTACCTATGTACTTGGATATGTATCAAATGAATTTATTGAGGTATAACTTATGAGACCAATTGTTATATCTTGATACCATGGATATGTTGAAAACGCCCTCTGTCCAATCTTTGTTGGACTCGGACTTAGAGTCGGTTGAAAGTCTTCAGTATTTGGATATTGAAGAGGTAATTAAAATTCATTATTACTACTTTTGTCTTGTTATTATCCTAGATACCTACATACATACATACATGACATACATATAATTACGCCTTTACACTGGAGGGTTAGGTAGAGATGAATTAACACCCACATTTCACCAATCATTGTATTAGGTCTC
The DNA here is from genome assembly GCA_914767945.1 of Eilema depressum. Taxonomy (NCBI): domain Eukaryota; kingdom Metazoa; phylum Arthropoda; class Insecta; order Lepidoptera; family Erebidae; genus Eilema; species Eilema depressum. The sequence goes on along the minus strand of OU612025.1, from coordinate 11,751,941 downwards.
ATGTAATAGGGGGTGAGCCTATTGCCGCATTCCTACCACTATTCCCTAGCCCTGTCCCTTAGTCGCCTTGTACAATACAGCTTGGGAAGAGATGAGGTGACCCAAATACTACTCTGCCAAGAACCATGTGGGAATGTTATTGTCCTGTTTGTCATATTATCATCATTGATATATTTGTGCAACAGTTTTGTAGAAATTGCACTTCACGTCAATATCATGTCAATTTGTGGCATGTTACATGATTAAACAGCTATTAAAATACAACTGTGGAGAGCTGACATATGAACTATGATTATAAACTGTACTCTAATAATAGCTTTTCATATTTCATCATCACTACACATTGAGCATACACCCACTACTTTTAAAAATACTAAGTTGTAGGTACTTTTCATGATACAAGTGGTGAGTGTAGTATAAAGCAGATTTAAAGATTGTATCTTCAGTGGATATAGGTACATCCACTGAATAAACTATTGCTGGCTGCTTCCTACTACTATCATAAATGTCAAAATTGCAGTTGTAGAAGGTTATTAAAAACCCGCTTCATATTTGTCTTTCCACTAACTTTCTTTAAAATTGCATGATATTACATCACCAGAATTTACATGAAGCCTTTAACTAGCTGTAGGTTTAACTCAAATTTATTGCATTTTCTTCTGTTATTACTATGTAATATTATTTGCCTGGGTGAAACAAAACATCCAGTTTGAGCTGAAATATTTTGTAGATAAATATTTCAGTTCAGCCAAAATGGCTAACAACAATAATGCATTGTATAAATGTTAATAATTATTATTAATTGAGAAAGAAAGGAACCAATACATATTTCACATCAAACAATATCACATATCATAAAATTGTAAATTAGCATGCCATATGTGATAGAATAATGAAGAACCAAAATATTGTAACATCTATTGTACCATATTCTAAGATATAAATATTTGATTTGATATTTCTTGGAGCAATAATAATGTACAAGTATTAGGAATGAGCTGTATGAGTATTACAATATTGTTAATGCTGTCTTTCAGTTAGATGAAGTTGAATATGCCCTGCCTGCAAGTGAAGCACCAACTTTAGCGGAAGTTTTATCTACTGAGGATGAAGATACAAATAATAAAGAAAACAAATATGTTGAAGAGCCACCTACTTGTTCTGCTCTCCAAGTAGACTTTCTCCAGGGAGTATCTCAACAACTGCTACAAGCACAAGTATGTTAGTCATCGTCATCATCTTAGGCCCTAATCCTGGAATGGTACTCAGTTCTGAATCTCGATTTATAAGAGCACAGATTGTATAGACAATCTGTCAAGTCTGTCCTCAGATAAAATGAGATTCTGAACGTAGTGTATGTGTGTTCTAGAATGTGGGTCTAAGTGTTTTTCCTGGTACACTTTTACCTCAAAGCCAGGGATTTTGCTTACTCCTTCTCCTTTTTTTGTTTGAAAAGTCAAACAAAATAGAAAACACAACTGCTGCCGAAAAGATCGAAAGACGTTTGATAGCAGGCGGTACCCATTTTCGCAGCAATTTTCTTTCGATTTATAATAATTAACAAATGGGTACTGATTGTTATGAAGCTCGTTTCCATCTTTATAGTAACAGTTAGGGGTTTAAATCATGATTTTTTTTACTATTTACTAATGCAAAATTTATTTATCCTTTTTTTTGCGCACTCGGGTCCTCCTCGATACAGCGACCGTATTTTGGTGTAGTTAGGTGTAGTTTTCTCACAAAAATCAAAATTCATAATAGCTTTATTTGTTTGGAATTTAGTTATTTATATGTGTTCACATAATAGTAACAAATCCTTTCGTAGGAAAGATCATCAGCTGGCGCTGCAACTGCGTTGAGTGTTGGAACAGACGCGAAACTTACGGTTGGAACAGCACACGGCCATCTGCTGTCATTTCATGACCAAACATTGCGATGGGTGTGTGATTCCAACACTGATAGAGGAGCGGTATCGTGTTTGTCGTACAATCCAGAATGCACTCGGCTGCTGGCAGGCTTTGCAAGAGGACTAATATGCCAATTTGAAAGCGTTCGTGGGACAATTTTAAGGCGCGTCACTTTAGGGGGTGAGACCTGGGGCACCTTACGTGTAACATGGGCTGGCACCTCAGGCCTTGCGCTCGATACCGGCGGTTCTGTGTGGTTGATCAAGTTTTCGCGACCCTTAGGAGTACGTTCTGCCCGCACGTCATGTCTGTTTTCGGGAGCTCGTGGAGAAGTCGTTGCTATGGCAGCTCGAAATGCTCGCATTTTAGCTTTAGCCACACTTTCACGAGTCATTATAGTGGCTGGTGGTCGAGCTGCCGGGCTACGACTTACAGGTCCTGCAGATACCCTTCCAGTTTTAGAGTGGAGCGAAACTAATGAACAAGTATTAGTATGTGGTCGCGCGAAGACATTACAATGGCTATCACTTACGATTACTGGAAGTAATATATCTCTCAGACCAATCCATCGAGTAGAATTAACAACTAGTCCTCTGTGGCTCGGTTGGCTAGGCGGCTATTTGGCAATATTTGATGCAGATGAGAATTTACGGCTATGGGGCGAAGACTATGAGAAACCTTTGGATCTTTCACATTTTGAGCCAGTTTACGCATCAGCATTCTTTAAGGTATTAAGCTTTCATGAAATATTTTACTATCTACAACAGCATTAGCAAAAAAATTAAATTACCTTTACATATTTGCTTGTTGTAGGGTCATTGGACAGACGGTCGCGTATCTCGAGCAATGTGCACAGCCGGTGTAAGCGCTCTGGGAGGGGCTTCGGTCTCAGAAGGAGCCCTTTCACTACTAGGACGTCGAGGAATTGTCCGCGTACGACCACGTCATCTCCTTGCCAGAGCGCAAGCGTTTTTATCTTCAGGGAGACATCTACATGCGTTACGCTTGCTTTGTTCGACTGAAGGAGCTGAGGCGAAGGCTCTCGCAAGTCAGTTTATTGTCAACATATCTGAAAGACCGCAGGTATTGAGTAATAAACAAGTTGCAGACCAAACTGTGAAATTGTGTTTGAAATATGATTTAACGTAAGTTTCGTGCCAATTGAGTAAAATTACATCACGTAATTTATTTGTGAAATAACATAAATAATGGAACGTATTATTTTAGAGAGGAATTATGGAATCGTTTATGGGATCAGTGTTCTGACGAGAAAGCATTTGTGGAAGCTTTAGGGGACGCCGCAGTTCGCGGCGAGTTGTCTACAGTTGGACCTTCCCCGGACTGTACACAGGTGATACAAAATAAGGTTTTCCTACCTATGTCTAGAAATCAGTGATGCCGTAGTTCTGTATTTGATCAGTAGATACTTATGGATGGGAATCAATAGATAAAAATATACTGCAGTAGAAATTTGTGCTCAACCTCAACCTATTTTAAAATTTTGTCTTCCAGCTGTAAATGGGATTTGAGAAATAGTTTTTGTTAAAATAGGTACTAAACATTTCAAGAAGAAAACTATCTCAAGTACCATCTACACTAGCAATGTAATAATATGGCGGTACTACGTTCGCAGGCACTCATCGAAAAGCTAGCAGAATTTGAACCGGGTCTCGTAGACAGAGTGATAGCTTCCCTCCCTCTGACGTCCCTGGACCCGCACCGAGCAAGTGTTTTTACGAGAGATAAAGGACTGTGGCGAGCAGTCGGTGCTATTGCTGCCGCTCTTGGTAATGATTATTTTGACATCATACGCGTAAATTGCACAGGTACATTACTAACAGAATGCATTTTAATTTGTCTTACTAAAAACGTCATTAGAGCATCTTTTTAGGGTTCCGTAGCCAAATGGCAAAAAACGGAACTCTTATAGATTCGTCATGTCTGTCCGTCCGTCTGTCTGTCTGTCAGTCCGTCCGTCCGTATGTCACAGCCACTTTTCTCCGAAACTATAAGGCCTATGCTGTTGAAACTTGGTAAGTAGATGTATTCTGTGAACCGCATTAAGAATTTCATACAAAAATAGATAAAAAGCATTAAATTTTGGGGGTCCCCACTTAGAACTGAAACTCAAAATTTTTTTTTTATTTCATCAAACCCATACTTGTGGGATATCTATAGATAGGTCTTTAAAAATGCTATTGAGGTTTCTAACATATTTTTTTTCTAAACTGAATAGTTTGCGCGAGAGACACTTCCAAAGTGGAAAAATGTGTGTGTCCCCCCTCTAACTTCTAAAATAAGAGAATGATAAATCTAAAAAAAATATATGATGTAAATTGCCATGCAAACTACCACTAAAAATTGGTTCGAACGAGATCCAGTCAGTAGTTTTTTTTTAATACGTCATAAACCGTAATTTTCGCCTTTGCTACTACGGAACCCTTCATGGGCGAGTCCGACTCGCACTTGGCCGATTTTATTTTTATTTCTTTTAACTACAAACAAAGTAGGCGGCACTACTGTTTTTGCAAACACTGACGACACTACTGGACCAGGTAGTGCAAAAGGGAAAATAAACCGGAGTATGTACCTACTAGTAGTGCAGCCTGATAGTGCGGTGGGACAGGAAACTAATTTTGAACTCATTTTTGTGTTAGTTTGACAGTTTTTTTTAAAGGATGGCAAAAGTCAAATAGTATCCAGGGAGGGGGAAGGGAGTTTTGTGTTTCTTTGGGCAGATCAGGGTGGGACAGCCATGTTATTACAGGGCAGGAATTGTCTAAAAAGTTGCCACGCTTTTTTCGCCCCCATGGCCGTTCTATCCTAATAATATATGTTTTGTGATCCCAAACATCCTCCACCCCCCATGTTCGCTCTTTCGCTAAAGCAGGACTTGCTCTTGCTCGGGACATATATTGTGAACCTTTAATTATTGTGCTCTATACGCGCAGTACACGTTTCTTTGGTGTATTTTGATTATAGCACGGGGTGCTACAGCGGTGGAAGAATTCAAATTAACCAAGCTTAAAAAAAATTTCCTATAGGTACGTTATCACTTATCATTTACATAGAGTTGACTTAACATTATATACCTACCATTTTATTGGGAAACTGGTGCCGAAAGTAGGTAGGATCCTGTATTACTGGCCATCAGTAGCATAGATTATTAATTTATTACATAACAGTCCGCGCTCGCCAGGGCCCCGTTTGTCTCGCGACTTAGGTCCAAGATACGTGTGTGGTGGTATCCGCACTGCAATTCACTAAGCGAGCACAACGATGCGACAACGATGCGAGGCGCAACGTAGATTGTCATTGGTCAGATTGTATCACGTCATTGGAAATCGACCAATGATAGTGTCTACCGCGCACATCGTTGCGACTCGCATCGTTGTGCTTGTTAGTGAATTGCACAGCAGGTGGGACGAACGAGGCCCTGGCGCGCGGATAGTTTTGTAATAATCTATACTTAGTGAATTATATTTTGCGCTCACGGCACAGAATCTCTTTGTTCTTACAGGGTCGGCAGCACGAGTGTGAGTCCTCTGGTGTTGCACTCGCCCATAGGCTACGGTAACAACTTACCACCAAGAGGGCCGAGTGCTTGTCTGCGACCTAAGTAGTATAAAAAAAAAAAAAAAAATTGAGCTCGTTCACCGCCGCAGCACGAGCACCCCGTGCTATCCTCAAATGATACCCAAGAAACGTGTCCTACGCGTTTAGAGCACATTTTAGGCTGGTTTTAGAGTCACGCTGTGGTCAGCGTGGGCTGACTGCTCAGCGCGTAGCTTGCCAGGCCAACGCACGCGCTGATAGCTACGCGTTATTCTAAAACGCTTCCTAGAAGTTCATATGTTTCGGCTGTCAGCGCCGACGGTCAACGCGACTCTAAAACCAGCCTTGGGTCCAATATACGCGTGGGGTGTTATACCGTGGTGGGCGCAGGCGGCGGCGGCGGCGCCATGCGCGAGCTGTCGGCGCACGTGTCGGCGGCGTGCGGCGGGCGGCGCGCGGGCGCGGCGTGCTCGTGCGCGGGCTGCGCGCTGGTGGTGGCGGCGGCGGACGCGCTGGCGGGCCGCGGCGCCGCCGGCCGCGCGCTGCCGCACCACGCGCAACCCTCCGCCAGGCACGACGCGCTGCTGGCGCTGCTCAACGACGAGGTCAGGACCAATCATCTTTATATTATACTAGCTTTCGCCCGCGGCTCCACCCGCGCGGATTACGGTTATCGCGACCAAACATAGCCTATGTCCTTTCTCAAGGTCTAATCTACCCCTATACCAAATTTCATCGAAATCGGTTCGGTGGTTTTGGCGTGAAAGCGTAACAGACAGACAGACAGAGTTACTTTCGCATTTATAATATTAGTATGGATATGGATATGGAAGTATGGATGGATATTAGTATGGATATGGATATGGAAGTATGGATATATTATTATAATTCTACTGTACGTGTGTATGTCACTGAACTCCTAAACGGCTGGACCGATTTGAATGCATTTTTTGTATGCGTTAGGGTGACACCCTGGATGGTTTAGATTCACAAAAAAAAATATCATGCAGGAAAACGTCTGTCGGGTCCGCTAGTTTTATTATAAACTAGCTTTTTTTCAGACTAGTGCACCTATGTTGTAAGGTACCAAAAACAGACCGTTCATCACTGATAGTAGCGTGATAATATACAGGGTGGAAAAAGAAGTCGGGCCCTGGAGGGAAAGTACCTTAAATCCTTAAGTTGGCCCATTTTACTTAAAGGAGACATTCCTTTATTTTTAAAAAAAGAAACAAACCTGCATTCAAGGGTTTTCGAAAATTCGCTTACCACACCCGGTAATCGAACCGACTAAAAGCCGAAAAAGTAACATCCTGTATTTCTATGGCATCAATCGACAGTGTCAATCATAAGGATAAGGATCACATTTCTCTAAGAAATATTGGCAAGATTCAAGATTCAATATATTTATTTTGCATAAAAACACTGTTTGTTACAAAGGTGTTATGGATTACATGTGAAAAGCGAATTTAAAAAAATCTTTGAATGCAGTTTTGTTTAAAGTCAAACAAAATAAAGGAATGTCTTCTTAGAGTAAAATGAGCCAACTATAAAGGATTTATGGTAGTTTCCCTCCAGTGGGGTGAGCATGAACAACTATCCTAATCGTATCGTGAACGTAACGATAGCACGGAGCATTGCGATTGGCAGGTTTCAGGCAGGCGGCCAATCGCAATGCTGCGTGCTTTCGTTACGTTCACGATACGAATACAATAGTTGTTCGTGCTCACCCCACTGGGCCCGACTTATTTTTCCACCCTGTATAGCCTGTGTTGGTACCTGATAGATAATGTACAATCGACAAAGGAGATACGATTGCACCATTACATAAAAAGTTGTATGTAAAGGTACAACCGTATCTCCTTTGTCAACTGTACCTTTCTAATAGCAAAAGAATTTCTGTATTTATTCGTTGCATACAGAAATACAAATCTTTCCCCTTTATAAATAAATAAATATTGTAGGACATTTTACACAACGCTATCTAGACCCAAAGTAAGCATAGCTTAACTAGCTTGTGTTATGGGTTCTAGAATGCGGATAAACATACTTAGATACATTTTTTTTTGTAAATACATACATATTATACATAGGAACACCCAGACCAATGCAAATATTCACATTCATGCACACAAATATTTGCACTGAGCGGGGATCGAACCCGCGCCTCTTGCGTAGCGGCCGCGTTCACTACCGCTACGCCACAGAGGCGTAATAATAATAGTATAGTCGTCCTCGCTCGAAAATGAGGACAAACTCATTTTACGCACCAATCAGATAGGTACGCGACGGTGCACTAGGCAAATAAAAATACGGCTTTAATAGTTATTTGTTATACAAGAGTGCAAAGTTGCTTTTTAACCGCGTGCTCATTTTTGATGACCGAGCAAGCGAAAGACAAATTAGAATCTTGAGCGTTAGCGAGGGAATCAAAAGAGCACAAGGTGAAAAATCTTTGCACTCGAGTGCAACACGTAACTTTTCATCCCACCTCAGCGAGGAAATAATGAAATGCTTCTCCTTCCTAGCGTTAATTCCCAGTCAGCATCCGAAGCTTTCACCTCGGAGTCCGGGGTCCGCTTTATCAGTCTTAACTGCGGATTTGGCTGGACCTCGATATTTGCCGTGAAGCGACTGCCATCTGACCTCCACAACCCAATGATGACATTAGGCGATATCGAAGCATTGCAGCCAGACCGTTGTTGTTGAACTTTTTAGGGCTCCAACTACCCGTAACGACTGCCATAGATGTTCGTATGGCATCCGTGACCGACGGCTTAACGTGCTCTCCAAGGCACGACCAGACCAATGCAAATACCCATTTTCATGCATAAAAAATATTTGCACTGAGCGGGGATCGAACCCGTGCCTCCTGCGTAGCGGCCGCGTTCAATACCACTACGCCATGGAGGCTGTATAATATGTGTATTAATACTAGTAATAAAATACAACAAAATAAAAATTCAACAACAATGTCAACAATATGACGTGAAAAAAATTGATGCGCGCAAAGCAAATTAAAAAAAAAGTAGGTACACCAAGGAGGTTACGAGTCTGAGTTTTTCATGAATTAAAAAAAAGTTGTATGATAAATTCGGCACCATAGAGGTATAAGTAAATAGGTTTAATGATGTTTTGAGTCCACAAACCTAGTACACACGATGTTCTAAATTCAAATTTACTTTACCTCTCTAGAGGATAAAAACGACTTTTACGCTCAGTTATCGAAGAGCAAAAATAGTCTTTCCGAGATGGTGGGATGAAAAATTAATTTCGCAACGATAAACATATTATTCATAATTATAAAGTCATTACAATTAGTTCTATATAAATTTTTTACATATCACTACAGATATCAGCGTTGTTATAGATACATATTCCATACTTTCCTTCCGATTCCTCACAACCACCACCCAAACACCCACCACAATTCTAAATGTCATTCCAATACCAGCCTAAAAAATGCGATCGTCGGGGCTAAGTTTCACGAGCACGAAATGTTAATGTTTCAGGTTGAAGGCGGGGGCCGATCTCCACTGAGGGTGATGGTGGAACATGACGCAGCGGCCGCGGTGCGACTGCTCGAGCAGAGTGCACGCGACCCTCCCTTCGTAGGGCCGCTAGGGAAACAGAATAGACTTCGAGTGGCGCGGGCTTTGTTAACCTTCGCTCATGAACTGCCGGTAAAAACTACATTCTATTTTCAATTACCACTATAATAAACATTACAGGGATCCTCTAATGTCATTAATTAACCTTCCATGTAAACCCGAATATTTCGAATGCTTCTGCCATTCTTATTTAAACATCTATTTTATCGCAACATGCTCTTCGAGGTCGACTTCGACCGACTTACCTACCCACTCAACTGCTCAACAAATATTCATCATTCCAGGAATCTGACGATCGTGCGGAAATTATGGACTTTATATCTATGCAACTAAATTCAGGCGCCCTGCCCACGGACCAGGAAGTGATTAATCGCCTACGAGAACTTGCAGCGATAACCAATTGTGAACGCGCAGATCGCGCTTGGCTTTCATTGTTAACGAGAGGTCGCACCCAACGGGATCAACTCGAGGACCAGTACAGTATGGCAGACCAAAGGCCACGGGTACAGTGGCATATAGACGCCATACTACATCGGCACGAGCGAGCTCTCGATAATTTTTTTAAAATAGTCTCACCATCTAATACCGATGTAGACGAGTTATTCGAATACCTTCGACCCCTGGTCGAATCCGACGACGACGTGAGGAGGCATCTGGGCAAACACCTTCCCGCTCTGGTCAAACTTCGTCCTCGAGCCGCCGCTGAACTCGCGGCCGATCACTTGACTGAATCCTGTGTTTCGGTTCTCCGCGAAACGTCCAGCGACGAGGTGGTGGAACTCGGCCAAAGTCTACTAGAGGCAGGGCGGCTCACCGGTGATGCTGCTACCGCGCATCTACGAAATCTATGTCGGCTACGGCCCGACGACGTGCGAGCCTTTCTGACCGAAAACAACGGGCTCGTACGGCCCGAGGACGCCCTCGCGATCGTCCGCAGTGAGGGGCCGCCCGAGGCCGAACCTCTATGCCTCGAGGCCGTCGGCGATCCCGGCGCGGCGCTGGACGCCATCCTACGTCTCGCTGCCTCAGCGGAAGATAGCGAGGCCGCCCGCATACTGGGCGAGGGCGCCGTGCTGTGCGCGCGGGTCGCGCCGACGCTGCCGCCGCACGACGCAGCGGACCTATGGACGCGCCTGCTGAAGCGGTCCCGCGCGCCCCCGCCGGCGCTGCTGCTAGAAGCGGCGGCGTATCTGCCCATCGCCCAGACCCTGGAGGGCGCGTGCGAGTCGCCGCGCGCGGCGGCGGCGCTACTGGCGTGCGCGGGCAGCCGGCGCGCGGCGTGGGGAGCGGCGGCACGTGCGGCGGCGCGGGAGGCGCACGAGCGGCTGGCGCGCGCGCTGGCGGCGGCGCGGCGCGGCGTGGCGGTGCGCGGGCGCTGCGTGCGCTGCGGACGGCGCCTGGCGGAGCGCGGCGCGCGCACGGGCCACTGCGCGCGCGCCACGCACCTGCAGTGCGAGGCGGAGGCATGCTGCGGCGCGTGCGGCCGGCGCGCGCCCGCGTCGTCCGTGACGCTCGCGTCGCGCGCGCCGCGCCCGCGCGAGCCGCCGCCGCCGCACGACTTCGAGCTGTACCTGGTGGCGCCGCCGCGACCGGACCTCGAGGGGTTCGTTTGACAGTGATATATCAGTTTATACTTTATCGTTAGAGACCAATATTTACTGTAATGTATTCGAAAGTTTTATTATATCTGTTTAAAAGAAGTATAATCATTTGTTTATAATTATGTACTCCTATTGACTGACCTTAATACGACAACAAACAGATTTTTGGTGTGACCCGTATGTATTTAGTCTTATATCTCAGGTCGTACCTACAACTTCCCAATCAATCATTCGAGTGAGAATCCTTGATCAACGTGACTTAGCTGCAGTTTCAGCCGCACAGGCCTTCCAGGCGCAGCGTAACATAAACTGTACTAGAAAACTTCTATTAATCTGACTGGTATGGGCATTCTTTAACTTACAAATCTCCTCAGGTGGGCAGCCAGTCAGCTGATTATACAAGCTCATACCTAAGCAGCACTTTGTAGATTGTGCTTAAAATGAGTTATAAATAGGCTGATACTTTTTACCAGTCCACATTTTCATGATAGGAAAATAAACTCTCTTATATTGTCCCTAATGTACTGTAGTTTATTTGTGTACAATAAAGAATTATCTTATCTTATCTTATAAATAGGGGGAGCAAAGGGTTGAAATGAAATCCATAATATTGTCCAAAAAATATATTTTATAGTAGTAGACAACACGAGGCGCGCGCCCGGCGCCCAGCCCGCGCCGCGCGCGCGTCCCACAACAACGCTTCGCTATCTACGTCCAGCTCTCTGTTTTAATAATTGGAATAGTTTATTTAATAATTACAACGTTCTTTTATCTGTCCATATTTTAATATTAGGTATAACTAACTTCGTCTTGTATAACTTGGTGTAAGAACAGCCTTCAGGAATTGAAATAGGGTGGCGTAATACACGCCTCACAGCACTGTTTCCATTTCTACTCGTGTCCGCTCTCTGAAAGAATAGAAAATCGCATATTATACACTTACCATGTACTTAGTTAGTTCTGTATCTGTAACGCATGCCTTAGATAACTTCCTATATTCTATCAAAGTGGAGATAGGTACATAGATACTTATAACTTATTGTAACTACAGGAAACAGTTCATGTCCCATGAATTAGTAATTAGGTAGATATGTGACACAATAATGGCTATGGTTATTTCGCATATCGCTAGCAAGAAAATAGCGACCTATCATTTTAAATTTATTAGTTCAAGCGTTAATTTCAGTCTAGCTATTAATTAACTCAGCCTCAGTGAATACATTACGTAAGTAGGTGTTTGTTATAAGCTTCGATTACGTATTTCACAGTAATAAACAATGGGATATAATAACCCGTGCGACAAAAATAATAAATGGACGACTGATAATGAGTTACTTTAAATACTGAGTGGGCGACTAAGATACTGAGTGACCCGTGTGTTGCTAAATTGTAAAGTTATGAGGATTCGAGTATAGCGCGCCCTAACTTGGATAGGTTAGGTTAGAAGGCTAACGCGGGAGCGGAGCTCCCGCTTTAGCCTTCGTGGTTATTTTTATTATAACCATCCATAAATAGTGGCTCACTTAGTATTTTTGTACGCCACATTCAGTAATTTTGACACCCATAAATTGAATAAAATGATTCTTCACTATAGCTGCCAACCTATTATTTTTACTACCTGCTTTTCGAATTAATTTGTGGCCGCGTTAAATACAACCCATAAACAATGATATAAGGTAAACCATTGGCACCTACAGTTTTTGGTCCTTCGAGCCAAGTAGAATGCTCATTTAAATGACTAGTATATTAATCAATAGTTAAACTAAAATAATATTCACATATTTTTTAAATATCAATCTGCTGGTTGTGCGGTGATATTTTGCTGGAGTGTGCAATTTAGCAGCTTTGCGTGGCAGCAAATAGAAGGACTTAACTTACTTGAGTTGACTTGACCGTAACTTGCTCAGGATCATTGACTAACATTGAATAACTAGCATAATAACATAGTATACCTCGGAGCACATGTCTTGGACCTATTTCGTGAGACAAACGAGGCCCTCGTCCGCGGATTGTTTTGTAATAATCTATGATTGGTGAATCTGAGCCCGTCCACCGCCGTAGCACTTCGTGCACCCGTGCACGTGCAAAGGACACCCAAGAAACGCGTACTGCGCGTATAGAGCACATTCAAGGACCAAGATATATATGCCGAGGTATACCTCCTTCACCCGACACATCGTACAAACTGAACATACCTACACAGTCGAGTCGCTACATACCTCGCGCGTAAATCCCCACAAGAGAGCGGACGGTCGAGCTCAGGCAGCAGGTCGGCGGGCGGGCGCAGCGTGCGCACGTGCGTGGCGTCGTGCGCGCGGCCGCCCGCCAGGAGCTCGCCGGCCGACGCCAGGCGGCGTGGCGGCGCCGACAGCCCGTGCACGGCCAGCGCCGCCGCCAGCTGCCGCGCGCGCGCCACCGCCATGTCGCGCTCGTGCCGCGCGCGCCACACCTGCGGGCGGGCTGCCTACTGAGACTGTACCGCGGACTTGTTCTTAGGTTAAGCCTAGCGTTAAGCGCCCCACACACTAACAGTTTATCGAACGACAACCGAATGATATCGGTCTGTCAGTTCATCGCAATAGCCCACACACAGTTTCATATACGATTTTGGACTGACGGCTAATATGTGTGTGGCCGCTTGACGATTCCGGTCAGCGCCGACAGTTATAGGACGGACAGTCTATGGCCGTCAGCATTTTTTACGTAATAACATCAGACTAAAATGATAAAACACTTACACCCGTATTCACAAACGATACTGTGAGGTCTCATAGTGTGCTCGAGCGCATAGGGCTGGTAAAATTAATTCACAAACATCACGGAACAGTATCTAACGCAGTGCGTTCCCTCCACGAAGTATTACTTAAGTGTTATCAATAAATAAAAAGGCTTGCCAAAACGAACGCACTGAGAATTTGTCGTTCTTTGCACAGTTTTGGTGGTACGCATAGCGAAGTATTGATTGTGAATGCGGGTGTTAATGTTATTATTTTAGTCTGAGGTAATAAAATTATGATGACATTGACCAGAAACTGAAGGCGGTTAATGAGTTCCCAGTTGCATCCGAAGCTTTCACCTCGGAGTCTGGGATCCGCTTTACCAGTCTTAACTGCGGATTTGGCTGGACCTCGATATTTTCCGTGAAGTGATTGCCATCTGACCTCCACAACCCAATGATGACATTAGGCGATATCGAATATATCGCCGAATTGAATAGTTTCTGTGCCCTCAGTGCAGAAGACTAAGCAGGACAAGCCTTTGATCTTCGCACTGACAGCACAGAAACTGTCCAGTCAGCTCTGGCTACCCTCCTCACCACCGGAAACACAACACGAGGTTATTATGGTCTCAGTATTCTGTAACTTCCCAAGTCTAAATGCTCAATTGGGACGGGAACACCGTCGTGTGCTACCATACTACAGAGGGTACAGGGTAATATTCGTGGGAAGGGAACAAAAATATATTCACATTAACATTACTGTTAATCTGAATAGTATATTAGGGAGAGGGAGATACATTTTGAATATCAGTTGGGTTTGAAGCCCAATCTCCTCCATCTCCCTGACTTCGTTAATTGTCGTAACAACCAGTTGCATCGGTAACTACTAGAACCCAAAGCATCCCGCCTTTTGAATTGAATTAACAATAAAATTATTGTTTTTAAAAATACGTATCTAGTATAAGCATATTAACTAACTAAGATTACCTGTGCAGCGCACACAGCGGAGCGACAGTGACTCCGGCCTCCATACCCACGCGCAGCTGCCTCCACTACGGCCCCATGGAACGTTAGGGATTGTCCTGTTGACATGTTAAATATAGTAGTTATGAACAAATTCAACAAAATGTTTCTATACGAGTTACACCAAGTTCTACCAAGACGTCCATACCTTTCACTTTTGGGAGACCAGAATGCGTTGATCATTTTGCAGGTTTTATAAAAACCCCAATTAAAAGAAAGCTTGATGGTTCTGAAATTGATGGTCCTGTCCCGACACAAAAATTATATAAATTAAATACTGTGTTCATATGCCCTAGTGTTAAACACATGCCTACCTTCCTTTGCTTTTTAGGGCACCATGCATAATATTGACCATCCTAGATCCTCCGATTACGCCAGTATTACTTGGTCATGGGCATTGAAGGTCAAGTCATTTAAACGTTAGAAACTTAATCCACTTGCACTTCAATATAGGTATTTCAAGCATATTCATGTTCCTTTTTCAATGTCAAACCAATCTGTGGAGGTTAAACGTTGCAAATTGTTGTTTCATACCCTTACCCATAGATAGAGATACCAGGGCACAACAGGAGCCCGCACTGGAGACAGCGAGATGTGAGCGCAGGTAGCGGAAGTAAACGTGCTCGAGCAGCAGTAGGAGTGCCGCGAGCAAGATGCCAGCCATCAATAATAGGAATGCTGACAAGAATTGTTCCAGAGCCAAGGGGTCGGATGACTTGTGTTCTTGTTTGTTAGGCTTACATGTACCCGTCATCCAGTATCTAAAAGTAATTTACAATAGATTATTAGAATTGGTTATTCAGCTGATACTGTTTTTTTGGGAGCGACGACCGTCTAATCACTAAAACCCTGAGAGGAAAGCCTTCGCCAGAGTCTCATCCGTCAACCAGCAGGTGTATCGGCTTACAGACGAGGTTGGGTTAAGCTCAGCAGATCTTGGTTGGACACAATATTCGACCACTTTACCACTTCGCCGCATACATCGTCTAATGTGGGCGCTCAATAATATTACTGCCGAGCCGATTAGAGCATTAAAGTGAGACTATTCCAGGGTTGTAGGTCGAGCCCAACGTTTGGCGCCATATACAAGGGTCACCACAATATGGCACCCAACATGGGGTTTGAACTCAGTAATTCGCAAGGGGTGCAGAAAAGACTAACACTGTTTCATTCCGTGGTTACAGTTCGAACCCTACGTTGGGCGCCATGCATGGGAGTGTCCCTATTATATGGCACTCAACCTGAATCCAGTAATTCTCAATGGGTTAAGAAAATATTGAAACTAATTTATCCCAGGGTTATAGTTCGAGCCCCACGTTGGGCGCCATATATGGGGTCCCCGCAATATGGCACTCAATGTGGGGATTAAAGCCAGTAATTCTCGAGAGGCGAAGAAAAAATTAACACTTTCATTCATATATGGGGCCGGGGGTGTCCCCGTAATATGGCGCCCAACGTGGGTCTTGAATCCAGTCATTCTCAAGGTGTGAAGAACATATTGACACTTTCATTCCAAGGTTATAGTTCGAGCCCTACGTTGGGCACCCTATATGAGGATGCCTCCGCAATATGGCGCTCAATATGGGGCTTGAACCCAGTAATTCTCGAGGGGCAAAGAAAAAATTAACACTTTCATTCATATATGGGGGGAGGTGTCCCCCTGTAATATGGCGCCTAATGTGGGGCTTGAATCCAGTAATTCTCAAGGGTTGAAGAACATATTGACACTCGTTTCAGGGTTATAGTTCGAGCCTCACGTTAGGTACCCTATGTGAGGGTGTCCCCGCAATATGGCGCCCAATGTGGAGCCTGAACTCTAATTCTCAAGGAGTAAAGAAAATATTGACACTTGCATTCCAGGGTTATAGTTCGAGCCACACGTTGGGCGCCTTATTTATGAAGGTGTCTACATAATATGGCGCCCAACGTGGGGCTTGAACCCAGTAATTCTCAAGAGGTGAAGAACATATTGATACTTTCATTTCAGGGTTATAGTTCAAGCCCCACGTTGGGCGCCATATATGAGGATGTCTCCGGAATATGGCGCTCAATATGGGGTTTAAACCTTGTAGGTAATTCTCAAAGGGGAAGAAAATATTGACGGTTTCATTTCAGGGTTATAGTTTGAGACCAACGTTAGGCACCATATATGAGGGTGTCCCCATAAGGGACTACGCACACTTATTCAGCTCCATTCGCGTTTCGCTGAACGATTTTGGTCACACTTAATACAGCTTCTATCAGCCGCGTACGGCATCGTAAGAATGAGAAAAGCCGTCATAGCGTGCTATTTGTGGTGCTATCTCCACTGAAACAATTTTTTCTGTCTACTGCGTACTGAGAAATAGGAATTTGGTTGGAGAATATGCAACATTGGTACTATAATTAAAAGAAGATAATATATAATTTAATGAGCATATTATGGATGGATATTGCAATTTTTTCGAAATTGCGGACTTATTGCGACCCGTGTTACAAAAGCAAAATACAAAATTTCGACTTCGTATATCAGTCGTTTCATATCATAATATAATATCGCTTCATATAATCAATTATCAGTCGTTTGTATATAATGATTACGCAATAACAAATCAATCAATTCTGAGCTGTGTGAGCTGTTCCGCCGCGTGCGACGGTGAACGCGGCGGAACAGCGCTACATTTATCCTCATTTTATATTGGTTTGCCGCGAAAGCTGAATAGACGCGGAAAGCTGAAAGGACGCGTACGCGTCTCCATACAAAATCGTTGTTTCCTGGACAAAAGCTGAATAGAGCTGAATAAGTGTGCGTAGTCCCTAATATGGTGCCTGAACACTGTAATTTTCAAGAGGTGAAGAAAACATTGACACTTTCATTCCAGGGTTAAAGTTCGAGCCCCACTTTGGGCGCCATATATGAAGGGGGGTGTTCTCGTAATATGGCGCTCAACGTGGGGCTTGAACCCAGTAATTCTCAAGGGGTGAAGAACATATTGATACTTTCATTCCAGGGTTATAGTTCGAGCCCCACGTTGGGCGTCATATATGAGAATGTCTCCGCTATATGGCGCGCAATGTGAGGCTTGAATCCAGTAATTCTCAAGGAGTCAAAAAAATATTAACACTATCATTTCAGGGTTGTAGTTTAAGACCCACGTTGGGCACCATATATGAGGGTATCCCCCCACACATGGCGCCTGATGTGGGGATTGAATCCAGTAATTTTAAAGTGGCGAAGAAAAGATTGACACTGGTTCATTCCATGGTTACAGTTCGAGCCTCACGTTGGGCGCCATATGGAGGTGTCCCCGTAATATGGTACCCAACGTGCGACTTGAACCCAGCAATTCTCAAGAGGTGAAGGAAAAATCAACACTGTTTCACTCCAGGGTTATAATTCGAGCCCCACGTCGGTCGCCCTATGAGATGGTGTCCCCATAATATGGCGTCTAACGTGGGGCCCGAACCCAGTAATTTTTAAGGGATGAAGAAAACATTGACACTTTTCCAGGATTATATTTCGAGCCCCACGTTGGGTACCCTATAAGAGGGTGTCTCCATAATATAGCGCCCAATGTGAGGCCTGAACCCCAGTAATTTTCAAGGGTTGAAGAAGATATTGACACTTTCGTTTCAGGATTATAGTTCGAGCCCCACGTTGGGTACCCTATAAGAGGGTGTCTCCATAATATAGCGCCCAATGTGAGGCCTGAACCCCAGTAATTATCAAGGGTTGAAGAAAATATTGACACTTTCGTTTCAGAGTTATAGTTCGAGACCCACGTTGGGTGCCATATATATGAGGGTGACTCCACAATATGGCACCCAATGTGGAGCCTGAACCCAGTAATTCTCAAAGAGTAAAGAAAATATTAACACTATTATTCCAGGGTTACAGTTATAGTTCGAGCCCCACGTTGGGTGCCATATATGGGGGTGTCCCCGTAATATGGCACCCAACGTGGGGCTTGAACCCAGTAATTCTCAAGAGGTGAAGAACATATTGATACTTTTATTCCAGAGTTATAATTCGAGCACCACGTTGGGCGCCATATTTGAGGATGTCTCCGTAATATGGCGCCCAATGTGGGGCTTGAACCTAGTAATTCTCAAGGGGTGAAGGGAAAATTGACACTTTCATTTCAGGCTTAGTTTGAGACCAACGTTGTGCGCCATATATGAGGGTATCCCCACACATGGCGCCTAATGTGGGGATTGAATCCAGTAATTTTCAAGGGGCGAAGAAAAGATTAACACTGTTTCGAGCCTCACGTTGGGCGTCATATATGGGGTGTCCCCGTAATATGGTACCCAACGTGAGGCTTGAACCCAGCAATTCTCAAAGGGTGAAGAAAATATTAACACTGATTCATTCCAGGGTTGTAGTTTGAGCCCTACGTTGGGCACCCTATAAGAGGGTGTCCCCATAATATGGCGCCCAACGTGGGGCGTGATCCCAGTAATAACACTGTTTCATTCCAGGGTTATAGTTCGAGCCCCACGTTGGTTACCCTATAAAAGGGTGTCCCCATAATATGGCGCCCAACGTGGGGTCTGATCCCAGTAATTTTCAAGGGGCGAAGAAAACATTGACACTTTCAATCCAGGGTTATAGTTCAAGCCCCATGTTGGGCGCCATACATGGAGGTGTCCCCGTAATATAGCGCCCAACGTGGGGCTTGAGCCCAGTAATTTTCAAGTGGTGTAGAAAATATTGAAACTTTCGTTTCAGGGTTATAGTTCGAGCCGAATGTTGGGCACCATATATGAGGATTTCCCCGCAATATGGTGCCCAAAAAGGGGATTGAACTCATGTTTCTCGAAGGGTAAAGAATAGATTTACACTATGTACGGGAATACTGTTTTTATTTTTAACTATGTTTGAAAGGTTCCGTATTATAATAACTACAGTTATTATAACTATTTTCAAGACAACTACGGTCAAAAGAACTACTGTTTAAAACACCTAAAGATCGTTTCATATATTTAAGTAATAACTACTGGTCGAAACAAATAATTGACGATTCACCTACGGTTTATTCAACTACAATTAATTGTCCTAAGGTTTATTGAACTATGTTTGAAATACCTAATGGTCGATTCGCCTACGGTTTATTTATACTACTACTTTGTGACAGAAATTTACGTTGTTGCAAAACCGACTTCACGTAGTCTTGTCTGCCCTACCCCTAGAGTGTAATTTAAGCCCGCGAAGGCGCGGAGGGGCGAGGCGGCTCGCGAGCTGAGGAGCAGGTGGTTCTAACGAGCATTGCCGCGGCTGAGGCTGGCCGGCGCAGCCGGCCAGCAAGCCGAAGCTGCGGTAGTGATCGTCAGATCCATCTGCGACGATAAGGTCGCGTGGGACCGCCGGAGCCCCGCAGCGCCGGAGCCGTTACAGAAGCCATGTATGTTGCATGATTGCTTGCATGCTGCATGCCTGCTTGCATGCTTGCTTGCATGCATGCCTGCTTGCATGATTGCTTGCATGCTGCTTACAGCATGCATGGCTTCTGTAACGGCTCCGGCGCTGCGGGGCTCCGGCGGTCCCACGCGACCTTATCGTCGCAGATGGATCTGACGATCACTACCGCAGCTTCGGCTTGCTGGCCGGCTGCGCCGGCCAGCCTCAGCCGCGGCAGTGCTCGTTAGAACCACCTGCTCCTCAGCTCGCGAGCCGCCTCGCCCCTCCGCGCCTTCGCGGGCTTAAATTACACTCTAGGGGTAGGGCAGACAAGACTACGTGAAGTCGGTTTTGCAACAACGTAAATTTCTGTCACAAAGTAGTAGTATCAATAAACCGTAGGCGAATCGACCATTAGGTATTTCAAACATAGTCAACATGTCCAATATCTTAAATGAACATTATATTAATCGTCCGTTAGTTCAAATAATTTTAGTTTATTCGAAATTATGTGTATGAACCAGTAGTCGAGTCGACCAATATGCGTTATGACCTTATGTGAATCAACCGTAGTTATCTTGAGCATAGTTGAAATAACTTTAGATATTATGATACGGAACCGTTTGAAATATAAAACGTATTGCACCTACCTTCGTAATCTTTCGAGATCACCATTGCTTCTTAAATCGAGTAATCTTTTATTAAACATACTGACATATTTAGAATTACGTGTAAACGCTAGTCCATATCCAGACATAGCGTACCAGGACCCCACTGTTAAAAGTCTGCAGTCCTCATCCTATAACAAACACAGCATTATAAATTCTATATCAATCTTCTATTATTGGTGCCCTTCGACTTAATTGCAGTGACTGTTATTGGTGAAACTTCTAGATTCAAAATTCAAACTTCTGAATTCAAAAATTACAGGGTCATTAAATCAGCTAGGTAAGGCAACTGTATTTCATCTTAGTTTCGTGCTACCTAATTATATGGTACACCAACTTTTACACTGTCAGTCGCGTGTTTTATGGATCGGATCGGATATGGACCAATAAAATGTTACTTACTTGCGATACAAGGTAATCTAGTACTGTGCCGTCGTAAATGAAGGCATCTAATTCAGCCGTAAGTACGCCTGTCACACCCGCACTTACAGTACTTCGATTATATCTGAAAATATATTTAATCATTTTATTCAGCTCACTGTGGCAAGTATAGAACGGTACACACAGTCAAATAAATAGCTGTATGTACAGGTTTACATGTTTACTTTTTAGCTGCCTAGGTGTGCATTGTACACCGGCACAGGGGGTCCGGGGCGCCGCCGCACCGGTCCAATGCGACCGCGCTATGGTAATGATTGAACAAGGGCGCTACACGGGCTAGAGACGCTTCTCACTTCTGCCCAGATAACTTTTTGGTCACCTATTTATATAGTAAGATAGCGTCTGCCCCGAGGTAGAGTGAGAGTAGCAATCGCTTAAGGTGTTAATTGATACCAGGCGCCAAATGTCAGTTCACGATCCACTTTCACACTCCAACCGGCGAGCCCCTCAAAACACAAAAGTAGCGAAATAAGGGCGCTTAAAAAAGACTGATATAAAATATCTAAATAAATATTATTTGCGAAGTCACTTTGACAGGTAGTGTTTTGCTACTGATTGAGGTTGAGCCAGGATTATCGGTACTGTTCATACACGTGCCTACGGTTCTTTTCTTACATAATAAGGCGCGTTCTATATACAATTTATACTCTAAGGTAACATCCCATGACATAACTAAACCAATCGAATAGACTAGGAATGAGTAAAAAAAGTAGGTATATTAACTTACCGCGACATATAAGCATGCGGTTCAGTGAAATATTTAGAGAGAGTGGCGTCTGTATGAGACCACGGCACTGTACCAAATTTCAGAGGCGGCCGCATCGTCAAGGGCCGCGATATCCGAGGATCATCTAAACCACTTAGTTCGTGAAATTCTTCCCGCGTTATCATGAATGCAGCCAAGTTAGCAGTATATATGGCAAGGAACACCACCGCAAACATCGCCCACATATTTGTCATAAACCGGGCTGTAAACCCCCGAGGAGAATCCACGTGCACTGACGCCTAAAAATGTAATGTACGTGTAAAGTAATATATATTTTCACCATTGACACTCGAAAAAGGGCCCGTGATTCATCAAAAACAGTGAATAAAACGCTCTTTGTTTCACCGAGTGAATAAAAAAATTTGAATTTGGAACATGCGCGAATGTACGGATTCTAGTGAAACATACAAAGAGGTTGCACACTCTCACTATAAAAACGTACTAAAAGCCACCTAAATGTAATCACTGGCTGGATGGAATGTGGCTCAGTTTAAATTAAGAAAAAAAAAATGCCGCCATTTTCTGTGTAATTTTCCTTGTAAAAGTTTATGTTTGTCTCATAATCATAAAATGACTTCATCTAGTGATGAAAATGAAACTCATATTCTCGAACGCGAAAAGACTGAGTCTTTTCGCGCTAAAGCGGTAGCTATTACTGATAATTTGCTGCTTCTTTTGTGTACTATCCATAACAAAATGTAATTCATAATCACAGAGTAATCGTTTTCTCGTAGTCAATGGTGAAAAGTTGAGTACCTAACACGTGAAAAAAGAATTCATCTCGGCTCTTGTATCCCTCGATCCACTCAGGTTTCTCTCTAGAACCCCTCGCTACGCTCGGGATTCTATCGGAGAAACCTTCACTCCTCTCGGGATACAACTTGGTGCCTCGAAAAGAATTCACCTTTTTTTCACTTGTTGGGTAATCTACTATTACTGTCAACATTGCCTGTTGGTCATTGTCATTTGTTATTATTATCATACACTAACCTGAAACAGGACTGCCCAGACAATCCAATAAGTTCGGCACAGAGAGAATCGATTCTGTGGCATACGTTTTGAATTATTTCCGGTGGAACAGTCGAATCCACTCGGTGATAACCACTCGAAGAAGAATATAGAAAACGTTGCAGCTTGAATGGCGACAGCCCCCACGAGCATCCATGATGCAGTGTCGAAGGGCTCTAAGAAAGCTGTTGGAGATATGATACCCGTCCGTTTTGCTACCACAATGGCAACACCCGTTTCCATAAAAGGTACACTAAAATCCACAACAGCTTCTCGGTCTGAATTTATAATTAGTGATGTTAATACCTGAAAATTAAATCGTTTATATATCTAATAACTACTTACTATGAGGCTAACATTACATTATTGGAAAGATTTATAATGTTAAAGCAAAAGCGAAAGTTAAAAGTGCATACTTACCTATATACCTAATAGATATCAGATGAAAGGAAGGATTTGCTAAGACTATTCCTAATTGATTTTGTATACTTTTTGTTGGCTACAAGCAAATTACTCTATTTAACAAGACCACTACTCACAAGTGGAGTGAAACGAGAAAAGTTTACCAGACAAGTTGCATAGTGACACTCACCATATCAGTTTTCTTGTTAACTAAATCGGATATTAGGCCATTCCACTTTCCGTGGTGTAAGGTTCCCCAGCGCCCGTCTTCCACGCGTACTAACTCATACGTGAACCCGAGCTGCTCTGCTAACTGTTGTAGCAGATCTATGCAAAATCCACTACAGCATTGATACAATGAACTGTTGCCATGAGCCGCTCCCGCCTCCAAACTAAACATATTAAAGGATTTTTATAAAAGAGATACTTGTGTTTGTATCAACTGACTTGGTGGACAACAAAATTCTCAACGGCGTCCCAGATTTTTAATATGTTACGATTTTTTCACGACAAAGTCTTAGAGCACTGGCCATTTGCTTGAGAATTTTGCGCTCTACCACCAGAGATAAATTACTTCCTAGTCAAATATGCCCAGTACCCACAATCTGTCAAGAACAGAAATTGGAGAACATTCTACATTTAAATTTGTAAGATAGTTTTAGGCTCAACTCACGCTAACGTAGAGTCGAAGCGCCTTAAGGTTATAACATCTTAGGTAGTTAGTAATTTAAGAATATAAACTACATTATTGAGTAATAGTGAGTCTTACCCGGCTACTTCGACTTCCGTTGCCACACGACATATAACTCCACGGTCTAGTGAGCATCGTCCACTCACAGGATCAGGTGGTGCTAAATTGATGTAAGGCGGTTCTTCCAGAAACGTTATGCGCATATGAAACTTCTCGGGTACTCCTTGGGGCGGTGTATGTAACCCGCCTGGCCATACTATATCCTTAATTACAAGCCGCTCTCTTGGATAAGAATTCCACGTGCCTATTTCTTCCCACACCAACTGGCAAGACAAGATTTATTGATTTGTAAGTATGTTATAGATACTGCCAGCTGTGCAATTCTCTAAACGTTCAGCGTCGAGCACAAGGTTGCGACAATCTTGATCGAGATTGTCATTGGTCGGTCTCCAGGGACGTCACCCTGTCTGACCAATGACAAACTCGACCAAGGTTGTCGCAACGTTGTGCTCGACGCTGAACGTTTAGAGCACAGCTGTGCACACAGGCGCGGTCCAAGGGGGGGAGGTCACAGGGGACATGACCCCCCCCCCAAAACCATGCACTTCATATTGAAAAGTCCCAGTACGAGGGGAGGGGGGGTTAAATTTCTTAAGGAATTTCCGAAGTGACCCCCCCCAAAACTTCAAGCTGCGACCCTGTGTGCACAACATAGAAAAGGCACATAGATTTAACCCACCTGTTCGCCAATAGCTGGACGAAGATTCATTATCTTCAATTCTGCAGCTTTCAGTTCACCGTCTGGTGTAAACTCTATGCTTGGTCGGCCTGTTTCACCCTCAACGCTAACGTTACGAAGATGTCTGTAAAATCTTTCACCAGTAGACCAACGTGCCTCTCCAGCCGCAGCTCCACTACAAGACAGCCGAGTTCCCAGCGGGTACCGAATGTTATCTGGCTCTGACACATACGATTCGACACCATACGCAAAAACCTTTACAGCTGTGCCTATTTCAGCAAGCAGCGATGTATGTGATGTATCGAAGTGTACACCTGATTACAAAAATATACACATACACATAGGTATACATTTATTTGATATTTATCTACAGTTAGACCTTGCCATAGATTAATATGTATACATATCAGAGGAAAGGCCTGGCTTGTGTAACAAAACCTAAAATCGCTTTGTTTTGATTCTTAGAAATTAGCACTGACTTATGTAATTTGAATGTAGGCATTCTCTCATTTTTTGGACAATAATGTTGAAAATACGTACCAAGCATTCCAACTGGAAATTTATTTGGCTGCTGTAATGATCCCAGAACACTTTGTGTTACTATCCAGACGAAATTCTCACCAGTGAGGTGTAAGTCACCAGCTGCAGACAGAATTTCAGCTGCTTCCTCACGTGTCGCATAGAGTAACATAACGCGTGCTTCGCTCGTAACCAGCTCATTCAGATCCGAAGAGCGTTTAACCACAATGGCATTTAAAATTGTAAATTTAAATCGATCCTGTAAAATTTCATCATCATATAATATTTGATTAATTAGTATCTATTTAATAATTGGAGAACTGAAGATTTAGTATCCAGGCACATTCTTATAATGCTATAATTAGGTGTACAGACCGTAGGTATTAGGGTCCCAAGAAGTGCAGGAGCTAAGAAGAATTGCGATAGAGCTAGAAAATTACAAGGGTAAAATTATAGCATGCGTAGTGCAAGCAGTCACAAAATACGTTTAACATCATAATAGGTTCACTTAAGTTTAAAAAGTTTAAAGTTAATAAAATTAAAGTGAACTAGCGCTCTTTGAGTCACGAGTTCATGACACGTTTAATTGCGATTAACGAAAACATTATACATACATATAATATAATATAATCATTTATATTGCTCCAATTTATTCTGGGAATATGTGGGTAGATAAGTAATTCACGTAATAAATATAAACTATCTTATAAAAAATGTTTTATTTAAGTAAGGTAACTGTACCAATGCTCGACACTTTAAGGAAAAATAAAATTTCAATCTAAAAAATTTAACAAATTAATTACAGCATGGTCGTTACATTCTTTTTTAACTGTTACAGCAACAATTAGACATTAACTTTTGCCCATAAAATCTTTAAAATCTATCATACTTTTACTTTAAATTAAAATAATATGCACTTGGTCGAAAACACCAATGCTAGACATCATTGTCCCAATGGTCCAAGTATGTCAATAACTTCAATATTTATAACGTTTATACTAAAATTAGTAATAATCATAACTTATAAATAAAAAAATCACACCTATAAAAATCAGTACCCTTGGCAAAAATCTTAAGAAATAACACGACCGTGTTCACGGAGTCACATTATTTGCTGTCAACAGTCTTTCTAAATTTACTTCGGATGGTGTTGCGAATATTTGAACATATCTTATAGATACCATTAGGCATCTTTTAAGTCAATAGTCTTATAAAACAAATGGATAATTTTCTCAAAATACTGGGTTTTGTTCGAAAGTGTCTAGCATTGGTACAGTGTCGAGCATTGGTACAGTTACCTTACGACACGTACCCATACACCTATAGTACTTAAATGGAGCACGATAGTAGAGCAGTCATGTAAAAACGAGTGGGTAGTATTTAATATTACTACACAGTGCTTCTTCAATGGTAGGTAATTATCATTACGACGAAAATGTTAACGATTTATATCTAAGTAGGTAGTTACTTATCTAATTTTAATGACAAAAAATAATAACATGATGCATTGATACATACTTGGAGGGCAATAACTCTTTCACGAACAGCCTGTATAAAATCATCGTGACCCGCAATAGCTGAAGTGACGACACTAAATTGATGCCACTTGTATCGTTCTAGTATTGATAACATGGCAGCTGTTTGGTGTTCAATAGACGGAGCCAATTGTAACCGCAAAGATGCATGGGATGCACGTTTTTCGAGGCCACTGTTGTCTGCGTTCCACGCAATAACCTATAGATTAATATACAATTCAGCTTAATATAAATCCCACAACGACAATTAGCAAAGTTAGTTTCTTAGTTTCTCTTCGATATTATTTTAAAAAATCAAAGCTAAGATAAAAATGTTTTACCGGTATGCCGAGATAGCCGGCGAGTTGTAGAAAATACTGTGCTGAGGCAGTAGAACGCCCGTATTGTTCATGATTCATAAGATAAAGGATAGCAGACACATTAACTGCTAGAAATTCTTTACATAGCGAATCCAGGATAGCTGAAAGCGTACAGAAATTAGTCAACTAAATATTATGACAGTAGTAGGTAAGTAGTAGTCATAATGGTTTTGGTTTTAGATAAGAAAAAGGCACAAGTGAACCGTATCTCAAATGTCACTTACACATAGGACTAGGCGTCAACCCTTGTGTAGAAAGCGTAATATTTAGGCGCACGTGCGAGAAGAGTTTGAGTTTGCGCGGCAATTTCGATAGCGCCGCCTTCTCGGCCTTGATGTAATCTCGCGTGCCAAAGGCTTTATGTGGCACGACAAGTGCTGCTGTAATCGAGGAGGGCTGTCGCGGCGGCGGCGGCGCAGGCGAGGTGCGCGTACGCCGCAGCCCTTCGCCACCGATGCGCACCCCGCTGCCGCGACCTGCGTCACGAGCACCGCTCCCGGCCGCGACGCCGCCCACCTTGATGCCGCTGCCGCGTTCTGCCGCCGTTGCTACTGCCGCCGCCACCAGGGCACCTAACGCCGTCAGCGCCATCAGCGCTGTACGCGTCTGCATCTCCACTCTTGATGCTGTATTATACAAAATTGAATCTCTATTAGTAATTCAGTACCTATTTATGGGTCATTTTATAATAGTACCTTAACTAGGCAGCCGGGGGTTTGGGCCCCACAAGACCTCACCGGCAAGCTGTTACACCTGCTAATTGACGACCGAGGCTCTAGCGAAGGCTTTCTTCTCGGGATTTGGAGCTTAGACTGCAGTCGCTCCCATAAAAGCCACATAAGTCAAACCAAAAAGGACTCTCAACTACCGAAGCAAGAATAGAGTTAGGTATTGAAATGTATTTATGGAGCCGGGAAAGATAAATAGGATGCAATAGGTATTTTCAGCGATATATTCATCTCGAGGTAGGTACAAGGCTAAAGATTGAGTCTATAATGAACGATACATTAATCAGAAAATTAGTTCATTACGGAACGATGAATAAGGCTCCTGGTCTTCTGACTTTATATACAGGTGCACGTTAAGTGGGATCTGTTGGTTCGTCGGGCGTTCCACAGGGTTCGATATTTGGACCCCTATTACTTGCAAAAAAAAAATTCAAAACTTAAACCCGCCTACTGAATAATCACGTGAATAATAGTGTAATTTGTTAGGCCTGACATGTCTTACAAGGTTAATAAATACATTATAAAAATTCTGATATTTTAAATTAAAAGACTAAATTATGCTAGTAAAAAATAAAAGATTACCTATGTTTACCTATTACATACGCTACTAATACCGAACATACTAATTACATTAAGTATGAGTATCTATCTAAGTAGTCAAGTTTGTAAATAAACCTCAAAAGAGCCTGCTGAGTTTCTTGACGGACCCTCAACCCTAAATTTTCTCTTGAGTAGGCTTTTACGGGAATGATGGCGTTCAGGGGGTCAGTCAACAACAACAAAAAATCAAATTACGGAGGGAAAGAGAGGGAGAGCAGGATTGGCACTCGGATAGCTAAAGGAAGTAGGTAAGTAAGTACTGGAGTGACGTGAGGGCAGGTCTACTATGCCTTATTGGACCACCGTACATCCCGGCAAACACTTTGCAAAGGTATCTTCTGTCTGTAATTTCCGACTGTTATTTGTCACGATAAGCGAAACGACATTCACGCGGGCTACTATGGGCTAACAGTTAGTTCTTACTATAAATGGTACTTAATATTATGTCGGACTCACGCTACATTATGGTGCCGACATATTTTTACACTACACTGTATATTAGGTAGGTATCTATTTACTTAGGTTCCCCCACCTAAGTAGGTACTCTATTGGATAGGGCTCGTCTATCCGTGTGGTATTAATTCACAATTCCTTTTGTTTGGAAACTGATATCAAATCAAGCAACTTACACTCGCGTTACGAGCACTCAGACACATATATCGAAAGGAACGAGATACCCACTACACTACGCACCGCGCACACGACACAAACAAAGAGAGTTGGCGCGAAAGATGCCACATTTTATTTCACTTAAAACTAAAGGGTTTAGTGTAAAGTTCAATCCAAATTTGTGGGGCCGCAACCTTATTATTTTCTCCCCACTCCCCGAAAATTCCAACGAATACCACCCCTTTTATAAACCATTTATGCCCGCAATTTATTAATTGTCAAATAATATAATCTGCCGGAATTGTTGATTAAGTGATTACTGCTCCGCTCCTTTGGGTAGTAGCGTGATGTTATATAGCCAGTATAGCCTATACAACTTCCCTATAGTTACCTCGATAAAGGAACTATTGAAAACAAAAATATTTTTTCAATTCGAACTCAGTAGTTCCTGAGATTTCTAGCTAATCGTAAGTAATTTCTGCGGAAAACTGAGCGAGTTGAGCAATGTGACGTCACATACGTTCAGGTGCCTAGCGTATCTCGATATTTTTGCGAACTTTGAATGCCTTTGAAATCAAGCAAGCAGGATATTTTTGAATGAAACAAAAACAAGTATATCTATTTATATTAAATTTCTAGATATTAAAAGCTCCCCTGTAACATACTTTCAAGTGACTTTACGCACCTAGTTACTAACATTCTTAATATTCCTGATTATAAGGAAAAGTGGTCACTCTTCATATATGGGGCACATTCGTCGTACAGTATCCTTTAAAAAAATCTACTCTACCCCTAATAGTCTAATCTACTACCCCTATACCAAATTTCATCAAAATCGGTACACTGGTTTAGGCGTGAAAGCGTAACGGACAGACAGGCAGTTATTTATAATATTAGTTTGGATGTTGTGATATATTCGCGTAAACTTTCGACAAAATCAAAAATATTGAACCGTATAACCAATTGAAACTTGTCATGAACAAAGTATAGTAGATTGTCATGTAAAACCGAACAACTAACATAATAACCGACATAACTACATGAAAATATCAAATATTAACTTATTCCTTATACGGACGCAGTATAGGTATACAGTGCCGGATTTAGAGATGTGGAGGCCCCGGGGCCAAACAGGTGTGGAGGCCCCCTGGCCCTAACTTATTTTCCATGTAATATTATGAACAATTTTTTTGTCGACTTTTTTAAAATAAAAACAGTAGCCTGAAAAGACTGTGACTCTTGTTAGCTTTTAACAAGCACAAAAATATTTTAAGTAGGTAAAAAAAAGATGAGAACATAAGCACATTATGTAGAGCTAAAAGGCACCTTCCGAGCTATTTTCCTTGAAAATTCGTCTATGATATTTCAATAT
Source organism: Eilema depressum (assembly GCA_914767945.1). NCBI lineage: Eukaryota > Metazoa > Arthropoda > Insecta > Lepidoptera > Erebidae > Eilema > Eilema depressum. The sequence goes on along the minus strand of OU612025.1, from coordinate 11,721,708 downwards.
TAGGAAATGTGGCTTTAAAATTGTGATTTTGCAGGAGTTGATAATAAAATATATCTCCGGAGATTGCGCTTTTTCCAAGTGATTTTTGTAAATGTTGATTAAAGTTTTAAAGTAAATCAACTCAGTAACTTGACTAGGTTCTAAGTCCGAATCTATGGTCTAGATGCGGCTAAAAAAAAACAAATTTTAAGCGCACAGTGTCACACGTGTTCAATCTTCCATTCAGTGTGATAGACAGTTAGTCGACTGGGATAAATCCAGATATCCTGCACTGCAATTCACTAAGCGAGCACAACGATACGACAACGATGCGAGGCGCAACGTAGATTGTCATTGGTCAGATTGTATCACGTCATTGGAAATCGACCAATGACAGTGTCTATCGCGCATATCGTTGCGACTCGCATCGTTGTGCTTGCTTAGTGAATTGCACAGCTGTGCTTCTCCGTCGGTGAGAGATTGGTGTCTGGCGTTTTATGGTAATCCAGTGGATTTAACCTCACATTTAAGGTTCTATGGAGTGTAACGTACTGGTCAGTGCAAGTTATTTTTGGCTGCTTCTTCGTATTTCTCGAAATCATTTCTTTTGGACTCCACAAAACACTTTTTAAGATTCAATTGCACGCATTGCAGTTTCGAGTACCAGTTTTGGATCTTGCAACGTTTTATTTGTTGCATTGAATCTCGCCAAGATGGTGTTTCAAAAGATAGAGATGCAAATAATGCTGTTTCAAGACCATTCATTTTTGTAGAAGGTACCCTGCTTCATTTCTCACGATGCCATTTTGCTCAGTAGCTTCAGACAGAATACTTAGCGTTAACTCGATAGATCACACACCCGTCCCGTATGCATAGGCGATGATTTGGTCGAGCGCACGGACCAGGTTAAGTACCTGGGATCTGTACTTCATGTGACCGGTGAAATGCACTACGAGGTCAGAGCACGCATTGCTGCCACGCGGGCCAAGTGGCGAGAAATTACTGGCGTCACGTGTGATCCCAAAATGCCAGTCAGATTGAAGGGGCAGATCTATACGGCGATCATTAGGCCTGTCCTCTTATATGGTTGTGAGGCGTGGCTGCTGCTGGAGCGACACAAGCAAAAGCTGCGTATCACGGCGATGAAAATGCTGCGGTGGATGTGCGGCGTCACGCGTAAAGATCGCGTGAAGAACTCTCGCATCCGCGGCAGCCTTCATGTCCGTGAATGCAAGAGACCCGCCTTCGCTGGTGCAGCGACGTTTTGCAGCAACCACCAGCACAAGCAACGGCACCCCCGCCGAGTTCAGGTAGAAGTAGCAGGCCCAAGTCCTGGCTTGACATCGTGGAGGGTGACATGCGTGCAAATGGTCTTACTACCATGGACGCCCAAGATCACGCGAAGTGGAGGAGGAAGAGCCGAAAGGCGAACCCTGTGCTCCAAGGTCAACTTGGGCACGGATGCAGTCGGGAAAATGCGTCTACATGATGACGATGACATCATGATGATGACTCATATTTGCAGCATCGTTATATGACTGACCCCGGTAATCTCGAAAGTCTATTCTAGGTGACTATCAATCACCTAAAAAATGAGTAATGCATTTGCTATAGGTAGGAAACCTTTCTTGATCGATATAAGATTCGTCGGGAATTGAGTCCACTGATACAGAATAATATTTGGATTTTTTAATTCTGGACACTATTTCAGTTAACCTTATCATATCACCCATAGAACTGATCAGGTTCTTCGCAAATTGTAGGCGAAAGAAGGGTAATTAAAGAGAGTCGCTGTACGGGGTAGACACGACTGCGTGCTTCGGATCGGGCGCTAGAGTTTCGTATTTGACCCGTTTCATACAGTCGCATTCAAACTAATTTTTTTTGTCTCAGTTTGTTTTATATAATATGTTATTTTCATTAAATATTTTAATAGATTAGAGAACTTTGTGATAAATTATAATGATCACGTCACTGAAATATACCACATTTCGTTACGTTAATTAGCTGGTTCAGTAAAAATATTTTTTTCACATCTTCAATCATTCAATTTCAACCATGTTTTTTTGTTTTTGTTTACTAGTGTTCACTTTTTTTTTCCGACGCCTATCTCTTGTGGAGGCCCCTTTTTTGTGGAGGCCCGGGGCCATGGCCCCGGTTGGCCCCCCCCTAAATACGGCACTGTAGGTATAGGGCTTTTTATAGTATGAGAGGGGACAGCACTAAACCTAGTTCGATCAGATTACCAGTTGATATGTATACCTATCATTAGACGCGTCTTTAATGGGATAACACGAAATGGCTGTGCTGCATGGCTAAAATCCGATCATGATACCAAAAAAAATAAACAGGCTGATCTGAAAGATCGTCAAATTCTGTGAAAGAAAAAAATAACTGCTCTGTAAATGACTGTAAAACACAACTGCTCCAACTGCTAAAAACTGGCGAAAGTAGATGTTGCAGTGATTGAGAAGTAGGTATCTAACTATGAGATAAATATCTGTCATACATAACATTGTGCATAAACTTGATAATTCATACATTGTATATAGCGTTGTGTATATAAATCTGGAAATAAAATTGCAAAAAGTGTACGAAGTGAGACCACTTTCCCTTAACCTAGGTAGGTACAGTACACAACAGGAGAAGTACAGACAACTCGGAACTTCACTTTACCAACTACAAATTTTCCAATCGAATGCCAATATCTATATAGGTACAATTTGTTGTTTTGATCGAAGTATGTATATGGTTTATTATTTTTACTACATTATTTTTGTGATATTTGTGGTGAAAGGTACCTGCCAAGACAGTGGTAATACCTACCTACCTAGGTACTATACCTACTTAATTAGGTATACGTATACCCATCTTACGTCTATATATTATAATAATTATTAGGTAAGTATCTATATAAGCACGTGCCTACACATAAGTATATAATGTGAATTAAGTTACAATAGTCTACTATTCGCAAAATTACGTTACAAAGCACTGAAAGCACCATGACGGACGACTTGTGATTTTATTGACACGGGCACTTCAATCTTCAACATAGCCAAATATTAAAGTTAAGATGAATAGGATTATGTAGGTATCTATTGAGCATGCTTCGTAATATGGGTTGTACAAAAAACTGAAAGATAGGCCGGGATGCAAGTGGCATTAGGTAGGTAAATAAATAGTATTAGTGTTACATGGTTGGTACCTATAAGCGCGTAATACGGCAGTGGTGGCAGTGGCAGCGGCGGCCGCACGGCAGGGTGCGTGCAACTATCCACATATACCTAAGAGGCGGCGCGGGCCAACATGGGATCGTTCTGGGACGGACAGTGGCGCGGCACCGCGCCGCCTGCAATACGAACTGTGTGCCACGCGTGTTTACGTAAGCGCCACGCCCCGAGCCACGCTCCGGCTGTATGGGGGCGCGGCGCGAAGCGCTAAGCACCTCCAAACGCCGAGCGCCGACTGACGCGCCCTCACCCCGCGCGCGCTGCTTTACTCACGCTTGCGCTATCTTATTACAATATCCACGCCTCCCAGATCTCGTGTCCTGTCCCTGTCCTGTTACATAATATGTACCTACCTACCACTAAATATTCAGAGATTCTTGTTATCGAGAGCATAAATGATCCATTTGGTGTGTGAGTGTGACCTCCAACTTCGACAGATTAGGTACCTACCTAAGTATCAAAAATATTGTAAAGTACCTATGTATATAGGTTTCCTGAATATCTAAAGAAAAAAAACGGGATTTGTATGATTTTATCGATAGGAATAAATTGATAATTCCACAGAAAGTTAAACACTATTTACTATTTACTAGACCCAAAGTAAGCATAGCTTAACTAGATTGTGTTATGGGTTCTAGAATGCAGATAAACATACTTAGATACTTTTTTTTTTGTAAATACTTACATATTATACATAGAAAACACCCAGACCAATGCAAATATACATATTCATGTATACAAATATTTGCACTGAGCGGGGATCGAACCCGCGCCTCCTGCGTAGCAGCCGCGTTCACTACCGCTACGCCACAGAGACAGTCATCTATAATAATTATGCATAGGTACTACGAAAGGGTAGTAGTTTTAGATTTTGATAAGAATTGGAAGAAAAACAGACTTGACCATTATGAACACTGAATAACGAAATGGAGCATAGGTATGCTGTGGAACCTCATAGAGACACAACATAAATAGGAGAAACCAATAGAATAGACTGTGTTTTACCTGGTTTACATTATGGAAGTCAAGGAAAAGTCACGACGAACTATCAGGAAGCCCATGAAAATAAAATGAGTGATACGAACGCAGAGTTACTCTGCGTCTATGTTCAAAGCTCCGCTCCGTAGCCTTTCTCGATTTAAGGAGTCGGCCTTACGATCGACAGGTCCCAGGTTCGAATCACGGCCATTACACTACCGAAGTGAACCCACTCCTAACACAAGCAATTTAGCTTAGCTGGAGGGGTAAGTGGGAGTATTGTAATATTTGTAATGTAGGTTGCTAATATTATTTTAAAAAATCGTTTATTTTTTTAATTTTACACGAAACATAGTAACTACAAAGTTGTGTAGTATTTCCCATAATTTTTTCATAGGACCAATCTTAGAGAATGGATACTCTAAGGGACCAATATTTTTCGATTTATACATACCTCAAAAGGTGGTGAATTTTTGTTTGAGTAACAACTCGTTTATTTTCAAATAAATAATAATTGTCTTATACAAAGTTCAATCAATCCACCCATTATCATATTGCCGTTCACTGCTGGACATACAGAGCGCCGTTGCTCCCGATCCTCCGCCTTCTGCACCCAGTCCATCCCATGCCACAGTCGTCGGTCCATCTGGCTAGGGGCGGCGTCCCACCTTCCCTTTGCCTTCAAACTCTAACAAAGTTGCTTGAATTGCCAATTGGCTACGGAACCCTAAAAATGGGTAAACCTAATTTTTAGGGTTCCGTAGCCAATTGGCAAAAAACGGAACCGTTATAGATTCGTCATGTTTGTCCGTCCGTCTGTCTGTCTGTCTGTCTGTCTGTGAACGCGGCCGCTACACAGAAGGCGCGGGTTCGATCTCCGTTCAGTGCAAATATTAGTGTGCATGAAATATGAGATTTGCATTGGTCTGGTCGTGCCTAACTTACTTGAACCACATAGTATTAGTAGGCAAATTATAAAAAAAGAACAAATAAAAATTGGGAGGTAGTACATAGTGAGTTTTCTGCCTACGATATTCTCATCTGTACTTTAATCTATGTTCGGAGCACACACGTCCTTATCGCTCACGCACCAAATTATATCATACTGTCTCTTTTTATTTTCGTGCTGACTATTTCAATTTGAATATTATGAAAGTCAGAAATTTTATCTTTAACAGTCGAAATAAGTAATATTTCCATGTGCTATGAAATCCGTTGTGGTGTATTAACTTTAGAGTTGGTAATAGTTCGTGCAGTGTATATAAACATACGATCGATGGCATTTTCGTTATTTTTGTAAGTCACCGATACTTCCGCTCAACGTCCGACCGGCGCCGGCGGCGCGCGGTACTAGAGGCAAACGTTCCAATTGACTCCGTTTTCGGATCTTCACGATTTTCGCGCAATAACACATCTACTCCTTTATATGTAATATCATTGGTTGATACATTTTTGCGGATTTTAACAGCTGCAATCGATATGATGCTGACTGTTCAGTATTTCTGTTTTTCCTTACAAACTGTATGATAAACGTTAAGGTGCCATTACCGCTCCATCTCCAAAATATACAATATGTAAGTAGGTATACCTACTACGCATGATTTTTTTCACGTAATGAAAACATTGATTAGGTAGCATTTAAAGTTTTGATTATGTGACAGATGGAATAATCCATCCATCAATAAATCCATCCAATCCAAAAATTATCAGTTAGTAGATCATATTATCGCTCTGTTATTTTTTTAGTTCATCAATCAAAAAAATCAATCAAATTGATGAACTAAAAAAATAACAGAGCGATCAGCGTACCAGAGTACGGTCAATAAAGGAGTTGTAGAGTGCGTGAGCGGGAACCTAAGCGATTTCTTCAGAAACTTATTCAGACTACTTAGAGAGAAAACATACTAAAAGTCCTGACGTCTAGGTGTCGAGCCGGAGGGGGGAGGGGGGGCAAAGGTCTCAATTTTAGGTATTTTGTTAATAAATCGAAAACGGTGCGTTGTAGCGAAAAATGTTCAAAGATAAAATAAAAGCTTATAAAATTCTCTATAACTTTGATCTTATATACTTTTCCATACTCCTACCCGTTTTTGAACTACACGCTCTGGAAAAGTGAAAATTAAGGAATTAATTTTAATTAAAAAAATTACCGCACGGTGGGTATGTGTCTGTGCTGTACACTTGACTCTGAATATCTTGCCGTAAAATTTCCGCAGCTTTAACAAGAATTCTCAGCTTTTCCTCTACTTCGTTTTTTTGCCTATTTTCGTACCAAAAGGGGTAGGCCAAAGAAGCCCTGGCTTAACGTCGTGGAGAGTGACAGGCGTGCAAATGGTCTCACTACCATGGACGTCCAAGATCGTGCGAAGTGGAGGAGGAAGAGCCGGAAGGCGGACCCTGAGCTTCGAGGTAATCTTGGCCACGGATGCAATTAGGAGAATACGTCTATATGCGGATGATGATTTCGTACCATGCCTGATTGATAATATTGTACCCAAAGTCTCTAAAACACACCACTGGCGCGGCGTTTTGAAACGGTTGACCCCTGGTGTGATCAGTATTCGATCCACATATTTATTTTCCAACTCGGCCTTGATAGTTCGCCACTGGGGTTTGGCACCTGTTACAACACCGAGTATTAGAGTGAGAAAACTGAGTATCAGTGCTTCGCTCCATATAAGCAAAAATTTCTCTCTAGGGATCTCAGCTTTCTGGAGTTTTGGGTAACTGACAGACTTCACAAAATGAATAATAGCAGTCTTTGTGATATTTTGCTCCTTCAGCAACAAGATCGTTAGTGCAGGACAAACGACAAAGAACTTCGTTACCCCATGTATCATTTCTCAAAGAACATAATTAAATATGCATACTACTAGCATTAAGAAGACCCAGTATTCCCTTTTCTTTCACCTCAGAGACATTGTTACTTCCTTTAACCACATCTTCATTACATACAGAACACTTATTAGTACTCATATTAGATAGTGTTACTTATAACAGTGTAGGTATATGTTAAAAATATTTTGTGGCTGCTGCCCTGCGTTACCGGGTAGGCTACCGTGCCAAGCAAAATAAAATTACGAAAACTATTAATAACATAAGCCCGAAGGCATGTATACGATGTTAATGGGAGTTTTAGCCAGTAAGGACGCGTTATCTACAGTGAGTATTAGGTACACGAAAAAGAATCTTCATGATTGTTTTTCTCACCTCAACTCAGTTATCCGCTGTTATAAGAAACGCAATTTCTTACTGTAACCGCCTTCACCACGTGGAGGTACTTCCAGCTTATGTTAAAATAAATTTTAAGATAATTTTTCACATCAGTTAATGGCTTTGGCTTAAATTTTCACATCACGCTGAATAACTTTAATTTTCACTTTTCCAGAGCGTGTAGTTCAAAAACGGGTAGGAGTATGGAAAAGTATATAAGATCAAAGTTATAGAGAATTTTATAAGCTTTTATTTTATCTTTGAACATTTTTCGCTACAACGCACCGTTTTCGATTTATTAACAAAAAACCTAAAATTGAGACCTTTGCCCCCCCCTCCCCCCTCCGGCTCGACACCTAGACGTCAGGACTTTTAGTATGTTTTCTCTCTAAATAGTCTGAATAAGTTTCTGAAGAAATCGCTTAGGTTCCCGCTCACGCACTCTATACCCTCCTTTGAGCCATTCGTTGACCGTACTATAATCAATGTTTTCATTACGTGAAAAAAATCATGCGTAGTAGGTATACCTACTTACATATTGTATATTTTGGAGATGGAGCGGTAATGGCACCTTAACGTTTATCATACAGTTTGTAAGGAAAAACAGAAATACTGAACAGTCAGCATCATATCGATTGCAGCTGTTAAAATCCGCAAAAATGTATCAACCAATGATATTACATATAAAGGAGTAGATGTGTTATTGCGCGAAAATCGTGAAGATCCGAAAACGGAGTCAATTGGAACGTTTGCCTCTAGTACCGCGCGCCGCCGGCGCCGGTCGGACGTTGAGCGGAAGTATCGGTGACTTACAAAAATAACGAAAATGCCATCGATCGTATGTTTATATACACTGCACGAACTATTACCAACTCTAAAGTTAATACACCACAACGGATTTCATAGCACATGGAAATATTACTTATTTCGACTGTTAAAGATAAAATTTCTGACTTTCATAATATTCAAATTGAAATAGTCAGCACGAAAATAAAAAGAGACAGTATGATATAATTTGGTGCGTGAGCGATAAGGACGTGTGTGCTCCGAACATAGATTAAAGTACAGATGAGAATATCGTAGGCAGAAAACTCACTATGTACTACCTCCCAATTTTTATTTGTTCTTTTTTTATAATTTGCCTACTAATACTATGTGGTTCAAGTAAGTTAGGCACGACCAGACCAATGCAAATCTCATATTTCATGCACACTAATATTTGCACTGAACGGAGATCGAACCCGCGCCTTCTGTGTAGCGGCCGCGTTCACTACCGCTACGCCACGGAGGCTGTCAACCAAAGATGAATTATAACATAGATAAGTCATATGCTTACAAATCAACGTAGAAAAATGTGCCGAACACACACACACACATTTTTAATTCATCTACAGTCCCCTACCTAACCAAGCGATTGAAAAGAGATGACATGAAAAATACCATATGAAAGAAGAAGAAAGCTATTGTTTGTCACTTGGACTTCAATGATAACTACATCGGTGACACAGACTGCCACAGACTAACAAAATTATTGAGAAAGAAGGTACAGAACTCTCTGAATTGAGGTTATTGCCTAATTTTGTTTAGACAAAGATGTTTATTTGACTTTGTTATTGTATTATAAAAAGCTAGTAAGTACTTATACTTTTTAAATTTCATTATTTTGTAACTGTTGTACAATTTTAATGGGGTGGGTACAATGGGGGCCACCAATATCTTGGGCCCCAAGCCAACCTCACCTGCAAGCCGGTGCACCTGCTAAACAACGGACGAGGCTCTGGCGCTGGCTTACCCTTCGGGGTTCGGGGGTCGGATGGCAGTCGCCCCCGGAAAGGCCAAATAACGCCAAATCTATGTAGGCGGACCCTGAGCTCCGAGGTCATCTTGGTCACGGATGCAATCAGGATAATGCGTCCACATGAGGATGATGATGATGTACAATTTTAACAAGTATGAGTAGGTACTTGCCAGTAAAGTGAAGTTTGAGATAATTGCCTAATTTTGTTTAGACAAAGATGTTTGTTTGGCTTTGATAATGTATTATAAAAAAGCTCGGTATGTTTTTTAAATTTCATTATTTTGTTGCTGCCAATAGTACAAATTTTAACAAGATACTTGCCAGTCAAGTGAAGTTCGCACTTATTAACTTACTTGAATCACATAGTATTAGTAGGCAATTATAAAATAAAATCGGCCAAGTGCGAGTCGGACTCGCTCAAGAAGGGTTCCGTAGTAGCAAAGGCGAAAATTGCGGTTTATGACGTATTAAAAAAAAACTACTGACTGGATCTCGTTCGAACCAATTTTTTGTGGTAGTTTTCATGGCAATTTACATCATATATTTTTTTTAGATTTATCATTCTCTTATTTTAGAAGTTAGAGGGGGGGGGGGGGGGGGGGGACACACATTTTTCCACTTTGGAAGTGTCTCTCGCGCAAACTATTCTGTTTAGAAAAAAATTATGTTAGAAACCTCAATAGCATTTTTAAAGACCTATCTATAGATACCCCACACGTATGGGTTTGATGAAAAAAAATTTTTTGAGTTTTAGTTCTAAGTATGGGGACCCCCAAAATTTAATGCTTTTTTTTTTATTTTTGTGTGAAATTCTTAATGCGGTTCACAGAATACATCTTCTTACCAAGTTTCAACAGCATAGGTCTTATACTTTCGGAGAAAAGTGGCTGTGACATACGGACGGACAGACAGACAGACAGACAGACAGACAGACAGACGGACAGACATGACGAATCTATAAGGGTTCCGTTTTTTGCCATTTGGGTACGGAACCCTAAAAAGAACAAATTAAAATTGGGAGTTAGTAGTGAGTTTTCTGCCTACGATATTCTCTGTACTTTAATCTATGTTCGGAGCACACACGTCCTTGTCGCTCACGCACCAAATTATATCATAATGTCTCTTTTTATTTTCTAGCTGACAATTTTAACTTGAATATTATGAAAGTAAGAAATGTTATCTTTATCAGTCGAAATAAGTAATATTTCCATGTGATATGCAACTCCTTGTTCGTGCAGTGTCTATAAACATACGATAGCATTTTCGTTATTTTTTTATGTCACTGATTTTTCCGCTGCGCCGCTCGGCACGCGATACCTACTACAAGGCAAACGTTCCAATTGACTCGTTCTCGGATCTTCACGATTTTCGCGCAATAACGCATCTACTTCATTTTATATAAGACTAGCTTTTGCCCGCGGCTCCGCCCGCGTGGATGTCGGTTATCGCGACCAAACATAGCCTATGTCCTTTCTCGAGGTCTAATCTACCCCTATACCAAATTTCATCAAAATCGGTAGGTACAGTGGTTTGGGCGTGACAGACAGACAGAGTCATTGTATCCTGACTACAAATTTAGCCTTGCAGAACCCCAACCATTTAATCAGAAAGAATTTTTGATTGGCCACAGATTAGGTATCACCTCGTGAGAGAACTAATTTTGTCAAATCAATGACTGAAATTGAATCCAAAGCTTGGAACACATTCGTTTTGGTTATGAAAAATTTCCTTGGTAATAAGTATCTGAGAACCATGTCGAGCTTGTTGCGTGCATGCTATCGAACTTGCAAGAGCTAGGATAGCAATATGTATGAGCATAAAAATTCACTTCCTTCACTTGCATTTAGACCGATTTCCAGAAAATCTAGGCGATTTTAGTGTGGAGCAAGGAGAAAGATTTCATCAGGATTTTCGGACAATGGAAGAACGCAACGTTATCAGGGAAGGTGGTACTCACATATGATGGCAGTATGGCAGACTACTGCTGGAGCTTGAAAAGAGATCTACCTAAAGTCGTTCATGCAAGGAAATCTTACAAAAGATCATTTGATTATGTAAAATAGAAATTTGACTAACATTATGTATTAATTTTCTTATAGTTTTTAGTTAAAATAGTAATAATTCAATATTTCAAAAAGTAAAGCTGTTATAATAGCAATCTTACAGTATTTATTTCATATTCAGGGCCATAGATATACCTATTAACAGTAAAAAAAAATCTAGGAAACAAAACCTGTGTTGACCAGTGTAATTTATAATTATATCATGCGACTGTAACAACAATAGAACTGGCCGAGCAATATTGCAGTAAAATCGACCGCCTAGCGATCGTCCGCCGACCCATCGCGGCAACATCGGCCATATGTGGCAACACAAAACATGTTTGGCTATATTATATGGCCGGGACCGGGACATTACTGCAATACTGCCAATACTGGCCGGTATTGCTTGCAATAGTTGCAATGTTGCTGGGCCAGTGATGCAGCCACTAATTGCAGTAAAACATCGCCCGTTTAGAAGCACCTTTAGGTCCCGAACAATAGGTACCTACTGACACAACTCATTTACAACAGTGGTTCCATCCGCATGTGTTGGTTATCACGATTTTGGTCATACCTCCAGCTTTACTCAATTACGATCAAACATACCTACGTAGATATGCAGGATTTTAAGCCTAACCAAGTTTACGGCTACCAAAAAAACCGCATCAAAGTCCTTTCATTAGTTCCTAGGGCATGGAGCGGGAGTGCGGTGGTACTGTTCTTCAAAAAAGGTGAAAGACCTTGCTGAAGAACTACAGGCCCATCTCACTCCTAAGCCATGTCTACAAGTTGTTCTCGAGAGTCGTCACAAATCGCCTCGCGAGTAAGCTTGACGAGTTCCAGCCACTTGAGCAAGCAGGATTTCGAAAAGGCTACAGTACCGTGGACCACATCCATACTGTTCGGCTGATTGTAGAAGTACAACCAGCCGCTGTTTGGCTTTTGTGGACTGCGAAAAAGCCGTCGACTTTATCGAAACCTGGGCGGTGCTGGATGCCCTGCAGCGGTACCGTGTCGATTGGCGATACATCGAGGTGCTGAGATGCTTTTTTTTTATACCACATAGGTGGCAGACAAGCACACGGCCCACCTGATGGAAAGTGCTTGTATGACACTGCCACAAGACCAGAAGACGAACCTCATTAGCCTCCAGCGTGGAGTGAGACAACGCATTGGAGGACGTCTTCAAGACTCTGGATTGGTCTGGGCGGGGTATCAACATCAACGGTTAGTACATTACATCTCGCACCTTCGGTTCGCCGACGACTGCGGAGTCGCTGGAACAACTGGGCGAAATGCTACACAGCCTAAATGGAGCTTCTCGACAAGTCGGCCTCGGTGTAAACTTGCATAAAACCAAGATCATGTTCAACGAACATGTTGTACCGAGATCGATTTTCATCGAAGGAGCGACGAATCGAAGTTGTTCAAAAATATATCTACTTGGGGCAGGTTATCCAGCTCGGAAAAAACAACTTCGAGATAGAAATAGCCAGAAGAATCCAAATGGGGTGGGCAGCATTTGGTAAACTACGTCGGGTCTTCTCCTCCCCCTTGCCGCAATGCCTCAAAACAAAGGTTTTCGGCCAGTGTGTCTGTTATGACCTACGGTGCCGAAATGTGGCCACCGAAGGTGGGGTTCGACCGTGACCTAAAAGTCGCGGGCTATGGAGCGAGCTATGCTTGGAGTCTCTTTGACGGATAGAATTTGAAACGAGGTCATCCGACATAGAATCAAAGTTACCGACATAGCTCGCAGAATAAGTAAGCTGAAGTGGGCTGGCCACATCTGCCGAAGGACTGATGGCCGTTGGAGCAGTCCTAGAGTGGAGACCGCAAGAAGGAAAACGGAAGGTGGGACACCCCCTAGCCAGGTGGACCGACGACCTGCGAAAGGTGGCTCGGACGGACTGGATGCGGAAGGCGGAGGATCGGCAAACTGGGCGCATATTGGGAGAGGCCTATGTCCAGCAGTGGACTGCAATAGGCTAATTGATTGATTGATAGTTTCATCATGCAAAAGCAGACAAGAATTCCAAAAGTAACATTTTTGGGTTCAGAACTTAACATAACCAAAGTAGATATTTTTTTTAAACCTATCTTCAATGTACAGACAACTAATTTACAATTTTGAAATACCTAGTACAGAAAAATGGATGTCACAAACCTTGAGGACTCCTCCCATAATTTGTGATACATTGGTCACAATTCTGTTCAACCCCACATCTCCCTCCTTCTGTATATGTGACGTAATTAATGGCCAGCTCCTAAGTACAAAGAAGGAAAACTCAAAATGTAAACATACTACAGCAAATTGTACCTAGTGTAGTAAAAAACATTTTTCAATAATATCACTTTAGCTGTAGAATATAAATAAGTATGTATGATTATATTTTGATGATTTAAAAATGTAAGAAATGAAAGCTAACACTACACAACCAAAAATGTGAAGTTTGTATGTAAAATAATATACAAACTATTGATGATATTGAGCAAAGAAAGTTAAATATTAAGACTATAATGAATACAAAATATTTTAATAATTATTAAAAATGCATTTTTGGAATCTGTTCTTTGGTGGATATGTATTGTATTAGCCACAACAGGCATAAAGTTTATAATTAACAAGTAAAATTAGTGGAAATATATCACAGATTTACACAACCATATTTCGTTGTAAGTACACAGTAGTCAAAAATTTTGAACTTTTGAATTCATAACATCAACCAACAATCTGCACAGATAACCACAAGTCCTTGTTTGGATAATGTTACAAAGTCTATATTATCAAAAGCTATAGAAGTAAGGACAAAACACACTTGCAGCAAAATTTTCAGCATTTAACCTGAAAGAGATTTTTATATTGAATGTGTTCCACAACTACTTTCACTGAAAGTACCTAACGCCAATAGTCCCTTTGGGTATACCTATTTTATAAAACTGTCCATTTTCAAATCATATAAAAGTTCAGATTATTGTAACTATATAGTTCACCACATCACTAAAATAATTTGATTCAATAAAGTTCAAAGTTCAAGCACAATTTTTTATTAGAAACTTTTTATCAGATAAATCAATACATTAGGGGTTGTAACAGTTTTATCGTCGATCACGGTAAGATCTGTGTGATTCACGTTCACGACTGCGGCCACGAGAACGATCTGAAGTACGCCATAGAAATTCATCTACAGAACGTTCATAAGACCTCTTATCATAAACTAACACTGAACGAGGATAATCTGCTAAATCATAGTAACGTGGTGGTGGTGGCGGTGGGGGTGGAGGTATACCATCATATGATGACAGGGCACCACTAAATCCAGGTGGAGGTACATATGGCAAGGGTGGCAGTTGATGATGCATTGATCGCATATACTCTGCCACATAAGCTTCAGCTGCTGCTGAGCTACTGCTGCTATAGCCTTCACGGTTACGTCCAAACCATGCTGGCAAACGTTCTCTCAAGTATGGGGATGGAGATCGTCGCTTGTAAGACCCTGATGATATTCTACTCCTAGGTGACAAAAAGGATTTTCTTCGATTCCTAGAAGAAGTATTCAAGCGACTTCTGTAGTTGGATCCTCTTGATGATAATGGTGCTCTGTATGTCCTATAATTACCACCACTTTTCAAATAACCTTTTTTGGATGCTTCCTTCGATTTTCGTAATATTGGAGTCATTTCAATTCCTTCATCTTCAGGAAAGAGCCTACAAAGTTCTTCTGCAACCTTTGGCTCAATTTCTTGACCATCTCTACCAATTTTAACTGGTTTACCTTCATTCCATGGATTGTAGAGATGTAGAGTGCTACTAAAAGGTAATTCTTTTCGACATATCCAATCAACCTTAAAGACACCATCTAATACTTTGGCAGAAAGACCGGGCGGTAAAACCCATGATATAGGGGCAACATCGCGCCGGGATTCACTGCCCAACCTAGCAAACCCTGCAAATTTTCCACTTTCCTTTACTGAAAATATCAGTAACACATTTCTCGATTCTCTGTAAGCTTGATTCAAATTTGCTTCATTTTGAGGGAGGGTAGACCACACTCCTTTTGCTTTAGACAATGTTATATTTTCTGCATTGTTAGATTTTATTAAAAAAAATCGTGTGTCTCTGAACAAATAATTCAACTTTGTCATATAGTCATAAGTTTTTATTTTGACACTGGATGTAACACATCGTCGTTTGTTTTGTACAGGTGAATGGCTTGCTGACTTGGTTCTTTTGCGATTAGCGCGTCTTTCTTTAGATTTAGTGCTAACTGAACTAATACTTGGAGTGCTCGTATCACTTGAAGAAGAACTAGACACTTCACTTCTGGTATCAAAATCTTTTCCTTCTTCCAATTGTTTTAATTCTTCGCCAATTTCTGCTTCCACTTCACCAACGCCAAGGTTGACGGCGTCAGTATTGTTTGAGACCTCCATTTTCAGCTCAATGTGAATTAACTTCAAATCAAAGGTACAGTAAAGATTGCTATAATGAGCGCTTAATTAATAATCATAGTGTTCCCTACTTTAATACAATACAGCAATATTGCCTAAAACATCTAAAAAAATCTAAATTACTTGAAAGAATCCAATCATTTTACTATGCTACGATACTTCATGTTTTAACATCAATCATAAAGCGAACGAAACGAGTGAGAAGCCATTTTTTTTTTCAATTATGGTCTTGGTCTTTTAGCTTCAAAGTTCTTTCATAGACAAAATATAATGACGCAATATTTTCACCTGAGTTTAGGATGGATGACAGACTAGCAGAGGGCACAAAGAGCAGACAAGGGGCGGGCTATAAATATAATAATATCTTGGAGTATACTTGATCCTAGTCTTGGTAGTTGCCGAGCGCAGGCATGGGGTAACAGGACCATGCGGCTGCGACCTTCACATGCACACAGGCTGGTGTTGGATTGTTTCTATTACTTAATTTAGTTTTTTTTTAGATTTTTAAGATATTGCATAGCTTCTATCGCGGGCCTTGAGCGTGGAGACTTGGTGGAGACCGAATCCAGAAATTCCGTAACGAAGAAAACCTAACACCCCGAAGCTCACACGAATCGAGCCGAGCTGCTCCGAAGTACCTCCGCTTACCGTGGCAGTCCCCGAGTGCCACACGTCTTTTTTAGTTTAGGCAATATTGCTGTAGGTACAAAATTATACTGTATTCTTTCTTTAAAGTGCCAAATACAATAAAAAAAAGACGTGTGGCAATCGCTCGGAGTGTCAGCTTAGGTTTTTTCGTTACGGAATTTCTGGTTTCGGTCTCCACGCTCAAGGCCCGCGATAGAAGCTATGCAATAGCTTAAAAAAATGTTGTGAAAAACCATAGAGATGTTTTGTTGCGTTGCGTGTTTTAGTAAAAATGTTGTGAAAACCATGAGCTGTAGCCGCACCTTAATGTATATTTTGACAAATTATCATTTTTCTGTCAGTCAGCTGATTTTTTATTTTTTATGTTGGTAGCTCTTATTTAAGTTGAAAAACCGCGTAGAAGTTTGAAGATCATTGTTGTGCTAATGGATTTCCATTAGATTTTATTTATCAAAATTTAGTTCTTTTTCGTCTGTTTAATTTCCATTTAAAATGCATTATGTGCAAAAATATTTGGAAAAAATACCTTTACCCAAAGTTACTAATAATGCAGCTACAATGAATAAATCAAATATCTTTCTATATTGCAATTATTACAGCTTCTATTCTCAAAAGGTAAGCAATTTTTATTAATTACTAGCTGACCCGGCGATCTTCGTACCGCCATATTTGCCGCCCGCGTGGTATTCCGATCCCGCTGTACCTTCTATTCAAATTTCAATGTTAGATTCTGATCCCGTTCCCGCTGCACCGTCCCCGACCCGTGTTATGAACAGAACATGCCACATGTCATATAATTGACCATGGGAAAAATATGGCTTTTCTAGATTCAGACCCGTTCCCGCTGTACCTTCTATTCAAACTTTTATTATTATTATTATTCTTCTTTATTCATTGTAAGGTCTTATAAAATTGTATTTTGAAATACATATATGTATATACAAAAACATATATTTAAAAATATAAAAAATAGTGCCCCACCGGTATCGGGTACAGGGACCAAGCTACCGGTGGTTAGGGCTCCAGAGAGAGGAACCTCCTCACAATACGTGCCGTGTCGAGGAGTACCGCCTTCTGCATCAAGCCCTTGATCAACAACCTTGGTGAACAATGTGAACATGTCACATAAATAATTGACCATGGGAAAAACATGGCTTTTCTAGATACAGACCCGTTCCCGCTGTACCTTCTATTCAAAGGGGATTGGGTAATCTAGTATGGACAGTGGCATCCTTAATTTTTTCAGCGGCCATCAATAATTTTGATACCGCTTCATTGTACTGTGTTAAACACACGTACAAATGTCATTATTTTCATTGTAAGTAATATCGGAGCTGCGATATACAGGGTGCAACATTTCGACTTTACCTTGAAGGAAAGTACCCTCATACTAAAGATAGCGAATTTTACTTAAAGGAAACATTACCTTATTTTTAAAAAGAAACAAAACTGCATTCAAAGACTATTGAAAATGCCACACCCGGTAGTCGAACCGACTAATATCTTACAAAACCTTCTCTTTCATGGATTTCCTTTTATTTAATTTACCATGTTTTAGAGAGATTTGATCCTTATGATCGACCCTATCGATTGATGCAATAAAAATACAGGGTGTTTTTTTCGAATTGTAGTCGGTTCGATTATAAGGCGTGGCAAACGATTTTTCAGCATTCCTTAAATGCAGTGCTGTTTCTTTTTTTAAAACACACTAAACTGTATTCAAAGTTTTCTGAAAATGCCACACCCGGTAGTCGAACCGACTAAAATCTTTCTAAATCTTCTATTTCATGGATTTCCTTTTATTTGATTTACAATGTTTGTTAGAGAGATTTGATCCTTATGATTGATCCTATCGATTGATGCAATAAAAATACAAGGTGTTATTTTTTATAATTTTAGTCGGTTCGATTACAGGGTGTGGCAAGCGATTTTTCGCAATTCCTTAAATGCAGCTTTGTATTTTTTTAAATAAGAGAGTATTTCCTTTGAATGAAATTAGCTATTTCCGGTAGTAAGAGTAGGTACTTTTCCTACATATTGACATCCAAGAAGTAATTGTAATCAATTAGTCTATTGCAGACTACTGCAAGACATAGGCCTCTACCAATGTGCGCCATTTCAGTCCATCTGGCTAATGGGGGGAGGGGGGGGGGGGGTTCTTTCCGTCTTCCTTCTCGCTAGGAATAGTACCCTAAATACTGGAGATAGCGAATTTCATTCAAAGGAAATGTTTCCTTATTTAAAAAAAGAAACAGAACTGCATTTAAGGAATGCCGAAAAATCGCTTGCCACACCCTGTACTCGAACCGACTAAAATTCGAAAAAATAACATCCTATATTTTTATTGCATCAATTGATAGGGTCAATCATAAGGATCAAATCTATTTAACAAACTTGGTATATTAAATAAAAGGAAATCCATGAAATAGAAGATTTAGAAAGATTTTAGTCGGTTCGACTACCGGGTGTGGCATTTTCAGATAACTTTGAACACAGTTTAGTACGTTTTTAAAAAGGAAACAGAACTGCATATAAGGAATGCTGAAAAATCGTTTGCCCCGCCCTATAATCGAACAATTCGAAAAAATAACACCCTATATTTTTATTGCATCAATCGATAGGGTCAATCATTAGGATCAAATCTCTCTAACAAACTTGGTAAATTAAATAAAAGGAAATTCATGAAATAGAAGATTTAGAAAGATTTCAGTCGGTTCGACTACCGGATGTGGCATTTTCAGAAAACTTTGATTACAGTTTTAGTATGTTTATAAAAAAGAAACAGAACTGCATTTAAGGAATGCTGAAAAATCGTTTGCCACGCCTTATAATCGAACCGACTTCAATTCGAAAAAATAACACCCTGTATTTTTATTGCATCAATCGATAGGGTCGATCATAAGGATCAAATCTCTCTAACAAACTTGGTAAATTAAATAAAAGGAAATCCATGAAATAGAAGGCTTAGGAAGATTTTAGTCGGTTCGACTATCGGGTGTGGCATTTTCAGAAAACTTTGAATGCAGTTTTGTTTCTTTTAAAAAATAAGGGAATGTTTCCTTTCAGTGGAATTCGCTATCTCCAGTATTTAGAGTACTTCCATCTAAGTAAAGTTGAAAAATACCACCCTGTATAGCTAAGTCCCGATATAGTTTAGAGAAGTTTGTCCATAGTAACTTTTGATCACTTTACACTGTACTTTCATATTATACCAATTTCATCGATGGCCGCTCAATTCCAACACGACGCCAACATTACCCAACCCCCTTTCAATGTTAGATTCTGATCCTGTTCCCGCTGCACTGTCCCCGACCCGTGAACAATGTGAACATGCCACATATATTTGACCATGGGAAAAACATGGCTTTTCTAGATTCAGACCCGTACCCGTTGTACCTTCTATTCAAACTTCCATGTTAGAAGATTCTGATCCCGTTCCCGCTGCACCGCCCCCGACCCATGAACATGCCACATATAATTGACCATGGGAAAAACATGGATTTTCTAGATTCAGTGTGCTCTTTTAAGGATTGTCCTTTGTGATTTGTTTATGGTCATGGCCAATGCAAGACAGATCGAAAATTGAAGTCTTTTAAATTCAAGCGGCATGTCGGTTGGGATCATCGGGATCCTTGGAATGAGAACTTCCTCACCTTCAAATTTCCTTAGAGTGAAAAAAAAATAAAAATATTTTTTTTTTTTTTACTTTATATTTTTCCATCTGCCATCAGCCCGACAGCTATTATCAGATTAGATGATCATCCTTTGGCATTTTGAGTTTGTTCACATCCTGTGATGTGTCATCTCATCTCATACATTTCTTTTTTATACTTTTAAATTCTTGCTATTTGGTTCCTTTTTAACCTTTGTTTATTGTATTTAGAATCCAACAAATTTGTGGCAAGTTTGTTTTTATGTCGTTGAAGCCTGAGTTTATAGGCGTCTGATCGCTGTTGGATTTCTTCCTTTATAGTAGGAACTTGGAGGTATTCGTGTATTTCAGTATTCCTCGTGAACCAAGGCGCGCAGGCTAGCATCTTTAAAGACTTATTCTGGAATCTTTGCAAGATTTCCACATTTGAGTGACTAGCTGAGCCCCAGAGCTCTATACCATAAGTCCACACAGGCTTTATAATACTTTTGTAGTGTAGATCAATAGTTTATTTTCAAGGCTGAGCGAAGACTATCTCCCTAATGCCCAGTGCAGATCTCGAAGTTTTATGTTTGCCTGCTGTCTTTTGGTTCTTATATGTTCATGCCAGGTTAGCCATTTGTATAAATGCATACCCAGGTATTTTACTGTGATTTGTTGCGGTAAGGTACTACCTTCCATTGTTACGGGGGGACAGTCACCTCTTTTGAGTGTGAAGGTGATATGTATTGATTTTGTAGCACTAGCCTTGATTCTCCACTTTTTCAGCCATAGCTCTATTTTATGTAGGTGGTCTTGAAGTTTTTGTGAAGCTATCACCGGATCTTTATCGCAGGCTAGAATAGCTGTGTCATCTGCATAGGTTGCTGTGACAACGTGTTCCGAGATAGGCAGGTCAGCAGTGTAAAAAAATTTAAAAGTATACTATGCCCTTCCTGGTTCTAAGCTACCTCCCCACCAATTTTCAGCCAAATCAGTTCAGCCGTTCTTGACTTATAAGTGTTGTAACAAACACGACTTTCTTTTATATATATAGACTAGCTGACCCGGCGAACTTCGTACCGCCATATTTGCCGCCCGCGTGTACCTTCTATTCAAATTTCCATGATAGATTCTAATCCCGTTCCCGCTGCACCATTCCCGACCTGTGCACGAACATGCCACATATAATTGACCATGGGAAAAACATGACTTTTCTAGATTCAGACCCGTTCCCGCTGTACCTTCTATTCACACTTCCATGTTAGATTCTGATCCCGTTCCCGCTGCACCGTCCTCGACCCGTGAACAATGTGAACATGCCACATATAATAGACCATGGGAAAACATAGCTTTTCTAGATTCAGACCGTTCCCGCTGTACCTTCTATTCAAACTTCCATGTTAGATTCTGATCCCGTTCCCGCTGCACCGTCCCAGACCCGTGAACAATGTGAACATGCCACATATAATTGACCATGGGAAAAACATGGATTTTCTAGATTCAGACCACAACTTTTAAGGATTGTCCTTGTGATTTTGTTTATGGTCATGGCCAATGCAAGACGGATTGAAAATTGAAGTCGTTTAAATTCAAACGGCATGTCGGTTGGGATCATCGGGATCTTTGGAATGAGAACTTCTTGACCTTAGAATTTTCATGAGTATCCTATGTCCTTCTCCTAGTTTTAAGCTACCTTCCCACCAATTTTCAGCCAAATCAGTTCAGCCGTTCTTGACTTATAAGTGTTGTAACTAACACGACTTTCTTTTATATATTAGAGATTTTCATTTCATTTCATTTTCATTGTTTTTAATATTTATTATGCTATTCAGGGCGGAGACAAATCCAACGAATCAATAACCATGAATATTGGTTCAGCAGATCTCGAGTTATAAGTGTTGTAACAAACACGACTTTCTTTTATATATATATAGATGTAGAAATATATTATGTACTAAGGAGTGCATTTGAAGCTTTTTCCTTTATACAGGGTGTCCCAAAATTCAAGGATAAGCCGGCAACAGAGGCTGGCTGAATATCTCAATTTTTTTTTTATTTACTCAAACTTTTTTAAAATCCTTCGAAATTCGGTACCCCTAATGATATTTTCAACTACCAGGCCCACAATTTTGCAAATATTTTTGAATTCTTTTCTGTATTAGCAAGCTAAGAAGCATGGCTATCCATCACTTATCTGTAATATTACAGAATATTTGCAGTTATTTTACAAAAATAAGTCAAAATATTTTTTCGTCGTCAAATTTTCATACATTTTTACTTTCTTCTTTAAAAAATCATTGACGGGACTCGTGACTAATTGGTCACCTAGTAGGTTAACACATAACGAGGTTAAGCAACACAAGCCAGGTTGGTTTTCGGATGGATGACCATTCTTAAGACATTGAGACACCTCCATTCCTCAGAGAGTACCTTAGGCCGTCAATACCGGTGGCCATACGAGCGTCTATGACAGTTGTTACGGGTAGCCGGAGCCCTAAAAGTCCAACAACTGGACTCACTACATAACTCTGATATAGCTAATGGGTTGTGGAGGTCAGGTGGAAGTCGCTTCACGGAAAATTTCGCGGTTCTGCTGTTTCACAGTTAACCATAAAACCGACTCTGTATTTTGTAAAGGCTCAGAGGATGGTGAGTGTTGAAAATCCATACCGTTAAAAAAAATTTAAACAAACATAATGGTATAATTTTATAATTATTGCATGATTGTTACTATTTTTTTATGACCTAATTGTTCTTAAGACAATTCCAAAACTCTGAGCCTCGGATTTCCGGGCTAACTATGAAGCGCTGAACTTCGATATTTTCCGGGAGGCGACTGCCACCTGATCTCCACAACCCACTGCCGATATCGAAGCTATCTAGTTAGACCAGTTTGACTTGGCGAAGTGGAGGAGGAAGAACTGGAAGGCGGACTCTCAGCTCCGAGGCTATCTTGGCCACGGATGCAATCAGGAAAATGTGTATCCATGAAGATGATGATGACTACTTGTTAGACTTTTGGGACTCCCACTACCCGTAACAACTTACTGTCATAGATATTCGTATGGCCACCGTGATCGACGGCCTAAGGTACTCTCTGAGGAATGGAGGTGTCTCAATGTCTTAAGAATGGTCATCCATCCGAAAACCAACCTGGCTTGTGTTGCTTAACCTCGTTATGTGTTAACCTACTAGGTGACCAATTAGTCACGAGTCCCGTCAATGATTTTTTATTGATGATGAATGCATTGGGTACAAAATAAATCTGGTGATTTTCAATAAAAGTAATGTATGAAATGTGATTCTTATTTACTTTAAATTTTTTTTTTAGTATTTTATTGGATTATCATACCCAAATCATACCATTTTGTAATCTTGGATAGATGCGCCAATTTTTAAAAAAGAATGCCATAGTGGTGTCCATACTTTTTTTTTCACCGAGATATATTATGATAAAGTGGGTAGAAAGTAAAAATGTATGAAAATTTGACGATAAAAAAATATTTTGACTTATTTTTGTAAAATAACTACAAATATTCTATAATTTTTCAGGGTGGTAATGGATAGTCATGCTTTTTAGCTTGCTAACACAGAAAAGAGTTCTAAAATATTTGCAAAGTTGTGGGCCTGGTAGTTGAAAATATCATTAGGGGTACCGAATTTTGAAGGATTTAAAAAAAAGTTTAAATAAATAAATAAAAACAGAGATATATTTTTTTTCTTTTTTTTTTTCCAGAGCAGCCATAAGTAGGGCCACCCTCTGTTGCCGGCTTATCCTTGAATTTTGGGACACCCTGTATATATATTTTTTAATCATTGCCATTGTTGAACTTGTGTATTTAATTGCTATTGTGATTTTTAGGTTTTAATGGCACTTTACGAAAAACATATCGATTTTGAACCTTTATTTGTCGACATAACTAAAGGAGAACAGTATTCAACATGGTTCTTAGATATCAATCCTCGTGGTGAAATTCCAGTATTGAAAGTTAAAGATCAAATAATCCCTGACTCTACAAGAATCTTGGATTATTTGGAATTTTATATGGATGGTGGTTTGTATTGGCAATCTATATCAACTAATTATATATATTACATAGTACCTATGTAGTAGTATATGATAATTATTTATTTTTAGAAATACCACCATTGATAAATTTGTCAATGGATAGTAAAGTGTTGGATGACATCACAAAATTTCGTGACATGATAGAAGCGTTGCCAGCAGGATTGATAACAGTGGGGTCATTCTTCCAGCCTCAGTTGAGTGGAACACCTAAATTGCCATTTATTCTTCCAGTGCGAGAAATACTTAAAAGTAAGTAGGTGTGTAAGTTGTCATTAATAATTTTAATTGTACATTTTCAGTGTATCAAAACATCATCTACCGATGACACTGAAATTTTTGGTCCACCAAGAAAACCTAATTCAATTTAAAATGCCAACAAAGTGATCTGACTTATTATTAATCCATCTTAATACCTGAATCACAAAACTACTAATTAGATTTTTATTTTTATAATATAAAAATCTAATTAGTAGTTTTGTGATTCAGGTATTAAGATTTTTCTAGTACTTGCCATTCTTTTGTCAGTTGCATCCACAACTTAATCAATATTACTTAATAAATTCGGTGTCCTATCATTTGATAAAAAAGAATTACAAATTTTCATTTGACAAACAACATTTGACAAAATTATAAGTACTTGATAAATGTATCATTTGACAAACTTTTGTTTAATAAACTACTCATTAGACAAAATATTCATTTGGAAAAAATTCATTATATAAAACATCATTTCACAAATTGATTATTTTAAAAACATCTTATTTGACAAACATACAGTTAGTGATAGATTATTGAGAAAGCTGCACATTCCGACTTGGATAGATTAGGTTAGAACTTAGAAGGCTAAAATAAAATATAAAAAAAATAACCATGCAGAACTTTATTTCGTCAAATGAACATTTTTAAAATAAAATTTCAGCAATCGAAATGTTTTCTAAGTAATACATTTGCGAAACGTGTATTATGTCAAATGATTATTTTTAAAGTAATATGTTTACGAAATGAATGTTTGCCAAATGATTAGTTTTTCAAACGTTGTTTGTCAAATAAATGATGTTTGTCATACGTTTTTTGGTCAAACAAGGGTGAACCAATAAATTCATAAAAACAGATAATGCATTAACCACAATTACTCTGGGCTATTAAGAGCTTAACAGCATGAAAAAAATTTTACAACAGAAGATGCATGAGACTGCATGAGAAAAATTGGATTCAGTTATTTTTATACCATTTAGGTGACAGACAAGCACACGGCACACCTGATGGAAAGTGGTCACCATAGCCTAAAGATGAGTGCAACACCTGGTGTGACTACCCTGGTCCAGGGTAGTCAAACTCGTGCTACCAACCCTGCTTGTCCTACCGACCCTGCTCGTCCTCGCCATATTACCGTCATAATATATTATGTATCTTCATTTTTTTAAATTTAATTAACCGCTGATAAGGGCTCTTTGTGGGTGTCTTTGTGGGTGTAGGAACAGAAATATTGAACAAGACTTTTCAATGACATTCGGAGCTGGCGTTATGGCAGCGTACACATAATAGTTCGTATAGAAAGGGAACTTCTCTTTTAATTAATGCTATACATGTATAAATAGTGCATGAAACTATGCCTTTATTAGTGTAAATATTTTATGCGAATTCGCAGTGGAATAATTAAAAAATCCATGTTAATTTCTGTTCATAGTACAGGTACAGATATGCTCAAAAGTAATTTTGTCAAGTTTTACTACTGAACTAGGAGGATGTTCACTTCATTAATTTGTAGAATATAGTTGTGAGTGAAAATAGAATAATTGGAAAAAACTTAAAAAAAACTTATATTAGAAAATAAGGTAAGCGAGAGTCGTCGCGGCAGATGAATGCACACCGTTAATGGGATAAACCTGACACATAGCAGCAGGAAAGCCTGGAACACCATACGGAAGCTCACAAATGATACTCCACGGGCGGAGACACCGTGCCGAATAACAGCAAACCAAGTGGCCCATCAACTTCTGGTCAACGGCAAACCCACACTCCGATGTGAAAGAATCCCAAGGGGTGTCCTGTCGGGGGTGGCTTGTGACTCCTCAACTTGCGAGCCTTTTGCCCTGCCTGACATCATCTCCGGAATCAAAAACCTTAAACAGGGAAAAGCCTCCGGAATAGATGATGTTTCAGTGGAGCAAATACAACACCTCCTGCTGCTGTATCATGGCTCCTAGCTCTCTTCAATGACTGCATTGCTTCTGTTAGGATCCCACGTCTCTGGAGGAAAGCCAAAGTAATCGCCATTCCGAAACCGGGGAAACCTACTGACGACCCCAAAAGCTTTAGGCCGATCTCGCTTCTGTGCCAAACCCTGAAACTCTTCGAGAGGATGCTTCTTAATCGTCTAGCTAACGTGATAGACCCCTCGCTGATCCCAGAGCAGGCTGGCTTTTGCCCAGGAAAGTCTTGCAGTAGCCAGATCCTCAACCTCACGCAACATATCGAGGATGGCTTCGAAGCACGCAAAGTGACTGGCGCAGTTTTCGTTGACCTATCTGCAGCCTATGACACTGTTAACATCAAACGCCTGCTTTGGAAGATAGAGAAAATTACTGGGGATCGCAAACTTGCGGCAGTTTTAGGCGAACTCCTCCGGAACCGGCGCTATCAGGTGCACTTGCGCTCCGAAAAAAGTCGTTGGAGAGTGCTGAAGAACGGCCTACCTCAGTGTAGTGTTCTGGCACCCTTGCTCTTCAACGTGTACACTAACGACCAACCCAAGAGCCTATACACGACACGTTTCCTATACGCTGACGACTTAGCTCTTACGTCACAGGGGTCATTTGAGGAGGTGGAGACAAACCTGAATGATGCCCTCGAGGAACTGAGTCGCTACTATGACAGTAATGGTCTGAAGCCCAACCCCTCGAAATCGCAGTCGTGCGCGTTCCACCTAAGCAATGGGTTGGCAAAGCGAGAGCTGAAGATACAGTGGCGCGGTGTTGGGATAGAGCACTGTTCACACCCTAAGTATCTTGGAGTTACCCTGGACAGGTCCCTCACCTTTAGAAAGAATTGCGAGATGCTAAAACAGAAGGTCTCGGCCCGCAACAACCTTCTAAAAAGACTGACAAGCACAACATGGGGGGCCGCACCGCAAGTACTGCGAACAACAGGGCTAGCTCTGTGTTATTCTGCGGGTGAATATGCCTGTCCCGTATGATGGGGTCGTTCCGCACATGCTGGGCTGGTGGATGTAGCACTAAATGAGACCTGCCGGATAATAACTGGTTGTCTCAAGCCGACTCCGGTACGGATGCTATATCCACTAGCTGGC
Organism: Eilema depressum; assembly: GCA_914767945.1. NCBI lineage: Eukaryota > Metazoa > Arthropoda > Insecta > Lepidoptera > Erebidae > Eilema > Eilema depressum. The sequence goes on along the minus strand of OU612025.1, from coordinate 11,694,352 downwards.
ATAGCACCTCCCAGCGTACGCAGAGACGTGGCGTCATCAATGGAGAGAGGCAAGCTGGAGCTGGATCAGCGACATCCCATGCACGGCCATTATCACGTGCCTGAAAGATTGAAAAGCCGAAAGAGTTTCTGGGCATGCGTTGCTCCCGCTGATGGCGATCCCTCCAGGGCCAGAGTAAAAATTTGGAAACCGCGGAGCCCGCCACCAACCCCTTTCGTCCCGCTGTCGGAGAGTCTTCCCCCCGGACATGACCTCCCCTGGATCAGGTGGAAGTCCCTAAATAGACTTCGAACACAAGTCGGCCGAAGCAGGGAGAATCGGTCTAGGTGGGGTTACTCAGATGACGTGGACCTGGGGTTTGAGTGTAGAGTAGTAGAAACCATGGCCCACCTGCTAACGTGTGCTGCATGTCCATCTACCTGTACACCGGAGGACCTAATGAGTGCCTCCGAGAATGCGATTCAAATAGCAGCATACTGGGAAAATAGAATTTGAGAGTAGAAGCACCATCGATTCGACAGAAGAAGAACCAACTCGATATACATAGCTCTTGTGTACGCTAACATTACGGACACCTTTGTGGCCGTTACCGCAAACGTGCGTCAGTAGAGAGAGCAGCAGACTAAATATGTTATTAATTTCTATCGCATAATATGTAAGAAATTTTAAAAATTTCTGAAATCATCTAACTCTGGATACTGTGGCGATACCACATGTACCCAGCGCCATCTAACGACAGCAAGCCGAACTACTACGTCGCTACAGTTCCTGCATCGCGAAAGCGAAGTTGCAGCGCTTGTACAATATATCTACAACATCCCAACGACAATCGTTGGGCCGCGGCCCGCCAGGCGTGATCCTCCCTTTGGTTGGAGGAACGTTACCTCCACAGTGGTGACCCTGACGTGATCTGATCACGTAACCTTCGCTGAGCATTTTCAGCAACATTCTCATCGTCACATCCCATTCACTTCTTCCGCATGAGCGGTAATCAAGTCTTCGCCATCCAGCACTTTCGGCCATTACAAGGCTACAACCACAGCCTGCAGCACCCGCTGCAGCCTGGTTACCCTTCGGCCACGCCTGCATCTAAGGCACGGTACACCTACTTACGGTCTATTCAAGGAGAGGACTTCTCTCCCGTCTACGTACCACTCAGCCACTACGCAGCATTCGCCCACTACACGGAGGACTTACCTCGCTATTCGAGGATTCGCCCCGTCACTGCAGAGGACTCACCTCAACTCACCGAGGACTCGCCTCGCTTCACTGGCGGCTCGCCGAGGACTCATCTCGACGCTTCGAGCCCCACTTCTCTGGGCATCTCACCGCAGCACCGCATCACCGCACTCGCCCCGCATCTTTGGGACCAGCGGTAGTTCCGACTCACTGGGACTAGCGAGGAAGACTGTTCCACCAACGGAATAAGCGGCGTCCAGTTCCGACGAAATGGAACTACTCAAGACTGGCACTGGCAATCTCGTCAAGAGAGCTAAGACAGCTGACTCATTACAATCAACCTCCGGTCTTGGAGGGGAGTGATGTGGCGATACCACATGTACCCAGCGCCATCTAACGACAGCAAGCCGAACTACTACGTCGCTACAGTTCCTGCATCGCGAAAGCGAAGTTCCAGCGCTTGTACAATATATCTACAACATCCCAACGACAATCGTTGGGCCGCGGCCCACCAGGCGTGATCACCTTGCCTGGTCGGAGGATCCTCCCTTTGTGTTGGAGGAACATTACCTCCACGATACTTAAAAGAAAAACGAAATAATAGGAAAAAAAATACTAGACACACCAGCGATTTTTCAAGTAGCTTTTGCCGGCCACATACGTTGCAGTATACTTGCACAAGTCTAGACTTGTACAAGTATACTTGAACGTGTGTTGGAAGATAACTGCGCAAGTTTCAGACTTGTACAAGTCTCAAAAAAAGTTCCAATTTTCGATTCCACACTTGCGCAAGTCTAGACTTGTACAAGTATACATGAACGTGTGTGCCAGCGTTGCGTTCAAGTCTCAGTAGCGTACTAGGCACGCGCCTATACGTACGTATGTTCTGCGTTCAATGTCCCGTCAATTTTTTTTTAATTTTTTTATAATATAGGACTCGTCAATTTGTCTTCGCCTCGCCTGATGGTCAATCTATACATTCCAATCTTTGAAGGCAACATTAAATTTATATAATAAATTGATGCGCGAATACTCACGTTTTTTATTCATTCCAACATACATACATACATAATATACTCACGCCTGTAAATCCCCGAATGGGTAGGCAGAGGTGTATTAACTTTTTTTTAACTTGTTTTAATATTTAAATTGAATAATAGAAATTATCTAATAACCTTTAGATAAAAGTAATTGAAATTGGTCTAGGGCTCTTGTAAGCTGAGATCCGGTCTTTCCACTATTCGGTAAAGATCGGATTAAAACAGTCCGATCTTTTGTTGTGTAAAATATGCCACCGGTTCTCAAACGTAGCGGCGGCGTCGTCGGTAACAGATGGTAGGTTGGACAGAGGACTAAAGTTGGCACCGTAGAAGATAATATCCTCAGTTTAAGGATCCATTGTCAACATAGCGGCGCCCTCAGTTTTATTGTCATTTTTTTATTTAATAATAAAGGCTGGTTTAAGGCGAGGCTTAAATGGGCGCAGCGCAAAACTAGCGCTGCCTTTGGAAAAAAATCATATTTCAATATCAAGGACCAAAATTGAACTTAATGTCATGAGCACAATCTAGTTGTATGTATATTATTTTTTCAACACACTTGCTTATAAATACGATTTATTTCACCGCAATTAAGCACGTAATGACACCTATTATGAAACTGTGACTTTTTCATTGCTATTATTCACAAGTGAGTTGTAGATTTTTTTTTAATTTTCATTGCTTATGTGTGTGTGTTCTTAAAAAAGTTTCGATACAAAAAAGATCATGTTCGATATTACAAACAATACTACAAATTAATTCGTTTTCCTATGTGCGCGCATCTAACAATGGCGGACGGCCATATTTAAAAAAAAAAGAGGTTTGAATTTACCTTTTTATACTGTTTTTTTTTTCTGTACTTAGAGAAAAAAAAAAGTTAAATTTGAGTGAAAATTTTGTTTATTAAACAAGTATTACAAGTTGAAATTATTTATTTAAATACGAAAATGCATCAAATGAACATACAATAGGCATATTAATTTATTCGTACTTAAACACGTTCTTTTTTGTATCGAAACTTTTTTAAGAACATAGAAACTTAACCTATAAAATTTAAAAAAGAATCTATAACTTACTTGTGAATAATAGCAATGAAAAAGTCACATTTTGATAATAGGTGTCATTACGTGCCTATTTGCGGTGAAATAATAGCTCTTTTATGAGCAGGTGTGTTGTAAAAGATATTATTTAATTTATGTAATATTATTCAATTATGATTTTGCTGCCTATGTTACTAATAGTTTCTTCAACAAATTTTATAGCCCCGCCAAAATGATGTATACTTACATAAGTTTGAGAAACATAATTTCCTTGAAATTAGACAAGCAGGAAAAGATCGGACATTTAAATCAGTAAAAAAACAAATTAAACGCTCCCGCTACACATAAAAGGTATTTCTTTCAAAATAAAATATCTCTGTAAACTACAAGAAACACCGGATATTTTGCTCATACGCATCTTAACCTACTAGTAATAGAAGTGAAATTAAATAGTAGTCCGGACTTACCACGCGAAGGTCCGATCTTTTTCTGCCTCTTTAAAATTCTTACCTGAATTTTGAACTGTTGTTGAAACCAAACCATTATGCGTAGAAAGTCTATCAATCTCACGATAATAGCAGGGTTTCTTACGCTTAGTTTACTGTATATTTGGTTGGGCTAACTTACATTTGACCAGAGAAAACATAAAATTTAGAACATCCTCTTAACACACCAAAAATCCGTCCGGACTTAGCCGAACGCACCTTACTTATTGCCAACTACTGGCAACGCATCATCCATCGCAGCACGACATACCTGGACGCTCGCTTTGACAAAAATGACACTTGCACAAGTATACTTGAGCGTCTGTGGGCACATCTAAAAAACGCGGACTTGTACAAGTATACTGCAACGTGTGTGCCCGCCATTAACTACCTGTATAGTTTTTTGGCCATGTCTCCAGATTTAGTCAACCGATGGCGGTCAAACATGCGTAAGATTTTAAGTCTGACAAAGACCTTTTAAAAAAATTCGGTCAAGTGCGAGTCGGACTCGCCCATGAAGGGTTCCGTAGCAGCAAAGGCGAAAATTGCGATTTATGACGTATTAAAAAAAAACTACTTAATGGATCTCGTTCAAACCAATTTTCGTTGGTAGTTTGCATGGCAATGTACATAATATATTTTTTTTAGATTTATCATTCTCTTATTTTAGAATTTAGAGGGGGGGGGGGGGGACACATTTTTCCACTTTGGAAGTGTCTGTCGCGCAAACTATTCAGTTTAGAAAAAAAATATGTTAGAAACCTCAATAGCATTTTAAAAAACCTATCTATAGATACCCCACACGTATGGATTTGATGAAAAAATTTTTTTTGAGTTTCAGTTCGAAGTATGGGGATCCCTAAAACTTAATACTTGTTTTCTATTTTTGTGTAAAATTCTTAATGCGGTTCACAGAATACATCTACTTACCAAGTTTCAACAGCATAGGCAGGCCTTATAGTTTCGAAGAAAAGTGGCTGTGACATACGGACGGACATACAGACAGACAGACATGACGAATCTATAAGGGTTCCGTTTTTTGCCGTTTGGCTACGGAACCCTAAAAACGCATTAAAATCCGCTCCGTGGTTTTTGCGTCCATCGCGAACAAACAGACAAGAATTTCAAAACAAAATATTTTTGTCTTCAGTATCTTAAATATAACATACCTAACCCCAAGTATTTTTTTAAAATTAAATATCTCTCAAATTATACATGGTGTATCTTTTATCGGCGCAGTAACGGCCCTTTTTCACTTGGTCTTGAAGAGCCTTTTGATTACAGTAAGAAGTAGTTTGGTGTTTGGTGATAAATTGTCTTCAAAATTATTGGCTTCGTAGAGTCCATAAAATTTATTTATTACTATATGTTACCCGTGGCACCGCCCTCTAGGATGTCGGTTATCGAGAACAAACCTAGCCTAACTATATAATTTCCCAAGCTCTAATCTACGTGTACCGTTACCTAAATTCATCCGGTTCTCTTCAAAATATGACGAATGTCATACAAACTTTCATCCCCTAAAGGGGGTTAAAGGGGTTCAACCATTTCGGAGATACCGGTACTTACTATGGGGTGAATAGGGATCAATGGGTGAATAGGGATAAAATGGTCAGCTGAATTCTGTAGTTATTTTCTTCCAAGTGAAATTATGGATTAGTTCAATGTAATAATGAGCAGAGTTATCAACAATATCTGGTTAAATACTTGGAATTCGGGAGAGAAATTATTTAAAAAATCTAACGACCATTTTATCCCTATTCACCCTTTGATCCCTATTCACCCCATTTTTAGTATATCCCGATTTTAAAATGAAAAGAAGTCCCAGTAGTGTTAGTTAGTGATCCTAGTGTACTGGGTCCAAATCCAAGATTTTTTACGAAAATTACCTACCCGTACGGAGCCGGAAGGGGCCTCCTGTCGTATACATTCAGAGATCCAACAAATGTTATTATTTTAAAGGTGGAGATTTAAGTAATTCTGCAAACTTGCGGAAACTGGCTGATGAAAATCCTAAGGCTAAAAGTATATTGCTGTACAAAGCTGAAATACAAGATCGAAAGCATGAAATAATAAGTAATGAAGAAGAATATACCAAAGTTTTAAACATCATAGATCAAGTATTCACTCATATTGAAGATCAATTAAAAAAGCAACCAGAAGGTAAAATTATAATATTTATCATCATCGTGTTAACGTTATTCCCGGTGTACCTATCCGAACTTTGACCTCGGAGTTCGGGGCTAGCCGCTTACTTTTCCCCTTTTAATTTGACTTGAACGGCTTTTATGTGCGCGACTGCCGTCTTACCTCCTAACCCCGAGACGAAAGTCTGTGCCAGAGCCTGTCCGTCAATTAGCCAGTGAAGTTGGCTTGCCCTCGACGGTCTTGGTGCAGGTATGTTACGTCTGTACTAATAACTCGATGGTAGATATTATCGAAAATAATATGTATTGTAATGTAAACTCAAATTCAATTTAATACTAGAATTCGTTGTTTTTAGGTAATTGGCTGTGCTGTGAGCACTTTAGCATAGCAGATATCAATTTAGCCGTTCTTCTACAACGTCTTTGGGAACTTGGATTTGAAGGAAGGTATTGGGCAGGGGGAAAGCGGCCTCTGCTGGAAAATTATTATGAACGCGTGAAGCAACGAGATTCGTTTAAACGCACTATCCCTAATTTACCTGTTCATCTAAAAATGATTGTTATGTCCCAACCACCAGCTTATTTGGGAGCCGCAGGTGCCGCATCTGTGGGTGTGGTACTAGCAATTTTATATATTTTCAAAAAAATTATACACTAAAATAGTAGGCATCATTAAATTTTGAAAATATACATAACACCTACCTACATAATAAAATAAAACATGGTCATGAATTAACTATTTTTTAAACCCAAATAGGTAATTGTAAAAAAAAACTATCTAAATTGGAAGTACCTACCTACCTTCATACAGAAAATATAGATAATCAACCAATGTGGCGAAAAACAGCTCGGGTACTAATTTCATTTTGCTAGTAATCTTTAAAGAAAATGCTAGGTAGGTACTGACGACGACGCGCGACGTCACGTGAGATATATTCGCCATGCGACCCAAGTTTTTCATGACCGACAGACAGACTAACAATTGCTGCTTGCGACCCACATCACTGGGTCATTTTGTTCAGACCTTTGTTATGCTATATTACCAAATACCAATAATAATAATTAGCAATCACATACTATTAGCTCTCTTGAGTATCACATACCTACTCAAGAGCTTTTTTCTGCTAGACTCGCTATACACATATTTAGAAAAGCTACTAAGTTCAAAATGATACGAGAAAATTAGGATTTGACACAGGAATAATTCCTAGTAGCAATTTTCTTTCGGAATTCATAGAGGGAGGTTACTGGCAGTCTAAATTTCGATTTGCGTGGTATTCGGTTCGTTGCGTTCTCTGCCATCTTGAATTTAAGGGTACATTTTTGTTTACTAAATAAGTCGTTTATTTTTAACTAGCTGTTGCCCGCGGCTCCGCCCGCGTGGAATTCTGGTCCCGTTCATCGCTGATATATAGCCTAGGTATATGTTAATCCAGGGTATAACCTATATACATACCAAATTTCAACCAAATCGGTCCAGCCGTTTATGCGTGAAACAGTAACAAACATCCACACATCCACACATCCATTCTCACAAACTTTCACATTTATAATATTAGTAGGATTTTACAGGAAAAATTATTACTACAAAGTTGTTTAGAATTAAATTTTCTACAATTTTGCTATTCATAACTTTCAGAATTCATTAAGGGAGGTTACTAGCAGTCTACATTTGGTTTTGCGTGGTATTCGGTGAATTGCGTTATCGGCCATCTTGAATTTAAGGGTAAATTTTTGTTTGCCGAATAAGTCGTTTAGTTTTATTTTTATACGAAAAATATTTACTACAAAGTTGTTAAGAATTAAATTTCCTACCTTTTAGTATTCATAATTTTCCGCTAGGATCAATATTTAACACAACAAACACAACAAACCGAATACCACGCAAAACCAAATGTAGACTGCTAGGGACCTTCCTTAATGATTTCCGAAAGAAAATTGCTACTAGGAATTTTTCATAAGTCAAAAAAGTCAAACAAAGATTTACCACTTTTTGGGGTATAAATCAAAAAATATCGATTCTAGAAAAATATAAGAAGAGTTAGACTGTAGAAAATTTAATTCTAAACAACTTTGTAGTAACAACTTTTTGTGTAAAATTAGAACTAAACGATTTATTTAGTAAACAAAAATGTATCCTTAAATTCAAGATCACGGAGAACGCAACGAACCGAATACCACGCAAATCGAAACTTAGACTACCAGGGACCTCCCTCAACGAATTCAGAAAGAAAATTGCTACTAGGAATTATTTCTAGGTTTGCCCCTTAATTGAGCTAAATCAGTTGTACTACTATTACCAAACTTTAGGTACTTACCCTGTACTTAAATAGAACCTATTATTTTAATATTAATGTATAAGTAAATTATACATATTATATACCTACCTACTTGGAAATTGGCAGTTGTTTAGAAGTAAATTCTCGATCTCGAATGTAACAAGAAACCTAATAGGTGCTTATTTTATTGAAATTAATATTCTTAATTATTTTCTTACTTGTTGTATCAAAAATATTATAGAATCATGGCATATGTATTCTTAGCTTCTCTAGTGTTAATAAAACAAACAGTATTATTTTGTGATGTATTTATTAAAATAATAACACCAACAACAGTTCTTTATTTTATAAGTATGATATTATTATATTACATTTATTTATTACATTTTCAAACAAGTATGTGCTATTATTAGTGAATCATTTTGTGCAACCAAGATTATTTATAGGTATCATTTATCATATCCACATTAGATAAATAATGTAATTTATAAATATCTGGAGGGAGTATTGTAACACAAAAACTGAAATCTTAAAACACAATTTATTATACTTATAGACTATTCAAAAGAAAACAACAAAATAAGTAACACAAGAGTCTTGCATGCCATAGTAGATAAATTACCTGCTACCTGGTGTGCAACATTTTAATAAATATTATTTATTACCCCACAATTACACATCCCTTGAATACCAACTAATACTAAATTATTAAGACAGTGTCCATTTTAAGATTTAAATATTGGATTTTTCACAATAATTTCTATAAAATGTTTAGAACATTATGTCTTCCTAATTCACAAACCCATTTCCCATACCACATCTTAAATTTCTATACCAATGATGTAAAAATATTTGAGCTGCTATTCTCCTTATTATCTTGTGTCTTCTTTGGTGCTCTCAGGCCTCTCAGTATCTAAGTTTGTGCCAATAGGCATACCCATAAAGTGTTTTCCATTGGTAGAACTTCTTTTCCTGTACACAGGTGTTGTAGGTAGTGGCTTGTCTTTACTATTATACTTAAATAAACCTTCTCCAGGTAAGTTAGGCATGATGCCAGATAAAGTATACCAAACTCGATAAGTTACAAACCATGTGAAAATTGCGATAACTCCACTGATAAACTTTTCCACCATAATGTGGTAATACAATATTGTAGAAACAAGCATTACATCCCATAGTAGCTGCAGTACAGCAATGCCAATTAAAAAAGCTCGCACATATGGTGTGAAATTTTCATAGCACATTTTTAAAATATGTAATTCATCTGTAGTGATATTCTTTAGAGGATTTATACTAGCTGATTTGTCATCTATGCTGCGAGCATACTTTTCATCTCTTATATAGTCCTTTATCCTTTCCCAACCATTAATAGCTTTGGCCTCTTCTATCATGACCAAACTTGAATATATCAGTATGAAACAATGACCAGATATATCAAAACCATTCCAAAAATGACCATTTTTTAAACATGATATTTTGGTACCATAAATTTTTGTATTACAACGTCCATAGTTGGTCTCTATGATGTTAAAAACTGAAGTCCAAAAATACCAAAAGGCAGTTGCAATCACCAATCTACTTAGATGAGCTGTAACAATAAGTCGCCGCTTTCCGCAACATGTAGTATATGATGTCAATAGAACATAAGGCACAGTCATAAATAAGGTCCAAAACCAGCCTATTTTCACGAAATATTGGTTGAACACATTGTCACTCCTTGAAAAATAAGATTTTGGAAATGTCAGCACATCTGCAACTATCGATAGTAAAAACAAAGCTCCTAAGTAAACTGCTATTTTTAAATTGGTGTCGAAGAATAATATTTTTTTACAAAGGTGCACTATCATCAAAACTAATATTTCTAATATCGATGATTCTTCACGAGTAGGTTTGGTACCTTTAGGTTCAAAAGGTTCATTTGGCACTTTAAAGTTCATTCGGGCGCCTTTAGAACTTCCACGGCTGGTCATGATTTAGGAATTGCACTTCAAAAGACACCTATAATCATAGTATGTTACTGCTAATATTATATCTGCGTTAATTCAGGCCTCAGCCTCAGGAAACGCTGAAGCGGCACTTAGAAAGTTTTTGGTGAAGATGATATATATATATATTATTATATATCAACCATGAGTATTATATTTTTAGAGACTATCACTTTTTCATTTCAACTTTCAACCTATATAAAGCGAATTCTATAGATAGCGTGATGTCATAGAATAGAAACTGTCATGTAGGGATGGCTATCTGGGATCGATGAATCGTCAAAAAAATTGATTTTTTAAATCGATATTTAGTACTGGATCGAGACATCATCCTATAAAATCGACTTTCGATTTTTTCTGTTTTGGTATAAACCATACAATTAGTTGAAGGTGCTCGTATTACAAGAGTGCTGCCGGTTAATTACTCAAAAACTCGCGAGATGACTGTGTTTAGTCTCTTTCGCGTCACTTCTCTTCATTAAAAAAGTTACCTACCTATATAATATTTGACTTTTTGTATCTGTGCTGTGATTGTCATTGTGTCATCAATGTCATCATCCATCCATTAACTCTCAATCGAATTTGGGATTTTCATAACTTGCTTGTGAAAAAGCAACTTTCTATGTTTATTGCACTTGCACAGTAAAGTCAAGGCATAAATGACTAATTCAAACATTAATTATCGCAGGCAGTTGTGCACCTACAGTATGATCCTATACTTTACTGGCAAGAATAAAAAAAAAACTATACATATATTATTATTATTTATTATTTCACCAGTGGACGTGGTGCCATGATGATTAAGATATAACATTTTGTCTTGTTTTTAATGAAATTGTTATACACTTTATACATTATAAAAACAAAATTTGAAAAAAGATCAATTTTTAGGAAATCGATCTTTTAGATCTCGATTTTTTGGGTATCGATTCATCAGGTCACGATTCGAATCGATTTAAAAATAGATCTTTTTTGGAAAGAATCGCCATCCCTACTGTCAAATCATGTCAATATTGTCAATGTCTATTGTCTACTGTCAACAATGTCATGTATGAAAAGAAAACATCCATTTCCATCTTTAGGGTGGCCGCACATGTACGGTTTCCGGAGACGGTTTCCGTCCACGGTTTCCTGATTTGGAATTCCGTGTGCCGAGCGCACACGTTCGGTTTTTTGCATTAGGTTTTTTTATTATTAGTTCGAAGCGAGCAGTGTTGCCAGTGCCAAATTGTCAAATGTAACACAAGCTGGCTTAAAAGTTGCATTTTCGGGGGAAAAGTTACGTATTCTTGTTTTTTTATAAAGTAGATACAAATCCTCTCGGTTTATCTCGGGTATCCGCCCAATTTAGGAGCCGGCCTTCCGAGATGCTCCTTGAAATCCCACTGGCCAATGAGTACGAGCCCCAGCTATTTCATCTGGGACTTAATGCAGCTGAGAGCGTCTACCACTATGGGGCTGGGTCGTAAGAGAGTCAAAAGTTACGCAAAATGTAACAAAAGTTACAATACAATCTGGCAACCCCGGAAGCGAGACACAATCAGTGTTGCCAATTACTGATGATCTGAATTCCCCACAAACCCAACAGAAAGGCCCCAATATTAGACATTGATTACTGCATTACTTCTCTTGAAGTTTCCCGCTATATTCACCACTTGCGATGTTTATTGCGGCTCGTGTACATAATATTGCCAATAAAGAGTTAAATAGTACCTTAATGTCGGATATTTTGCTTTAATAATTTATCAATATGTATAATACTTGCCACTTATTACTTATGAGTTTAGGTCTAGTGTGAATGTCTAAATGCCCCACATAAGCACAATCCCCACAAATTCGCTAATCGGCTTGAAAGTCCCCACTCTCTTGGGAATTGACAACGCTGCGCTGGACACAATGAGCAGTTTTCCAGTAGGTATTTATAGGGTTCCTAAGGACAAGCTAGATGGCGCAGCCGGCACTTTTGGTAAGAAGAGTGTGGTCTCACATCTAGTGTTCCCTAATTTATGGAAAAAATGTTCTTCGGTTTTGTAATAATTTACCTTACATAAATGTTTTGACATTTTTTTTTGATAATATTATTATAAATATAATATTATTTTAAATTACAGACAGTGACGCGAAAAGTATTAAGCGTTTTATCATATTTTATCTATTGTAATATGGGTAAATGAAATTAAACTTTGGCAACATCGCACAAACAAACCACAGAGTACATTAAAATTACCAAAAGCTATGCTAGCGCCATCTCTTTATGATTTAAAAACCAACTGATTATTATACCTACTGGAAAACTGCTCATTTAAGCGCGATTCCGGATGGAAATTTCCTGACGTGTGCGGCGATTAGTACAAAATGTATGCGAGTGCTGCGTTCGGTATGACGTCATTAGGTTTTTTCCGTTCTGAACCGAACGTCGGGTTTTTTCCGTTCTGCAAAAAGTAAGGACGTGTGCGCCTATATTATAGTAGAACATTTTGTTTGAAAATGGAGCATTCGGTTTTTCAAATCTGACTTTTTGATCAGGAAACCGTGGACGGAAACCGTACGTGTGCGCGGAGCCTAAGTAACTGACGGAAAAAATGTTGCGAAAAACATGAGCTGTGGATGAACCTTTACTAGCAAAATAGGCAAGCGATGTATTACTTTACTCTATGCGTCAAGCGTCCTTTTCTTTATAAGCCATAAGCCGCGTAGTCGAGTTTTCCCTCCTAATTTCGCTTTCAGATTGTAATAAGTGCATCATTGTATATATTTCGATTACATCATGCGTAAAATATCAAAAAGCCGTGCAGATGATGATGTGGTATCCTCAACAAACGGATCTGTAGTTGAAGAACATCCAGATGCTGAACGCCAAACTGACCCTGATGATGCAGAACCCGAAACTAATTCGGAACATATCGAATCAAATGACGACGATGACGACTATAAAGAATCTACTCCTAAAAAGGGTAAAGCCAACAAAAATAAGGCTAAAAAAAGAAAATCTGACAAAGGTAAAAAGGCTGCCGAAGAGGAGTACGAGGTACTTACTTAAATAAAATTGTTGTTTATATCCTTCCTCGGTACTTAATGCACCGTCTGGCAGTCGCTGCTTTGTACAGTCAACAACAAAAGTAGTTTTCAAATTTTAATTTTGATCCCCTTAGCTTTCCTTTTGTAACACAATTAATGGGATGCTTTATTAATTTTATTATTAATTAATTGATGAATTTGTACTTTTTTCCTCTACGGATTTTATAGAACAATGTATTTATAATTATGTCAACTTATTCTTAATACAGTATTCCCATGTTGAATAAGGTTTGTAAATATTTTGGTCTAATCAACTTTTGTCATTGACTGCACATGATCAAAATGTATCTAATGGTGCAGTCTTCTGATTTAATGTAAACAATATAATTTGACCAATGGCAATTACCAATAAGTACATAGGCCTATGTGGCTGGGGAATCTGGAGTGCCCTAGAATAGATACCCCAGGGACCCTGACTAGCTTTGGCCACCTGGCAACATTATTGTGTTGTTGGGAATCAAAACCTTTCAAATCAAAAGGTGATACACGGCTTCTGAAGAAACTTTGCATTTTTCAAAGTCCATCCTGAGGGACCCTTTTAATAGACCCACTGAAGCCACTAAAGCTGGCACTGGTTTTTAATAAGTGCGGTTCTTCTGCTAATTTTCAAAATAAATGAGAAAAAAATATTTTTCATTAAGTATAAAATTATGTGACTTTTTTTATAGAATGTTGTAACAAAATTGTCATTTCATTTTTTTAAGGTTGAAAAAGTTGTTGATTCAAAGAAGATTAAGGGTAAACTCCATTACCTGATACGTTGGAAGGGATATGCAGCTGACAGTGATACTTGGGAGCCAGAAAACACTTTATCATGCCCTGAATTAATTAATAAATTTAATGAAGAAGTAAATAAAATTTATCTATATTATTATTATAATTAACATTGCAATTAACATAGTATCTTGCATCCATAAAACAAGTTATTTACAACCATAATCTTATTAACAGTTCATGTTGAGACCAGATATACCACCACCTCTTAAAAGTAATATTATTTTAATCTTACTTAATTTTCACACTTGATTTGGACTCCAACCATTGTCATCCATTGAAGTTTGTGTACTGTATCTTGTAAAACAAGTGTAATACATTCTAATTGATTAAAAAGTAATGTATCTACTACAGTAAGAGATACTGTTTGACCTATTTTAACAATATAACACTAATATTCTGAGTATCCTGACAAGTGCTTGGTCCCAATTACACTATGAAAGTAAAGTAAGATTGAAATAATATTACTTTTAAGAAGTGGTGGTAAGGTCCTAAGTCCAGACAATGAAAATTTCATGCAAAACCATAGCTTAGTACAGTAGTACTAGTCTATGCCTGAGTGTGAAGTTGGTGTTTTATAGTAAGAGGCATTTGGCTTAAAATTAGAGGTGGTAATTTGTTTTTCCTTAATTAATGTATTATATGTACACAGAGAGCCAAATAGATGAAAATACAGTGCCTCAGACTACATACCTTTTAATACCTACATCCTATGTTCTGCTTTTGTTGCCTGCAGTGAAAGATTTGAGATAAGCAGCCAAAGTGTAGGTGATGTGATGAGTAATTTATCTGTTTGTACAAATGAATATTATTTTTAGATAGTAATTTTTAAATTTTAGAAGGAGAATTCTAAAAACAAGGATAGTAAGCCATCTAAGAAGAATAATAAAAGAAAAGCCAAAAAGGAGACCAAAGTTCCCTCGAAGAGACCAAAAAATGACTGGGATGGTGAAAATACAGACGAAAATGCAGATTATGAGGTAATAATATCCTAAAACGAATTTGATCTTATGTCTAATTTACTTTCTAGGTATCACAATCAGTTAAACCAGTGTTTTGAAACTTAATTTGGAAGTCATAATAAGATGTTCTATGATTAGTTCTTATATTGTCATATCTGAATTTATTTATTTTTGTAGGTTGATCGTATCTTAGAAGTTCGTGTCAAGAAGAATGGTAAGAGGGAGTTTTTCATTCATTGGAAAGGATGGGCCAGCAAATTCGATTCATGGGAACCTGAAAGCAATCTAAACTGTCCAGAGTTGATAAGCAAATTTATGGATAAGGTTTGTTTTATTATATCTCTTGTACCTAGTAGGTAACATTTTTCTATTAAAGAAATCAATTAAAATTATTATTTTGAATATTTAAATAAGAAATATATATAGACACGAATTGCAGGCACATGGCGGCTTTAAAATATGGGGCAAACACTGAGTATAAATAAAAAATATTTAATTTAATGAACTACTTAAGTAAAATATCCTTGTGAAATATAATTTAAATAATATTTGATTTTGAATGTTCAATTTGACAAACTGTTTAATAAATTTCCATACAAAATGGTACTGCAAGGTGATGTATGACGTCACATTATACTAGTGCATAGTGCAAATGTATGAAATGCAAGAGAATATAGCATTTATCTCAGTCTAAGTTTCATTTACACATGTAGTCAAAAGCGGCATTGATAGGATCTTACCAAATTTGGATAGATAGGGGGGGGGGGGGGGGGGGGGGAACACTACTGACGGTGGAGGTGAGCGCTGATGCATCACAAAGTGGCCACCCTAAACCTACATCTGGGTCGCAAGTCCCAGTCGCCGTCACGGTGTTCCTCTCTGTATCACGCTAAGGACCCGGCGAATTCTGTAGTTGTGCAGTGTAGACTAATAAGACTTTTTAGGGTCGGACTTTTAATTATTTAACAGATATCAAATATTATAATTAACAGAGACTCAGAATTGCACTTATTATTTTCCGTAAATATAACATTTCATCTCATCATGACCTCAATTTTCAAGATCTTATCTTATTTATATGAAACTTTACATATCGTCTGCTTACTGGTAAAACCAGATAAATGCATTTTTTTACCAAATTGAGTTAAAAATGCAGTTAAATGTGTTTTTTTACGCGCTATGTACTAGTAAAATCGAATAAATGCTATGTCCAATAGCTGCAGAGATAATGAATTTGAAAAAGTAATATTTCCTCATATTTAAAAAATATATACCAGTATAACATAATAAATAATGTTATTCCTCAAATTCGTTTTAGTTTTACAGCTAAACAATAATAAATACGGCTAAAGCTTTTTACATTTTATAATTTAAATAGTAAAATGGTAAGAATTATTCCGAGAAAAGGTCATAAACGCATTTATTATCATGGACGTAATATTTCAAACCAACAAATTTAATATCTATGAGTTCGGGTGATATAACATTTTTTTTTTTTTTTTTTTTTTTATATAGGACACGTCAATTTGACTTCGCCTCGCCTGATGGTAAGCTGAAGGCAAAGTCTCTGAAAAGAGGGCCACCATTACAACACGCACCATGTTACAATGGTGGCACTCAGCTTGACGGCCTCATCAGATGCTTTTTCACGCCCCGCTTAAAGGACCCGGGACTATAGGAGGAAGGAAACACGTGAGCTGGCAAGGAATTCCAAGTCTTAATAGTGCGGCAGAGGAAGGAGTCGCCGAATCGCTTGGTTCTTGATGGAATGTTTGTAATGTACAAGTAAAATGTAATAAATGCGACCCCCTTTCGATCTAAACTAAATTTTATACAGTTTTTAAGTACACTAAATTATATTTAAGATTATATCTGAAAAATAGGATAGTTATTGCACCATTTTACTTTAACATTTTTTTAATTAATGTGTTTGAATTAGATCAAATTAGAACGTAAACTTTAAAGATGCATTTACTCGAATTGACACTAACTGCACTTATTACTTTTTACCCGTAAGCAGACGATATATATAAGTGGTACTTGCCTTCTTTACTAACTGATAATAAAAATGTTGAATCATATTTTACAGCATTTACTTTGCTAACTATTCAATCGATTAAGTTATAGAAAAGAGAATCTCGCGCCCGCCCGAGTGTTGAATGAAATTTTAAAGCATTTAGTTTGTTAACTATTCAAATCGATTAAGATCTCCCGCCCGCCCGAGGTCGATACTCTTTTTAGGGTTCCGTAGCCAAATGGCAAAAAACGGAACCCTTATAGATTCGTCATGTCTGTCTGTCTGTCTGTCCGTCCGTATGTCACAGCCACTTTTCTCCGAAACTATAAGACCTATGCTGTTGAAACTTGGTAAGAAGATGTATTCTGTGAACCGCATTAAGAATTTCACACAAAAATAAAAAAAAGCATTAAATTTTGGGGGTCCCCATACTTAGAACTGAAACTAAAATTTTTTTTTTTTCATCAAACCCATACGTGTGGATCTATAGATAGGTCTTTAAAAATGCTATTAAGGTTTCTAACATAATTTTTTTCTAAACTGAATAGTTTGCGCGAGAGACACTTCCAAAGTGGAAAAATGTGTGTCCCCCCCCCCCCCCCTCTAACTTCTAAAATAAGAGAATGATAAATCTAAAAAAAATATATGATGTAAATTGCCATGAAAACTACCACTAAAAATTGGTTCGAACGAGATCCAGTCAGTAGTTTTTTTTTTAATACGTCATAAACCGAAATTTTCGCCTTTGCTACTACGGAACCCTACATGGGCGAGTTCGACTCGCACTTGGCCGATTTTATTTATAATTATCTTAATCGATATAAAAATGATGTATTTTTGTTAACTAACAGGTGAGCAAAGCGCGTTCTGTCGAGACTCGCGATTTAAGAGTGGCTCCAGTTACTACTAATCGTTACACTTTACAAGATCCTTCATCTGGGCGTCGACTGAGTAAACGACGTGGACAACGTCAGAGGTAAATTGTACATTATTTTATTATAGCTGTAAATAATTAAAATAAAAAATACTTGAGCAATGTGCAGACTTTGCTTGGACCAGCAATGATAATATCGCCTACAATTCTTATGTGTGTCATTTGGGGTCGGCTTTCTAGTTTAGACTAGATGCGGCTGAACTTCGATATTTTCAGTGATTACCCCCTTGGAAATTGGATTCAGTTGACAGCTTTAATTCCTGGTGGGAGTTGGATATTTATCAGATGTACGATCGTAGTGTTTAAAAACGGTGACCTCTAAATACTACGATACGATCAAAAGTACAATTATATTACAGTATTATTAAAATCAGTTGAACATTCGGCTTTTTTCGGGTATAATCGCCTAAATTCGGAGACGGAAATGACACGACATACATTACCGGGATTTCTTTTATGTAGCATTCAATTTGAAGTATCCTAAACGCAATGTATACCATTTGCCAAGATGACATTACTAACCACAGACCTAAGAAAATTATAGAGAAGCGACATGAATTTGAAAATTCATTACCTATTTATTGAAGCTTCAATAATTAATGAATTTGAAGATATAAGAAATCGCGGTAATGTACGCGATATTTTTTATTGAATGTATACAAGTATAGCTATACTTGTATACATTAAATAAAAAAATACATAGATATGTTACGGCTAAAGGTAGGTGTGAACATAAACTTAAGATTAGCCGGCTAAACTTAGATTTATCTTCGACGAGGTGTTAATGTTAGTTTCTTCTATCTTTAGCCGGCTAAACTTAAGTCTAACCGCAGGCCCTTGGCTAAAAATGTAGAAGGAAATGGGAAAGGAATAATCGGTTCTCCCTTATTTGGTATAACAACGTTTGGTCGAATATCACTTGAACTAATTTCAGTTACAATAAAGTCATTTCACATAATTATTCATTTGATCGAGTATTTAATTAGTAGAATTTTATTTAGCATAATTATTTAGTTGGAATAAAATCATTTCACCGAATTTTCATGTGCACTAATTTTATTTAAACTAATGCTTCATTAGACTAATAATGATTTAGTCGAGAGATCATACCGAATATTCGGTTTAGTAATAATTATGTAGTTTCCTTTCATTGTCAATAAACTGACGGTGGTTTCATTGTTTTTTCATACTTTTTTTTTTATCTGGCACATTTTATTGTTGTGGTCACAGTTCTAACCTAACCTAACCCTGCCGATTGCACTGAGAGGTTTTCAATTTTACTTGTATTGTTTTTCATGAAACATACTCTTAGTAGTTTTCTTACATCACAGAAATCGGCAGGGTTAGGTTAGGTTGGAAGTATGACCACAACAAGCACGAGGCGAGTGAGCGAAGCGAGCGTGCCGCGGCAGCGGCCGCCGAGGGCCAGATAAATAAATTTCTACACTACATTAACATTATACCAATTGAATATTCGATGAAATACATATTATTTACCAACTGAACATTACATGAAATGAGCATTATACTTTTTGATCAATAGCGCAAACGTTGTTATCGCAAATAAATATTCGATGAAATGAAAATTATGTCAATCGATATTGCAAAGCAATTATTTTCTCAAACGTTGTTCGAATTAGTAACATTCGACCAAAAGTTGTTATACCAAACAAGGGAGAACCATTGTATTCATTATGACAACGGGTAATATAATTAAAGGTCATATCTGTAAATTGATAACTCTATGTAAGAGACGAGGGATTCACGACAATTACCGAGGTTGACCGAATGTTCAACTGATTTTAATCGTACTGTATCAATATGTGCAACAATTAGTTCCACCAAGTGCCAACAATCAACCTCGATATTTTCCGTGAAGCGACTGCCATCTGACCTTCACAACCCAATGCTGACAGCTAGGCCGTTGTTGTTGGATTTTTGGGCTCCAAATACCCGTAACGACTGCCATAGATGTTCGTAATGTATGGCAACTGGGACCGACGGCTTAACGTGCTCTCCGAGGCACGACCAGACCAATGTAAATACCCATGTTCATGCATACAAATATTTGCATCGAACCCGCGCCTCCTGCGTAGCGGCCGCGTTCACTACCACTACGACGCAGATGCTGTCCATCCATCCATTCAACTATTTAATAATAAAATATTTAAATGAATACAACACCAAATAGAATTTGCGGTAAGATTGGGACCTTTAGCGCCTTCGCTGGCATAGGCGGGTGCGGGTCGCGGATGCGCGCGCAGTGCGTCCGCCTGTCCGTCGCGTGTGACAGGTACCCGCCTCACGTAGCGCTGCTCTTGAAATAACATGAAACAAGCACGCGAAGCGGACGTCCGCGACGTGCCAGCGAAGGCGCTTACGCTCACAATACGGGCTTCCCTGTACTTTCTGAAAATAACTTTTTAGACTTGTGGGCCCGCGTGCATCTCGGATAACGCGATCTTTGCACATAATATCTCCGGTTCCACTCAACCGATTGCGATAAACGTAAGATTTTTGGTCTGACTAAGCCCTTTCTAAAAAAACCGCATCAAAATCCGTTCAGTAGTTTGTGCGTCCATCGCGTACAAACAGACAGGAAATTTAAAAAAAAATGAATTTTCGTGTTCAGTTTTTTTTTTAATTACCTCCAATTTACAGTACAGACACGACCACTTTACAATTATAATATAATATTATAGGTCTTGAGATTTGTAGTGCAGGTTGACTCCAGCCGTTGAAACTTTAATAACGCCGTTGCATCGACACGGAATAAACTGCGGCGCCTCTTGATTTTACCTCCTGTCAAAGATGTTCTCCTGGGCCTCGATTCTGCTAAAGCAAAACCACTATCGTGCCACTGTCACTGCAAGCAAATCTCATTTAATTTTAGCCTTTAAAATAATGCAGTTTTAGGTTAAAATTTAAATGTCTTTTTGTAGAGTAATTCATTTACTCTACAAAAAGCCATTAAATTTTCAACTTAAAACTCGTTTCATTTAATTTTTAACTGTAAGTCTATAGAAATAAGGTCTAATTTTTAATGCCATTTTTTGCAGTCTCTGTGGTATGACAGTGGCTGTGCTTTAGCAGAATCGACGGCCGGGCACTGGAACATGAAACGAATATAGGTATCGCGATAGAATCCCTTAAATAGTTATTTGTTATACAAGAGTGCAAAGTTGCTTTTTAACCGCGTGCTCAGTTTTGATGAACGAGCAATCGAAATATTCTAAATTTCAATTTCACAAATTAGAATCTTGAGCGTTAGCGAGGGAATCAAAAGAGCACAAGATGAAAAATCTTTGCACTCGAGTGCAACACGTAACTTTTTATCCCACCTCAGCGAGGAAATACCTAACAAAATGCAAAAAAATACATTCAACAACAATGTTCTAACAATATGACGTGAAAAGATGTTGCACGACAAACAAATTACAAATTTTTATTACTTATCTAATATTAATCAAAGCAGGTGTACACTGTGTACAGGTACACAGTGTACACCTGCTTTGATTTGGGTTTTGAAACTGGGATTTGAATTTGTGTTTGGGTTTGAGTCTGGGTCTGAGTCTAAGTCTGAATCTGAATTTATCTAACATCATGATAGTCTCTGATATTCTGATAGTATATCTGATAGTCTGAGTTCGTCATAAATTTAAAAAAAATTGTATGATAAATTCCGCACCATAGCACAAACAATCTTTACCCTCTAGCTAGAGGATAAAAAATTTACTTTACAACACACCTGCTCATAAAAGTGCTATTATTTCACCGCAAATAGGCACGTAATGACACCTATTATCAAACTGTGACTTTTTCATTGCTATTATTCACAAGTGAGTTATAGATTCTTTTTTAAATTTTATAGGTTAAGTGTCTATGTTTTTAAAAAAGTTTCGATAAAAAAAGGACGTGTTTAATAGTACGAATAAATTAATATGCCTATTGTATGTTCATTTGATGCATTTTCGTATTTAAATAAATAATTTCAACTTGTAATACTTGTTATTTTACAAAATTTTGACTGAAATTTAACTTTTTTTTTTTCTCTAAGTACAGAAAAAAAACAGTAAAAAAAAGTTAAATTCAAACCTCATTTTTTTTTAAATATGGCCGACCGCCATTGTTAGATGCGCGCACATAGGAAAACGAATTAATTTGTAGTATTGTTTATTTAGTATTTGTAGTATTATTTTATTCGCAAGTGTGTTGTAAAACGTCGTATGGCACGCGTGAGTATGATGATTACCGTCCTCGGCTCTCTTAAGACCCGAGCCGCTAGGCGATCAATGATGCCTCGGCGGTAATCACCAACTTTGCTCACTTGTACCATGATGTACTATTACCCTCTAGCTAGAGAATAAAAAAATCACTTTACCACTCTAAGCGCCTTCGTTGCGATAGTCGGATGCGGGTCGCGGATGCGCGCGCAGTGCGTCCGCCGCCTGTCCGTCGCGTGTGTCGTGGGTATCCGCCTCATGCAGCGCTGCTCTTGAAATAACATGAAACAAGCACGCGAAGCGGACGTCCGCGCCGTGCGCCCGTTAAACGCAGCGAAGGCGCTTAGAGGATAAAAACGACTTTTGCACTCAGATATCGAAGAGCAAGAACCTCTTTGCGAGGTGGTGGGATGAAAAAGTAGTTTTATTGCTCTATTCCACTTTAATCCACTAAATTTTTACGGTCAACTTAATCTTTTTTTCCACAAATATGTTTCTGTCTTTCTTCTCTTTTAGATAAACAATACAGTGATCGTTGCTTCAACCTTAGTGGTTGTACGAGAACTTGAGGTATACCGTATAGGTATATACAGGGTGGAAGATTTTAACCTTACTTGGAGGGAAAGTACTTTAAATACTGGAGATAGCTAATTTCACTCAAAGGAAACATTCCTTTATTTTTAAAAAGAAACAAAACTGCATTCTTAGTTTTCTGAAAATTCCCTTGCCATGCCCGGTTATCGAACCGACTAAAATCCAAAAAAATAACATCCTGAATTTTTATAGTATCAATCGATAGTGTCAATCATGAGGATCAAAACTCTCTAATAAACATGGTAAATTAAATGAAAGGAAGTCAATAAAATCTTAACTTATAAATTCCATTTCAACAGATAAAGTACTTTTGCTCTACGTGCCATCACATACCTTATCAACAATAACGCCATTTATTTAGTAAAATGAGTACTAAATGACTAAACTTTGATTCCGATTTAGAATGTAACGTTATTGTGTGACTGCATGAGGTAGTCAAGTCTCCCGATTTTTTTTTTATAAAGAATATTAGTAACCGAAATTACTAATATTCCTGTTAACCCCCCCAAGTAAGCTAAATTGCTTGTACTAGGAGTGGGTTCACGTCTGTAGTGTAATGGTCAGGATTCGAACCCGGGACCTCTCGATCGTAAGGCTGACTTCTTAACCAATAAGCTGCCGACGGCGACGCTACTATTATGTCGATTTAGGTCCAAGATACGGGTCTCGAGGTATACTTGGTTGGGCTTGGAAAGCACTTCGTGGAACACCACATCGCACCCTGGGTAACGGAGATGGCGAGAGAATTGCCTTATTGGTTCGTCTTATAATACGTTAATTGAGACTTTTGAATTAACCTGAGACGGCATGCGGTTTTAGTCGGTTTGAGTCGAGAGAGTAAATACCCCTGCTGGCCAATGAGGGCTAGCCATGAAAAACAGGGACAAGTAATTTAAATATGGAATTTTATTCTTAATATGATAGGTGATGGATCCTTGAGTTAAGTTCTCTATTTTGTTAAATCGAATTTGAAAATTGAGTTTTCAGGGATTTCCTTTCATTTAATTAACCATGTTTGTTAGACAGATTTGATCCTTATGATTTATACTATTGATTGATGTCATAAAAATACAGGATGTTATTTTTTTTCGGATTTTAGTTGGTTCGATTACCGGGTGTGGCAAGCGAATTATCAAAAATCTATGAATGCAGTTTTATTTCTTTTTAAAAATAAAGGAATGTTTTCTTTGAGTGAAATTCGGTATCTCCAGTATTTAGAGAACTTTCCCTCCAGGTAAGGTTAAAATCTTCCACCCTGTATCTACCGTACCTAAAAGAGTTGCGCGAAAGTTTTCACTTTCGCGCAACTCTTTTAGGTGGCAAAGACGTTAATTCATCATTCGCAGTTTGCAACACGGGCCATTTTACGGTGCTTATTGTCGCCACACTGTTCTCTACTTGACGCCGGGAATTTATGCTGACTTGCGTAAACTGAACCACGGCTGCACCTCGGTGTACATTTTTATGTTACGTAATGGTGACGGCGCGCGGCGGGGAATTTGACTCTTAATTTATACTACGCAATATTAACAGTGCCTTAATTCTGCAGCTTTTTTTCTGAATCATCCAAATTCTTACTAAGCAACGCCATATCAGTAGATGCACAGCACTGCGCTTTCTAGGACCTGATATAGTACTCTCGTAAACCTTGTACCATGCAATGGCTATTATCCATTATTATCGATCTACCAACCAAACAAAATTTGTTAAGTTGGTGGATTGATATCAGCATTGATAGGGGGCACCCACCCATAAATGTTTTGTACCTACCTGCCTACCTATACTGAACTGAACCCAGCAAGTTCCAAAATTAAGCAGAAACTAATTACACTAATAGTGCGACACTACCAGTGTACACTAATCAAAGTGTAACCCGGACTTTGATTGGGATGCATTTGAGTCCAATTAGTTAAGCAGAGGTGATAAAGGCGTGATTGTATGTATGTATGTAGTTAATAAGTCCTAATTTTGTACCAACAATGTTTTTCTACGAAAGTGCATAGTACCTAAAATAACCCAGCAAGTTCCAAAATTAAGCAGAAACTAATTAAACTAATAGTGCGACACTAGTGTAAACCGGGCTTTAATTGGGATGCATTTGAGTCCAATTATTTAAGCAGAGGTGATAAAGGCGTGATTGTATGTATGTAGTTAATAAGTCCTAATTTTGTACCAACAATGTTTTTTACGAAAGTGCATAGTATCTAAAACTAATATAACCGTACTTTTGTGATTGCAGAGTGCGTTACGACGATGCTGAATAACCGGATACGTGACTTCTCAAATTCAAATTACATGGTATATTGCAGTACCGTAATAAGTAACCAATAATTTGTGAATGATTTTGAACGTGTTTTTTTTAATGTATTTTACTTTTCGTGCAATGCATCAACGCTTCTACATACATGTGTATGAGAGAGCCGAAAGCCTTAGTTCCCATGTGTAGACAAATGACTATCCCGGATCTAAATTAGAAGAGACTCAATAGACAACTTATGTACTACCTTTTGCTTGTTTGAATGGAAACATCTTTTAGAAATCTATTTTTAAACTTGGATCTTGGGATATATTCATGCGTTCATACAATATTCTATAAGTAAAATACGAATTTTATGCTGATGTGGTAGAGTCTAGGGTTAAAGTTTTAAATTGTTATCTTTCATTACATAATATGATATTTTGGCTAAGAGAAGCTTTTCAACCCCCATATTAGTAAATCGATTGCTAGAAGTAAATAAATAATTATAATGATGATGACTGTAAGTTTTTGCAGGACAGCATTTGGTATAAACTTATACAATTTATTTCGATTTTCTGAACTGAAAACTTAAGCTACATAGACATAATATAGTTTTAGTTCTCAGCTCGAAGCAAAAGAAGCTTGGATTTGTTAATCAACCCTTCGACACATTTTCACGTAAGATGTATCTTATGATGATGCAGCCAGTACCAAATCGTTAATAACTAAAAGTGTTCTCTTCTTTAATCTAGTGATACAATGTATGAAGGCAACAGTGCCCAGCACGGTTAAGAAATTAAATAATGAAGATCACCTTTTAAGCAACATAGGGGATTGAGGGGTTCTCTCCGAATAGTTATTATTTTATAGAACTTAGTATATAGTTTACTATCTACAAGAATATTGGATGTTATAAAAAGGCTACTAGGTAATATTATAGAGCATTTATAAAAATTATAACTAAATATTTTTATTGTTTGTACTAAGAACACGGTGTTTTTATAAAAAGTAACAAATAGTGAAGAGGATAAACACACACAAAAACTCCTGTTCCATCTGCTTAAACATAAATACTTATTCAAGTTATACGTAGATAGGTACCTACTGCTTTGAAAATATGATCATATCAAACATTAATTTTATGGTTTTACTTTGGTGACAAGATAATAATTGACAAAGAAATCTACATAAACCTACCATAAGCTCATGATGGTGACAAATGGCTACAAGAAAAACGGGGTGTGCGACGCGTGTGCAATAAGTTGTTACGAATACATGTCATAATAATGTAGGTATAGTTACTGACATACATCTTGATACCACCAGTGGCGAAGGGTGAAAATTTTGAAAAGAGAAGCTGGTGGAAAATGTCCCTACAATAGCAATTTAGATTATATTTTAGTAACACGGCTACCTTTTACAAAGTAAGCTGGCAGGAATCGGCTTTTAGGGACCCCTCGCCACTGTAATGACCACAGTCACGGCCCAAGATGTCTCTACCGTTTATGCTCCGTACGTTTTTTGAGTGTGTAACCTGGCTGGTCAAAACAATTCGCACCTGAACCACTGAACCTATTTTGATGAAAGGATGATGGGCACAAATGTATGGAACTTGGTCCCACCCTCCAATCGGAATAAATGATACACCATTGGAAAGGTATTTTTGTGTGGATTACGAATAACTATGGCGCTAGTCCCGATTTGCTGTCCGAAAGCAGTATTTTTTGTTTTTTTTGTAGCATCCTGCATACACTTCTATTATTATTGGTCTCGATTATGGCATGTTATAAATATAATAATAATAATTACAATAAGTAAGATTTTCGAGAAATAAGTGAATATACACTTTATTTCTTGTTTTATTTTATACCACTTAGGTGGCAGACAAGCACACGGCCCACCAGATGGAAAGTGGTTACCGTGGCCTATGGACGTATGCAGCACCAGGGGCGTCACAAAACCCTGAAGAAACCTTCTAAAGCCCTTCTTCTTCTTATTATTATTCACACTAATATTATAAATGCATAGTAGTAATGCCAAGTGAAAATCGCTTGTCTGTCACTTAAGTGGTATAAAAAAAAATCAAGCACATAATTTCACAAAACCGGTGCCAACTTAATGCTTATCTGCTTACGTACACTTAGAGCCAGATATATATTTTTTTTTAATTCTATTTCGATGTAACTTCTGAGGAGTATATTACAAAACGGACAATAGATACAGGTTAGCTGCCATAGTCGTTTTTTATACTCTTGATAAGAGCTATCCAACGATGGTAAATTCATTTCGATTGGACAATATTGTAAGTGGGCCCAAAACGCCCATCCTCCTTTGGTACAGGGTTAGATTAGACCTTGGGAAAGGACATGGGCTATGTTTGGTCGCGATAACCGACATCCATGCGAGCGGAGGCGCAGGCATTAACTATAAATTTTTCTATAAATGTACAACGTTGGCATCTAAAACTGGTTTAGAAATTGTTTTTTACACACTAAGCTAAATCAAATATGAATTTAGGGTAGAAGTAGTCAGTAAAATTGTTAATGTTAACTAATATGTTGGAATAATGAGATAAAAGTAGGTACTTCTTTCCTGTATTTCAAAAACGCGCAATGGACGCACACCACGTTGGATATCACTCTACTACATTAGAATAAATGGTCACTCATAGCTTATAGTTTTCCAAGAAAGGCCGATTCTCGTCGATGTAATCACAATGTCCCAATGTTTAAAACGGTGCCTATTCTGGTAACAAATAGACATCGTGAATGTTTTGTTTTTTTTACATTGAGATTGTGATTTTAGATCGAGATTGCTAGAACAGATTTTTATTACGAGAATTGGCCCTCTGTACGCGGGTCCTCACTTGTTTATTCTGTTGTACATCATGTACCTACAAACTTAATAGAACCCGCAATAGCTGGTACAAAATTGTGATTTTAGATCGAGATTGCTAGAACAGATTTTTATTACGTGAATTGGCCCTCTGTACGCGGGTCCTCACTTGTTTATTCTGTTGTACATCATGTACCTACAAACTTAATAGAACCCGCAATAGCTGGTACAAATGGTACATAACTTATGTTGCAAAGTATTCTGTAACGTTTTCGTCCCTAAACTTTAGGTGGTAAGAGATTCATTTGATTTAATGTGTGCATTTTTCCTTAAACTATTGTAAGGTACATAAATGAATAAGAAATAAAAAATAAATAATTCGCTATAGTTGTATTCTTAATAAAACCCACCAACCCACTCCCTGTGATGACATAGGGCCATGAAAGGGAATGCAATCTCGATCTCGCGAGATCTCGGCCTTTTTTAGCGAGATTGATCTCGGCCGAAAAAAAGGCGAGATATCGCGAGATTAACGAGATTGCACTCGAGTATAAAAAAGTTTCATTTGAAGCGCGGACTGACACGGACGGAGTTGCGTTGCTATCTGTCGGTTTGCTGCTGACTGCTGCGGACTGCTGCGTTCAAAGAACCTATGAGAAAATTAACTACGAAATTCTCTGGGAGCATTAAACAATAAGGAAATGAATTTATACGAGTCTGGGTGTTCTAAAGTCGAACTTTTACAGTTCGTGGATAACTAACTGCCTGAGATTTGTGGTTCCAACTAGCGTTGAATCCGAAAGGGCCTTCTCAGCTGCTGGTTATCTGGCCAACAAAGTAAGAAGGCGTTTAGCAGACGATTCTTGATCGCGATAACCGACCCCCATACGGGTGGAACCGTGGGCAACAGCTAGTTTCTAATAGTCTGACTAATTGGTATATTTTGTTAATTAATCTGTAATATCTAATGGCTCTACTGAGTAGATATATAGTTTTATTTAATTAATAATAATATCCCAGTTTAATAGTCAACTCAACTTAGATAATAAGTTTCATTTATAATTGACTTCTCGTTGTTTTTTTTTTGTTATACATATTATAAAGGAACTTGTTTGATATTACGAGAAAAGATTGGTTATTTCTTTCATTTGCTATTTGATATACGTGCGTCAAAGTTTATCACTTAGAAGTTTATTAAAAAAGAATAAGGAATAATAAAGATACCTACGTCAAACAATGTTTGATGCTTAAGGTCTTTTGAAATTCGTGAAAATAAATGTCTTATAATAGGTAGGTACCTACTATATACTTATACCTTTTTTCCCTAATTTATTCAAATATTGTGATTATTTGTGAAAAAAACAAAACTGCCAATCTTGCGAGATCTCGAAATTGACGAGATCTCGCAGTATTGGTATTCATAATCTCGCGAGATCTCGCTTGACCCCCAATCTCGCGATTTGCATTCCCTAGCCATGATAGACTACTTCAAAGAAACTCCAAAGTAACTAAAGGATATAATTTAAAATAAGTACCATTCGACAAAGAACTAAAGTTACTCGTCGGACTCTGGGCCATCAACGGTTTTGCGATAGCCCTAATGTAGGGTTGCCATAAGTGTGGGGACCCAGACCGGGACATTTGAAGAAAAATTAGTAAAGGTAGAAAAATAGGAACTTTTATTACAACAACTTTTAACACTGCCATTAAACAAGCGTTAAACAAGCGGGCAGCGACCCGGGCTTCCTATGTTTTCTAAAAGGCGAAAAATTATCAGAATTAACTTCTGATAATTGTACAAAATATTTTGACGAAATCAACATTAAGTTAAACATCATCTTCATGTAGACGCTTTCTCCCGATTGCATCCCTGGCCAAGATGACCCCGGAGCTCAGGGTCCGTCTTCCGGCTCTTCCTCCTCCACTTGACACGATCTTGGGCGTCCATGGCAGTGAGACCATTTGCACGCATATCACTCTCCACGACGTCAAGCCAGGACTTCTTGGGCCTATCCCTTCTACCTGGACCCGGCAGTGGCGCCATTGTCAGGCATTTGCTACCCACGTATCCTGGCGGTTGCCGCAAGACGTGGCCGCACCAGCGAAGGCGGCTCTCTTGCATTTTATCCGCGATGTCATGGACATGAAGGCTGCCGCGGCTGCAAGAGTTCCTCACGCAGCATTTTTATCTCCGTGACATGCAGCTCTTACGTGCTTACGCTCTTGCTCTCACAACCATGTAAGAGGACAGGCTTAATGATCGTCTTATAGACCTGCCCCTTCAACCTGACTGGCATTTTGGGATCACCCGTGACGCCAGTCATTTCTCACCACCTGGCCCACGCGGAAGCAATGCGTGCCCTGATGTCGTAGTCGATTTCACTGGTCACATGAAGTACAGATCCCAGGTACTTAAACCGAATCATCGCTTATGCGGACCGGTGTGAAATCTGTCGAGTTTAACGCTAAACTTTCTGTCATCGCTACATTTAGCTTCATACCACCGTTCTCAAGCGCTTCCTTCCACACTTTCACGTGTTGCACCAATCTGCTCCTGTCCGCGTCCTTCAGCGCAATATCATCAGCATACATGAGCAACCACGGAGGCTGCTTATGTGGTTTTCTGATACTGTCCAACAAGACGTCTTATACCGAGCTGAACAGGTAAGGACTAAGGACGGATCCTTGGTGTACTCCGATGGTGATGGGGAAGGCTTTTGAGTCACCAAAAGCACTCCAAACCACGGAACCAAAATCATGATACATATCTTGGATGGTGTCAATGTAGGTCTCTGGAACTCCCTTAGCCCACAGTACCCACCAGATCACCGCGCGAGGAACACGGTCGAAGGCCTTCTGCATGTCTAAGAATAGGCAGTGCAGGGGCATGTTCTTCGCCCTGTATTTCCTCACCACAATCCTTAGGGAGAACACCGGATCAATGATCCCGTGCCCGGGACGAAACCCATACTGACACTCCGAGAGTGTACTTTCCTGTCGGATCCGGGAGTCGATTATCTGCTCATAGAGCTTCATGGTGTGGGACATTATGTTTATACCGCGGTTACTACCACACTCCTGCACTGATCCCTTGCCTTTGAATACTGGCGTAATGAAGCTCAGTCTCCACTGGCTCAGGATCTCACGGTGAGAAGTACCTACGCGGTTATACAGATTTGTTAGAATGCTCACACCACGAGCACCCAATGCACCCATTGCCTTCCAAGCCTCGATGGGGATTTCGTCGAGGCCGAGTCTGTACTTCTGCAGGCGTTATCGGTGGCACTAGTCCTTGTTTCGGAAAGAGGTCTGGTCGATGCACCTCTTGCTGCTTATTCAGCATGTCGTTGGAAGTAGGTATGAGCGCCATCTGTCCTTCATCGCGTTTTTCTCGTAAAATCATTGGCCCCGGGGTCTTTATTACTCATTAACATATTCGGTTCCCCCCCGTTTCACCGAAATTTTTATGTCATAATTTTGTTTCGCATAACAACGCATAGCATAAACTTCATTTCGCAGAAAAAGGTTTGGCATAGGTACACTCATTCGTCATACTTTCATAACGCATAATTTTGTAAGTCAGAATCATCTTTTGGCATAACTTTTAAAGCATAATAACAAAAAGTAGAACCGTGCATGCAGCAAGCATCAGACATGTAGCATGCTTCAGGCATGCATCATGCAGCAAGCATCAGGCATTTAGCATGCAGCAAGCATCAGGCATTTACCATGCAGCAAGCATCAGGCATGCATGCAGCAAGTATCATGCAGCAAGCATCATGCAGCAAGCATCAGGCAGTAAACATGCAGCAAGCATCGTTTCTGTCACAGCTCCGGCGCTGCGGGGCTCCGGCGGCCCCACACGAGCTTATCGTCGCAGATGGTTGTAACTCCCACCACCGCAGCTTCGGCTTGCTGGCGCCAGCCTCAGCCGCGGCGGCGCGGCGGCCATTAAAACCACCTGCTCCTCAGCTCGTGGGCCGCCTCGCCCCTCCGCGCCTACGCGGGCTTAAATAACACTCTAGCTAGGGGTAGGGCAAACAAGACTACGTGAAGTCGGATTTGCAGCAATTCATTTCTGTCACTAACTTTTTTGTAACAAATTTTAACTTTTCTTCCAACTGAAGAGTATGCCATTACTAATTCGAATATATTACCATTCTGCCAAAATACGATTCTATTAAATAAATCGTTATGCCTTGAAAATGTTCGATTAAATAAAATTGTGCCAAATGAGTTATGCCAAATGAATTTCGGAGTATTAAGTTTCTGCCAGATGGAGGGAACCCAACATATTCATGTA
The DNA here is from genome assembly GCA_914767945.1 of Eilema depressum. Taxonomy (NCBI): domain Eukaryota; kingdom Metazoa; phylum Arthropoda; class Insecta; order Lepidoptera; family Erebidae; genus Eilema; species Eilema depressum. Next base: position 11,662,238 of record OU612025.1, on the reverse strand, counting down.
TGGAAAAATATCAGCGCTTACGTCGCTCTATCTACGTATTAATAGCCTAGCTACTTAGTCGCGTTCATTGTAGGTATATTACTGTTTACCAACCAAGTCCAGCTCTCTAATATTATACTAAAAATGTTTAACCGGGACAATTTGCTTATTGGCCGGGACGCCGGGACACCAGGCCTCAAACGGGGACATGTCCCGGCTATAGATGTAAGGCCGGAATAATTCCAAATATTCCGATGAGGATAAAACGAAAAATCCCGAATACTTCCCAAATGACCCGGAATAATTCGGAATTATTCCGGTCGATATTTATGTAGATAGATGTAGTAGGTATTGAGAGTCTTGACTCTTGTTGATAGTCTTGTGACTCGAAATGCAGTTATGATTCGCGTTTTATACGGTTATAGATATATCTAAATATATATAACTCAAAGGTGACTGACTGACTGACTGACTGACATAGTGATCTATTAACGAATAGCCTAAACCACTGGACGGATCGGGCTGAAATTTGGCATGCAGGTAGATGTTATGACTTAGGCATCCGCTAAGAAAGGATTTTGATTAATTCTACCCCCAAGGGGATAAAATAGGGGATGAAAGTTTGTCAATTTTAAACCGATCGGGCTGAGACTTGGCATGCATTAAGCTACTATGACGTACTCTTTAAGAGTGTTTTCACAACATCCAATATCCGTATCGGACGACGATGGCCGACATCCGATATCCGACACCATATTATTATGTTGTTTTCATATAAATATCCGATAAGATCGGTCCGATTTGGCTATTTGCTACATAGCAGAGACTAGTTAAGGATGCTAGGCATAAAAAACCTTAAAAAACGTAGTGCAAGCAATTTTCGACCTTATTGACATGACATAGAATCGAGTTTTTTTTCTTAAATTCGTAATCAGTGTCATCTATTAGCGCAAAAAGACACGTAATTAAGATAATGTCATTTAGGTCGAAAGTCGCTTACAGTCGCTGTTTTAGTATCTGTGTGAAAGTTGTAGTCATATTATATCATATTACCTACATATTATAATAAAATAAGTAGGTACCGTACATCTTGACTTGACCCCAAGTCGCGAGAGATGCTCGAATTGGTTTGATATGGTCTACGATTGGTGGATTTGAGCTTCTCCGTCACCATGGTACACGGGGTACCATAATGGCGGAGAAGCTCAAATCTACCTAATCCACAAAAGACATCCAAAAACGCGTACTGTTACTCGTACTGCGCATATACCTACATACATATAAGTAGGTACATTTTGTGACGTCACTGAGGTCAAGATATATTCCGGTATCTACCTACCTATATACCAATACCTACATAGGTCTGTACTTAAGTTTTCGCTTAGTAGGTAGGTGGAAGCACAGTTATTTCATTTTTTGTAGGTGAGTTCAGCGGGAATAATTCCGGAATATTTGAGAATATTTGGGAATAATTCCGAATAATATGGAATAATTCGGAATTATTCGGGATTTTTACATCTATAGTCCCGGCGTACGGGGACGTATGGCAACCCTACCCTAATGCCCTATCCAACCCCGGAAAGCGGGGTGGGGCGCGTACCGCACCGTTGCGCAGGCCTGCTACTACTGGGGTAACAAGCGGACGTACTTGTCACCCCCAGGACTGTGCCCGAAGAACCAGCGTCCCTTTGCCTGCTCCCCACCATGCCCTCTGCTAGGAACGAGTTTCTTCGTTGCCCAAGTGCCCAGGCGCGGATCCACTAGGGTGGGCACTATGGGCATGCCTATAGATGTAAAAATCCCGAATAATTCCGGAATTATTCCCAAATATTCCGGAATTATTCCCGCTTAACTCACCTACTAAAATGAAATAACTGTGCTTCCACCTACCTACTAAACGAAAACTTAAGTACAGACCTATGTAGATATTGGTATATAGGTAGGTAGATACCGGAATATTATATATTTTGACCTCAGTGACGTCAAAAAATGTACCTACTTATATGTATGTATATGCGCAGTACGAGTAACAGTACGCGTTTTTGGATGTCTTTTGTGGATTAGGTAGATTTGAGCTTCTCCGCCACCATGGTACCCCGTGTACCATACCATGGTGACGGAGAAGCTCAAATCCACCAATAATAGACCATATCAAACCAATTCGAGCATCTCTCGCGACTTGGGATCAAGTCAAGATGTACGGTACCTACTTATTTTATTATAATATGTAGGTAATATTATATAATATGACTACAACTTTCACACAGATACTAAAACAGCGACTGTAAGCGACTTTCGACCTTAATGACATTATCTTAATTACGTGTCTTTTTGCGCTAATAGATGACACTGATTACGAATATAAGAAAAAAACTCGATTCTATGTCATTTCATTAAGGTCGAAAATTGCTTGCACTACGTTTTTTAAGGTTTTTTTTATCCCTAGCATCCTTAACTAGTCTGTGCTATGTAGCAAATAGTCAAATCGGACCGATTTTATCGGATATTTATATGAAATAACATAATAATATGGTGTCGGATATCGGATGTCAGCCATCGTCGTCCGATACGGATATCGGATGGTGTGAAAACACTCTTAAAGAGTTTAAAAGTGTATAAGTAGGTACTCAGTTATATCCCTAACTCGGTAAAATCAATCAAAAATGTTGTTATAATTCGCCACTTCATTCGTTTTAGCACGGTTGATATAATATCGGTAGGTATAATTAAGAAAACATAAATCCTAGACTGTATTTTCTTAATAATACCGATAGGTAGATATATATACCAACTAGCTGTTGCCCGCGACTTCGTCCGCGTTAAGTTCGGAATGTTGTTCATCCCCTATTTTATCCCCTTGGGGGTAGAATTAATCAAAATCCTTTCTTAGCGGATGCCTACGTCATAGTAGCTTAATGCATGCAAAGTCTCAGCCCGATCGGTTTAAAATTGACAAAGTTTCGTACAAACTTTCAGCCCCTATTTTATCCCCTTGGGGGTAGAATTAATCAAAATCCTTTCTTAGCGGATGCTTAAGTCATAACATCTACCTGCATGCCAAATTTCAGCCCGATCCGTCCAGTGGTTTGGGCTGTGCGTTAATAGATCACTATGTCAGTCAGTCAGTCAGTCACCTTTGAGTTATATATATTTAGCAATATTTAGATATCTATAACCGTATAAAACGCGAATCATAACTGCATTTCGAGTCACAAGACTATCAACAAGAGTCAAGACTCTCAATACCTACTACATCTATCTACATAAATATCGACCGGAATAATTCCGAATCATTCCGGGTCATTTGGGAATGAGCAGTTTTCCAGTAGGTATAATAATCAGTTGGTTTTTAAGTCATCAGGAGATGGCGCTAGTATAGCTTTTGGTAATTTTAATTTACTCTGTGGTTTGTTTGTGGTATTTTTTCATGAATTTGCGATGTTGCCAAAGTTTAATTTCGTTTACCCATATTATAATAGATAAAATATAATAAAACACTTAATTCTTTTCGCGTCACTGTCTGTAATTTAAAATAATAATATTATATTTAAAATAATTGTATCAGAAAAAATTACAGAATATTTAAGTAAATCATTACAAAACCGAAGAATTTTTTTTCCATAAATTAGGGAACACTAGATGTGACACCACACTCTTCTTACCAAAAGTGCCGGTTGCGCCATCTAGAGCGTCTTTAGGAACCCTATAAATACCTACTGGAAAACTGCTCATTATTCGGGATTTTTCGATTCCGGCCTTACATCTATAGGCATGCCCACCACCTTAATAGACCTGTGACGTCACTTTTTTTATGGTTTATTGAAAAAAAAAACCAAAATGAATCATGAATCACGCGTGATTTGGAAGAGGCTTCCGGCGACTGGGACCGCAATTAACTCGGACCGTGGTTCCAGTGTGCGCTCGGCACACGGAATTCTAAGGCTCCGCGCAAACGTACGGTTTCCGTCCACGGTTTCCTGATCAAAAAGTCAGATTCAAAAAACCGAATGCTCCATTTTCATACAAAATGTTCTACTAGCCGCACACGTCCTTACTTTTTGAAGAACGGAAAAAACCTGACGTTCGGTTCAGAATGGAAAAAACCTAATGACGTCATACCGAACGCAGCACTCGCATACATTTTGTACTAATCGCCGCACACGTCAGGAAATTTCCATCCGGAATCGCGCTTAAATTGTGTCCAGCGTTGTCAATTCCCAAGAGAGTGGGGACTTTCAAGCCGATTAGGGAATTTGTGGGGATTGTGCTTATGTGGGGCATTTAGACATTCACACTAGACCTAAACTCAGAAGTAATAAGTGGCAAGTATTATACATATTGATAAATTATTAAAGCAAAATATCCGACATTAAGGTACTATTTAACTCTTTATTGGCAATATATGTACACGAGCCGCAATAAACATCGCAAGTGGTGAATATAGCGGGAAACTTCAAGAGAAGTAATGTAGTTATCAATGTCTAATATTGGGGCCTTTCTGTTGGGTTTGTGGGGAATTCAGATCATCAGTATATATATATCGTATATCGTACCCTTTCGCACCCTTTGGCCGCACATGTATATCGTACATGTGCGGCCAAAGGGTGGCCGCACATGTACGGTTTCCGGAGACGGTTTCCGTCCACGATTTCCTGATTTGGAATTCCGTGTGCCGAGCGCACACGTTCGGTTTTTTGCATTAGGTTTTTTTATTATTATTTCGAAGCGAGCAGTGTTGCCAGTGCCAAATTGTCAAATGTAACACAAGCTGGCCTAAAAGTTGCATTTTCGGGGGAAAAGTTACGTATTCTTGTTTTTTTATATAGTGTTTCTTGTTTTTTACAAATCCTCTCGGTTTATCTCGGGTATCCGCCCAATTTAGGAGCCGGCCTTCCGAGATGCTCCTTGAAATCCCACTGGCCATTGAGTACGAGCCCCAGCTATTTCATCTGGGACTTAATGCAGCTGAGAGCGTCTACCACTATGGGGCTGGGTCGTAAGAGAGTCAAAAGTTACGCAAAATGTAACAAAAGTTATAATACAATCTGGCAACCCCGGAAGCGAGACACAATCAGTGTTGCCAATTACTGATGATCTGAATTCCCCACAAACCCAACAGAAAGGCCCCAATATTAGACATTGATAACTACATTACTTCTCTTGAAGTTTCCCGCTATATTCACCACTTGCGATGTTTATTGCGGCTCGTGTACATATATTGCCAATAAAGAGTTAAATAGTACCTTAATGTCGGATATTTTGCTTTAATAATTTATCAATATGTATAATACTTGCCACTTATTACTTCTGAGTTTAGGTCTAGTGTGAATGTCTAAATGCCCCACATAAGCACAATCCCCACAAATTCCCTAATCGGCTTGAAAGTCCCCACTCTCTTGGGAATTGACAACGCTGGACACAATTTAAGCGCGATTCCGGATGGAAATTTCCTGACGTGTGCAGCGATTAGTACAAAATGTATGCGAGTGCTGCGTTCGGTATGACGTCATTAGGTTTTTTCCATTCTGAACCGAACGTCAGGTTTTTTCCGTTCTTCAAAAAGTAAGGACGTGTGCGGCTAGTAGAACATTTTGTATGAAAATGGAGCATTCGGTTTTTTGAATCTGACTTTTTGATCAGGAAACCGTGGACGGAAACCGTACGTTTGCGCGGAGCCTAAGGGTGGCCGCACATGTACGGTTTCCGGAGACGGTTTCCGTCCACGGTTTCCTGATTTGGAATTCCGTGTGCCGAGCGCACACGTCAGGTTTTTTGCATTAGGTTTTTTTATTATTAGGGCTCCGCGCAAACGTACGGTTTCCGTCCACGGTTTCCTGATCAAAAAGTCAGATTCAAAAAACCGAATGCTCCATTTTCATACAAAATGTTCTACTAGCCGCACACGTCCTTACTTTTTGAAGAACGGAAAAAACCTGACGTTCGGTTCAGAATGGAAAAAACCTAATGACGTCATACCGAACGCAGCACTCGCATACATTTTGTACTAATCGCCGCACACGTCAGGAAATTTCCATCCGGAATCGCGCTTAAATTGTGTCCAGCGTTGTCAATTCCCAAGAGAGTGGGGACTTTCAAGCCGATTAGGGAATTTGTGGGGATTGTGCTTATGTGGGGCATTTAGACATTCACACTAGACCTAAACTCAGAAGTAATAAGTGGCAAGTATTATACATATTGATAAATTATTAAAGCAAAATATCCGACATTAAGGTACTATTTAACTCTTTATTGGCAATATATGTACACGAGCCGCAATAAACATCGCAAGTGGTGAATATAGCGGGAAACTTCAAGAGAAGTAATGTAGTTATCAATGTCTAATATTGGGGCCTTTCTGTTGGGTTTGTGGGGAATTCAGATCATCAGTAATTGGCAACACTGATTGTGTCTCGCTTCCGGGGTTGCCAGATTGTATTATAACTTTTGTTACATTTTGCGTAACTTTTGACTCTCTTACGACCCAGCCCCATAGTGGTAGACGCTCTCAGCTGCATTAAGTCCCAGATGAAATAGCTGGGGCTCGTACTCAATGGCCAGTGGGATTTCAAGGAGCATCTCGGAAGGCCGGCTCCTAAATTGGGCGGATACCCGAGATAAACCGAGAGGATTTGTAAAAAACAAGAAACACTATATAAAAAAACAAGAATACGTAACTTTTCCCCCGAAAATGCAACTTTTAAGCCAGCTTGTGTTACATTTGACAATTTGGCACTGGCAACACTGCTCGCTTCGAAATAATAATAAAAAAACCTAATGCAAAAAACCGAACGTGTGCGCTCGGCACACGGAATTCCAAATCAGGAAATCGTGGACGGAAACCGTCTCCGGAAACCGTACATGTGCGGCCACCCTAGTTCGAAGCGAGCAGTGTTGCCAGTTCTAAATTATCAAATGTAACACAAGCTGGCTTAAAAGTTGCATTTTCGGGGGAAAAGTTACGTATTCTTGTTTTTTTATATAGTATTTCTTGTTTTTTACAAATCCTCTCGGTTTATCTCGGGTATCCGCCCAATTTAGGAGCCGGCCTTCCGAGATGCTCCTTGAAATCCCACTGGCCATTGAGGACGAGCCCCAGCTATTTCATCTGGGACTTAATGCAGCTGAGAGCGTCTACCACTATGGGGCTGGGTCGTAAGATAGTCAAAAGTTACGCAAAATGTAACAAAAGTTACAATACAATCTGGCAACCCCGGAAGCGAGACACAATCAGTGTTGCCAATTACTGATGATCTGAATTCCCCACAAACCCAACAGAAAGGCCCCAATATTAGACATTGATAACTACATTACTTCTCTTGAAGTTTCCCTCTATATTCACCACTTGCGATGTTTATTGCGGCTCGTGTACATATATTGCCAATAAAGAGTTAAATAGTACCTTAATGTCGGATATTTTGCTTTAATAATTTATCAATATGTATAATACTTGCCACTTATTACTTCTGAGTTTAGGTCTAGTGTGAATGTCTAAATGCCCCACATAAGCACAATCCCCACAAATTCCCTAATCGGCTTGAAAGTCCCCACTCTCTTGGGAATTGACAACGCTGGACACAATTTAAGCGCGATTCCGGATGGAAATTTCCTGACGTGTGCGGCGATTAGTACAAAATGTATGCGAGTGCTGCGTTCGGTATGACGTCATTAGGTTTTTTCCATTCTAACCGAACGTCAGGTTTTTTCCGTTCTGCAAAAAGTAAGGACGTGTGCGGCTAGTAGAACATTTTGTATGAAAATGGAGCATTCGGTTTTTCAAATCTGACTTTTTGATCAGGAAACCGTGGACGGAAACCGTGCGTGTGCGGGGAGCCTAAATCAGGAAAACGTGGACGGAAACCGTCTCCGGAAACCGTACATGTGCGGCCACCCTAAGATCCCTACGCGTTCGTTAAGCCTGCAATACATGACGAGGTCGATCGCATCAGGTCAAACTGTGGCAGTTTGGCCTGATCGGATTAGAGCAAATACACGATACAATCACATCAGTTCATCCGGGTTCGCTGCAAGTAGTGATCGTAAATTATGGGCGAATGTGAATTATTGTGTTATGCTGCCTTGGCATTAATACACACAAAAAAAAGGAAAAAAAGAACACTGTGGGTTAAAAAGTGGCTTCGACAAAGGGACCATTATTCCCACATAAATCTTTTACAAGAGCTAAGGTTTTACCCAAAGGACTGGTTTAATTATCTTCGCATGGACGAGGAAGTATATTTACAGTTATTAAATTTGGTGGCGCCATTGATAAAAAAATTGAACTCTCCCTCACGAGAGCAGAACTGCATAGGGAGAACTGAACTGATCTGTCAATACACGATCCGTTCAGTACTTCCGTTCAGGATGGATGTGATTGAATTGTTTCAGTCGCTCCGGCCGACTGACGCGAGCTTATCTTCAGGCCACATAACACACACACGATGCGGATTTGCATCCGGTCAGTTAGACCTGAAGGCAAAACTGTTCGTATATGGTAGGCTTAACGTTAGACGCTGTCTGTGGTAATCTATGGTCTATAGTTGGTCTATGGGTTAGACCAAGACGCCGAGAGCCGAGAGTTTCATTTTCCCTCCTTTTATGCTTGTTAAACTCACAGATAACCAGATTATCAATTATCTCGAGTAGGTACCTACATAATGCGTAAAATATCTAAGAGTCGTGCAGATGATGATGTGGTTTCTTCGACCAATGGGTCTGTAGTTAATGAAGTGCTACCAGAATCGGAACGCCAAGCTGACCCGGATGAAAAAGAGCCTGAACCTGAATCTAATGAAAATGTTGATGAGGAAGAATCTACAAGTGTTTCAAAAGAAAGTTCTCCTAAAAAGGGTAAAGCCAAAAACAAGAGTAAAAAGAAAAAATCTGACAAAGAGAAACCTGATAAAAATGTTGCCGAAGAGGAATACGAGGTTTACATAGTTTGTTTATAATTTTATTAGTACCTACCTAGTCTTTATAAGTTTATGTAAATAATATTACTATGCACCTACATTGTTTTAAACCCATTGATAAAAATTTAACGTGCTAACAGAGCTTAAACCATGCAATGAATTTGCTACAAAATGTCTGTTTCCTAAACTTTCATACACTTTCCTACCTATCAATGTTACAATAATTACTGTAACAAACTGAAAAAATCATTCGGTTCAATGACTATTTAGCTATATAGTGTGCCTTTTCGTGAATATTGAAGCTGGAAAGCGAATGAGAAATTTCTCATATTATATGAATATTGAAATCCCTTATTTATAAATATTGAAATGCATGTGCTGTGCGAATACTCTTATCAACTTGTCTGTACAAGTAGCAAATAAATGCACAATCAGTATATATGTAATGGAACCAGATATCCTCATCTCATAGTTATACCAAATCTTAAATAAAGATGATTCTCTATAAAAAGAATCACTATGTATAATAGGTATTCTTTTTATTATTACAATACCTATAAACAAAAATTAGTAAATATCAGAATTCCACAACACTGCAGAATCAATTAATTTTGTTTTTTGGTTATGTTCTTGTATTAGACAAAAGCATAGAAACATAATTCTAATCTCTATTTCTTTTTAGGTTGAAAAAATTGTTGACTCAAAGAGAATTAAGGGTAAACTCCATTACCTAATACGTTGGAAGGGTTATGCAGCTGACAGTGATACTTGGGAACCAGAAAACACTTTATCATGCCCTGAATTAATCAATAAATTCAATGAAGAAGTAACTAATTTTTATGTACAATTAAATTGATCTTAATGAACATTCCAATTAACTGATATCATTAATTGCACAAATATGTTGTTCAATTAAGTCTATATGTAATTGATTGTTATTCTATTTTAGAAAGAAAATTCTAAAAACAAGGATGACAAGCCAGACAAGAAGAGTAATAAGAGAAAAGCCAAGAAGAATACCAAAGTTCCCTCTAAGCGACCAAAATATGATTGGGATGGTAAAAATGCTGATAAAAATGCAGAGTATGAGGTAATCAAAATGTAAATCAAACTTGCCTTACGATGGTAAATGTCAATATGCTAAAAAATGTTAGTGGGATTTTTAAATCCATCATATTCTTTTATTTTTGAGTCCAAATTGTTATGGTAGTTTTGCCAGAGGTGAGAAAGCCAGAAACAAATGTCTCACACTTTGGCTGATCCAGGGCTATTCGTGGATGTGAGAGGCCCCATTCAAGTGTGGGAAGCTCATTGTACACCTTGCCCCCGGATATGGGGAGTATGGATATGGAGAGACAGCACATTGGGAAATAAAATATAGCAATATGCCACCAATTTAACAGAAGAAGGTTATTTTTTTATCAATTCTTTAAGTTGTTGTTTATTGGTATTGTAGGTTGATCGTATCTTAGAAGTTCGTGTCAAGAAGAATAGCAAGAGGGAGTTTTTCATTCATTGGAAAGGATGGGCCAGCAAATTCGATTCATGGGAACCTGAAAGCAATCTGAACTGTCCAGAGTTGATCAAAAAATTCATGGAGAAGGTTGGCATAATAACTTTTGCATTGTGTTAATTCTTTCTTATTAATGTTTATTTTTTATACTGTTGATTGATAGCACTTCTAGACATATTGAATGAACAATGTTTCCTCTCAATTTTATTATATACCTAACTTTATTGGTTTGGCCTGACTGCATTCTGAAACGCAAAATACAATAAGACTGAGATTGCCGTGATGCGAAAGATGTGTAGCAAATTCCACCAACGGCTGTTCCCAATAACCTATCTACTGCCAGTTTTGACATTAGAAAAGATAAAAACGTCATCAATCTCGGTAATTCAATTAATACTAGGGGCTGTCCATTAATCACGTGATGTTTGTTTTGCAATTTTTTAACCCCCCTCCCCCATGGTGATACGTGGTGAGGTTTTAGACTACCCCTCCCCCCTAGGCAAAATCATGTGTATTTTTTTATTCATTATTTAATGCTAAAAAACTTAAGGCCGTTCGCTGGCATAGACGGGTGCGGGTCGCGGACGTCCGGCGCGGGCGTCCGCGCCGTGCGCCCGCCTGTCCGTCGGGGGCGTCCGCTGCTCCGTCGCGGACGTCCGCGACGGGCGTCTGTCACCAGTATAATTTCAATAGCGTCGGTGTACAGTCGATAACTATGAATCATTTATTGATATATTACTTAGCCAAAAGACGACGACGTGAACAAAGGCGTCAGCCAATTAGCCCATATGTCACGTCAATATACCTATTAGCAGGGCTAGCTCGCGGCTCGTTTGGTTGGAGGTACAAGTGGTGCAATGCATCCGGGAGCAGGTTCCTGCTTTTGAATTTTATATTGATACTAGCTGACCCGGCGAACTTCGTACCGCCATATTTTCGGCCCGCGTGGTATTTAAATCCCGTTCCCGCTGCACCCTTATCACTTAGGGGGATGAAAAATAGATGTTGGCCGATTCTCATAAATACCGGATAAGCATAAAAAATTTCATAAAAATCGGTCAAGCCGTTTCTGAGGAGTATGGCAACGAAAACTGTGACACGAGAATTTTATATATTAGATGTTGTTCTATGAATAATATAAGACTGACCTTCAAAATAACATTCTATTTGAGTTTCGTTTACCAAAAAATTACAAAGGTATTTGCCGTAAAAAGCTTTCAGTTTGCAGCTAAGGATTATTCTAAGTTTATTGCAACGACTGTACAAGTACGGCGCGGATAACATAGCGGCGGTCGATGATTTTGTTGAAACAGACCCGCTCGCGTACTCCGTCGCGCGGACACACGGCGCGTGCCCCGCACGCCCGCCGCCCGCGTCGCGTGTGACGGGTATCCGCCTCACGGAGCGCTGCTCTTGAAATAACATGAAACAAGCACGCGAAGCGGACGTCCGCGACCCGCACCCGCCTATGCCAGCGAACGGCCTAAGAATCGTGACAAAAATCGCGAGTTATAAGAAAAAATAAATACACGTGATATCTCAATATACCCCTCCCCTGGTGATGTTTCGTGATTTTTTTCGAACCCCCCCTCCCTTTTGAGCCTCACGTGATTAATGGACAGCCTCCTAGCACAATAACCCCTGTTTTCTCGTGGTCCCAGGATTCAATAGGATTTGACAAAGGAACTACCTTTACCTTTAACTGTAGGTATGTTATTGGGAACGGCCGTCAGTGACATCAGTCAACAGTATAAAAAAAAAAAGTTTCCTGTCCATATAGTTCAGTCAATTTACAAATTTGGGGTTACAATAATTCGCACCCAGCTGAAAGTTGGTAGGATTGTTTAAAACACTATCATACATGAAATATAAAAAGGCATTATTGATCTGATACCTGGTTTTAGGGTTCCGTAGCCAAATGGCAAAAAACGAACCCTTATAGATTCGTCATGTCTGTCCGATGAAACTTGGTAAGAAGATGTATTCTGTGAACCGCATTAAGAATTTCACACAAAAAAAAAAGCATTAAATTTTGGGGGTCCCCATACTTAGAACTGAAACTCTAAATTTTTTTTTTCATCATACCCATACGTGTGGGGTATCTATAGATAGGTCTTTAAAAATGCTATTGAGGTTTCTAACATATTTTTTTTCTAAACTGAATAGTTTGCGCGAGAGACACTTCTAAAGTGGAAAAATGTGTGCCCCCCCCCCCCCCCCCCCCCTCTAACTTCTAAAATAAGAGAATGATAAATCTAAAAAAAATATATGATATAAATTGCCATGCAAACTATCAGATCCAGTCAGTAGTTTTTTTTAACGTTATTTTTAAACTATCGCGGTGTAAACTCATAGTTTTTATCATAGATGAAATATATAAATAGGGTATAGATAAGCCACTCTACAATAGAGTGAGAGACAAATAGTCATCTTTTGTTACTGCTGCCCACCAGGTGGCGTATATAGTTACTATAGTGGCGCACTAGATGGCGGCTTAATACAGTTTTACCTATATATATTATATATTATTTATTTGTTATAATAAAATATTATGATTGAAAAATAAAACTACCAAAATATAATCGATGTGTATATTTTTTATTTTTTCTATAATCGTTTCATATAATATGAAAAAATAAGAACACACACACACACACACTTCACAATAACAACGCTTAACAGATGCATTTGCCATTATAAGCACAAATTACAAAGTCCAAGTAGGTCCAAGTAAATGCCAGGTCACAAGAACGTAGAAGACACAAATCCAATAAAGAAAAGCCGGGTCAAACGAAAGTAGAAATCACAAGTCCAATAGAGAAAAGCCGGGGTCAAACGTAAATAGAAGGTATCATCAAGTTCAATGCAATCCACAGTCGCCGAGATATCGAAAATCAAAATAATTAGCAGCACAAAGTTTCAAAATGAAAAATCCGTCGAATCCATTAAAAATTTCATCAACTGTCATTAGTCATGTCAAAGAGAATACATAAATACGTAAGAAGTGATATCATCAGGGAGGTTTGTAGCTTTGTGGGTAGGTTTACTAAATTTATGGTTAATTTGTGGGTACTTCATACCATAACTAAAATTTAAGAGGATATTCGATAATCCATGGGATAGGTACCTATGTATTATCCGTAAAAATTAAGTTGAATAAAATAAATAAAAACATAAATTTTATTACTTATTATTAATTATAACATTTTTGCGCATCAGTGCCATCTGTTTCATATAATAAGCATTAAAGGGCTTGTAAATGATTTGCTGCCCGCTAGGTGACGCTAGTAGTAATGTAAAACACTGTTGTATGAGAGCTTCATTCCCCTGGTTTTTATGTTTCGGGACTGTGCGTGCGGATTGTGCGTGAAGCTATTGAAATCAAAAAATATAAAAATTTCAATAGGGAAGATGGATTCAGGCTGTCTGGGACGTGGAATCCAGTGATTAAATTACTCAAACCCAAAAACACAGTGCCATTAAAAACTGACGTAGTGAGTGTTGTGTGTCGCCAGCCTTACCATTCACAAATAAGTAGTGGAGGGTAGGCGCACAAATTAATCCCGCGCACCTCTCGACGCTCGCAGACCAGTCAAGTCGTGACCACGGGTGCTGCAACGCACCCGAAACGTCGGCACAAGTAAGTTCCACAATAATAATTAATCGCGATAAGTCCCGAAACATAAAAACTATGAGTTTTTTTTTAATACGTCATAAACCGCAATTTTCGCCTTTGCTACTACGGAACCCTTCATGGGGGAGTCCGACTCGCACTTGGCCGATTTTTATTTTTTGTTCAAGGTACCAAGCTATCTTTATTTCTCTTTGTAGTCAAACCAATGCAGCTAAACTTTTTCTGATGGGCTCAAGGGGTGTCCATTTTTTGATATGTACATTTTACTCAACAGGTGAGTAAAGCCCGTTCTGTGGATGCTCGTGATTTAAGAGTGACTCCGAGTGCTACTAATCGTTACACTTTACAAGATCCTTCAAGTGGACGCCGACTAAGCAAACGTCGGGGGCAACGACAGAGGTAATAGAACTTGTTTTTGGCAACCTATATGCATGTGTGAAGAATATACAGGTGTAAGTACTCAAATATCACTTGACGATAGTTAAAATTTAAGTACATTTTCGTTTTTTCTTACTAAATGTAAGAAATATTTATGGCGATTTACCTAAAATGGTCTCATGGAGTCTTTTGATTCCCGTCTTGAGATCTTATGATGATGGAAATAAGATCAACTGGCACCAAAAAAAATGTTGGACTTTATGCATTCTTCTTGCTGACTGTACGATTTTATCAAAATTTGTGAATACCTACTGTTCAGAATATCAAACAGTTATAAATAGAATTATAAGAACGTTATGCTGTTACTATTAACGGTTGGGGTACCTGCCTTTACTTCCCCGTCTCAAAAATACATACAGGATACAGGTGTATGTATTTTGGTCAACTGTAACAAGTTTAAAAATAAAATTCCATATTCCTAGAAAGTTCCATCTTAATGCAAAATGCTTACTTAGCCGCGTTTACACGTTACGAGTATGCTCATAGGAGTGCATTCGGATTGTAGTTTACTATACTTCTGTTATACTGGCTACTACTAGGCTAGCTAATAAAATATACGATAATAATTAAGATGATGATTAGAATAAGGATGAGGCTATATCGAATATAGAATAACAGTTACGTATTCAATTAATACTATGAAAGTGCAATATTAATAGAAACTAACATAACTTTAACATTGTGATTGCAGAGTGCGTTACGACGATGCTGAATAACGGATTCGTGTCTCCTCAAATTTCATGGTACATTACAGTACCATAACTAATCATTAGTGGAAAATTTTAAGTGTTTTTATTTCTTAAATTTGTAAATATCTTTTAACGAGTATTCTATTTTCCGTACAGTGCAGTAAATATACTAGTTAGGTATATAACAAACATAATATTGTAGACAAATTTATGGCTATCAAGGATTACGGTTACATGCGGTGCAACCTGGCCAATGGAGACGGCAACGCCTCTCACGCTCAGGGGAAACGCTGCCATCTACGGCAAATTCCGGCCGAGATGGGAGCGGCGCTGCAGGCACATGCTGTAAGAACGTTTCGAACGATCGAACGAACTCAATAGCTGAATCCGCGGTAAGATTTTAATTTGGTGACGTCATATTCTCTAGCACACAGACATAATACATAATTGTCGACTTTTGCTCACTTCACCAAATTTAGAGCATGCGAAATTGAAATCTCACCGCGGCGGATTCAGCTGTCCAGTTCGTTCGAACGTTCGAAACGTTCTTACAGTATGTGCCTGCTGCTTTCTTTTCTCGTGTCCTGTCTCTCTGACTAGCAGAGCGCACAGTGAAGAGCAGACAGGGGGCGGGCTGGTTACCCGCGAGCTATCCTGGAGGTGTCAGGTGCGGTCGCTTCTTTATATGAGGCTCCATTGAAAACTTCATACTTTCGTATGTATGGCTAACAACGTGTACAGTGTATACACGCTGTTGTGGGATTTAGATTTAAATGTATTTAAAATCATTTTAAATACTATCTGCTGGTTTTCCAGATCTAAACAAATGTACCTATTGCCATTTACAATTTTTTTTATTGGGAATGTTTTAAGTAAGGTGTCTTTCAATCTAAGAACACGAAGAATGTATTGTACGCGTGTCTTGGACCTACCTGTGTATTTTTTATTTGAAACTAGCTGACCCTGCTAACTTCGTAAGTCGATTCTTTAATTTAGACTTTGTCAGGCATTTTTTTAAAATTTTCTCTGCGTAAGAACCATACTCGTACTTCCAGGAATATTCTAAAAAGATTATCGAAATCGGTTCAGCTGTTCTCGAGATTTGCGCATAGCAACACATTCAGCGATTCATTTTTAAAGATTATTTGAAATTTCGTTAAGATAATAATAAGTATTGCTACAACTTATCAACTAAAATTTTTAATCTGGTGAATACAATTTGATGATCAGAATACTATTTTAAATACGCATATTACTTTTTCTTTATAAAATGATTAGGAAATTAAATAAGTAAAAACATAATATTAATTCTACAAAATAACAAGAACGTTATTTTAATTACGTATATTGATTGGATTTTGAAGTAATTTGTCTACAACTTAGATAATTACGACGAAGTAAAATGTATACTTTACTCTAACTCTTTCAATAAGTGTACGAGGCAAGGTATCTCTAATTTTTATTGTTATTAATTAGGCACACGCACACCTGAATTTACTATAGTCAGTGAGCTATGAAATGTAAGCATAGGAAAGCTAAATAAATATCGTCACTTTCTTATATATATTTAGTTATAAATATACTTACTTTATATTATTTTGAAAATGTAGACTATACAAATATCGTATCGTAGCGTAGGAGTGGTAACTCCCATGCTATTTTTACTGCTTCTGCAACATTTTATGTTATGCACATGTAACATATTCACAGCTCGTTAGTCTATTCTATTGATATTATCTATACAGCAACCTTATTTCCCGTACCCATACTGACAGTGCGCAGTATATGCGCATCGTATTGATATGTGTTTTCGAATGATGGTCGGGCATATTTTTCAATATTGAGATACTGATTCTCACTTGTTTTTTCTATAGTATTAACTATGTACAAGTGGAGCCTGCATTACCAGTAGATAAAATGTATGTTAGATCCATATGTTACATACCTACTATTGTTCTGTGGTTGGTAAGTAATTTATTTAGTATGTGTGCATTTTTTTAACTATTGTAAGGTAGATAATTATACTGAGAAATATAAAAAGAACACAGTTTTGTTGTTTTCTGTTCATAAAACCCTATCATATCTTGTTATAGTTCACTATTTTCGTGAGCTTGAACCAATCTCACGTAAAAACGAGACTATGGCGCAGACGTTTAAAATGAGGCCCTGGCGCATACATTCTTCCTTCCCGGGCCAGTCAAAAAGTCCTCGGAAAAATAAAAATATGGTACACAAGGCCGCGTGGTTTCCAGCAGAGTAGAAGGGCCACCCCATCTCCTCCCATGCGGTGTCGTACATAGACGCGACTAAGGGATAGAGCTGTTTAACATTTTTTTTTTTCTACCACTTAGGTGGAAGACAAGCACACGACCCACCTGATGGAAAGTGGTTACCGTGGCCTGTGGACGTATGCAACACCAGGGGCGTCACACTCGTGCTGCCAACCCTGAAGAAACCTAATGCCCTTCTTGAAGAACCCCATAATTGTTGTCGCTTGGGAAAACCATAGCGGGGAGTTCATTTCACAGCTTGAGTGTGCGACGGATGAAGTTCCTTTCATACCGCAACAGTGCGCACCATTTCCAGCATCAGGCAGATATATACAGACTCAGCCTCAGATACTTTGCTCGAGGCAACAATAGTGCCCAGAATACGGCAATAGGCTCACCCCCTATTACGTGGGGCCTAATATATTGATTGGTGAAATGTGGGTATGAATTCACCTCTGCTTAGCCCTCCGGGGATAAAGCGTGATTGTATGTATGTATGTGGTACACAAGACAGGAAATAGAAGATATAGGGCGCCGCCGTAAAACAGCCTCTTATTTGTTTAATAACTGGCCGTTGACCGTGGCTCCACCCCCTTGAACTTCTGATCGCGTGCCCTTGGGGTCCTATTTGAATTTAAGGAATTAAATCTACAGTATAGTTACCTATATCTGACTCTTGACTATACAGGGTGGAAGATTTTAACCTTATCTGGAGGGAAAGTTCTCTAAATAGGTACTGGAGATAGCTAATTTCACTCAAAGGAAACATTCCTTTATTTTTAAAAAGAAATAAAACTGCATTCATAATTTTTTGAAAATTCGCTTGCCACACCCGGTAATCCGAAAAAAAAACCACCCTGTATATTTATGACATCAATCAATAACGTAAATCATAAGGATCAAATCTGTCTAACAAACATGGATAATTAAATGAAAGTAAATCCCTGAAAACTTTTTTAATTCGATTTTACAAAAAGAAGAACTTACATCAGATATCATACCCTCCATTACCCGTGTCACTACTCCATATTTAAATTACTTGTCCCTTTCTTCATACGAATACCCCCCCAGGCCAGCAGGGGTATTTATGTCGCACTCGAACCGACTAAAACCGCATACCGTCAGGTTATTTCAAGTCTCAATTAACGTATTATAAGCTCTCGCCATCTCCGTTGCCCAGGTTGCGATGCGGTGTACCACGCAGAGGTTTCCAAGCCCAACCAAGTATACCTCGAGACACGTATCTTAGACCTAAATCGGGAGACCTGAGTACTTTATGTAGTTACCCAATAACGTTAAATACATTCTAATCGGAATCAAAGTTGTATGTATTTACTTATTTTAATAAATAAATGGCGTCAAAGATAACAATGATACCGAACCGAACCGACCGGAATTATTCCGAATTATTCCGGGTCATTTGGGAATTATTCGGGATTTTTCGTTTTATTCCCATTGGAATATTTGGAATTATTCCGGCCTTACATCTAGTCTTGACGCAAATGCATAAAGGTTGCCTTGTCTGAGTTGGAAACGGCTAAAAAGGTGAGATCAAAGTGCCTGTAAACTCCTCTTCGTACCGAAACGATTGGTTACGTAGAACATTGGCAAGTTGTTCAACTTGCCAACACAATACAAAGAGTATATAAGAGGTAAGAGAAGGCACCTAGTACATTGGAGTTGAGCTGAATGTAAATAATCATTCGTTCGTTCATATGCTTACACCACAGATTAAATAAAATTACATTCCGCCGACTAGAGACGGGCTAAAGAAAGGTTCTACAATAATCGACTATCGACTAATCAAGTATCGATTAAATTAATTATTTTATCGATACAAATCGATTATTGGTCCATCCAAATCGATTATTCATTTGATGCCTTTCAAATATTGCAGCAAGCGAATAAAAATGGCCGAATAAATATTTATCTCTTTATTTGTCTAGAAAAATATTACACAAACAATACTTTACATTCTGATAAATATGACGTGTTATAAGGCATTATACAATACTTTTTAGTGCACGTAAAACCAGATGACAATAGATATTCCATTTATGTATGTATTTACAAAAAAAAATGTATCTAAGTATGTTTATCCGCATTCTAGAACCCATAACACAAGCTAGTTAAGCTATGCTTACTAAGCGTTGTGTAGATTTATATTTATTATTATTTTTTAATAAATTTTAACTTCTTCCAACGTATATAGATACAAAATGTGGCAATGAAAATAGAATACATGATAATGAAATTTAAAAGTACATAGCATACAATTTTTCTCAATAAAAAATTTGAAATATGAAATTCTGATTGAAATTTAAATGCTATCCTCACACATTGCGACCGGAAACGGTACGCACTGTGCGGTATGAAAAGAACTTTATCCTGCGCGCACTCAAGCTGTGGAATGAACTTTCTGCCATGGTTTTCCCAAGCGACTATAATATGGGGTTCTTCAAGAAGGGCATTAGAACTTCAATGTCAGCAGCACGAGTGTGACGCCCCTAGTGTTGCATACGTCCAAAGACCGCGGTAATCTCTTTCCATCAGGTGGGCCGTGTGCTTGTCGGCCACCTAAGTAGTATAAAAAAATGTTTTCTTAATCAGCATGATTTTTTGAGTATAAATGACATAACATAACATAAACTCACGCCTGTATCCCCGAAGGGGTAGGCAGAGGTGCTAGCAAACTAAATACACACATAACTTAAGAGTATAAGTAAATGACTATTACTAATATAAAATAAAATTCTATTATTTATAATGTACATGGATTGATAATAATTATTGATTTTTTAATAGAACGCTTGTCAAAATGATTAAGGTACATAGGTAGTAATTCATTTGTTGAATTTAGTTTCTATGGACATTGATAATTATAATATTACTATATTGCCTATTTCATTGAAATTTATTTACAATTAATGATATCAATTTTATCTTATATAAGTAGGTATAATAGGTAGTTATAATTTTATGTACAAAATTCATATGCCTAAAATAAGTGAGTTATACTGCAACTAAAACTAAAAAAATTAACATCTTATTTTACTTTCACACACACATAGGTACATGTCGTACCTTAGAGTGCTTACATAGAGAAATAGCCACGTAATTGTAGGCACCGGTCGGTGTCAGTTTAGTTTACATATAAAAACAGGTGAACCTGTCCGTTGTAGCCACAACTTTTAGAAAATGATTATTACAAATTTAGAAAGAGACAAATACAATATGGATCGTGTAGCTCTTTATTTCTAAGAGATAAGATATATATTTATTAATTTTCAAACAACATCCTGCTCTGCTCCCTTCTGAAGGGAGCAGAGCAGGACGAACTACTGCTGAAGGGACCCTTCAGCAGTAGCCTGTTGATACATTTATATAAGTCTTTTTCTTGTCCTTCCTTAATAAACGGACTATTCAACACAAAAAGATTTTTCAATTAGTGTTTCAGTATGAGTGCCTGAGATTAGCACATAATGAACAAACGGTTTGTTCCTTTATATACACTTTCCTTTTTGATATACTTTTTGAAAATGCCCACTTTTGTTCCGTTTAGATACACTTTTTGATACATTTTTCAATTCAACAATTCAAAAATTTTCTAATTATTTCTAACAATCATAATCAATTTTTTATAAGGATTTTATATTGCACTCTTTTTTATGGTTTCACAGTTGAACCCAATGGATTCAGTAAGCCGAAACAATAATTGTGCCATCACTTCCGGCTTATATTCCTCTCTCTATATCCGAGCGCCAATCCCGATTGCATCCAAAGCTTATACACTTTTGAGCCCGGAGTCCGTTCGCCTACTGCTCCAATATTTGTTTTGGCTTTTACGGGAGCGACTTCCTCCTGACCCCTAACCGCGTAAGGTAAACCTGCGCCAAAGACTCATTGAACCGGAATGCTTATACAGTTTCCAAAAAATGTATCTAACGGGAATGAAAGCTGTCATTGTTAAAAAGTGTATCTGCGGGGAATTTACATTAATAATTTTATATTGCTTAATTTTTAAATTTTTAAATATACATAAATGGAACTATATTTGCACGTACTAGACGATAGTGTATCTAAAGGGAAAAGCGAGGATTTTCTAAAAGTGTATCAAAGTGGAAACCTCTCATGAATACTAGATTTTGAAATGTACGATTGAATTTTTAAATAACATCCTCTTGTTGGAGAGTGAATAAAATATGCTAAAGAAAACAAACTATCTACAGGTCCTGATGAGCACAAACTAGTGATAATGTATTTTAATGATAAAATGTATTTTGAAGCCTGCAGTATTTGAAATGCTAATTACAAAATACCTAGGCGTCATTTGTATTCAACTACGTATTTTAATTACAAGTAATTCAAATACTGCACAACCCGGCTATCATTGATATTTTCTTGTTAAATAGATCTGAGAGTGTAATTTTTCAGAGTCAGGTTTTAGTTAAGAAGTAAAACCAGACTACTGAAAAATAACCTAATTTTTTTAAATATTATTTTCAAGCAGTCATTTGGAAGCATCCTAAAGCAATAGGAAAGTTAAGTAGTACAATATTGTTTCTCAGATTCCTTAAAATTATTACACATTTTGTTTATAAAGCCCGATGACAATGGGTAGTTACCGTTTTTAATGCAGTTTTCTTTATTTGAAAGCTGACGAGATCTTGATGATTCTTGAATGTAAATTATGAAGATCTGTGGTAATAGACTGGCTCCGCCAACTGGACGTGGACATATGAGGGCTTGAGCAAAAGCCATATGACATGATGATGAAGATCTGTTTGAGGTACATCAACTCTTCGAGTGTTCTTATAACACGAACATGTACAAGGTCTACCAGACCAGCGCCTTGCGTCCAAATATGACATCCTGAAATCAATGCAACATCAAATATTTAGTGTGCTAATATTAATAGTGAATGTTGAAAAAACATTAATTTTTATACAGGGTGGAAAAATAAACGGGGCTCTGGAGGGAAACTACCTTCATTAAGTTGGCTCATTTTACTTATAGGAGCCATCCCTTATTTTGAAAAGAAACATAAATGTACTCAAAGATTTTTAAAAATTCACTTGCCACACCCGGTAATCAAACTGACTAAAATCAGAAAAGTAACATTCTGTATTTTTATGACATCAATCGATAGTGTCAATCATAAGGATCAAATCTCTCTAAGAAACATGGTAAATTAAGTGAAAGGAAGTCCATAAAATGTCAACTTATAAATCCAATGCCAAGAGACACAGCACTTTTATTCAAGGGAGTTATCAGATACCTTTTCAACACTAGAGATATCTATGATGAAATTTATTTATTAAAATGAGTACATACTAAATGACTGAACTTTGTTACTGCATGAGGTATGTAAGTAGGGTAGGTAGTATTTTTGGGTGCTTGATCAGAAACCTGCACGCGGTGTACCCTGGTCAACGAAGACGGCGAGAGAATTGCCTAGTTGGTTACTCTGCAAAGAATTCCTTAAGAGAATTCCATATAAAATCCCTATAGCGGTTTGCCACGGTCTTCTCTTTTGAAAATTTTTCCCTTTCCACACTGTTGAGGAATCTTTCGATGGGGATAGCAATAAAAATTGATGATAACCACTTACCTTTTTTATTTGAAAGTTAACGAGATCGCGATGATTCGTGAATATAATTTATGAAGATCTGTTTAGCGGATCATCAGCTCTTCGAGTGTTCTTAAAGCACGTACATGTAAACGGTCTACCAGACCAGCAATACATCCAACTGCAACATCCTGAAATCATTGCAATATCAAACATTTAGTGTGCTAATATTAATAGTGAATATTGAATAAACATTACTTTTTATATATTTTCTATGATAAATTTAAAACTATACAGAGAGAATACAGTTTGCAGTAAAGTTTTGACAGCAAAAACAAATTTTAAGTAAGTCGGTAACCCCAAAAATGAAAAAATAGTCTGCAGTTTCTGCAAGATGTAACCGCACTAGTGAAGGCGTCTCTCCTACATTTTATCTGCGACGTCACAGACCTACAGGCTGCCACGTATGCGAGAATTCCTCACATGATCCATACACGTGACTCCACACATCCACTGCAGCATTTTCATCTCCAGGAAATCAATAAAATTCCTTGTCTTGGTCTTTAATAGTGTATGTAAATTTAAGACATGCTCACCTTTTAGTATCATAAGGGATGCATCGGGCTACAGGCTGCCACGTATGCAAGAATTCCTCACATGATCCATACACGTGACTCCACACATCCACTGCAGCATTTTCATCTTCAGGAAATCAATAAAATTCCTTGTCTTGGTCTTTAATAGTGTATGTAAATTTAAGACATGCTCACCTTTTAGTATCATAAGGGATGCATCAGGCATACTTCTTTTTCTACATACAGTGTAATACTTGGTGTTACTGATTCAACCCACTCTAGTAAAGTTCAAAGATACCTGAAAAAGAAATAATTTATAGTATTGCTCATAGTTTGCTCACCTTCCTCTTAAAATAATTAGATAGCAAGATTATTCTTTATTGTACGCCATTATTATTATAGTTTATTGTACAGAGATACAGTAACAGTTAAATGCATAATGGGCGGCCTTTTCACTAAAATTGATTTCTTTCAGGCAACTTAGGATGGATGAATGAAAAATATGTAGTGTAAATGAATAGAAAGGTATACAGTGTAATTTCTTAACATAAAATTACTATTCATTACATAATATAATAATACGATATGTAGAAAAATATATAAATAAAATGTAAATGGAAGGGCGTTTTTAACGACTTAACGACTATACTATATAGAGATAATTTTTACTATGTTTTATTTTAAAATAGAAATATTTTGTTTGTGCCTCTCTAATGTTTACGGGCAATGCATTCCACAGACCGAAGGCCATCACAGAAAAAAGGTTTGCCATAATAAGCAGTAGTGTGCTGGCAATCTCAGTGTCAAGTTCCTAGATGGCCTCAACGATCTTCCCTATGTAAAATGTTCTTTGAGACAAGTGGGAGTAGCTGGATTGAAGAGAACATAATACAGTTATCACTGATTACCAAATGAGGCTTTGGGGTAGGGTTTCCTCATATGGTTGGGAAGACAGATGGCAGTTACTCCCATAAAACTCAAAACTAACTAATAAATGGAAAAGCAGAAGAGCAGACCCTGTGTTCCAAAGTGCAAGCATTGGATACAACTGAGATTGGCTCTCTGCTGAAGAGTTCATTTATTCTAATTATTTTTATATTTCAGTAGAATATTATTTAATAATATTACTATTATAGATAACTTTATGTCAATAAAAATGACAAATATTACTAAAACTATAACATTGTCCTGTAACTGTAAACCATAACTGCATGCACAGCAAAGAAAATATCACATAATAAAATTACACCGTGCAAGGCGCAAACCTGTATTCGGGGCAGTGGAGAGCAGCAATCGCAGGAGCTATGGGTCGGCAGTGCGAATGTGAAGCTCCTGATGTTGCATAGGTCCATAAGCTGCAGTAACCATTTTCCATCAGGTGGGCCATATGCTTGTCTGTCACCTAAAATGTATAAAAAAAACTATGGCGTAAAATCAAAATGGCAGTAGGACATACTGGAGCCCCTAATATAGGCCAGCCTGTTATAGGGGACTGGACAACAATAATTTATTATGCATGACTTAGCGAATATGCATGTGGGTGTGAGTATGTGATGTATTCGTGTAATTTGCGTGTATAGAAGAGTGTGTATTAATGTGATTGTGTATACATACATACAATCAATCAAGCCTTTATCCCCGGAGTCAAATGAGTCAAACGGAGCTAAAATACACAGATGTAAAATCTTGAAATAAAACCCTGTACCAACACGTCTGGCCAGCGTGGAATCAGTAGGGCCTCCTAATATTCGGAGAGGCCTATGTCCAGCAGTGGGCTGCAATAGGCTAATTGAGTGGATTACTCGTCTACGGTTAAGGGCTTTGTGTACCTAGTGTTTTTTACGTAAAAATCATAAACTGTTGATGACATACCTACCTAATAATAAAACGTAAACATCAATTTGGTAGCACCCCGTGATATCCTCAAAATACACACAGAAACGTGTACTGCGCACATAAAGTTTAGGTCTAAGCTCAGGGTCTAAGACATCTCGCGAGTAATACTTAAAAAAGGCTTGGTACTTTCTTCAACTGCGTCAATATCTCAATCAAATTCAAATGAGATATGTAGATATGTACCTATTAACGTAATTTATGAATTTCTTGTAAAACAAACAATGAATATAATTTTTAATATGGCTGGCATGGCGGCGGATCTTTGTTTACCTAGGTACCTGTGTTTCACAACAAAGTATTTGGTTGTGAAATGATCCCATTGGAATAGACATGGACAATGGAAAAGCATTGTGATTCTGAGGATGACAAATTATAGTATTATAAATTTTCACTAACACAAAAACACCGGTAGAAAAACATAGAAAATAGTTAAGTACTTAGAATAAAATTGACATAGACATTATATGTCAAAATCATCAGTTGATTCTGATTGCTTAATTCATTAGACTACGCCGAGTTGTGACCAATCAGAATCGGAATTCGGCGTAGTCTAATAAATTAACCAATCAGATAAAATGTGCAATGTTTTTTGATTGGTGAAATGAAGTTTAATGGCGTCGGCTAAGCAAATTAGTGTTGTGAAAATGTAAAAATATCTTACTATTAGTATTTAGTGAGTCAATAGGACCAACTTTCCGAAAAAGTAATTGTCAATACGATTTCGTATATTGGCAATGTTGGCAAGGCGATAGCCGATACAAAATGTATATAATCTGTGCTAAATTTGTGTAATCTGTGCTAAAATTTCCTATGTAGGGAAGTGTCCCGTGCCTGACACAATACAAGCCGATGCAATCACCAGTCCGGACTGTCGGGAGGGAGGCTATGGCGTTCCTGCAAGGAGACGATGTAAAAACAGTAGATTTTGGTTTATTATGGATGGATGGCTTCAAGCAGATTTATACAATTTCACCCAGAGTACGGACTAGCCGTGTGCTCTCCAGGAGAGCTTCAGTGATATTTTTAGTTGTATGTAGGTACAGGTACAGATATTTATACCGTGCGTGACAATGGCTTTAGACGCTTTGGGCGCTTTTAAATTATCACATCCACGACATTACTGCATGATATCTTGTAGGTCGTGTCGTGTCGTGATCGTCATGCATGAGTTACAAGGGTTATAAAAAAATGACAACTTTGACAGAACAATTTTATTGATTGATTGACATTTGACGTTTGACGTTTCAAAATCTTATTTGCCGGCAAGCAGATGATGACAATTGAAAATTGCAAAGTGGTTTTCTACTATTTTTTAATAAATAAGTTCAAGACATTACATTTAAATCATGTCTAAGGATATTATTGTGCTCGCACCTAATGGAAGGAGGCAAAAAATACATTGTACCCCTGATACCAGTATTTTACAGGTACGTATTTTTTAATCTTCTAGAATTTATATGCCTAATATGCCTATATTACATTATTTTCAGGCGGTGAACTAATAATAATAGTATTACTTTATAGGTTTTAGAAGACGTGTGTTGTAAACAAGGCTTTCAGCCGTCTGATTATGATTTAAAACATCATAACCATATTCTGGATTTAACAACCACTATCAGATTTTCAAACCTTCCTAATAAAGCTACGCTTGAAATGGTTGAAACTGATACCAAACGAACGGAATCCAATGTTACCATTGGCTTACAGCTAGAAGACGGTACGAAATAATTCCAACACTTTGAAAATTTTGTCATGTTTTCTGAGGCAAGTAAATACTTACTATTTAATTTTAAGGTGAAAGAAGAACAGCGGATTTTGCTCCTACTACAACTCTATATGATCTAATAATATCATTGGCTCCATCAGAAATTAGCGCTATACAGCAACCAACCATACTATATATGCGTCAAGAAGTTATTGGTGAAACTGCTCTTAGAGAAAAAACTTTGAGGCAGTTAGGTTTAATAAAAGGCAGAGCAATATTAAGATTACTGAATAAACCAGAAGAATCAAGGTATTACTTAAGTTGATTTCAATATGATTCCTTTTATTCACAAATTCTGTTAATTTGATGATAATAATATTGTTTACAGGCAAGCTAATGTGTCAGCATTTTATAGAAAATCAGTTATTGAAGCACAAGTAGATAAAAAGTCTGATTTGCCCTCAAAAGAACCAGACTCTGCTAAACCATCAGGGCATTTGCCCCCTAATGTCAGTGAAACTAAACACGATAAATATCACCAGTCTGATATTATAACTAAATTGAAAGAAAATATTCATAAAACGCATGCTGAAGAGGAGAAAAAAATAGAACTAAAAGAAGCAGTACCTGATGAACCAGTTGAACAAGTTTCTACAAATGAAAGTGAGGACCCTATGGAGTTAGATAGTACCAGTAGTACTGCTTCAGTAGCAATGCAATCACAAGAGAATCTTGAAAGACGGCTTAAAATTGATGAAGAAGTAACTTTTGTAAGTTTTTAACAATTCTTTTTGTTTATTTTGTTGTTTGTCATTTTGACTAGTATTCAATATAAGTAAAGTAAAATCTGGACATATAAAAAGCCTGCTACATTCATTTTGACTAGTATTCAATATAAGTAAAGTAAAATCTGGACATATAAAAAGCCTGCTACATGGTCGGATCCGACCACCCTACAAAGGTCACCTTGGTCGGACCCAGCCACCAATCAAGGTCAACTTGGTCGCGTCGACCAACTGGCTACACGCAGTGTTGCCGCTTTAACGACTTTGTCGCTAGATCTAGCAGAGCTTAGATTAGTTTAGAGACTATTTATTACCATCTAGCGACTCAATTTTTTTAGCGACTTCTAGCGACTCAAAGCTTAAATTAGAAGAAATGTAACATTTTTTTCGCGATTGAACTTGGTTTTGACTTGGGACATAAGCACACGCAAATATACTGTAGGATTTTGGCCCAGGTATTAAGGTATAGGGACGCTGCAGGTTTTAATACCTACAAAGAATAGCAGATTAGCTATGACATATCTATGATATTTCGTTTTTCTTTTCTTCTTTTCCTATAGATACGACTGATATGCGTGTAAATGCGTAATTATACAAATTTGCATTAATTTTAATTTATACCTACTACATTTCATACCACTGAATCAATGAGGATCATTCACGTTTTTAGCTGAGTATGCAGATTTATAATGATTAAAAAAACAATAAACACTGTGAAAAAATTATTTCAATCCGATCAAAAATGACGAAGATACAGCAATTTTAATGCAGTAATCTCAAAAACGCTCGCCGCCGCCCCAAAATACTGTGTGACGTCATCTGTTATGACAGCGCGCGCCGCCGCTATGGAGAGTATGAAGACTTAGGGCTCTTTTGGGTTAAGACTCCATAGCTGTTTTATTTCGTAACGTATAATTTTGAAATTTTGTACGGATTTTAAGTAATTTACAAAGCTTCTAAGAATATAGTTTTTGTGCTATTTACTTCAATATTTTTTTAATAAAAATAACTATATCTATACCTACTTATAATATTATGAAACTGAAGAGTTTGTTTGTTTGAACGCGCTAATCTCAGGAACCATCGGTTCGAATTGAAAAGCTCTTTTTCTGTTGAGTAGTCCATTTATCGATGAAGGTTATAGGCTATATAACATCACGCTACTACAAAAGGGAGCGGAGCAGTGTTCATAAATGTCAACAAATCCGGCAGACTTCCATACATCTATGTTAACATAGTAATAAAGAGGGAAGATTTGTATTTTTGTATTCGATTAAACTCAAAAACTACTAGACCGATTTCGAAAATTCTTTTACCATTAGAAAGCTGCATTATCACTGACTAACATAGACTTTATTTTATTTCTAAACAAATTCGGAATCCTTACTAAAACTTCAATAATGAAATCCAAGATGTAAAAAAATTACTTAAAATATTTCTTACATCGCGTGTGCTGCGAAAACTATTGATGATAGAATAAGATAATGTACTGCAGAAATATATAACTTAAAAAGGTCTACATAAAAGTCCGCGATAGCATATGTCTATCTCCTAAGAAAAACCCACAGCAATCATTTTTATCTTTTAAAAATTACAAAATAACAATGTGTCATTATCGAAGCTATTTTTAACAATACAGTATCATTCCTTATCCAATTAAATACGTTCAATATATTGTGCATTTAATGTAGATTAAAATTGCTATTCAAACGCAATCAATCAATCAATTAGCCTATTGCAGTCCACTGCTGGACATAGGCCTCCCCCAATGTGCGCCACGTTTGCCGATCCTCCGCCTTCCGCATCCAGTCCGTCCCAGCCACCTTTCGCAGGTCGTCGGTCCATCTGGCTAGGGGATGTCCTACCTTCTGTTTTCCTACGCGCGGTCTCCACTCTAGGACTCGTTTGCTCCAACGGCCATCAGTACTTCGGCAGATGTGGCCAGCCCACTGCCACTTCAGCTTGCTTATTCTGCGAGCTATGTCAGTAACTTTGGTTCTTTGTCGGATAACCTCGTTACGAATTCTATCCTTCAAAGAAACTCCAAGCATAGCTCGCTCCATAGCCCGCTGCGTGACTTTTAGGTCACGGACTAACCCCACCGTCAGTGGCCACGTTTCGGCACCAGTCTCTTATGAAAGGCCATGAAAGTTTAAATACCTATATTGCGTACCTACCTATGTCTATACATGATAACAAAATTTAGTCTAGAGATTATCCTGCAGGCGTATACTATATATATACCTACCTATTCTATCATTTTTAAAAGTTACAGACTTGCACCACTACGAATAAGTCTCCTAAATAATTTTGAAGTGGTCATGACGGCAATACCCTACTTAAGTACTTCATTTTATTATAAAACTTAATACCTTTTCCTTTTCTGAACCTGTATTA
The DNA here is from genome assembly GCA_914767945.1 of Eilema depressum. Classification (NCBI taxonomy): domain Eukaryota; kingdom Metazoa; phylum Arthropoda; class Insecta; order Lepidoptera; family Erebidae; genus Eilema; species Eilema depressum. The sequence goes on along the minus strand of OU612025.1, from coordinate 11,631,879 downwards.
TACTAGCTTCAGTTATTTCACGTCATTTCTAACGTGGTTTATTACTCGCTTGACAACACAGTAGGTACAACTTTCGACAGAACATCATAAGGTAGGTAAATAAGTACAAGCGTTAGGACGAACTACGTATATTATAAAGTATTTTAAAAACAAACTGTATTTGAATAATCACCAAAGAACTTAAAACACAAATAAAGTACTAAGAAAAACCAATAAAACGCAAGCACTACTAGTCGATCCACGAAAGAATTTGTACTGACTGACTGGCGACTGCGCTAGTCGGGACGCGTTCATAACAGATGACGTCATCGTCTAAATCGCAGTGTAAGCGGGCGTTTTTAAGTACTCGTTAAGAAATCCCTAATAGCTTCGTCATTTCTTGACGGATTTTGATTATTTAAAAAATAGGATACTCAGAAAGGTATAGCGCACCTGGTATACTGATTAAAAATACTATATTCCATTATGTGATTCATCCTCATTGAAATATTTAGCGACTTCTAGTGGATTTTTTAAATACAGTTTTTTCAATATCTAGGAACTTTTTCCACTTTTTCATCGAGATCTGGAGACTTTATTTTATTTGAAACGGCAACACTGCCAACAATCGTCCACACGGTCGGGATCCGACACAACGTCCTTCGTTTGTCCTTGGTCGGGCGGGCTGCGCTGCCAACCAAGGTCGTTACAAGGTTGTCGGAATATTGGACAACGACCGTCGTCTACACGGTCAATTTTTATGCCAACCCCACCAAGGTGACCTTGGTCGGGTGGTCGAATCCGACCGTGTAGCAGGCCTTTAAAAGTTCTGATATCTATATTTAGAATGAGGCACTTATACTTTTGTGTTGAAATACCTGTGACTGGGAATTTTCAAACCTATATAACCGAGATTTAATTTCCTAATTTTTTTTTATGTTTACCTCTATAGCTGTTGTTTGTTGTGTTGACATGGTAATATCAATCGTTCCCATTAACGCCATATAAGCTAAATGAAAAGGAGGAGAATCAGTAAGCGGACCCTGGGCTCAGTGGTGAAAGCCTTGAAGGCAACCGGGAACAATGCCCAAATGTTGACAATGAATCCTCATAGCAACCCTCTATAGATTATAGGAAAGTGTGTTGAAAACAAAAATTATATATTTACTTTTTAAGTTTTAGGTGTAAACTCTACTTGTGAGCCTATGTGGATTCCAAGTTGTCCACTTCAAATGAAATAAAAGAAATAAGTCTTTCAATTAATGCTGTATGCAATTTTTAGCTTGGGAATTATAAAGCTATAGCTTTTAGGCAACCAGATTCCATGGATCATGAGCTAGATGATCTTCCAGATGACTTCTATGAATTATCAGTTGAAGAAGTGCGTAGATTATACCATGACTTGCAACAAAATCGACTGAGCCTAGAAAACACCCCACTAATGTTAGCTTCCCAAAAAGAAGAGAATGATTCACAGGTATGATTAGCTTGTAAATAGTAAGATTACATTTCTTTATAAATTGAAATTAAAAAAACCTATCATACAGGATGGGACCTAGTCTGCGACCAGTCCCTTTTAGAGGGAATACTCTGACCAAATGAGCTGCCTACACACATCGTGGATATTCGAAATTTTCTTATACATAACTAGCTTTCCGCCCGCGGCTCCGCCCGCGTGCATCTCGGCTAACGCGATCTTTGCTCATATCTTCGGTTCTACTCAACCGATTGCGATCAAACAAACGTAAGATTTTAAGTCTGAGCAAGCCCTTTCTAACAAAAAAAACCGCATCAAAATCCGTCCAGTAGTTTTTGCGTCCATCGCGGACAAACAGACAAACAGACAAACAGACAAACAGACAGGAAATTCAAAAAAAATATTTTCGTGTTCAGTATCGTTAACATAACATAACCCAAGTATTTTTTTTTAAATATCTCCAATGTACAGACACGACCACTTTACAATTATATAATAGTATAGATAGATATGTCTTAGGGCGACAAGGATTTCTTATTATTTGTGTTTTCATTTTAAAAGATAGATAGATAGATAGATAATACTTTATTGTACACCAATATTATTTTGATTGAATGAATGAATGAATACAATGATTAAAAGGTTGAACAATCGAAACATGCCTTCTTGGTGTTTGAAAACATTTCAATAGCCGCGTACTGACTGAGCGAGCAGCCTCTCGAGGCAAATCCTCGGTCGCCCGAGGCAAACCCACGCGCTGCCTCGCCCGAGTATGCAGCGGCCCGAGCCAAACTTCGGTTTTTATCCATGCTCAAAAGCGCCTTAGTAGGTTTGCTCCGCGCACTTAGACGGTTGTGTTTTGCCTCGCTTGTTCGAAGAACACGTAGTCATGAATGAAGAACAGTGTCTCAAATTGATTCAATTATATGTCGAATATAGACTACTTCGGGACGCTCAGTATTCTGATTATACCAACAGAGGACTAAGAAAAGATGCGTGGTGAAACATAAACTGGGAAGTGAACATTCCATAAATGACTTAAATGCATACATAAATACAGACCGAGGCTGCCTCGCACGGCAAACGTTGCGAGGCAAACTTCCAAAACTGCCTCGCGAGGCTGCTCGCTCAGTACGCGGGTAATGATTTAGAATTTAGAAGCACAGCTTAACTAAAAATAATGATGAGCCTAAACTGAAGGGGCTACAAAAAGATTTTTTTTGGAAGTTGCTTTTTAAGTTGTAATCCACTAAAAAGGATTGTTGAATATATTCAACCAGTATACCATCCAGGCGCGGTCGCAGCTTCACATTTTGGGGGGGGTCACTTAACTAAGTGCGGCAATTACCCCCCCCCCCCCCCCCCTCGTACTCGAACTATGTCGGACTCCAATCGACTAAAATGAAGAGTCTCTGTGGCGTGGTGGTATTGAATTCGACTGCTGTAGGAGGTACGGGTTCGATTTTCGCTTAGTGCAAATATTTGTATACATGGATCTGTCTATTTGCATTTACCTGATATTTGTATGCCTGTTAACTCGGACACCAATGGCATTAAGCCCCAGCCGATGGTTATGTCGGACTCAAACCAACTATAATTGCACACCGTCTTGGGTGGGATCATCATTTGCCGAGGTTGAGATTGCCACTGACATATCCCTCACACTTCGGTGTCCCCATCTTGTCCCGGGTTCTACCTGTCACCCCTAACACTTACGAAAAAGCCTCCGACGCCCGAGTCGCCTTCGCGCATTGCGGACTATGAGGGACGAAAGGGACTTGAGTCTTCTCTGTCCCCGCTCCCCCACCTCTTTCTCAAGCATTACTTGCTTGCAGAAGGAAGCCGCGGCACCCCGCCCCGTGTCCTCGCTTGCATCACAGTGTTGACACTCAGGCGTTGGCTCCTTCTGGATCCGACATAGGTGACTCCCGAAACACACGTGTCCGGTGATCACCTGTGTCAGCCGGTACAAGAGGCACCCGTAAGGCCTCTCTAGTCAGTCCTCCATGATGTGCTTTACCGCCGCTATTACGACGTGCCTTGTGTTTGGTTGCCGAAGTTGTAACTTCCATTCCTCCACCACGTCCAGGTGGCGCTGGGATTTCACTGCCTCGATTTCTCGAGGTCCGGGTTCATGTCAGCGGGGACATTCGCGCCGCCCTTCGGTACCTGTATTACACCGAAAAGGCTCTCGCCTTCAGGTACCACAGTAGGGTTCCGCCAAGGAGACTCGATACTTTGAAGGAGATCGTGCTGTACCCTCTGAAGACCTAGTTGGCCATCTTCTTGCCCCCTTCAAGTTGGACAGCAACCCCACCAGAGCAACAGCTGCGCCTTTCAGATTGGGGGCCAGACTTCGGAAAAGTTTTCCGAAGTATCATCGGCCATCGAGAACGAGCCAAATATTTCATATGCCTCGTGCTATGTGGTTGGTTCCCTAGGTGGTGCGCGCTGAGGTCCATAAAAGAACATGGTCTCGGTTTTATGCAGGACCATGGGCTATCGTTATGGGCAACCGCGGTCGTGCCTTTCAGGGTCGCTTCGCGCTGTGTAGCAACGCATGCCATGACTGGCGTGTCATCCGTATAGCACGTGACGGTGACACCGTCCTCGAGGTCACTGCGAACACCCAGATGTATCCGATGGAGTATACCGCAGGAGCGGGCGCAGAACCAATCCCTGCGGGAAACAGCACGACATCTCTTGCCAGCCGAGGCCGGACGCGGTTGGGTAGCTGACGGCTCTCTCCATCGGTTACGCGGGCTATGCGGTGAGGGTGGAGAGGCACTTCATAACTCGTGATACATGAGCGTCTCCTTAATGCAACTCGAGGGCAAAGTTTTGAATGCGTTGGCGATGTCCAAAGAAATCAGCAACATCACCTGGCCCACACGTGCAGCGTCTCTGGCGGAATTCATATTGACCACCCGCCAGGTCGGTCTAAAGAAGTGCTCGACGAGGCGCTTTGCAATAACTCTTTCAAAGAGCTTTCGCACCTCGTCAGGCAACACTATAGGTCGGTAGGCGGACGGCTAATCCAGCGGATGCCCGCCTTTCTTATGAGGACCAGTTTCCCCGTCTTTAAGAATTTCAGAAACTAGCTCGCTCAGCCCAGAGTGCCGTGGTTCGGCCATAAGCTTATGAACCACCAGCTTTAATTCTATCCAACTGACCTCAGACAGGTCATCCTCATACACGCTTGGCGCCATAGGGCTTCAATTGTGCCTTAACACGAAACACGTAAGTTGTAAACAATCCTTCAGCATTTTCCCGTTTACGTAGCAAAACGTTCGTATATTTAAGAATATTTAATGCTACCTAAATTACAATTTTACCAATGGTTTATCTTTAAAAGACGCGACAAGAAATTAAATATTGCAATATAATTACTTTGCAAATTTTATGAAGACTTTTCAATATGACGTGTTGGGTTTTGGGGGGGGTCATGTCCCCTGTGACCCCCCCCCCCCCCCCTCGGACCGCGCCTGATACCATCCAACAGCCTCTGTGGCGTAGTGGTAGTGCATTTGACTGTGGGGAAATTGCAAAATCATCGATAGGCTGATCACCCTTCGGCGCGCGGCGTCTCCATTGGAAGTTGTAATAATAGTAGTAGTAGTGGATATCCACCCATTAGGGTTCTAAGGAAATTTTTAGCATGCAATACCCAGTTTTTATACTTACATAATTGAAATTTCTTTTATTTTTCAGTCAACTCTAGATAAAGTTAATTTATACAAGCATGTTGTTGTGCGAATACAGTTCCCAGATGGAATTATACTGCAAGGCATTTTCTTGCCATCAGATACTATTGAGGATGTCATGAATTGCATTAAAGAGCATTTGCAGAATCCTAATGAAATGTTCCACATATGTAAGTAAAAATCAGCTTTTGATTTTGCAAGTTGGGTCGTAGCGAAGAGTTGCCAAAGTTCAGTTAAGATTGGCTTGCTTTGGTTTTATAAAGCGTTTTCTCTAGCACAGCGCATGTCTATGGTTTGATTTTATTTTTATCAAGTGGATAAAATCGCAACTGTAGATCCAAAAAAAAAACAGTAAAATGCTCTACAGATGTAAAGCAAGCGGAACTTAAACCATCTCCCACTCTTTTTACCTACAGGCCAATCTAAAGTTGTAAGGTAGTTCTGTAATTAAAATCTTTGAGTAAAATAAAATACACAAAGGTAGTGATGATCAAGAAACTACATTACATTTTGGTCTTTGTCTATATTTACAGTCACAACTCCTCTGAAGGAGACTTTAGAGCCTAAAATGTCATTACTAGAAGCAAGATTTGTACCGTGTGTACTCATGCACTTCAAATGGCTCAAAGACAACATTGCCGACCAACCATATCTGAAACAAGAAATATATTCAAAGTTAACAGCCTCCGACGCCGCCAGTATATTAGCTTCAAAATACAGGTAATATACTAAAATAACATAATTTGATTCTATCATAAACGCGATATAGACGAAGCAGAAGCCACACACGTGCCCCCTTTTTCGCGGGGTGAAATACAATTACGATGAATACGTGGAGTGCGTATCGATCCAACTCGTCTATCCGTAGCAATCCCCAAGGAACAATATGGGCACACTACAACACTTAGGTACACGGGTAAAGAGAAGTCACTTACCGCGCGCTGCTCCTTTGGTGATTTGTTGGTGGCCACCAACTGATCCAGGTGTCGGGATGCTTGTAGCACTTGCACTATAGTTGATGCTCGTGATGCGGTGAGCTGCTCAGACCTCCAATTAATACGAATGTCGAAGCGAGACTGGTGCGGTCGAGAGGTGGCGCGCGCGGCACTGCCAATCTCCCTTTCTCGAAATACCCGCATACCATGTCGTCGCAAGTACCCTCATATTCCATAAGTTTCGCTCGGACAAACTATCTGATCGATAAGCACCCGCCACAACACGATTTACTGTACCTACCCATGATAAAGAAAAGTTCTATCTTGACTTCTTCAAGCTTGTAAAATGGTACTCCCTTTTTTTAAACTCACTAAGAACTGGGACATTATACACAGGAACGGTTGACAGCGTTGACAGCCTCTTTGTCGTAGCGGTAGTGAAAGCGGCCGCTACGCAGGAGGCGCGGGTTCGATTCCCGCTCAGTGCAAATATTTGTATGCATGAATATGGGTATTTGCATTGTTCTGGTCGTGCCTCGGAGAGCACGTTAAGCCGTCGTCGGGCCCGATTGCCATACGAATATCTATGGCTGTCGTTGCGGGTAGTTGGAGCCTTAAAAAGTCCAACAGCAACGGTCGAGCTGCAATGCTTCGATATCGCCTTGTTAACATTGGATTGTGGAGGTCAGATGGCAGTCGCTTCACGGAAAATATCGAGGTCCAACCAAATCCGCAGATAAGACTGGTAAAGCGGACCCCAGACTCCGAGGTGAAAGGATGCGACTGGGAATTAACGCTAGGATGAAGAAGAGTAGGGAAACGGGTGATTTGTATGCGCAAAAAATGTTTCACACGTTTGCCGCCAGGTGACGCTATCGTTAATTCAGTGTCATACAAATCACCGTTTACTTATCACCGGTGAATGTGAGAAGAAACCACACTAGGCACTTCAGAATAATACTTGCCAATAGCAGTTATAGTATAGCATGATATGTAGTAATCTACATATAACTGCTATTGGCAAGTATTATCCTAATGGATACTCCAACAAAATGTTATGGCAGTGAAACGAGAATATCAGCGAGACAATGAAGGGGGACGACACTTAGCCAGGCTTAAGCCGGCGTCATACACTGCAATATTTTGTCCAATGTGTTGTTTTTTTATTTTTTGTAGAGCACGAAGTAGAAGACAGCATGACGCAGCTCACAATTCGCAGAAACCTAACAAACCGTCGACTTCAAAGGGCGGTAAAGTACCACGATGGTTCAAGAATTAATTTGCAATAATGTATTTAATTTATTAGGAAGAGAAACTAATGTATCGTATATGGAACACTATGTAAATGTACTTTTATTACTTTTTTATCAAGTTTAGATTGTAAATAACTTGTTATTTTCTCAAAAGTAAATAAAAATGCTGTTTATCAATTATCAATGCAAATAATTTTATTTTGTTTCTAAATTTTATTGTAAAAGAATGAACTACGATTTGATAACGTACGATTACTTACGTGCTATAGTGTGACCGCGAGCACTGAACTGCTCCCATCTCCCATGATACGCGCGCGGCGTAGTGGGGGACGCTGTTAAGAAAGAGCATGCTGCTAACAATGCTAATGCTCTTTCTGTCTTTACAGCTCAGTACAGCCTTCGCGGTCAGACTATAATAGCGGCTGTACACACTCGCGAGAGCACTTGCCGAGTGCACTCTTACGAAAATGTACTTGGTAGTGCTCGCCTAGGTATATCTCGCCTGCTCTCGTTCCCGTGGCGGGTATTTGCACCCCAGTCAAAGGGTCGCGGTATGTCCCGCGAGGAACGCCGAGAGCATTGCCACAGAATAAGTAATAGTACTACGTACAGAAGTTGCACTCCTTTATTATTGACGAAAGCCGCCGTTATATTAACCTACGATATTTTCTTGGAATCGCCCATTGTTCCGAATATCCGACGCCGCCAACTTGAGTGTTAAGCCGGCTTTTGACTATGGGATGTAATATATATTACATCTTGAGATATATATTACATCCCGCGATTGCTTTTTACACTGTAAGATATATATTTGGGATAGTTCAGTAGCTTTACCATGAGTTGACACCAAAATTTGACAACTTCGTTACCCTATCGAACTGCGTACGCGAATCTGATTGGTCTGTGTAGAATGCATGCGCGAATTCCCTGACTTCTGATTGCTCAGTTTAAAATGACAACGTGATTTCGCATGCGCGATCAAACGTCGCCATTCAAACGGGCGAGACAGGGGGAGGCGTGGTGTCCGGGGACGTGAGGTAAAATATACACCTTCAAATATCGCTCGAAAAAATATTTATAGTTTGGGATGTAATATATATTATAGCGTAGTGTAAACGGTCTCGTACAAAATGTATGACGAGCGATATGTCAAGATGTAATATATATTACATTACATCCCATAGTCAAAAGCCACCTTTAGGGTTGTCACCTTGTCAGAAAATAAAATAAAACAAGCCGATAAAATGTTTACAATCACTATTCATTTTGTAACCCCCGACGCAAAAATGGCTGGGTGTTATAATAATAAAATAATGATGAGTGTGGGTGTGGGCGACTGAGGTACGAGTACAGCCGAACACACATTCGCTGTGCCTTGTTTTTTTTTATCGTGCGAAAAATCCCCACGGATACTCCCCCGCCGGAGCCGGAGGAGGAAGTTATGTCAGACTCGAACCGACTATAACGCACGCCGTCTGTGGGCCGTCAGTTGCCGGAGGTGAGATTGTCATAGCCATATCCCTCGCACCCCGGCCGACCTAGGACCATATCTCTCGATCTGGCCCTCTTTCGGTGTGGGGACCGCAGAGTCCCCAACTCGCCCCCGGGTACGGGGAGGCACACAATGCGTGCCGCCGCCGCGGCCTGCTTCTGCTAGGGTGACAGGCGGCTCCACCCGTCACCCCCAGGCCCACGCTTATGGGGGACGGAGGTCATTCTGCGACCTCCGACGCCCGAGTTGCCGCCGCTCGTCGCGGGTCGCGCGGTTTGCGATTCTCCTCCGCTCTTCGCGGGCCGCAAGGACTGCCATTCTCCTTCGCTCCCGCTCCGCCGCCTCCTTCACGAGCATTACTTCCTCGCAGAAGGAGGCGCCGGCGGCCACGTTCGCTGTGCCTTGACCTTGGTTGAAACGAAACTTAGAATGAAACGATGAAATAAGTACATTTTATGCAAGTTAATAGCTTTTTGCAATAGTATCATGTTCAGTAAATTTTCTACGGCGTTCACCGATATAAAACTTTCGATGATCATCATTCATCATGTAGTAATAATAAACTAGGTAGTCATTAAAATACCAGCACGACATAAATACATACTTGTTTCAAAATAAGTACCTACAGAACAATTTTTAGTTCTTACGAACTCATTATTATAGGTAGGCCTATAATAGGTAAGTACCAATGTCGTAGGTTCACGACGATTTAGTTATTTAACTACCTACATAAATAATACGAAGGTGTCAACTAGAACGTAATGGCTTTGGTACTAATTCATCAAAAAGTAATCTGTGCATAAAAATAGTAAAAACTTACATTTTACGCTCTTCTAATTTAAAAAAAGAGAATTTAGAGTTCTTTATTTGTAAATTTCAACATATTTGTATTGCGATCCCAATATGATGCGATCATATTACGCAAATGAGCAGTTTTCCAGTAGGTATTTAAAGGGTTCCTAAAGACGCGCTAGATGGCGCAGCCGGCACTTTTGGTAAGAAGAGTGTGGTGTCACATCTAATGTAATTTATGGAAAAAATGTTCTTCGGTTTTGTAATGATTTACTTTACTTAAATATTCTGTCATTTTTTCTGATACAATGAAAATATCACTAACAAACCACAGAGTACATTAAAATTACCAAAAGCTATGCTAGCGCCATCTCCTGATGACTTAAAAACCAACTGATTATTATACCTACTGGAAAACTGCTCATTACGTCACGCGTGTGCTCGCCGTCGCGCGCCGGCCCCCACTGCTATAACAAATCAGGGGTTTGGCGCGTCGTAGGTGCTTATCTCCGCAGCTACGGGCGAGTGACGGAGGCCTGGCATTGCTGTACACTCTTGCGCACTTCAGTGCACAGATAACTGTACATTGGCTTACCGTGTCGTATTTCGGTTTATAGACACCATTCACCATCTTCTACGATACGTTTGTACATAGGTACAGTCAGAGCTCATAAGTGCATTAGCACAACAAGGCTCAAAATGGTGTGGCGTGCGGCCGCCGCGCCGCGTTTACATAATATTATGTGTGTGTCATTACAAGAACTAATACAGTAATTTACCAACCTAGTAAATTAACTAATAAGTGGCTGAAGCAAGATACTATTGATTCACAGTGATTAGAGATATTTGTGGTTCGATTCCAGCTTATAATGATTTTTTATATTTACCAGCTGTTGCCCGCGGCTCCGCCCGCGTGGATGTCGTTTATCGCGAGGTGTTGCAAATAGTGCTGAAAGTTGAGCGTTGAACGCTGATTAGACATTGTACCTACTCGCCTCTCTATTCGACTCAAGGAGGTAGGTACACGACGGTATATTTGTCCCAATCGAGCAGTCCGACTGGGGATTGGGGAAGTATCTCCGCCCTACAGAAGGCCGCGGCTTAATAACCTCGTGTTGTGTTTCCGACGGTGAGTAGGGTAGCCAAAGCTCACTGGGGAGGAGCTTGTGCTTTGTGCTGTCAGTGGTAAAACCAAAGGCTTTGTCCGACTTATCTTTTGCGCTGACGGCACTGATTCTCTAAGTTCTTACAGGTTAGGCCAGCACGAGTGTGACTCCCCTGGTGTTGCACTCACCCATAGGCCACGGTAACCACTTACCATCAGGTGGGCCGTGTGCTTGTCTACCACCTAAGTGGTATAAAAAAAAACTTTCTACCTGCATTATTTACTCGACTCAAGCTCGACTCTCTACTCCTCATACCTTTGCCCTTCCCCCACCCTCTCCCCTACTCCTTCCCCTTCCTTGTACCTGTTGTAACCCCGTTGTATCTCTTGTCTATTGCCAAAGGTGGCACGGGGCACAATTTTTTGAGCACGCCAGCAGCGCCACCACAAAGTAGGTATTTAGATGCGCCCGTGCTATACGATAGCCACAAAAAAGGTTCACCATCCCTGCTCTTAGCTCTTACCCCGCGTTTACATACTGCCGCTCGCATTGCTCATCGTGTTGCCAGAAATATTCGCGCGATTAATGCCCTAGCATTCACACACTCCCATCATCGCGTTGGTCCGCATTACAGTATTCGCCCTGCAACGGAGGCGGACGTAAACTATGGAGGACAACGCTGTAGCAGTGTACGCAATAAGCTTTTACAGCATAGCGAATTAATTAAATAGATTATTAATAAAAACTATCACTTTCAACTACTATACACTTTCCGTAGATCGATATAAATATTTTTAAAAGTAAATATTCGAGGAGCAATAACGAAAGTCGTGTTTTATTTAGCTTAGCGCCATCTAGCGATCTCGTATAGTTCATCGCGCTAGTATTTGCGCAACATACGCGGCATGACGAATATACCATTCACACCACGTCTCTGCCCACTTCTCTCGCCACTTCCCTCGCTCTGCCGCGAGTATGTAAACGTAGCATTATAGGGTAGGCAGCACAAGTGAGTCACACTTGTGCTGCCTACCCTGTAAGAGCTTGGTGTACCCTTGGTGTTGCACTCACCCACAGGCCACGGTAACCTCTTACCATCAGGAGGGCCGTGTGCTTGTTTGCGACCTCATTACTACAGTACGACTCACGACTATTATAGTATGGGGTATAGATGTAAAAATCCCGAATAATTCCGAATTATTCCATATTATTCGGAATTATTCCCAAATATTCCGGAATTATTCCCGCTTAACTCACCTACAAAAATGAAATAACTGTGCTTCCACATACTTACCTACTAAACGAAACCTTAAGTACAGACCTATGTAGGTATTGGTATATGGAAATATTATTATATCTTGACCTCAGTGACGTCACGTCACAAAATGTATTATACTTATATGTATGTATATGCGCAGTACGAGTAACAGTACGCGTGTAAGCGACAAGTGTTAGCATTTATTATTTCATTTAGATTTATATTTCATTAGCTTACCCTTTTAAACCAGATAAATAATTATTTAAGAACGAACAGTTTGTGAGAGGGCGAACGCGGGGTGAGGAAAGGACCGGAAGAGAGGGGTCGCTTCCGCACCCCGGCACGCGCCTCAGACGCCGCAGCGGCGCAGTCGTCGCACGCGTCCCGTAGAATACAACAATGTTCATAGTGATTTGTAAATTAGTTTTGTACTATAACAACTAATCTTGTTGAAATAAACGTTACTGTGTGATCTCAAAGTTGTTTGTGCGTTCAAGATAATAAATCCCTAGCTCAGTGCAGTCGCACGTGTCTCGTCGAATACAGTGGTCACTTAGAGCCGGATTTGTGAAAAAATAGGTATTCAAAATGGTTAACACGCGAGGCACGTTGCGGGCCACGCCCAAAAATGAGTGCGGTGAACAAAATATTCCAAAAAGGGAAGACGACATTGCAACGGCGGGCCCTAGCACCGAAAAGGATAAGTTATCTTCAAATGGAAGACGATCACTCGCCAGCTCAGCGCTAGCACGCAAGAAGCGTGTCGAATTGGAGACGGCTAAGGCGAAGGCTCGTATCCAAATGGAGCTACTGGACAAACAGCTAGCAGCAGACCTGGCAGATATCGAAGAACAATATAGTCTACATACGGAAGTATCGAAGTCAGTCGATGGTGCTAACAGTGAGATCGAGAAGTGGATGGAACGTAGTCAACTGGAGCTGGAGAAGGGCAACAGCCGAGGCGAGCTGCACACGTCGGGTCCGGCCGACACTAATGGTACCATGCAGCAGCTAGCCAAGGCACTTACGGATGCACTTGCTTCTACGACAGCCCAGCAGAACTCCAATCTACTTACCCGTCTTAGCACACCTAAGGAACTGCCAACCTTCAGTGGAGATCCGAGGGAGTGGTTTTTGTTCAAGCAAGCTTACGATGACTCAACCGAGGTCTGCAGATTCACCGACAAAGAAAACCTCTGGCGCCTGCGAAAGTGCTTACGTGGGGCCGCTCACGAAGCTGTAGCAGCCCTGTTTATGAGCGCCACCTCGCCTGATGTAGTGATGTCGACGTTGAAGCTGCAATTCGGGAACGCTGAAGTTATTATATCCCGCATTCTGGCCGACGTGAGGAAGATGGGACCCCTACCGGCGGATTACTATCGCGAGATAGTACCATTCTCCATCAAAGTGAAGAACTATGTAGCTGTAGTACGGGCCCTTGGACGCGACGAGTACCTATATGGGATGGAAGTAACCAATATGCTGTTATCTAAACTACCTACTACCCTTCTTTCCAAATGGGCGGACTACAGTTACCCAGTTATTGTCGCTGAAATACCGAAACCCAGGCTAGACCTGCTCTCAGACTTTCTCACAGAAGAAGCAGTTAAAGTGTCGACATGCAGTGCCAGTTTGATATGTAGTAAAACCGACAACATAAAACATGTGAAACATGAAAAAGTGAACAACGTCCAGACTGTAGTAGTAAACAAACAAAATGATGATAAGTGTCGATACTGTCGTAATAGCATTCACAAACTACACGAGTGCAGGAAATTCATTAAAGCATTAAGAAAGGACAGGTGGCTACACGTTAAAAGAAATCATTTGTGTTACAAGTGTCTTGTAGCGAACCATGGCAGAGAAGCGTGTCCAGCTCCTGCCTGTGATATAGACAATTGTGGACAACTTCACCACCGTTTACTACATTACGTACCAAGTGCGCGTCAAACAACTAGTGACAGTACCCCGGAGACCCCGGTAGAACCCCCGGCCCCGCCGCCGTCAACTTCGATACCTACTGAAACAATAACAAACATTGAAAACAACGCGTGCAAGGTGTTGTTAAAAGTTGTACCAGTGAGTGTTCATGGACCTAATGGCGTATTCCACACAAGTGCGTTATTGGACGATGGATCTACCGTGTCCCTTATCAGTGCAGCGCTCGCGTCACGGGCCGGCCTCCGCGGCCGCCGCGAGACGATGCAGGTGCGCGGCGCTTGGGACGGCAGCACGCTAAAGACGGAAACGGAGAGCCTGTGTGTTTGTATATCGAACTACGACGGTGAGCTTTTTAAAATTAATGTTCGTAGTTTTGAGAACCTTCGTGTTCCCGAATGTCCTGTTACACTAACACTAAACCTGAGATTCTTATTGGTCAGGATAACTGTAGATTATTGTTACCTATAGAAATTAGAGTAGGTAAATGTAATGAACCGTGTGCCACTCGCACCCCGCTGGGATGGTGCGTTCATGGGTTGACACCCTCAGCGCTATCAATGCGCTTGTGTTTCTCCACACTGCATGTTACGGAGGTAGCATCGGGGTCGGGTGATACCGCGGTAAACGACCTGCACGAAATGGTAAGGAGGTCATTTACCATAGAATCTATGGGTATATCTGGGAAGCCACGCCAAAATGCTGATGATATGCGAGCTCTGGAACACCTGGAACGAACGGCGAAATTAATTGATGGTCGATGGCACGTAGGTTTACCATGGAAGAACCCCAGCTGTAAGATGCCAGATTCGGAACTCACAGCACTGTCTAGGCTGCATAACCTGGAGCGAAAAATGACCTGTAATGAACAATATGCACGAAGGTACCGAGAACGAATAAATCACTTATTAGATAATAATTTTGCAGTAGAGATTTTAAATACCACAAAGACCGATCAAACGTGGTACCTACCTCATTTCGGGGTCGATAACCCCAACAAAAACAAACTACGTTTGGTTTTCGATGCAGCCGCTAAAGTACGTGGTCTGTCACTAAATGATTATTTGCTGACCGGTCCCGATTTACTAATGTCATTATTAGGTATTATGTTGCGATTCCGGGAACACGAGATCGCAGTAGTAGGCGATATCAAGGACATGTTCTTGAGAATTAAAATCTCGTCAACGGACCAAGACGCTTTCAGATTTTTGTGGCGCGATGATCCTATCGCGTGTGCGAAGACCTATAAAATGACATCGTTAATATTTGGCGCGAACTGCGCGCCGTTCATTGCTCAATTTATTAAAAATAAAAATGCGCACAGATACGAATCGTCAAAGCCGGACGCCGTTGAAGCCATTCGTAGTCAACATTACATGGATGACTATATAGATAGTCAACCGAACGAGAAGGGTTGTATTAAATTAGCGCGTGATATTACGTACATACACAAACAAGGTGGCTTCGAGATACGTAATTGGCTAAGTAATAGCGTGGCAGTACTGAACAGCCTACCCGAGGAGTCCCTCGCCACGTCGGCTGCTGCAGTCAAGATAGGGGCAAAGCATGAGGGGGAGCGCGCCCTGGGAATCATATGGTACCCTGACGACGACACCCTAGGCTTCGCTACCTCATTCAAACGGATACCTACAGAAATCATTGACGGATATAAGTGTCCAACAAAGCGCGAATTATTGAAAGTTATCATGTCATTATTTGACTTCTACGGTTTTCTGTCCCCATTTACCATTAATGGTAAACTATTATTACAGGAAACTTGGAAATCAAATATTGACTGGGATGAAAACATAACCGAAGATATATGTACAAAGTCAGGGCCGCTGATAGCGGGGGTGCAACGGGTGCATCGCACACGGGCGGCACGTCCAGGGGGGCGGCAAGTCCCCAGATTTGCCGCCCCCCCTCTTTTTTATTTGCCGCTCCCTTGTACGTATACACACTCCACATAAATACTATTAAAAATAATTTCGTTTCTATTATATGATTAACATCGCCATCTATTAGCATCCCTTAAAACTAGAATGCAATACATATTAAAGCGTTTGCATGTTGAACCAAACCATCGCAGGCGCCCGAAATTCGATACAAAGTAAGTAGATAAATAGGGATGTGGACTATTTTATTTGTTGTCGACAAATGTACATTCTATAGTAATATGATGTTTTGCTAAAGTAAAATATTCTAATGACAAATAGGTTAAAGAAAACATGTATATTTTTAATATTTATTTTGCTTGAATTATAACAATATCATTATACAATAGGTATATTTGATTTTGATTATTCAATTTCTCAAGTCTTCTTCATCCTAGCGTTAATTCCCAGTCGCAACCGAAGTTTTCACCTCGGAGTCAAGGGTCCGCTTTGCGGATTTGGCTTGATATTTTCCGTGAAGCCAGGGGCGTATTTACCCTAGGGCCAAGGGGGCCTTTTAGAGTCAATATTAAGGCGCCCAGATAAAGACGCTCAGGGCAGCTCCGCCGCCCCTCGCAACCTATCTATGGGCACCTTTTAGAGTCAAGATTGGGGCGTCCAGAGATAGACGCTCGGGGCGGCTCCACCGCCCGTCGCAACCTGCCGCCCCGAACGTCTATCTCTGGGCACCTTTTAGAGTCAAGATTGAGGCGCCCAGCGCAACCTGCCGCCCCGAGCGTCTATCTATGGGCACCTTTTAGAGTCAAGATTGAGGCACCCAGAGATAGACGATCGGGGCGGCTCCGCCGCCCCTCGCAACCTGCCGCCCCGAGCGTCTATCTTTGGGCACCTTTTGGAGTCAAGATTGAGGCGCCCAGAGATAGACGGCAGACGAGTCGACGGCGTATTGTGTCATATTTTGTTTGCCCAGTGTGCAACCACCCTGATGGCGTTCTCAGAGGCACCCATGAGTTCCTGCGTTCCTGAGTTAGCAGTGAGGTAGTTCCGCATTCACACCGTAGGTCCATTTCTTTTAAGAAACTCCATCTAATTCGGTTTTCGTTACTTCGGCTGACCTGCATCCGAAGTCTATATAAGGGCTACAAGGTGGTGTATGAGCAGCCTCTGCGCTCCCCACACGTCAACTGGCCAGAAAGGGTTCGTAAGTAAAAGAACCAGGTATGCCCACTTCAGATCCAGTCACAAATACGTCCAAGGACTTGGGTAACTCCGGCTGTGGCTTATTTGGTTGCTTTTGATTTCGGGCCGTCACCATTTAGTCCTAGCCGATGTTCTACAGAAGCGGCCCCAGATCCGCGCCAAACGGTACACCGCGCCACATATCTCACTTACCAAACCATGCCCTACTTGGGTAGATACTGGCTTTCACCGATAAGTAAGCCCCGACAATGACGCGAGGATAGAGAGGCAGCCCGTGCTGAAAGAGTGCAGCTCTGATGCAGCTCCATGACAAGGCGTTAACGACGTAGGCAACAATAGACACTGCCAGCATCAACTCGCCGTGCCACTGCTTCTTTCACCAGGGCCCTCAAGCGCGTGTTGGCATCCACGTTGCTCCCGACTATATCCAAATTGATTGTCTACCAAATTCGGTCTCACTCCTGTAAGGCGCTCGATGTGGCACTTCACGAGGAATAATTCATTTAAAACACCTACACACTGCACACCTTGTCGATCAATACAATGAGCCGGTAGGCGGATGGTAACTTTGCAAAAGAGGACCAGTTTTCCTGTCTTTCAAATTTTCTGAATCCGTCTCTACTTGAGGCATACGCTAAAGAGCCCTTCAAAACGGGATCTGAGTGCCTTTAGAGTCTAGAGTGCTGCCAAGTCCAAAAGCGGTGATTTTACTGTTGCCGAAGGCAACATGCATAAAACATCATAAAACATCTCCTTCACAAGCTATTGCTGTACTCAAGTGATTTTTGGTTGCCATCTTCTACGTAGGGCGCTTTAATGGAATGGAATGCAAATATGTCCCCTTGAAGGGATTCTGATTGGGAGCCTGGGTTAGTGGGGAGATCGATGAGAGTCACTTCTCTCGCACCATAAGATAGAGATCTCACGAATCAGGCTTGAAAGTCTCTAGCAACTTCTGACGGGCCCCTATTTTGGGTCCGCCCCTTGGGCGCAGGCTAACGGTGAACGCGAACGTTACTTATGGGGAGGCAAACCATGTGGCCCGGGGCGCCAAATCTTTAAATACGCCCCTGATCATTGGATTGGTTTTTTGGGGGTAACAAACAACGCCATTTGCCGAGTAACGTCATGTAAGTGTCATTGTTAACTCTATATCGTTCGAATCGGATGTTGATGCGCTTTTCGAGATTATCTCTTGTTATTACAATTAGTTGTCTTTATTTTATTGTAACTTCGTTTTACTGTCTGTTTCTGTTATTAGTGATAAGCATAGTTTCCACTCTTCTATATATTATCATACTCTTTGGCCTTTCATCAAACATAGCTAAGATCACTCCCGATTACACTCTGTGGAGGTTTTTTACGCCGTTTTTTCTCCACTAGCGCCTAGGAAGTGGTAGTAAACTTAGTTTTAAGCAGAATTTTACGTCAAAAAGCTGTAACAGTGTTGCACTATTTTGAAAAATAAAGAATATGCCTTTGAATTTGACTCACCTTTCAAAAGTTCATCCGTTCGGGAGCTACGAAGCATCATTTTTGCACCGCAGGTTAAAAACGGAATGGTATCTTCTCAGTAGAACCGACTTAGCGAACCAGCGAAAGAATCGTTTCCAAATTATGTACTCATGTGCTCTTTATGTGCCTAAACGAAATACTTTGATTCTTTGACTGCTTGTCTGTCTGTCACTTTTTTTCTCGTGATTGGGTGAGGGCATCAAGTTGAAATTTATACAACATAGTATACTGAAGCTGTAAAAAATCTGACATACCTACCCGCAAAAAAATACAGCTGTTCATGTAGCAAATGTACTGTACTTACTGTTTTTTTTACAAAATAAACATTTTTGTTCCTTATTTTGTAATTTCATAAATTATCCGCTTTTTTATCATGGTCTGCCAGAAAAAATATGTCGGTTCGAGTCCTATATAACAACCGGCGGGGGGGGGGGGGGGGGGTGTAAGCGTCCTTAGACCTATTTAGGGGGCGGCAAAATCGACTTTGCACACGGGCGCCCACATAGCTAGCGGCGGCCCTGTACAAAGTGGTTTAAATGGTTAAAATTATTGAAACAAATTAGTAACATTCGAATACCACGATGTTACCGGCATGTTAACTCATTACGTCACACGCACACGGCTACGGAGCTTAGCAAGACAGATGATTCGCGGTCGCAACTGATAAGTGATTCAGTAGGAGACGTAAGCGTAACTGCGTCTACGCATAGGAATATGACGCCCGACCGACCTATTGAAGAAAGCGGGTATAGATGTTTACAACTTCATATATTTTGTGATGCATCGCTGCAGGCTATGTGTGCAGTCGCATATTGGCGATGGATTGATGATAACAAACAAATAAGAGTTTGTTTCGTGGCGAGCAAGTGTCGAGTAACACCTGTAAAACCTGTAACTGTACCCAGGCTGGAATTGCAGGCTGCGATAATGGCGGCAAGATTAGCAAACACATTACAGTCCACACATCGAATAAAACCAGCTAATCGTTATTTTTGGTGTGATTCCACAACAGTGTTGCAATGGATTAATAATAATACGCGGTGTTACAAACCTTATATAGCTCACCGGCTGGGCGAAATCGATGAATTAACGCAAGGTAAAGAATGGAGATACGTACCTACCGCTATGAATGTTGCGGATTTAGCCACTCGGGAAAATTTGGATAGTCTTCAGTTGGACGGCGAGTGGTTTGACGGTCCGTCATTTCTACACGACTTGGAAACTTCGTGGCCGATAAGTACAGTCCTACCTAGCGCTAATGAGTGCGATTTGGAATATGTAACAAATATTTCATGCGAAGAATACTTACCTGAGCACGCATCTGTACCGGACCCGGGGCGGTTTTCCTCTTGGATACGTCTGCTACGAAGTACGGCCATAGTACTAAAATTTATAAATAAATGTCGGCAAGTGGAAATAGATGACTGCACTACTATGGAACGCGCAGAAAACTTACTTGTACGATATTCTCAGAAGAAATCATTTCACGCCGATATATCTGCAATAAAAAATGGGAAACAGTTAGAGAAAAATAGTAAGTTACTTACTTTGACGCCCTTCATTAATGAACACGATGTACTATGTGTAGGCGGGCGTATAGGAGTCGTCAGTGACGTTCCATTCAACGTCAAACACCCTATAATCTTGGACGGGAGAAGTCAAGTGACTAAGTTGATAGTAAGACATTACCATGTGAAGGCAGGTCATGGCAACCAGGAAATGGTGGTAAACAATCTGAAACAGAAATACTGGATTATACGTATGAGACCTACAGTTAAAGAAATAGCGACAAAATGCATGCTGTGTAGGCTAAAAAGGGTTAGGCCTCACATGCCTTTAATGGGTGACTTACCTGCTGCCAGGCTAGCTCATCACCAACGACCCTTTACCCATTGCGGGGTGGACCTGTTTGGACCGATGGAAGTCACCATAGGGAGACGAAGGGAGAAGCGGTACGGAGTCCTTTTTACATGTCTCACTGTTAGAGCTGTACACCTTGAAACAGTGTCGTCGCTCAGTACCGATTCATTAATTATGGCCCTTCGAAGAATGGCTTCACGACGTGGGTGGCCCGCGCAACTGTACTCCGATAATGGTACAAATTTGAGGGGCGCTGATGCAGAACTCAGAAAGTCTGCAGCTGAACTGGACGAGCAAACCCTACAGACCGCTGCTACTATTCATGGCACCAACTGGAACTTCATACCACCGGCCAGCCCTCACTGGGGTGGAGCATGGGAACGCTTGGTTCGGAGCGTGAAGGTCGCTCTAAAGGTAACCCTCAAGGAGAGAGCGCCCAGAGAGGAGGTGCTCAACACCCTGTTGGCAGAAGCTGAAGCCATCGTGAATGGACGTCCACTGAGCCATGTATCAGTCGAGGTTAACAGCAAGGAGTCGTTGACACCCAACCACTTTTTACTTGGCTCACCTTCCGCCTCGCCGCAGATGGGCGTCTTCAAAGATTCAGACATGTACTTGCGTCGACAATGGCGGATAGCACAGCGGTTGGCCGATATGTTCTGGAAGAGGTGGGTTACCGAAGTGCTTCCCGAACTTATCCCACGCCAAAAGTGGACTGTAGACAGACAAAGTCCACTTAAAGTCGGAGACCTCGTATTCATCGCCGACCCCGATGCTCCGCGTAGCGTGTGGCCGCGCGGTATCGTAGAAGAGTTATTTCCCGGGAAAGACGGTAGAGTGCGAGTGGTACGTGTAAAAACTCAGTTAGGTAATCTTAAGAGATCTGTCGCACGTATCGCTAAAATTCCAGTGGAGGAATAAATGTCGCTACAGTTCTAGTGGTTTTGAGTGCTGCTAGCAGCACTGGGGGGGAGGATGTAAGCGACAAGTGTTAGCATTTATTATTTCATTTAGATTTATATTTCATTAGCTTACCCTTTTAAACCAGATAAATAATTATTTAAGAACGAACAGTTTGTGAGAGGGCGAACGCGGGGTGAGGAAAGGACCGGAAGAGAGGGGTCGCTTCCGCACCCCGGCACGCGCCTCAGACGCCGCAGCGGCGCAGTCGTCGCACGCGTCCCGTAGAATACAACAATGTTCATAGTGATTTGTAAATTAGTTTTGTACTATAACAACTAATCTTGTTGAAATAAACGTTACTGTGTGATCTCAAAGTTGTTTGTGCGTTCAAGATAATAAATCCCTAGCTCAGTGCAGTCGCACGTGTCTCGTCGAATACAACGCGTTTTTGGATGTCTTTTGTGGATTAGGTAGATTTGAGCTTCTCCGCCACCATGGTACCCCGTGTACCATGGTGACGGAGAAGCTCAAATCCACCAATCATAGACCATATCAAACCAATTCGAGCATCTCTCGCGACTTGGGGTCAAGTCAAGATGTACGGTACCTACTTATTTTATTATAATATGTAGGTAATCCCTACTAATATTATAAATGCGAAAGTAACTCTGTCTGTCTGTCTCACTTTTACGACTAAACCGCTGAACCGATTTTGATGAAATTTGGTATAGAGGTAGGTTAGACCTTGAGAAAGGACATAGGCTATGCTTGGTCGCGATAACCGACATCCACGCGGGCGGAGCCGCGGGCAAAAGCTAGTATTATATAATATGACTACAACTTTCACACAGATACTAAAACAGCGACTGTAAGCGACTTTCGACCTTAATGACATTATCTTAATTACGTGTCTTTTTGCGCTAATAGATGACACTGATTACGAATATAAGAAAAAAAACTCGATTCTATGTCAAGTCAATAAGGTCGAAAATTGCTTGCACTACGTTTTTTAAGGTTTTTTATCCCTAGCATCCTTAACTAGTCTGTGCTATGTAGCAAATAGCCAAATCGTCGTCCGATACGGATATTGGATGGTGTGAAAACACTCTTAAATAGTTTAAAAGTGTATAAGTAGGTACTCAGGAAAACATAAGTCTTAGACTGTATTTTCTTAATTATACCGATAGGTATATACACCAACTAGCTATTGCCCGCGACTTCGTCCGCGTTAAGTTCGGAATGTTGTTCATCCCCTATTTTATCCCCATGGGGGTAGAATTAATCAAAATCCTTTCTTAGCGGATGCCTACGTCATAGTAGCTTAATGCATGCAAAGTCTCAGCCCGATCGGTTTAAAATTGACAAAGTTTCGTACAAACTTTCATCCCCTATTTTATCCCCTTGGGGGTAGAATTAATCAAAATCCTTTCTTAGCGGATGCCTAATTCATAACATCTACCTGCATGCCAAATTTCAGCCCGATCCGTCCTGTGGTTTGGGCTGTGCGTTAATAGATCACTATGTCAGTCAGTCAGTCATTCAGTCACCTTTGAGTTATATCTTCTTCCTCTTAGCGGTAATTCCCAGTCGCATCCGAAGCTTTCAGCTCGGAGTTTGGGGTCCGCTTTACCAGTCTTAACTAAGGATTTGGCTAGACTTCGATATTTTCCGTGAAGCGATTGTCATCTGACCTCCACAACCCAATGTTAACATTAGGCGATATCGAAGCTTTGCAGCTAGACCGATTTTTTAGGGCTCCAACTACCCGTAACGACTGCCATAGATGTTCTTATGGCAACCGGGACCGACGCACAGTGGTTCGAAATTTGAGCTCCATTGACATAGAAACTTAAAATGAGGAAATTAAAAAAAAAAATGTAATGGCTCTGGCATACCTCGCTATAATGTCATATTAACGTATGAATGGTATAAGTAGCTCCACGCGTGAGAAAAAAAAGTTTTGTGTTTTTTTTTTGTATGGGAGAAAACACTTAAAGCGCTTTTTCTTTCAACCGCTGCTTTTTTGTTTAGATATTTAGTATAAATACTGAAAAAGGTTTCAGTGATAATGTATATTCTAAGGTTTCAGTGTGTCTGAAATAGGTACCTATTTACTTTAGAATATCTCAACTGTCTACGTGTGGCGCTGGGTAATATTAACACCTCATAGTTAAAAAATGCGTTTATTAATATAAAAAATTGACATGGTGTTTTTATTATAGATACATATATAGATATACAATAAAAAATCTGATCGTTCCTATACTTATTATGTCAAAACTTACATAATTATGACACTGTATTCAGAGTATTATTGTAGGTCATGCATGTCGGCCATAGAGTCATTCGGGGTAAGAGAACGCGGTGGGTAAAGGTACGCAGTGGCGTGATCTCTGTCAGCGGGGGCGAGGGCTGAGGGGTATGTTTACAAAATTTGGTGGCGCTGTATTCGCCGCTTCGAAGCCACACGCCGCTCCCGCTCAAAATCAGTACTCGTTGCGACAGGTCGCCGAACACGTGTGGTGCTATAAATTCGTTCAGTATTTGGGCTAGGAAAAAGTGTGTTGAAGTTTTAAAATTAGTGTTTTGCAAGTAAGTATACTTTGTTTGTACAGTACATTTACTGTAGTTTTTATGTACATATATAATATTCTGAAAAATTAATGAACTCGTGTTTTGTGTCCAGTCATTTATTAAATTTGTCGATTGGGGTAAGAGTGCGTGTTTAAAAGTACGCACGCGTACTTTTACCCACGTTGCGAACTTATGCCCCAAGATCTAGAAAAGTATCTAAAAGTTGTATAAAGGTAATTTATGCTTTCAGAATAAAAAAATGCCGAGGACTTATATACGAAAAGCTCCACAACGGGCCCTCATCACAGAGGCGCAAATAAAAAAAGCTAGGAAGCTCATGCAAGAAGGAAAAAGTCAAAGACGTGCTGCAGAAGAAGTTGGCATCAGTGAGGGTGCCTTAAGGAAACGGCTGAAAACAACCCACGTGCCAACGTCTTTGGGTCGTTTTAAACCTACATTCTCGAAAGATCAAGAGGCTGAATTCGCTATCCATTGCCAGGATATGGATGACAGGTTCTTTGGCATTACTATAAACGATTTAAGACGGTTGGCGTATGAGTTCGCAACAGCCAATCAAATAGAAAACCGTTTCGATGACTCCTGCAAGATGGCCGGTCGAGATTGGGTAGAAGGTTTTCTTAAAAGAAATGCTCACCTAAGTTTACGTCAGTCAGCACCGATCAGCTTGGCCAGAGCAATAGGTTTTAACAAAATTCAAGTACAGCGATTTTACACTACGCTCAAAGAAGTCTACGATACATATAATTTCCGGCCAAATAGGATATATAACATGGACGAAACTGGAATGAGTACAGTTCCGAAAAAAACGCCTAAGGTAGTTTCCCTTAAAGGCAAAAAAGTGGTCGGCAAAGTAGTGACTGCTGAGCGAGGCACTACTATCACTGCTATAATGTGCATGAGCGCTACAGGGCATTATGTACCACCAGCGTTCATATATCCACGCAAAAGAGTACGGCCAGAATTAGTAGATGGTGGTCCAACACAATGTATCTGTATGGTGTCGGATAGCGGTTATATAAACACAAGCCTCTTTGTCGAATGGTTACACCATTTCAAGGACTTCGTTCATCCATCTAAAGAAGATCCTGTATTGCTCATTATGGACAATCATTCTTCACACATTAGTTTGGGAGGAACCAACTACGCCAGAGAACACAACATTGTAATGATAACTCTTCCACCACATGGCAGCCATAAACTGCAGCCGTTGGATGTGGCTCTACATAGCCCCTTAAAAACCAAGTATGCCATTGAATGTGAGAAATGGATGAATCAGCATCCTGGCAGAGGTATAACCCAATTTCAGGTAGCTAGTCTCTTTAATAACGCCTTCAAATACGTTGCCACAATAGGTAATGCCGAGTCTGGGTTTAGAGCAACAGGAATATTTCCGTTCGCAGACGATCTGTTTAATGAAACCGACTTTGCTCCCTCTTCCGTAACGGATCAAAATGAGCCCACGACATCGAGTGACAACTTAGTTACTTTAAGAGATCAAGATATCATGAGGGAACCATCGCCCATAAGACCAACAACCATTACTATCTGTGACGAAGACGTAGATGGCGTTACTCTTACAAGTGCTACAGCTGAAATGAATAAAGATGATTCGCTACCCGTAAGTCCTTCTATATTTACCATATGTGATGAAATTGGAAACCAACTGACTGATTCTGATACAACTAATGTGGATAGTGACTTTGAAGATATCGCTGGGATCAATAAGGAAAACATATCTATAAATCGAAATTTGACTGAAATAGTTTCAGATAAACCATTATTTGCATCTCATTCGTCACAAATTAATGAAAATCTAGTTGCTCCTTCAAACGTTACTTCTTCGTCACAAACTCAAATTATAACGGTAGCCCAGCTAAGTCCACTTCCAAAAATGACTCAAGGAAAAAAAAGAACAGGAGCTTGCTTGAAGTCTGAAGTTATAACTTCTAGCCCTTACAAGGCACAGTTGGAAGAAAAACAAAAAATAGAAGAACAAAAGCGACAGAAAAATAGCAAGAAAGTCGGTAAGAAGGTGTCGTTTGACCCAAAACCTGGACCATCCGGAACAGTGTGTGTTCGCGCAGCGGAATGTTGTTGAATTTAAAGATTTTAATTAAGCAGATATTTAGCACATGACTTCGTGTAAATGCTTATGGTAAAAAAAAAATTGTGCATGCAGCCATTGTGGAGAAATTCGCTAAAAACAGATTCCGCTGGGCGTACGTTGTCCTGGCGGCACTTTTTTTGAATTCATGGACTTAGAAGAAAAAAAATGTGTCCAAAAATTAGCGTGTATTTGCGTGTAATTGTGTATGTATGAATAAAATTAATGAATGCATAAACTTCGGAGAAATTCAAGTTTCCGCCACGCGAACGTTTGGCCATTAGCTAGTTTTCATATAAAGCGCTTATATAGAGAGCTGTAGATTTTTACATACGTTGTTTTGAATTTGCTTATATTTGTTTAATAAAAAGATTTAGAAAAAATCGAAGGGTTTAACAGATAAAAATATAAACGTAAAATACGCTTATTAGGTCTTAGTTCGTAAAGTATGCACTTTGGGGTCTAGATTTTTACGTTTATACAAACCTTGTAAGTGTCTGCAACATGTTGCCAAGTATCAATGATGTTCCGTTAGTAATTAAAGAGCAATAGGACAATTTACCATGTATAGACCACTGTTTACAAAGCAGTCAAATATCACGACGTTCTAAAGGAATTGCATAGTAAAATATATTCCAATAATTAGCTTACTGATTCAACTATTCACATGCAAAATTTCATCTCATTATATTCAGTAATTAAAGATAAACAATGAAAATACTGACAAAGCATCGAAACCCTACATAACCCGACCAAGTTCGGATGGCTACAAAAAAGCGGCCGTACCATATATCTAAGTAACGTTCTTAACCTTCCAGTATAGTATTCATTAATATGGTACAGTTGCGTACACAAGCGTTAGGAAAAATAAAACAATAAATTGCATTTCTTGAATGAAAAATATTTTTTTATTAATAACGCCACTATCTACGATAAAAATAAATCTTCAATTAACAAGTAGGTGGGTACTTCTCTAATGAAATATCCGTCTACAATTTATTTCTCGCCACCTGTTACGTAGAAACCCAAAAATTAATTGGCAAAATGTGGAAACGTAGAAACGTAGAAACCCAAAAATTGGCAAATTATCTATTTTTTCTCTCTAGCTTAATATTTTTGATCAATTCATATCTACTATACTTAGACTATTTAACCAAAGGTCTAGCCTTAAGCGTACCGCTTCGAACAAAATAATTCTGCATATTTTGGTGGGGTGCACGGGAACACGCTCACATACATAAGTCACTGCCGTACCAGTAGGTACAACGCTAACATCATATACTGAGACTGACGCAAGTCTCAAACGCTTACTTAAATAAAGTACCTACCGCCTACGTAAATAGTACTTACTAATCTTAGTTAAATACAATTAAAAAAGTAGGTGTAGAAAAAATAAATGATCTATAAATTAAATCGAAATAACAATTGTGTTATCACCTGTACCAATTCAATACCGGTATTATACTGTAAATTTTAGAATGTTACCTAAATATATTGCACGGCCGCTTTTTTGTAGCCATCCGAACTTGGTCGGGTTATGTAGGGTTTCGATGCTTTGTCAGTATTTTCATTGTTTATCTTTAATTACTGAATATAATGAGATGAAATTTTGCATGTGAATAGTTGAATCAGTAAGCTAATTATTGGAATATATTTTACTATGCAATTCCTTTAGAACGTCGTGATATTTGACTGCTTTGTAAACAGTGGTCTATACATGGTAAATTGTCCTATTGCTCTTTAATTACTAACGGAACATCATTGATACTTGGCAACATGTTGCAGACACTTACAAGGTTTGTATAAACGTAAAAATCTAGTGTCCCTTCGCCCAGCATACTCACCATGGAATCTTGATATTTCATGAATGCCAAAAAATAGTTCTGAAATAGTTTTAAATAGTTGCGAAAGGAAAAAAATAGTTCTCTTATACTTACGGAATAACAGCCATAGTTCTATGAGTATGCTGGGCGAAGGTTTCGTCCAGCATACTCACCTCCGTTTGGGGAATCTGCGTAGGTACGCTTCAAACATAATTCATACTTCAAGAAATAGTTCATAAATAGTTCATAATGGTGTCCAAAAAGAAAAAATAGTGGTCTAATAACTCCGGAGTTATAGGCTTTGTTCACTGAGTATGCTGGGCGTAGGTTCTACGCCCAGCATACTCACCTCACTGCGCAAATACCGAACGAGCTATAGGTACAATTTATGTCTCAAAAAATAGTTCTTGAAATAGTTGTCAATATCAGTCTAATTTTCACTTGAATTTTGACCTAGAAAACCATTAAATTTGGTTGTAAACTTCTACATACATTCGATTTTAGTACAGTCGGATACAAAACTTTCTAATATCTTAGGTACATTTTATACTAGGTAAGTATAACAATTTTTTAACCCCCGATGCAAAAACGGACGGAAGTTTGACGTGTCTGTGTGTATGTCTGTGTACATCGTAGCTCCCGAACCGATTTTTTTTTTGTTTGAAAGGCGAATTAGTCGGGAGTGTTCTTAGCTATGTTTGATGAAAATTGGTTCAGTTGTTTAGCTACGATGTATATTATACGACAATCTACACAACGCTATCCAGACCCAAAGTAAGTATAGCTTAACTAGCTTGTGTTATGGGTTCTAGAAAGCCTATAAACATACTTG
Organism: Eilema depressum; assembly: GCA_914767945.1. NCBI lineage: Eukaryota > Metazoa > Arthropoda > Insecta > Lepidoptera > Erebidae > Eilema > Eilema depressum. The sequence goes on along the minus strand of OU612025.1, from coordinate 11,603,218 downwards.
ATGCAATTTTTTTTTGTAAATATATACATATTATACAGCAGCTGATGCTCGCGGCTCCGCCCGCGTGAAATTCTGATCCTGTTCATTGCTTAATATAGCCAATACGTTATTCTGATGTACAAGCTATATTATCGTAAAGTTTCATCAACATCCATTTAGTAGTTTTTACGTGAAAGAGTAACAAACATCCTCACATACTTACAAACTTTCACGTTTATAATATTAGTAGGATAGAAACCAGACCAATGCAAATATTCATATTCATGTATACAAAAATATTTGTACTGAGCAGGAATCGAACCCGCGCCTCCAGCTAAGCGGCCGCCTTCACTACCGACAAAGAGGCAGTCAAACGGAATGTGGCACGTCGCGGCCTGCCGCGGCATCGTTTGACGAAATAAAGTAAAATGAATTCTAAAGTCACTGAAATAAGATTCAAAATAACTTGATTAGTAATAAAATCCTTTGCCATGCCGTGCCATGCCGGCAGTGGGCGCCGGCCCTTACGACCCCCTCAAGCATGTAAGGGGAGGCGACAATGTATTCTTAGGCCGTCGCCTTCTCGGCAGGCTGCAATAGACTTTAGTGTCCAGACGATTTTTTTGGCAAATAGTTCACCCTACAAGCAATGAAGTAATAGGATTTATTTACGCTTACCTACAGTTTCATTTATTTTATTATTATTAAAAAATATATACTTACTAGCTAAATGCTAATATATATTTTTCGACTGTTTTTGAATGTGAGATAATACCACAATATTATTTCCAGTCACAACACCCACCATCAGAATGTTTAATAGTTTTATATTATAAAAACATGTGTGGACGACTGTACCTCATTTAACGTTAGTATGTAGAAGTTTACAACCAAATTTAATGGTTTTCTAGGTCAAAAGTCAAGCGAAAATTAGACTGATATTGACAACTATTTCAAGAACTATTTTTTGAGACATAAATTGTACCTATAGCTCGTTCGGTATTTGCGCAGTGAGGTGAGAATGCTGGGCGTAGAACCTACGCCCAGCATACTCAGTGAACAAAGCCTATAACTCCGGAGTTATTAGACCACTATTTTTTCTTTTTGGACACCATTATGAACTATTTATGAACTATTTTTTGAAGATTGGATTATGTTTGAAGCGTACGCAGATTCCCCAAACGGAGGTGAGTATGCTGGACGAAACCTTCGCCCAGCATACTCATAGAACTATGGCTGTAATTTCGTAAGTATAAGAGAACTATTTTTTTCCTTTCGCAACTATTTAAAACTATTTCAGAACTATTTTTTGGCATTCATGAAATATCAAGATTCCATGGTGAGTATGCTGGGCGAAGGGACACAAAATCTAGACCCCAAAGTGCATACTTTACGAACTAAGACCTAATAAGCGTATTTTACGTTTATATTTTTATCTGTTAAACCCTTCGATTTTTTCTAAATCTTTTTATTAAACAAATATAAGCAAATTCAAAACAACGTATGTAAAAATCTACAGCTCTCTATATAAGCGCTTTATATGAAAACTAGCTAATGGCCAAACGTTCGCGTGGCGGAAACTTGAATTTCTCCGAAGTTTATGAATTCATTAATTTTATTCATACATACACAATTACACGCAAATACACGCTAATTTTTGGACACATTTTTTTTCTTCTAAGTCCATGAATTCAAAAAAAGTGCCGCCAGGACAACGTACGCCCAGCGGAATCTGTTTTTAGCGAATTTCTCCACAATGGCTGCATGCACAAATTTTTTTTTACCATAAGCATTTACACGAAGTCATGTGCTAAATATCTGCATAATTAAAATCTTTAAATTCAACAACATTCCGCTGCGCGAACACACACTCCGGAACAAACAAAAAATGCGATAAATCAAAAAAGAAACAGAATGAAAAGAAAAGCTTAAAGGATAAATTAATAAACTGTCCAATTTGTGGCGAAAAATATCAGGAACCACTAACAGAAGATTGGATCCAATGTGCAATTTACGGTGACTGGTTTCATGAGAAGTGCACTGCATATGAATATGGAATATTTCGCTGTGACTTTTGCAAATGAGTAATTTTATTTACGTATAGATCTAACCCTAGAACTTACCTTAGATTCATTATGTTTTGATCTCTCTTTCTAGTTTTAGATTATTATATTACCTAATTACATAATAAGATTACGTAAACTTATCCAAAGATACTTAAAGTAAGCAATGTTATAGATTTGAAATTTAAAAGTTGTTATTTTCTTGAAGTTTATGTGATTGTGGATTAATAAATATCAATGTCATTTTCTAGTGAATTTAAAACTAATAAATGTTGATTTATTGCAATATTTTTTATTGAAGTACCCTCCTAGAAATCTAAATGCGTACGTTTACCCCGTGTGCGTAATTATACCCTAATGCATGCGTAATTTTACCCACATATCGGGTCAAAAGGACGCATTAGGATTTTTTCGCTTTAATCGTATGTACCACAGAAACTAATACTCTTAGATGAAAAATTAGCTTAAATTATGTAGGTATATTAAATATTCTACCAATTTTATAAATAAACATGTCAGAAATCATATTTTGTATAGATCTTTGACGCAGTCCAAAATAAAGTGCGTCCTCTTGACCCGAATGACTCTACACATGGAGGAAATCATATAAAAAATTATATTATCAGCAGGTCTTCCTCGTAATCACGGGTGTTTTAACTAGAGAAAGCGCTTTCTAACCAAAGAACGGTTGGAACTGTAAGGGTTATGAATCCAACAGTTCTCAGACTTCTAACAAAAGAATATTGGTATACAAAAAAATGTCCAGCAGTGGACTGCAATAGGCTAATTGATTGATGATTGATACAAAAAAATATGATATCTACAAGTACAACACCTACAGTTGAATGAACGATGGAAGTGTTCCTAATTTACATCGCGTAGGTTTTATGGTTTCATATGTTTCAATAACACTCGCATCTCCTTTATTTGCTTGGTAATATCTGTCCATATTATTTTCATTTTTCTCTGCAAGCGGTTGATTTCTACTACTGGACTGGACTGGTAGTGTAGTACTGGACATTGTATTGTCCATTTTCTTTGCATTTAATTTACAATATTTCTTTTGTGTACTCATTGATCTAGACACGAAGGAGTCCTTCACCTTCTTTGCTGTCTGTACATTGGCATGTCGTTGTAAGCATTTACTGCCTCTTTCACAATATCCTTTAAGGAAATCTGAGCACACTTTAACTTTTTCATTTAACTTAACATGCAGGTATGGACAATCGGCTTTTGTACATGTTCCTTGTAAATAAAAGTAACAAGTAGGCATTTTTTTCGTTGTCAAATCGTGAGAGAGCAGACAATCTTTGTCATAACACAGACCTTTAATAAATTTTCGACATATAGAAACATGTTTCTTGTCGTGTAAAAACACGCAGTTTCCGTGTTCTTTTCTTAAACATTTCCCGAATTTACGGAACATAGGGCATGGGATGTTATTTTTCTTTAAATTACCTTTAATTTTATTAAGTCGTGGTTGATTTGATAGTGCCTTTTTCTGTAGATCAATAACTGTCCGCGTTTTAATCTTGGCGCTAATCACTTGGCACTTATTATTATTTACCAACTTAAACTGACTTCTTTTTATACTATTAGCTGAAGAACATTTTCGATTAATCGGATGTGGTTGAAGAACCTGAGCTTGGGAAGCTATAACAGTTGTCTGTCTAATTAAAGGTGCTTTAGTATTATCCAGATTTCTTTTTATATCCTGTAGTGGTATAGATTTGTACTTATTTAATTGGAAAGTTGTTTTAGGTTTATCTAGCACTGGTTCTTCACACAGTGTATTTGTATTTTGCCTTACTAAACAATATCGAGATTTTGAAACTGGCACTGATACAGTGAGCTTCGGATTCTCTATTGTGACTTTTTCGTAAGAACACAACAGGTTTGATTTGTTACTAACTGTTTTAGACTGGAAGTAAATTGGACTTGCGTTGTCAACTTCAACAACCTTACTAGCATGTGTAGATTTCACAAAATTGGGATTAATATGAATTCTTGTCTGGTTAGATATAACATTAGGCTGAGCACTTGGCAAAAGGTGAGAAAACCTAGGATTCACATGCATGGGACAATTATTATTAACTGAAGATCTGTTGAAGTTGGGGTTTATATACACTTTGTTTCTGCCTTTATCAAAATCACAGTTGCTGGTCATTTTTCCTGGTTGAATGTATTGGATATCAACTTAATGAATATTGAAATAATCTGTTGCCAATTTTACAATTGATACTTTCCACTAATGTAGTTTTTAATGAATTGGCAGACACTTCCATCAAAGTTTCATTCATAGATTCAATAATGTCATTTAGTTCGCATTTCTTGTTGCCATGGACCCATAACACACTCATATGAAACGAAGGATCCTGAAATAGAAAAAATATAATAAGATTTTATTATGAAAGCCAATAATATTCTGCTAAAACAAGGTAAATATACCTAATATGTTAATATGGTACAAAGGGTGCCGGCAATCATCTTGATCCTAAGCCGGAAGTTAGTGCATGGACATACTGTAGTGACTAAGCAATAAAGGACTGCGTGCCTAGGGGTCGTTCTTTTTTCACATTCACCGGAGACGAGTAAGACGGCGAGCACACGATGCGTTGCGGCGACGCTGCGTTGTTATGACGCAGCGGCGCCGCGTGCGTCCCAGCTGCGTTGTACAGTCTGTTAATAAATCATAAACAACTACGCGGCGGCGGCGGTGCGGCGTGCGCCGGAGCGGTGCCGCTCCGACATCGCAACGCATTCACCCCTCCCCGCCTCGTCTCGGTGGTTGCAAATCCGGTGCGACGACGCAGCGCGTCGTGTGACATGCTACAGATATTTCTATGTAAAACGACGCAGCGACACCGCTCCGATGCCGCGCCGCCGCTACGCATCGTGTGCCCCCGCTCTGAAAGGTGATTGGTATGCTATGCACAAAACTGTTTCACAAGTTTGCCGCCAGGTGGGGCTAATTTAATTTCATACAAATCACCCTTTTCTCGTCACCAGTGAATGTGAGAAAAAACTCGCACTAGGCACTCAGATCATCAGATATCACCACAAATATAAAAAAATATGCAAACATACATAATAAAAAAAATTAAAAAAAACCCATTGAATTGAGAACCTCCTCCTTTTTGAAGTCGGTTAAAAATAATACCTACCTCATAGAAAGTTGGTAATTGGAAGTCTTCCAAAACTTGGTCTACTTGGTGGGTAATAGTCAACAAGGCCCTCTCTGTAAATGGAGCCACTTCTAGAGATATAAATGTTCTTGAGTTTTCCTCGTTGCAATATACTTTTACACCAGAAAAACCAAGTTCAAAACTGCAAAATCAAACAACAGGTTACCAAATTATGGTCAGCTGACTTTATTTTCCTTCAAGATATTGGCTTAGCCGTATTTTGACGAGTTTTCAGTCAGATCAGGAAGGGAAATGTGGAAAATACTTTTTTTTACTACTCACATTTAAAAAAAATTTTTTACATGCTTAACCCATCAAGCAATGGTGTCACAATTGATGCTTACAGAACTTCATAATGCAACTCTCTGAAGCATTTTACGAATTATCAAGTTCGGGATGGACCAAGGTATTCTCCCTCTATCTATAGTCATCTTCATCATCTTAAGCCCGCTACAGACGCTCCAATTCGGTCGGGTCCAACCATCCGACAACTTCCGCTAGCCGACAAGTGTTGCCGTTTCGGGAAAAATAAAAAAGTCAGTGTTGCCGTTTCGGGAAAAATAAACTTTACCAAAATGTCACTAGATTGTAAGGAATAAAATAATTAAAATATAATAATAATAAATAATTAATTTTTTATTTTATTCCTTACAATCAGTGTTGCCGTTTCGGGAAAAATAAACTTTACCAAAATGTCACTAGATTGTAAGGAATAAAATAATTAAAATATAATAATAATAAATAATTAATTTTTTATTTTATTCCTTACAATCTAGTGACATTTTGGTAAAGTTTATTTTTCCCGAAACGGCAACACTGACTTTTTTATTTTTCCCGAAACGGCAACACTTGTCGGCTAGCGGAAGTTGTCGGATGGTTGGACCCGACCGAATTGGAGCGTCTGTAGCGGGCTTTAGCATTGTTCCCAGCCAACGACCATACAACCAATAGACACCGCATTACAGGCGATGCGCTTCTGGCAATGGTAACGGCGAAAACAGCGTATACACAGCATATTCATATCTCTTTCTTACACACGTACATTTGACACTATCTCTTTCGTTCGGTCAAGCGCTAGTGATGTGGGTAAATATGAAAGTGCTGCTGTCGATAAATATGTTGCAGATCGTAAAATTCCATAAGAAATTTCCGTTTCATTATAATCCGCCGCGATGAGAATGAGATGCGACCTTTTGGAACTGAGATGTACGTATGTGGTCCTGTGGTAATTTAGTATAGGGGTAGATTAGACCTTGAGAAAGGACATAGGCTATGTTTGGTCGCGATAAACGACATCCACGCGGGCGGAGCCACGGGCAAAAGCTAGTATATAAAAATAATGAATATAATAATAACCCTTGTTTCATTGCTTACAAACAATGTCGATTATATAGATCGTACTAATCAAACCCGTCCCATCCCTAACACTACCATTTTACGATCGTATGACCAATCAAAAGGCGTTCCCCGCTACTCCTACCTCAGCCAGTTGCCAGAATTTTTTGTTCATAAAATATGAAACAATAGGTGTCTATTGGTTGTATAGTCGCTGTTCCCAGCTCAGGGTCTGCTACGTTTTCTTTTGATATGACTTATTCAGCTTTCATGGTATTGACTGCCCTTTCACCTCCCAACCTCGAGGCTATGGCAGAACCTCATCTGTCAAACACAAGACGTACTAGCATGCAGGTGAGGTTGACTTGACCCCAAAGGACCTGGTGGGTGGTTTGACACTAGATAGTGTTACATATTTTGTTGACTAACATCACTGAGCATAAGTCTACCATCATCTCATCTATTGTCATCTAGCTGAGAATTTACATACAATACATACATTCATACATACTAATGTTTATATATTCTCAAAGCTGTAGACAGTAACACTCACATTTGACATGTTTTTGGATACCTAGATTCAATTCTCACATTCTTCTTCTTGGAGTTAATGGCTAGATCTGGATTTTTAATTTTTGGTTGCCAGAACGAGCCGGAGAGAATGTTATATAGTTGACTCTGTTAGACAATTTTGAAATTTGAAAATACAACTTTTAGTACAGAATACTTTTTACCTATCAATGCTCTTCAGACCTTTTTGAAGTGAAGAGCTAAATGCTGATATCAAGTGATACTTTAACACAACTGTTTTGGACACGCTGACATGGAAGTCATCACACCTTTGACATGATTCCACTTTCTTTAGAACTTGTTCTTGTAATTTATCTAGTAAATCATATAAATTATGTTCATCTATATCTGGAAGAAAATAAAATACTATGTTAATTTGCTTGTTTATTTTCACGATTACCTTAGAAGAATAGTTGCAAATTTATAATTCAATGAACATGAACATTTAACTATTTAAACACATTGAAGTACATTATTATCATTGCTACGTGTGGCGTGTAAGTTCCAGCAATTTGTAAATAGAACTTCTTCCTCTTAGCGTTATTTCCCAGTCGCATCCGAAGCTTTCAGCTCGAAGTCTGGGGTCCGCTTTTACCAGTCTTAACCACGGATTTGACTAGACTTCGATATTTTCCGTGAAGCGATTGTCATCTGACCTCCACAACCCAATGTTAACATTAGGCGATATCGAAGTTTTGCAGTTAGACCGTTGTTTTTGGATTTTTGAGGGCTCCAACTACCCGTAACGACTGCCATAGATGTTCTCATGGCAACCGGGATCGACGGCTTAACGTGCTCTCCGAGGCACGACCAGACCAATGCAAATACTCATATTTCATTCACACAAATATTTGCACTGAGCGGGGATCGAACCCGCGCCTCCTGCGTAGCGGCCGCGTTCACTACCGCTACGCCACGGAGGCAGTCAATTTGTAAATAGAACTATGTAGATTTATTGTTTTTTTCATACCTCTATTTATTTCTGAATATGACCACATCTGTAAAACAGAATGTATGAATACTTACATTTTACGAAAACAAACGTCGCCCAATTACCTCTCACGTGGGGAAAAGAACGCATTCGGCCACTATGAAGTTGTGGGTCGTCCTTGTGTTCCTGATCAAATAAAGGCGCAACTAGTACTTTATTTAAATTTGGCACAGGCAGCTTTGCTCTGGAAATGAATGTACAGATTAAAACTTCATCAAATAATAACGATATTCACTTCTATAGTAGTTACACCTTTCCAATAAGTCTTCTATGAGTTACACTAATATAGTCGTACTTAGAAAACAATAATTACTCTACCGTTTAGGGGGAGCAGGTTCCAATTCATATTCGCTATCTTCCGAATCCGATCTGTACTCGCATAAAAAGGACAGAGCTGACATGAGTATAAAACCGATTACAACCCAACGGGAAAATCTAAAATGGAAATTATTCAGACTTGTTGCTTACATAAAAACAAACTTACCCTTTTCTTTTTCATATTGACTTGACATTTGACTTGATTTGACAGACAGGACAGGATAGACTTTTGTTTGACACAAACGGACTAGTGATGTTGCACTAGTATATATATATTAATCTATGGATGTTGCGATAGCGATAGTCTATCGATAGTATCACAATACTATCGTGACCTTGTAAATCAGTCATACTATCGATTGTCCTATCGAAACTATCGACCGTCGACAATACTATCGATACTATCGATAGTATCGATTGACAAAAATAAATAATACTATTGCTTAAGATTAATAGTATCGATATTATCGATAGTATAAGCTGTATAAGTACGAACACTGCCGATAGTATCGATAGTATCATTACGGACACTATCGATAGTATCGATTCTATCCATAGTTTTACCCTATCGAAAGTCGCAATCAGAGGCTTTCTCAATAAATCTATCACTGTCTGCTAAGAAATTTATTATTTATTGGAATGATTATGAGTTTCGACCATTAGTATAAATAAATATATTAAAACAAATATTAGTAACAACATCACTGTATAGTAAGTGATTATTATGATTTTCAATGATTATTATTTTGATATTTATTTGTTAAATTTTTATGAAGAATGAGAATTATGACTTTAAATGGTATCTATCTTCTATACCAAGGGTGCCCAACCTTTTTAGCTGTCGGGCCAAACTTACGATTTGGACATTTTTGGCGGGCCAGTACATCTTTTTACTACATCCACAACCCCCCCCCCCCCCCCCCCAGGTTTCGGAAGATGAAATTGGCTGATCTCTTGCCCATCTCCCTCGAGCCGGCTCTCTTCGGGTATTGGGACCATCGCATCCCCATCTAGCCCCTGGGAATGGGGAGGTGCAGGCGGCTCCACCCGTCACCACCCGTTGGAATATTACTTGCTCACAAAAGGAGGGGTGGCAGCCCACGCGCTCGCGCAGCGTACTATTGCCGTGAGCAAGATGGCAAGCGAGAGAACTCTTACTCCTACGGTGATGGCGTCTCCCGCGTTATAACGTTGGCATTCGGTGGTTGGCTCTTACCGGATCCGACGCAGAAAAACCCCGAAGCATCCGTGCCCGGTGATAACCTGCAGGATGGAGGAGTGGCTAGAGAGGCTACATGGCGGCCTCTCTAGCTTTCCCCCATGATGGGTCTTATCGCCGCTACTACGGTGTGCTCTTCACGGCTCGGGTTCGTGTCCCCGTTCCCGCGCCTTTTTTCGGTAACGATATGGCACCGAAAGAACTTTTTTTATAACGTCAATTGGACTTCACCTCGCCTGCTGGTAAGCTGGATGCAGTCTCGGAAAAGAGGGTCACCATTATAGACACGGTAAGTATCGTGTTACAATGGTGGCACTCAGCTTGTCGGCCTCATTAGATGCTTTTTCGCGCCCCGCTTAAAGGATCCGGGACTTGTAGGAAGAGGGAAACTGGTAAGGAATTCCAGGAGTTAATGGTACGGCAGAGGAAGGAGTCACCGAATATTTTGCACCGTATGCGGGTGACATTTATGTCCTGCACGCGTTGTTCTGTGTAGGAAAGGATAGGGTGAGATTAATTGGAAAAGCTCATTAGAACATTCATTATAGCAGAGACGGTAAAATTAAAATACTGCCAAGTATGCACAACTCTACGCATCTGCAGAGGCTCGAGGGTGTTCGTGATCTCAGGATTCCTAATAATGCAGACCGCACGATACTGGAACCTGTCGAGTGTATCAAGTAAGTACTTTGCGAAGCCATCCCAGAGATGCGAGCAGTATTCCACGCAGGAGACAGAAGACACCGCTGCTCCGGCGTGTTAAAACATCTCACTTTGTTCAGGACTCCAAGTTTACGCGAGGCTGTTTTGATGATACTCTCAATATAATTTTTGTTGTTCAGTAGGCAGCGAACATCCATACCGAGAATACTGAGATTGTCCCGCAGTGGCAGTGCCCACGCCACAGAGGGAAGGAAAAAAGATACCTTTGCTGTAAATGCACATGCCTGTGTCTTGTTGGCATTGAACTCGACCAGGTTCTCAGAGCTCTATTGGGAAATATGATTAAGGATCCGGTCGAGCTCAGTGACAAGGAGCTGCTTTTTTTCCCGCGCTCAGACTATATATCAGACTGCTCGGCCGCAGTATGCCCATGATAACTCCCGTGCAAGATGCTATCGTCTGCATAGCAATGAATGCTGCCGGGTGGTCAGAATATCGTTGATATGTAGAAGAGAGAAAATGGGTGATAAGACAGACCACTGCGGCACGCCAGCATTTACCTGCAAGAACTACGAAGTTGGCGCTCCTGCAGGAAGCTAACCACCCAGTCGCACTGTCTGAGAGGCAAACCAAAGGCTGGTAGCTTGGAAAGAAGCGATTTGTAGCAGACTCTATAAAAGCTTTGGCGATGTCAAGATTAATTGCCGGTGACTCGCCATGTTTGTCCATAGCCTCGCTCTCCGAGATCCGGTAAGAAAACTCGCCGCGTCATAGGATATCGTGCAGTAACCCCTGATGGCCTTGATGGCCATCGTCTCTTGCTGTGCACGCGGTAGGTGCACGTGCCTAGACTTCAGGGCATCCGCTCACACGGGACACTCGTGTACCCGTACACGGGTATAGGGCAATGGAACGTACAATTCCCGCAGCATCTGCCTCCTGCTCTGCTCTGGCTCCCTCATGTTGAACAGCAGCCACGCCAGAGCGTTAGCTGTGCATCTTAATTTGGGAGCCAGACTTCGGAGACGCTCCCCGATATCTGGGCCGTCGAACACGAGCCCCAGATATGTCATCTGGGGCCTGATGCCGATGAGAGTGTCTCCCACTGTGAGGTTGGATCCCTCCGGTGGTGCACGCCGAGGCCTATGAGAGAACATGGCCTCAGTTTTGTACAGAGTCACCTCAGACCCAGCCGCCGGATCCGTTCCACGCCAGTGACAGCTCCTATTTTACTACATTTTTACACGTATAAATTATAACTCAATAATATGGAATGTAACTACAAAAATTTGTATAATAACAAAGTGCACTAGTACAATATTAAGTTTATTATAATACCAAACTATCAATACAATCAAAATCATAAAAAAAAAAAAAATTAAACTTTTTAGTTATGATATGAAGAGATAATATAATTTTGATGAATACTCGATAGATTTGAGTGAAAAGAAAAAATAGCATAGCATTTGCGACTAATGCAATTGCTTTTGTACAAGCTTTTTTTTTTGCTCCTCTCGCAGTGGCTTGCGCGTGCCACCCGAAATTTGTCCGCGGGCCACTTTGTGGCCCGCGTGCCTAGGGTTGGGCACCCTTGTTCTATACGATTACCTATATAATAGGCTATTTGACTAATGTTCAAAAACCACTTTAAATGATTGCTTATTACAGTATAAACATACCACATTAATATTTCTGTAAAAAAATAATGCATTATGTTAAAAAATCAATGATAAAGTTTAAATTTTCAAATGTGCGCGAAAAACGCTATATTTAATCAAAATGGCGATGCGTGTGAGTATTGACGTCACTGTAAGTTGCTGTTATCATCAGCTCGCACAAAATTTGTATCCATTTCGAACTTAATCACAAAATATGTCCATAAAACTCGCGATAATCACGGAAAAAGCAAATAATAACACCGAAACAAACAATAATAGCTCATACAACTGGAGATATTTTGTAGGAATGACGTCACCCAGAGCTCTGACCAATCACGAGCGTTTTTGCCATAGACAATAAATCAACAAAATATAACATTTTTATAATTGAAATTCTCATAAAATACATATATTTGAGAGTAAATTGTAGTCTCGTAGGTCTTTTAACGTTATTTTCTAATAGGATGACCATAATTTGTAGTATATTTTTAATGTTGTCAAATAGCCTATTGTAAAACGGTCGTGTCATGGTCAATGTACAATTGAAGATATTTAAAAAAAAATACTGAACACGAATATATACTTTTTTTTAAATTCCTGTCTGTTTGTCTGTTTGTTCGCGATGGACGCGAAAACTACTGGACGGATTTTGATGTGGATTTTTTTTAGAAAGGGCTTGGTCAGACTTAAAATCTTACGTTTGTTTGATCGCAATCGGTTGAGTAGAACCGAACATATGAGCAAAGGTCCCGTTAACCGAGATGCAGGCGGGCAGAGCCGCGGCGGAAGGCTAGTGAGAAATATTTTCGGACATCCGATGATAGGAGTTGAAATGTAAGAAAATGCACATCCGATTGGTCTGCCTAGCCCTCTGGGGATGGAGGCGTGATGTGTATGTATTTAAAAGAAACAACTAAACAAACACCTGAGTATCAACAAATACAGCCAACCATTAGATGAGCAATGAATGAATAAAACCATGAAAAAAAAAATGGAAATACCTTCCATTTTTAAATATACGCGCAGAAAACCACAAAACTATACACACAAATCGATTGCCGCAATGAATCCGACATGATGTACCTATATTTGTTACCGACCAGGTGTCGTTTTATTCTCAATCGATACTATCGTTATTACGTCGATAGTTACTAATACATAACTATCGATATTATCGAAACGCATAGATAGTATCGATGGTATTGATTAATTTAATGTGATACTATCGATACTATCGATAGTATCGTATCTCGATAGTATCAACAAAATTCAATACTATCCCTTAATAAACCACAGACCAAATTAAAATAGTTTATATTAAAACTAGCTTTTGCCCGCGGCTCCGCCCGCGTGGATGTCGGTTATCGCGACCAAACATAGCCTATGTCCTTTCTCAAGGTCTAATCTACCCCTATACCAAATTTCATCAAAATCGGTTCAGCGGTTTAGTCGTTAAAGCGAGACAGACAGACAGACAGACAGACAGAGTTACTTTCGCATTTATAATATTAGTAGGGAGTAGGGATAATGCATTCATATCATAAGGTGCTTCTAAACGGGCGATGTTTTACTGCAATTTAGTGGCTGCAACACTGTGGCCCGGCAACATTGCAACTACTACAAGCAATACCGCCCAGTATTGCAGTATGTCCCGGCCATATAGCCAAACATGTTTTGTGTTGCCACATAATGGCCAATGTTGCCGCGACGGGTTGTCGGACGATCGCTAGGCGGTCGATTTTACTGCAATATTGCTCGGCCAATTCTATTGTTGTTTCAGTCGCTCTCTTTGTTATAGCACATTCTATCCTTTTCTACGCGAATTGTTAAATAATTTACTATCAAGGCTTATTTCTAGACTAAAATTATCTAAAGTTTTACGCCTATTTAAGTAAGGTCGAATCCACAATCTTTTTCTGTTTATTTTTTACTAAAACAATATAAGCTGCTGCAACAAGTGTGATTTCGTCAGCCATTGTTGCCGGTTTGTGTAGCCCGTTTATGAATCTGCATCAAGAGCCATACTATTGCAGACATATTTGCAACACATTGCCCAGCCATTGATTGTTCGGCCATCAGTTGCAATGAAATATTTTTGAGATTGCCGGGCAATCAGTTGCCAATAGTGCAGCCACATATTGCAGAAAAACATGGCCCGTTTAGAAGGGCACTTAATAAAGCAATATAAGCTCATAAGCTGCTGCAACAAGTGTGATTTCGTCAGCCATTGTTGCCGGTTTGTGTAGCCCGTTTATGAATCTGCATCAAGAGCCATACTATTGCAGACATATTTGCAAAACATTGCCCAGCCATTGATTGTTCGGCCATCAGTTGCAATGAAATATTTTTGAGATTGCTGGGCAATCAGTTGCCAATAGTGCAGCCACATATTGCAGAAAAACATGGCCCGTTTAGAAGGGCACTATAAATAAAGAAGATACAGGGACATACCAGTGTTGCCTTGGCCTTATAAATATGTGGTTATATGACCGAGTGAAAATTGAGGGTTCATTGGTTCACACTCCTGATGGATCTAGAAGCCAATGAGCAGTTTTTCAGTAGGTATTTATAACGTTCCTAAAGACAAGCTAGATGGCGCAGCCGGCACTTTTGGTAAGTAGAGTGTGGTCTCACATCTAGTGTTCCCTAATTTATGGAAAAAATGTTCTTCGGTTTTGTAATGATTTACTTTACATAAATGTTTTGACATTTTTTTTTTGATAAAATTATTTTCAATATAATATTATTTTAAATTACAGACAGTGACGCGAAAAGAATTAAGCGTTTTATCATATTTTATCTATTGTAATATGGGTAAATGAAATTCTAAATCTTTGGCAACATCGCACAAATAAACCACAGAGTACATTAAAATTACCAAAAGCTATGCTAGCGCCATCTCTTGATGATTTAAAAATCAACTGATTATTATACCTACTGGAAAACTGCTCATTACCCTCTCGTAGAGCTTTATAGTGTGGGGCAATACCTTTATACCGTAGTAGTTCCCACACTACCCTTGAAGAAAAGAAAGGAGTACCTAATGATACCTACTCAGCCACCTTTGTTGGAGTAGCGTTACTCCAGTCTTCTGACTGAACGCTACCTACCGGGTTCAATTCCATTGAGATCTTCTTGCTAGCGTTAATTCCCAGTCGCATCCGATGCTTTCACCTCGGAGTCTGGGGTCCGCTTTACCAAATCCAAATCGGTTCCGCCGTTTAGAAGGAGTTAGGAAGAGAAGGAGGAGGAGGAGGAGGAAGAGGAGGAGGAAGAGGAGGAGGATTACTCCTCCTATAATCAACGATAAACAACAATTTAGTTATTTGTTGTCACAAAAATATGTTGTACAGAAGATTTAAATTAAGGTAATGTGCATTCGGAAGCCCGGCTGCTCGAGGGTTGTCTAGTGAAATAAAATATATTATGGTGAATTAGAAAAATAAAAGCTATGTAGGTACTAACAATCGGTATTATGCTTCAGTACAAAATTTACAATAATCTCAAGTAGGTACAGTAAATAGACAAGGAAGTAAACTTAATATTAACATTCGTTTCATCTAGCTTGTCCCCGCGAACTTCGTACCGCCTTTTTTTTTAAATTTTTTCTCGCCGTAAGAACCATCCTCGTACTTTAATGCTGCGGCCACACTATGGAACGAAGATTCGTCGTCGTGTTGTCGCGATAAATAATCGTGTTCGATCCATGACGAACGTGCTTGGCCACATCAAAAAAAAAATCACTACGTTGCGATAATTCATTTCGCGGAAAACATGGAAGAGGCGGTTGCGCTGTTTCCCATGGCTGCTAATAATTATTTACTGCATCAAAAGTACTGCATTACTTGAACAAAAATAAAAAGGTCAAAAAGAGGAATAAAAGGCGATGGTCAGATTCATAATTTTGTATGAATTCTAATACCCTGTCATTACTCCAATCCATGATTTACAAGTTTAATCAAACACGTTCAAACCCTTCGGCGTCTCGTACTCAACTAAAGCGCGCGAAGTGTAGCCAACCGCACGAACTTTGTCGCGACAAAACCCTTTGATGTGCGGCAATTTACCGACAGCAACGCGAAGCCACCGTGTATTCGCGAAGATGATTCGCGATCGCGATACGACGAATTCTTTGGCCAGACGAGTCGCGACAACGCAAATCTTCGCGTTATCGCGATAGTGTGGCCGCAGCATAAGGAATATTCTAAAAAAAGAATTAGCGAAATCGGTTCAGCCGTTCTCGAGATTTGCGCTTAGCAACACATTTAGGGATTCATTTTTATATTATAGAAGATTCTGTTACATAGATATGTACTTTCTAGTGATTAATTTTTTTTATGCGATGATAATATTATGCTTTTAAACTTACTATAGGTAGGTACCTACTCTTTGTTTTAAACGCAGTAAAATATTTTGTATACTTATATGTTTTCTGGCTTCTATACAAGCTCTAACCAAGTTAGGTTTAAATGACGATAGACATAGACTATTTGCCGTGCAGGCGCTGCCAAATGGATACATGCAGGCACAATACATTCTCATTAGCTTCGAAATGGATATTACATATTATATTACTAAGTTTAAACATATATCCTTCGAACATTGTGCAAGGTCATAAACATAGGTACAAATGTCATATAAATATTATAATATGGTAGGTAAAGTACAATTAATTACAGACTTATGGCGGAATAAATCGTAAAATAATTATTAATGTCTTGCGACTGTGATGTCTTTTAATATAGTAAATTTAATTTAATAAATAGAAAAATATTACTAGGTACTCGCCTATCTATATAATTACAATTTGTGTGTACTTAGGTACCTACTTACTTTAATGTGCAGTAAATAGCTCTAGTCATACAAGTACGAGGTATTTTACGTGTAGACGACAAGTACAAATTCTCTTACAATAGGTTACTTAGTTTGCATGTAACTCTTTACCACTGAAAACTGAGGTACTTAAATAACTCTTGCGTTTAAACTACCTAGTACCTATTTATAACTACTTAACTTCGTATTTATTTACATGGCCATTGGCTAGACAACCTGGTGACATGTCCTGACTTCTGAGCAACGGACTAAACAGGCAACGACTGTTCGTTTCTCTTCGGGGTATATCCTGCCGATGTATAAATGGGAACGTCTATGGTTTACCAGACTTTCACCCGATCAACCCTTGGCCTTGCCCGGCATCGGACAATAGCGATAGCCTTTAGGGTCAATTTCCGCTGATAGAGCAGCGGCCGGCGGCGGTCATAATTTACCCCTCCTTTACCTTCATATGACTATGACCTTTATCTCTCGTACAGTCAGCGTCAGAGAAAACAGACCCCCTCATGGTTTCATATCATTAACAAGGGGGGTCCCTTTTCTCTGCAGCTTACTGTACATAAGATTCAACATACTTAATAATAAAATGCCGCTGCCGGCTCTTTCAGTGGGGACTAACCGTGAAAGGTATTTTTTCTTAACCAGTTAAGAAAAAACAGTTATGAAAGTGGCCGAAAGGAAAAAATCATCTTGTGTCCTGGTGGTGAATTCGTGTTTTTCGAGCTCATAGAAGGGAGGAAAGTTTGTTCTCTTCCAAAACGATGGATTCATTAATACTGGTGGCCAAGACCTGCCGGGTAGTGGTGGGTACTGGCCGAATACACCAATCTGAGCCATTAAGTTTACAATTTCAACTACCTATTTTAATATAGTACACACTATATACATTGCTTATAACATTACTTGTGTTGGACATGCACAAACCTATGGCTAAAAAATAAATATTTGTCATACTCGTTCCAACCGCCCAACAGTTTTATTTAATCTACCTATAGAACCTTTTGGGTCTGGTGCTAGGGAACTCCATTGAGTTGAAATACAATTTTCAAATGTATGATGACCACATATCAAATTATCTTTCATATCACTATGAGATTTAACACATGAACCCAAGACATTATAAAAGTCTAAACTCAGGCCATCTATCCATTCTTTTAAATCTTCATTGATTCTTTGAATATTTGACTCAGATATTTTATTTAATAGCATCCTTTCTTCATAGTTAGGTAAAATGTTCTTTGGTTTGAGGTTTGAATAATTTTTATATGAATTTTGAGATCCACTGTGAATTATATTAGTCTCTTGGTGTGTTAATTCCTTACCCGAAAAATATTCTAGAGGTGATATTAAGAACTTAGTAGATACTATCAAACTATTTTCTTCAAACATGCCTACTTTCCAAATTCCTGGTAAAAGTGGTGCTTTTAAATGTGGTTTTATAAAATTTGTAAGATTGTTCTCATCCACATGGATACCATTGACATCGGCTATAGCTCCGCCTGGGTCTATCCAAATTACAGTCAGATTTTCACTTTTCTTTTCTAGTTGAGATGAAAATTGATAGAGTAAAACTGGTTCTGACAAAGGACCTAAAATATTCCCTAGATTCCTAAAAGTCATTTCTTTTTGGTCATAATCAGAACTGACTTTAAATATTTTAACACTATTAGCATATGGGTGTTCAAAATTTAACTCCATGTATTTTTTGGGTTTATACCATGTTTCTATCAATATTTCTATGTTATCATGCACAATGGCCTTATGTAATATTAGATTTCCTTTGTAAACATCAGCATAGTTATAAGAATTAACTTCTACAACTACATCAGGTATTATACGACATCCCTCCTCTGATAGAATTCTGGCATTATGTCGAACAATGCTTCCTGCATGTGTCAATATAATATCATCTGTACTGGCAGTTAAATCTTCAATATTATATAAACTTTGCCAGTATGCTTCCAAATTCTGCAATAAATAATGATCCTTGTACCCTATATAATGCTCCACTCTGTTAATAATTTCCTGATTTATAATAGGTTCGAATTTCCTAGCGAAAAAAAGCTGCCGATCGTGTGTGTTTTGTATCCTGGGCCAATCATCCGTTCTGAAGTCATTAGGAGAACATCCACACCAATCCACGACATGTTTATATTGGCATTTGCAACCTAACTTTCTCTTCCAATTGGTTACATGCAAGTTGTTGTCCACATATGTATTACAAAATTTGGAGTTCCTCAATGCTGTATGAAAAAATGATTCTGCTGGTAGAAGTGTATGCTGAAATATGACATCCAAACCAGCCAACAGTTCATCTTGTTGCCCAACAACATATGAAACGAATTCCGGCGACAACGCAATCCAATCACTTCCACCATCAATTACTATTCCCCGCGGTAGCTTTCTCTCGCCGACACGCCACATGTGCGTGTCGCATTCGATAAATGTTTTATCTAAGCCTTGTTTCTTTATGAATCTTTGCACTTCACGTCCATGTGATTTTACAAAGTTGAGACCTTTATTTACAGAAAGGAAACCTTCTAATTCTTCTAATGACTTGATAGGAAAATCACTTTCACTTAAATTAATAACAAAATCCCATTTCCATCCCAATGATGTGAAGTCCTTCATAGAGGTGAGTAACATTTTGAGCAAAGATGCACCTCCCCATATAGTAGAATACCTACTTTTAGCCAATTTAATATTCGGGAATTGTGATTCCAACACCGATAATTTTTTGTGTAAATAATCTTGACGCTGAAACAAAATATAATACATCTTATAGTAGGAGTGGACTTTGAAGATTTAGATCCTGAGTATTCCTGACCTCATTTCTTACTTATGAAAAAAAAAAAGGAAACAATGTCCATTTGTATTTCAAAAATGAATAGTTTTTAAAATTGTAATTGTTAACTTAATTTGATTATAAATATCCCTACTATAATATTATAAATGCGAAAGTAACTCTGTCTGTCTCGCTTTTACGACTAAACCGCTGAACCGATTTTGATGAAATTTGGTATAGGGGTAGATTAGACCTTGAGAAAGGACATAGGCTATGTTTGGTCGCGATAACCGACATCCACGCGGGCGGAGCCGCGGGCAAAAGCCAGTATAACTAGAAAGTTTCTGCGCTCGTAGCAAAGTGCTCTCACTGTTGGGTAAACGATCAGTGGATTAAGCTATCTAGGCGCGGTTGTCATTTGGATGCTGTAAGAATGTTTCGAACGATCGAATGCATTCATATTAGAATTTTGTAATACATATTATACATGAAATGTCATGCATCAATTATTTCCATCGAGCGGGGATCGAACCCGCGCCTCCTGCGTAGCGGCCGCGTTAACTACCGCCACGTCGCAGAGGCAGTTGATCTTCATTAATATTTAGTTGCAAAATTAATTAGTGTCTCTACTTATCAGTCCAACGCACGCGCTGATAGCTACGCGTTATTCTAAAACACTTCCTAGAAGTTCACATGTTTCGGCTGTCAGCGCCGACGGTCAGCGTGCGGTCAGTGCGACTCTAAAACCAGCCTAAGAGCGGAAACACACGATGCGTTGCGGCGGCGGCGGCGCGACGCCGGAGCGGTGTCGCTGCGTCGTTTTACATAGAAATATCTGTAGCATGTCACACGATGCGCTGCGTCGCCGCACCGGACTTGCAACCACTGAGACGAGGCGGGGAGGGGTGAATGCGTTGCGACGCCGGAGCGGCGCCGCTCCGGCGTGCGCCGCACCGCCGCGCCGCCGCCGCGTAGTTGTTTAGGGGCTGTGCATTAATCACGTGATGTTTTTTTAGCAATTTTCTAACCCCCCTCCCCCATGGTAATACGTGGTAAGGTTTTAGACACCCGGGGGGGGTGTCTAAACCCTCTAGCCAAAATCACGTGTATTTTTTTATTTATTATTTAATGCTAGAAAACTAAGAATCGTGACAAAAATCACGAGTTATAAAGGTGCGTACAAATTATATAGCATAACAATGTTATATAACAATGTTATATAACATTGTAATATAACAATGTTATATAACAAACAATGTTATATAACTATGTTACATAACTATGTATTATAACAATGTTATATAACATGTTTCAGTAATGTAGACACTGAAGTTAGTACAATGTTGCAAAGTTATAAAACAATGTTAAATAATGTGGACGTGTTATATAACACGAGTTATACAACATGTTACATGATCAAAAAGAAATACACGTGATATCTCAATATACCCCTACCTCCCCCCTGGTGATATTTCGTGATTTTTCCGAACACCCCCCCTCCCCTGTTGAGCCTCACGTGATTAATGGACAGCCCCTTATGATTTATTAACAGACTGTACAACGTAGCTGGGGCACACGCGGCGCCGCTGCGTCATAACAACGCAGCGGCGTCGCACCGCTCGTGTGCCCGCTACTGCGGCGAAATTTCTGCGGTGCGTCGCCGCAACGCATCGTGTGCTTCCGCTCTAACGGCCCGTTCACGACCTTGCGAGCGGCAGCTAAGTGCGGGGCGGCGAGCGGTTGGAACAAAAGTATGAAAATGTTTGAAGCACGCCACGAGTCGCCGCTCATAGCGAAAACGCGCGCGGTTTTCTCCGAGCGAATCGCTACAGCGGCGCGCGGTGTGGGAAGCGGCAGGAACAAAAGTACAAGCCAATGAGTGCGACGCCACGGGACAGAGCGGCGCGCACGGCGGTGTAGGAGTGACGGACTCAGCGGCGTAGCTTTAAACAAAAAAGATTAGACGATTTTGTAGCGGCGGGCGGTAATGGATCGGCGACGGTCGGCCAGATTATTTCGAATTTATGACGTGAACTCGATACCAAGACATTTATAGGTAAAATCTTAAATCGACCGCCTATATGGAAGTCAAAACATCCCCAACATAAACTACCCTTTTGGATCAGATGTATTGTTTTAAACATAGGTACGTCTATGTGCTTCAGAATATAATCAAAAGTTTGTACACTCATTCTCGTGTACTCATAAAACTTATCTGGATATATCTTCGTATAGGTCACGAAATTCGCCATTTAAATACCGATCTTTATCTCATATTAAGTAGATCTTGTTTTAAAAATGCGCTGCTTTCTATACAGAGAAGGGATAATTTTGATAACGCCATGATTTCAAGCACGTTTTGACTACCTAAATACGTCCACCGCGGCCGCTGCAACTAACCGCTACTGAGAGTTCGTAGCGTGCAAAATACACCGCTTACCGACGCCGCGCCTCTTGCCGCGCCGCGGCCCGCTAAGACCGAAGTCTTGACCTGCTGTGCAATTCACTAACAAGCACAACGATGCGACAACGATGCGAGTCGCAACGATGTGCGCGATAGACACTGTCATTGGTCGATTTCCAATGACGTGATACAATCTGACCAATGACAATCTACGTTGCGCCTCGCATCATTGTCCGCATTGTTGTGCTTGCTTAGTGAATTGCAGTGCAGGCCGTAAAGCTTTACTCATAGTGCAGTATGGTATAGCAAACTCACCTTGTCTACATGTATATAAAAATAATGGTTGCTTCTATATAGGCTATTAATTAATCTATGAACTTGTCTTAATGCTCGCCCATTCAAAGTCAATAGGAACACTATTTGTATTGACTCTTTTTTATTGCTTGAGGTTTCTGGTATTTTAGGTGAAAATTCTGAAAAAAACATTAAAGATGTAATGTAATCTATCTATACTAAAATAATATGAAGAGGTAGTTTGTGAAATTGTAAGAGACAATCTTTAGGGAATCAATTTTGAAAACTCTTTTACCGCTAGAAAGACACATTAACTCTAAAATCACATCATCCAATCCAACTGGGGTGGGCAGCATTTGGCAAATTGCGTCGGGTCTTCTCCTCCCCCCTGCCGCAATGCCTCAAAACAAAGGTTTTCCGACCAGTGTGTCCTACAGTGCCGAAACGTAGCCACTGACGGTGGGCAGTGGGGTTAGTCCGTGACCTAAAAGTCGCGCAGCGGGCTATGGAGCGAGCTATGCTAAGAGTTTCCTTGAAGGATAGAGTTCGCATCGAGGTTATCCAACATAGAACCAAAGCTACCGACATAGCTCACAGAATAAGCAAGCTGAAGTAGCAGTGGGCTGGCCACATTTGCCAAATGACTGATGGCCGTTGGAGCAAACGAGTACTAGAGTGGAGACAGCGTGAAGGTAAAGGGAAAGTGGGACACCCCCTAGCTAGGTGGACTGACAAAGTGCGAAAGGTGGCTGGGACGGACTGGATGCGAAAGACGGAGGATCGGCATACGTGGCGCATATTGGGAGAGGCCTATGTCCAGCTCAGTGGACTGCAGTGGGCTAATTGATTGATTGATTGATTGATACCATCATACTACTATTCAAGGTAGACTCTCAACCTCAACCTATTCCTGATTGAAATTTATCTCTGTACCATTCAGACCATGGGGCTACCAAGAAATCTGGCCCCGAACAAAACATGAATGAATGAAGTGGCTTTTACATGTGGTCATGTCAGTTTTCTTTTAATATCTGGTGTAATGTGTTGTGTTATTTCATTCATGGTTTTATCCATACTGAAGTGTCACATACCATCTTCCAATATTCCTACAGCTCCGCAGATGTTTCATGGTATGCCTACAGTCCAGCCGTATTGCATGAAAAAGTAATTAACATCCAAACAAATGTTTCCCTCCATCCTCACAAACTATCAACATTATATGAGTAAAACAATGTTGTTCCAGTAAGATCCACTGGTGGATCTAGTGCAATAACCAGGTTATAATTTCCATTGGCACTAATATCAAGTATAACTTGTTATTGTTTTTGTTATTTTATGATTAAGAAATATGAAATTACTTGCTAATCCAGTTTCATAGACATTCATAGTAAAATATCCTCCACAAGTTTTTGATGAATCTCCAGGGCATTTCATATCACACAAGTCTTCAGAAGTGGTTGCCTTGGCTTGTGGCTTAGTTTCACCACAAAAGCATTCAGATCTGTAAAATAAATGGTGGTATATTTTCAAATCTATTATAATTTGCAGGGTCAAGGCTGAAAAATATATGTTTTTATAACTTACGCATATTGAACTCCAGCATATATAAAACCAGCTTGAACACATATATCTAAACATGCAGTTGGTGAATTTGTATTAGCATAATTGCCATAGAAACCTGATAATAATCTCATTTTTTTCTCATCTGTAAAGCATCCCAAGTACCTGCCATACTCCATTGATCCATGAAGGCATAAGTTTGGCAACTTCTCTGAATAGAATTTTCCACTTTGGATAAGACAAGTTTTATTCACAATTTGCTGTTTACAATGTTGTGTCTTAGCACGATGGACTGCAGATATAGCTTCTCTACTTCTAATTTCACACTGAGGTTTAAAATCCAATTCTTCTAGCCTAAGATGTGCGGTAGGCTTTTTTAGATTATTATTATTTGTCGGCTGTAAGTCTTCATCATCACTAAATACAAAATTATTTTTTCTCGCTGAGATTTCCCCATTTACTGGCCGTGCAACCTCATGCTCGTAGTTATTTTTAGTGAGTAAATTATCATTCACAGATGGAAAAAAACATAGCGCAATAATAATGTGTATAAAAAAAGCAAGTAAAACTGTTATCACTAAACACTTGGTATACTTGTAATATAATCTTCGAAAAGTTATCGCCATTTCAACGATATGTCATCTTAAAGGTACATTTAAGTATTTTATATAAAGCTACATATTCAGTCTGGGTCAAATATATCTAAAAGGTATTTTGAATGCCTTTATTGTTTCGTTTCTATTGTTTTTAGGTTAAATTCATTTCTATTTTTTTATTGGAGTCGGCTCGGCTCGGCTCGGAGCTCGGAGTCTGTTCTGTCCTGTCCTGTCTTGTCTTGACTTGACAGTTGACACTGACTGCTGAGGCTGACACTATTGACATTTTAACACTCACCATAGATTAACACTCACATGCTGATTAGGACTTCCAAGCATGCTCCCCAAACTTACTATTAGGCTCCGCGTACACGTACGGTTTCCGTCCACGGTTTCCTGATCAAAAAGTCAGATTCAAAAAACCGAATGCTCCATTTTCATACAAAATGTTCTACTAGGCGCACACGTCCTTACTTTTTGCAGAACGGAAAAAACCTGACGTTCGGTTCAGAACGGAAAAAACCTAATGACGTCATACCGAACGTGCGAACGCAGCACTCGCATACATTTTGTACTAATCGCCGTACACGTCAGGAAATTTCCATCCGGAATCGCGCTTAAATTGTGTCCAGCGTTGTCAATTCCCAAGAGAGTGGGGACTTTCAAGCCGATTAGGGAATTTGTGGGGATTGTGCTTATGTGGGGCATTTAGACATTCACACTAGACCTAAACTCAGAAGTAATAAGTGGCAAGTATTATACATATTGATAAATTATAAAAGCAAAATATCCGACATTAAGGTACTATTTAACTCTTTATTGGCAATATATGTACACTGGCTAGGTACTAGGCTGGCAACACTGGCCCGAACAGCTGTTAAATTTGTAGCTCGTTTAAATTTATTAAAATAAATTAGTTATTTATCGAATAACTTGTATTGCATTGTTTAATTTAGTTATATTTACAATAACATTAATGTTTGTGAGTTTTCTGCTGCGTCAATTGTTGTAAAACAACTAAATAAGTGAACTGAAAAACCGGTGAAACTGAATCTGTTTTGAAACTTGTGCCTACGCTACGTTGGAAATCAGGGGAAGTATTTGGTGTTTCACTTATTCCTTACACCTTTTGTACACTACAAGACTATACAAACGCTCAGATAGCTGTGAGCAACGTCCATCCACACAGCGGGCTCTGTTACAGTCTCAGTTGCCTTGACAAATTGTGGAAGCCAACTTGACGACGCCAACAATATAGCCTCAGACAAGTTTAACACACTCACACAGTACAGTTTCAAACATATTTCTACTTAAGTCTACTTTAGCTACACCTATAAAGAAAACTTTTCTTTTGTTCTTGTACCCTCCCTTCTCAACCTAAAAAATTTTCGACAATAAACTTACTTTTTATTCCCTTAACCTTATCAATACTATACCTAGTTACTAATCACCTTTCTTTTCATTTCAGTTCCACCTAATACACCCTTGTGAAGCAATTAATTGATAAGAAAAATAACAATAATGATGACCCGTAGTGTTCTATCCCGGGATTTACAGCAGAAGTTAAACCTCGCCTTAAAGGAGCTGGAGATAAACAAAAACCTAAACAAGCAATTGATGGAAGAACGGGAAGAAGGTGAAAGGGAAGTTTTAGTTGTAGTGGAGAAAAACACCCAACTTAAAAAAGACTTGACCGGCTTACATAATCAGGTTGTGGAGCTTACACTCCAGCGGGATCACCTCCAGGCAACACTGACAGGCCTAGAGGAATGCAGCAACACCCACGAACAAGCTTTGAAACGCATAAGCTTTCTGGAGTGTGAATTGAGTGATGTACATAATTCCATCACTCACATGGAATCAGTCAGATTGGCAGATGAGGCCGCCCTCTCCAACAGCCTCTATAATGAGCTGGTGGCTGGGGAGCCTGACCTGATTTGTCTTGAGCCATGCATCACCGCGGAGTTGATAGATATTAGAACACCTGACATTCCAAGTACATCTATTATTAAAGCCTGTGTTAATGAATCACTGTTGGATTCTTCAGTTGGGTTAATTGGTAGTGGCAGAAATAAGTTTAAAAAATATATAAAAATAAATAAATTTATTTCAAAGTCACAAAAACAGATAAGGTGCCTCAAAATGGGCATCAACAAGTGTCGTAGGGCCTGTAAAACTAATTTGCAGCTAAGACAAATAATAGAGGTAGGCAAAGCTCAAACAGAGCAATATGAGTCTGATATGTATCAGCAACAACTACAAATCAGGCGTTTGAATGACTCCTTAAATTCCATTACACAAAAATACCAAATTGCACAAAAAGAAATAGGGGAGTACATTGAGGCATTAAATAGCCTAGTGGACTCATGTCATAGTAATGAAGCAAGGTTTCATTCTCTGGAAAACCTATACAGGCAGAGATGTGACTGGGATACATCCTTGCCGTGCTCCACCCTGTCTGTAACATCCCAGGAAGGGTTGACCTCACTGCCCTGTCCTGTCCCTGTGGACAGTGACAATTCTACTAAGTCTAACATGTCCATCAGTTGTAGCCCTGTAACAACAACAATAAATAAACCTTAAATACAGGTAAAACGGTTGTGTATTGTGATGAAATTGGTAAGGGTTTAAGTTCTCATTTGAGAGGTCAATTGGGTCATTCAGTCATAATAAATTCATTTCCTGGGGCCTCCTACTCCCATATAATTAAAAGAGCAGTATCTAGTACACACTGTTCACAGACAACGTTAGTAATACTTGTTGGCAGAAGAGGTAAATCAAATATAAATGACTTCATAAGTTTTTATGATCAATTAACAAAGTTACCAATTAAACAGGTAATATTGTGCGCATTACCTTACAGTAAATCTTTTACAGTTGGGGAAAATAACATAAGGTATAATATAAATAGAAAATTACATACCATAACTACATATTGTAGGACCATAGGTTTATTTGACTGTAATTATGTATTACAGAACAATTTTATATTGACATTTGATAGTTTTACACTATCAAAATCTTTGCAACGACAGGTTGCAAATGTACTAGGCAACTTTCTGTCTAATAACATAGCTTTTATTGAGCAACATAATAATAACAGTACTGACATAGTGGATAATTTTATCCAAAATAAGCAAAATAAGTGACAGGACTTCTTGACAACAGATAGAAAATCTAGCAACTTTTTTTACAATATGTCCCAATGTACCGGACATGGTCATACGGCCTTTGAGACAGTTGAGTCTCCCGTATGCAATTTAAATAGTAAAAATAAGATATTAAACCTGGTGCACCAGAATGTTGAGGGCTTGATAAAGGGCAAAGAATTGGAATTGGAGTTGCACATGACCCTTAAAAATATCGATATTTTTTGTGTAACGGAGCATTGGTTGAAAGACCATGAGGTCATGTTCAACTTCAAAAAGCACCAGGTCGCAAGCTCGTTCAGTAGAAGAAATTTCAAACGTGGAGGCAGCCTAATAATTATTAATAAGAATATAAAATTTAAAGAACGTAAAGACTTAGTAAGCCTCTCTATTGAGCGAGTTATTGAGATAGCGAGTATTGAGTTTGAGCAGTTCATTGTATTAAGCGTATACAGCCCCCCGGACGCGCCCTATGCAAGATTTGAAGAAAGGATGGAAGAAGCGCTTTTTAAATGCCGTTACTCCAAAAAGTCAATAATAGTTTGTGGAGACTTTAATGTAAATATTTTAGAAAACACCCTAGTGCCAGTAGAAAGAAAAAAAATGTTAAATCTGTTCAAGTCTTTTAATCTTATTAATATGTTCTTGGAACCCACTAGAGTAACTGCAACTAGTGCCACATGTATTGATAATATTTTCACGGACTTTAAACCAATTGATAAATGTATTGTTGATGCTGTAGGCTCGGATCACCGTGGACAATTAATAACCTGTGAGAGAATTAATTGTAAAGTTAAAAGTAAAAAGGAAATAAAATTTGTACCGATTAACCAGCATCGTTTAGACGCTTTTAAAGAAAGTATAGTCAATAAACTACCTGACTTGCCCTCGTACACTAGTGTAGAAAATTCTTATGCAGATCTAATTAACCTAATCAATAGTGAGTTTGGGAGAATTTTTACCTCAAAAACAATATCGATTGGCGAGCGTCCTATTTTCAGTGACTGGGCAACGACGGGAATCTATAGAAGTAGAAGGAGATTGTTTGATCTGTATTCTGAAAAATCATACAATTTCAACCCTGCTTTTCAGAATTATGTTAAAAACTACTCTAAAGTATTCAAGCGAGCCTGTTCCTTTGCGAAGTCAAACTACATTAAAAAGAAAATAGCGAATTCTGTCAACAAAATTAAGACTACTTGGAATATAATAAATTCTGAATGTGGGAAATCTTCATCAGTTGCAAGAGATTTCCATTTAAAAATAGAAGATCGCCATGTCACGGAGGACATGGAAGTTGCGACAGAGTTTGAAAATTTTTTTACAAACATTCCCATTATGGTAACCAAAACTCTCCAGTCGTCTTCCACTTCCGCCGAATCATTGCTTATGGAATCAATAGAAAAATGTGAGGACACTTTCGTATTCTCAGCTGTTAATAGCAAGGACATCACCAAAGCGTTTAAATCTATTGATATTAAAAAGACCGCGGATCTATGGGGATTATCAGTCAAAACTGTGTCATGTATTATTGATGTCATTGCTCCCCATCTAGCAGCTGTGTTTAATGACTGTGTCAGCAACGGTATATTTCCGGATTTAATGAAACATAGCAAAGTCATACCTTTGTTCAAGGCTGGCAGCACCACAGATCCTTCTAATTTCCGACCCGTTTCTGTGTTGCCGACCTTGAGTAAGGTATTTGAGAAACTAATTCTGGGACAGTTGTTAACCCATTTTGGTGAAAACAAATTGTTTCATGATAAACAGTTTGGGTTTACTAAAGGACGTTCGACCACCGATGCTGGTGTAGAATTGTTAAATTATATTTACGAAGCCTGGGAAGATAAGCATGATGCATTGGGTGTCTTCTGTGATCTATCCAAGGCTTTCGATTGCGTCCACCATGATACATTAATCAAGAAATTAGAACATTATGGAATAAGGAACAGGGCTCTCGATCTTCTGACTTCATATTTGAATAATAGAATTCAGAGGGTCGATGTTAACGGTACACGCTCAGTAGGATCCGTGGTTTCGATGGGCGTTCCACAGGGTTCGATACTAGGACCATTTTTATTCTTAATTTATATAAATGACCTCCCTTACTACGTAAGGGACAAACATAGTATTATTTTATTTGCTGACGATACTTCGTTAATATTTAAAATTAAGAGGCTACTAAACAATTATGACGAAGTGAATGGTGCAATAACAAGAGTGGTCCATTGGTTTAGTACAAACAATCTTTGCCTAAATGGGAATAAAACTAAATGTATTAAATTTACCCTACCTAATGTTGCACAGGTGGAAACCAATGTACAACTCAATGGTCAGGTGTTGAACCTTGTGGAATCAACAGTGTTCTTAGGTTTGAGTATTGATGCCAAACTGCAGTGGGGATCACATATTGAAAAAATAGCCAATAGATTAAGTTCAGCTTCCTACGCTGTAAAAAAGATTAGGACTCTGACAGATGTGGATACGGCTAGAATAGTTTATTTCAGTTATTTTCATAGTATTTTGAGCTACGGAATTCTCCTTTGGGGTAGCTCCGCGGATTTGAATACAATATTTATATTACAAAAGCGGGCTGTGCGAGCTATTTATAATTTGGGCCCAAGAGTCTCCCTCAGAGAAAAGTTTAAAGAAATAGACATTCTGACCGTAGTGTCACAATACATTTTCGAGAACCTAATGTATGTTAAGAAAAATATTTCCAAATTTCCCAAAATATGTGACAGGCATAACATAAATACGAGACATAAAAACAATCTTGTAGTCTGTGATACCAGACTCCAAAAAATTAGCAGTTCTTTCCAGGGTAACTGTATACGCTTTTTTAACAAGCTCCCTAAGGAAATTAGGGATTTACCTATAAATAAATTTAAAAATGTAGTTAAGAGGAAATTGTGCCAAAAGGGCTATTATAAAATACAAGAATATTTAGATGATAAACTAGCTTGGAAATGAGCTGTTCACTCATGCATGCTTCTCAAACAAATTATTGTATTTAGACTAAGTAGACTAAGCATTATTTGTAAATAGACCAAAAAAAAAAAAGCCCGCTGAGTTTCTTGCCGGAGTCTTCTCAGGCCAGGGCCGCGTTTCGAACCGGTGGTCCATTTGCTAAGCTAGTCTTTAGTACATAATTATATATTTTTGACGTTTTGTAAGTGCCGTTTTAATGGTCTATACAGAATAAATGATTTAAAAAAAAAAAAAAAAAAAAACGAGCCGCAATAAACATCGCAAGTGGTGAATATAGCGGGAAACTTCAAAAGAAGTAATGTAGTTATCAATGTCTAATATTGGGGCCTTTCTGTTGGGTTTATGGGGAATTCAGATCATCAGTAATTGGCAACACTGATTGTGTCTCGCTTCCGGGGTTGCCAGATTGTATTGTAACTTTTGTTACATTTTGCGTAACTTTTGACTCTCTTACGACCCAGCCCCATAGTGGTAGACGCTCTCAGCTGCATTAAGTCCCAGATGAAATAGCTGGGGCTCGTACTCAATGGCCAGTGGGATTTCAAGGAGCATCTCGGAAGGCCGGCTCCTAAATTGGGTGGATACCCGAGATAAACCGAGAGGATTTGTAAAAAACAAGAAACACTATATAAAAAAACAAGAATACGTAACTTTTCCCCCGAAAATGCAACTTTTAAGCCAGCTTGTGTTACATTTGACAATTTGGCACTGGCAACACTACTCGCTTCGAACTAATAATAAAAAAACCTAATGCAAAAAACCGGACGTGTGCGCTCGGCACACGGAATTCCAAATCAGGAAACCGTGGACGGAAACCGTCTCCGGAAACCGTCTCCGGAAACCGTACATGTGCGGCCACCCTTAGGGTGGCCGCACATGTGTCCAGCGTTGTCAATTCCCAAGAGAGTGGGGACTTTCAAGCCGATTAGCGAATTTGTGGGGATTGTGCTTATATGGGGCATTTAGACATTCACACTAGACCTAAACTCAGAAGTAATAAGTGGCAAGTATTATACATATTGATAAATTATTAAAGCAAAATATCCGACATTAAGGTACTATTTAACTCTTTATTGGCAATATATGTACACGAGCCGCAATAAACATCGCAAGTGGTGAATATAGCGGGAAACTTCAAAAGAAGTAATGTAGTTATCAATGTCTAATATTGGGGCCTTTCTGTTGGGTTTGTGGGGAATTCAGATCATCAGTAATTGGCAACACTGATTGTGTCTCGCTTCCGGGGTTGCCAGATTGTATTGTAACTTTTGTTACATTTTGCGTAACTTTTGACTCTCTTACGACCCAGCCCCATAGTGGTAGACGCTCTCAGCTGCATTAAGTCCCAGATGAAATAGCTGGGGCTCGTACTCAATGGCCGGTGGGGTTTCAAGGAGCATCTCGGAAGGCCGGCTCCTAAATTGGGCGGATACCCGAGATAAACCGAGAGGATTTGTCTCTACTATATAAAAAAACAAGAATACGTAACTTTTCCCCCGAAAATGCAACTTTTAAGCCAGCTTGTGTTACATTTGATAATTTAGCACTGGCAACACTGCTCGCTTCGAACTAATAATAAAAAAACCTAATGCAAAAAACCTGACGTGTGCGCTCGGCACACGGAATTCCAAATCAGGAAACCGTGGACGGAAACCGTCTCCGGAAACCGTACATGTGCGGCCACCCTTCTATTAATTGACGGAACTGAGTTGAGTGCAGTTGCAGTTGAGTGTTGTTGACAGTGTTGCCGAACTATCGATAGTCTGACTATCGATAGTTGACCTCGAAAATCATCTTTAATTAGTAGTTGCCGTTTAAACACAACACAACGAAAAGTTGAGCTTATTTCTACAAGCTTATAAGTACTTTTTTTTTTTTTTTTTTTTTTTTTTTTATAAAGGACACGTCAATTTGACTTCGCCTCGCCTGATGGTAAGCTGAAGGCAAAGTCTCTGAAAAGAGGGCCACCATTACAACACGTACCATGTTACAATGGTGGCACTCAGCTTGACGGCCTCATCAGATGCTTTTTCACGCCCCGCTTAAAGGACCCGGGACTATAGGAGGAAGGAAACACGTGAGCTGGCAAGGAATTCCAAGTCTTAATAGTGCGGCAGAGGAAGGAGTCGCCGAATCGCTTGGTTCTTGATGGAATATTCTGCACCGTATGCGGGTGGCATCTAAGTCCTGCACGTGTTGTCCTATATAGGAAAGGAGAGGGTGGGATTACTTGGAAGAGCTCATCAGAACATTCACCATGGTAGAGACGGTAAAAAACCGCCAAAGATGCCACATCTCTACGCAACTGCAAAGGCTCGAGGGTGTTAGTGACCTCAGGATTCCCAATAATGCGGACCGCACGTCGCTGCAACCTGTCGAGAGCATCTAGTAAGTACTTTGCGGAGCCATCCCAGAGATGCGAGCAGTATTCCACGCAAGAGCGAATTTGTGTCTTGTAGAGAAGACACCGCTGCTCCGGCGTGAAAAAACGTCTCACTTTGTTCAGGACTCCGAGTTTACGTGAGGCTGTTTTGATGATACTCTCGATGTAGTTTTTGTTGTTCAGTTTGCAGCGAACATCCATACCCAGGATATTGAGATTGTCCTGTAGTGGCAGTGGCGTGCTCTGAAGAGTTGGAAGGGGAAGGAAAGAAGATACCTTTGCTGTAAACGCGCATGCCTGCGTCTTCTTGGCATTGAACTCAACCAGGTTTTCAGAGCCCCATTGTGAAACGAGGCTCAGGATCCGGTCAAGTTCACTGACGAGAAGCTGCCTCCTTTCCGCGATATCAGACTGCTTGGCCGCAGGATGTCCATGATAACTCCCGTGTAAGGTGCTATCGTCTGCATAGCAATGAATGCTGCCAGTGGACAGCATGTCGTTGATATGCAGAAGAAAGAGAGTGGGTGATAAGACGGACCCCTGCGGCACGCCAGCATTTACCTGCAGGAACTCCGAAGTTCGACCATCACAGAGGACGCGAATACGGCGCCCCTGCAGGAAGCTAGCCACCCAGTCGCACAGTCCGGAAGGCAGACCAAAGGCTGGTAACTTGGAAAGAAGCGACTTGTGCCAGACTCTATCGAAAGCTTTGGCGATGTCAAGACTAATTGCCAGTGACTCGCCATGCTTGTCCATAGCCTCACCCCAAAGATGGGTAATGTACGCCAGAAGATCACCCGTTGACCGCTTCGGTCTGAATCCGTATTGCCGGTCATTGATTAAGGAATGATCCTCTAGGTGACGCATGAGCTGTTTGTTAATTATGTGCTCTAGCACTTTGCACAGCACTGAGGTGACGGCTATGGGCCGATAGTTGCCTGGGTCCGAGCGATCCCCCTTCTTGGGGATCGGCTGCACATTCGCCTCCTTCCAAGCCGATGGCACTGTACCCGAGATGTATGACATCCGGTACAACCGCGTCAGCACTGGAGACAACTCCGCTGCACATTTTTGAAGAACCACCGCTGGAATACCGTCCGGTCCGCTGGCTTTCCGGACATCGAGTGACTGCAGCACAGCACGGACATCGCGCTGCCTGATACGGATCTCAGGCATTGCGTGGTCACAGGTGGGCATTGTCAGTGGCTGCTTACCGCAATCATCGATTCGGGAGTTGGCCGCAAAGAGATTGACCAGCAAATTTGCTTTCTCTTGCGGCTCATGGGCCAGGGATCCATCAGGGTTGCGCAACGGGGGCAGCGAAGGCTGGCAGAAGTTGGCTTGCACGGCTTTGGCCAGTCGCCAGTAGCCACGGCTGCCCGTGGGATGCGCCACTAGCTCTTGACCAAGCCGCGCTATGCGCTGGGCATCCGCCCTGACGTAAGCCCTCCTGCAGACCTTTGTGGCTTTATTGTACGCCGCCTTGAAGTGGCCCACGTTGGGATCGCGCGTGGCGCGCGCCCCTACCCAGGCGCGGTACGCAGACTGTTTTTGATCAACAGCCTCCGCGCACTCGCGGCCGAACCAAGGGCGCGCTCCGCGGACACCGGCGACATCAGTGTATGGTATATAGTATTCCATACCTAGACTGATCTCACCGGCGACAGCAGTAGCACTATCCGAGGGGTTCTTACTTTCAAAGCAGCGTGCAACCCACGGGATGGACGCATAATACTCACGCATCCCATCCCAGTCCGCTGACGAGTAGTGCCAGAGACGCCGCTTTCCCTGCTCGGGTCGTGGGGGCGCTATGATTGGCACCTTGGAACAGACCAGGCAATGGTCGGAGTTGCCTAAGGCGGCACGCACCGAAACATTGTACTGGTCTGGGTGACTCGTCAGCAGAAGGTCCAGAAGAGAGGGTGCTAGGCCCGACCTTCTTGGTATCCTAGTGACCTCGTGTACCAATTGTGTCAGGCCATGCGCCAGAGCGAATGCGTGAGCGGCTCTTCCCGCATGGTCAGTTTTGGCGGAGCCCAACCAGATCTCGTGGTGGGCGTTAAAATCCCCCAAAAATACCAGTTCTGCGTTCGGAAACCGCTCCTGCGCATCATCTGCTGCCTGACTCAGATATTCAAAGAGTCGAGTTGTCTCGGTATCTCCTGTATGGGAACGGTAGAGGCACACATAGATTTGACTCGTAGAGCCATGGTCTACGTGTACCCATAGGGTGGAAAAGGATGGGTCCTCTAGGCAGCGCAGACGGCGACAACAAACATCCGCCCTAACAAACACGCACACCCCGGCCTTTGCATGGAAATTTTCCTCAATAACATAGCCGGGGTAAAGTAAGTACGACGTGTCGTCGGGGCGGCGTATTTGCGTCTCCGTCAGAAAAAGCATGGCTGGTTTCGCCGTCTCGAGGTGTTGGTGGACGGCGTTGAGGTTTGCATGGAGCCCACAGATGTTAGTGGACTCCACCTCAAAAAGCGAGCTTGCGGGAGGGAATAGCGCCGCTGTGCATCCATGTTTTTTATTTTGCGCTGCCATGATGTAAAGGAAAGGAGAGGGCGTGAAAAAGAGGTGATTGTCGTCGCAGCACCGCATGACAAAGCGCGGGATATTGGTTTCGTCTATTAATGTGAGGCATGGCGAGAGCCGACACGCCGAACGGAAGGGCCCCCGTACCCCCCCGAATATGGTCGCCGGGCTCCCGCATCCGGTCACCAACCGGCACGACGAGCCATATCGGGATTATGCGCGGCCTGGTGAGGCAGCCTCCCGGGGTGGTTAGCCCCAGTTGGGCCCCTGTACTATGCCGCGGGCGGCCAGCGGCACCACCGTTTCTACGGGTCTCCCTGCCCGGCGTGTCGCCCCGCGCCATCCCCACTAGACTCCGCCAAGACCCACTGGTCCCACTAGTGCTGCGACCACGATCACCTCAGCCCGGCTATGCACCTGCTGAACCCTGAACGCAATCCAACCGAAATTGGATTACTATTTAAGGGCTTTTCGCAAAGTGCACGGTGGTACCTACCCGGTCGGAGTTAGTGACAACAAGCATAATTGGTTTAAACGGAATGGATGGCACGCTTGTTTCTCTTTCTAGGTGCGCGTGTCGTAAGGTACCTATGTTAAGTTGTACTGTCGCCGCGCCGGCCGCCCGGCCGCGACGCGTTGCATCGGCACGCGGCGCAAAATAGACTATATCGGTCAGAAATAAAGTCGAAAATATAAAATTTTCTCAACGTGATTATGCGGATAAATTGAAGTATAATTTGACAGTATAGATTTAAACGTGTTTAGGACTACATTACTTCAAGTCGTATAAATTTTCGTTGTGTTGGGATGCGTTTTAAGCTTATAAAGCTTTAAATTCAATGCAATATTTTTTTTAGTACCTACGCGTTCCGCTGTTGTCGGCTCAAGGTCATCGTCCGTGACGTAGTACCTATACATCGCAAGTTTGCAATTGCGAGTTCGACAAGTTTCGTGTTTTATTTGGTACATACCTATATAGTTTATCTTTATAGTATAGGTTCATAAACTTATTGTATATAATATGGATACGACATATAGGCAATAATTGAAACCATATACTTGGTACCCCCTAAGCTTCAAGCAGGAAAAGTTTGAACAAAATTGGTCCAGTATTAAGGGCAGAAACTAGAGTTTTAATTTTATAGAATTTGAACAACTTTGAGCACTCTGTAGAATCGCATGTTGCCGCTTAGCTGTTCAAGTAAGTTACCTACTATGCCTATTGTTGTGTGTGTGTGTGTGTGTGTGTGAAGTTGTTGTGTGTGTGTGTGTGTGAAGGTGTGTGCGTATTTATTAATGACTTATGACATGACACAGTCAATGACTTTAAAGCAATGGATGAAACTATTTAATGACTTATACAAGTGGTTGCATTTTCTACATTTATTTTAATAATTATTTTGTTAGAAAATTTCGGATTTTATAAATCAGGGAATTTAAGTTTAAATTTAATTTGGTTCTATTCCTACGGACCAGGATGCTTCGCGGTTTCAGTATTTGCACATATGTCGTATCCATATCGTATAATAGAAGTGTAAATATAGTAAAATCTAATATAGTGTAGTTATAATAAATGTAAATAATATAATAGTATATTCTAGTGTATATAAACAATAGACAGTTAACAATGTCGAGACGTGGTAGTATGATTATTTGAGATATTTCTGTGTCCAGAATCGTTAATCTAAAATATCTCCAATGTTCTGACGACTAATTTACTATTATAGATTAGTATAAAAGTGACAGCAAAATAGTTACACAATTATTTAATAAGTAAAATAACAAAACATGTCCAATTTTCGTTCGTTTATAAACGACTTATTAAAAGAGTGTTTTAAGTAAAAAGCACTTTTTTAAGTCTGCTTAAAAGTGTAAGCTTAAGCGTATTAAGCGTTGTGAGAATAAAGCCGTTTATCACACTACTATCTATAATATCGAAAGGCCTATCGATAGTATCGATATTGTCGAGTGGCAACACTAGTTGTTGATATGACACTGACAGGAGTTTTTGGCGGCTATTCTAGGCATTTTGAGCTTTGAGTATATAGTATACAGAGACGAAACTACTACGATTTCATTCATAAAATCGACTGAAGTTTGACGCCAAATCGCCATCTTTTGTTCCAAGCAACAAGTACATAGTTACGTCATTCGAGGCTTGTTTACCTTTGTTTACTAGGATTATCTAGCAAATAAACGTGTAATCCAGTGATTTTGGTGTGTTAATCGTGTTAAATGTGAAAAAATACGTGTGACGAAGATGCCTACCTGCTCAATTGTTGGATGTGGATCATATAAGCAAGGAATAAGCCAGAAATAACATTACATAAGTACGTATTCTTCTCATTGAGATATCATTGTTATTTGTTGACCTACGACATCAATAGTTCGTTTTGTCTGTCTGTAAAGCAAACGAGCTTGTAAAACTCACAATTTAAATCAATAATTATGTCGTATTTTTCTAAAATTCAATAAAACATATTTGTATGGAAAACGCTAGTGTTGCGGTGATACGATTTTGATTATCGATATTTTTTTTGTAATTTATATATTCATAAATTAATATCTACTCCGTATTGTTATTCGACTGGCCCACGAGGCAAATTTTCTACACGCGTATATTATATGTATGTACTTTTTTTTTGTATGTATTAATTAATTTATTAATAGATACATAATATTCACAAAATTTTCTTCACCAAACTGCTACAGCAGTTTGTAGGCATTCGCTCATACAGTTATTATACATAGTTATATCTACACTAAATCTACCCATCTTTCCAGCAGCAGTCGGGTAATTTATTTTATTACCTGTATAACTCGGTGGTACAAAATGTATTAATATTTTTAGATTGCCGGCGGCTGTTAAAATAAGAAATACTTGGTTAGAAAGTATATGGGTGGAAAATTTAAAGTCACACAAAACTATCTATGTTTGTTCTCTGCATTTTGAAGATTCGTGTTTCAATCGCACTTTGAATTATGTGAAGCTGCATGATAATGTTCTACCTTCACGACGATTAACCGTAAGTCATATAATAGTACATTATGGTATAAGTGAGTAAAGTTGGTCTCACGCGTGGCATACGACGTTTTACAACACACTTGCGAATAAAATAATACTACACATACTAAATAAACAATACTAAAAGTTAATTAGTTTTCCTATGCGCGCGCATCTAACAATGGCGATCGGTCATATTTAAAAGAGTGAGGTTTGAATTTAACTTTTTTTACTCTGTTTTTTTTTCTGTACTTAGAGACAAAAAAGTTGAATTTGAGTGAAAATTTTGTTTATTATACAAGTCTTATTACAAGTTCAAAATAATTTATTTAAATACGAAAATGCATCAAATGACCATACAATAGGCATATTAATTTATTCGTACTATTAAACACGTTATTTTTTGTATCGAAACTTTTTGAAGAACATAGAAACTTAAAACATTAAATTTAAAAAAGAATCTGTAACTCACTTGCGAATAATAGCCATGAAAAAGTCTCAGTTTGATAATAGGTGTCATTACGTGCCTAATTGCGGTGAAATAATATCAATTTTATGAGCAGGTGTGTTGTAAAAGTATATTATACAATTACAAAGATGTTGTCGTTTACATAGGACAAGCAATATTATTGTAATCTGATACAATTAACA
Source organism: Eilema depressum (assembly GCA_914767945.1). Classification (NCBI taxonomy): domain Eukaryota; kingdom Metazoa; phylum Arthropoda; class Insecta; order Lepidoptera; family Erebidae; genus Eilema; species Eilema depressum. The sequence goes on along the minus strand of OU612025.1, from coordinate 11,564,046 downwards.
ATGTATCAACGTGATGCATATGTTATAATATGATAAATATCAAGATAGATAACTCTTTATTGTACTCAAATATCATGTTAGTGTTTAAGAAAGTAACATCCATCGATCACAATACTTTAAGTCACATGTACAATGTTCTTTTTTTGCAGAGATGTGCCGGTATTATAAATACCCAAAATGTACTAAGTGAGAGAAATGCAGGTCCTTGTATGGCACTGTCTCAAGCTGATGCTCATAGTATGGTAAATATCAGTAGTCAATAATTCTATTAGTATTATAAACCGTTTCCCCCCCGTTTCACCGAAATTTTTATGTCATAATTTTGTTTCGCATAACAACGCATAGCATAAACTTCATTTCGCAGAAAAAGGTTTGGCATACAGTCATTCGTCATACTTTCATAACGCATGATTTTGTAAGTCAGAATCATCTTTTGGCATAACTTTTAAAGCATAATAATCAAAAAGTAGAACCGTCATGTCGCAGAAAATTTACACGCAGAATCGTCACTTGGCATACATTTATCATGCACAATCTTCAAACAAATTGGCATACAAATCCTATATAAAAAAGCTAACATAATCCATGCATGCAAACAAGCAAGCATAAACCCTGCATGTAGTAGGCATGCAGCAAGCATCAGGCATACAGCATACAGCAAACATCAGGCATTTAGCATGCATCAGGTATGCAGCATGCAGCAAGCATCAGGCATTTATCATGCAGCAAGCATCAGGCATGCAGCATGCAGCAAGCATCAACAAGCACCCTAATGAAATTAACAATCTATCTACCTCAGTGCTGTGCAAGGTATTCAAGCACATAATCGTTAACACATAGCTCATGCGTCACCTAGAGTACTACTCTTTAATTAACGACCCGCAATATGGTTTCAGGCCCAAACAGTCAACTGGTGATCTTCTGGCGTACGTTACCCATCTTTAGGGTGAGGCTATGGACAAGTAAGGCGAGTTACTGGCAATAAGTCTTGACATTGCCAAAGGTTTCGATAGAGTCTGGCACATCGCTCCTTTATATATTTGACGCGAGACAAATGTACATACGTTCATATTTAGTCTTAAGAAACCACATTTTGTAAACTGACGTCTTAAAAATGCCGCAGTGGAGTTTGTTGCACCATTTCTTCTCCACTAGCGCCTAGGAAGCGGTGGTAAACTTAGTTTTAAGCAGAATTTGACGTCAAAAAGCTGTAACAGTGTTGCACTATGCACTATTGCATTGGTCTGGGTGTTTCCATGTATAATATGTATGTATTTACAAAAAAAATGTATCTAAGTATGTTTATCCGCATTCTAGAACCCATAACACAAGCTAGTTAAGCTATGCTTACTTTGGGTCTAGATAGCGTTGTGTAGAATGTCCTACAATATTTATTTCTTTATTTATTATTATAACAGTAATAATTATTTTCAGACAGTATTAATAACTATGCACTGAAAAATATGTATTTAAACATACAATAATTATCATTTTAACGAAACAATAAAATTGTGATTTAAGTAAAAAGTTTTACAATATTATGTACCTAACGAACTGCCCGTTCTTCTTTGTAATATAAAGGATATATTGAATTAAAGCACTTGTACTCTTCCACAATTATTTAATTTTTTGTTGCCTAACCGGTTTCGCCTTACGGCATTCTCATAGGTTTACAATGGTTCAAACTATTATATTTAGCAAATATATGCTAAATACTATCCTTTCGCCCGCGTGGATCTCTTATCTTCGGTTTTACTCAACCGATTGCAGTAAAACAGACGTAAAATTTTAAATCCAAACAAAAGCTTTCTAACAAAAAAAACTGCATCAAAATCCAAGACAAACATTTTCCATTTACAATTATATAATAGTATAGAGTATAGATGGATAGATAATAGTTTAAACCCTTGCTTACATTTTTAGTCTGTGCTTCTTTTATATCGATAAGTAGTTATCGACAGTTTACTGGGCTTCTCTATTATAGACGCCATTTAATGTTCCAATCCAAATTTAGGTATACAGTTTTTTTTCGTAGGTATGCCACCTCTTTAATACTCTAAGATTTTGAGCTAAATATTTTGTTCCTCCGTTACAAGGTTACGTTTTCAAATTTTGATGAAACTTCAAAAGGGGCATATTAAAATGATTCTACAGTTAAGGTGGAATTTTAGACATAACGTCTTGGAAAACGCGCACAAGAGTAGGAAAGTGAAATATTACAGTGGATTGTGACTTCTTATGTTGGTTTCAAATCTCCGTAGAAGCCTTTAGTAAAGTTTCCACCACTTTACTGAGGCAGCAATCATCATCATCTTCATCATCATCGTCATCAACTCACCATCATCATCAACATCATCCTCATCCAAATAATGATAATAAATTATCAAAAAATGAAGACATGGCTCAAAGGTCTTTGAAACCAAGCCAAAATCATTCCAAAAAAAAAAAATGACACTGACATTTGATTTGACAAACAGTTTTTTCTACGTTTTGTTTACAATTCGTTCATAATTATATTATACTTACTCTGTGATATTATGAGAATGGTTCGTATGGAGTTTGGACTTTTGGACTGTCTGACTGGAATGCAGTGGCTGCCGGAGTGTTTGTTACAATCTATGTTTGTTACTTTGGACTTGATCAGCGAAGCAAAGATTCAAACGTCAAACTGATACCACTGATTAAAACTCAGTTCAAGTTCAAGCTCCAAACTTCCAACTGGTTTATTGTAAAATAGTTACTGCTGTTATCTATTATAGTTTGAAGTAACTTGTGAAATTGAATCGGCTAGTCTTTGTACATGGAATTGGTTTGAAGGAACTTGCCCAGTTTGCTTATCTTTTAGCTATGTTCAATAACTTAAAAATGATACCTAAAATAAACTCAATGACGAAGGTTTACCCATTTAATCTAAGTGCACGTGCTGCTCATGTTGATGGTAGGTTAAAAGGAAAAGTGGCTATAGTCACCGCCTCAACTGATGGGTGAGATATTTTTTTATAAGCTATGGGTTATTTTAAGAGTCAGACCACAGTCCTCATAATTTAATGAGACAAGACAGTCTTAGTATATATTATAAGGAGTAATTTGTCTTCTTATAACTCCTACATAACACAGACTGGCCTGACTTTAATTGCTCAAGTTAAATTGTAAAGTTATTAGCAGAATATGTATAATGTGGATTGGTCTGGTCATTGGTAATCGCAGATCCACATTCTAGATCCCGTGACCCATAATTTTTAAGCTATTCTTAATTTGGGTCCATTATTTATTGCTTATTAATGACAATAATGTAAAGGTTATAGTGTTGAGTAGACAGAGCCTTATTGTTTGAAAAAAGTGTACTTTTACTTTGTCTTGTAACAATTTTTTTTAAAGTAGCTAACTATGACATATTTCAACTTCAATGTAAAATAAAAATATAACTTATTTAAATGTACATAATAAAAGTATGGAATATACAATTAACAATAAAATGTATGTACACATGTACCTACTCACAGATCTGTATTTTTGTTTGAGGTAATATATTATGCACAAAAGTACAAATTCACCTGTATTATCTATACCCGTTAAGGTACACTGCATTCAGTATGCTTTTTTCACTCACTTAAGTACCTGCTGTCAGTTTTTATGACAATATCAGTTTTGGACTCAATTTTAGGTATTTGTTTATGTGGGATCCTAATACTTTACCTGAAACGAAAGTAGCCAGCTACACTTTATATCTTACAAAAGCTACTTTTTTATTGTGTGCAAAATCTTCACGGATACCCCCCTCCCTAATGTGTCGGATTGGTATATCGGACTCAAACCGTCCGCCGCCTGTGGGTTGTCGAAGGTGATATTGTCTGAGTCATATCTTTCGCACCCCGGCCGACCCCCCTTTTCGGATGTGGGGACCACAGAGTACCTGTCTAGCATCGCGCGCCGCCACCGCGGCTTGCTTCTGTTGGGTGAAAGGCGGCACCACCTGTCACCCCCAGGCCCAGACCTATGGGGGACAGAGATCGTTCTGGCACTTCCGACGCCCGAGTTGCCTCCGTTCGTCGCTAGCTGTGCGGGCTGCGAGTGTCCTCCGTTCTCGCCCCGAAACCATATCATCAGAGATTTTGCTAAGACAAAACAAATGAACACAAACTCGATATGTTTATCTGACTTAATTTAGTAGTTCCTATGGTTACCCTCCTACTCCATCATCAGACCAGCTCCACGGTATCCACACTAAACGGTATGCAAAATTTCTTCAAAATCTGTTGAGGATATCTGCTTCAAAATCGAGTTGCAAGATCTGAACCGGACATACATAGTTGGGGTTGCATACATACATACATTCATCATCCTCCTGCCCTTATCCCAAGTTTATTTGGGGTCGGCGCAACATGTGGGTTTTTTCCATTCATCTCGGATTGCAGTCATCTCAACATTCACTCCCTTCCTAACCATATCATCTTTCACACAGTCCATCTATCTCCTTTTAGGTCTTCCTCTCCCCTTGTAGCCATCTACATCCATAGATAATGCCTTCCTTACGACATTACTTTCATCCCTACGCATTACATGTCCGAACCACGACAAACGATTTCCTCGTAGCTTTTCAGTGATTGGTGCTACTTTCAAACTTATGAGACTGAGTATATAAGAGGTATAATAATATACTCATTCCTAATCTTATTCTTTCTTGTCACACCACACATCCATCTCAACATTCGCATCTCGGCTACATGCCACCGTCTTTCATCCGTCACCTTTACGGGCCAGCTCTCCGATCCATACAGGACGGCAGGCCGAATCATGCTCTTGTAGATTTTTCCCTTCAGTCGAAGGGGCATTCGAGAGTCGCACGTAGTTGCCGTAACCTGCCGCCATTTCATCCAACCAACGTTAATCCGACGCGAAACGGTCCGATCCAATTCTCCATCGCTTTGTAGTGGTGAACCGAGATACCTAAAATCGGAGCAGGTTGGTATTGGAGCGCCATCAAGCGCTAAGGTCGTGGGGTTAGAGAGACCGCCGAAATCGCAGAACATATATATACCGTTTTGGTTCTGCTAATTTTCAGGCTAACACTCTCCAGCCTTTGTTGCCACTTTACCAATCTACACTGAACCTCGGTTCCATCCTCACCAACAAGGACAATGTCGTCGGCAAAAAGCATACACCAGGGTGCCTCATCCTGTATATCCGATGTCAGTACATCCATTACTAACAGGAAGAGGTACGGGCTTAAAGCCGACCCTTGGTGTAAGCCTACAGCCACAATAAACTCATTGGTGCTACCCGCGGCCGACCGGACATGCGTATGGGATACATTGCAATTAATAAAAAGCTTATATAGAAAAGATTCTCCTCATAGGTACCCATACCCCGTGCAAGTGCCGAGACGAGTCGACCGACTGTAAGAAATAATAAAATGATTTCAACTCTATAGGAAGAGGAAGGGGTACACGTCCGTAGTGTAATAATGCCCAGGATTCAAACCTGTGACGGGTGACCTATCGATCCTAGCCCCTTCCTTAACCACTAAGCTACCGAACTACTAATCATTATTTTAGGATTGACTGACATCTACCATGGTAAAATTGTGCTATTTACGACTTCATTTACAGCTAAATTAATAATTGCAGTACCTAATGATTGATTGATTTTGGAAATTGAATGAAAAGGAACTTGAGTTGTATTTTACATCATCTTAGGATCTGAATTATTTTGCAGGATTGGTTATGCTATCGCCCAAAGGTTGGGAAAAGAAGGAGCTTCAGTGGTAGTAAGTAGCAGAAAAGAAAAGAATGTTGAAAAAGCTGTAAACAGTTTGCGTAGTGATGGAATCACGGTCGAAGGTGTTGTGTGCCATGTAGGTAATGCAGAACAAAGAAAAAAGTTGTTTGATGTGGTAAGTAGCGTGCTTATGAAACTTAAATAACACAACCGTTTTATAGGTTACTAGCTGTTGCCCGCGGCTCCGCCCGCGTGGAATTCTGATCTCGTTCATCGCTGTAAATATAGCCTATATGTTAATCCAGGGTATAACCTATATACATACCAAATTTCAACCAAATCGGTCCAGCCGTTTATGCGTGAAAGAGTAACAAACATCCACACATCCATTCTCACAAACTTTCACATTTATAATATTAGAAGGATACTGTTCTACACTGTCAAGTGCAGAACGAATGCCGTGTGCAGGCTCCTCTCTGCCATATTGTATAAATACCTCCGACCTCCTCGTCGACATTGATATCTTTGCGCACGCACATCTTAAATTTAAAACTGAAGCAACAGAAATACTAAATATCATATCTCTCAAATAAATATCATAATACTAGCTTTTGCCCGCGGCTCTGCCCGCGTGGATGTCGGTTATCGCGACCAAACATAGCCTATGTCCTTTCTCAAGGTCTAATCTACCCCTATACCAAATTTCATCAAAATCGGTTCAGTGGTTTGGGCGTGAAAGCGAGACAGACAGACAGACAGACAGAGTTACTTTCACATTTATAATATTAGTAGGGATGTACCTACCTATCTCTCATATAAAATTGCGCATGATTCGCACACATTTTATCACGTACCTAAGTAATATTATTTCGCGGACATTGAGGTGGGTTATACGTTCACTCATTAGTCATTAGTGTCATTACTCATCTGTGGGCACGGCAGTGCCCCCGCCAAGTCGAGCAAAAAAGAGCGGCACGGGCCGTAACACTATTTTCTCGAAGCACTTCAGGCCATTTTCGACCCCCTATAAGTTCGTTGTGGATAAACCTAGAAGCCTGAATCTTCGGTTACCAAGTTGGCACTGTAAAATTACTTCATATTTCAAATTTCATTCAATTTCAACCAGTAGTTTAAGAATTATAACTAGTCAAAGTTTGCACTTTTGGCAAATTTTGTCACTCACTGACTGACCGATCATCAAAACTCTAAGGCACTTCTAGCAGACATAGAAGCCTCATATTTAGGAAACAAGTAGTGTTTAATGTACAAATCAAGATAAAATTAAAATATTGTACAATTTCAGCCTCAACTGCATAAATAACTTTGTAATCTCATATTTATAAAAAGGATTACAAAGTTACATTTGCAGTGAATGAGTCAGTGTACCTGAATTCACCCATACTAATATCATTCTAATTATATGTATTATAGTTGATACGAAAGTAACTCTCTCTGCCCGTCTGTTACGCTTTCACGCCTAAACTACTGATCTTAATTTGGTACATTATGTAGATTAAAGTGAAGGAGTGGGACTAGGATTGGGACTGGGACCGGGACAAGACCGAGACTGGGATCAGGATCGGGATCGCAATCAGGACCGGGATTGAGATTGGACCGGGACTGGGACCGGGACCGGGCCTGGGAACGGGATCGCAATCGGGATTGGGATGGGACCGGGACTGGGACTAGGGCCGGGACCGGGACTGTCCGACACAGAGAAACCGGAAGGGTAATCTACAAAAAGAACTGAAATCCCATCAAAAACAATACTTGTAAAAAAATGCCAAGCCTCGCCGCTCTCGCGGTTCTTCTACCGCAAAAAGTTGTGAGATCCATGTAATACCAAGTCAGTTAATTTATTCAGTCCCTACTTCATCTGGATCTCACAACTTTTTGCGGTAGAAGAACCAAGAGCGGCGAGGCTTGGCATTTTTTTACAAGTATTGTTTTTGATGGGATTAGTTACATTGTTCCTTCTTTGAAATTGTACTAATGTGTTAATTTTATATTTGAATAAATAAAAAACTATATCATCATCATCATCATCATCATCATCATCATCATCATCATCATGTGTTAGTCCAAATGTAGGTACTATCGCGATCATAAGTGCAGTACTAATCTGACGCAACTATAGCGCGTCAACAATAGTCGTACTTATGACCTTATTCTTTGAAGACAATTCACACACACATACACGTCAACACTACGTCGTACAGTACTCTTACTAAACTTTTGAAGTTATGACCTTAATCTTTGAAGATAATTCACACACACACACATACACACACATAAATATTGTTCACTCGTTGATTGATATTGTTAATTTCAATATCATACGTAAGCCGCCCCGTAGCTGAGCGGTTTAATGTGCGGCTTGATGAATAGTATGAAACCTGTCGGTGATGGTTCGAACCTACCGGAACTAATATAACTTTTTGTGTTTTATATTTAAAAGTTATGATATTATATAAATGTTGATACGAATATAAAAATGTTTCTTAGGTAGAATTTTAAACTTAGCGAGAAAATAATTATTTGAGGGTGCATTTGAAATAAAATGGATTCATTGGCTATGAGTGAAGTTGTTGGTTGGTGAAGTCAGTTACGACTACCCTATTTATATATTATATCATCTATGGTTACGACTGTTTGTGTTAATTACTGTTCGAGCGATTACATTTCTTTTTTAATAAATCAATATGTCAAATATAAGTATTGAAGCAAAAGCTAATATTGTGGCCATATTCGAATGGTCTGAATATATCTCAAATTTCTAATGAGACGGGCTTATCTGTAAGTTAATTAATTAATTAATATTGTTGTAGTGCAATTTTGTTCATTGGTTGCAATTGTGTAATATGGTTGTTGTTTTTTTTAGAGAAATACTGGGAGTCGTTGCGTGAAACAATTTGAGGAAGAAGAGTTGCAGAGTTGGAGGAGAAGTGGAAGACCTGCTGAAGCGGCGTTATATGGTAGCAGAATATGAAACGAATAACGAAGAGTATTTACTTTAACTGGGAATCAACAATATTTTCTGATGAAAAAACGTTTAAATCATCTCAAAAAGGAAGATTACATTTATGGCATAAGGATAAAACACGGTGGTGTGAAAACAACATAGTACCGAACACTGAATCTAAGTGTAAATTATGTGGGGGTGGATTAGAGCGCGAGGGCCGGGTGAATTAGACCCAATATCTACGCGTGCAAATAGTGCAAATTATGTGGAAGTGTTAGAAGATATAATGTTGCCCACAGTGCGAAATGTCTATCCAGATATAAATGAAGGTTTAAGGGCATTAGAAGGTTTCTTCAGGGTCGGCAGCATGAGTGTGACGCCCCTGGTGTTGCATACGTCCAAAGGCCACGGTAATCACTTTCTATCAGGTGGGCCGTGTGCTTGTCTCCCACCTAAGTGGTATAAAAAAATGATATAAGTTTTGTGCACGATAATTGTCCCATTCATCGAGCCACCATACTTCGCGAATGGTTTAGTGAACGTAAAGTTATTCCTTGCTGTGGCGAAGGGTGAAAATGTTCAAAAGGGAAGCCGGTGGCAAATCCCAAAGAACAACCATGGCAATTTTGTATGAAATTCTCTCAAATTTTAGATAGGTACTGAATTTTAGGTGTAATACATGTAATAATGCATTAAACTTAAGCATCTTTCATGACTTCCCTTTGCAGAGCAAGCCGGTAGGAATCGTGTTATGAGTACTCCTCGCCACTGAATTTCCTTGGCCAGCACGATCCCTTGATTTGAACCCGATTGAGAATATATGGGGTTTAATGGTGCAAAGAGAGATAAAAGTTATTGTTATTATATATTATATTTTATATAAAATAGTTAGGCTCAATTTAAAGTGAAAGCTCTCGTGATATTGTTACTCCGTGCTAAGCTATTCTGTTTAAATATTTTTGTTATTTAATTTCAGTTGAGCCTATTGAGACTACTGAGCCTATCAAGGGACGTGCTGGCCTGTAATTAGTATAAGACTGTATGGTTGAGGTTAAGTTTCAATCCTCTTTTCCGAAAAAAAACTTTCGAGAAAATGAATAATTAAGCTATAACCTCAATATGCAATATTAATTTTATTATAAAAGTATATTTTTTGGATGAAATTATTATAACCACAAATTAACATTGGATAATTCTTTTAATAAACTTTTTTTTTAAAACTATTGTTTTATTTATAATCTATTGTAAATTAAGTATAATATTTTTCTATTTGTAAATAATTATTTCTAATTCTGTTAACTTGTTCCTAAAATTTCATGAAAACAAAACAACAAAAAGTGGAAAAACTAAGATCCGAACCCACAACATCCGATTTCAACACTATCCATAGCAGCCTTGTTACCGACCAGGCTACGCACTGCCTTACGTAGAATAACGAATTTTTGCATTACTTTATATAGATGCATGCTTCGAACATAATAGTATGAAAAGGCGAGCATAACGTTTTCTTTGTTTCGCATCACACACATTTTATATTTTCTCATATCGATACTGTGTGACGTATAAATGTATGCGTTAAACATTACATACACATAGATACGCGTTTAACCGGACAAGCGATTATAAACATTACGGTGCTAATGCACTTTTAATTACGATAGTACATTATGAAAACTATCGAAACGAGGACGTGAAGTCCCAGCTCCACCATTATGTGGTGGTTGAGCGAAAGCATTACTTGGGCGACCACGGGCAGGGCATCATGGAGGCCACTATGCTATATTCGTGTTCATCATTCATATCTGATTGGTTTATAATTTGTTATTTTAGGCCACGAAGAAATTTGGTGGTCTTGACATACTTGTTTCAAATGCTGCAGTTAATCCAGGTGTATCGCCAATCCTCGAGGTAAGCATTTTGTATATAAACCACGTCAAACCTATTTTTTACAAGAAAATGGTATTACATGAATTTACATGTTGTGTGCCCATAAACATGTACACCGGCGGATCTCATGTGCGCCTCCGAGAGCGCCATACAGGTAGCAGCACACTGGGAGAACATCCTTTGAGAGCCGAGGCGCCATCGCTACGATAGAGATTTATTAAGATATCTGTCAGCGCGGATACAGTGCATCGTCTGTCACGTGAAAGCTGGGAAACTCATCGGCCCTGGAGTTAGCAATACTCCATGACTGGTGATGAATGTGATGATAAAAATGCCTATGTAGGTATTTTCATCATCATCGTGATCCTTTTCGGTCGGCTTTCAGTCCAGAACCCACTGGCGATACATAAGTTCCGTAGTTAGATCGGGTTGTCGGTCCTTTTTTTCCTAGCTTCAACCACCCGTAGATATTTGGAATGCGAAGATAGAATGCGAACATTTGTAGAATTTGTTACGACGATTGCCACAAACGTTCGTATGGTAACCAGCTGATCGTGTTACCTGCCTGTATCGGCCCCGGGGAAAGCTTAACGTGCTCTGAGGTGAGGCTCTTCTCAATGTGTTAAGTATTTTCATTAGTCACCCATCTTAAGACTAAGACTGCTAATCTATTCGGTTACCGATTAGCCACGAACCCCTCATGTATATTTACAGTACCTACGAGTATCTACGTTATATTTTACCTTATTTCAGACAGAGGAGACAGTATGGGACAAAATTTTCGAAATAAATGTTAAATGCTCTTGGCTTTTAGCTAAAGAAGCATATCCTGAACTAATTAAAAGAGGAGGAGGAAACATAGTATTTATCTCGTCAATTGCCGGATATCAACCAATGGAGGTACCTACCAAATAAGGACTTTGTACATTAATATTGGTCACTAACTAGCTAGTTCAACAACCAATTTACGTAAATTTTTTAGCCCTTAGGTACTTACAGTGTCAGTAAGACCACACTTCTGGGATTAGTTAGAGCTATAGCGACTGAAGTAGTTCATGATAATATCAGAGTAAATGGTGTTGCACCAGGAGTAGTAGCTACGAAGTTCGCTTCTGCAGTAAGTATTTCAAGTTAAATTGCCGAAGAATTTTAGAAAAAAAAATGTTTGTTATATTGTTATACCTAATTACTTTTTAGATAACAGAGTCTGATGCAGCCGCAGAAAAGAGTTTGGTCATAGTACCAATGAAAAGATTTGGCAAACCCTCCGAAATTGCAAGCACTGTAGCCTTCTTAGTATCTGATGATGCCAGCTACGTAACAGGGGAAACCATAGTGGCAGCAGGAGGAGCATACGCTCATTTATAATAAGGAATATGGATATTAATTGATATGATAACGATTATTTTTGATACTTATATAAGTACTTACATATTTACTTATATGTAAAAAGATATTATCTATTGTGAAGTTTGTAAGGTTTTGGGTTTACAATAACAATGTTAACATAGGCACTTTATATAAATCTAAGATTTTTACATTTGTTTCAGTTTCTTTTATTATCTATAAATACCTAATAATTTTTTGCACAGAATCAAAATCTTACGTATAGATACTACGTTTCTCGCAATTTATTGAATCTAAGATATGATCAAAACACGCAATAACCGATAAGCACTAGGACAGAACTGGGATGTTTGCTTTCTCAGCAAGATTGGGGTTCCAGATAAGGGAATTATTACCCTCAAGCCGAGCCACACGCCAAAGCAGCCAGTACACAGCAAATTGCCCTACATTTAAGTATCAAATGCTTCTTGAGAATTTTATGAGATGAGAGTCTCTTCAGTTCTTGTGCCGCTTTACTACAGATGCAGAAAAAAGGGGCAGCAAAACTGACTACGGGCAGAATATGCCAGCAACTTCACTAAAAATTTAGAACCAAGTAGGTACTGCTAAATAGACTTACAAAAAAACATCTACTTAGTTAAAAAAAAAAACATTTTTCGTATCACTTCCACAATATTATTATATTTGCACGACGCGACGCGACGTGAAAATAGTGAGAAAAGCTTCTTGGTGCTTTATACATCAGTATCACACACAACGAAGTTTAGTCAACACTATCATCAGAATCTAAAATCTCTGTTACACCAAATGTCCTCAGGAGGTTACTTGTTGGTCCTGATGATGTTCTTTCTTCTTTAATACTCTGAATAATATTCGAAACTAATGTTTTGCTGTCTTGTAGATTTTCTGATTGGTCTATTTGAAGCTTGGCTTTCAACTCTGTGCCACAGACATCATTATCATCATTATCTTCCATATAATCATAATCCTCATCACTCTCTTCACTTTCAGAGCTTTTGTCACATCCTGTGCTTAATATGTTTAACATCTTTTCTATACTTGAAACAAACTGATCTGATTCAAACTCTATGTGATTATCTTCATGTTTTTCTTTGCAATCTGGTTCTATACCTTCATAATCCGATGTTTGTTTTAGGATTGATGTTAACTCTGTAGTTATAGTTTGGGGTGACATTAAATCATTGCTTTTTAATGTAGATGTCTTACCATACCGTGTTAGCAGTAGATCATTTAACTGGTCTGGGTGTATATTTAACCAGTTGTCATCATCACCTATATATCCAGGTTCTACCATATACTTATCTTTAACAGAATCTCTAATGCTTGTATAGTCACTTGATGACATAAGTTGTGATATACTATGAGATAAGTGTGAACTAACTGGAGATTCTACAAGTGAAAAATATTCTTTTGCATTTTTCAGCAGTTGATTGTACTCAATGGATCCTTCAATATTATTTTGGAAATATCCATTTTGCTTCAAACTAGTTAGAAATTTGTGGTATTCTTTTGAATTAAACATATCTGTTGAAGCTTTGCTCATGATCATTTGATATCCACATGTTATCTTTACTCCCAATATAATGTCTTTATCATTTTTGGTTTCATAGTGTTTAACACTGTTAATAAGTTTAGAATGCAAGAGCATTGCATACAATAATTTTGTGAATTTTACTTCTACTGTTACACAATCACTAAAATCAATGTTTTTAACACACTTTGCATCAATGATGTCACTATGACAGTATGCATTTACTATAGGTGCAATAAGACCAGGTTTTAATATCAAGAGAGCTGCTAGAGCAGAGGGTAGTTGCACTTTAGTTTTATAAATGTTTTCTTCTAGTTTTTTGGGATATGACCCAATCCTATTTAATATTGCTTGTTCAACATCATAAGCAGCTTTTGTGGATTCTGATAATTCATTTAAAATTTTTACAGCTGTTTTTAAATCAAGTTTGGTTTTTAATGGGACCACTTCTGGTTGTATAACATGTATGTGATGTTTGTGTATGAAGACCTAAAAAGATACAAGTATACATGGTTTAAAAATTGTTATATAAAACTCAATGAAACGGCATAGTAAACATATTACAAAAATACATAGTGTGTGGATTCATAAAGTTATACTGGCAATACATCTGAAGCAAAGTATGTTCTCATTAAAGTGTTAATGCAACTGTTTGCAAGTTTGGGTTAGTTAGTAGGAGCAAAATACGACAAATCTGAATAAATCAGTTGAAACTTACCCGATTTTCAGTATTCTCTGGATTGGCCCAAGTTTGTAAATAGTTTGCCGCTTCAATTAGCAGGAAATCACCGTCAGTGTCTTTTATGTGGATAATTAAGTCTTGATATTGTTTAGATATTTCCAGCACGAGCCATACAATAAACCATTCATCCTCAATATTATCACCAAAACATGTAACACTGCATAAGTGAAATGGGATCTCTACAAAAAAATAATACATGTATTTATTTTGTTTTAAAATTTAGAAGCCTTACATACACTTAGATACAAATGAAAGTTTATATGATGGAACTATTAAAAGATTACATAAGTTAACAGTAATAATCTATGGTATACAACTTTGTTATTAAAAAAAAACAATAAGTATTGCTCGGGACATATGTCTTGGACCTAAAATGTATTTCTTGGGTGTCTTTTGAGGATGGCACTGGGTGCTACTGTGGTGAACGAGTTTAAATTCATCAAGCATAGATTGTTACAATACACTACGCGCGCGCCAGGGCCTCGTTTGTCTCGCGACTTAGGTCCAAGATACGTGTACCGATGTATTATGCTGCTAGATACTAAGAGAAGTAATCATTACACATGGTCTTCCCTGTGTATACAATACAGAGCACATCAAAACTTACTTGTATCTTTGTACCCAGTTATCGGTATGAACACTTTAAATTCATCTCTGTGCCAGATATAATCTGTAGATAACGTTTTTATGGTACTATTAATACGTTGGCACAAATCTTCCCATATCGAGATATCAGAATCAAGCGTGTTTGAGAAAATAAGGCACTGAACTGTTTCCTCATTTGTAGGATCTAAAATTATTTTACTTGACATTTTGATTGGTTTTCAAAATACAACCGATGTGGTCTAAACTCCTGCAACAGTATTATAATAATTTTCAATAATTACATTTGATTTACAAAGACTGATTTCATTTCAGATCAATATTATATATATATATATTATATGAATATCAATTGAACAATTTCACAATCAATGACCCCAATTCTGACGTTACCATCTCTAAACTTAAATTTCTCTAAAATTTTCTTATTTTAGATAAGCGATTGACATTTCTAACCGTATTCTGTTGTTATGTCAAACTAAATTTAGTGTTTGCTAAGCACAAGATAGCACTAAATTTGAATATGGGGCATAGACATAGATACTATAGACAGGGTATACCTACAGAATTGACGTGTATACCTATGTTCCATTTTTATGAATGAACGTTTGACGACGGTTACTATGCTAGGGATGCACCTTCTACTATCGTAATATTTGTCGATATCTATTTATACTATAACCCACGTCACGTATCTTGGACCTAAAATGTGCTCTAAACGTGCCCTATATGCGCAGTACACATTTCTTGGGTGTCTATTGAGGATAGCACGGGATGCTACTGCGGTAGACGAACTCAAATTCACCCAGCATAGAATATTACAAAGCATTCCGCGGGCGCCAGCCAGAGCCTCGTATGTCATATGATTTAGGTTCAAGATACGTGGCGCAACTATAAAACTAAAACCCGACTACTGCAGAATCACGAATCCCTAGAATGTATTGTTTTGTTAGAGTAAATGGTATGCGACCACGGTTATTCTTGATATTTTCTTGCTTAATACTTCTTAGGGCGTGATTTGCAGTAGTCGGATTTTAGTTTTAGACTTGATTTTTATTTGTATTGTTTTGGTGCAAGCAACACCCAATAATGTATACATGTTTTTAATGTGCTAATAGAGCCCTTTAATTTCATACCAAACACGTTCTATATATCTCAAGTTTTATTCTATTATAGTCAGAGTTTCTGATAGTCATTCATACGTCATATTGCCTATAACCAGCGGATGATCAAGACGTTTCTAACAATGCCACAATTGCCCAGTTCTAATACGGAAAAACAGAAGACATTACAATTCTGTCTATTCGTATTTCTTCAAAAGAGTACATTTTTGTAAAGCAAGAATAGTTTCGTCGTCAAATCTTTTATTAGAGTACATCACTATTATGCTTGTAGTAGTATGTTCTAGAAAAATTCAACAATGGCTGTCGCAAATCATTCATAATGTTGGCGCAAATCATTCATAAATGTTGGCACCGTTGGCACGCTGTCAAATTCTCATACTCATTTTCCCAAGTGAGCAATAACTTAAATTTTTTGTCTCTTTTTAGCAGACACAACTGTATATTGGAAAAAAAGAGACAAAGTGATATATTCAAGGTTCAATTCATGTTTGCCTCATATTTGTATAACTAGAATTTCTATATGTTGAACGGGGCCCCCCTGTGATATGGGGTCCATTACACGCTCATGCAAACGTCATGCAGGAAACCATCAAACAGCCAAACATGAATTACGTTTGCATGATGGTTTTATATCGACAAGGGGTCCATTACACGCTCATACAAACGTCATGCAGGAAACCATCAAACAACCAAACATGAATTACGTTTGCATGATGGTTTTATATCGACATTACACGTTCAAACCTTAGAGTATATAAGAGGTGGCATACCTACGAAAAAAAACTGTATACCTAAACTTGGATAAGAACATTAAATGGCGTCTATAATAGAGAAGCCCAGTAAACTGTCGATAACTACTTATCGATATAAAAGAAGCACAGACTAAAAATGTAAGCAAGGGTTTAAACTATTATCTATCTATCTATACTCTATACTATTATATAATTATAAATGGAAAATGTTTGTCCGCGATGGACGTAAAAACTACTAAAATGGATTTTGATGCAGTTTTTTTTGTTAGAAAGGTCTTGTTTGGATTTAAAATCTTACGTCTGTTTTACTGCAATCGGTTGAGTAGAACCGAAGATAAGAGATCCACGCGGGCGAAAGGCTAGTATTTAGCATATATTTGCTAAATATAATAGTTTGAACCATTGTAAACCTATGAGAATGCCGTAAGGCGAAACCGGTTAGGCAACAAAAAATTAAATAATTGTGGAAGAGTACAAGTGCTTTTATTCAATATGTCCTTTATATTACAAAGAAGAACGGGCAGTTCGTTACATAATATTGTAAAACTTTTTACTTAAATCACAATTTTATTATTTCGTTAAAATGATAATTATTGTATGTTTAAATACAGCTTGGCAAAAAAGTCGTGAAATTAATAGGGGCGCCACAATCGTGCATGTAGCCACCCTATATACTACGACCAAAACAGCTTTGATACTTCGATTTTGTACACTATTTATAAAATGTGCCTACTACTTCTGTTTGTCAGTATATTTGATAAAATTTGTATGCATAAATATGGATATTTGTATTGGTCGTGGTCGTGCCTCGGATAGCGCGTTAAGCCGTCGGTCCCGGTTGCCATACGAACATCTTATGGCAGTCATTACGGGTAGTTAGAGCCCTAAAAAAGTCTAAAAACTGGTCTAGCTGCAATACTTCATTATCGCCCAATATCGCTATTGGGTTGTGGAGGTCAGATGGCAGTTGCTTCACGAAAAATGACAAAATTCGGTCAAATCCGTAGTAAGACTGGTAAAGCAGACCCCAGACTCCGAGGTAAGATCTTCGGATGCGTCTCGGATTAAAGCTAGTTCTAGCGTTAATCCCTAAAAGAAAAAGAATAAAACGATTGAACTGAGTGTAATGTAAAACAATTTAATAGTACAATTGAATGTGTTCTAATCGGAATCTAAAAAACTTTCATCCAAATATTCCACGCCAGAAAAGTGTTCATCTGAGCTTTGGGGTGGGTCTTCTCTTGGGTGGGTCTTCTTTTCTAGGCCGTCCCGCTCTATGCTTTCCTGATGTGGTGAAAATTTGAATTTCTTTGTCCTTCCAATGCAATTCGTCTTAAGGTACTGACGGATTTGCCTAAAACAAGATGCGAACTTTATATAGAAATAACATAAAAGGTTGTATGAGCGAATGCCTACAAACTGCTGTAGCAGTTTGGTGAAGAAAATTTTGTGAATATTATGTATCTATTAATAAATAAATTAATACATACAAAAAAAAGTACATACATATATATACGTGTGTAGAAAATTTGCGTCGTGGGCCAGTCGAATAACAATACGGAGTGGATATTAATTTATGAATATATAAATTACAAAAAAAATATCGATAATCAAAATCGTATCACCGCAACACTAGCGTTTTCCATACAAAGATGTTTTATTGAATTTTAGAAAAATACGACGTAATTATTGATTTAAATTGTGAGTTTTACAAGCTTGTTTGCTTTACAGACAGACAAAACGAACTATTGATGTCGTAGGTCAACAAATAACAATGATATCTCGATGAGAAGAATACGTACTTATGTAATGTTATTTCTGGCTTATTTCTTGCATAATATGATCCACATCCAACAATTGAGCAGGTAGGCATCTTTGTCACACGTATTTTTTCACACTTCACACCAAAATCACTGGATTACACGTTTATTTGCTAGATAATCGTAGTAAACAATGGTAAACAAGCCTCGAATGACGTAACTATGTACTTGTTGCTTGGAACAAAAGATGGCGATTTGGCGTCAAACTTCAGTCGATTTTATGAATGAAATCGTAGTAGTTTCGTCTCTTATACTATATACTCTAAGGGGTCCATTACACGCTCATACATACGTCATGCAGGAAACCATCAAACAACCAAACATGAATTACGTTTGCATGATGGTTTTATATCGACATTACACGTTCAAACAGAAACCATCAAACACACCATAGAGTAGGGATGGCGATTCTTGCCGAAAAATATCAATTTTTAAAATCGATTCGAATCGTGGCCTGATGAATCGATCCACAAAAAAATCGAGGTCTAAAAGATCGATTTCCAGAAAATCGATCTTTTTTAACCGACTACAAAAAAGGAGGTTCTTAATTCGTACACTATTTTTTTTGTATGTTTGTTACGCGATTGTGAAGTCAATTCTAGACGGATTTTGAAAATTCTTTTTCTGTTCGTAAGTAGATTATTCCGAAATAGTCCCATTTAAATTTCGTAAAGATCTGATTATGGGTTTCCGAGATTAGACCAAGGAACTCTTCAAAAAGTACCAGGAATTCAGCCGCGATTGCTGCATTCGCATATTATTGCAATGTTTCTGCCATTACGCATCATAACATCACGCCTGAGTTCTTTGAAGGGATACGCAGAAGTCTTCAGAATATTCAGCTATATTTCCGGTTTACCATATACCAAAGTATCAGATCAGGTAGAATACAAGACATTTATTTTCAAAATCTATAGCAAACAGATAGTTAATTTAGCTTAAAGTTCTTTATGCATATCTAAACTTTTTGAAAACAGTCTGTGAAGTCTACTGGGATCCAAGCGGTTCCGCTCATCACTTGCGATGCGTTCGGCAAATTGAAAAAAGGCGCTCACAAGGAACAGATGATCCTACGCTACTTATATGATACGCATGGCTATTGAGTGAACGTGGTGATAAATAGAGTTTTTTTTGTTGTTACCAGTAAAGTATAGGATCATACTTTAGGTGCACAACGACCTGCGCTAAATAATGTTTGGAATCTTCATTTAAGCCTTGACTTTCCTGTGCAAGTCGGTAGCTTAGTGGTTAAGGAGTCGGCCTTACGATCGAGAGGTCCCGGGTTCGAATCCTGGCCATTACACTACCGACGTGAACCCACTCCTAGCACAAGCAATTTAGCTTAGTTGGAGGGGTTCGGTTGCTAATAGCAACTTATGAAATTCCCAAACAGACACACAAAAAGTCAAAGATTATAAACGTAACTTTTTTTTATTGAAGAGAAGTGACGCGAAGTAGACTAAACTCACAGCCATCTCGCGAGTTTTTGAGTAATTAACCGGCAGCACTCTTGGAATGCGAGCACCTTCAACTAATTTATACTAATACCAAAACAGAAAAAATCAAAATGTCGATTTTAAAGGATGATGTATCGATTCAGTACTACGTCTCGATGTAAAAAATCGATTTTTTTTACTCGAAAAATCGATTTTTCGTTTAATCCATCTCAGATACTCCCTACCATAGAGTAAAGTAATACATCGGAAAAATCCACAGACGAAAAATCACACCAAAAACATCACCGGGAGTACAAAAAAAAAACGTACACGTGTTCATGACAAAATAACTAACTATAATATATTATGGATATTCATAAGCGAAAAGCGTGCATAGGAATTTTGTTTGGCATTCTAAGTAATAAACGTGTAAAAGAAAGCGCTAGGCAAAAGACTGGCTATTAAAAAGGAATTTGTACAGCCATTTAAACTTGTTGGCTGATATACGGCAATCGAAGGAGGATAAAGATTATGAAAATTATTTTCACATGAAAGATGCATGTTTTGATAACCTCGGAGTATCAGTACGTGTTCCGTCCTGGGCACGGGACCATGGACCCAGTGTTCGCCCTAAGGATTGTGGCGGGGAAATGCAGGGCGAAGAACACGCCCCTGCACTGCCTGTTCTTAGACATGCAGAAGGCCTTCGACTGAGTTCTTCGCGCGGTGATTTGGTGGGCACTGCGGGCCAAGGGAGTTCCAGAGACTTACATAGACACCGTCCGAGACATGTACTACGATTCCGGTTCCGTGGTTCGGACTGCTGTTGGTGACTCAAAAGCCTTCCCCATCCCTATCACCGTCGGGGTACACCAAGGATCCGTCCTTAGTCCTTACCTATTAAGCGTGGTATTAGACGTTTTGTCGGACAGCATCAGAAACTCACATGAGCAGCCTCCGTGGTTGCTCACGTATGCTGATGACATTGCGCTGATGGACGCGGACAGGAGCAGATTATTGCGACGCGTGAAAGGGTGGAAAGAAGCGCTTGAGAACGGCGGTCTGAAGCTAAATGTAGCGAAGACAGAATACTTAGCGTTAAACTCCACAGATCCCACACCCGTCCGCATAGGCGATGATTTGGTCGAGCGCACGGACCAGGTTAAGTTCCTGGGATCTGTACTTCATGTGACCGGTGAGATCGACCACGACGTCAAGGCACGCATTGCTGCCGCGTGGGCCAAGTGGCGAGAAATGACTGGCGTCACTTGTGATCTCAAAATGCCAGTCAGGTTGAAGGGGCAGGTCTATAAGACGTTGTGAGGCGTGGCCGCTGCTCGAGCGACACAAGCAAGGGCCTGTCCATTAATCACGTGAGGTTCAACAGGGGGGGGGGGGGGGGGGGGTTCAGAAAAGATCACGTAATATCACCAGGGGGGAGGGAGAGGGAGGGGTATATTGAGATATCACGTGTATTTAATTTTTCTTATAACTCGTGATTTTTGTCACGATTCTTAGTTTTCTAGCATTAAATAATAAAAACACGTGATTTTGGCTAGGGGTTAGGTCTTAAACCTCACCACGTATCACCATGGGCGTAGGGGGGTTAGAAAATTGCTACAAAAAAACATCACGTGATTAATGGACAGCCCCCAAGAGCTGCGTGTCACGGAGATGAAAATGTTGCGGTGGATGTGCGGCGTCACGCGTAAAGATCGGGTACGGAACTCTCGCATCCGCGGCAGCCTCCATGTCCGTGACATCGTGGATAAAATGCAAGAGAACCGCCTTCACTGGTGCGGCCACGTCTTGCGGCAACCACCAGGTTATGTGGGGAACAAATGCTTGGCAATGGTGCCCCCACCGGGCCCAGGTAAAAGGGGTAGGCCAAAAAAGTCCTGGCTTGACGTCGTGAAGGGTGAGCCGGAAGGCGGACCCTGAGCTTCGAGGTCATCTTGGCCACGGATGCAATCAGGAGAATACGTCTATGTGTAGATGATGATGACTCTTTGAGTCGGCCTTACGATCGAGTGGTCCCGGGTTCGGATCCTGGCCATTGCACTACCGACCGGCGCGAGCCCACTCCAAGCAATTTAGTTTAGCTGGAGGGGTTAACAGAAATATTATTAATTAATACAATGTCACAAACTCACAAACATTATCTCTTTAAATATCCATATTAATCCATAGCCATACTAATATTATAAATGCGAAAGTAACTCTGTCTGTCTGTCTATATGGTACGCTTTCATGCCTAAACCACAGAACCGATTTTGATAAAGGGAAAGGATATAATATATAGCCTATGTTTGATCGCGTTAACCGAAATCCAAGTGGGCGGAGCCGCGGGCAGCAGCCTGTAATGTATTTAATATAGATGAAATTTAATTTTACTAAACCTCTAGATAAATCCACCAGCCACTAAAAGCAATATTTCGAGATTAGAAACCACCATATTTGGTGGAAAATCCACTATGTTGGCAACACTGCATTACATGTTCACTCAAAAGTGAGTTTTGGTGCGAACACGTTGAAGGAAACATAGCGGTTTTATTTTATTTTCCGAAATTAGTGTGAGTTCCAATTTTTAAGTGTAAAAATGGTGGATTTTTAGACATAACGTCTTTAGGAAACGCGCACAAGAGTAGGAAAGTGAAATATTAAGGTGAATTGTGACTTCTCGTGTTGGTTTTAAATCTCCGTAAGAAGCCTTTAGTAAAGTTTCCACCACTTTACTAAGGCAGCAATCATCATCACCGTCATCATCATCATCATCAACTCATCATCCTCATCCTTATCGTCATCCAACACCGAAATAAGATAATAAAATAACAAATGAAGACATGGCTCAAAGGTCTTTGTAACCAAGCCAAAAATTTTCAAAAAAAAAAGTCATGTTTGATGGAAAAAAATCAAAATTTTCGGATAATCGTCAATCCTCTTGCCACACCAAAAAATTTAATTGAATTGAATATTTTATTTTCCTAAATTAGTGTGAGCTCGAGTTTTTATGTGTAAAAATGGTGTATTTTTAGACTTAACGTCTTAGAAAAGGCGCACAAGATTATGAAAGTGAAATATTACAGTGAATTGTGACTTCTCGTGTTATTTTCAAATGGACATAGCTCAAAGGGGTAAAAGCCAAAGCCAAAAATATTCCAAAAAAAAAAGTCATGTTTGATGGTTTTTGGTCAAAATATCCAAAGGCGAATGGGCGTTTCGTCCCATATGGTGTAACACTTTTTGACCTATATCAAATGAAAGGTCTCAATGAGTGTATTATTTTTTTATATGGACATAAATCTGTATTTCGTGCAGGGTAAAAGTTGTGGGGGTTTCAGTTACTAAGAAAGTATTTAATTTATTTTAAATAATTAGTGTTTTTATGACAAAATACTTATTTATTTATGCTATTTTTACCCGACTATGTTAAAGCCAAAGGAGGATTATGATTTTGACAGGCTATGTATGTATGTATGAACTATGTATGTATATTCACTAATTCCCTCATAGCTCTTCAACTACTAATTAGAACTGGACAAGTAAGGTATTGTTAGAAGAGTCTTGATCGTCCACTTATTATAGGCTATATAATGTGTCACTGAATTTAATGTGGCGCCCTCTAGCGGTCATAAAGTACTGCGTTAAAAAATAAAATTGAGGTAAATACACCGTGTTTGATATCAAATTAAAGGCCCGAATTAGTACATTTCAAATATGTATAAATTATTGGGATTTTTTAATGAAAGGACATCACCCATTTTAGTCCAAAATTGAAAGTGCCGGCCAAAAAAAATAAATACGATATTCCGTTAGAACTTGTCCTCGCTAGCATTTTCTATTACCACGTCAAAGTTGAGGGACTACTGCGCTTGGTTTTATTTGAAT
Organism: Eilema depressum; assembly: GCA_914767945.1. Classification (NCBI taxonomy): domain Eukaryota; kingdom Metazoa; phylum Arthropoda; class Insecta; order Lepidoptera; family Erebidae; genus Eilema; species Eilema depressum. The sequence continues at coordinate 11,540,215 of OU612025.1, read as the reverse complement.
TTAAAAATCTTGGAAACATACATTTTTTATGATACGAATTATTAAAAATAAATGAAAAACTTTATTCTATATTGGAACAATAGTTAATAAAAGCAATAAAAAATAACCCCATATTGCACATCGTTGTATTTCGTCCATTTATTTAGGTCCATAATGGAAAGGGCTGGCCAAAGTACCTATACAAATATGAAATTCCGTTAGAGCTTGTCCTCGTTAGCATTTTTTACTTTGGCGTCAAAGCTGAGGGACCACTGCTCTCAGTTTTATTTGAGTTCAAATATCTTGGAACCATACATTTTTATGATATGAATGATTAAAACGAATAAAAATCATTGTTCTGTATTGGAAGAATAGTCAATAAAATCAATAATAAATAAACCCCATTCTGCACACCGTTGTTTTTCACCCATTTATTTAGGTCCAAAATTGAAAGCTTGTCCTCATTAGCATTTTTTATTATGGCGTCAAAGCTGAGGGTCCACTGCCCGACTAACGGATTGTCATATTTGTATTCTTTGGCCGCTACTTATTTTCAATTTAGCACCTAAATAAATAGACGAAAAACAACGGTGTGCAGTATGGGGTTTATTTTTTATTAGTTTTATTAACTATTCTTCCAATGTAGCACGACATTTTTTATCCATTTTCAATAGTTTGTGTCATAAAAAATGTATGTTTACAAGATTTTCGAACTCAAATAAAACCGAAGGAAGTGGTCCCTCAACTTTGACGCCCCAATAAGGACAAGTTCTAACGAAATATCGTATTTGGCCAGCACTTTCAATTTTGGACCAAAAATGTATGCAGCGTGAATAATGTTCTTTTGAAACATTTATTATGCTAACTATTCAAATCGATTTAGAAAGAGAAAATTAAAATATTGGTTTCTGCTTTTAATTTTTTTTGTTTCATGCTTTTTATATACCTATAATAATAGCAGGTTTTATGGAAATCGGTTCACCTCGGATCGATTTCCATAAAACCTGCTGTATCGTGATGTATAAATTATGACCTTTCATTTGATACCCAATACGGGTATATTTGAAAATAGATTAGATTTTGGATTGATTTTCATTCCTCATAATATATTTCAAATGGTTGAATCGATTTTTATGAAACATAGCTAAGAATACTCTCGACTAAACCATCTCTCGATCAAAAGAAACAGAATTGAATTCGGTTCAGCCGTTTGGGAGCTACGATGCCACAGACAGACTGACACACACGCACACACATACACACACACACACACACACACACTTACACGTCAAACTTATAACACCCCTCTTTTTTTGTTAAAAATATGTGATCGGTACAACCATGAACCATGTCAACCAGTAGGTGAATTAACCCTAGTTGAGTCAACCGTAGTTGTAATGACCGTCGGCGAAATGATACAAAACCGTAGAACTATACTGCAAAGCCTATTTGCACAAAAAATATTTTTTACTTACACCCTTATAACTTTGGACCTGCACGAATTTCTGATAAAAATCTTTCATTTTTACATATAAATAGACTAAATGAACATGTTTACACTAGTCGCAACTTGTTACAAGGGTTGGGACGCAGCTCATACAAAAGTGCCCGTTCTCCTTTCGTCATGCAAACGTCGGTCAGCGCATTAGACGATAGGTTAGTTGTCGATCATGGCGGTGTTTGATGGCAAAACCATGGTTTGTATGAGCGTGTAATGGACCCCTAAGGTTCAAACAGAAACCATCAAACACACCATAGAGTAGGGATGGCGATTCTTGCCGAAAAATATCAATTTTTAAAATCGATTCGAATCGTGGCCTGATGAATCGATCCACAAAAAAATCGAGGTCTAAAAGATCGATTTCCAGAAAATCGATCTTTTTTAACCGACTACAAAAAAGGAGGTTCTTAATTCGTACACTATTTTTTTTGTATGTTTGTTACGCGATTGTGAAGTCAATTCTAGACGGATTTTGAAAATTCTTTTTCTGTTCGTAAGTAGATTATTCCGAAATAGTCCCATTTAAATTTCGTAAAGATCTGATTATGGGTTTCCGAGATTAGACCAAGGAACTCTTCAAAAAGTACCAGGAATTCAGCCGCGATTGCTGCATTCGCATATTATTGCAATGTTTCTGCCATTACGCATCATAACATCACGCCTGAGTTCTTTGAAGGGATACGCAGAAGTCTTCAGAATATTCAGCTATATTTCCGGTTTACCATATACCAAAGTATCAGATCAGGTAGAATACAAGACATTTATTTTCAAAATCTATAGCAAACAGATAGTTAATTTAGCTTAAAGTTCTTTATGCATATCTAAACTTTTTGAAAACAGTCTGTGAAGTCTACTGGGATCCAAGCGGTTCCGCTCATCACTTGCGATGCGTTCGGCAAATTTAAAAAAGGCGCTCACAAGGAACAGATGATCCTACGCTACTTATATGATACGCATGGCTATTGAGTGAACGTGGTGATAAATAGAGTTTTTTTTGTTGTTACCAGTAAAGTATAGGATCATACTTTAGGTGCACAACGACCTGCGCTAAATAATGTTTGGAATCTTCATTTAAGCCTTGACTTTCCTGTGCAAGTCGGTAGCTTAGTGGTTAAGGAGTCGGCCTTACGATCGAGAGGTCCCGGGTTCGAATCCTGGCCATTACACTACCGACGTGAACCCACTCCTAGCACAAGCAATTTAGCTTAGTTGGAGGGGTTCGGTTGCTAATAGCAACTTATGAAATTCCCAAACAGACACACAAAAAGTCAAAGATTATAAACGTAACTTTTTTTTATTGAAGAGAAGTGACGCGAAGTAGACTAAACTCACAGCCATCTCGCGAGTTTTTGAGTAATTAACCGGCAGCACTCTTGGAATGCGAGCACCTTCAACTAATTTATACTAATACCAAAACAGAAAAAATCAAAATGTCGATTTTAAAGGATGATGTATCGATTCAGTACTACGTCTCGATGTAAAAAATCGATTTTTTTTACTCGAAAAATCGATTTTTCGTTTAATCCATCTCAGATACTCCCTACCATAAAGTAAAGTAATACATCGGAAAAATCCACAGACGAAAAATCACACCAAAAACATCACCGGGAGTACAAAAAAAAAACGTACACGTGTTCATGACAAAATAACTAACTATAATATATTATGGATATTCATAAGCGAAAAGCGTGCATAGGAATTTTGTTTGGCATTCTAAGTAATAAACGTGTAAAAGAAAGCGCTAGGCAAAAGACTGGCTATTAAAAAGGAATTTGTACAGCCATTTAAACTTGTTGGCTGATATACGGCAATCGAAGGAGGATAAAGATTATGAAAATTATTTTCACATGAAAGATGCATGTTTTGATAACCTCGGAGTATCAGTACGTGTTCCGTCCTGGGCACGGGACCATGGACCCAGTGTTCGCCCTAAGGATTGTGGCGGGGAAATGCAGGGCGAAGAACACGCCCCTGCACTGCCTGTTCTTAGACATGCAGAAGGCCTTTGACTGAGTTCCTCGCGCGGTGATTTGGTGGGTACTGCGGGCCAAGGGAGTTCCAGAGACTTACATAGACACCGTCCGAGACATGTACTACGATTCCGGTTCCGTGGTTCGGACTGCTGTTGGTGACTCAAAAGCCTTCCCCATCCCTATTACCGTCGGGGTACACCAAGGATCCGTCCTTAGTCCTTACCTATTAAGCGTGGTATTAGACGTTTTGTCGGACAGCATCAGAAACTCACATGAGCAGCCTCCGTGGTTGCTCACGTATGCTGATGACATTGCGCTGATGGACGCGGACAGGAGCAGATTATTGCGACGCGTGAAAGGGTGGAAAGAAGCGCTTGAGAACGGCGGTCTGAAGCTAAATGTAGCGAAGACAGAATACTTAGCATTAAACTCCACAGATCCCACACCCGTCCGCATAGGCGATGATTTGGTCGAGCGCACGGACCAGTTTAAGTTCCTGGGATCTGTACTTCATGTGACCGGTGAGATCGACCACGACGTCAAGGCACGCATTGCTGCCGCGTGGGCCAAGTGGCGAGAAATGACTGGCGTCACTTGTGATCTCAAAATGCCAGTCAGGTTGAAGGGGCAGGTCTATAAGACGTTGTGAGGCGTGGCCGCTGCTCGAGCGACACAAGCAAGGGCCTGTCCATTAATCACGTGAGGTTCAACAGGGGGGGGGGGTTCAGAAAAGATCACGTAATATCACCAGGGGGGAGGGAGAGGGAGGGGTATATTGAGATATCACGTGTATTTAATTTTTCTTATAACTCGTGATTTTTGTCACGATTCTTAGTTTTCTAGCATTAAATAATAAAAACACGTGATTTTGGCTAGGGGTTAGGTCTTAAACCTCACCACGTATCACCATGGGGGTAGGGGGGTTAGAAAATTGCTACAAAAAAACATCACGTGATTAATGGACAGCCCCCAAGAGCTGCGTGTCACGGAGATGAAAATGTTGCGGTGGATGTGCGGCGTCACGCGTAAAGATCGGGTACGGAACTCTCGCATCCGCGGCAGCCTCCATGTCCGTGACATCGTGGATAAAATGCAAGAGAACCGCCTTCACTGGTGCGGCCACGTCTTGCGGCAACCACCAGGTTATGTGGGGAACAAATGCTTGGCAATGGTGCCCCCACCGGGCCCAGGTAAAAGGGGTAGGCCAAAAAAGTCCTGGCTTGACGTCGTGAAGGGTGAGCCGGAAGGCGGACCCTGAGCTTCGAGGTCATCTTGGCCACGGATGCAATCAGGAGAATACGTCTATGTGTAGATGATGATGACTCTTTGAGTCGGCCTTACGATCGAGTGGTCCCGGGTTCGGATCCTGGCCATTGCACTACCGACCGGCGCGAGCCCACTCCAAGCAATTTAGTTTAGCTGGAGGGGTTAACAGAAATATTATTAATTAATACAATGTCACAAACTCACAAACATTATCTCTTTATATATCCATATTAATCCATAGCCATACTAATATTATAAATGCGAAAGTAACTCTGTCTGTCTGTCTATATGGTACGCTTTCATGCCTAAACCACAGAACCGATTTTGATAAAGGGAAAGGATATAATATATAGCCTATGTTTGATCGCGTTAACCGAAATCCACGTGGGCGGAGCCGCGGGCAGCAGCCTGTAATGTATTTAATATAGATGAAATTTAATTTTACTAAACCTCTAGATAAATCCACCAGCCACTAAAAGCAATATTTCGAGATTAGAAACCACCATATTTGGTGGAAAATCCACTATGTTGGCAACACTGCATTACATGTTCACTCAAAAGTGAGTTTTGGTGCGAACACGTTGAAGGAAACATAGCGGTTTTATTTTATTTTCCGAAATTAGTGTGAGTTCCAATTTTTAAGTGTAAAAATGGTGGATTTTTAGACATAACGTCTTTAGGAAACGCGCACAAGAGTAGGAAAGTGAAATATTAAGGTGAATTGTGACTTCTCGTGTTGGTTTTAAATCTCCGTAAGAAGCCTTTAGTAAAGTTTCCGGTTCTCCCTTGTTTGGTATAACAACGTTTGGTCGAATATCACTTGAACTAATTTCAGTTACAATAAAGTCATTTCACATAATTATTCATTTGACCGAATATTTCATTGGTAGAATTTAATTTAGCATAATTATTTAGTTGGAATAATATCATTTCACCGAATTTTCATTTGCACTAATTTTATTTAAACTAATGCTTCATTAGACTAATAATGATTTAGTCGAGAGATCATACCGAATCACTCGGCGGCCGCTACCGCGGCACGCTCGCTTCGCTCGCTCGCCTCGTGCTTGTTGTGGTCACAGTTCTAACCTAACCTAACCCTGTCGATTGCACTGAGAGTTTTTCAATTTTACTTGTATTGTTTTTCATGAAACATACTCTTAGTGGTTTTCTTATATCACGGAAATCGGCAGGGTTAGGTTAGGTTAGAACCGTGACCACAACAAGCACGAGGGAGCGAGCGAAGCGAGCGTGCCGCGGCAGCGGCCGCCGAGGGCCAGCTAAATAAATTTCTACACTACATTAACATTATACCAATTGAATATTCGATGAAATACATAATAATATCAACTGAACATTACATGAAATGAGCATTATACTTTTTGATCAATAGCGCAAAGGTTGTTATCGCAAATAAATATTCGATGAAATGAAAATTATGTCAATCGATATTATGCAAAGCAATTACTTTCTCAAACGTTGTTCGAATTAGTAACATTCGACCAAACGTTGTTATACCAAACAAGGGAGAACCAAAGTTTCCACCACTTTACTAAGGCAGCAATCATCATCACCGTCATCATCATCATCATCAACTCATCATCCTCATCCTTATCGTCATCCAACACCGAAATAAGATAATAAAATATCAAATGAAGACATGGCTCAAAGGTCTTTGTAACCAAGCCAAAAATTTTCAAAAAAAAAAAGTCATGTTTGATGGAAAAAAATCAAAATTTTCGGATAATCGTCAATCCTCTTGCCACACCAAAAAATTTAATTGAATTGAATATTTTATTTTCCTAAATTAGTGTGAGCTCGAGTTTTTATGTGTAAAAATGGTGTATTTTTAGACTTAACGTCTTAGAAAAGGCGCACAAGATTATGAAAGTGAAATATTACAGTGAATTGTGACTTCTCGTGTTATTTTCAAATGGACATAGCTCAAAGGGGTAAAAGCCAAAGCCAAAAATATTCCAAAAAAAAAAACAAAAGGCCATTTTTTTTTTTTTTTTTAAGTTTGTTCCTTTCGGAACAGGCTAAGGCTCTATGACCATGCTGCCTTGTCATCAGTTATTTTTATATAAAGCCCGACCAGTAAAATAAAAAACCTCGCCATATTGCGGTAAACTATTGGAACTAATTTCTTCATATGGTAACAATCTATACAATGTCATTATGGTCATCTGTCAGTGTGGTGTCAATTGTGCGTGTTGTTGAGTTTGAGAGCGCTACAAAACTACAAAACTATAGTAATATGCCGAAAACTATTAAAAGCCAGTTAAGAAAAGTAATTTATAATATAACAAAGTATTTGTCGGATAAAAAGTAGGAAGGATTGGACTCTGTTCCTCTAAATAACATCACGGACCTTGTTGTCAACATGACGGGTAGGACATCATAGAGTACGTGCCACTGAAATTGGCCTAATCTACTGATTTTACTGTGACTAATTATTATTCACATTTTTAGGTATATCCCGATCTTCTGTAATAAAAATACGAAGAGAAGGTCAAACGTCAAATGTATTTTCTACGCCTAAGAAAAATAAGCCTAACGCAAAAAAGAAAATCATGCTCGATTATTTTGATCTCTGTGCTGTTAGGCATAAAATACAAGAATTTTATGCAATCCGAAAAACAATATCGCGTGGTCCCTGTTCTATACATGGTGTAACTGTATGTCTAACTTGTATTTACCATTCCAAGCAGTAAACTATTATACGGATACTACTGTGTTGTGATTTGTGCCCAGTCCTTGTAACCAGTATAACACGCCGCGTCTATTTTTCAATTTTAACCAGAAAACTTAACAGAGAAAAACTTAACTTTTTAACAGAGAAAAAAAAAATACATTTTAGTGAAAGTTTTGTATATTAAACACGTACTACAAGTTCTTTCTTTTTCTTTTCTTTCTATATTAATTCGTTTGTAATATTGGACACGATCTTTTTTGTATCGAAACTTAAGAACAAAGCAACTTAATGAAATAAAAAAAAAGAAGTCTATAACTCACTTTTGTGAATAATAGCAATGAAAAACATGACAGCCTCCGTGGCGTAGCGGTAGTGAACGCGGCCGCTACGCAGGAGGCGCGGGTTCGATCCCCGCTCAGTGCAAATATTTGTGTGCATTAAATATGGGTATTTGCATTGGTCTGGTCGTGCCTCGGAGAGCAAGTTAAGCCGTCGGTCCCGGTTGCCATAAGGACATCTATGGCAGTCGTTACGGGTAGTTGGTGCCCTAAAAAGTCCAAAAACAACGGTCTAGCTGCAAAGCTTCGATATCGCCTAATGTTAACATTGGGTCGTGGAGGTCAGGTGGCAATCGCTTCACGGAAAATATCGAGGTCTAGCCAAATCTGTAGCTATGACTGGTAAAAGCGGACCCCAGACTCCAAGCTGAAAGCTTCGGATGCGACTGGGAATAACGCTAGGAGGAAGAAGAAGCAATGAAAAAGTCACAGTTTTATATTAGGTGTCATTCCGTGCTTAATTGCGGGGAAATAAAAGCCTGTTCATAAGCAAGTGTGTTGAAAAATATTGGCATTTTACATGTGTATCACTATACTTGGTGTTGTCATAATCATAGATGTTTTTGGCGCCCCCAGTACGGGTTTTTTATTTTATTGGTCGGACTTTACACTTGGGTGTCCCAATTCGTAAAATCCCTAAGTCCAACTTAGGTATTTTTTCACTAACAACACCAAAGGTTACAGTTTTTTTTTCTCTATACGTGGATATAATTTTTTTTTTAATATGAAATTCCTATGTCCGTTTATGGTTATTAAAAAAAAAAAAATCTCAAGTATTTTCAGTTCTTAAAATCCTCAAGTCCATAAAATCCCTAAGTCCACTTATTTGTACCCTAACTTAATTTTTTATAATAATGTGGGTAGCAACTTATTGATTTAAAACCTTCGTATTATACAGAGTTGGGATATCAAGATACCTGCGGGGCTTAAGTACCTGTTGATTCTTATGATAACGCGGTTAAAGTTAAAGAAGCGAAAATAAACGATATCAAAAAACTTACGCAATATATACCAGAGCGTGAAAGACAGTTTTATGAAGATTATGATTAAAGAACAGGATGCGTTAAAGGAAACGCTAAATAATGAGGAGTTCAATGATGATAAGTATAGAATAAAACCTTGTTTCATTAAAGCAACAAAGCAACTATATGGGACTAACGCATCGATCTCAATAATATGGTATATTAATAAAAATGATTATAAAATAAATTTATTTTATTTTATAGGTACCTTTTAGTTATGATAAATATGTATGACATCCCTACTAATATTATAAATGCGAAAGTAACTCTGTCTGTCTGTCTGTCTGTCTGTCTCACTTTCACGACTAAACCGCTGAACCGATTTTGATGAAATTTGATATAGAGGTAGGTTAGACCTTGAGAAAGGACATAGGCTATGTTTGGTCGCGATAACCGACATCCACGCGAGCGGAGCCGCGGGCAAAAGCTAGTACATAATATTTTTGAAATCAGCTTTTGAAGCTCTTCAATTTGATACCCTACTCGATAAGTTTAAGCGTACATACACACATACGCGCGAAAAACATTACCGTCGCTGGCGCAGTCGGGTAAAAAGAACCAGATTATAAAGTACCTTAGTCCTTATAAAACTTAAGAGAAATCCCTAACTCCAGCTGATTTATAATAAGTCCAACACAGTATTGATTAAAATTAAAGTATTAGAATGTCGTTATAAGTTACGCTTATAATATCAAAATAAAGAGCAGATTTTGTACTATGATTTCATGGTACTTTTATTTCTGTAACCCCTTTGTAACCTTTTCAGGATTTTTTTTGGTGCTTGTTTCGCTTACTGTACAAAAGTGAAAAAATGGACTTAGGGATTTTACGAATTGGGAAACCCACTTGGCATTTTACATGTGTATCACTATACTTGGTGTTGTCATAATTATAGTGTTTTTGGCGCCCCCAGCCAGCACGGGTTTTTTATTTTATTGGTCGGACTTTACATTTACTTTTTTATACTTTGTATTTGGATGATGATGAGGATGAGGATGAGGATGATGATGATGATAATAGTGAGTTAACGATGATGACGATGATGATGATTGCTGCCTCAGTAAAGTGGTGGAAACTTTACTAAAGGCTTCTTACGGAGATTTGAAACCAACACGAGAAGTCACAATCCACTGTAATATTTCACTTTCCTACTCTTGTGCGCGTTTTCCAAGACGTTATGTCTAAAATTCCACCATATTTACACATAAAAACTCGAACTCACACTAATTTTGGAAAATAAAATAACACCGGCGACCTTAGAGTATATCCGGCGACCATTCATTCTCGTTTTGGCGGCAAAACTCACAAAAGGCCAAGCGGCCAAGCTGTCAAACTTTTTTTTTTATATTTGTTCCTTTCGGAACAGGCTAAGGTTCTATGACCATGCTACCTTGTCATCAGTTATTTTTATACTTATTTGGATGATGATGAGGATGAGGATGATGATAATGATAATGGTGAGTTGATGATGATGATGATGATGATGACGATGATGATTGCTGCCTCAGTAAAGTGGTGGAAACTTTACTAAAGGCTTCTTACGGAGATTTGAAACAATTGAAACCAACACGAGAAGTCACAAATGTCACAATACTCACAATCCACTGTAATATTTCACTTTCCTCATAGACTTAGATTAACAGACAGGGTATACCTACAGAATTGATGCACCTTCTACCATCGTAATATTTGTCGATATCTATCTATACTATAACCCGCGCCACGTATCTTGGACCTAAAATGTGCTCAAAACGTGCCCTATACGCGCAGTACACATTTCTTGGGTGTCTATTGAGGATAGCACGGGATGCTACTGCGGTAGACGAACTCAAATTCACCCAACATAGAATAGTACAAAGCAATCCGCGGGCGCCAGCCAGAGCCTCGTTTGTCTTATGATTTAGGTTCAAGATACGTGGCGCAACTATAAAACTAAAACCCGACTACTGCAGAATCACGAATCCCTACAATGTATTGTTTTGTTAGAGTAAATGGTATGCGACCACCTTAGGCACCTTAGATGAATTAAAAAAGTAAGTAATTCATCTAAGGCGACCACGGTTATTCTTGATATTTTCTTGCTTAATACTTCTTAGAGCGTGATTTGCAGTAGTCGGATTTTAGTTATAAACTTGATTTTTATTTGTATTATTTTGGTGCGAGCAACACCCAATAATGTATATACCTATGTTTTTAATGTGCTAATAGAGCCCTTTAATTTCATACCAAACACGTTCTATACAATATGGATACGACATATAGGCAATAATTGAATAAGCTTCAAGCAGGAAAAGTTTGCACAAAATTGGTCCAGTATTAAGGGCAGAAACTAGAGTTTTAATTTTATAGAATTTGAACAATTTTGAGCACTCTATAGAATCGCATGTTGCCGCTTAGCTGTTCAAGTAAGTTACCTACTATGCCTATTGTTGTGTGTGTGTGTGTGAAGTTGTTGTGTGTGTGTGTGAAGGTGTGTGCGTATTTATTAATGACTTATGACACAGTCAATGACTTTAAAGCAATGGATGAAACTATTTAATGACTTATACAGGTGGTTGCATTTTCTACATTTATTTTAATAATTATTTTGTTAGAAAATTTCGGATTTTATAAATCAGGGAATTTAAGTTTAAATTTAATTTGGTTCTATTCCTACGGACCAGGGATGCTTCGCGGTTTCAGTATTTGCACATAATATGTCGTATCCATATCGTATACCTATCTCAAGTTTTTTTCCATTATAGTTAGAGTTTCAGATAGTCATTCACATGTCATATTGCCTATATAACCAGCGGATGATCAAGACGTTTCTGCTGTATATGTTTATAATACAGGGATGGCGAACCATTGGCACGCGTGCCAGAGATGGCACGCATAACTATTAATCTGTGATGGCACGCGGCACAATTGTTTGGGCATGCCACCAGTGCATTCGGTAATCTGTGCCTATACATGTTTCTTTCTTTCTGCAAAGTAAGATACCTACCATATGCGTTAGAAAATGAACGAACATACCGCCATTTTTTCAGAAAGCATGATATTATTAGAGGCGGACTATGCCATATTATCAGAAATTTATTTTCTCCCAGCCCCAAATAATCTTGGGATATCTACATTTATTTCAAAAAATGGTCGGCCAAATCAAATGTGAAATAATCGAAGATCAATCTGTCCAGTAATTTAGGCGTGAAATCGTAGCAAACAGACAGAGCAAAGAAACTTCAGCTAACCCCCTCCCCCTCCCGTCGTCGGCACGTCTATCATTGAACTTTTTTTTAGAATTATGGCACGTTGATGCATAAAGGTTCGCCACCCCTGTTATAATACTTTACTTTTCTCTCTTTTTTTATTTTTAACTAGCTGACCCGGCGAACTTCGTACTGCCATATTTTTCCCGTTCCCGCAATCGCACCCGTGCTCCTTGCAGTTTACCACGCCACAGAGGCTCCCAGTCCCAAGTGCCCGACTCTCGAGCAAGTTTTAGTACATACTTATACCTACTTAAGTAGGAAGGTACGAAAACATTTGCATTTTATAAGACGCAATGTGTAGGTACCTAATTAATAAAATAACTAATAATAAACTTATTGGTATCAATTTGGATTTCCTACCATAGCTTTGTGATTTGATTGATTGTAGACTATTTACAGATAGACCGATAGGTGAATTAAATTCGGTCACCTGACCCCGACCACACGTTGTCCTTCTGCACTAATGCGGTGTTCCTGGCATGGCAAGTATCTCTGTAGCAACGGACGAGAAAATTACAATTTTGGTAATTACAAGCTGTTGCTGCCTTCGCTTGCGCGGGGTGATCCCGACCCGAGGCCGTAACCAACGAGAACCTTTATATTTATTTAATAATATTAGTAGGATAGGATACACATTGGAACCAATTTTATGTTTAATTCATTTTATTTCATGAAACATATTTTTAGCATTACAAAAATCTGTGTCATTATTTTCATTACGAATATTGTATGTATTTCTCAGACTGAATCTTTAGTATTATGTATAACAATATAAACCAATGGTAGGTATGAATAGTTTCTTAGGTAGGTATAGTTAGCGGCATAATCTTAACCTCGAACACGTCACAAAATGTCCTTTTTATTGTTTATACCCAGTACGTGTTTTTGGGTAACTTTGGAGGATAGCACGGAGTACATACAACGGCGGCGGAGGAGTTCTCTTAATCTAAGTCTATGAGGAGCTCAAATCCACCAATCATAGTCATCATAGATTATATTATACCAAACGCGCACGCCATCCTCGTGTCTCTTGCGACTTGGTAAAAATGTATGCCGGTAACTATTTAAAAAGATTCATATAATTAAATATCTATCTATACTATTATATAATTGTAAAGTGGTCGTGTCTGTACATTGGAGATATTTAAAAAAAAATACTTGGGCTATGTTATGTTAACGATACTGCGAACACGAAAATATTTTTTTTTTAATTTCCTGTCTGTTTGTCCGCGATGGACGCAAAAACTACTAGACGGATTTTGATGCGGTTTTTTTTGTTAGAAAGGGCTTACTCAGACTTAAAATCTTACGTTTGTTTGATCGCAATCGGTTGAGTAGAACCGAAGATATGAGCAAAGGTCGTGTTAACCGAGATGCACGCGGGCGGAGCCGCGGGCGGAAGGCTAGTTTAATTATATGAATCTTTTTAAATATAGTTAGTTGAAATGGCAGAATTTTATTTTTATATATTACTAGCCTTCCGCCCGCGTGCATCTCGGTTAACACGACCTTTGCTCATATCTTCGGTTCTACTCAACCGATTGCGATCAAACAAACGTAAGATTTGAAGTCTGAGTAAGCCCCAACAAAAAAAACCGCATCAAAATCCGTTCAGTAGTTTTTGCGTCCATCGCGGACAAACAGACAGGAAATTAAAAAAAAAATATTTTCGTGTTCGCAGTATCGTTAACATAACATAGCCCAAGTATTTTTTTTTAAATATCTCCAATGTACAATACAGACACGACCACTTATAGATAGATAGATTACATACTTAACTTAATTGTAAAGTTCTCTCTTAATCTTAAATGTCAGTTAAAATTAAATTTTCATTTGAATTATTTGTTGTGTCGCTATTTTAACTATTCCATTGAAATCTTCATGTAAATGAGATCGCCAAAACTTACATCTACCCCACACTATAGCTGGATAATTAGGAGATGAGATACCTTGAAAAATTCTTGCTATACTTCTTCCAGAAAAGTTACAATCTTTATATGAAGAAATTAAAGCTCTAACATCGCATGCAACTCTTTCTACATCTATTGATCTATCTTCTAATATGATGTGATTTGGCAAATCCTCTCTCTCAAAATACTCATTTATTATACTTTTTAAATTATTTGAAATCTCTAATATACAGTCTTTAGACAAATGGGTGTTACCTAAAGAATAATTACCTAATTTATGAAAAGCAATATTACATTCTTCTAATTGATATAATCTTGCTTTTTCTTGTGAAATAACAGAATTATGTAAATCATCTAAAATAGTATCAAGTTCTGTAGAATTTAAATCACCTTTAGCTCTTATTCGAAAACCTAATGTATTAAATTCAACTTTTAAAAGTGATCTTTGAGATACACCTGTTTCAGTATAGCTCCACTCTAAATTTTTCAGTTGATATTTAGTTATACCACTTTCCCAGCCAATGGCAGCAGCTACTTCTATAACATTAAATTCTAGAACAGTCTTTTTCATTGTATCAGGATCCTTTTTATTTTCTAATAGAAGTGCCATAGCTAAGGGACGACAAGATTTTGCAGCATCATGAATTTTTTTAGGTCCAGCGTAAGATGAAATTTTACAATTTATATAAGCATTATTAAGCACCTTAACATGCTGTTTCGGATGAAGTTCAACATAGCATAGTAAAGTTGCAATATTTTCTGAAGGTAAATCTAATTCCTCTACTGTTGCATCTATGGGTATTCCAACTTCATGACCCTTGCAATAGCTATTAGATGAATCTTGAGATATAACACATTCACAAGGCACAAATACCTTACTAAGCAATTTTCGTATAGTTGGTCGATCAATAGAATTTGCATATATGTGCTTTAAAAGTTCATTTTTATCATTTTGGTCATTGCTTAACAATAAGTGGCAATATGCAGGTTTTCCATCACGCCCAGCTCTTCCAACTTCTTGCACATATGACTCAAAACTGCTTGGCATATTATAATGAATGATACATCGAATGTTTGACTTGTTAATACCCATACCAAAGGCAACTGTTGCAACTATTATTCTCAGTGTACCATCCATAAAATGCTTTTGTATTTTCTTCCTCTGTGCAGCTGACATGCCAGCATGATATGTTTCTGCAATGTATGACATTCTTTTCCGTTTGGTAGTTTTGTTTTCCATATTTATTTTACCAGTTTCTTGTAGGCAGGATCTAAGTACAGCTGCTACCCGTTGACATTCATCCCTTCTGATACAATAAACTATAATAGAATTAAATGATGCTATTTCTTCTGAAATCAAATATGATACTAGAGCTCTATCCTTGTCCCTCTCCTTAGAAATTGATAAATACAGATTATCTGGCAGAGTTGGGTTCCTAATAACTCCATCAACACCATCAGGTATATTAATATGATTGATGACACTTTTAATTGTGGTCTGGCTTGCTGTAGCAGTAAGACCTAGTATACATTTTACATTTAATTTTTCCCTCAAGACACGGCATATCATTAAATAACTAGGTCTAAAGTTATGACTCCATTGTGACACACAATGTGCCTCATCAATACAAGCAAAGGCGATTGGTGGAAGGGACTTGAACAGGCTAGATAATCCATTTGATGAGTCACCTGCAACCAAGGCTTCAGGTGATATAAGAAGAATGTTTAAAAGACCCTCTTTTAAACATTCTAATATTTTACGACGCTGGGTCTGAGATTGATTGTTGTGATAGCATCCAGCTTTCAAAAAGTCAGGCACATTTAGAACTTGATCTTCCATCAAGGATACTAGTGGTGATATAACTAAAGTTATACATTTATAATGTTGACTATAGATATATGCAGGAAGTTGATAACAAAGTGATTTTCCACCACCAGTTGATAATAATAGGAGAGTTGACATACCACATAATATTCGCTTTATAGAATTTTCTTGACCAGGTCGGAATGTTTCATGTCCAAACATATGAAGAACTCTTTTTAACTCACTTGAAATGTCTTCATCATAATTCTTATAAATGGGTTTTATACTGCCATTGTCATTTTCATTTGTTTTAGCTAACATTTTCATAAAGGAGTCTGGGATTGGGCTAGGTTTATGTAAGGATAATTGCAGCTCCTCAGTCACAGACTGATTTTTACAAGATGGGCCAAATGCACATTTCTCCATTTCTTCTAGTGTAGGTATTTCATCTTCAGTATAGCTATCAAGTGGCAAAAGTGTCTCACCTTTATGTGCTCTACAGTATCTAGCCATATGGCCAGTATCCCCACATTTAAAACATGTAATTTTTCCAGACTCAGGAAATTCCATACCACCATGAAGACTTTTTTTATCCTTCCATTGCTGTTTTTTGTACTTGGAATAATTTATACTTTTTTTTCCACGTACAAATACCTTTTTCTCAATGTTGATTTTAACAAAATTCTCATTTAATGTTCCTTGTTTGATTTTATTCTCCAAACTCTTACTCTCTTCACGATCATTGAGTTTATTGAAGTTATCTGTTGTTACATTTTTCAAGACATTTATAATTTTATTGTGACGTGGCTGTATATCTTTTTCTAAACCAAAAGGCAAATATTCTCTAATATCAGGTGGTTCTTGTTCTTCATTAACAAAGTTTTTTTTAGATTTATTTTTAGTTGTAGTTTTTCTATGAGTATTGCTACTACTTGAAGTTTTATGTAGCTGAATGCTGTGTTCAGAAGAAATTTCATTGTTTTCATCATTAGTTTCATGTTTCCTTTCAAAAATAGCCTTGCCATTACAAAGTTTTCTTTTCTTATGGGCAGGTTTCAATTTATTTATTACCTTATCTTCATCTTCAGATTCACTATTTTCTACAAAGTCTAAATTTTTATCTGCAGTGTCCAGTTCAATGTTCCTTAATCCATATTTCACTGGTTCATCAGAGGAATCATTTTTACTAGATAACAGACCTGCAGCTCTATCTATCCATGCATTATCTAATTTCCTTGTCAAAGTTTTTGATTTACAGTCAACAGAGTTTGTAAGGTAATTAGAAACAGTATCATTGTTCACATTACTCAATTTCATTAAGGAATCATCTATACAATGACTCACCTCACCCCAGTGACATAAATTTTGGCTAGAATCATCCCAGTCAATAGGCTTTTGGCTGAAGCTATCACAATTGTAAGATTGATTAAGTATTTCTTTATCGCTCAGTGATTTATTTTCTAATGTTGATTGTGATTTTGATAGTTTTCTGGGATTTCTTAGTGATATCTTTTTGTTTTGAAACAACTTTTTAGAGAGATTTTCAGTGAAAGGAGTTAAGGCTTTAACATTTTTTTGAACTGCGTCTGTTTTAGACAACAATTTTTGTAATTCCTGTCCACTGGGTAATTCAAGTTGAGGACTCAATGCATCAGTTTCAATAGTTTCTGTTTCCACATGCTGTACAGGCTCTGGAGACAATATATCATCTTCAATATCACATATAGACAGTGTGTTCTCTAAAGCAGTACTTTTTAACTGAAAATATTTTTTGTAAGCATATTTTATTTTAGATGGTGCTTCTTTAATGTCAAATTTCGATGGTGTACGGCTATGTTGTAATTTGAAATCCTTTTCCCATGTTTTTACAATCAACTTACATTTCTTATACGCTTGATCTTTCTTAACAGTTTCGATAATATCCATTGATAGCTGTATTCCGGCAGGTATTTGTAAACTTGAACTTATTTTAGCACGTGTACTTTTTATAGAGCTTAAAATTCTATATTTGCAAATTATTCACATCGCGACGCGGCCATGGTCCTACAAAAGAATCCAAATCCACGATCCGCTCCGGGGTAATATACCTACTCGTAATAGCTAATTCATCTGTGACTATTTACGAAGTAGATAAAACTCTTATTACTGTCTGAGTTTGTTCTGTGATATATAATTTTATTGTAATCACTGCACAATAAGTATTATGTATGTACGTTAATAATAAGATTAATAAGTAAATTCCCGCCAAATACATAATTCATAAATCAAATGAAATGACATTGATACTCAAAGCATTGAATCAATTGAATTGACTGCTTGATTGACACTACTGACAGCTTGACCACAGAATAAATATATGAGCATTTCTCAATTTTTTTGAATATAGACAATAACCCTCTGTCCCATGTTTTCAATATTTTTTTGTGGCCCATGTAGGGTGGCCGCACATGTACGGTTTCCGGAGACGGTTTCCGTCCACGGTTTCCTGATCAAAATGTCAGATTTGAAAAACCGAATGCTCCATTTTCATACAAAATGTTCTACTAGGCGCACACGTCCTTACTTTTTGCAGAACGGAAAAAACCTGACGTTCGGTTCAGAATGGAAAAAACCTAATGATGTCATACCGAACGCAGCACTCGCATACATTTTGTACTAATCGCCGCACACGTCAGGAAATTTCCATCCGGAATCGCGCTTAAATTGTGTCCAGCGTTGTCAATTCCCAAGAGAGTGGGGACTTTCAAGCCGATTAGGGAATTTGTGGGGATTGTGCTTATGTGGGGCATTTAGACATTCACACTAGACCTAAACTCAGAAGTAATAAGTGGCAAGTATTATACATATTGATAAATTATTAAAGCAAAATATCCGACATTAAGGTACTATTTAACTCTTTATTGGCAATATATGTACACGAGCCGCAATAAACATCGCAAGTGGTGAATATAGCGGGAAACTTCAAGAGAAGTAATGTAGTTATCAATGTCTAATATTGGGGCCTTTCTGTTGGGTTTGTGGGGAATTCAGATCATCAGTAATTGGCAACACTGATTGTGTCTCGCTTCCGGGGTTGCCAGATTGTATTGTAACTTTTGTTACATTTTGCGTAACTTTTGACTCTCTTACGACCCAGCCCCATAGTGGTAGACGCTCTCAGCTGCATTAAGTCCCAGATGAAATAGCTGGGGCTCGTACTCAATGGCCAGTGGGTTTTCAAGGAGCATCTCGGAAGGCCGGCTCCTAAATTGGGCGGATACCCGAGATAAACCGAGAGGATTTGTAAAAAACAAGAAACACTATATAAAAAAACAAGAATACGTAACTTTTCCCCCGAAAATGCAACTTTTAAGCCAGCTTGTGTTACATTTGACAATTTGGCACTGGCAACACTGCTCGCTTCGAACTAATAATGAAAAAACCTAATGCAAAAAACCGAACGTGTGCGCTCGGCACACGGAATTCCAAATCAGGAAACCGTGGACGGAAACCGTCTCCGGAAACCGTACATGTGTGGCCACCCTAAGCGCGATTCCGGATGGAAATTTCCTAACGTGTGCGGCGATTAGTACAAAATGTATGCGAGTGCTGCGTTAATTTGGATAGGTTCTGTAACATTTATAAGCTATGTCTATTATTGGTACAAAAAAGCTTAAAAGCCCCAATAATTGACACTTTAGAATAATGCCTTTATTTCATCAAAATAAGATGTTATACCTACGATAAATTTGATTTAAACATTGAAATTCATCACATGTACCGGTAATTACCAAATGCCCGTGCTAGCTCGTTCTAACCGCGTGGATGTCGCTTATCGCGTAGTGATGTAAATTGAAGCACTGAAAGTCAAGCATTGAGCGCGGAGTCGACACTATTAAACCACTTGGCTCTCTATTCGATAGTTGAATACTCACCTTTCTCCCCCTTCCACCCTCCCCTCCCCCATTCCCTTACCCTGTCCTACACACTTTCCTACTAATAATGCCCAAGATGGGTGGAGAGCCACCCATTTCCTTCCACCCCTACCCCTTACCCCACAATTTCGCCCTTCCCCACGCTTCTCCTTTCCCTACATTCCCCACACCTACTTTGCTTATTAAACCTTGACCCGTGACCTTCTTCCTCAGCTCTTATACCATACCGAAACACACCCTAAGCTTCCCCCTCCCTCTCTCACCAATTCCCTCACTCCTTCCCACGCATTCCCACGCTCCTATCCTAGGGTTGCCATAAGTGTGGGGACCCAGACCGGGACATTTGAAGAAAAATTAGTAAAGGTAGAAAAATAGGAACTTTTATTACAACAACTGTTAACACTGCCATTAAACAAGCGTTAAACAAGCGGGCAGCGACCCAGGCTTCCTATGTTTTCTGAAAGGCGAAAAATTATCAGAATTAACTTCTGATAATTGTACAAAATATTTTGACGAAATCAACATTAAGTTAAACATCATCTTCATGTAGACGCTTTCTCCCGATTGCATTCCTGGCCAAGATGACCCCGGAGCTCAGGGTCCGCCTTCCGGCTCTTCCTCCTCCACTTGACACGATCTTGGGCGTCCATGGTAGTGAGACCATTTGCACGCATATCACTCTCCACGACGTCAAGCCAGGACTTTTTGGGCCTATCCCTTCTACCTGGACCCGGCGAGGGCGCCATTGTCAGGCATTTGCTACCCACGTATCCTGGCGGTTGCCGCAAGACATGGCTGCACCAGCGAAGGCGGCTCTCTTGCATTTTATCTGCGATGTCATGGACATGAAGCTGCCGCGGCTGCAAGAGTTCCTCACGCAGCATTTTTATCTCCGTGACATGCAGCTCTTGCTCTCACAACCATGTAAGAGGACAGGCTTAATGATCGTCTTATAGACCTGCCCCTTCAACCTGACTGGCATTTTGGGATCACCCGTGACGCCAGTCATTTCTCACCACCTGGCCCACGCAGAAGCAATGCGTGCCCTGATGTCGTAGTCGATTTCACTGGTCACATGAAGTACAGATCCCAGGTACTTAAACCGAATCATCGCCCATGCGGACCGGTGTGAAATCTGTCGAGTTTAACGCTAAACTTTCTGTCATCGCTACATTTAGCTTCATACCACCGTTCTCAAGCGCTTCCTTCCACACTTTCACGTGTTGCACCAATCTGCTCCTGTCCGCGTCCTTCAGCGCAATATCATCAGCATACATGAACAACCACGGAGGCTGCTTATGTGGTTTTCTGATACTGTCCAACAAGACGTCTAATACCGAGCTAAACAAGTAAGGACTAAGGACGGATCCTTGGTGTACTCCGATGGTGATGGGGAAGGCTTTTGAGTCACCAAAAGCACTCCGAACCACGGAACCAGAATCATGATACATATCTTGGATGGTGTCAATGTAGGTCTCTGGAACTCTCTTAGCCCACAGTACCCACCAGATCACCGCGCGAGGAACACAGTCGAAGGCCTTCTGCATGTCTAAGAATAGGCAGTGCAGGGGCGTGTTCTTCGCCCTGTATTTCCCCACCACAATCCTTAGGGAGAACACCGGATCAATGATCCCGTGCCCGGGACGAAACCCATACTGACACTCCGAGAGTGTACTCTCCTGTTCATTTCATTTCATTTCATGTCGATTATCTGCTCATAGAGCTTCATGGTGTGGGACATTATCTTTATACCGCGGTTACTACCACACTCCTGCACCGATCCCTTGCCTTTGAATACTGGCGTAATGAAGCTCAGTCTCCACTGGCTCAGGATCTCACGGTGAGAAGTACGCGGTTATACAGATTTGTTAGAATGCTCACACCACGAGCACCCAATGCACCCATTGCCTTCTAAGCCTCGATGGGGATTTCGTCGAGGCCGAGTCTGTACTTCTGCAGGCGTTATCGGTGGCACTAGTCCTTGTTTCGGAAAGAGGTCTGGTGGATGCACCTCTTGCTGCTTATTCAGCATGTCGTTGGAAGTATGAGCGCCATCTGTCCTTCATCGCGTTTTTCTCGTAAAATCATTGGCCCCGGGGTCTTTATTACTCATTAACATATTCATGTATGGAAAAATATCAGCGCTTACGTCGTTCTATCTACGTATTAATAGCCTAGCTACTTAGTCGCGTTTATTGTAGGTATATTACTGTTTACCAACCAAGTCCAGCACTCTAATATAATACTAAAAATGTTTAACCGGGACAATTTGCTTATTGGCCGGGACGCCGGGACACCAGGCCTCAAACGGGGACATGTCCCGGCGTACGGGGACGTATGGCAACCCTACTCTATACTAATATTATAAATACGAAAGTAACTCTGACTGTCTGTCTGTCTGTCTGTCGGTCTGTCTGTCTGTTACGCTTTCACGTCTAAACCACTGAACCGATTTTGATGAAATTTAGTATAGGGGTAGATTAGACCTTGAGAAGGGACATAGGCTATGTTTGGTCGCGATAACCGATATCCACGCGGGCGGAGCCGCGGGAAAAAGCTAGTAAATAAATAATTATAATTACATAAGTTGATAATAGTACATTATGGTACAAGTGAGTAAAGTTGGTGATTACCGCCGAGACGCCATTGAAAAAGTATCGATAGTCTTAAGCTTCGGTCAAACCTGCGCGACGAAAGCGACTGCGAAGCGGGAGCGTCAGCCGCGCGGCGGGCGCTACCCATGTATTGTAATGGCACCATGCACACCTACGACGACCACAACGCGGGACGACCGCGTCTGCAGAGCGGTACCCGCGCGTCTACTGACCGGACGTGGTTGTACGTTGTCTTATAGCTAATTGTTTTATAAAATTTCGTTTCACATAAAAAAATTCTCATATTTTCGTTTCATAGAATAATCAATACACAGAACACTTACTTTGAAGTTTTTAAATCATTGATTTCGGTTTCACATTTTCACAGTTTAATGTTAGAATAATTACCTATATCATATCATAGAATAACAAATCAAATGTCTGTCTGTCTGTTACCTAGACCTTGAGAAAGGACATAGGCTATGTTTGGTCGCGATAACCGACATCCACGCGGGCGGAGCCGCGGGCAAAAGCTAGTTTTAGGGGCTACACGTGCAGGACTTAGATACCACCCGCATACGGTGCAGAATATTCCATCAAGAACCAAGCGATTCGGCGACTCCTTCTTCTGCCGCACTATTAAGACTTGGAATTCCTTGCCAGCTCACGTGTTTCCTTCCTCCTATAGTCCCGGGTCCTTTAAGCGGGGCGTGAAAAAGCATCTGATGAGGCCGTCAAGCTGAGTGCCACCATTGTAATACCATAACATGGTACGTGTTGTAATGGGGGCCCTCTTTTCAGAAACTTTGCCTTCAGCTTACCATCAGGCGAGGCGAAGTCAAATTGACGTGTCCTATATAAAAAAAAAAAAAAGATTAATATAAAATTGTTTGACATACCACTCAAAAGATATAAAACTTATTTGCACTAAGATGATTCGACGGAGCCCACCCCGCGGGGCTCCTATTTCGGGGTGGTTTAAAAAAAAACCACGAAGGCTAAGGCGCCTTAGCCTTCTAACCTAACCTATCAGAGTCGTGGTTCTCTGAGTCGGGGTGTTAACTATAATGACATTTTTTATATTGTTAAACGTTAGACCAAATGATTTTCGATTACATTTAAACGTGATATCAAATAAATATCGTATTGATCGAATTCGACAGCATAAGCAAGATTATTCAGAAATTAAATTACGTGGTGGCACCAATTATCGGCCATGTCAACATTTTTTGACCTTTGATTGATTGTAATTTTATGGTTTATAGCATTTGCTTTCTTGCAATGCTTTTTTTGGGTAGAGGGATACTGAAACTCCATTACTACATTCACAAAATTACCAATTCTTTGTTATTTTTGAAAATATAGATGCTTTTTTCCGAGTATGTCGATTTCCCTTAATATCGGCCTCTAACACCCTAATTTCTGCCGCCTGTGACCCTAATATCGTCATACCTTTTCCAACGTGAATTTAGGTCAATAAAACTAAGTAAAGTAAAAAATTATTACGTTTTATATTCCAATTCAGGTTCAAATAATTTTTTTAACACTTATCTATCATTAATTTGTCTTTTCTTTATATCTCAGCCTTAAAAATTACAGTAATTGCTGTTATTATAAACTAATGATCACAATGATTAAAAAAAATTAAGATAAATAAAATATATTATTATAAAGAAAATATATTATTAGATAAAGTCAAAAGAAAACTTGACTTTCTTTGAAGGCTTTTCAATTTAAATGCACTAAACAGTGACGGCAAGTAAAATCTTCTTTAGCCACATCAATATAATTTCGTTTCGTCCACGAAGAACTTGTACACTTTAAGTGGAACCATTTGGGGCATATGTCACATTAAATATTTTTGGCTTCATCTTCTTCGACATCATTAATTAGTTCTACTTCACAGCCACCAAGAATTTTCTCCTTTTCTTCTTGAGAAGGTAAATCATGAGGTCAGTTACGCTGTCCTTTAATATTCTCTTCTTCTATTCTAATACTCTTCTTCTTTTATCTACTAGTTTTGTTTTATTTGACTTTTATATTCTATTTTCCAGATTTTTCTTTCTCTCTGTATCTATTCTTCCAGGAAGTCTATCTTGTAAAGTGGTGCTGGGAATTTCGTATTGTCGAAATGCTACTCTTCTTCTATAGGGGTCATAGAACCTATAGGAGTCATAGAACCTATAAATATTGTAGGATAATATTGTAGGACATTCTACACAACGCTATCTAGACCCAAAGTAAGCATAGCTTAACTAGCTTGTGTTATGGGTTCTAGAATGCGGATAAACATACTTAGATACATTTTTTTTTCGTAAATACATACATATTATACATAGAAACACCCAGACCAATGCTAATATTTATATTCATGCACACAAATATTTGCACTGAGCGGGGATCGAACCCGCGCCTCCTGCGTAGCGGCCGCGGTCACTACCGCTACGCCACAGAGGCAGTCAAAATACCTATAGGGGTCAAAGAACCTATAGGGGTCATAGAACCTGTAGGGGTCATAGAACCTGTAGGGGTCATAGAACCTATAGGGGTCATAGAACCTATAGGGGTCATAGAACCTATGGTCATATTACCATAGGTTTGAAACGTTTCTCTTTTTGTTGGGACGACATGATTATATTATTGATTAAATTAAAATACATAAGTATTTGTTCATTTTGCACCACGTTCCTGTTTATTGTAAAGTTCGAAGGTTGTAGGAAAGTAAGTACCCTATACAAACTAAGGTGGCCGTTATTACGCATCGACTTTCTAGATATCGGCCGTAGCTGGCAAAAAAAGTTTTTAGGCGGCCGATGTTAGGATCTGGTGCTCAAACAGAGCTGCTATTTCATTTTTAACCTTATTAATGTTACTGCTAACATATAAAATAGCTAAACATACAGTTAAGTGTTTTCATGCATTTCCCCAATATCGACCAGGTGGCCGATATTGAGATTTATCCAAAATAAAGATCCCTCATCTCGACCCCGCGATTATTTCATAAAAAGTACAAATAAATTTAAAAACACACTACCTAAACGGTACTTCAACTGTTTTTCTTTAATAAAAAATAATATAAAATACCATAGGTATATTTAATTCCTTTCAAATACTTTCCCACTCAGTGCGTCGACTCCGGGATTTGACTCGGTATTGCCACAAAATCACACCCGTCGATACCTGCGCGTGCTCTATTGCCACCTGAAAGTTCAAATGTGGAGGTACCCGCACCAAAATATGGGATGTTATTCGTACGGATATAGAGTCGCTTTTTGCATAAAAACTATCATAATTTTAGGGTTATTTTCATAGTTATGTTTCATTTTCTCGAAAAGGCCGATATTAGGACGTGGCCGATACTAGGAGACTTCACCTACAAGCAATTGGAAAAAAAAATTGTAAATGTTACTGTTCGAAATAAATGGTGTTGGTGGTTTAATATTAGTTAAAACATAATTCTACTGTTTGATAAGTTCGTTAAAAAAAATCTATGAAAGGGGGTTGGGTAATGTTGGCGTCGTGTTGGAATTGAGCGGCCATCAATGAAATTGGTATAATATGAAAGTGCAGTATAAAGTGATCAAAAGTTACTATGGACAAACTTCTCTAAACTATATCGGGACTTAGCTATACAGGGTGGTATTTTTCAACTTTACTTAGATGGAAGTACTCTAAATACTGGAGATAGCGAATTCCACTGAAAGGAAACATTCCCTTATTTTTTAAAAGAAACAAAACTGCATTTAACGTTTTCTGAAAATGCCACACCCGGTAGTCGAACCGACTAATATCTTCCTAAACCTTCTATTTTATGGATTTCCTTTTACTAAATTTACCAAGTTTGTTAGAGAGATTTGATCCTTATGATCGACCCTATCGATTGATGCAATAAAAATACAGGATGTTATTTTTTCGTATTGTATTCGGTTCGATTATAAGGCGTGGCAAACGATTTTTCAGCATTCCTTAAATGCAGTTCTGTTTCTTTTTTATAAACATACTAAACTGTATTCAAAGTTTTCTGAAAATGCCACACCCGGTAGTCGAACCGACTGAAATCTTTCTAAATCTTCTATTTCATGAATTTCCTTTTATTTAATTTACCAAGTTTGTTAGAGACATTTGATCCTAATGATCGACCCTATCGATTGATGCAATAAAAATACAGGGTGTTATTTTTCGAATTGTTCGATTTTGAGACGTGGCAAACCATTTTACGACATTCCTTAAATGCAGTTCTGTTTCTTTTTTAAAAACATACTAAACTGTATTCAAAGTTTTCTGAAAATACCACACCCGGTAGTCGAACCGACTGAAATCTTTCTAAATCTTCTATTTCATGAATTTCCTTTTATTTAATTTACCAAGTTTGTTAGAGACATTTGATCCTAATGATCGACCCTATCGATTGATGCAATAAAAATACAGGGTGTTATTTTTTCGAATTGTTCGATTTTGAGACGTGGCAAACCATTTTACGACATACCTTAAATGCAGTTCTGTTTCTTTTTTAAAAACATACTAAACTGTATTCAAAGTTTTCTGAAAATACCACACCCGGTAGTCGAACAGACTAAAATCTTTCTAAATCTTCTATTTCATGGATTTCCTTTTATTTAATATACCAAGTTTGTTAAAGAGATTTGATCCTTATGATTGACCCTATCGATTGATGTAATAAAAATATAGGGTGTTATTTTTCGAATTTTAGTCGGTTCGATTTCAGGGTGTGGCAAGCGATTTTTCGGCATTCCTTAAATGCAGTTCTGTTTCTGCAGGCCTATATCTAGCAGTAGTCTGCAATAGGCTAATTGATTACAATAATTACTTCTTGGATGTTAATATGTGGGAAAAGTACCTACTCTTACTACCGGAAATAGCTAATTTCATTCAAGGGAAACACTCTCTTATTTAAAAAGAAACAGAACTGCATTTAAGGAATTTCGAAAAATCGCTTGCCACGCCCTGTAATCGAACCGACTAAAATTATAAAAAATAACACCCTGTATTTTTATTGCATCAATCGATAGGATCGATCATAAGGATCAAATCTCTATAACAAACTTTGTAAATTAAATAAAAGAAAATCCATGAAATAGAAGATTTAGAAAGATTTTAGTCTGTTCGACTACCGGGTGTGGTATTTTCAGATAACTTTGAATACAGTTTAGTACGTTTTTAAAAAAGAAACAGAACTGCATTTAAGGAATGTCGTAAAATCGTTTGCCCCGCCCTATAATCGAACAATTCGAAAAAATAACACCCTATATTTTTATTGCATCAATCGATAGGGTCGATCATTAGGATCAAATCTCTCTAACAAACTTGGTAAATTAAATAAAAGGAAATCCATGTAATAGAAGATTTAGAAAGATTTTAGTCGGTTCGACTACCGGGTGTGGCATTTTCAGAAAACTTTGAATACAGTTTAGTGTGTTTTAAAAAAAGAAACAGCACTGCATTTAAGGAATGCTGAAAAATCGTTTGCCACGCCTTATAATCGAACCG
Source organism: Eilema depressum (assembly GCA_914767945.1). Lineage (NCBI taxonomy): Eukaryota > Metazoa > Arthropoda > Insecta > Lepidoptera > Erebidae > Eilema > Eilema depressum. The sequence continues at coordinate 11,512,460 of OU612025.1, read as the reverse complement.
ACTACAATTTCGAAAAAATAACACCCTGTATTTTTATTGCATCAATCGATAGATTCGATCATAAGGATCAAATCTCTCTAACAAACTTGGTAAATTTAATAAAAGGAAATCCATAAAATAGAAGGTTTAGGAAGATTTTAGTCGGTTCGACTACCGGGTGTGGCATTTTCAAAAGTCTTTGAATGCAGTTTTGTTTTTTTTTAAAAATAAGGTAATGTTTCCTTTAAGTAAAATTCGCTATCTTTAGTATGAGGGTACTTTCCTTCAAGGTAAGGTCGAAATGTTGCACCCTGTATATCGCAGCTCCGATATTACTTACAATGAAAATAATGACATTTGTACGTGTGTTTAACACAGTACAATGAAGTGGTATCAAAATTATTGATGGCCGCTGAAAAAATTAAGGACGCCACTGTCCATACTAGATTACCCAATCCCCTTTCTGTCTGCGAAACAAGTTTACTGTGACAAGAGGCTCTCGACCATGTTATTAAATTAATTATTTCGTTATTATTAATTACGTCGTTCCCCGATGACTACAATAGGAGATAATACGCGGAATAAGTACGAGGATGTCATCGCCATAACGATTAAGTAGTTATACGAGAAAAAGACGTGTAGCTATAGTGACTGTTCACTTGCAAATGAAGTTCGCGGTTCGCGCCATAGTCGCGCAGGTGTGCACGTTAAGTTTCGCGTTGCAGACGCTCCCGCTTCGCGTCCCGCTTCGCGTCCCGCTTCCCGCGTTACTGACGCCCAGGTGTGACCGAAGCTTTAAGAGAGCCGAGGACGGTAATCATCATACTCACGCGTGCCATACGACGTTTTACAACACACTGCATAAGTTCATAAAAATGCTATGCAATAGCTTTACCGCGGCAGTCCCCCAGTGCCACACGTCTTTTCATTTTAAATATTTCGTGTCATAAAAATGAATAGTTATCAAGATTTGTAAACTCAAATAAAACCGAGGGAAGTGGTCCCTCAACTTTGACGCCATAATAAAAAATGTTAGTAAGAACAAGTTCTAACGGCATATCGTATTTTTTTTCTTTGGCCGGCACTTTCAATTTTGGACCAGAATGGGTGATGTCCTTTGTTCAATATTTTTTATATAAGTTTCTTTCATGCATAATACACTATTCGACAGTGAAATTAACAGTATAGGGGAATTGCTGTTTCCGGAAACCCATGGCTTCAGTGGAAACATCAATTATTCCGATTCGATAGAAAAGAAAACGATAAATATTTTAAAACTATATTAATGCTTTAATTTAATAACATCTAAGTAGGTATATACAACATGAAGATTATTCATGAATACATATAATTTCAAATAAATATTACCAACGTTAAAAATAAACGGTTTGACACCATTATCGATGAACAGGCACACCTTGTCAAAAAATGATGTTAAAATATTGTTATTACAATGTTTTTACAATGCTAAGAATTTTTATCACAATATTTTTCAGTTAGTTCTTAGATCATTAATGCAGGAAAGCTAAAGACTGTACCTATCATTGTATGGCGTTATATTTTTTAGACATAATGCTATTAACGTATAGGTACAATCAGTACCTATTAAGGGCAACGAAGACAGCAGCGCCTCTCTCCCTCCATGGGTAGTGGGAAGACGCTGCCGTCTACGGTAAATACCGACCGCGGCGAGGGCTATTGGAGGACCGATGATATTGACGATATTGTACCCTTTTAAATCATTCACATAATGTATAACAACTTGTAGGTATGTATGTGAAAATAGACAAGCTGTATGGAACAACAGGTTTGGTCAATTAGCAACATAACATAAGAATTGCATGCAGGTAACGCAATTTATTTCACGTTGTATGGTGCGAAATCGCGTACATTACGAGAAAACTACTTCGAGAAGTGAATTCACCGCTGCGTGTGCACGCCTTAGGGACTAGGGTTGCTTTGGTTCAACATACCAAATGATGCTTATTGTTTCAGTTATTTTGAGACCAGTGCCAAGCAAAACATAACAATATGTAGTTTATTAATTGGTATGTTTTACTAGGCTACGACTTGGAAATTGTGAGGAAAAATTAATAACTAATTATAAAATAATAAACAATAAGTTATTGAATTACTTAGGGTGGTTACTGTGGTTAGGCATACTTATAACAAACTGTGCTGTCTAACTACCGTTGTATTAAAACTATGTATAAATTGTTAACAAATAAAAACTAAAACATAATAACAGGTTGCGAAACTTTATCAAGCCTAGCAAAATTAAAAACTAAAACAGGCAACTGTTTTTGTATGTACCTACGTTTATTTAATTTATCGTGAACTAGCCGTTTCCTGCGACTACTTCCGCGTTAAATTCGGAATAAATTAAGGTAAGTGTGTTTACTTTACTTCTACAGTATCGATATGGACATTTATTAAGTTATTTCATAATTATATTTTAAATTAATTATTATAAACAAGAAAGCCTTTTCGGGTGACTGATTCATCAACGCAATTCCTTGGTAAACGCTAAGCATTACGCTAATATCACGTATTGCATTACGTTTAGCTTAAGGGTATTCATCCACCTAAGTTAAAAACCCTTAACTTAAATAAACATAATGAAACTCATTGAAATGTGTATCATTATTTAGCAAAGTTCATCAGTTAGGGTTATTATTATTTTTTAAATAAAGTCATTAAAGTCATAAAAATATGCACTTTTTCTGTGATTTTTTAATTTTATTATGTCCTTTGGTTACCCGTGGATCGCAATTAGCCGTTGCCCTATAAAATGTTATGGCAAAATTAAAAAGTGTGTATTACAAATTAATAGCAGCGTAATAATGTGCAGGTAATATGGTCGTCTAGTACTAGAGATGCCCTGTACTTGTGACTCATGGTCGTGCCAATGGGACCTGCTCCCCTAGATTTTCAGATTCAGACTTTTAAGAACTGGAGACCTGGGAACAGGAACCTATTTGCTTTTTACCTATCTAAGAATTCAATAGTAAAAAAAAAATCTTTTATAAGGTACTATTGCTCGGGACATATGTCTCATGTCTCGGACCTAAAATGTGTACTATAAGCGCAGTATACGTGTCTTTGGTGTTTTATGAGGACAGCACGGAGTGCAACTGCGGTAGACGAGCTCAAATTCACTAAGCACAGATTAATACACAAAAATTCGCGCGCGCTAGGCCTTCGTTGGCTCGCGATTTAGGTCCAAGATATGTGTCCCGAGATATAATAAAGTAGGCACGGGCACGTACCTAAGTAGATAGGTAGTGCCGGTGCTTAATCATTACCGTTAACTGTTGTTAACCAATTGTAGGTTATTTAGTGCTGACACAAAGAGTCACTCACTATTAATAATTATTATTACACCGTGATATATAGCCTTCCATACAGTCACATGCGTTCCATATGACATAATATTTTATTTTCATAACTCTTTTTCCATATTTATATGTGATTTAAGGCTATTATGCTTTATATGTTCATAAAAATACCCGGCAATAAAGATAATAAATAGGTAGTTACGCGGTGATTATATTTTATAAGCAATATACTTATATTTATTTTTGGTAGCCCTAACGTATAAATTTGCGTCGTAATCATAAGAATATGACACCAGGCGTTTAAAAACAACACACATTGCACTATGCAACAACACCAAACATAAAATTATGATAATACGACATCAAAGTATCTTATTAGTAAAATTAATAAAATTATTATTAATGAAAATATTACACTTATAAGGCAATTGAACTCAATCAAAACACACAAAATTAATTGCTTCTCATCACATTAAAAAATTAAGTATATAATACTGTAGTATCCATGGGTAAGCACATCTTTATTATACAAACATTTAATTCTACTATTTACTTAAATTTATAACTTGCACCAATTAACTTAAAGAAAACTTGGCCACTTGACAGTCGATCCATATAATTAAGTTTTGATCCTAAAGCACACAGCTTTCCACTGAAAGCATCCTCCTTTCAGAGATAAAAGAACCTGTTTAAATGGGTGGGTGTTGGACTTTGATAGGCTATGCATTGTGTCCACTAAGTACAAGTACCTCGGCACCACAAGGTCACCCATACTGCAATCTCCACCAACCCAGCTTAACGCTACACTTGTATAGATACCGGCATACATCTTGAACACAAGTCGGAACCAACAAAATCCAAAAAAGGACTGATTAATCAATGACGCGGGCCCTTTTGAGTCAGTACCTATTGGTTTAATATTTAATCCAACCACCCTGCACAACCACCAAAGAGACCTAAAGCACTTTCGATGTAGCCAGAGTGTGTCAGACACTATATACAACTCTTTTTATGGGCACGCATGAAGCGTTTATCAACAGAACTGTTTTATTAAAGTATTTTTAGGATTAAATCAACGCTGATTTAATCCTAGAAATACGAATAAGATACGCATCTTATCTTGTTATTCTTGTTCAGCGAAAACACAGTTGTTATAGGTACACCAGAATCTCATTGCAAATTGGAAGATAAAAAACCTACTGGGGAAATTGGATTAAACCATCTTGATACTATCTAATTTTAATTTGTTTTCATACATATCAATAGGCATACTTAGGTGTTACAATTTAAGGATATTGACAACTTGTCTTTTGTTTATTCTCGAAAAATGACCATCATGTGATAATATAATAAACTGCTAGAGTAAAATATTCTTACGACATTTCTCGAGCCATCCGAAAATATTCTATACTACAATATGGATACGACATATAGGCAATAATTGAAACCATATACTTGGTACCCCCTAAGCTTCAAGCAGGAAAAGTTTGAACAAAATTGGTCCAGTATTAAGGGCAGAAACTAGAGTTTTAATTTTATAGAATTTGAACAACTTTGAGCACTCTGTAGAATCGCATGTTGCCGCTTAGCTGTTCAAGTAAGTTACCTACTATGCCTATTGTTGTGTGTGTGTGTGAAGTTGTTGTGTGTGTGTGTGAAGGTGTGTGCGTATTTATTAATGACTTATGACACAGTCAATGACTTTAAAGCAATGGATGAAACTATTTAATGACTTATACAAGTGGTTGCATTTTCTACATTTATTTTAATAATTATTTTGTTAGAAAATTTCGGATTTTATAAATCAGGGAATTTAAGTTTAAATTTAATTTGGTTCTATTCCTACGGACCAGGATGCTCCGCGGTTTCAGTATTTGCACATATGCCGTATCCATATCTATAAAATCATTATACCTATCAGCAAGATGTGTTAACATCCCCAAGTTACTAAGCGCTACAAGCAGGTGACGTCAATGTGAACGACGTCACCTACTTGTAGCGCGTAGTGTAAATGTTATAATTATTAGTAATAAATTATAAATATATATCTTTGTAATATTCAACGTAAGTAATCACTATTATTTAACCTTTGGGTACGGAACCCTACAAAACAACTATATACAAATTAAATTAAACTAAACCTAAAACATGTCATAGAATTCCTCCGCCTAAGTCAAAATAAATATACAACAATATCTGTAGAACAAAAAATAAAATGATGATTGTATTTTAATCTATAATCGCTACAGCCATATCATCATTATCATCACTAAAAAGTTATAAGTGGCATAGAATAAAAATATGTATATGTAAGAGTATCAAAATAGTACAACCAACTTACTGGTCAAATCGCAAAATAAACTCGCAACTCTGGACCAAAAAAAATTTACATCTCGATTAATCAATGTCAATTTTGTATGGACTTTGCTTCCCGGTCAGACTTGTGCGCATGGACGTATAATATCTCCTAAAAAGTAGCACTTGTATAAGAGACATGATCACATGATGACATTAACGTTGCCATATAACAACCATTTTTTTTTTTTATTCGTGCCATGAGTTTGTAGTAGACCCATACCGTAAAACCCAGAATCCTTGCATTTAATCTAGTAACCATTAGCATAAGCGGCTGTCTTACGAAACCACATTACTAAGATGGTAGTAAACGTATGAACGTACATTAAAAAAAGGGCTTAAGTACTGACATCACTTCGCATGAATGAATCTGCTTGTTGTACCCATATAATAATATACATTTTGAACACATCGTTAGACGGACAATGACACAAAACTATTGTACTGTGCGATATTCCGCTTCAAGATGTCTGCGCATAAGCCAAGCACTCTCTCGAACCTGAAAGAAAAAATATGTGTTAAACATTTACATTTCGGAGAAAGTGGTGTTCGAACGAGACGTGAATGGACCTGTTTAGGATTAACTATTACATTTCTTCGCGTGTCCCCATGATGTATCCAGAGGTCATGGTAGAGGTGTTATTTTTTCGGAATGACAGATAAATGACTTCCGATCAAAATCAATATCCAATACACGTCAGGAAATTCCTTCAAACTGTACAAAGAGCCTATTAGATGAAGCATTAAAACTTCTGTTGACTGTACCAAAATAAATGAGAAGTAGGTAGGAAGTACCTACGTATATTTATTTTCTTTCTATTTCGATCAGATATTTTCGAAGAACAGAATAGAAGGACAGTAGTAATAAACTATTATAAGTACTATAACATACAAGCTGTACCCGCAACTTCGTCCACGTACATTTAGATCTGGGTTTTTTGCGCTACTACTACACGCTAGTACAGAGAGAATGAGACACTTCAATTTTATTTACATATTTGTATAGATGATTTTCTCACCTGGCACGGTCTAGCTTGACACACTTAAGAGATCCGGAAGCGCGAACTGTGGCGGCTCGTGGTCTGTCCAATAGCAACGCGATTTCTCCAAAATAATCTGAAGGGCCTAATCGCCCAACTTCCACGGCAGACCCTTCACCCTGACCATTCCTTTGCTGTAGAACTACTGCAGTTCCTACATCAAAACAAAGAGTTATCTTATCAGTCACGTGCAGATATACACTGAGCGACATGTTTGTTTAGGAAATAATTCTTTTGCATGACATTCCAGTTAAATAATACCTTTTTCGTATTCCAGACTGATATAGTTCCCCGTCGGTCAAAGGAGGTGGCTATGTCGGACTTGCACCGGCCTAACTTCTGAGAGCAATCAATTATTGGGGTACAAGGATAACCGTTACGCATTTTACGCGCACCCCGGCAGATTTTACCTGGCAGATCCATACACGGTTTTGAGACGGCCCCCTCGGTTGTGAGTTTGTAACCATGGTGTCGCCATCTCCCTTCCCAGGGGGCGCGCGTTACGCCCCGCACCGGCCTGGCTCTGCTTTCCATTGTGCCCTTTGCTAGTCAGAGGGACAAAGGAAGGCCGCACCACTCTCTGTCGGAATACGGAAGAGAGGTATTGTCGCATCTCCCTTGTCCAGAGAGCACCGCGTGCCCAGGGTGCACCACTAGTCCACAGTAGCAATGTAGTTTGAATGTTATAGTGAGCTATACTTATCACAAAGACTTCTATTATCGTAATAAACTTACCTTCCACTATTATGTAAAAATCATTCCCAGGTTCACCTTGGCGTACTATGGTCTCACCGTCTGTAAACGATACAGGTTCTAAAGCATCCGCAACTGTGAGCCGTTCCCATTTTTCTAAACTTTCTGAAACATGCATTATGTACATTTAGCAATATTAGTGAAACAGAAATAATAATAACAAACTGAAATATCACCGTGTTGCAAACGGAAACGGTACTCGCTAAGGTATGAAAATGGGCTTCATCAACGGATGTTCAGGTTCTGGAATGATCTGCTTTCTGTGCCTTTTCAAGCGACTACAATATGGGGTTCGGCACGTCTGCTTACAACACGAGTGTGACTCGTATGTGACTGGTGTTGCACACGTCCATAGACGACGGTAACAACTACCCATCATGTGGGCCGCGTGGGTATTTAACCTAAGGATATGCTTTCACTGTCCGCGGCGAGAATAAAACTTATAAATTATTATTATTGTTGCTTGCTACAAATTTGCCTATAAAATCTTTGTGCCTTGTGTATTTTTTATATGATAATAATATTGTTTTCAAATAGGATATACGACTATGTATTATGTATATGTAATACTTATAACGTTTCTTAAATCTTACCTAATATTGATACTCGTGATAAAAATTCGTCGTACATGCGTCGCTTTCTTATTGTGGAGCCCATTAGTATCCGGCGGTATGAGTCACGATCTAAACCCCATAGCTTGAGAGGCGTACGCGCGCGGACAGTGGCAGCGCGTGGGGTTCCGTATATAAGAGCCAGTTCACCGAAACTGCCTCCTTCTCCAATAGTTGTTACATGTTCTCCATTTACTAAAACCTGTAAGATTTCTTACCATAAATATACCTAAGAGGAGGATGCATATATTAGTAAAGAGTAAGCGCATGATGCATTTCGTATGGCTTGTGAGAGTGCCGAAGTCCTTACCTCTTTTCCTCTCTTTTTCTCTTATACAAATGGTAATGCACAAGTGACAATTGAGTTGCATTGCAAGCGCTCGTTGACCAAGGTGAACACTGATATAAGGTGGACCGTGTGTGAATTTATAACAATACTAGCCTTCTACCCGCGGCTCTACCCGCGAGGATGTCGGTTAACGTGATTTGTCCTCATATCTCCGATTCTACTGACAGTGGCGGCGCAAGACCTAAACTTACTGTGGGCAAGGTATATTTCGCATGGCCCTCTGGCGATGCGAGAACAAGGGAATGTAGAATAAAAACTTGAAATTAAACAGTTTTAGATGGTCAAAGAGGAATCTGCTTTTTGGTTATTTGAATTAGACTTTTTCTATCGTGCGCAATATCTCCACGGAAACCACCAATATTCAAAGCGGGTCCCCATACCCATTCCACAAACGTGGTTTTTCTTTTTTGTTAATAAAAACGGCAACAAGCATACGCTTGAAATATTTATATGCACTTATGCACATTAAAAATAAATAATTAAATTAAAATAAAATAAATTAGGGAGGGCTAGATGATGGTATGGAAATGGAACCCTTCGTGCCCGAGTCCGACTTGAATTTGGTCGGTTTTCTTGAAACGTTCCTTACGTGACGTCATTGACGAGTCCATTGTTTCAGAACCATCCATAATTATATAAAACATCTTCACAGTGTTATATTCAACAAACTTGTGAAATGGGTGGCCATGAAACATACGAAACCACGGGTCCGCACAAAACATGAACGAAAAACCATGAAATCTATTCTCTTCCGAAAGGATTATGTCCAAGCGACTAGATCGAGAGCTTCTCCTGGAAGCCGCCAATTCCGCCATCGTACAGGCTAGGTCTCTGCACCAGAGAGGCCTGTCCATTTAGATAATGAGGCAGAGAGGTTGCGGCAGGCCATAACTCGTATTTGCGACGTGGCGATGACTAGAGTTCCGTCCTATAATCCAAGGCGTCAGGTCTACTGGTGGTTATCGGAGATTGCAAGTGGGCCCGAGCCCAATTCCGCAGGTGGCGTTTCTGACACGTCCTTAAAGTCTCGCATAACATTTTAAGTCCTATTAACGGAAGTCCGAATATGTTTCTCATACCTACATTGATCTATCCCCTGAGCCTTATTATAGTAGGTATCCGCCGCCTCTGCTGAAAATATTGCTGCTGTAAATGGGAATCTCGGCGAAAATTCGAAAATATTCATTCGACATCCTTCTTAAGAAATAAAACTTAGACGTAATGCCTCCGCCTTCATCTGTCGATTCAGCTTATTCAGAATTAATTTGTGATATTGAAGTTCTGTACTTAGACCAATTGTCAGAGTTTTCAGGGTTACAACTACCGGTAACAACTGCCATATATGTTAGTATGACGACTGGTGATGGGTGACACCCATCCTAAGACTGACTAGGTTTAGGCAGGCTCGTAACATACTAGCCAGGTCAGAGTAAAAACCAAGTAGTTCAACAGATTGTTGGCCTATTCGGTTATCAGTAAGTCACTTACGCATTAGTGTTACAGTTAGAATTTTTTTTTTTTTAAATCTGGATTTTTTTTTGGGAGTTAAAAATGTAAATACTAAACTAAACTTACTTCAACTTCCCCCGAATCAATAATATAGAAATTGTCTCCCTCATCTCCTTGTCTAATAACTGTTTCACCATGCAGACATTGCACTGGAAACATTGCATCAAACATATCTGCACGCTCAGACTCATCTAAATGTGTAAAAAGAACATTTGATGCTATGGCCCGTGAAAGAGCTCCCATAGTTTTATAATCTTTTGGCACCACCTGTAAATATAAAAAAAAAACAATAAAAATTACTTGCTAGAAAGAAATATTTTTTTCTAATTTGATTCTTAAACTCTGACTAAGATGAAATTTGGTACAGGGGTAGATTAGACTCAGCCTGCAGGCTAAGCCGCAGACTACAGTTAGTCTGTAATATGGGTTAAATAAAATACTTGAGTTATCAAGTTTATTTCCAACAACATTTTTCCTATAAAACCTTGAAATATGAGTAGTTGGGTCAAAGGGAGACTATGGAGACATATATCATTGTGAACAAAGTTTAGGTATGTATACCTTTTTAACATAACTAGTAGCATCTTCTTCAGTGACAGGTTCAGCACTGATACCACCACGTCTCCGAGGTGGCTGTCCTCCAGGTACAGGGAGTGGAGAGAGTTCCCCGTCAGCTTCACCCTCAGATGCAGCTGCTGCAGCTGCAGCCGCCTTGACTTGTTCCTTAAAAATAAAATTAACTTTTTGTTAGACTGTACTTGCACTCAAGTGAAATACCAATTAAAATACATTTCTTTTTTTAGTTTGATTTATTTTATGTTTATGGTCAAATACTTGTACATTTATATGAAAGTGGTTTTGGTTAAATATATAATATAGGTTATTTTCACAGTAATATTAAATACAGTTGCATAATTTCCACTGAATTTAAATTCATCATAATACTGACATGCTGTTAGTTAATTATAAATAAAATATAAGTATTACTGCTAATCAGCAGTAATACTTATATTTTATTTGAAATCTCAAGACCTAGAAATATGTGCGTATGAAAGTAATTTAGAGATAGAGACATTAGATGTCCTTATCATACTAGATAGGTACTTTTATAAAAATATACATTCAATATAAACTCCCTATGAGCCTTATTTTCATATGCTTTTAATTCGACTATCAACTTTCAGGGCTTTTGAAGTCAAGTCCTTGTATGAATAGGAACATTATCATTTTAATGAAATCTAACATAATAGGTTGAGTGGATGAATTTCAAGTAATTGTCAATAAATTCACTTACTCGTTCTAATTTTTGAAAATACTGTCTAAGAAAAGACACTGGATTTTCGGGTTTGTTTACACACAACTGCACAATACAATCTTTTAATAATAATGAAATATTATGACTTTGAATGTAGTCTTCACATTCGTGTAAACACTGCTCTTCTTCCATTTTTTATAATATCAATCTGAAAATATTAACGAAGGTTGCTCATAGAAACCATCAGACAACCCTAAGATTGAATACAATATTAGAATACTTTATTTATGTTATTCAGAATTGAAATGGTATGTGTGTGACTGAACTGAATAAAAATATTTCTATAACTATACCATTATCTATTCGTCTCTTTTGGTGAAGTTTGCTGCTTGCTTGTCACTTGTCACTGTCACTGGTCACATAGGGTCTTTGAGTATGGAGGGTCCATCACACGCTAAAGGCGGTCACCCACTTACAGTTTAGCGAACGACAACCGGATGATATCGGTCTGTCAGTTCATCGCAATAGCCCACACACACAGTTTCGTATACGATTTTGGACTGACGGATAATGTCACACATGGCCGCCTTTAGGGGTCCATTACCTTAGAGTATCTATATTACCTGTAGAGCGCGTCTTAGCAAGTATGAACTGCTATCACAGGTGTGAACAGTGCCTAGAATTTTTGACAACTCTCTCTCATCCTAGCGTTAATTCCCAGTCGCATCCGAAGCTTTTTAGCTCGGAGTCTGGGGTCCGCTTTACCGTCTTAACTACAGATTTGGCTAGACCTCGATATTTTTTCGTGAAGCGATTGCCATCTGACCTCCACAGCCTAATGATAACATTAGGCGATATCGAAGCTTTGCAGCTGGACCGTTGTTTTTTTTTTTTTTTTGGATTTTTTTTTAGGGCTCCAACTACCCGTAACGACTGCCATAGATGTTCTTATGGCAACCGGGACCGACGGCTTAACGTGCTCTCCGAGGCACGACCAGACCAATGCAAATACCCATATTTCATGAACACAAATATTTGCACTGAGCGGGGATCGAACCCGCGCCTCCTGCGTAGCGGCCGCGTTCACTACCGCTACGCCGCGGAGGCTGTCGAATTTTTGACAACTGCAATCAGTAGCAAAACAATATCTGCCAAAGTGATTTCGCAAATAACAGTTTATTTCATTTTGTGGTAATAATGGTGAACTGTGCATTGCCAGGCTCTCAAAACGATTCCCGAAAGAAAAATAAAAAGAATGATAACATTTCATATCACCCGTGAGTAGTATTATATGACTAATTTATTTGTTTTCATAAAATTTATACGGGTCTCCTAGGGGGATGCGAGAAACGCGGGGCGGGTTACAGCTGACGGCTGTCACCGGCCATTTTTTATTTTAAATGAATAGTGATGTAGCACTGCACATGCACTTTCGGTTACGATAATTTTCTTTTTGCAGTAGAATTTCATTGTAGGTTTATTTTCTTTTATAGTATAGAGTATTTACTGCGTAAACAAATAAATCTGCTCATTTTACTTTTATATATTAAGCACTATTATTTTTGTTAGGTTTACAGAAATATGAAGATGCATAATAGTAGATGCATGAGTGAAAGCTAAAAGCTATAAAGAGGCCTGATTGGGAGCCGAATATTCGAAGTTTCATCTGTTCTATCTATTTTAAGCTTGATTTCAAATAAGTAACTAAGAAAGGGCTTTGCAAACTGACTGACGATGCAGTACCAGACTTTACCTCCACGTAGGTAAATGCTTATGCAAAACTTTGTATTTCAATTAACCACTGGCCTCTTCCAAAGTGCGTCAAAACTTTATATGCTTATCCATACTAATATTATATACGACTCTGTCTGTTGATATGTTAGATTTGTGGGATTTTAATTTCTATAATTCATTAAATGATACTAATATATTTGTATCTTGGTTTTAATTTTATCCATTCATCCACGCATGTGTCACACTAAATTCACAACATAACCAACTATCGATAATTTTGGTAATATGTACATGAAACATCACTATAGGCGCTTTATACCACAGATAAAAAACTGCTTACACTCGGCACAATGGACCATAGTGTTAGACTTGCTCTATTGCTCTATAGTAAGATAGATACTCTAAGTCCATTACCATGGACCACCATGGACGTATATACGTCCATGTCCATTACACGCGTCATTCCATCAGGCCATCATGCCGTCAATCATGAATGTTATTGGTCAATCGGCTACATTTACTTTAGAGAAAAGTGCTAAATAAGGCCAGCGCCAGACGCTCCAACCCGACTATCCGACCATCCAATCAACAACCAGTCAGGCGCGGTCGCAGCTTCACATTTTGGGGGGGGTCACTTACCGAAGTGCGGCAATTACCCCCTTACCCCCCCCCCCCCTCGTACTCGAACTATGACGGGCTCCAATCGACTAAAATTAATAAAATTAAGAGTCTCTGTGGCATGGTGGTAGTGAATTCGACTGCTGTAGGAGGTACGGGTTCGATTCTCGCTTAGTGCAAATATTTGTATACATGGGTGTCTATTTTAATTTGCCTGATATTTGAGTTTGCCTGATTTTTGTATGCCTGTTAACTCGGACACCATGGTTCCGCATTAGGCCCAAGCCGATGGGAGTGGTTATGTCGGACTCAAACCAACTATAATTGCACACCGTCTTGGGTTGGATCATTATTTGCCGAGGTTGAGATTGCCACTGGCATATCCCTCACACTTTGGTGTCCCCATCTTGTCCCGGGCTCTACCTGTCACCCCTAACGCTTATGAAAAGGCCTCCGACGCCCGAGTCGCCTTCGCGCATTGCGGACTATGCGGGACGGAAGGGACCTGAGTTTTCTCTGTCCCGCTCCCCCACCTCTTTCTCGAGCATTACTAGCTTGCAGAAGGAAGCGGCGGCACCCCACACACTCGCACTCTGCAACATTACTGTGAGTGAGGCACGTGCTGAGGGACACAACTTCCAACCCCAAGGCCGTCACAAAGATCTGCCTCGGTGTTTTTCACGCCGTGCCTTCAGTCAGTGTGGGCAGCCCCGTGTCCTCGCTTGCATCACAGTGATGACACTCAGGCGTTGGCTTCTTCTGGATCCGACATAGGTGACTCCCGTAACACACGTGTCCGGTGATCACACCACCAAGAGGCATCCGTGAGGCCTCTAGTCAGTCCTCCATGATGTGCTTTACCGCCGCTATTACGACTAGCCTTGTGTTTGGTTGCCGAAGTTGTAACTTCCATTCCTCCACCACATCCAGGCGGCGCTGGGACTTCACTGCCTCGGGTTCATATCAGCGGGGACATCCGCGCCGCCCTTCGGTACCTGTATTGCACCGAAAAGGCTCTCGCCGCCAGGTACCACAGTATGGTTCCGCCAAGGAGACTCGACACCTTGAAGGAGATCGTGCGGTACCCTCTGAAGACCTAGTTGGCCATCTTCTTGCCCCCCTCAAGTTGGACAGCAACCCCACCAAAGCGGCAGCTGCGCCTTTCAGATTGGGGGCCAGACTTCGGAAAAGTTTTCCGAAGTATCATCGGCCATCGAGAACGAGCCAAGTATTTCGTATGGGGCTTGATGCCGACGGGAGTGCCTCGCGCTATGAGGTTGGTTCCCTAGGTGGCGCACGCTGAGGTCCATAAAAGAACATGGCCTCGGTTTTACGCAGGACCATGGGCTATCGTTATGGGCAACCGCAGTCGTGACTTTCAGGGTCGCTTCGCGCTGTGTAGCAACGCATACCATGACTGGCGTGTCATCCGTATAGCACGTGACGATGACACCGTTTTCGAGCTCACCGCGAATACCCAGACGTATCCGATGGAGTATACCGCAGGAGCGGGCGCAGAACCAATCCCTGCGGAAAACAGCACGACGTCTCTCGCCAGCCAAGGTCGGACGCGGTTGAGTAGCTGACGGCTCTCTCCATCGGTTACGCGGGCTATGCGGCGAAGGTGGAGAGGCACTTCGTAACTCGTGATACATGAGCGTCTCCTTAATGCAACTCGAGGGCAAAGTGTTGAATGCGTTGGCGATGTCCAAAGAAATCCCCAACATCACCTGGCCCACAAGTGGGCATCCACAGTCCATAGTGAAGCGTCTCTGGCGGAATTCATATTGACCACCGGCCAGGTCGGTCTAAAAAGGTGCTTGACGAGGTGCTTTGCAATAACTCTTTCAAAGAGCTTTCACACCTCGTCAGGTAACACTATAGGTCGGTAAGCGGACGGCGAATCCACCGGATGTCCGCCTTTCGTATGAGGACCAGTTTCCCCGTCTTTAACAATTTCGGAAACTAGCGCTTGGTCGTCGTCGCCGCCTAAAGCTCGCTCAGCCCGGAGTGCCGCGGTTCAGTCATAAGCTTATGAACCACCAGCTTTAATTCTATCCAACTGACCTCGGACAGGTCGTCCTCATCCACGCTTGGCGCCATAGGGCTTCGATTGTGCCTTGATACGTAAGTTGTAAACAATCCTTCAGCATTTTCCCGTTTACGTAGCAAAACTTTCGTATCTTTAAGAGTATTTAATGCTACCTAAATTACAATTTTACCAATTTTTGACCTTTGAAAGACGCGACAAGGAATAAATATTGCAATATAATTACTTTGCAAATTTTATGAAGACTTTTCAATTTGACGTGCTGGGTTTTGGTGGGGGTCATGTCCCCTGTGACCCCCCCCTCGGACCGCGCCTGCAACCAGTATTAATGTAATAATAATAATTAATACATCAATACTGGCTGCCGATTGGACGGTCGGATGGTCGGGTTGGAGCGTCTGGCGCTGGCCTAAAAAAAACAATGTTATGAATGAAAAACCATAGAGATATCTCTTGCGTGTTTTTTAGTTTTACAAATGTTGCGAAAAACATGAGCTGTAGTTGCACCTTTACTTATTCAGTCTGTGGTGCTAGTATTAAGGTGGCCGCACATGTACGGTTTCCGGAGACGGTTTCCGTCCACGGTTTCCTGATTTGGAATTCCGTGTGCCGAGCGCACACGTTCGGTTTTTTGCATTAGGTTTTTTTATTATTAGTTCGAAGCGAGCAGTGTTGCCAGTGCCAAATTGTCAAATGTAACACAAGCTGGCTTAAAAGTTGCATTTTCGAGGGAAAAGTTACGTATTCTTGTTTTTTTATATAGTGTTTCTTGTTTTTTACAAATCCTCTCGGTTTATCTCGGGTATCCGCCCAATTTAGGAGCCGGCCTTCCGAGATGCTCCTTGAAATCCCACTGGCCATTGAGTACGAGCCCCAGCTATTTCATCTGGGACTTAATGCAGCTGAGAGCGTCTACCACTATGGGGCTGGGTCGTAAGAGAGTCAAAAGTTACGCAAAATGTAACAAAAGTTACAATACAATCTGGCAACCCCGGAAGCGAGACACAATCAGTGTTGCCAATTACTGATGATCTGAATTCCCCACAAACCCAACAGAAAGGCCCCAATATTAGACATTGATAACTACATTACTTCTCTTGAAGTTTCCCGCTATATTCACCACTTGCGATGTTTATTGCGGCTCGTGTACATATATTGCCAATAAAGAGTTAAATAGTACCTTATTGTCGGATATTTTGCTTTAATAATTTATCAATATGTATAGTACTTGCCACTTATTACTTCTGAGTTTAGGTCTAGTGTGAATGTCTAAATGCCCCACATAAGCACAATCCCCACAAATTCCCTAATCGGCTTGAAAGTCCCCACTCTCTTGGGAATTGACAACGCTGGACACAATTTAAGCGCGATTCCGGATGGAAATTTCCTGACGTGTGCGGCGATTAGTACAAAATGTATGCGAGTGCTGCGTTCGGTATGACGTCATTAGGTTTTTTCCATTCTGAACCGAACGTCAGGTTTTTTCCGTTCTGCAAAAAGTAAGGACGTGTGCGGCTAGTAGAACATTTTGTATGAAAATGGAGCATTCGGTTTTTTGAATCTGACTTTTTGATCAGGAAACCGTGGACGGAAACCGTACGTTTGCGCGGAGCCTTAGGGTGGCCGCACATGTACGGTTTCCGGAGACGGTTTCCGTCCACGGTTTCCTGATTTGGAATTCCGTGTGCCGAGCGCACACGTCAGGTTTTTTGCATTAGGTTTTTTTATTATTAGTTCGAAGCGAGCAGTGTTGCCAGTGCTAAATTATCAAATGTAACACAAGCTGGCTTAAAAGTTGCATTTTCGGGGTAAAAGTTACGTATTCTTGTTTTTTTATATAGTGTTTCTTGTTTTTTACAAATCCTCTCGGTTTATCTCGGGTATCCGCCCAATTTAGGAGCCGGCCTTCCGAGATGCTCCTTGAAATCCCACTGGCCATTGAGTGCGAGCCCCAGCTATTTCATCTGGGACTTAATGCAGCTGAGAGCGTCTACCACTATGGGGCTGGGTCGTAAGAGAGTCAAAAGTTACGCAAAATGTAACAAAAGTTACAATACAATCTGGCAACCCCGGAAGCGAGACACAATAAGTGTTGCCAATTACTGATGATCTGAATTCCCCACAAACCCAACAGAAAGGCCCCAATATTAGACATTGATAACTACATTACTTCTCTTGAAGTTTCCCGCTATATTCACCACTTGCGATGTTTATTGCGGCTCGTGTACATATATTGCCAATAAAGAGTTAAATAGTACCTTAATGTCGGATATTTTGCTTTAATAATTTATCAATATGTATAATACTTGCCACTTATTACTTCTGAGTTTAGGTCTAGTGTGAATGTCTAAATGCCCCACTTATGCACAATCCCCACAAATTCCCTAATCGGCTTGAAAGTCCCCACTCTCTTGGGAATTGACAACGCTGGACACAATTTAAGCACGATTCCGGATGGAAATTTCCTGACGTGTGCGGCGATTAGTACAAAATGTATGCGAGTGCTGCGTTCGGTATGACGTCATTAGGTTTTTTCCATTCTGAACCGAACGTCAGGTTTTTTCGTTCTGCAAAAAGTAAGGACGTGTGCGGCTAGTAGAACATTTTGTATGAAAATGGAGCATTCGGTTTTTTGAATCTGACTTTTTGATCAGGAAACCGTGGACGGAAACCGTACGTTTGCGCGGAGCCTAAAGCGCGATTCCGGATGGAAATTTCCTGACGTGTGCGGCGATTAGTACAAAATGTATGCGAGTGCTGCGTTCGGAATGACGTCATTAGGTTTTTTCCGTTCTGAACCGAACGTCGGGTTTTTTCCGTTCTGCAAAAAGTAAGGACGTGTGCGCCTAGTAGAACATTTTGTATGAAAATGGAGCATTCGGTTTTTCAAATCTGACTTTTTGATCAGGAAACCGTGGACGGAAACCGTACGTGTGCGTGGAGCCTATAGTCTCTCTACGGTGGCAACACAACACAACTCGTAGTCGTATCACCATAGATAACTATTATTCTATCACATCGGTCGAAGATGGAGGCTGCGGAGTTGGAAACCGGTGCAAAAAATCATTTAAGTAATGTTTTATCAGAGGAAGAATTTGCTAACTTACCTAATCCCGTTGCAGAGAAAATCAATACATATATTGATAAAAAATTTGAAGAATATTTAACATCTACAGCGTTACACGAAACTAACAGGACCCTAACAGGTAACTAACCCGGTGTTTTCTGACGCTTTCACCCTGCTTGCCTATGAACATGAAATGTATTTTTCTTTGTAATTCACTATTCTTATTATTTAGTTAAACCAGCTGTGAATTAGAGGAATGATAATTGGTCATATTATGTTATCACGGCGGATTTTTATGTTAACTGTATCACTCATTGTTTATTATTTCAAAGTAGCAACTGTCTACATAACCTTTTACTGCTCACAAACTTTTCTCAATATTTAGAAAATCTATATTTAGTATCTTATGTTTGGTTGATTTTGAACATGTGTGATAGTGAATGATATTAAGTATCATTTTTTTAGTAATGTAGGTACCTAACACAACAATTCAATATATTTGCTCTAAAACAAATAAGTTGCCTTAGCTGTAGAAATTTTGATAGCAACATAAAATATTAAAGTGTGATAACTCTAAGTGCCCTTCTAAACGGGCCATGTTTTTCTGCAGTATGTGGCTGCACTATTGGCAACTGATTGCCCGGCCAGGCAATCTCAAAAATATTTCATTGCAACTGATGGCCGAACAATCAATGGCTGGGCAATGTGTTGCAAATATGTCTGCAATAGTATGGCTCTTGTTGCAGCAGCTTATATTGTTTTATTAAAAAATAAACAGAAAAAGAAGAGATTGTGGATTCAACCTTACTTAAATAGGCGTGAAACTTTAGATAATTTAAGTCTAGAATTAAGTCTTGATAGTAAATTATTTAACAATTCATGTAGAAAAGGATAGACTGTGCTATAACAAAGAGAGCGACTGAAACAACAATAGAACTGGCCTAGCAATATTGCAGTAAAGCCTAGCTTTAATCCGGCAGCCCATCGCGCCTACATCGGCAATATGTGGCAACACAAAACATGTTTGGCTATATGGCCGGGACATTACTGCAATACTTGCCGGTATTGCTTGCAATAGTTGCAATGTTGCCGGGCCACAGTGTTGCAGCAACTAATTGCAGCAAAACATCGCCCGTTTAGAAGCACCTTTAGATTGAAGCCTGACCATGTTATTTTGTCTTGAATCTTCAAAATACTCCATTAAAGATCCTCCATCCTTTTCTATATTTTTCATTACTTTGCTTTCAATGTGCAGACACGCCAAATTCCACTGTTTTATGTATAGATACTATAATTTTTTTCAGGTGGTTTAATACAATGATGTGATGCTATTCTAAATTTATTTCTATACAATTTTAGGTGATAAAGTAGCAACATTCGAGGCGCAAGTTCTGGAACTTACTGCTAAATATGAAGATGCGGTAAGAAAATTAACCACATCCGATTCTACAGTCACTGAATTGAACCAACAAGTGGAAACATTGAATACTGAATTAGAAAAATCACGTGATAAAATAACACGTTTGGAAAATGAAATCATTTCTCTTAAAAGCTCAAGAGATGCTGCTGTTGATGAAAGAAATGACTTAACAAGAATTTTGCAGAGGCGTGAAACTGAATTTGAGAGATTATCTGCCAATGAAACTTCCCTATCCCAACAACTACGTGCAGCCATTGATAGCAAATGTGAGGCACTAGCCTTGAATGATGAAATACAGAGTAAAGAATTATCTTTACAATATCGTGAAAAACGCATTGAGCAGGAAAGGACATTACTAAATTCACAAATTGCTGGTTTGACAGATGAGGTTAACAGGCTTACTTCTGAAATACAAACTGTCAGGTTGAATAATACAAGTCGATTAGTAAGCTTAGAAACTCAATTGGCTGAAAAAACTGAGGAGCTAAATGCTGCAAATGAAACAATTGCTCAGCTCAATGAATTTAAGAAGAACTTGAATAATCGAGCAGAAAGTCTTACACAGCGCCTTATGGAGCAACGAGAAATTGAAAATAAAATGACTGAAAATTATAAAAAGGAATTAGATGCTAAAACAAAACTGGCTGACTTATTCAAAACCATGCATGATGATGCTGAATCTAAAACTTTAGAAATGACAGAAGGTATTACAGAATTACAGAAGTTGTTGAATGAAGCTACTGAAAAATATGGAGACTTGGAGACAAAATACAAACAGGCTGAATTAGATCATGAAGAATTAATGGAGAAGAAAAATGAAGTCATTGTTTCTTTGAAGAATGAATTAGAACACGCAAATGATCTATTGAAAGCTGCTAACGCTCATAATCTTGATATGGCTCTAAGTGATTTGGCGCCATCAGCAGCAACAGCTAGTAAACTTCTTAAATCAGGCATGTCTCTTACGCAAATATATTCACAACTTGTTAAGGTCACGGACGAATTAGCTCAAGAAAAAGAAGAGAACAGACGTCTGAATATAACTATTAACACAATTGTTCAAGAGCTAGAAGAAAAAGCGCCCATGCTACAGAAACAAAAAGCTGAATTTGATGAAGCGTTAGAGAGCAATGCAGCTCTGTCTCAGCAAATTGACTCTCTTGTTATTGAATGTAACAGACTTCGTGATGATTATAGTGAATCATCCAAAATTTCTAACCACTATAGTCGTGAAAACACTAAATTGAAAGGAGAATTAGCTGATTTAGGCAGGCAAGTTTGTTTCTTACTAAAAGAAATTGAACAGAGTCGTGGGGGTCCATTACCTAATGGTGATCATGATTCATCACAAACAGCTTCGAATATAACAAATTCTTCTGATTTGAGCTCATCACGTATTATTTCTAAAACTTTAGTAACATTCAGTGACATACAGGAATTACAATCTAACAACCAAAAACTTCTAAGAATGATTCGCGACATGACTGAAAAGCAAGAAGAATTTGAACGACATAAAGAACAATTTGAGAGTGGTGAAATGCAATCTAAAATTGAGTCATTAAAAAATAGAGTCATTGAATTAACTGAAGCTCAAGATCGCCAAACAAAAATGGTTAATGGCCTGATCAGACAACGAGACATGTTTAAGAAACTGTATCATGATAACATGAAAGGTAAACGACCCGAATTATCTACTTCTGAAATCGCAGAATTAGAAAAGAGTGGAATATATCCAATGGATGTACAATCTCCCGAAAATGTGACTAAGCCTTCGACTCCTGAAATATCTTCCTTTGAAATACGATATAAAGAAACTGAAAAACAACTAGAACTGCTAAAGGAAGAATACAAAACCTATAAGGAAGAGAAAATAACAAATGAAAGAATGTTGTTTGAACAAATCGATAATATGAGGCAAGAAATAGCTAAACTCACGGCTGCAAATAGTAAGTGTGCTTCTACTTCAGAATATAATAATGAAAGACTTAAAATTTTGCAAACCAACATAACTACTTATAAGAAACAAATAACTTCACTAGAAGAAAAAAACAAAGCATACAATGCAACAATAGCTAAACATGAAGTATCTCTACAACATTTAAGAGATGAAGCCTTGAATGCACAGAGTAAGCTAGCTGCATCTGAAATACAGTTAGAAAATTTGAAACTGGAACTAAAACTACTTAAAGATGCAGAGGCTCGTCTACAAACTGAAAAAGAAATATTAAATAGGGAAAGGCAAGGCCAATCACTACTGTTAAAAAATTTGGAGTTGATAAAGGCTAGCCTGGAGCGGGTTGAAGCAGAAAATCGTGTAAAATTGGAATCAAGATTAGATGAGGCCACAAGAGAATGCTCAGCATTGAGAAGGAGACTTCAAGAAGAACAAGATCGTTTTAGAGAGCTAGCTGCTCACTTGGAACGTCAGACAAACACTGCGAAAGAACGAATGCAAGAAGAAAAAGAAGCTGCAGATATTTTAAGAAAAGAAATAACAGAAATGAGGCAAAATTTAACTGAAAAGGCTAAGGCACATGAAGAACTATCTAAAAAACTTAAAGTTGCTCTTTCTCCTAATACAGATGATTCATTTGATACTGTGAAAAAAATTAGAGATCTGGAGAACAAGTTATCTGACAAACAAGAAGAAGTTAAATCACTTCAGGAACAACTTAATGTAGCAAAAGAACACATAAAACAATATTGTGATATCTCAGAAAACGCAGAAAAGGAACTGAAGTCTCTCAGTAGTGAGTATGAAGCATATAAAAAAGAAACTGAAACTAAATTAACTACTTACACTACCAAGCTTCAGATTTTGGAAGATAAATGTTCTGAACTAGAAGCTGAATTATCCTTACATGCCAGTGGAGAACATTCTAATAGTAACACAGCATTGAAAAATGAATTAGCCAATGTTAAAGAAGAATTAAAAATTGCTTTGGCCAATATGGAGGGCTATCGCTCTGAACTCGAAATTGCACGCTCTGAGATGACTAAACTATCTGAAGCAGCACAAAATGCTGAAGAAAAATACACTCACGAAATGATTTTGCATTCTTCGGACATACAGACTCTAACTCAAGTTAAGGAAGACCTACAGAAATCACAAAATCAAATAAACGAATTGATTGCCCTAAGAAATCGTGCTATCGAAGATCTAGAAACTGAAAAGAAATCGTGGCTTGACAGAGAGAAGATATTAACAAGTGAAAATGAACAGCTTACTGAGCGTTTGAAAAACTTGAATGATCAGAATTCTCTTTTACATGATCAAATACAAGCTTTAGGTACTCAGCTTTCGGTTACTCATGCGTCTAGATCACGATCAGAAAGTATGAACGAATCTGCTAATGAATCCAGTATGAATATATCTGTAGGTGAAGATGATGGCAAATCATCAGAACAGTTATTCCAAATTGTAAAATTCTTGAGAAAAGAGAAAGATATTGCTATGGCTAAATTTGATATATTACAAGCTGAAACTATGCGGCTTAAATCGCAGTTAGAGATTGCAGAGAAACAACTAGACGACACAAAATTATCTCTTGCTGCAGAAAGAGAAAAATCAGAAATCAGTATGATAACAGTAAACAAACAGTCAGACATATTACGAAAAGTTGAAACATTGAATGCCTTGACGGATAGCAACAGAATTTTAAGGGAAGAACGTGATAGTTTATCAACTCGACTAGAAGAACTAGCTGCTACGGCGAAAACAACAGAATCACTATTGGCACCATTACAGGATAAGATTTCAGATTTGTCATCCAAAAATGAGACTTTGCAGTCTGAAAACAATGCCCTAAAGGCTGACTGTGCTAGATGGCGAACGAGAGTAAACTCTTTAGTGGAACGTGCCAACAAAACAAGTCCCGAAGATTGGAAACGACTTCAAAATGAAAGGGAAACTTTAGCTAAAATGTTGACAAATGAAAAAGAAAATCTCAGGAAACTAAGTGAAGAACTTAGCGCGACTAGAGTAGAAAAGACTAAATTAGAAGAACAGTATACATTGGTGACTCGCCAACAAAACGCTTTAGCAGAAGATAACAAAAAACTAAATGAAGAGTTGCAAACTCTTCGAGATGATATGACTCGTGTTACTGAAGAGGTAACTAAATTAAAGACTGATCATTCTTCTATTGTTACATCTAATGCAAAATTAACTGAAGAACTTTCTGGTAAAGATGCCTCATTAACTGATATAAGAAATAAAGAAATGCAAATAAGGAAAATTGCTAAGAAATACAAAGCTCAATATGAAGAGTTGATGAAGTCAGTTGAAGAGGATAAAAAAAAGAACGAAGGTGATATTGCTGCAGCAGACGCTGCAATATCGGAGAGTACCAAGAAATTCGAAGAACAAATAGCAGAGCTTCAAGCAAAATTAGAAACTGAAAAAGTAAATACTGAAAAATTAAAGCAAGAACTTGAAGCTCTTCGAACCGCCAACATGGAAAAAGAAGATAAATCGAAACAAGTGCTGAAACAAGCTAAAAGTAAAATAGTGCAACTTACAGAACTGAAAAATACATTGAGCCGCGAATTGGACGAGTCTCGAAGTAAAATAAGCTCTCTTGAGCAAAGCACTCGAGATGAACAAGATGTGAGATTAGCTCTTATAAAGTCCCAATATGAAGGTCGTCTATCAAGGTTAGAAAAAGAACGAAGTGAAACACAAGCAGAAAAGACTAGGGAGATCGAGTCTTTGCTCCAGAAAGTAACTATACTTCAGCGGCAGCTGGCTAGTCAGGCGTCAGTATCTAAACAGCAAGCAACAACAGAAAAAACAACTACTGATCCACCTACTGCTAACATAAAACCCATGGCAGGTAAGACTTTAAGTATGTACTATCAAACAATGATTCATTTATCTCTCAATTCCAATTCAAATATCTCAATCTCAAATACCAGAAACATTTATCTTTATTAAATTAAATATGTACTAGCTGCATCGTTGCATTGGCGTCAAATATGGTTGGGACTAGCTTCTAACAGATCAGTAAATAGTTATTTTTCACGTTTCAGCCTCATTTTAGTTTCTTGAAGTCAGTTTGCCTTTTTTTTTTTGAAAATTCTTTTAATATTGAAATTGTTTCATAGAAGTATGGTATAATATATACAGGGCGTCCCACGGCGATGCCACATGGAGGGAAAGTACTTTAAATCCTTAAGTTAGCTCATTTTACTTAAAGGAGACATCATTTTATTTTTTAAAAGAAACAAAACTGCATTCAAAGATTTTTAAAAATTCGCTTGCCACACCCGGAAATCGAACCGACTAAAATCCGAAAAAGTAACATCCTGTATTTTTATAGCATCAATCGATAGTGTCAATCATAAGGATCAAATCTCGCTAAGAAACATGGTAAATTAAATGAAAGGAAATCCTTGAAACCTAAAATTATAAATTCAATTTGGTAAAATAAAACACTTTCTTATAAGGTAATGTCGTTCAACCCTACCTATCAACACTAGAGATATCTTTGATGAAATTTATTTAGTAAAATGAGTACTAAATGAATGAACTTTGTTACCTGTTTAGAATGTAACTTTATTGGGCAACTGCATGAGGTATGTAGGTAGGGTAGGTAGAGTAGGTAGTTATTTTTGGGTGCTTGATTAGAAACCTGCACGCGGTGTACCCTGGGCAACGAAAATGGCGAGAGAATTGCCCTATTGGATCAACTTATAACCTGTTTATTGAGACGGCGTGCGGTTTTAGTCGGTTTGAGTTCGACATACCTAAATACTACTGCTGACCAGCAGCGGTCTCAGCACGATAAAAAAAGAAAAGTAATTTAAATATGGAATTTTATTGTTAATATGGTATCAGATGGATGGGATGAACTTGAGTTAAAGTGTTTTATTTTGCCAAATTGAATTTATAATTTTAGGTTTCAAGGACTTCCTTTCGTTTAATTTACCATGTTCCTTAGAGAGATTTGATCCTTATGATTCATACTATCGATTGATGCCATAAAAATACAGGATGTTACTTTTTCGGATTTTAGTCGGTTCGATAACCGGGTGTGGCAAGCGAATTTTTAAAAATCTTTGAATGCAGTTCTGTTTCTTTTTAAAAATAAAATGATGTCTCCTTTAAACAAAATGAGCTAACTTAAGGATTTAAGGTACTTTCCCTCCATGTGGCATCGCCGTGGGACGCCCTGTATAGCATAATATGATAGATGGATTTTTACAAGTTACTAAAAAAACGTATCAACTACTGCTTTAAATAATATTGATGTCTTCAAGAACTACTTTTTACTATATAATAAAAACTTCGTTACATAACTGCATACTTGATTATATTATGTATATTTGTGCATTATATAGATGCATTGTTAACATATTTAGTAAACCTTAATAAATAAACAGTGAAACGTTTATCGCAAGGAGTAGCTCAAACAAGTGTGTCGGCGAGCCGGCGTGGAGGTGAGACGCCCCTGGCATCTATTCGTCCGATGGCACAGGTCGGACCCACGGCACCGCATGATGCCCACACTACGGAGTATATGCCGGCATCATCCTCGCGACCTCTCCCTCGAGCCGCTGTTGCAGCTTCCACTGCACCACCAGAGTCCACACAGGTATAACATATTGTTGTTTGTATACTAATATACTGTTATTGTACCTTTTCATTACGTTTCTGGTTTGTTTCTCTCACAGCTTTGCAAATCGAAAACCTCACTATTCGGCAGTTTTTTTACATCATTATTATGATATCATATTATTTTACATATTATATATTATTTTCATAGCAGATTATACCTACTGATTTCACAACAAATGAACCAGAACGTAAAAACGTAATACTCACACATTTAACAATCTCAGCGGGACCGAGCGAAGCAAGCTCGTGGACACCGGTTAGAAGGGTGTTCTGCGATTCTTTTCTTGTTGGATCACTTTAGATACGACACGAAGAAAGTAGGAGCCCGCGGGATCGGTCTCCGACGACATCTCGCGTAGCGCGAGTCATGCGTACATAAAAGGGCAATTCCCACTATAGAAATAAAAGAAAATCAGTCCCGCAATCAGCTCATTTGTCTATAACTATTTACATTTTTTCACAAACATTACTTGTTGAACCTCGATACGGATAAACGGCACCATTGAGAAACCGCAGTGAATTTTTAATGATACTGAGAGATAGGACAACTTGCTTGCTCCTTGCAATTCATTTTAAGATATTTTTATACTAAATTTGTTTTAATTTTAGTTATAAGTTGGTTATAACTACGTTTATTTGTAAATTACAATTTTTTTATATTCATAATAAGATTACAAATCAATTAGTTTAAGTAGATTCTCATACTATATAATCTCGTAGTAGCTTTCTTATATTCTCCATGCACATAAATATTTTATTATACAGGACATGGATACCAGTGAGGCAGGCATGGGTAGTTCTGGTTCTAGTGATAGCACTGCTCAACCTTCGTCACACACACAACCACCGCAACAGGTTAGTTGGAAAAATCGAAATACATAATTCCAATTGTCTTACAACGTTCGTACATTCATTATAAATATTTTAATTTTAAGTAGACTTTCATAAAAAAATATCACTAAAACCCTTTGTGCTGAGAATTGAAGGTTCGATTCCTGTACAGAAATATAGTTTATGTTACCCAACGGTTGTTTTGTGTTTGGCTATGTTCTCTATAGGCGTTTAATGAAATTTGCAATCACTGGCGAAGAATTAACTAAGAACTTAATACGTCACTGATAATAGTACATTATGGTACAAGTGAGCAAAGTTGTTGATTACCGCCGAGGCGCCATTGAGACCCGAGCCGCCAGGCGAGGGTCTTAAGAGAGCCGAGGACGGTACCTAATCATCATACTCACGCGTGCCATACGACATTTTACAACACACTTGCGAATAAAATAATACTACAAATAATAAATAAACAATACTTACTACAAATTAATTCGTTTTCCTATGTGTGCGCATCTAACAATGGCGTTCGGCCATATTTAAAAAAAAAAAGAGGTTTGAATTTAACTTTTTTTTACTGTTTTTTTTTTCTGTATTTAGAGGAAAAAAAAAGTTAAATTTGAGTGAAAATTTTTTTTGTTAGTTAAACAAGTACATATTACAAGTTGTAATTATTTATTTAAATACGAAAATGCATCAAATGAACATACAATGGGCATTATTAATTTATTCGTACTATTAAACACGTTCTTTTTTTGTATCGAAACTTTTTTAAGAACATAGAAACTTAACCTATAAAATTTAAAAAAGAATCTATAACTCACTACTTGTGAATAATAGCAATGAAAAAGTCACAGTTTGATAATAGGTGTCATTACGTGCCTATTTGCGGTGAAATAATAGCACTTTTATGAGCAGGTGTGTTGTAAATTAATTTTCAACACTTGCTTATAAACAGGCTTTTATTTCACCGCAATTAAGCACGGAATGACACCTATTATAAAACTGTGACTTTTTCATTGCTATTATTCACAAAAGTGAGTTATAGACTTCTTTTTAGGGTTCCGTAGCCAAATGGCAAAAAAACGGAACCCTTATAGATTCGTCATGTCTGT
The DNA here is from genome assembly GCA_914767945.1 of Eilema depressum. Classification (NCBI taxonomy): domain Eukaryota; kingdom Metazoa; phylum Arthropoda; class Insecta; order Lepidoptera; family Erebidae; genus Eilema; species Eilema depressum. Next base: position 11,483,817 of record OU612025.1, on the reverse strand, counting down.
CCGTCCGTCCGTCCGTCTGTCTGTCCGTCTGTCTGTCTGTCTGTCTGTCTGTCTGTCTGTCTGTCTGTCTGTCTGTCTGTCTGTCTGTCTGTCTGTCTGTCTGTCTGTCTGTCCGTCCGTATGTCACAGCCACTTTTCTCCAAAACTATAAGGCCTATGCTGTTGAAACTTGGTAAGAAGATGTATTCTGTGAACCGCATTAAGAATTTCACACAAGAATAAAAAAAAAGCATTAAATTTTAGGGGTCCCCGTACTTAGAACTGAAACTCAAAATTTTTTTTTTCATCAAACCCATACGTGTGTCTATAGATAGGTCTATAAAAATGCTATTGAGGTTTCTAACATAATTTTTTTCTAAACTGAATAGTTTGCGCGAGAGACACTTCCAAAGTGGAAAAATGTGTCCCCCCCCCCCCCCCTCTAACTTCTAAAATATGGGAATGATAAATCTAAAAAAAATATATGATGTAAATTGCCATGCAAACTACGAGATCCAGTCAGTAGTTTTTTTTTAATACGTCATAAACCGCAATTTTCGCCTTTGCTACTACGGAACCCTTCATGGGCGACTCCGACTCGCACTTGGCCGATTTTATTTTTAATTTCATTGATTAAGTTGCTTTGTTCTAAAAAAAGTTTTGATACAAAAAAGATCGTGTCCAATATTACAAACGAATCAATATACCTATTGCTTGCTCATTTCATGCAACTTCGTATTTTAAAAGATAATTTCAACTTGTAGTACGTGTTTAATAAACAAAACTTTCTCTAAAATGTATTTTTTTTTCTCTGTGAGTATTTACAGAGAAAAAAAATCATAATTCAAATAAGTAAGTAGATGACAAGGGAGCATGGTGATAGCACCTTAGCCTGTTCCGAAAGGAACAAATAAAAAAATGTTAGATGCGCGCGCATATTTATGACAAGTATGACAACAAATAGATTTTTACTATTGTGTTTTGATTGTGTTATGTAGTATTTTTAGTATTATTTTATTCGCAAGTGTGTTGAAAATAATCGTATGCCACTCGCGTGTATGGTGATTACCGTCCTCGGCTCTCTTAAGACCCTCGCCTACACGCTTGTACCATAATGTACTATTTCATCAGCCCTATAACGTAATATTGCCGCAGAGCGTGCTTCATGTACAGTTAGCAACAAGACTTGCTTTACATTTACAGATTTGCAAACGATCCTGACGTTGATATAATTTGTATACGTGTTTGAAAAAAAAGGATAACTTTAATTTTATTCATATTTTGTTTATTATTTTTATAAATAGTTTTAGAGCAAAGAAGATGTGTAAATTGGAATATTTCAAGCTACATTTGTTGCCGACTTTACCTAAACACCTATTTGTTTATTATTACTACCTGCTTTACTATTCTTTACTTTAATATTCTCAATAATAGTAATATTGTTATATCTTATTGACGTTAATTCTAATTACCTTAAGTTTACCACGGCTTCTTTAGGCGCTAGGGGAGAAAAAGCGGCGCAAAAAAACTCCAAGACGTCAAGTTTACAATAAATAATTCAATGTATCAAATAATACCTCGTGTTAAAATTATTAAATTAAAATATAAGTGTACCTAGTTGTAACATAATACCTTTTAGGAGGGACCTGTACCATGCTCATATTATATTATTTATCTCGACACCATGGCCTTACTATAAGTATGGCTGATATAACTGAAGTGAAAGTTCGACCATTGTTTCTGCCTAGCACCAATAGTTTTCAAGACAGCAGAACATTTAAACAAGCGTAACTTACTTCTACTACATAATTATGAAAATAGACGAATTTTTTTTATTATTATGTTCTTGTGCAAGTGATATGGTGGTCTTAAGTTATTGGCATGTGACGTCCTGTTAGGATAAAGGCAGTCTATTTTATAAGCTGTATGTTGCAGGCGGTCGCCATGGTGATGCCTCGTATTGAGCAGCCGAGCACCGCGGCCTCCGGCAGTGTGACGGGAGTGTCTGCAGCCAGCTCGGCGGCTAGTGTATCCGCCACACCCAGTGTCCCCACTCCAGCTACATCCGCACCTCCTTTGATCGGTGAGAATAAGTGATTTTACTTCAAATTTTTGCAAATAATCTAGGGATATGCATGCGCATGATTGATATTGTGCAAGCAATTTAGCTTATGGTCTACGAGCCAACAACAGATTTACATGGCCAAAATTAATACGTAAAATGCCGAAACTTATATTTATGAATTTTCGTGATCGTCAGCTGTTGTTAGGCAGCAGGGTAAGTAGCGGTAAACTTCCAACAGCACGTAATAAAAAAAACAACAGTCTTTTCCTTCTGATTGAAAATGCGTTAAGCTAACATAATATCTCGAAGGAGAAGTCAGGTAACGATTTCTTGATGGAAAATACGTCAACTGTTCACACGAATATGAGGAAAATTCAACGATTGTAATAGTTATTTGTTATACAAGAGTGCAAAGTTGCTTTTTAACCGCGTGCTCAGTTTTGATGACCGAGCAAGCGAAAGATTCTAAATTTGAATCACGAGCATAGCGAGTGATTCATAAATTAGAATGTTGAGCATTAGCGAGGGAATCAAAAGAGCACAAGGTGTAAAATCTTTGCACTCGAGTGCAACACGTAACTTTTCATCCCACCTCAGCGAGGAAATAATGAAATGCTTCTTCTTCCTAGCGTTAATACTAAGTCGCACCCGAAGCTTTCACCTCGGATTTCGGGGTCCGCTTTACCAGTCTTAACTGCGGATTTGGCTGGACCTCGATATTTTCCGTAAAGCGACTGCCATCTGACCTCCACAACCCAATGGTGACATTAGGCGATATCGAAGCATTGCAGCTAGACCGTTGTTGTTGAACTTTTTATGCATACAAATATTTGCACTGAGCGGGGATCGAATCCGCGCCTCCTGCGTAGCGGCCGCGATCACTACCACTACGCCACGGAGGCTGTATAATATGTGTAATAATACTAATAATAAAATACCAACAAATAAAATTCAACAACAATGTTCAACCATAGATGGTGGGATGAAAAATACTTTTTCATCCCACCATCTCGGAAAGAGTACTTTTTTTCTTCGATATCTGAGTGTAAAAGTCGTTTTTATCCTCTAGAGGATAAAGTAAATTTGAATTTAGAACATCCTGTGTACTAGGTTTGTGAACTCAAAACATCATTAAACCTATTTACTTCTACCTCTATAGTGCCGATTTATCATACAACTTTTTTTTAATTTATGAAAAACTCAGACTCGGAACCTCCTTGGTGTACCTACTTTTTTTTTAAATTTGCTTCGCGCGCATAATTTTTTTTTCACGTCCTATGGTTGAACATTGTTGTTGAATTTTATTTGTTGATATTTTATTATTAGTATTATTACATATAATTATTATACAGCCTCCGTGGCGTAGTGGTAGTGAACGTGGCCGCAACGCAGGAGGCGCGGATCCGATCCCCGCTCAGTGCAAATATTTGTATGCATAAAAAGCTCAACAACAACGGTCTAGCTGCAATGCTTCGATATCGCCTAATGTCACCATTGGGTTGTGGAGGTCAGATGGCAGTCGCTTTACGAAAAATATCGAGGTCCAGCCAAATCCGCAGTGAAGACTGGTAAAGCGGACCCCGAACTCCGAGGTGAAAGCTTCGGATGCGACTGGGAATTAACGCTAGGAAGAAGAAGCATTTCATTATTTCCTCGCTGAGGTGGGATGAAAAGTTACGTGTTGCACTCGAGTGCAAAGATTTTACACCTTGTGCTCTTTTGATTCCCTCGCTAACGCTCAAGATTCTAATTTATGAATCACTCGCTATGCTCGTGATTCAAATTTAGAATCTTTCGCTTGCTCGGTCATCAAAACTGAGCACGCGGTTAAAAAGCAACTTTGCACTCTTGTATAACAAATAACTATTTTTACTCTTAGATCTTTCCATAAGTTTGCCGCATGCCATTAGTTCGCAGAATTTCGTTCTTTATTTGCAACAATATCGAATGGTGCAATGAAACAGTGTGTTTATTTTTGTTAAATCTTAACCAGGAATCAATTCAATAGATATTGAACAAAAATCACCATTCGACAGTGTTGCTAATAAGCAATTAAACCAGGAAGTAATTGTGTTACTATTCTGTAAACAGGTCCAATAACTACGGGCCCCTCGGGCGTGAGCTCACAAGCTTCGGGCAGTGTGAGCACGTCTCACGCGCCTCCGGGCGTCAGTACCTCTCAACCTGCAGCGGGTGTGAGCACATCCCAAACGCCCGCCGGCGTCAGCACGTCCCAAGCTCCACCGGGAGTCAGCACGTCCCACCCGCCCCCCGGCGTCAGCACGACCCACCCGCCCCCTGGCGTCAGCACGTCCAACGTACCCCCTGGGGTCAGCACTTCTAACGCGCCGCCCGGCGTCAGCACGTCTCATGCGCCCCCAGAGACCCGCCCGCCCAAGCGCCGGCTTCAACAACGCCCGTTAGCGACTAAGAGACCGAGGGTGCAGGTATGTATTATTTAATATCTTCCAGATAGTGTTTATGCATAAGAAGACATACTTCTATAAGATTAAAAAGGAATCATAAAAACTTGTGAGAATATATAAAAGCAATCTGAATACTTATTAGTGTGAAATTATATCAACTGCATAGTTGGTGCCCTTAGCATAAATAAGCGCCTATAATGTCTGCCTACAAAAAGAATTGTAAAATTATGATTAACAATTTTTTCTTACTCTTTTAGGGATTTGAAAGATCTGTAGAAGTAGAATATCAAGTACCAACATCGTCACGCTGTGACCAAGATGACGAAGGGGTTATTGTTGTTGACTCCGAAGAAGATGACGAGCGGTGCACTGGTACTATGTACAGGGTATGTCGTACATCCTTGGAACCACTAAAATATTTAAAATATATACCTATCATCGCCTCGCGGTTTCATCTTGTCTTGCTCCTGAACAAATCTTTCCTCTTATAATATTAGTATAGATTAATAAGTTCTTGACCATATTTTTAATTCTTGGACATTAATTCAATAAACTTCTACATAGGAGGGTGAAGAAGACGAGGATGATATGGACGAGGAGCAGGAAGTGGAAGGCGGGGAAGAAGAAGAGGAAGCAGAAGGAGATGATAGTGAAAACGCAGCCCGTCAGGTACGTGTTAATTATAACCGCTAATTGAGGGTACTTTAAATGACACCATTGCATATCTCATATTCTAAATCTCGAAAGTACCCACCAACTATCGTACTTTGCGCTTACCAACATAGAGCCTATTTTTTCGTGCCGAAAAATCCTCGGACATCTCCCTGCCACCCGGCGGGGGTGGTTATGTTGGACTCGAATCTACTAAAACCGCACGCTGTCTCAGGTCTTCAGATGCCGGGCCTTAAATGTAAGGTGCCCCATAACCCATAAGGCATTTCTCTCACAACCCCGGCAACCACTAAGACGCCGAATACTAGACTTGAGACGTATATACTGGAACAGGTGCGAAGATCACGTATTTTCCGGCACTAGGCGGCACTTAGTCCGTAAAGTCTCAAGAGACTAGTCCATAAAATCCATGAAGTATCAGAGTAGAGTAGGTACCACACAGTATTCCGTACGTATAATCTCGCTAACAACATTCGCGCAGCTAGAATATCAAGAAGTTTGCCAGTCATTAATCTGTATGCACTTATAACGTATAGGAATCCCCTGCACAATCCCCGGAAGCGGGCGAGGCGGGCGAGGAAGGCGAGGAGGGCGAGGACAGCGAGCTGAGGCTGGGCGCGTCGGCGGCGGGCGAGGCGGACAGCGAGCCCGCGCCCGCGCCCGCGCCCGCGCCTGCGCCCGCGCACCAACAGATCGAAGCCATCAGCAGTGGCACCGAACGTACGTTTATGAAAGAAGAGAAATAATTTTTTTTATTCTGTACAAAAATAAAATCTGATATAGGAACAAAGTTTCGCACACATCCATACAGAATAACGTTTACATCTGTTTACATTGTTAAGAGTGCTATGAGATTCGATTAAAATTCTTCATCATCAACTTTAGAGTCGTCCCGGTTGCTTCTGAAGCCTGGTACGGTCCGCTTAATAATTATCCTCATTTAGATTTGGTTGATGCAGCTTTTATGGCAGCGACTGCCGTTTGGCCTCCGCCCGCCCCTCTATCTACTCATCCGTCTATCAGTCAGTGTGACTACTTGTAATGCATGTGCATGTGAAAGCTGTCTATGTAGCTCATACATATCTACTGCACACGGCGCGGCGACTGCACCGCGACCGTGTGCATGCGAAAAGGGCCTAACAGTGCCCAATAAAAAATAAATGAAAATTGTAAAATGCGGCTGTGGCTTATGGTAATACGGGGTTTTCAAGTATGCTACAGGTGAAGCCGGGCGGGTCAACGAGTGTCCTAATATAATCGTTTCATATTCAAAAATCTTGCAAATATTCCTCATACCACTAACTATATATTTAGATAATGATAAATATGTGTTCAATTGAGAATTCACTAATAAAAGTTGATTGATTTATTTTTTTCTTGTAGCAAGTGGAACCCTGTCTCTCGGTGGAAATGGGGGTGACGATGGCGACGACAGCATAGTCCCCTCGACGCCTACACTTTACGTACCAAGACGCAACGATGGGTATGTACATATTCACAAATTATAACGATAAACACTATAGAAATCGGCCAATAGTTATTTGTTAAAATAGTGAGCAAAGTTATTTATTTTGATGAAATTTGGTACAGAGGTAGATCAAACTACTACGACTATGTTCGGTCCCGATAACCGACATCCAACAGCTAGTAATAGTAATATTAATCGGTTCATTGTACCACTGTACAGGTTCGGCGAGGCTGTGGTGTCTCCGCTGGGCGCAGGCGGCGGTGCGGGTGCGCGCTTCACGTTCGCGGAGGCGGGCGCGGCGGCGGGCCCGGCCGGCGTGGCGGCGCACCACGACACGCACGCCGACCTGGCCGCCGCGCTGCCGCCCGCCGCGCCCGCGCTCTCCGACACGCGTAAGTACAACAGTACCACCTACCACACATACGTCACTACCTACGCTTCACGTTCGCGGAGGCGGGCGTGGCGGCGCACCACGACACGCACAATCCGCGCGCGCCAGGGCCTCGTTTATCTTGCGATTTAAGTTATGTGTCCCGAGGTACTTGGAGCTATTCCTGTATTGCTGCAAACAGGAATAACGTCATGAATAACATACTTCTCAATAACGCGGCATAATTCCTTCGATTGCATTTCTGGGTCTTATTTTATCTCATTTTGGTGATTTGCACTGGTCTACAAGATAACTGGATTTGTCCATTCTAGACAATATTTTTATGATGTTTCTTGAAGCCACGAGTCTATGTCAAGAAAACTCAAACTCTTGTAGATGCCAGCAGTGAGCTATACTAAAATGATGGCCCTCAGTTTGACCGACTTCTTCTTCGACTTATACTTTTTCACGCCCTGCTTAAAAGACCCGAGATCACCAAACCGTCTATCCAATTTGCGATAGAGAGAATGCTCTACCAATAATTCGAAGCAAGTCTATCTTAGTGGGACTCTCACTCTTCTTTCCAGTGTGACGTGCCCTATAAAAAACTGGGTACTGTAGGTAGCTGATTGATCTTAAAATTAAGTAGTGGTCAAATGTTTACACATACTGCAAACCTTTCATTGAATCGAATTGCACCCGTAGTGAAGGTGGCGTGTAGTGGCCAAATCCTCTTAATGAGCGGGATGCTTATCAATCTTTACTGTACAGGTGCAGAGGGAGGCGAAACACGTGATTGGGAGGAAACACGAGTCGTGGAGGAAGCGACAGCAGTCAGTTCTCAGGGCAGTGAGCCGTCCTCCCCACATCAAGTAAGTGTTTATGAATAACATCTTTGCAATAATAATGACAACTAATGAAGAAAAAAGTACATTTAAAAAAAGGCAGGTCTCTACTATGATTTTAAATTTTAATTTTATTTTTTTACCTATCGGCGCTTATCAAATAGGATGATTGTAATAGCATTAAACAAAGTAGAGATGGTGATAAATGCCATTTTTATGAAACTCTCCATCCACTTGGTACTAGTTGAATGTTTGTCTGTCGGGCTATTGATAATAAAATGAACAGTTTGAGACCGATCCTTCCGCGTAGTGTTAATACTTAAGCGATCAAAGCATTCAAGGAAAAAATTCTATTAAATCCTGTTCGAAAGGAAAAGACTTACCTTGGAAAATCAATCGAGTAGGTCCACACTCTAATGACCTTAAACATTTTCCCTATTTTATATTATAGCGTGAAAACTATTCGCATCCCTTTTTCAAGATAACGGCTGCGGGACAAGGACAGCGACGTAGCTGTTCAAGTTACGGCAGCGACACCGCAAACTTAGATTTAACTTTACATTAACCCTCTCCAGACATCCAAAAAACAAAATTGTGTTCCCTGAATTCTGCACGCAAGTCTAAAAACGTAATGGATTTGCGTGAGATATTTATGGTCCAGTTTTGTGAACCTATAAAAGAAACTGTCCTCAACGTTTAGTGAATTTTATTAATGCCAATGGACGTCATGGACAACTGAACATCTCGTTCAAAAAGCAATAACATGATATATGCGTGCTTGTAACAACTTGTACGCACGGATTAGACAATCATTAACTAAACTATACTAAGTATTTTAATCATGTATTTCGGGGTAATACTCGATAGTAATAAACTATACTCTATTTGGTCAGGTACATAACTAAACGTAAACAATCTTGATGTGTCTATGTAATATGTTTTTCATCCCACTATCTCGGAAAGAGTATTTTTGCTCTTCGATAACTGAGCGTAAAAGTCGTTTTTATCCTCTAGAGGATAAAGTAAATTTGAATTTAGAACATCGTGTGTACTAGGTTTGTGAACTCAAAACATCATTAAACCTATTTACTTCTACCTCTATGGTGCCGAATTTATCATACAACTTTTTTTAATTTATGAAAAACTCAGACTCGGAACCTCCTTGGTGTACTTTTTTTTAAAATTTGCTTTGCGCGCATCAATTTTTTTCACGTCATATTGTTGAACATTGTTGTTGAATTTTTATTTTTTTGTATTTTATTATTAGTATTAATACACATATTATACAGCCTCCGTGGCGTAGTGGTAGTGAACGCGGCCGCTACGCAGAAGGCACGGGTTCGATCCCCGATCAGTGCAAATATTTTTTTAGCATGAAAATGGGTATTTGCATTGGTCTGGTCGTGCCTTGGAGAGCACGTTAAGCCGTCGGTCACGGATGCCATACGAACATCTATGGCAGTCGTTACGGGTAGTTGGAGCCCTAAAAAGTTCTACAACAACGGTCTAGCTGCAATGCTTCGATATCGCCTAATGTCACCATTAGGTTGTGGAGGTCAGATGGCAGTCGCTTCACGGAAAATATCGAGGTCCAGCCAAATCCGCAGTTAAGACTGGTAAAGCGGACCTCGGACTCCGAGGTGAAAGCTTCGGATGCGACTGGGAATTAACGCTAGGAAGAAGAAGCATTTCATTATTTCCTCGCTGAGGTGGGATGAAAAGTTACGTGTTGCACTCGAGTGCAAAGATTTTTCACCTTGTGCTCTTTTGATTCCCTCGCTAACGCTCAAGATTCTAATTTGTGAATCACTCGCTTCGCTCGTGATTCAAATTTAGAATCTTTCGCTTGCTCGGTCATCAAAACTGAGCACGCGGTTAAAAAGCAACTTTTCACTCTTGTATAACAAATAACTATTACTTAATAACTCCGTTTATAAATATTTTTCTGTTGAGAAACTTATTATCGAAGACTAAAAACCGTAATCGAACCACTCTCACATCCGTTTTTAGAAAAAGTCGCTACAAAGCTGTTCACCACTATACTCTATTCATTTGGCCGTGAGACAAAATGTAAACAAACCATAAAAAAGGTTCTTTTAGGTGTCATTTTTTTAATCAATAATTGAACATAATAACAATGAGCCGAGCCGCCAGGCGAGGGTCTTAAGACAGCCGAGGACGGTAATCATCATGCTCACACGTGCCATACGACGTTTTACAACACACTTGCGAATAAAATAATACTACAAATACTAAATAAACAATACTACATATTATTAATTCGTTTTCCTATGCGCGCGCATTTAACAATGGCGGTCGACCATATTTAAAAAAAAATAAGGTTTGAACTTAACTTTTTTTTACTCTGTTTTTTTTTCTGTACTTAGAGAAAAAAAAGTTAAATTTGAGTGAAAATTTTGTTTATTACACAAGTATTAAGTACAAGTTGATAGTACATTATGGTACAAGTGAGCAACGTTGCTGATTACCGCCGAGGCGCCATTGAGACCCGAGCCGCCAGGCGAGGGTCTTAAGACAGCCGAGGACGGTAATCATCATGCTCACACGTGCCATACGACGTTTTACAACACACTTGCGAATAAAATAATACTACAAATACTAAATAAACAATACTACAAATTAATTCGTTTTCCTATGCGCGCGCATTTAACAATGGCGGCCGACCATATTTAAAAAAAAATGAGGTTTGAACTTAACTTTTTTTTACTTTGTTTTTTTTTCTGTACTTAGAGAAAAAAAATAGTTAAATTTGAGCGAAAATTTTGTTTATTACACAAGTATTACAAGTTGAAATTATTTATTTAAATACGAAAATGCATCAAATGACCATACAATAGTCGTATTAATTTATTCGTACTATTAAACACGTTATTTTTTGTACCAAAACTTTTTTAAGAACATAGACAATTATAGACACTTCCTATAAAATTTAAAAAAGAATCTATAACTCACTTTTGTGAATAATAGTAATGAAAAAGTCACAGTTTTATAATAGGTGTCATTCCGTGCTTAATTGCGGTAAAATAATATCACTGTTATGAGCAGGTGTGTTGTAAAATTATTTATTTAAATACGAAAATGTATCAAATGACCATACAATAGTCGTATTAATTTATTCGTACTATTAAACACGTTATTTTTTGTATCAAAACTTTTTTAAGAACATAGACAATTGTAGACACTTCCTATAAAATTTAAAAAAGAATCCTATAACTCACTTTTGTGAATAATAGCAATGAAAAAGTCACAGTTTTATAATAGGTGTCATTCCGTGCTTAATGAGGATGAATCACATAATGGAATATTGTATTTTTAATCAGTATACCAGGTGCGCTATACCTTTCTGAGTATCCTATTTTTTAAATAATCAAAATCCGTCAAGAAATGACGAAGCTATTAGGGATTTCTTAACGAGTACTTAAAAACGCCCGCTTACACTGCGATTTAGACGATGACGTCATCTGTTATGAACGCGTCCCGACTAGCGCAGTCGCCAGTCAGTCAGTACAAATTCTTTCGTGGATCGACTAGTTTATTTTATTGGTTTTTTTTTTTGGTACTATTTTTTATTTTTTATTTTTACTATATTTACTATTTATTAGTACTATTTTATTGGTTTTTCTTAGTACTTTATTTGTGTTTTAAGTTCTTTGGTGATTATTCAAATACAGTTTGTTTTTAAAATACTTTATAATATACGTAGTTCGTCCTAACGCTTGTACCTACTTATTTACCTACCTTATGATGTTCTGTCGAAAGTTGTACCTACTGTGTTGTCAAGCGAGTAATAAACCACGTTAGAAATGACGTGAAATACCTAACTGAAGCTAGTATAATACAGGTTCAGAAAAGGAAAAGGTATTAAGGCGGCTCCGCCCGCGTGGATGTCGGTTATCGCGACCAAACATAGCCTATGTCCTTTCTCAAGGTCTAACCTACCTCTGTACCAAATTTCATCAAAATCGGTTCAGCGGTTTAGTCGTAAAAGTGAGACAGACAGACAGACAGACAGACAGACAGACAGACAGAGTTACTTTCGCATTTATAATATTAGTAGGGATATAAAGTAGGGATGAAGTACTTAAGTAGGTATTGCCGTCATGACCACTTCAAAAGTATTTAGGAGACTTATTCGTAGTGGTGCAAGTCTGTAACTTTTAAAAATGATAGAATAGGTAGGTATATAGTATACGCCTGCAGGATAATCTCTAGACTGAATTTTGTTATCATGTATAGACATAGGTAGGTACGCAATATAGGTATTTAAACTTTCATGGCCTTTCACATTACTATTAAGGTCCAACCCCACCAAACGGACGGCATCGGAACGGATTTTACATGACAATCTTTAAACAAAATAAATCTTATATCACAGCATTTAAAGTTTATATTATCAAGTCACGCATGACAGCTTGACGTGCGTTATGCCGCCGCACGTCGCTGTCAAGCTGTTGTGCGTGACTTGGTAATATAAACTTCAAACACTGTGATAATAAGATTTAATTTTGTTTAAAGATTGTAAAATCCGGGCCGATGCCGTCCGTTTGGTGGGGTTGGACCTTTATTGGAAGCTCCAATCCAAACAATACATGGTACATAAATATCTCGATAGTTCTAATAGTAATAGGTACACAATACCTACTTACGTCAAAATGATCTTCGCAACAATGTAAAACACTTTCGCTTGAAAGAGGAGTTTTATCATCTCTTCTCATTACTTTAACCCATTTTTTTCTTATCTTTGCATCTCTCGGAACATAAAAAAAAAACAGTTTATTAGGCGTAGTAACACTTGTATTCTTGCATTTTGGCACAATACAATATTTGTATGGGGGCATTATTACCACCGAAACAATAACAAACGTTCCAGTCTATACACTAAACAGTGGACTGCGTTGCTTTGCTGCGTTGCGTCAGGCCTCCGTCACTCGCTCAAGGCCGCGCGCTATACACCTACCGCTCGGTGAGTCGTCGACGACACAAACTGGCAGAGAGAGGGCTGCCGAACGCCCGCCTGAGCGCTCGCATCACACCGCACCGCACGTTTCACGCTTACCTAACGCTGAAGTTCTTCATTGTAATCAAATAGTTTGAATAGCAATTTTAATCTACATTAAATGCACAATATATTGAACGTATTTAATTGGATAAGGAATGATACTGTATTGTTAAAAATAGCTTCGATAATGACACATTATTATTTTGTAATTTTTAAAAGATAAAAATGATTGCTGTGGGTTTTTCTTAGGAGATAGACATATGCTATCGCGGACTTTTATGTAGACCTTTTTAAGTTATATATTTCCGCAGTACATTATATTATTCTATCATCAATAGTTTTCGCAGCGCACGCGATGTAAGAAATATTTGAAGTAATTTTTTTACATCTTGGATTTCATTATTGAAGTTTTAGTAAGGATTCCTAATTTGTTTGAAAATAAAATAAAGTCTATGTTAGTCAGTGATAATGCAGCTTTCTAATGGTAAAAGAATTTTCGAAATCGGTCTAGTAGTTTTTGAGTTTAATCGAATACAAAAATACAAATCTTCCCTCTTTATTACTATGTTAACATAGATGTATGGAAGTCTGCCGGATTTGTTGACATTTATGAACACTGCTCCGCTCCCTTTTATAGTAGCGTGATGTTATATAGCCTATAATCTTCATCGATAAATGGACTATTCAACAGAAAAAGAGCTTTTCAATTCGAACCGGTGGTTCCTGAGATTAGCGCGTTCAAACAAACAAACTCTTCAGTTTCATAATATTATAAGTAGGTATAGATATAGTTATTTTTATTTAAAAAAGTATTGAAGTAAATAGCACAAAAACTATATTAATAGAAGCTTTGTAAATTACTTAAAATCCGTACAAAATTTCAAAATTATACGTTACGAAATAAAACAGCTATGGAGTCTTAACCCAAAAGAGCCCTAAATCTTCATACTATCCATAGAGGCGGCGCGCGCTGTCATAACAGATGACGTCACACAGTATTTTGGCGCGGCGGCGAGCGTTTTTGAGATTACTGCATTAAAATTTATTGTTTTTTTAATCATTATAAATCTGCATACACAGCTAAAAACGTGAATGATCCTCATTGCGGTAAAATAATATCACTTTTATGAGCGGGTGTGTTGTAATAGTACATTATGGTACAAGACCGCTGAGGCGACGCTGAGGTGACATTGCTTAAGAGAGCCGAGGACGGTAATCACCATACACGCGAGTGGCATACGGCTATTTTCAACACACTTGCGAATAAAATTATACTAAAAATACTACATAACACAATCAAAACACAATAGTAAAAATCTATTTGTTTACATATGCGCGCGCAACTAACATTTTTTTTTATTTGTTTCTTTCGGAACAGGCTAAGGTGCTATCACCATTCTGCCTTGTCATCTACTTACTTATTTGAATTATGATTTTTTTTTTCTCTGTAAATACTCACAGAGAAAAAAAAGATACATTTTAGTGAAAGTTTTGTTTATTAAACACGTATTAAAAGTAGAAATTATCTTTTAAAATACGAAGTTGCATGAAATGAGTAAGCAATAGGTATATTAATTCGTTTGTAATATTGGACACGATCTTTTTGTATCGAAACTTTTTTAAGAACAAAGCAACTTAATCAATGAAATTAAAAAAAAGAAGTCTATAACTCACTTTTGTGAATAATAGCAATGAAAAAGTCAGTTTTATAATAGGTGTCATTCCGTGCTTAATTGCGGTTAAATAAAATCCTGTTTATAAGCAAGTGTGTTGAAAATATTTTTACTATGTAAGGAGCAAGATAAATTATAAACAATACCGCATGTTTTAGGTGATATTCTTTATCACAATCTGAATATTAAAGAATTCGTTTAGCTTAAAACTTTTTATATTTTTATAAGTAATATTTAAATATTTATCAGAATTGACCTAAAAATGTTGTGAATCTCAAACTTTAACCGCATTATAATACTACTAAATGAAGGTGAACAGTTATTCTAAGTAATGAAAGTAGAATTAATAGTTTCCGTATAATAGCCGGGTTATACCCACCATTTTTACTTTTGATGAACGGGTTGACATGAGTGTTTTCTGCGCGGATTATTTTCGTTAATTCCTGATAATTCTCTGTTAAAGTTGTTAATCTTGATAAGTTTTATAGTTGTGTTAAGTTTATTATTCAGTTATTGTGAAGTTTCTGTTATATGAACGTTGATATTGGTGAAAATGAATGAACTTGGTCCGAGCGGTGCTTGCACTTTTATTTTGCCGAAGAAAAAGCGTTCCAAGCATATTCTAATGCGTTCTACGGATAAGGAGACTGTTATTAATATATTCAAAGACGTAGAAGAGACTCCGACCAAAGGTTCGTATCCTAAAGTTTGACAACTACTATAAAATCATTTTAATATGCCCCTTTTGAAGTTTCATCAAAATTTGACAACGTAACCTTGTAACGGAGTAACAAAATATTGTATAGCTCAAAATGCATATTTATTGCATTAGGGACCAAATTAGGCAATTTTACAGTTCAGTCGTTATAATTTCAACAGAGTCAAACATGAAGTAAGTAGACTTCAATAAAAACCCATTTCAATACACGAAAAATATTTTCAAGGAACAGCCTTGAAAATATTTTGCGAGTATTGAAATGGGAAAGCTATATTTGACTGAAGCCATACGAAATGCCTAAACGCGCGAGCCCATACGTAGATCCAAACAAACTGTTAAATTAAAAAGAAAACTTCCAAATCTGCCCAGACCCCAACGGCATTCCTTACAAAGTACCTATATAAAAAGTGTCCGACAGTTCGTAAACAATTGAGATAATTTTAAAGCAACTAATTTGCTAAACTAAACAAATTATAATAAATTGGAAAAAGCGAAATCAATTCTCGGGCGGGACTCGAACCCGCGATCTTGCGTTCCCCCTGTAAGGGAAAGATCGCGGGTTCGAGTCCCGCCCGAGAATTGATTTCGCTTTTTCCAATTTATTATAGTTCGTAAACAGTAGAGTTTGGGCCACCCCATCTCTTCCCATGCGGTGTAGTACAAGGCGACTAAGAGATAGGGCTGTTTAACACCAGACAGCTCAAACTCATCCTCAGATGGCTCGAGTGTATACGTAGTGCCCAATAGTGCCCAGTATACGGTAATAGGCTCACCCCCTATTACGTGGGACCGAATACAATGACTGGTGGTAATGTGGGTGTTGATTCACCTCTGCCTCCCCGGGGATAAAGCCTTAAGAGGATGGAGAGAGAAAATAGGAGAAGAAAATAGGGAAAGAAAATGAAAATAAAACTACTTTTTAACGGATTCTATCGCGATTTATTTGTTATCAGTTACTTTTAGTCCGACAACTAACAAATAAATCGCAATAGAATCCATTAAAAAGTACCTATAACCCGCGCTACGTATCTTGGACCTAAATCGTAAGACACGAGGCTCTGGCGCCCGCGGGTTGCTTTGTAATAGTCTATGCTTGGTGAATTTGAGTTCATCTACCGCAGTACCATCCCGTGCTATCCTCAAAAGACACCCAAGCAATGTGTACTGCGCGTATAAAGCACATTTTAGGTCCAAGTTACATGGCGCGGGTTATAGTTTTATTTCAATGAGTGACATTCGCGTAAACTATAGAAAATATCGTATATTTATTCCTCATGTCGCACAGTCGTCATTACAAGGTTACGTTAGTGCACCTTTTTTCTTCATTGACACTAGGGATGATACCCAGAACCGGTTTTTTTATACATAAAAACCTTTCTTCTATAAATCTATGATCAAAACTAAGAATTTATAAAATTTGTATTTAATACAAATTATGCAAATACCTACATTAAAAGATTGATGAACGGTTAATTTAAATTAAATGCTATGATTACTTGCGAAGGAATGTTTAACCTAATTCAGGGATGAAGTTATCCATGATAATCTATACTTAATAAAAATTTAAGGATCATACAATTATCTATAGGGCGGCGGCGTCCTACCCTTCCCATGTTCCAATAATATAGCCATTAATTTTCTGATGTGGTGTTTTTGGCCTTTCCGAGGGCGACTGCCGTCCGACCCCCCTCCCCCGAAAGGAAAGCCAGCGCCAGAGTCACGTTTGTTGTTCAGCGGGTGCACCGGCTTGCAGGTGAGGTTGGCTTAGTGCCCGAAGATCTTGGTGGACCCCAAAGCACCGCTGGTCACGTGTCAATGTCAATAATTTGACAAAATAAGTATTTATTCTGATGAACACTATCAGTGTCATAATCATTGTCATCACTGCTATCCGCCCTCAAACATATTATTAAATCATTTTCAATAGTATTGCCTATGCTTATATCACATTGAAAGTCGTTCAATATAATGTTTTTCGTTTTCTCGACGAATTTTCTGAAGTCCTATACAATAACATCTGTAGACGCAGTTTCTAGCAGTTTCAGCACCTTTCCAGTGCTGAAGGGTGGCTCAGTATTGTTGCGCGCTGCATTTCCTTTTATTTGTGCCCAAATTAGCTTAATAGCGTTATATTGGCAGTGGTAGGGAGGCAAACTTATGACTTTGTGCCCATATTCTAAAGCTAGTTCATGAATTACATAGCGTGGATTGGACGACTTAGTTGCATTTACCAAGTGCAATAAGTCCACTTTCAGTAAGATTGGACTTCTTGCTTCCACTCCATTCCTTTCCAGCCACCCCACTGTCTTGTTTTTTGTTTGTTTGAGTTGGTAGTTTGTCAACTTACAGGGAAAAGAACGTGGCATTATCCTTGAAAAAATCAGTAATTCTCTTCAAACTCTCTTCAAAATAATATCGTAGCGTTTCAGTAGGATTTACCGCTTGTCAGATTGTTTGTATCTAAAGCCAATTGATTTCAAAACCATTGGCAGAGATAACTGACAACCAGAAAATAACCTGCTTCCTATAAGGTACCCGATAGCTTTTCCGTGTAGGATATTCTTGTTTAGCCATGGGGTCCATATTTTTCTTTTAGAATTTCGCACACAGTCTCGTCCCCTGTTCTTAATGCTATGGATACTGGCCTGTCACTGGTGTCCTAGGTAAAAGTGATTTGATGAATTGTGATTTCAGGTGGGTATGAATTATTATAACCTTGGATTGTGTAAATTTACCGGATAAAATGTACGTGTCTTACTGTTTCCTAAATTTATAACACGATAGAAAAAAAATAAAAGATGGATTTGTATCAATTTTTAATTTGAATTTCAATGTTCAGTTAAAATTATAGTAGGTACATACCTAATCTATAAATATTTTTAGGAATAAATTTCAGTTTATTCGATTCAGAGATGTTTGAAATTCTTATCGATTTATCCAACAGAATTGGGTTTTCAAACATGTCACCTCACTATGAAGCTTATGTCAAATGTGGCTTTTTAAAATGATTCAATAATAGTGTTTTGTTTATTTATACTTTGTCTCACGCCCAAATGAATAGAGTATAGTTATATACTTAACCAAATGCAATTTATATAACAATTTAAATATCATCAGCTGAAATAATAATATTTGTGAGGCACAGTCAATGACATTTCATAACATAGACATGTCATATTATGCTTACAAATCAACGTAGAAAAATGTGCCGAACTCACACACACACATTTTTAATTCATCTACACTTTTGGTGTATTAACTTTAGAGTAATAGTTCGTGCAGTGTCTATAAACATAAGATGGCATTTTCGTTATTTTTTTAACCGACTTCAAAAAAGGAGGAGGTTCTCAATTCGGATGTTTCTATGTTTTTTTTTTTTATGTTTGTTCGCTCATAGCTCCGCCATGCGTAGACGGATTTGCAAAATTCTTTTTTTGTTCGAAAGTAGATTATTCCGAAATGGTCCCATTTAAATTTCGTAAAGATCTGATGATGGGTTTCCGAGATTAGACCAAGGAACTCTTCAAAAAATACCAGGCAATCAGCCGCGATTGCTGCAATCGCATATTATTGCAATGTCTCTGCCATTACACATCATAACATCACGCCTGAATCCTTTGAAAGGGTATGCAGAAGTGTTCAGAATATTCAGCTATAATTCCAGTGTATGCGTATTGCGTTGATTTTTTTAATTAAAAATTCTTAGTCAACGCGAAGCAACACACCTACTCCTGGGGTGCCGTTGGTGATGACCGACGGACAGCTTGCGCAAATAATAAGCGCGTTGCGGACACCCACACCGGTGAACACCGGCAACATGGCATGGCTCGCTGCACGGCCCGCTTCAGCGGACGTGACGGCGTTCATCGATGCTATATCCATTTACAAAGAGTGCGTTGGCGTTAGCGATGAGATAGCAGATTAAGGGTATGCCTATGCTGCTTACAGAACTAGCTGCCACCTGGTGGCAAGGCATCAAGCAGACCATACGCTGCTGGGATGACGACATACAAGTATTGTGTAATACCTACGGGGCACGGTTGCCACCGCACAAAGTATATATGGGTCAATCAACTTTTATTTGTCCTGTATGTACTATGATTTGTCCCTGGTCAATAATCGTAGTTCTAAAGAAAATTAAGTGGTTTGTTGGCACATGCAGCATTTATCTTATTGTTATGCAAACATACGAGTAAATTATTTTAAATAATTCACTAATATACTGGAATTTTAATGGTTGTCCGGGTGACAAAACATCTGATGAAGTGTTTTATTGTTTGTCCCCCAGTAGGTTAATACAATGAAACATAACTTTATACAAAAATACTATATGGCAATTAATTACGCTTGTACACATAATTTATTTATTACAATGTCTACTATGGTGCTAGCATACAGATTTTTCTTTGCTTTATAATTTTAACGAGTTTTCTGCATGTTTTTTTCGGTCCCTATTATATTTTACTACCCTGACGTCCATCGGACAACGGCAAAAAAGTTCCGAAACAAAAACACAGATGGCGTGATCAGAGCCTTGACAACAAGTTGATTCATTTGGTGACAACACTCATCCAGCCGCCATTTTGAATTCATTTTTACCGCGTTACCAGTCGGCCGATTGTGTTTGGCGAGTGTGGGTGGCTTTTTTGTGTGTCTACCGGACAACCAGCACAAAAACGTAAGTAGTTGATATATCGTATCAAATTAAAGTGAAATATATTCTATTTAATGTATATTTTTCACCGCGCGTTAGACCTAATTCATATTATCATTATTTATTACCATGGAGCGCAAACACTAATAAATGTCACTCGGACAACCAGTCACTTGGACAACGGAAACCGTTGTCCGTGGGACATTTCGGTTGTCCATAGGACAATAATGATAAAATCAGCATAAAGCAATACTTTTTCTTTCAATAATTAGTCCCCGAAGAGCCTCTAACAAGGGCTAGAGCATTTATTGTTGTTTAATATAAATTAGATTAATGTATTGATCAATTTCAACTTTGAACTTCTTGACATGTTACTTTTTTTTTTTTTTTATTTATTACCATTCACAATAATTATACAAGTTGAGTACATTAGAAAGCAAACCATAAGCCACTTGAGCTTGTCTGGAGTGCTGTACCTTTCATATAGGTTAATAACAATACATACTATAGTGAAATTCAAATAGGAGGTATAACATAAAATACTATAAAGCAAGAGAGTGAACGAATATTTAGTTAGACAATACAATACTGATAATAGGAAATAAGTGAAATAACTGATAAATATTCACAACTACCCACAGATTTAGGCACTCATACGCAGGTACACAGGTACTTACGCTTAGCTTACTTAACACATTTTCATAGTCTAATAGTTCTCTATTTTAAATTGTTTTTAGATAATGGGTTTGACGGAAAAAGAAAAATCAAGACGCTACAGAGAAAAACTTAAAGCAGACCCCGAGAAATTAGCTGAGCGAAAGAGAAAAAAAAGGGAAAGTTATCATAAGAATAAAAAACTTATTTCAAATATGCCGCCAGCAGACAAAGAAAACTGCAGAATTATATGGAGGCTACGAAAACAGTCACAGAGAAAACGCCTAAAAGCTGTAAGGAATATAATTGACAATACGCCTCCAAGCTCTCCGTCCATTCTGCAAGAAATTAACCCCAGAGATCAACTTCAACCAACACCACCTCCTAGTCCTGCCGTGTCTTCGGAAAATGCTAAGATTAGAGGTAGAAAAAAAGTTCGACGAGACAGATCTGAATTGTATAGAGAAAATCTAAAATTGCAATCTGAAAACATGAAGTGGAAGAAAAAATTTGAGAAATATAAAAAGTATAAATTTGAGAAATATAAAATATATTTGAAAAAAATAACTATATTACAATAAAACTGATAAATATTGTCATATCTTTGTTTTTTTACATAAAAGCAACAAATACAGGCAATTTCAATCCTAATATCCCCTTTGGAATACCGAGCATGTCCTATGGACAACCGTATTATGTCCACTGGACAACTATTTTGTCCCTGTCTCCTAAAGGCACATTATCGTCATAATTACTTAAAGAAAAAACAGTAAGCTTTACAACATTTTCAAATATGAGTGTAAGAATTAAAAGTGAATTCATAAACTGTTAAATATCACATATTAGTTATTATTTAACAAGTTAAACGAAAAGTTCGTTACATTTAAAGTTTGTCGTTGTCCAGGAGACAATATTATTGGGAATAACTTATGAATTAAAAGTCGTGTCATTTATTTATGGAAGATAAATTGGAATCCATCCTATATTATGTGAGAATAAAGGGACGGTTTACAATTGGACTGAATTTTAAATGGTTCAGAAGTCATCTAATTTAGTTGTCCAAGGGACTATCTTAACTAGAGTCATGTGGATTTCTGAGTCAACTTTACTATTTTCTTTATATAAATTGTTCTGCTATATGTGAATTCTTAAAATATAAATAATCATCTACAGAAAATGCGTTAAATTATAAAAAAAATCAAACAAAATTAAAAAAGTAAAATTTTTCATTGATGTACACTTATAAGTTGATTGACCCATATGCGTCTATTTGAAACTTACCAGGGGGATGAGTCTACAGAGGTATTCGTGTGCAGAGCGAGGGCTCTATTTAGTCAATTACCACTTAATACTCTGTCTGAGGAGACTCAGTTAGATATGATATACGGACTGTTGCATCGGCGTATTAGAGAGAAGCTAAGCCGAACCGACTATAATACTTTCACCGAAATGTTACATTTGACTCGCCGTATTGAAGAGATGTATAATGAAGGTCGCCACAGCGTACATAACCCAAGTCCAAAGGTACGCGAGCAGTTGAAAACACGGGCTGCGCATGTTACGGTCGCGGCTCCCGCGCCGACCGCTGTACTGTAATACCTACTTCTACGTCTACATCGCTCGCGGTCGCCGAGAGTAGATTATCAAGGCCGCGTTGTACCTACTGCAAACAGTTTGGGCACCTACAGGACGCGTGTAGGAAGTTACTAGCGAGGCCTACAGACGAGAAAGATAAGTGCGATAGTGCGAAAAGTGTGAAACCGAATATTGTGTGCTACGGTTGTGGTGAAAAAGGTTATATTCCCGCGAATTATCCGAAGTGTAAAAATAATGTTAGCAATAATGTAAAACCTGCAACTGATGAATTGTATTCTTTTGACTGTGTGGACTCTGACTACTCGGAGCGAATGAGTTTGAGCTCGTGTAGTATCGAGAGATACGAGACCCAGCGAGGCAGGCCACTGTTGCACATAGGTATTGAAACCTATAGGGGTACCGCGTTGGTAGATAGGTACCGCTGCTCGTAGAAGCTTGGCGGGTAGGTCGCTTTACGCTCTCCTTCAACGTATGGGGAAGGAGTTTCGTGAAGACAACTTCTCTATCAAACTCGCTGATGGTAAAGTTAGTCACGTTAGAGTGTTGCTAACTTACGTAAACATAAATCTCGTCGATTCATATATCGGAGCATTCGCTGCGAGTGATAGAGCCCTATTTTCTACCTGTGCATTGTAATATGAGTAATAAACGCGTGTGAGTCTTACAAATGGTGTATTCATTACAATCTCAAATAATAATACATAATTCTAGAACACAAAGGGCACTAAAAAGAAAGAAATAAAAATTTTTTGACAAAAAAAGAAACCGACTTCAAAACCCCTTTAAATAGATAGGAACTAAAAAGAAAAAAATAATATCAAATGTAACAAATCAAATATAGAACAATTAACATAATTTAGCCTAACTTTAACCTTAACTTATAACAAATTACCAATTTTTGGAGTCGGTGCCAATCCCCTACGCGGCCTATTTTACACGACAGATATACAAACTACTAAACACATCAAAAATGAATGTAACGCAACTCTTTTATTAGTCTTATCAATCAATCAATCAAATCAATTAACCTATTGCAGTCCACTGCTGGACATAGGCCTCTCCCAATATGCACCACGTTTACCGATCCTCCGCCTTCTGCATCCAGTCCGTCCCAGCCACCTTTCGAAGGTCGTCGGTCCACCTGATTAGGGGCGTCCCACCCTCCGTTTTCCTTCTTTTCCTTTCTTTCATATTGTAATACATAATGTACCTAATATAATATTTTCTCATATATTATATGTTATAGCTATCGAGTTCTCTTGTACCTATTTTCTTCCATTGATGGTCAAGATTTAAATGCTATTATTACATGTTCGCTAACTTAATAAACTATTTTTTTTATCTAATTCGCTAAGAATTTAATTGATATCTAACATCAAGTCTGTTCTATATTAGATTAATATTCTAAGTAGGTATATACTACTAATATTATATTTAAACGCGAAAGTTTGTAAGTATGGATGGATGGAAGGAGGATGAAGTAAGGAAATAATATAAATCAGATCGGTGATATTTTTCTTGGCACCGACTCCAAAAATTGGTAATTTGTTATAAGTTAAGGTTAAAGTTAGGCTAAATTATGTTAATTGTTCTATATTTGATTTGTTACATTTGATATTATTTTTTTCTTTTTAGTTCCTATCTATTTAAAGGGGTTTTGAAGTCGGTTTCTTTTTTTGTCAAAAAAATTTTATTAAGTCACTGATGCTTCCGCTCAACGTCCGACCGGCCCCGCTCGGCACGCGGTACTAGCTAGAGGCAAACGTTCCAATTGACTCGTTTTCGGATCTTCACGATTTTCGCGCAATAACATATCTACTTCTTTTTATATAACATCTTTGGGCACAGTCGAGTCAACTATGACATCTGAGAATTAATTTCTATAACAAATAAAATCGGCCAATGAAGGGAATGAAGGGTTCCGTAGCAAAGGCGAAAATTGCGGTTTATGACGTATTAAAAAAAAACTACTGACTGGATCTCGTTCGAACCAATTTTTAGTGGAAGTTTGCATGGCAATTTACATCATATATTTTTTTTAGATTTATCATTCTCTTATTTTAGAAGTTAGAGGGGGGGGGGGGGGGGGACACATTTTTCCACTTTGGAAGTGTCTCTCGCGCAAACTATTCAGTTTAGAAAAAAAAATATGTTAGAAACCTCAATAGCATTTTTAAAGACCTATCTATAGATACCCCACACGTATGGGTTTGATGAAAAAAAAAATTGAGTTTCAGTTCTAAGTATGGGGACCCCCAAAATTTAATGCTTTTTTTTTGTGTGAAATTCTTAATGCGGTTCACAGAATACATCTTTTACCAAGTTTCAACAGCATAGGCCTTATAGTTTCGGAGAAAAGTGGCTGTGACATACGGACGGACAGACAGACAGACAAACGGACAGACATGACGAATCTATAAGGGTTCCGTTTTTTGCCATTTGGCTACGGAACCCTAAAAAGGCCCACTCCTACCCAGCAGTTGAATAGTAACTACTTGATGCAGATAAAAATATACTGCAAACAAAACATGTTTCAATCTCACATAGCATACATAAAGTTTCCATTTTCTAATGAGCAAGGACATTGTTATATAAGCAAGGTTATTCACATAGCTTCTGTTATCAATGTTTTACTAACGAGTTGTACAAGTACCTACCACAACTAATCTCTTTTTGAAATAGTGATAGGTATATTATCACCTTTGTGTTTAGTTTGACTTGTAAAGTTTTAAAAAATAAAACGATATTTGCATAACAATAAACTACAAGAAAATTATAACTATATTTGCATGCAAAATATTGTTATACATTTTAAAGTTGGCTGTGGCCTAATTAAATTGATATTTCATACACACCTATACTCAAGCCTTTTTCTCTCCAGGGGGTAGGCACAGACAATAACCCATCATCTGCTACACTATCCTTACACATTTGACAAGCTCCCTAGAAATAGTTATAAAGATATTTGATTTTGGAAATGGAGTGTCTCGAGCCGCCCAAATACGTGACATATGAAATCGTTCCAAGTCTCCAAGATGCGATATTGTCTTGTCAGTGACAATACAATATAGCATTTATCTGTCTATGTTGCGTTTCCACGTGTATAGTCTATCTAATATATAAAAATCAATGCCACTTTTCGTTGTAATTTTATAACTCAAGAACGGCTGAACCGATTTGGCTAATTTTAGTCTTGAAATGTTCGTGGATGTCCAGGAAAGGTTTAAGCGGTGAGAAAATAGGTGCAGCGGGAACGGAAAAAATATGGCGGTACGAAGTTCGCCGGGACAGCTAGTATATATAAAAATCCATGCCACTTTTCGTTGTTAGTTTATAACTCAAGAAAGTCTTGAAATATTCGTGGATGTCCAGGGAAGGTTTAAAGATGAGAAAATAGGTGCAGCGGGTACGGGATCAAAAATTCACGCGGGTTGAAAAGAATATGGCGATACGAAGTTCGCCGGGACAGCTAGTATATAATAAAATTAATTTGAAATTTAATAAGAAAGAAGAAATAAGGTTATAAATTTTAGTTATACAATATTTTACAATGCATGCATAATATTTTATCACGAAAAACTAAGACTGCCTGAAAACCAATACTTCTTGTTGATAACAATTAGAGGACCATGTCAACATCCCTTTTATCACTTTAATTTGTATGAGTTTCACTGGCTTGGGCGGTCAACCAAGTGTTTCTCTTAGTAGTTGTGAATACGACTGTCCAGACTTATAACACTCAGTAAATCTGCCTTTGGTTATGTCTAAGGTTAGAGGTTGATTATGAGGTTAACAACAAGTTCATATTTTCCTTCTTTCTTGTGCTTATCATATTTAAAATTCAGCAGATAGCAGAAGAAGGCCGTGAAGCAGAAGCTAGTGCTCCCATAGGAGTGGCACGACGGGCTCATCCCCCACCACATGTACATTCGCCGCATTCACCACATTCACAGAATCAGCGTTGGATGCGCGCCGCTGGTAATTATTCACTACTATCTATAGATCTGTACTGCTAACAAGTAAGATTAAAAGGAACAAAGTTAAGCTGGTAGAATGGAGCTATTATTACTAATATCGAATTGTTAGTATGAATTTACAAGGTCGGACATTCACCATTGTGAAGAGGTTGCATTCATTAGAATTGGGTACTTGACTATCAAATCAAATTAATTTCTTTTTTTTTTGGACGTTAGACGAAATTACTACAACTACCGACGGTGAGTAAGGTAGCCTGAGCTCACTAGAGAGGTTTTGTGCTCTCAGTAGAAAGAACAAAGGCTTTGTCCTACTTATCTTTGCACTGACGGCACAGATTCTCTGTTCTTACAGGGTCGGCAGCACGAGTGTGACTCCCCTGGTGTTGTACTCGCCCATAGGCCACGGAAACCACTTACCATCAGGACGGCCGTTTGCTTGTTTGCGACCTAAGCTAAATAGTATAAAAAAACTACAACAAAATTATACGGTGTAACAAGAACATTCCTTCACGCACGGCAAAGACAATCCTCCTCCCCCGCACACGGTTCCAGCCGCGCGTCAACAGTAACTGTCGGCGCTATGGCATAAATGCAAGTAGCAGTAGAATATACGGAAGCACCAATTTAGGCCAGCCTGTTACCGTGCATTTTCGTTTCTAATTCTATCAATATTGTGGTATCTAATAAAGAAGTGTGACGTCATACTTATTTATTGTCCAATTGTTATCTCTTTGTGGTTTAGTGAGTAATTAAAAATAAATAAAAACGATGAAATGAGAACTTTTGTCATTGTTAGACCTCTTTTACAATACTTTTTATCACGCTCGGTTAAATACTTTATTTTAAATATAGGAAAGTACCCAATTTGTTCTGATTTCGATTTTTGTGCATGAGAGAGGTACAATTATGTCGCTCATCTAACATGAATTTTAGAAGTATGGTTTGGAATTTTAAGAATTGTTTATTGTCGACGAAACATTGTTGAGAACGGAAACATGGATTTTTATGTATTTGAGATTGAAAACATAGTTAAATTATAAAATTTGAAACATATACTTTCTTTATAAAAGTCATTCTGTCTCAAATTACAAAACTATAAGAAATATTACAGATAAGAACGACTAAAGTTAACAAGTTGATTAACATTTTAATATGTTTACAGATAGTGAGAGCGGACCACGAGGGCGCGGTATGCGGCGTGGGCGACCTTCCAGGAGATCCCATAATTATATGCGATTTTAATTTAGTTTAGTATGTAAGACAAATCCTACAACATAGTTCCATTTTCTAATCTTAATTGATATTTCGAATTCTTAAGAAAACTGTTATTTTGGCACGGTAGTGATATGTAGTTATTTTACCTATCATGTGTCAAATTTAGTTAAAAAGTTCAATTCATTATTATTACAAAAGGATTGCAATATGTTTGAATACCATGTTTCTGACTACCGCATCAATAGTCACGATGTAAATGAATTTTTACATAATGATTTAAATCACGCATTCACGCATGAAGGTATTGCAACTTTATCAAGAATATTCGTTAGACAAGACTACATTTTGATGTGTTACAATATTTTTAAACACTAAAAAGATTTGGTTTAAAATTAGTGGTCCATTTTATTTCAATACATGTACATCAACCCATTTCCCCACTGTTGAGCAAATGCAAGTTTTATTCTTCATCCCTAATACCTTGATTTATGACAAGGTATTATTTTAGATAACAGCAGAATTCGCTGGCAGAATTTTATTGTTTAATAGTGACACAAGCCTATGCTGCGGGGTAACAGATGTCTTTGTTCAGGTCGTGGGTGATTTAGGTTCAAGACTATAAAAATCTCTTGTCACGGTGTTTGTGGTCGCACTACGATTTTTATGTAATTTGTAGGTATGAGAATATGTCGAAAAGTATATTTCACCCTCATACCTGGACCACGCTTTTTTTTTAATTTATATGGCAGAATAATGATTACCGGGTCAGAGTATTATAAAATAATATTGGTACGGTACGGTAATCTGCTTTCCTTAGATATCAACTAGGTTACGCACTAATTTGTGATTCATTTATGATGATGATGATGATTGTGATTCATTTAAATTTCTTAAGTATAAGTAAGCCCAAAAGTAGGTTGGATAACAAATAAAATGTTTATGCATTAGACAGGTGCTCAAACGTTTACATTTATTGGTTGTTATGCACATAATTATTTTGAAGTTAACTTTAAGTATGCAAGGTGAGTTTTAAGTAGTGTAACGGATATTGTTTATTTTTGTTTTACGATGTTTAATTCATGCTGACCTGTAATTATATATCCATCTATTTGTGTTCTGGCTGTAGTGATAACTGTTACGGTATTTCTGTAGCACTGTAGGCCTGTTTGCTACGCATTAATATGTACACACGGCCAAGAAGACAAATAGGTTTATACTTACCTATACATACAAATTCACATGTAAAGTGTTACCCATTTATCTCCGTGGCCACATGTATATGGAACTCGTTTATAGGAGCGATGCGGAAAATCTAATCAAGTTACTTATATAGAATGTTCACCATTTAAACATTCGTGTAAGCTAAGCCCATATCTTAGAAAACACTCGTATTCTTAGAAAACTAATGCATGAGGCCACGCGTCCTCTGAATGTTTTATATATCGCTATATTAAGTAATACGCGTCTATATAGAGTGAAATACGACATATCTTTAATTCGTCTATTCAGCCATTGGTCTCAAAAATGTAATAGAACAATAAAACCGCATACACACATACCGTGCTAAAATAACTATCACTTACACAAAATAGTTTGGCATAATTAGCAATTAGTGAAAATACATTATGTCTACTGACGAACTCACACGCGTAGTTTGGTCAATCCAGGCTAGTTTCGGATCCAACAGGCGACGCGGATGTAAGATGTCATTGAAGAAGGGTATGATAAATATGCAATACACCATGTTTATAGAATATATGAAAATAAATAGGATGGTATGACATCATACTATGATATTTCATACGAGTTCCTCATGTACATACAATACCTAATTACACCAATAGCCTACACCTGTATTCGCGCTTGCTAACAGGAGTCCACCATCAAAGCATCTATTCTCCCTGATAAAACCCTATGAGACCGAAACTAGTCTAACTTTACTGAAATCCATACGTCATTAAACCATACATTTACAATATTCCCCAAAGTTATTGTTCTTATAATAAAAAAAAGAGTTTTGTCTGCCCAATATTAGAAGTATTAGGACACATCGTAATATAGAGTAGGATTGTAGAGAGTAAGTAACAAAATGTTTAGAACAAGATGTAATGTAGTAATAAAACCATAATATGCCGTTACCGTGCCGGAATAACATTTTCGTTGGTAATCTTAAGTAAAATTGACATTAAACTTGTCCCGACGCTATGTAAGGTAATTTTTCAGATGTTTAATATAAAAAATAGAATTATTATTACCTAGTGCTTATTGAATCCAAATAATTTACGTTTGACCAAATTAAAATCCCGTTTTCGTGATGTGATGATGCACTGTAATTTACGGCCAACAAAATAATATTAAAATTTTTGATACAGACATACAAGTGCATAAAAAGGAGTATTATTCAGAGCAAATTGTTAAACTGGTAACACAAAATAATATATTTATTCAGATAATTGGTGATACATTTTCTGTGGTTTTCTTATACAGCATTTTGCTGAAATTATTGTTGAAACTTCTCTATATCATTTCAGTATAGGATCTTTTGCTAAAAAAATGAATAGAAATCAATAATATTGATTTCTATTTGCGCTTTTCTTTTATGACATATCTATAAAATTATAATATAATTTTAATATGTCATAAAAGAAAAGCGCTGATGAAAATTCATGAAGGGTAAATTTTATCCTAGCAAGCAGGTCTGGTTTGCTGTTGTTAGGTACTCCACACAAAATCAGTCGAAGTATAGACTGGAGCTATACCAGAATAAGAATAGAAAGATAATGATGATTCCTTAACCTAAATATTTCCATTTGTAAAATTAATACTACTGAAATATATAATAAAGATTATTTCTATCTTTTATTTCATATTAACCCTTATAAGCAGGACTTTGGTCACGTCTCCTCTGGTCAACCCCTGGGGGAGAACACAGCACAGTATGGAATTGATAAACATGATCCTGGCTCCGTACAGTACTAGTCTGGCTGGCCAGCAACCTACTACTCCGCCGAATACTTCCTAACTTAAAATACACAAACACGAGCGATATGCTGCCAATGTCTTAGCCTGACTGCAGCCGTCGACAGTCGACAGTGGTGTACGTGCAGCGGCAGAGGTTTATAAATATACATATTTCCCGCAACCATCTATATGTTACTTCGAAGACCATTGGCACAATTAATTATACAGTACCTATGTAGGCAGTAAGTGCCGTGGCCGTGCCAAAGCATTTTTTTGTAAAAATTATCTGTTCCGGCTATTCTATGAAATGGTAGGTCCGATTTTAACGGGATTTTCACAGATAACTGATGCTTTAAGGTATGTACTTTCTTTCTTTTGCAAGTAGGTAAGTAATGCCAGACTGCCAGAGAGAAACTCTCCCGTACCGTCGAGGTAGGCACGCGGCACAGCGGAGGCGACTCAGACTTGGGGTTCGCACGACCTCCGTTCGACATAAGCGCAAACCTGCAGGTGACAGGCCGGGGTGAAGGCGTGATGCATGCCCTCTCCCCCCTTTCCGGAGGTACGATGGGGACACTGTGGTTCCCACGCCCGAGGTATTTTTAAAAAGAAATAAAACTGCATTCTTAGATTTTTTAAAATTCGCTTGCCACGCCCGGTAATCGAACCAACTAAAATCCGAAAAAATAACATCCTGCGACATCAATCAATAGTGCAAATCATAAGGATCAAATCTGTCTAACAAACATGGTTAATTAAATGAAAGGGAATCCCTGAAAACTCAATTTTCGAATTCGATTTAACAAAATAAAGAACTTAACTCAAGGATCCATCACCTACGAGTATCATATTATAATTCCATATTTAAATTACTTGTCCCTGTTTTTCATGGCTGGCCCTCACTGGCCAGCAGGGGTATTTACTCTCTCGACTCGAACCGACTAAAACCGCACGCCGTCTCTGGTTAATTCAAGTCTCAATTAACGTATTATAAGACGAACCAATAAGGCAATTCTGTCGCCATCTCCGTTGCCCAGGGTGCGATGCGGTGTACCACGCAGTGGTTTCCAAGTCCAACCTATACCTCGAGACACGTATCTTGGACCTAAATCGACAATTGTAGCGTCGCCGTCGGTAGCTTTATGGTTAAGGAGTCGGCCTTACGATCAAGAAGTTCCGGGTTCGAATTCTGCCCATTACACTACAGACGTGAACCCACTCTTAGCACAAGCAATTTAGCTTACTTGGGGGGGTTAACAGGAATATTAGTAATTTCGGTTACTAATATTCTTTATAAAAAATAAAATCGGGAGACTTGACTATCTCATGCAGTCACACAATAACGTTACATTCTAAATCGGAATCGAAGTTCAGTTATTTACTACTCATTTTACTAAATAAATGGCGTTATTGTTGATAAGGTATGTCATGGCTCGTTGAGCAAAAGTACTGTGTCTGTTGGAATGAAATTTTATAAGTTAAGATTTTATGGACTTCCTTTCATTCAATTTACCATGTTTGTTAGAGATTCGATCCTCATGATTGACAATTGACACTATCGATTGAGACTATAAAAATACAGGATGTTATTTTTTTGAATTTTAGTCGGTTCGATTACCAGGCATGGCAAGGGAATTTTCAAAAAACTATGAATGCAGTTTTGTTTGTTATAAAAAATAAAGGAATGTTTCCTTTGAGCGAAATTAGCTATTTCCAGTATTTAAAGTAGGTACTTTCCCTCCAGGTAAGGTTAATCTTCCACCCTGTATATAATTATATACAAGCATTTACACACCTCTAATTTAGTTGTTGATAATTTCTTTACCATACTTATACAGAATAGAACTCATCAACCAACTTAATTCCACCGCACGAAAAATGCGCCTCCCTAAAGCAACAATTTGAATCGAGTTGCATTACATTGCAAAATGGCGGACGCGGCGCGTAGCATAGCACCTCAAGACAACTGCAAGCGTTGGCGTAGGTTTGGTTGGCGTTCGCGTCCGGTCGCATCGCATCGCTATGATGGCAGCTGCAAGGCTGCGGCTAACAAAATGGCGGACGCTACCATGTGCAAGCGTCTTACTACCTATATGCCACAGAGTACTTGTTATATGCTACCTATTTCCTTTTGTTTGGTCGATTCATTTCTTTTCTTGTAAACTCTGTCTCATTCCCACTCGAGTATATGCACTTTTTATCCGACTGCCGAAGGGGGGTTCTTGTTATCCAATTATAGGGCCATCGTTTTAAGCCAAACCAGTCATATCTTGGACCTAGAATTCATTACCTATGGGATCATATTCCTCACGTCTTTTCTTAGATGATCTTCAATATTTCTCTAGACGCTGGTTCAGACTGCTTACTGTTCTTGCTCTTCTAGTACACATGGCAAAGTATATTATATCTTTGCTTGTGAAGTTATATTTAAGTGTTGTGGGTGTGTTTACACACCAACAACACCAGTGACCACTTTGCTCCTTTGTCATCTGTACCTTGAAGTATAGCTGATTATTTTTTATCATAGCAAGTTAAAATAAATAGATACCTAGCCCTAGTTATTTACTTTAATTTTTCTATGATAAAAATACTCAAAAAACAGTTTAGCTAGACGGATAAGATGGTTTGTAATTTTGTATCCTGCCATAGCATAGTGGGCATACAGGCAGCTATATTTGCAATTAGCAATAGC
This sequence comes from Eilema depressum, assembly GCA_914767945.1. Classification (NCBI taxonomy): domain Eukaryota; kingdom Metazoa; phylum Arthropoda; class Insecta; order Lepidoptera; family Erebidae; genus Eilema; species Eilema depressum. The sequence goes on along the minus strand of OU612025.1, from coordinate 11,450,832 downwards.
TGTTGTATATTTTAGTAGTTATAACTTAACTACTTAACAGTATGAGGTACAGTGGAAGAAATATAAAAGCTAGATACAGCATAAGAATAGTTTGACATGGCAGGAATTCAGTTAAATTAAGTAGGCCATAGCTGGAAAATTGGTAAATACCTATACCCTTTAAAATACCAATTAATGATCAAAATGAAGCCACATTATCAGATGTAAAAAAATTTACATCCTTGAGCGTTTGTAAATACTTCCTGATGGCAAATTGCGATTATTGCGAACAGGATGTAGTCAACTACATGATGAATTTGCCTTCATCAATAATAATTAAGCCAATAAGTAGTAGTAGGATAGGTTTCATGTCTAACACTGAAACAATTATATGTGGTATTTATTTATTTATTTTGATTTTGATACAGGAATAATTACATGCCTAAACCAAACAAAGAATAGTTAGAAAGTTTGCAATATTTGCTGCATATTTAAGTGATAGCATTATCATAACACAATGTGTAGGTGCCAATAATCATAATCACCAATATTAACGTAATACATCATCATTAAAAACTAAGTCTTAAAATTAAGTTTCACCATATGGTCAGATATTTCAATAAAGTAAAATTAAAATAATGAATTTTTTATAATCTTTCTTTAAAAGTTAATACCCATAAACATTTTCATCAGAAAATGCAATATAGAGAAAGAAATCTTCATCATGATGCTCTTGGTACAAGGAGCCCATTGTGGCAGATGTGGGAGGAATCACATTGTTAACGAAAAAGAACAGCGCGTCCTCTGGTCGCAGATGAATACGTTTCCGGATCAAGAAGTAAAACTGCCCGACTGTTAAATCGGATGGTACCAAATACTTCTTCTTGTCGAGGTCTCCAAGCCTGGCTTTCGGGGCTTTCTCTACAATTACCGGAACGCGATCCGGATACTTCCTGCGGATTTTCTCGCCCTCAGTCTTCCTTTTCTCGAAGGAATGTTCTTCTTTATATTGGAATTTCATTTTTAGACGTTAAGCACTCCACAATTTGCAAAACTATCAACAGTAATGTCGGATCTGATATCTACTGCGACTTGTTTTTTGTTTTTGCGTTAGACAAAGCTTAGGCAATGACGCAATCAGCTGATATGACCACAGAGACAAGCCAAGCATCAAGCATCACACAAAGCATCATATTGACTTTTTATTGTTGGCAACTAAATCCAAAATTAGTTTTTTTTTTGCGAATTTAGTTTCTTATTATTTTATTTAAAAGTTCGTACATATATACATAACAAGTATTATTTATTATTCATTGCATCTCTGCGTCTATAAATTTATTTTTCTCATAGATAAGTAAATAATGGATCTTATCCATCTTATCACAAATCACAAAGACTTCTATTATTATATTATTCACGATAATATATTACCACACGATATGTCGATGTCGCTTCGGAGCAATATGAAAATGTAAAGGTGCCCATAATAATATCATGAAAAATATAAAAGCAACCATTATAAACGTTTTTTGAGCATTTATCTCCATTGCGTTCATTACTTAGCGGCCATATGCCACCCAAAAGCAGATAAGTTTTAAAATAATCTATGGGAAATTATTTTAAAAAAATCTTACTCACACGCCGTCAAGCTGAGCTGAGTGCCACCATTGTAACATGATACGTGTCTGTAATGGTGACGCTCTTTTCAGGGACTTTGCCTTCAGCTTACCATCAGGCGAGGCGAAGTCAAATTGACGTGTCCTGTATAAAAAAAAAAAAAATATTAATATTTCGGAATAATCCTGCTGCCCAGCGGGGAGGATCCGTGGGGTCTTTCTCTCGCACCTCGGCTGCCCCTGGGCTATCTTCGTACTTAATCAAAGTCCACAGCAGTTTTACGTTTTGCCACTTTTAGACATAATATTTTAATTTTAAATAATAAGCCCCGTTGGACATGAAAGGAAATATGGTTAAAACAACGGGAAAAGTAAATTAAACTCGCTATGTAGTACGGGCTATTTTAGTTATGGGTGAAAAATGCTTTTCCACGATTTGCAGTCAAGGGTGTTTCTCCGAAATTGTGTTCTTTGTCTGATTAATATGGCCTATCTCCTTTTTTCACATTTAAGATAAAATGTCTGAAAAAGGCACACTTTTTTAATAAAATTAAATTAAAATTTTTTGGGGCCATATTATGAATCAGAATCTGTGACATATGAATCAGAATTAGGAATAAAATGAAATTCTAGTTAGAAAAATCAGTCAATTATTTATTAAAATCACAGTAAATGCGCACGATGAATATCATAACACCTAAATCTAGTCAATCACAGCATGATATGGCACTTGACAATATCAATTATCACAATTTTAATTATTTTTTTTATAAACGTTGTACTTCTCGTTTCATAAAAACTTAAATATAGTTAATAAGAGCAAGATATGGCATTTGACAATATCAATTATCATAAGTATTTTTTAAACCGACTTCAAAAAAGGAGGAGGTTCTCAATTCGGATGTTTATATGTTTTATTATGAACGTGTTCGCATTTTCACTCGCCATATAGCATACTTGTCTGGATCTTTTCGTATGTTTTCCATGCGAATACGTTATGCAATTTTCTTTATCTCTCTTTTTCTTCCATAAAGAGTAGGTGGCATTTTTGTGTACTGTAATATAAAAACCAGAAATAAAATTTATATCTCCGTGACGACACGACACGACACGACGTCGTGACCACGTCAGCCAAGCCCCTGGCTACCACCAGCGCGGGAAATGATCGCTTAATGTTTCGTACTTGGCTAGGTACGTTCGAGTGAAGGGCGCGAATATGCATCAGACTTTTGCGCAGGACACTCACAATTTTTTTATTTATTAATAAGCTATCCTAAAAAATCTGTACCATTTTTTTTGTCTAAAGAAACAACTAATATTCTCTCGTAATAAAAATAATTCACATCGATTTATGAATAAGAAAAAATGTTATTGTTACTAATGTTCAAGAAACTGGGTTACGGACACACCATATTAGTCAGAAGAACGATTTTATTTTATTTTTTTCAAATATTTAAAAAACTATTATTAAAAAAAATAACTTGTGCAAGATAGGTAATAGACTCCGGTATGTTTTAAAATTAATTGCAGACTGATTTGTCAGTTAGTTACGAAAATAAACCTCCAGACATCGAAAATTTAGGGTTCGGAGAATCACAAAGTTAACAAAAGTTGTAGGTAAAAACAAGGTCTACAACTTTTGTGTGAACAGTTTTTACATACCTAATTACCTTATAGCTTGCAAGTTAAATTAGAAAAAATGTTTAATACGCATAATGTGAAAAATGCATTGTTGCAAATGTAACATAAAAAGTATTGCGAAAAAGTTGTTATTATCTATAGCTTTTAGATTTAGCTTTTTTCGATAGGAGGTCTAGTTTCATTGCAAATCATGAAAAATATAATAAACGCTAGTGTTCCACAAGGCTCCGTGTTGTCCCCGACCATGTTTCTGCTGCATATCAATGACATGCTGTCTGATGGCTCCATCCATTGCTATGCAGATGACAGCACTGGGGACACGTATTACACGGGCCGTGCAAATATCCCTAGGTCAGAAGTGGATGAGAGTCGCGAACAACTTGTGTCCGAAATTAAGATTACTCTCTATGGAGTATCCGATTGGGGACGACTAAACTTAGTCCAATTTAACCCCACCAAGACACAAGTATGTGTATTCACCGCTAAGAAGGCTCCATTTGTTGTAGCGCCGCAATTCTTTCCTGGGCACACCGCTTACCATCTCCACAAATATCGGGATTCTTGGTGTCGACATCTCCAGCGACGTCCAATACCGAAGTCATCTGGAAGACAAGGTCAGGCTGGCATCAAAGAAACTTGGGGTGCTCAACAGAGCGAAGCAGCACTTCACTGCGGGGCTACGACTCCTCCTTTATAAGACACAGGTTCGGCCTCACATGGAGTACTGCTGTCACCTTTTTGCCGGCGCGCCTGCGTGCCAACTTGACCTTTTCGACTCGGTGCAAAGACGGGCGTTGAGGCTCGTCGGCAATCCCATACTCACAGGTGATGTGGAGAGACTTTGCCTCACTGTGTGTGTTTTACCGCCTATATAATGGTTTGTGCTCAGATGAATTGTTTGACATGATGCCCACAGCTACATTCTATCATCGCACTTCTCGCCATAGGTGGGGAATTCATCCTCACACATTGCGACCGGAACGGTGCGCACTGTGCGGTATGAAAGGAACTTCATCCCTCGCACACTCAAGCTGTGGAATGAACTCCCCGCGATGGTTTTCCCAAGCGACTACAATATGGGGTTCTTCAAGAAGGGCATTAGAAGATTTCTTCAGGGTCGGCAGCACGAGTGTGACGCCCCTGGTGTTGCATACGTCCATAGGCCACGGTTACCACTTTCCATCAGGTGGGCCGTGTGCTTGTCTGCCGCCTAAGTGGCATAAAAAACCCTTAAAATGCACGCCATTTCACCCCCGTACTTCATAGTGTTCAATAAATATTTCCTGTTGTTTTAACCATATTTTCTTTCATTTCCAACTGGTTTCATGCTGTTATTAATTATTTCCCCATTTCTCTTAGTTGAAGTAATCTGTACAGTGATCTGTAATCTGGGCTATTTGACCCTGAGGATTCAAAATGAATATCGTATTGTAATCACTTTGCAGTGTCTTCCTTCTTCTCCGTACTCTTTGTTATTAGCCGCTTTTATATTAGAAATGGCAACGGAATAAGGACGCAAAATGTATAGTAAGATAATAATATATCGACAAATCTGAAGGGTGGCGTTGCGTCGCGTCACCGTCTTCGTACATTTTAATAGTATTTTAAATGACGATGATATGCGAGCTCCATGATTTTACCATCTTATTATCAATAGCATAGCAACCCTGTCACAAAGATACTTCAATAGAGAAGACTTTGTAGTCTGTGATTTTGCCGCTTACCGCGATTCGATACTAGCGCCCTAGTCTAGATCTTTTCGTACATTTTCGTTTGCTTGTTGCTTGCCTTTTTGAGGCTTTGGCGTGGGTTGTGAAATTCTGTTTTCTTGACAATTTCTAATAATTTTAAGCAATATGCGTAAGCGAAAATCTGTAAAGAAGAATGACGATGAATCCGATGGTTCTGAACCCGTTGGGGAACCAGAAGAATTTCAGGATTCAGGCGAAGATTGGACGCCGGATGCCGATTCCGTAAGTGTTGAATTTAGTTTGATAATGTGCACAGAACACTCTTTCTCAAGGGAATTCAGTCCTTCCTTTCATTGTATATGTATCGCACAGTAGTGAAAGTATATTTTCCAGTTGAAAGAGATTCTTACTAAGAATTTAACGTTCTGGTGAGATTATGTTAGGTTAAGTTCAATATAGTAGCAGTGTACCCCAAGTTGAATTCCGTTTATATGGAATTCAGGTATAATGTGTTTTATCGATAACTACGACGGTATAATTACATTTTACAGAATGAACAGCCAGGACGTGGCACTCGTAAACGTCCTTCGAAGCCATCTCTGAATAATTCTAAGAAGAAACGCAAAAATTCGTCATCAGAGGAAAGTGAGGGCGAAGGTGAGGAAGATGAAGAAGCAGAAGATGAAGAGGGAGATCTTGATGAAGAAGAGGGCTCTGATGATGAGAAGAACGGGTCTGATGGAAATAAGTCTGACTCAAGTCAGTCTAAAGATGTACCAAAGCATTTCCATGTAAGTTTGTATTATTTTTGACTTTGGTTTTCTTAAATTGAAAGATATGATTTTGCATGGTTAATTCAGCCAACACCAACCAATACATAGGGTTCACTAAAATATTTCATCAGAATAGACATGACGACTTAATGAAATTTCAAATTGCATAGAAGTATAGTAATTGTTCTTGCAGTATCTGAAGATATGAATTCAAATGATTTTGACTTAATATTGTAGGACATTCTACACAATGCTCCAAAGTAAACATAGCTTATTTATGCCTTGTGAAGCTATTCAATGTTAATAATTATCTAAAGGGATTCTGGCATTCTGACTATTATTTTGATGACCGCACCGGTAGTTAGTGTATTTGAAAATTACATTTAATTTCTTATCTATATCATTTCTTTTAACAAAAACATAAAACCTCAATGGTTGAATGAAATGTTTATGGCCACTATATGCATTCAGTTAATTTAATTAAACTGGCAGTTTCAAACAGATAGGGAACAAATTTATTTATCTTCAAACTATTGATTACTCATTAAACTACTTTAAATATTGCCACACACACACACTCATGCCAAACATTTGATCAAACTGTTTGAAACTGCCAGTTTGATTTAACTGAATGTATATGATGGCCATTAGATGGTTTCTTTTAGTCTGAAATAGTACTCCTAATGTAGGTAGTTAAACAATTGCCAACATATAATATACTGACACTTCTTGCATTTAATTTATAAGAGTACAAACATCTAACAAAACTTATTTATTGTGTATCTTTATACATCAGGATGTAACTTCTCAGCAACAGTCAGTTGGGAGTCACTAGGATGCAAGCCTGAGTTATCACTATATTGCCTTGGCACACTCAATAATTTCATAGTCAATACCTTCTTACCTGCCTCTCTTTAGGTGACCCCAATTCATAATAATAATTGCCTTGCAAAATATAGCTGGTACAATGCAAGCTAAATACATGATGTAATTTATAGTCCTCTTTTTAAGCCCACCAATGTATCTCCACTCCACTACCGACACAACACTGCTTCACTTTGAGAAGCTATAAGGCCAATTAAGGAATTATTACATTACAGAGTTTGTTATTAATTATAAGTTTGTAATCTTTACAGTCTGGAAACTTTGTTTTGTTAAAATCTGATGTCAAATGGGATGGAGACACAGTCATTTCAAAACTGGATGAATTGAATTTGTGGAAAATAGATGGCAAAGCACTACTGCAGAAGTTTATCCCAATGGAATCTAATGACAAAATATTGCACAAGTGTACATGTGTGGTAAGTTTCTTTATTTCATAATAAGGGCACTAATGACAGGATCAACATGGCACACAAATTGCACCATTGCCATAAACTGTTAAGGATTTTGGGTTAAATTCAATCTTGCACTATTTAATTGGCTAATTGTTTTGTTATTTTCAGTACTCTGGATGGAATGTGGACAACAGAGACAATTATTACCCTATCACTGAAATACTGGATCGTAATCCCCGTACAGACTCCAAGGAAATATGTGTAGCATTAGATCTAAATGATCTTATCAAAGTAAAGGATAAGTAACTCCATGGTGTTTTCTACTTAATTCAATTAGATAAGTGAAAGTAAATTTAATAATATTCTTAATTGCCGGATTACTTTCTGTAACTCGATTTCATTCCAGATTACTTTCTAATATTTTATAAGCTGGGGATTAAATTTTCAACACTACAAGCCTATTGTTTTTTTTTTCTATGCTTCTACTATAAACTAAGGATTTCATTATGTATAACAATTCTGCAGATATACCTGAATCAGTTTAATAAAGAATCTAAAGTGAGCTAATGAAGTTCTTCTTTCTACCGAATGCTGTAAAGATAGCATCCACTACTCGATTGGTTTGTAAACATATATCTTAGGACCTAAAATCAAAAATGTGCTCTAGACTCGGAGTACACATTTCTTGGATGTCTTTTGAGGATAGCACAGGGTGTTACGGCGGTGGACGAGTTTAAATTTAATACCTCGCGTGCCAGGGCCTCGTTTGTCTCGCGCTTTAGGTCCGCAATGACAGACTGCACATGACGATGGTCACAAGTTGTGACCATCGTCATGTGCAGTCTGTGTCAGTGGTTCTAACTTTATTGACCCCAGCTACCCTGGCAAAATAACTGGAAGGGGTCAACTGACATAGTCGAACCAACCACAAATAAACTAGTTTTATTTGTGGTTGATTCGAGTTCGAGAGTTAATAGTAATAGATAAAAATTGATACCATGCTATAAATACTGATCAATTTGATATCTTGTAAAGATGATTGAGTTCGCGGGCTGAGTTAACTATAGCGTGCGTGAGTATTAAAAGTTTACCCTAACAGCGTTTGTCCACCGCCACCGTCACCGGGACGGCACCGAGAACGAGATTATTTCGCGCCGAGTTTAAGATGACGTGACGGCGATCGTTTGTCCACCGCGATATTTATCGGTGGCTCAGTTCTAGAGCTTTGCCGTGCGTGGTAGTCGCGTTTTCCTTTTAGAAATAAAACGAAACTAGGAAGATGGCTAGTTTCAACCGGCGACAATTGCTTCTTCTGCTTTTGTATGTTCGAAGGCGTAGGCGATGCAAAAAATTCTGGATTCATCCGCTAATACGTGAACGATACATCACAGGAGCGTTTTATGTACATCACGACACGTTACGGCAGTATTACGAACGTGTTTTATATTGCCGGCACATCGGCCCATCTTAAAACCGTGCCGAGTTCTAGCGGTCACGCCGATCTACTAGCGCGATACATACATTTACTATGGCCATGTGTCCACCGCATGCCCGTCAACCGAGCGCCGTCATCCCGGCCGCCGATATTGCGAGTAGATCGGCGTGACCGCTAGAACTCGGTACGGTTTTAAGATGGGCCGATGTGCCGGCAATACAAACTTGTGTTCATACTGCCGTAACGTGTCGTGATGTACATAAAACGCTCCTGTGATGTATCATTCACGTATTAGCGGATGAGTCCAGAATTTTTTGCATCGCCTACGCCTTCGGACATACAAAAGCAGAAGAAGCAATTATCGCCGGTTGAAACTAGCCATCTTCCTAGTTTCGTTTTATTTCTAAAAGGAAAACGCGACTACCACGCACGGCAAAGCTCTAGAACTGAGCCACCGATAAATATCGCGGTGGATAAACGATCGCCGTCACGTCATCTTAAACTCGGCGCGAAATAATCTCGTTCTCGGTGCCGTCCCGGTGACGGTGGCGGTGGACAAACGCTGTAACGACCAATTTACCGGATTGAAATTCGTATGTTGGATGATGATGTCAGATGTGATCGGCGTTATAACTTTTTGTGTATCCTCAAAGAAAATCTGGTAATACAGTAATATTTGGTACTGTTGAAGGTTCATGTCAATTAAAAATTATTTTACTGGTAAGTACTTAGTATTCCGTGGGGTGCTTGGTGCCCAGGGTGTAACTTTTATCAACAGCGTCAGAGCCTCTCTTCCAAGGTGGGGGAGACACTGCCACCTACGGCCCCATTCCAACCGAGGCGGAAGCGCCCTTGTTGAGGGTTGCTCGGACGCTTTTCTAGTGTCATCCTGCGCCCGAGGGCCCCAACTCGAAAGCTTAGATGGCCCAACCAGGATCAGCCGGGTGCGAGAACTACCTTACATACCACCCCTGCTGGCCGCCTTCGTGGAGATTTACCACACGATATTATTATAAATGCGAAGTACCTGTGTGTGTGTGTGTGTGTGTGTGTGTGTGTGTGTGTGTGTGCTGTCATGCCTTACCACTGAATCGATTTTTATTAAATTTAGTAAGTACAGAAAGAACAATATTATGTTATGTTTGGTGGTAATTCTAGGACATTCACATGACAGCAGCGTTAGCTAAAAATGTAAATGTAAGTACATATTCATGCATACAAATAATTTTTGCATTGAGCGGGAATCGAACCCGTGACCCTGACTCTCTAGTATATCTAAGCTAGTATATAATTATATTAATCTATGACCCTGACCTTCGTGCCAACCTCCAGCCAATTATTTCGATCGAATATTATCCATAGATATTTTTTTTATGAGAGGCTTTTACTCTTTGGTTATTGGCGGCAATTCTAGGAGACGCATCGCAGTGTTATTTTATTTTCCGAAATTCGTGTGAGTTCGAGTTATTATGTGTAAATATGGTGGAATTTTAGACATAACGTCTTAGAAAACGCGCACAAGAGTAGGAAAGTGAAATATTACAGTGGATTGTGACTTCTCGTGTTGGTTTCAAATCTCCGTAAGAAGCCTTTAGTAAAGTTTCCACCACTTTACTGAAGCAGCAATCATCATCATCATCATCAACTCACCATTATCATCATCATCATCCTCATCATCATCCAATAAGAATAAAAATAACTGATGACAAGGCAGCATGGTCATAGAACCTTAGCCTGTTCCGAAAGGAACAAATTAAAAAAAAAAAAAGGAACAAATACTAGGATCAAGTATACTGTATACTCTCCAGTATATATATTAATCTATGCTGTATACTGAACACTAGTATATATATATTAATCTATGATACTGAACAAATATATTAAAAAAAAAAAATAATGTCTGTCTGTTTTCATTTGCAAGTCAAAACAAAGTTATTGTATTGAGTGCACATATTCTTAACGTTCATAACACAACAAACCGTACCTACAATTGATTTTAAAAAGTTCAATTAATATAAACCAGCTTCAAAATGTTAACATAATTTTTTTTTTGAAAGTGCAACTTACAAAATTATGTACTAACAAAAGTGGAGACAAGATGAATAATGAGGAAGAAACTCTTAAACCAGGTTCGAAAATTATTATTTGTTTTAGAGTATCCCCATTGATGATTGATAACCACAATTTGCAATTCCTAGATTACAATAGCTCATAAGACTAGAAATTCATTACCTACCTTTTGGCATGTAACAGCTGGCCACTTTTACTTATTTTTGATGGTGGAGGCACACTTGTCTTATAAGGTAGTACTCTTATGAGTAGGTACATATACCTGATTGTGTATAATTTACAATTGGTTCTCAAAAAGCCTTTAATTTGCATTAAATCCTTTCCCACAAATTGTGTATAACAATAAAATTATTATGCACAAGCTGACACAATTAATTTAATTTAATAAGTTTAATATCTCAAGAAAAACCGAAAACTGACTATATTATTTAAGTATAGAAAATATATTTAATGTGCATGTGGTAAATTCATATTTCAGATGCAGATTGTGCAGTTTGTTTACAAAAATGTAACCATCCTACTCAATTGCCATGTGGACATGTTTTTTGTTTTCTGTGTGTCAAGGTAAACTAACTCATTATTATGTCTACAAAATTACTTAATGGTATTTGCTAAAATAGAATATCTCGCAATGTTACTAATCTAAAACAAGTCTTGGTTTTGTTTTTGGAATTTGTTTTATTTTGTTTTCTGTTTTACTGTTAATTATTTAAAGTAGTTATTACATATAAAACCTATTTAGTTCAGCAATATTTTTATATTATTTAAGAAGTTATGTTAGTAGTTACAATATGGTACAATCTTTAATACTTGGCATGTTTTGACCATCAAAATAATATTTTTAGGACTGCTATATTAGCATACTATTTCCTACTTTTTATGTAGTTTCATGGGAATATATTTTAATTACAGGGCATTGCTTTCCAAAGTAAGAAGTGTGCCATGTGTCGGGCTGGTATTCCACAAAATTACTTAGATAATCCTATATTATTAGAAAGTGTATCAGTGGATGGAGCTAATACGAATGATACGAGTGATATATACCAATGGTTTTATGAAGGCAGAAATGGTAAGTATTGTACCTGTTATGTGGAGTTATGTTCAAATCAAAACAAACATTTTCATTTATTTATTTCAATGTGACCCTTGAATGTCAAGACAATTGCTTCTACATTATGGATACACCAGCAAGGAAATAGATGAAGCCTGTGAGAGAACAATCCATACCTACTTCTATATCGATACTTATATATTTATAAATGTGAAAGTAACTCTGTCTTTCTTTCTGTCGCACACACCTAAACCACTGAACCGATTTTGATGAAATTTGGTAAAGTGATAGATTAGACCTCCATAGGCCACGGTAACCACTTTCCATCAGGTGGGCCGTGTGCTTGTCTGCCACCTAAGTGGTATAAAAAAAAAAAAAGACCTTGGGAAAGGACATAGGCTATGTTTGATCGCGATAATCGACATCCACGCGGGCGGAACCGTGGGTAACAGCTAGTCTTTCATAAAACCTTATGGTGTTGTACTATTATTTGTTCTGTGCTTATGGTGCCTTTTATTTTCTAGTAATTTCATGATGTCCTTATTTTAGTGGAAAGGATACAGTATACTGACTTTTTAATCTCTGTCATTGTAGGGTAACAATGATAGAGATTACAAAGTTAGTATACTGTTATCTGGGAGCACGGCAGTGCCCACGCCAAGTCGAGCAAAAAAGAGCGGCACGGCCGTAACACTATTTTCTCGAAGCACTTCAGGCCATTTTCGACCCCCTATAAGTTCGTTGTAGATAAATCTAAAAGCCTGAATCTTCGGTTACCAAGTTGGCACTGTATACTGTGTCATTAGGTGTGACTTATAACTTGGTTTAGTTAAATTTAATTGCAGTTACTGTTATTGATGAAATCTTTTATTACTTCTCAATGTGAGCCCTATCATAACTATTTTTTAGGGTGGTGGAAATATGATGAACGTAGTAACACTGAATTAGAAACTGCTCATGCTGCTGGTGACCCAGTTTGTACGTTACTTCTTGCCGGCACATTATATAACATAGATTTCCACAGTATGACACAAGTCAGGCGAAGTGACCAAACAAGACGACGTCGAGTGTGTCGTGAGACACCTCAGTTCCCGTCCAAAGGTAAAGACTCTCTGAAATTTGATCTTGTGATATGTAGGTATCCCAAAAAGTAGTTATAAGGGATCCGATTCTCAGCACTCCATGGATTCACCGTGCGGTCGCCGGGTCCATAGTGTGATGCAGAGAGCAACACCGAGACGGTGACTGGGACTTGCGACCTAGATGTAGGTTTTATTCTGGTATAAATTGTAAGAAAAGAATATACACGTAATAAATAATTTATTCCTCATGAAATTAAAAGTACTGAGCATGAGCTTACCACAGTCACTACCTAATACTATTGTAACTTGTGAGTTATATAATATCTGCTATTCATCTACATTGGCATAAAGAACTATGAATACGATGAACAGTATAAACACACATATATCTATAATACACATAGATATATATCACACAGTATATTTACACAGTAGTGTGATATGTATAAATAGGTGAACCGTAGAAATAACAATGGTCAGAGAATTTTAATTACCACGCCGTGTCGTTTAAAGATTACCCATCATTGAAAGTTGATTTTGACGCAACGAGAGCATCTCCCTACAACAAATCAATTTTTTTATACATCGTTTTTTTGAAGTAGCGCTGGTAACTTTTTGCCCGACTGCCGAAGGAAGGAGGGTAATGTTTTTCGAGACTATGTGTGTATGTTATGTACGGTATGTCCATTTCTTTGGAGCTATGATTCCACAATTTCTTGATGACACTCGAACATGGCAATGTCGCCAGCTTTTGGGTCGACGTCGATGGGGAGGAATTCCTCGACACATAAACTCTTTATTTTAGCTTTTACTGGACGTACTGCCTCCATTATTTTTTATGGTGGTATATATTTTAGTTTAAAATGTTGGGAGAAAAGAAAACTTAGGTATAGTCACATGATCCGATATTGATCTTCTTCCTCCTAGCGTTAATTCCCAGTCGCATCCGAAGCTTTCAGCTCGGAGTCTGGGGTCCGCTTTTACCAGTCATAGCTACAGATTTGGCTAGACCTCGATATTTTCCGTGAAGCGATTGCCATCTGACCTCCACGACCCAATGTTAACATTAGGCGATATCGAAGCTTTGCAGCTAGACCGTTGTTTTTGGACTTTTTTTAGGGCACCAACTACCCGTAACGACTGCCATAGATGTTCTTATGGCAACCGGGACCGACGGCTTAACGTGCTCTCCGAGGCACGACCAGACCAATGCAAATACCCATATTTAATGCACACAAATATTTGCATTGAGCGAAGATCGAACCCGCGGCTCCTGCGTAGCGGCCGCGTTCACTACCGCTACGCCACGGAGGCTGTATAATCCAATATTGATATCATCATCTATTTGATATTTGTAATGTTTCATTAATTGCAGGAATAGCAGGTATAAAGACTGATAATGCCAATACAAGGCAGACAAAGAGTGATGATGATGAATCAGACGATGTTGAAATTATAGAAGTTGATAACGAAGTTGTAGATATTAGTGATAGTGAAGATAATGTACCCACTGAACCTGGACCTGTTGAGGCCGATGAGGTCAGTCACATAATTGATGGCATCAGGTAACTACTACACATTTACAGACAAGTTAACACTATCGGCCGCAAATTTTTTTGGAAATTATTATGACACAACTTTATTGTTAGTAGGTATTCCTTTTTACGTTTCTCTAAATGACATTTAAATTGTAATCTACAGAAAACGAGACGCCCATTACAATTCCATAATCTGGTGTATTATTTGTTCACTTTCATATAACATGATTCCAACTGGCTTTTCTGTTGAATATTTGAACAATCAATTATATATTATAATTCTGTTCTGATCATAGTTTGCGCTTAGTAATCCGTATCCAGTATCTGCCATGACGATTATAAAAATAAATAGCCACCAACCATCTATTACTATCATCCATTACACAATTTAATTTAGAGCAACTAATACAAATATGAATACTAGCTGATGCCCGTGGCTCCGCCCGCGTGAAATTTTATCGCTGTTCCCGCTGTCCATAGGAACATATTCCCCAGATAAAAAGTAGTAGTATGTATGTGTTATTTCATACTAGCCAGATCCGTTCAAGACAAGAACGCGGTGAGACGAAAATCGGACCTTACGGAGTGGGGTGCAGAAATCGCAGGGGGCAAATGCTAGTCAGCTTCCTCGAGTCACAGGGGCTCTTCTTAATGAATAGCTTCTTTAAGAAAAAACCCCACAGGAAGTGGACTTGGCTACGCCGGGACTCTGCTATAAGGAACGAGATTGACTTTTTCATAACGGACAGTAAGCACATATTATTTAGAGATGTCTCTGTGATCAACAAGTTTAAAACTGGAAGCGATCACCGATTTATCCGAGGCTCGCTAAATATCAACATCAAGGCTGAAAGGTTCCGAATGATAAGGTCAACCCTCCGACCTACGCCGCTCCAAGTAGCTCTAGGGTCCGAAAAGTTCCAACTGGATCTTCAAAATCGTTTCGCAATGCTGGAAACCTCTAGGGGCATTGACGAGAGGGCCGACATAGTGGTCAAAACATTGCAGGAAGTGTCTCGAAAGTTGTTTCCCGGAAAACGCAAACAGCAAGAGTCCAGGCTCTCTCCTGAGACTCTCGAACTTATGAGAAAGAGGCGTGAACAACCATCCACACAGTCGTCTTCGTCGGATGGGAGAGCCTTAAACCAACAAATTAAAAAGCTGATACGACGCGACCTCCGATGCTCCAACACTCGCGCCATTCAGGAGGTAATTGAGCGTAATAGGGGGTCGAAAGTGTTCGCTCAGCAGTTGGGGAGGCCCCATCTGACGAAACTTAAAACTGGGGATGGCAAAACGATTACCTCAAAGTTCGAGATACTCAAAGAGATCGAGAAATTCTATGGACAGCTATATGCATCACGGACGAGTAAACCGACGGGACACAACGAAGCCGTTGTGGCAGTGTCATACAAGCATCTCAGCACCTCGATGTATCATGTAATCGACACGGCACCGCTGCAGGGCATCCAGCACAGCCCAGATTTCGATAGAGTCGAAGGCTTTTTCGTAGTCCACAAACGCCATACACAGCGGCTGGTTGTACTCCTGCGTCTTTTCTACAATCTACCGAACAGTATGGATGTGGTCCACGGTACTATAGCCTTTTCGAAACCCGGCTTGCTCAGGTGGCTGGAACTCGTCGAGCTTAGCCGCGAGGCGATTTGTGACGATTCTCTAGAACAGCTTGTAGACATGACTCAGGAGTGAGATGGGCCTATAATTCTTCAGCAAAGTCTTATCGCCTTTTTTGAAGAACAGTACCACCGCACTCCCGCTCCATGCCCTAGGTGTTAGCCCTTGCTGGATGACGGCACTAAAGAGACTTGCTAGCTCTCTTCAGGATTGGAGCGCCACCTGCTTTCATTCACAGTCGCTTCAGTCGCTTCACGTAAAATATCTAAGTTCAGCTAAATCTGCCATTGGACTGGTACGGTCCGCTTTACTAGATTCCGAGGTGAAAGCTTCGGATGCGACTGGGATTAACGCTGGGATGAAGAAGATTGTTTAATACCCAGCTTTGATACGTCGGCGACGTTCTAAATCATAGGCCGGAAACTTACTGTACTACGTAATCGTATTGTAGTTATTTACATAGTGGGTATTTATATTTTCTGTTTCTCCTTGTATCCAATGATAAACTAATCAATCTATGTTATTTTCTTTCCAGTGCTGTTAATATAGAGGATCCAAGTACTCCTTAACATCATGAAGACATCAAATTAATGGAACGAAATTCGTTTACATAGTATTTATTGTATGCTTTTCTATGTTCATTAGTATTACATATTATAATTAAAAACTGTTAACAAAGACTTTTTTTATTTTCAACCCATTTTAAATATACTGTTTGTTTAGTTATGTACTATACACTGATTTTAATGCAGTTTTTGCAGTGTCAGTGGTATAACTCAGTGGTTTTACTATGACATGAGCCCTGATGAAGTCCTTTTATAAGTTTAAGAAAATGCCGATGATCCTTAAACGCCTCAACAGATCTTCATATGACTATGGTTCTTAGCCATAACAAGTCAATTAGACATTGATCACATTATCTAGCTACAAACAAATCTGCATTAAAATCGGTTCATCTTTTTGTACACATCATTCACATCATACCAAAATAATTGCATTAAAATTGGTTCATCTCTTTGTACACATCAATCACATCATCTAGCTACCAAAAAAACTGCATTAAAAATGGTTCATCTATTTGTAGGTACACATCAATCACATCATCTAGCTAATAAAAAAACTACATTAAAATCAGTTCATCTCTTTGGGACTTTTGGGAGCTCTGATGCCATAG
Organism: Eilema depressum; assembly: GCA_914767945.1. Lineage (NCBI taxonomy): Eukaryota > Metazoa > Arthropoda > Insecta > Lepidoptera > Erebidae > Eilema > Eilema depressum. The sequence goes on along the minus strand of OU612025.1, from coordinate 11,433,870 downwards.
ATAAAAACATCAAACTTGTAATACCCATAGTTTTTGCATCAGGGGTTACAATCATGGAGAGATTGCAATCTCAATATCCTAGGTATGGATGTTCGCTGCAAACTGAACAACAAAAACTACATCGAGAGTATCATCAAAACAGCATCGCGTAAACTCGGAGTCCTGAACAAAGTGAGACGTTTTTTCACGCCGGAGCAGCGGTGTCTTCTCTACAAGACACAAATTCGCTCTTGCGTGGAATACTGCTCGCATCTCTGGGATGGCTCCGCAAAGTACTTACTAGATGCTCTCGACAGGTTGCAGCGACGTGCGGTCCGCATTATTGGGAATCCTGAGATCACTTACACCCTTGAGCCTTTGCAGTTGCGTAGAGATGTGGCATCTTTGGCGGTATTTTACCGTCTCTACCATGGTGAATGTTCTGATGAGCTCTTCCAAGTAATCCCACCCTCTCCTTTCCTATATAGGACAACACGTGCAGGACTCAGATGCCACCCGCATACGGTGCAAAATATTCCATCAAAAACCAAGCGATTCGGCGACTCCTTCTTCTGCCGCACTATTAAGACTTGGAATTCCTTACCAGCTCACGTGTTTCCCTCCTCCTATAGTCCCGGGTCCTTTAAGCGGGGCGTGAAAAAGCATCTGATGAGGCCGTCAAGCTGAGTGCCACCATTGTAACATGGTACATGTCTGTAATGGTGACCCTCTTTTCAGAGACTTTACCTTCAGCTTACCATCAGGCGAGGCAAAGTCAAATTGACGTGTCCTATATAAAAAAAAAAAATGGCCAGGCCAGTAGTAAAATTGAGTGAGGACCAAGAGCAACAAGCACACAAAATAATTCGAATTCTAAATGGAACTATTTAATATCAATAAAACCCCATAAAAAAACAATACTTGTAAAAACATGCCAAGCCTCGCCGCCCTCGGTTCTTCTACCGCAAAAAGTTGTGAGATCCATGTAATACCAAGTCGGTTAATTAATTCAGTCCCTACTTCAGATACCTTCTGTCCTAAGTTATTACGTAATAAGCTTTTATGTTTTAAATGTAATAAATTGACTTGGCAATCGCACTAAACAATCTTATTTAATGTAATTATAATTATTGTGATGTGTTTTCATGCGATGGCCAAGTCAATTTACTATATTCAAAACATAAAAACTTATTACGTAATAACTTAGGAAAGAAGGTATCTGAAGTAGGAACTGAATAAATTAACCGACTTGGTATTACATGGATCTCACAACTTTTTGCGGTAGAAGAACCGAGGGCGGCGAGGCTTGGCATTTTTTTACAAGTATTGTTTTTTTATGGGATTTCAGTTCTTTTTGTAGATTACCTTTCCGGTTTCTCCCACTCCCACTCCCACTTCTTCACTTTTCGTCATCATCAAGTTTATTCAGATACTAGTTTAGGCGTGAAAGCGTACCTAATACTAACAAATAACAGACGATCAGATAGTTACTTTCGCATTTATTATATAATACTTCGTTAGACTGATATTAGTATGGATGGATTCATGTACACTGAAACGTTCACTGCAAATGTAACTTTAAAATCCCTTACATTTATATGAGATTACAAAGTTATTTATGCAGTTGGTGAAATTGCTGAAATTGAAGAATATTTTAATTTTCCCTTGAGTTGTACACTAAACACTACTTATCTTCTAAATTTGAGGCTTCTACGTCTGCTAGAAGTGCCTTAGTTTTGATGATCGGTCAGTCAGTGAGTGACAAAATTTGCAAAATTTGCAAACTTTGACTAGTTATAATATTCTTAAACTACTGGTTCAAATTGAATGAAATTTGAAATATAAAGTAGTTTTACAGTGCCTACTTAGTAACCGAAGATTCAGGCTCATAGGTTTATCCACAACGAAGTTCTAGGGGGTCGAAAATGGCCTGAAGTGCTTCGAGAAAATAGTGTTACGGCCGCGCGTGCCGCTCTTTTTTGCTCGCTTGGCGGGGGCACTGCCGTACCCCCAGATATATGCATTGGTTTTATTTACCTATTACTAGGCCATGCCAATGTTCAGATTCTCATCATTAGTACATACCTACTCTGGATAATAAAAATAATACAAACCTCCTAATAATGTGATTTTGTGCTCTTTTGTTCTCATGATACTCTAAAACTTAATTGGTGGTCAGATTCAGAGTATGGTTCTTTGTTTCTTCTTTCTTCGTAACAAGGAAGGTTGTTGGTAAATAAAAGAATTGTGTATTGCTAACAAATAACTAATATAATTACATTTTAATCATAACATAAAATTACCATGGTCGTACAGGGCTTTGGGTAGCATGTGTTAAAATCCATGTATTTAAGGGCTTGGGTTTCATAGCCATTTGCTTGTGACGCGGGGATTTGGGGCAAATAACATACAATCTTTCATCTCTAACAACGAAGTAGCAGGAATGACATCGTCGCCGAAGTCTGCCCCTCACTTTGAAACCACAGGCAGGGTTAACAAAAGGAAGAGTAGGTTGTAATAACTGTGCTTTAGAAAACTGTTGCCAAGGGCTAAGCATCGACGGTTGAACATTTTTCGCAGACAAACTTGCGATTGATGTTATTGTTTTCATAACACTAAAGAGCCTCTGCATCGTACCTGAAATGTAATAATTCAGTTTGAATTCGGCAAATTTTTGAAGAGCTTTTATGGAAACCTTGTAATGAATCAAATTTATTAAATACCTGTTAATTAGTTTTCAGACGTTTCAATTATGAATATTTTATTTAATATTTTTATTTTTAATGCAGTTCCTAACCTCAAAAATTGCGTCAGTGTGACAGTGACAGTGACAATCAATGTCACAGATTTTTTTTTTGTATTTTATGACCTGGTAACTAAGACCTTTAGTGACACTTAATTTCTGACTAATGAGATTTAATCGATTATTCTTCGGATCTTTTTCATTGTTATATAGTTAAATAGTAACCAACCGACTTCGAAAACGGAGGGGTTCTCAATTCGATCGCTGTGTTTTTTTTACAACTCAGTTGGACTCTGGCTTTCTGCGAAACGGCTGAACTTCGACGTTTTTCGTGAAAGACAGCCATCTGACCTCGACAATCCATTGACGATGTCGGTGTTCTCTAGTTAGACCAGTTGTCGGACTTTGTAAGACTCCTTCTACTTACCCATAACTGCCATAGTTATTTGAATGGCAACAGAGACCGATGACCTATAGCTCTCCAATGCACGTTGAGGTCTCACTCAATGTCCTATGAACGATCATTCGCACTAGCCACAGCCAGCTTATGACCGGTCGGGCGGTCGCCCATCTAAGACTGACCAGCCACGAGTCGTCCTCCAGATCACTAAGAAAAAAAAATTAATCGCTGCCGTGTGAACCAAGCATCCTATTATCACTATCCACTATTACCTTTTTCACTAGATACTCTAAGTTTTTCACCTTTTTGAGTACCTATGGTAATTGACAAACTATGATGAAACATCCTTCCATCCTTCACACATAATACGGTTGAAGTTTAAAGTCACATCACATCCTATTTGACATTATTAGAAGAAGGTATTCAAAATTATTGTGCATTATTTATTAAATTCAGTACCCTTTGTACTAAATTAATGCAGCTAATATACGATCCCGACGGGTTTATTTCGTATAGAAATTTCAGAAGAGGATTTTTTAACATGACTACGACGAAGCCAGATTCCAAAACCAACATTAATAGAGTTACCAAGACAATTGTTACTTCTCCTGAGATTTACAAGCCCGTCGGACCTTACAGGTTTGAATTTAGGGCATTTTAACTCATTAAAATCCGACTAATGTGCAAGCCTGCACGACGTTATCATCGTAAAGAAGAGAGAAAATACGGCTTAGAACAGCTGGCCAGCCTCTCACTCTTCTTCCCAAAGCGAACCTCCACCCATTGAAATTCCCACAAGTCTACATTATTTAAATCGATTAAGGAATCGCCCCAAGACGGATGTATAGAGGAATTTGTATCGGCTTCGTGCGGGCGTCGGTGGCTTAGTGGTCAGAGCATTGCCCCTGTAAGGAAAAGATCGCGGGTTCGAGTCCCGCCCGAAGTCGATTCTCTTTTCTTTATCTTAATCGATTTGAATAGTTAGCATAATAAATGCTTTAAAATTTCATTCAAGTTTATATTAAATTTTTATCATACCCATAACTACATAACTTATACCTGTGTGTAAACGGTCAATCTGGTACCATATAGAACCGAATGAAGTGAATAAGCGTATTTACCGCTTCCAGCCAAGCTGTCTTAGTTAACAAAACCCTTTATGTTTCGGGAGTGCTCGGCATGGACTCTCAAGGACAATTGGTGTGTGGTGGTGCAGAAACACAGACTAGACAGGCCCTCAATAACTTGAAACACGTACTCGCAGCAGGTGGTGCATCTTTCGAGTCAGTCGTAAAAACAAATATATTGCTGGCGCGTATGGATGACTTCCAAGTTGTTAACCAGGTTTACGCTGAATGTTAGTATGAGAATTCTTTAGATATTTTTAGTGGGCGTTAGGTTCGTAATGTTCGTAAATTGGTACCAAAAATGCTTTTCACTTCTTTGTTTCGAAAAATACACAAAAATGCATATTCTGCGATTCGGTGACAGAGCCAGCCTACTACTACGGCCCGGATATTTTATTAATCATATTACTTACTAGCTGTTGCCCGCGGCTCCGCCCGCGTGGATGTCGTTTATCGCGTGGTGTTGTAAATAGTGCTGAAAGTTGAGCGTTGAACGCTGATTAGACATTGTACTCGCCTCTCTATTCGACTCGAGGAGGTAGGTACACGACGGTATATTCGTCCCAATCGAGCAGTCCGACTGGGGAAGTATCTCCGCCCTACAGAAGGCCGCGGCTTAATAACCTCGTGTTGTGTTTCCAACGGTGAGTAGGGTAGCCAATGCTCACTGGAGAGGAACCAAAGCTTTTGTCCGACTTATCTTTTGCGCTGACGGCACAGATTCTCTAAGTTCTTACAGGGTAGGCAGTACGAGTGTGACTCCCCTAATCTAAGTCTATGTGTTGCACTCACCCATAGGCCACGGTAACCACTTACCATCAGGAGGGCCGTGTGCTTGTTTGCGACCTCATCACTACATACGACTCACGACTCACGACTATAGTATGGGGTACTTCAAGTACGAGTGTGCCGTCCCTGGTGTTGCATACGTTCATAGGACACAGTAACCACTTTCCATCAGGTGGGCCGTGTGCTTGTCTGCCACCTAAGTGGTATTAAAAAAAATTCTACCTGCATAAATATCTACTCGACTCTATACTCCCCATACCTTTGCCCTTCCCCCACCCTCTCCCCTACTCCTTCGCTTCCCCGTTGTAATCTCTTGTCTACTCCACTATATCCTTCACCACACCACGCTCTGTCTTTGTGTGGACAGTGGAAAACGATTTTGTAACTTAACTAACTGATCTTAAGACAGTACCGACAACTATTTCATACCTGACAAATTAGAAATTGAAAAATTAAAATTGAATAAAATATGCTTGTATACGTCCAGTTGGAACGAAACCATAGTAAGTTCAAAACCGCGTTAACGCCATCTAGTTACGTATGTGGAACTAAATCATCGCCAAAAAAATAATAATTTTATGATTAAAAACTCATTTGTTTACACAACTATAAATGTAAATTAAAGTCTATTTATTTACATACTTGCAAGGATAATAATAAGATATAAAATTTCATCCATAAGAATAAAAAAGCGCCATCTATATTTCCGCTCATATTCCGTATAATATCAATATTGTTCAAATTCAAAACTCCGGTTCTACTCAACCGATTGCGATCAAATCAAACAAACGTAAGATTTTAAATCTGACCAAGCCCTTTCTAACAAAAAAAAACCCGCATCAAAATCCGTTCAGTAGTTTTTGCGTCCATCGCGGACAAACAGACAGGAAATGAAAAAAAAATATTTTCGTGTTCAGTATCGTTAATATAACATAACCCAAGTATTTTTTTTAAAATATCTCCAATGTACAGACACGACCACTTTACAATGTTATAATAGTTAGGTATAGATGTGACAACTGGACAGCTGTAAAGTACTATGAGTAAAATTAAATAAAAAGTATTATCGAGACGTTCGTATCCTGCGGCCGTCATTATTCGCTCGTTGGCTTTGGTAGGTACATCGTTCAATTTCATTCGATTGAGGTGTAGTTCGTGTATCCTGCCAGAAAGTACCTACTAATCTTGCTTGACTACTTATGTCTATTTAGCGACGCCATTTAGTACACTGCCTGGAAGACGTGTTTCAAGTTACGTGGTTGCATTTATAGAAATACCTACTTATTATCACATTTCTGATGTTTCTCCTAGCGCCGATAATTTCTTTAAACATTATTAATTTCTTGAGATATGTAGGTAGATATTACTAATACATATTATATTTCTTTTAATTCGTGCATTTGTTGGAAAGGGTGCACACAGCACCAGAGCTCTATTAGCTGTAATTCGAAATTTTACCATTTCCTGCCGGGTCCATAGGTAGATATGTATATAATGGATGGTTGGGTTGGCGTTGGTTAATATTGGCCAGTGACGAAAGTATGTACTGATTGTCCATCCGATTTCAGCCAGGCTATTTTAGCTGACAAAACTCTCTACGTATCCGGAGTGCTCGGCATGGATCTCGAAGCGCAGTTGGTAACCGGCGGCGCTGAAGCACAGGCTAAACAAGCTCTCGCTAACTTAAAACATGTCCTCGAGGCAGGTGGTGCATCTTTAGAATCAGTGGTAAAAACCACTATTTTGCTGGCAAATATAGAAGACTTTCCGGTGGTTAATAAAGTATATGAAGAATGTTAGTACGACTTAATATACGTTAGACGCGGCAGTATGTAGTGTAGGTACTTAGCGCAACCTGCGCATGGTATCTTCCGAGAGAAATTGAAAATTCGAATGATATTCAGTGTCATAAAGATAGGCATAGATTTGAACGGAACAACATTCATTATTTGTTTATTACTACCATGCTCCTCCACATCTTTTTTTTATACTACTTATGACTCATTTACACCGTCGACGCTCGACTTCGGCGAACGTCTTTCCTCTACCGAAGGCGGCGTAGTCGAAGGCATATTTACCGGGTCGTCCACCGCCTTCGGCGAGCGACTTTCGACTTTACAGTTTACTAAAATCGTGTCAGTGTATTTGAAGTCGTGATTATGATGAGTCGTCACGTGCTGCAGAAGGGAATGGGAATAGTGTACGAAATAATTCGAGGAACTAACTATAAAAAATAGACAAAGAAATGATTTAGTTTGGCCGGCCGCACTTCTGTCGACACGTTTGCCGAAGGACGGTCGGTCGTCGCCTCAATGTGTTTACACCGGGTTCGTTGTCGCCTTCGACTGGCAAGCGAAGTCGTCCGTCGACCTGGTGTAAATGAGCCATAAGGTCGCAGACAAGCACACGGCCCAACTGATGGAAAGTGGTTACCGTGGCCTATGGACGATATTTTATGGACTTTATAATGATTGTATATCATTATAAAGTCCATAAAATATCTTATTACTTATAAATATCTCTATTAGGACAAGCTAGGTTGAATAGTTTCGATTACTTTTAAAGTTCCCCATTTTTCAGATTTCACAAAGGACCCTCCTGCCCGTGCTACCTTTCAAGTGGCTAAATTACCCAAAGACGCCGAGGTGGAAATAGATGCCATTGCACTTAGTGGGGATCTAGTCGTGGCCGTGGCTGGCCCATGCCCTTGCACGAAAACTTAGTCGGTAGCTATTTACAATTAGAACCTTGCCAGTTGTAAATAAATATTGTATCCAATGCGACCTTTATAATATTTTGGTACTGTACCTTCTTTTTGTCATTATTTTATAAGTATTTTGAATATTAAACTGTTCGCCGTTTTTCGTTTAATAAATCTATGTTTGAAACATGTGATGATAACTAATTAGTTTTATTTTTTACTTCAAACTAGCTGATGCCCGGAACTCTGCTTGCATAGCTGTCGGTTATCGCGACTTGTTTATATCAAATCAAACATACACCTACGGCAGATTTTATGTCTGACTAAGACATTTTTAATAAAAGGTACCAAAACTAACGATATCAAAATTCGTTCTGTAATTGTAGTGTCCATTGCGAAAAAACAAACAAGACAGACAGACAAGAATGAAAACAAAAAGTTCAGTACCTATCGTTACAACTTACGATAACCAAAGTACCTAATTATTCCTTTTAAATATTTTCAATGAACAGACAGAACCACTTTACCATTACTTAAAACGCTAAGCGTCTACCTTTCAGCATTGTACAGATATACCCTACTTACAACGCATTTACATAAAAATATGAAATTTTAAAGATCTCAGGAAATCCCACCAGGGGTATGGGCGGGTTCACAATACTCAAGAACGCTTCTCATAATTAATGGATAATAAGAATCATAATTAATTATGTACGTAATTGCTTTTTAAATGTGACAGAGTTGGCGATAAAATCAATCTTAGATAAAAATGAAACTATTTAGAAAAAAATAAATTCTTTTTTAACAAAAAAGTTTAACCGACTTCAAGAAACGAAAAAGAGGCACTGAAAAGCGAAAAATAACTTAAGTTACAGACTTACTGATTTATTAGAACTCGGTACCTAGCCCAAGAGAGGTCCTATTTCAATTGATTGCATCATAGTAGTTCAGACACAACAAACAAAGTTGGCTGGCACCGACTTCTAATAAATCAGTAAGTCTGTAACTTAAGTTATTTTTCGCTTTTCAGTGCCTCTTTTTCGTTTCTTGAAGTCGGTTAAACTTTTTTGTTAAAAATGAATTTATTTTTCTCTTTTTAGTGAGTTTGTACAGTCTCACGACTGTACTGTACATCGCATGTATAGTGACCTGACTGTACATGCGCTGCTGACGCTGCAAGACAGATGGAACCGGCCACGCTACAAAAAAAAATTAAATCATTATTCAAAAAGAATTTTTAAAATCAATGCATATACACCGGAAATATAGCTGAATATTCTGAACACTTCTGCGTACCCCTTCAAAGGACTCAGGCGTGATGTTATGATGTGTAATGGCAGAAACATTGTAATAATATGCCATTGCAGCAATCGCGGCTGATTTCCTGGTACTTTTTGAAGAGTTCCTTGGTTTAATCTTGGAAACCCATCATCAGATCTTTACGAAATTTAAATGGGACCACTTCGGAATAATCTACTTACGAACACAAAAAGAATTTTCAAAATCCGTCTAGAATTGGCTTCACAATCGCGTAACAAACATACAAAAAAAAAAAAAAAAAATGGGTACGAATTGAGAACCTCCTTTTTTAAGTCGGTTAAAAACTTTTAGAAACAAGCTTTTCTTTAAAGAATCGGTTTTACTAAAACGATAATATAATAAATAATAATTTTATGCAAGGGTTGTGCTGATTTGAAACTTTGTATTGCGCAAGTTCTTTCTCTGTTTTCAGTTTACGCTACAGGCTATTCAAATCAGGACAACCCTTGCATAAAATTATTATTATCGTTTTAGTACAACCGATTATTTAAAGTAAAACTTGTTTTTAAAAGTTTTTTTTTATTAATAGTCTTAGTTCTCATTTTTTAGTTTTATTAATATCATGTACCTATTATAGTACCTACTGTTCACGCACGAGGCACGTGAACAATCGTCTACGCGACAGACGGCGCGGCGACGGGCGAGGGAGCTCGGATCGGACCCCCTCTTCACCTTAACCACAGAGCGGTGCGCACGACACTCGCGTTCCATCCAACCTTCAACAATCGATGTACTTTATTTAAACTATTTATATTAAACCTCATTACTACAGTCCACAATTTTATTAATTGTTCATCACCCGAAGTTCAAACACCTACTCTAGACTTTACCAACACGAGCCAAACGAACCCGAACACAACTAGTTTATCTTGTTTAGTTCAGAAATTACCATGACCACCTACCACGGCTACCACCTGCGTTTTCAGACCCAGAGTACCATGTTTTATCAGAGAGCTTGTGAAGATAAAACAAATGAGCATAGGTTTATCTTGCATAGTTTAGGAGTTCCCATAGCCACCTTCGGACTCCATCTCCATCTTCTTCTTCGCCCTACAGAACACCGCTGCCTTAATAGCCTCGTATTGTGACCCGGTAGTGAGTACCTACCACAGAAACTCTTTGGTTTTACAGGTTCAGTAGCACGAGTGTGACTCCTCTGGTGTTGCACTCATACCACGGTAACCACTTTCCATCAGGTGGACCGTGTGCTTGTCTGCCATCTAAGTGGTATAAAAAGTACAATCGTGTCTGTACTGTCAAAGTCAAAGTCAAACTCAAAAATCATTTATTCTGTATAGTATTGTAGGCGATAGAATTAGGTAGAAATAAAAGAATTGTTTAAAAGGTTAGAAAGAGAGAGAGAGATCGCGAGCAGTAGGTGCGTTTACGCAACGTGCGTACTGGACGGCGTCGCCGATGCCACTGGCCGCGCGACCGCCCTCTCGCGTTTATTAAGTTTAGTAAAGCAAAGAATACAGTAGGTAGGTACAACATAATATTATAAAATATTGGTAGTGCGTCGCTTACAATCTGCCTCCTTAGTGCTAACTAGTTAGTACTACAGTCCTGTGGTGACAACAAAGCGACGCGTGTAACCGGCCCACAGTGGTTCGAAATTTGAGCTCCGTTGACATAGAAACTTAAAGTGAGGAAATTAAAAAAAAAAAATTGTAATGGCTCTGGCATATCTCGCTTTATGTCATATTAACGTATGAATGGTATAAGTAGCTCCACGCGTGAGAAAAAAAAGTTTTGTGTTTTTTTTGTATGGGAGAAAACACTTAAAGTGCTTTTTCTTTCAACTGAATGGAACTGAAGGGCTGGTGCTCACACCAGTTATTGTACCACACACGGCGATCAAGATGACATCAAATTCACGCACCTTTACGCACCACTCCGCACGTAGTAAAATTTTGAAATATTGAATTTTCGATATGTGATTTTTCAAATCTTTGACGTAGTTAAATGTAGTTGCCGGCCTATTTACTTATAATGTCATTAGTTTTTAGCCTATTAGTGACTTTTAGGATGACAATAATTAAAAATAATATTGATTATACGCATAAGTTTTTTACAAAATTGCATTCCGAGAGCTAAGTAGCTCATTTGTTAATCACCGTGATTATGGTTGTTTATGATTAAATATGATTGACGTGAGATTAACCAATTAGGCTCTGGCATATCTCGCTTTATGTCATATTAACGTATGAATGGTATAAGTAGCCCCACGCGTGAAAAAAAAAAGTTTTGTGTTTTTTTTTGTATGGGAGAAAACACTTAAAGTACTTTTTCTTTCAACTGAATGAAACTGAAGGGCTGGTGCTCACACCAGCTATTGTACCACACACGGCGATCAAAATGACATCAAATTCACGCACCTTTACGCGCCACTCCGCACGTAGTAAAATTTTGAAATGTTGAATTTCTGTTATGTGATTTTTAAAATCTTTGACGTAGTTAAATGTAGTTGCCGATCCAATTACTTATAATGTCAATAGTTTTTAGCCTACTAGTGACTTTTATGATGACAATAATTAAAAATAATATTGATTATAAGCATAAGTTTTTTACAAAATTGCATTCCGAGAGCTAAGTAGCTCCCTTGTTAATCACCGTGATTATGGTTGTTTATGATTAAATATTATTGACATGAGATTAACCAATTAGGCTCTAGCGGAGCCAAATAGGTCCTACTCACATACTCACAATGTAACTCCATTATCTGTAATATAGGTACTTAATTAAACAATAGCGAACGTTAATGAGGGTAGTTGTATAAAAATAGGACGTTGAGCTTAATTTTATCAGTAGCTCTATGCACTTGTGCCTGCTAACTTATTACCTGCATATTATATTTTGTTACTGTGTTATGATAGAAGGTTTTACTACCAATTTGGACATTTTTATATTTGGGGCAAACAATAGTTGTTTTTCACAACCTAGTGTGTTATTTGAAGTTTTTAAAAATATTGTTGTATTGTCAGAAAATGAAAAAAAGGAATTAAAACAATTCATCCAGACCTGTGTGCTCGTTGAGGCATAAATGGGTCTCGTGTAAACGCATTAGACGTACATTCATTAAAAAGTATGAGACATGGCTGCAAGAGGATATAAAATGACCTGAGGTCGTGAGGGGAAAAAATGAACTCCTCTTCAGTGTCAGTAGAGGAGCAACCATGTACCAGTTTTGACTCTAGTTTAAATGAGGGTGCATCCACATCCTCTGGACCGGAGACATGCAATGTTGGAACGTCAACATTAGTTGTGAGTCCAAGAAAAGCTTTCATGGAGCTAAGTGCGCTACAAAAGAGAAGGAGAGTGGAAGAGCTCCTAACGCATAGCACTGAAAGCCTATGGTCTATTTTTGCTGTTAAAAGGCTTTAACATTTTTTTTTATTTTTGTAGCTTCTTCGGGATGTTCCGTGACAAGTTTAATTATATCTGCTATATTCTGGTTTTGTGATTTTAAAACAGTAGCATGAACAAGGCTTTCAGTGCTATGCGTTAGGAGCTCTTCCAATCTCCTTCTCTTTTCTTATTTTAAAAATCACATATCAGAAATTCAACATTTCAAAATTTTACTACGTGCGGAGTGGCGCGTAAAGGTGCGTGAATTTGATGTCATCTTGATCGCCGTGTGTGGTACAATAGCTGGTGTGAGCACCAGCCCTTCAGTTCCATTCAGTTGAAAGAAAAAGCACTTTAAGTGTTTTCTCCCATACAAAAAAAAACACAAAACTTTTTTTTCTCACGCGTGGGGCTACTTATACCATTCATACGTTAATATGACATAAAGCGAGATATGCCAGAGCCTAATTGGTTAATCTCACGTCAATCATATTTAATCATAAACAACCATAATCACGGTGATTAACAAAATGAGCTACTTAGCTCTCAGAATGCAATTTTGTAAAAAACTTATGCGTATAATTAATATTATTTTTAATTATTGTCATCCTAAAAGTCACTAATAGGCTAAAAACTAATGACATTATAAGTAAATGGGCTGGCAACTACATTTAACTACGTCAAAGATTTGAAAAATCACATATCGAAAATTCAATATTTCAAAATTTTACTACGTGCGGAGTGGTGCGTAAAGGTGCGTGAATTTGATGTCATCTTGATCGCCGTGTGTGGTACAATAGCTGGTGTGAGCACCAGCCCTTCAGTTCCATTCAGTTGAAAGAAAAAGCACTTTAAGTGTTTTCTCCCATACAAAAAAAAAACACAAAACTTTTTTTTCTCACGCGTGGGGCTACTTATACCATTCATACGTTAATATGACATAAAGCGAGATATGCCAGAGCCTAATTGGTTAATCTCACGTCAATCATATTTAATCATAAACAACCATAATCACGGTGATTAACAAAATGAGCTACTTAGCTCTCAGAATGCAATTTTGTAAAAAACTTATGCGTATAATTAATATTATTTTTAATTATTGTCATCCTAAAAGTCACTAATAGGCTAAAAACTAATGACATTATAAGTAAATGGGCTGGCAACTACATTTAACTACGTCAAAGATTTGAAAAATCACATATCGAAAATTCAATATTTCAAAATTTTACTACGTGCGGAGTGGTGCGTAAAGGTGCGTGAATTTGATGTCATCTTGGTCGCCGTGTGTGGTACAATAGCTGGTGTGAGCACCAGCCCTTCAGTTCCATTCAGTTGAAAGAAAAAGCACTTTAAGTGTTTTCTCCCATACAAAAAAAACACAAAACTTTTTTTTCTCACGCGTGGAGCTACTTATACCATTCATACGTTAATATGACATACAGCGAGGTATGCCAGAGTCATTACAATTTTTTTTTTTTAATTTCCTCACTTTAAGTTTCTATGTCAATGGAGCTCAAATTTCGAACCACTGTGCGGCCGTCGCAGAATGCCTGTGCGTGTGCGTACGTCAACAATACGCACACGTCCGTCCCTGCCCGCATGGGTCGCACTCACCACTCCGTGGCGCCAGTTGTTACGGTCTAGGTTGGGTTCGACTAGAATGACGTAATCACCTACCTCTAAACACCTTTCCTCTCGGTTCCACTTCTGACGTGGCAGCAAGGTGGGCAGATATTCTTTCACCCAACGGCGCCAAAACATATCTGCCAGTCTCTGCGCTACTCGCCAACGTCTTCTTAGATACAAATCTGAATCGTCATACTTACCGAAATGCTGGCTGGTCGAAGGGGAGCCGATCAAAAAATGATTCGGCGTTAGCGCTTCCGGGTAATGTGGGTCATCAGAGACATGGGTGATGGGACGACTATTAATGAGTGACTCCACTTCGGCTAAAAGGGTGAGAAGTGTGTCAGGGTGGGGGGCACGTTCCTTAAGGACTACTTTAAGGGAGGACTTAACCGTGCGAACCATCCTCTCCCAGGAGCCGCCCATTTCGGGTGCACCTGGTGGAATGAATCGCCATTCCACTCCCCGGACTGCACCGGCCTCACTCACTGCCTCCTTGTCAAGGTCAGCTATGCTGCGTTTCAGCTCAGCGTCGGCACCTCTCAAATTCGTGCCGTTATCTGAGAAGATAACGTCTGGCATACCACGCCGGGCTGCCATACGCCGCAAAGCCATTATGGTGGAGTCAACCGTGAGGTCATCAGTCACCTCAATATGGATCGCCCGAACGGTAAGGCATGTGAATAGCATGCCATAGCGTTTTAATTTTCTACGACCGATGGTAACAAAGAGAGGGCCAAAGAAATCAACCCCACAATGGCTAAAGGGCCGCCTGTTATATTGCAGTCTGGCGGCTGGTAAGTCAGCCATGCGTTGGGGCCGCGGTGCGGCTCGCCTATAGCGACAGAACAAACAACGTGACGCAACGGTCCGCACAGTGGGCCTGAGTCTTATTATCCAATAATGCTGCCGTAAATTATTTACGACAAGCTCATTAGCCCCATGTAACGCCTGTCTATGGCGGTGCTCCACCAACAAGCGCGTGATCCTATGGTGGCCGTCTAATATAGCCGGCCGACAAGTGTTATAGTCAACACCCACTACGTTATCGATACGGCCGCTCACTCGTAAAATGCCTACTTTATCTAAATACGGTGACAACTGTAGCAAACGGCTGTTCGACGCTAGTGCCTTATTTTGTCTTAAACATGACAATTCTGCACTAAAACTGTCAAGTTGACATTTTTTTAATAGTAAGTCCTCTGCCTCCTTCATTAGAAGAACGTCTAGCTTGCATTCCTTACGCTGACATCTTCTAATGAATAACAAAACCCTTGCCGTGGCGCGTATGAGAGTCATCCAACTCGAGATATTATTTTCATTAGGTAAAAATAAATCTGAATTGTTATTGACAACAACATGGACAGATCTCTTCTCACACGTTGTTTCCTCTAATGGTTTCATGCGTTTCAGGTCCCTAGGCCACTGGTCTTCTGCTTGACGCAAGAAGGACGGACCTTGAAACCAATCACTAGAGTAAACAAGTGGCGAAGCGTCCTCGCGCGTCGCGACGTCGGCTACGTTGGAAGCGGTGGGCACATGACGCCACTCGCATGACTTTGTCAGCTCATCGATCTCTCCGAGACGATGGGACACGTATGGCTTATAGTCGCGAGGGTCACTCCGTATCCACTGCAACACGGTACTCGAATCCGTCCAGAATATACGCTTGGTAGGCTGGACATGTTTATGTTCGCGTTGCACAGTGGCCGCGAGTCGCGCTGCCAACAACGCGCCTTGAAGTTCGAGTCTCGGAATAGACAACGGCCGGAGCGGACTAACCCTGCTTTTACTGGCGACAAAACAAACAAGTACACGACCATCAGCTCGTGTTAATCGCCAGTAAACTACGGTGGCATAAGCCTTTAAAGATGCATCACAAAAAATATGCATTTGTTTATCAACAATGTCTAAGCTATTTGTTATCGAGTGAGCGCCCGAGTAGCATTCGCCCCACTCACACGCATCGCCATAGTACCGTGGAATACGAAGCGAGCTCAGCTGTTTTAAATCTTTAAGCCAACTAAGCCACAAAGCGAATTCTTCGGGTTGGATGCGGTGGTTCCACTCAACTCCACTACGATGAACAGCTTGAAAAATAATTTTACCTTTTATAATGAAAGGGGACAAAAAACCATGTAAATCATACACAGACATGATTAAACTTAACATTTGTGCCTTAGTGGGTGATACGGAACCGTTCAATATATCAGTAGGAACGCGATGAAAATTAATTTTAAAACCAAAAGTGTCATCATGTGGATACCACATCAACCCGAGAGTGCGCTCAGTCGTGTTCGTAGCTCCATGTTTAAACTCGATGGCAGTCGGCGCTAGCGCATTGGAAGGGATCGATTGCAATACCTTTTTGCTGTTACTCGACCATCGTGTTATCTCGAACCCGCCCGATTTGTGAATGGCTGTTATGTCACGGACTAGTGCGATCGCCTGGCTTTCCGTGTCACATGAATGTAAACAGTCATCCATGTAATGACTATTTATAATTACGTCAACAGCTGCGGGGTGTAAATCCTGAAATTTAAGAGCATTCTTATTTTTAATATATTGTGCAATAAAAGGTGAACAGGTGGCCCCAAACAATAATTTCTGCATGACACAAGTTTTAATGGGTGCTTCATGGTTATCTTTCCACAAAAAGCGAAAAACATGTTGATCCTCAGGACGTATTTTAATTTGCACAAAAAAATCTTTAATATCAGCAATAATTACTATTTTACGCTCACGGAAACGTAACATAATTCCTAATAAAGAATTATACAAATCGGGGCCCGTAAGTAGATAGTCGTTAAGGCAAACACCGTTCACTTTTCCTGCACAGTCAAACACTAACCTTAGCTTGCCGGGTTTGTTCGGGTTCAGGACGCCGAAGTGAGACAAGTACCACACGTGACTAGTGTCGAGTTGATCGTCCTCTAGAACTCGAGCGTAGCCGTGGCTGAAGAGCTTCTCCATCTCCTTGCGGTATCTCGCGGCGTAGTCACTGTCCGTCTGAAATTTTCTGAAAATACCTAACAACCTAGACCGTGCATAATTATAAGTGTCTGGCATAGAAAACTCATCCTTAGCAAAAGGTAAGCCAACCTCCCATTGACTACCTACTTGACGCGCAGACTCATCGAGTATACGCACTGCCCTCGCATGTGCCGTATTCTCGCGTCGTAAGGTCGACACTCCTATGGCATCTAATTCGAACGATTTTTTAACAAGTTCATTAAGTTCGCTGTAATCAGATGAACAACTGTGCGACTCGGTGTAAGTGAGATGAAAGGTGTGGCCGTTCACGGGAGAATGAGTGCGACCGTAGCAGCCATGAACGGACCATCCCAGGCGGCATCTCGTAGCGTATGGCTCCTCTGTGTCACCATGCAGTATTTCTAACGGGGCGATTAAAGAATAATTATCTTCGCCGATCAATAAGCGAGGCACCACACATTCTTTACACACAAAATCTTTAACATGCAATAAATGTTTACAAGACATATTGTTTACAATAGACAAGTTCTGTTCAGGTAATTTTAATTTTTCAATTTGGCGTAAAGTTATATTAAAATATTTATTTTCATAGTAGCCGCTAACACTAGTGCAGACTTTAGGAGCATCAGACTGATATACCTCAATGCCAAATGCATCAATTAATTTAATAGGACTTGTTTGTACGTTTGTGAGTCCTAACTCATGAACTAATTTTTTATCAATCATTGATATTGCGGCACCATCGTCTAACAAAGCATACGTGCTCACTATGCCCCTGGGGCCACTGAGGTTCACTTTAACAACTTTAAGTAACACATTACCGGGCGATGGAGGCGGGCCGGCGGCGGCTGTGTCCGACGAGTGCGGGGCCGGGCGCGTGCAGCCGCCGCCAGGCTCCGCGATGTGCGCAACTGTCTCGCCGCGCGATGTCGAAGGTTCACAGTCTGGTGACCGTGAGGAGTCCACCTCCCGCTCCACTGTTGCTGCCGACGGCGTCGTCGACGAATTTGGCTTCGTGTAGTGAAGCAGACGATGATGTGCGAGGCCGCAACCGTCTATATCGCACGGCGGGGCCGGACACACATTACGTTCATGTTTGGTTTCCTGCAGACACCCGTAGCACAAACCCTTTGCTTTCGCATGTCTCCAGCGGTCTCTTCTCATAGCCCTTTTGAAGAGACGACAGTCAGGAAGCAAGTGAGCTGACTTCTTACAAAACCCACATACCTTCTTGTCGGTTTCGGCGTGTGTAGTAAACACGGATCTGTTGTGGCTGTGTGGGCGGATCTCGTCCTTGTGTTTCTTCGCAGGCATAGAATCTTGTCTTTTTGGGTCATGAAGAAATGGGACCCCCACAACCGAAAGCATCTCGGCCTCACGCTTCAAGAAGGCAGCCAAAAGTTGAAGCTTAGGCGTATTGAAAGCAAGCTTGCTATAAGCGTAATCTGTCCACTTACTTATTAAAATACTAGGAAGCTTCGATATAACAGCAGCTGCTAGTTCAGGGCTTCGTAAATAATCGTGTTGTTGCAGCGAGTATAGTGTGGCAACGCAGTTATTTATTTTCATAGAAAAGTTTATTATGTCATGCTGGTAATCTGTTGGCAGTGGAGAAAGCTTACGCACCTGAGAAGTGAGGTGTTGTATAATTAAGTCAGAGTGACCAAACCGCAATCCAAGTGCCTCCATAATGGTGGCCGGTGAAGTATTTCCAATCAGGAGGTCGGTGACTGCCTCCTTAGCTTCACCCCTGAGGGCCCGTCGTAGTCGCCACAAATTCTCGCCATCAGTGAAATTGCAGATGCGAGTTGATTCCTCATAAGCGCTCTTGAAATGTAGCCATTCGATACATTCTCCGCTGAACATGGGTAGCTCACGTGGGGTTGACATTCGCGTTAGCAGACGATTTTCATCGTTGGTTGACGACGTGGCCATCATATCCTTGAGCGTTTGCGCTAACTGGAGGATGCTGTCGACGGGTGGCCCCTGAGCCGGTGGCGTGCAAACGTTATCAACTATAGGTGCTCGCACTGCCTCCGTCGTCGCTGCCGCCGCCTCACTTACGTGACACGGCTGCACATTGTTGCGCTCCATCCATTCGCGAACATTCGATATGTCAACACCGGGGCGAGTCACGCTCGCCCTTGAATGCCCTTGCGACCCGCGTGTACTTCCTTCGTGACATTCAGACGCAGCCATTGCCAGATCGAATTCGAGCTTCTTCTGAATGAGGTCCACCTGGATCTTTGCCTTGGCCTCGGCAGCTGCCAACTCGAGCTGTTTGCGTCGTACGTAGCTCGATGATGACGATTTAGCCGACCTGGCCGCGGATTCATCTTTAATGGATTGGTACACCATTGCACTACTCATACCATCCGCACAAACACTATGCACCGTTTTGTCCTTGCGTACGATTTTTTCGTTAGTTTGCGCGAGCACGTGTTCGGATGCACTTTCTAACCTTTCGTTCATTTTTTCACGCTTCTTTTTCGAGATTATTCTACCGGGTGGTGGAGTACAAAACATAGTTCTTTGGTTATGTTGATTTGGCTCGAAGGATCAGAAAATATTGTAGGCGATAGAATTAGGTAGAAATAAAAGAATTGTTTAAAAGGTTAGAAAGAGAGAGAGAGATCGCGAGCAGTAGGTGCGTTTACGCAACGTGCGTACTGGACGGCGTCGCCGATGCCACTGGCCGCGCGACCGCCCTCTCGCGTTTATTAAGTTTAGTAAAGCAAAGAATACAGTAGGTAGGTACAACATAATATTATAAAATATTGGTAGTGCGTCGCTTACAGTATAGACCATCAAAATGGCACTTACAAAACGTCAATAATATACATATTATGTACTAAAGACTATAAAATGGACCACCGGTTCGAAACGCGGCCCCGGCCTGAGAAGACTCCGGCAAGAAACTCAGCGGGCTTTTTTTTTTTGGTCTATTTACAAAAAATGCTTAGTCTACTTAGTCTAAATACAATCATTTGTTTGAGAAGCATGCATGAGTGAACAGCTCAATTCCAATCAAGTTTATCATCTAAATATTCTTGTATTTTATAATAGCCTTTTTGGCACAATTTCCTCTTAACTTCATTTTTAAATTTATTTATAGGTAAATCCTTAGAGTATACATTATCAATATATGTATTAAGTATAGCAATGTATACTCTAAGGGTAGGTAAATCCCTAATTTCATTAGGGAGCTTGTTAAAAAAGCGTATACAGTTACCCTGGAAAGAATTACAAATTTTTTGGAGTCTGCTATCACAGACTACAAGATTGTTTTTATGTCTCGTATTTATGTTATGCCTGTCACAAATTTTTGGAAATTTGGAAATATTTTTCATTAGTACATTAGGTTCTCGAAAATGTATTGTGACACTACGGTCAGAATGTCTATTTCTTTAAACTTTTCTCTGAGGGAGACTCTTGGGCCCAAATTATAAATAGCTCGCACAGCCCGCTTTTGTAATATAAATATTGTATTCAAATCCGCGGAATTACCCCAAAGGAGAATTTCGTAGCTCAAAATACTATGAAAACCTACTCGATTCTATTATACTCGTATCTAGGCTTACTTAATCTTAACCTTTAAAAGCATTAAGTTTTCATGACCGCGAGGTCACTGTTGTAAAAATAGTACCTTAATTATTTGAATAATAAAAGGGTAAGTGCTTGTTCACATTGGTTTATAGAGTTCAGAGTTAGTTGAAATTATGCCAGAGATTGAAGATGTTTTTCTAAGTTGTTTTTTTTAGGAATTAGTATTAGCACAGATTACTAAATGTATTAGTTCACAATCAAAGTGCGTCGGTAACCAAACCTTTGTTTGTAGACTTGTTGTAGACAATCTTTGTGCAAGAAAAATGTTTTGGGACAATGAGTCGTTACAATTTGCGGACGACTCAGGCGCATGCTTACTTCTCGGTCTCTGTCTCTGTGAACCCCTTTCACCCTCTTAAGGGTAAATATTGTACCTGAAATAGAAAACAAAAAGTAGGTAAGTAGTGTAGGTACGAATTTCAGAACAATAATATCTCGTAGATACCTAGTACCATTCAATGCCTGGCGGCGTAGACCTTCGGCACAACCTATAGTGGCAGCTAAAAGGGACCAATTTTGTATTTATTTTATAATAATGTAACCATACTAACATTTAAAAAATGTTACTTCATAAAATTCTTACTTTGCATAGGTCTGGAAAGTGGTAAAAAAAAAGAGAAACTTGGCGTAGCACCGATTTTGTAAAAAAAAACAGACAACTTTTTTTTTAATTATTGAAATATACCTACTGTATATACCTTCAAATTGAATATTAATTGCCAAAAACAAGTAATTCGTAAAAAAACAAGGGTCATTGTTAAGGGTAAATAACGCAATAATAAAATTACGGTTATTAAAATAGTTAAGCAGGCTTGCGATTTAGCAGCAGACATAATTGATTTTGTTATATTCTCTGTGCAGTGGTTTAGGCTCTGGGGGAATTTCCCAAATGGCTTTTTTTTTTGTCTTCGGTGAAATTAGTATTTGAAAAAAGGAATATTGTTCTGAATTATTTTTTTTTGTATTCAATAGGTTGTTAATGAGTTGTGGCAAAAATATATTTAGGCTAGGACTATATATAAAGGTAGAAATAAATACATAAACCTCTATTTTCTTCAAATCGGTGCTGTCCCTCTACTTTTTTTACAAACAAAAAAGCTTATACACTAATAAAAATAAGTAAATTAAGTATAATAAATTATTCTATTTCATAGAATATTAGTTTTATTATTAATTTAAGTCATATTTTATTATATAAATAACGAATATTATTACTGAGAGGCACAAACGTACTTGTCCTGCGAAATGTTCTCAAATCGGTGACCAAAAGTAATTTACACATAACTTTATATCGACGAGTCCGACAGTGTCCCCACCTCAATTTTATTTCTCTCGTTAGTGCCTGCTAGTGCGCAGTCAGGACGGACGTATGTTAAATCACTGCATATTCCCGCCAATAATATAAGTACGCCATTTTAGTTGCTCCCGGACAATTATTTTATACTATCGGTGGTGGCATCTTTCTAGTGTAGTAAGCAGTTTTATTATTGTTTTTTGGTTCTAATAGAGGTAGAAAGAGAATTAGCTTCATTGATTGTTATTGAATTTAACCTAGATATTATGCATTTTTTCTAATATTCTAAAAAGTGTGAAATTTCTCACGTCGGTGTTCGCATATCGGTGTAATCGGTGGTCTTTATTACCACGGATATGATAATTTACACCGAAAATGATAAGAAAAGACGAATCGGTGTCTTACACCTAATATCGGTGTTTTGATTCATGATCAATGCACAGTTTTGTCACATCGGTGGATTGCTTTATCATATCGGTAGATATTTTTTCATCTCGGTGAGTCGTTTTATCATATCGGTTGATCCCGTGCGATTTCGTTAAGGCATGTATTTAAATCGATATTTATATATTCCCTTTTTGCTAACAAAATATTTCAAAGTTATATCAAAAATACTGACTTGCACACTAATTATGCACACTAACTAAATCAAATTAAATATACTGTTTAATGAAATTTGCAGAACAATTCCCTTGGTTACATAAAAAAAAATAACCACATTCTAACCTAATCCTGTCTTTTGATTTAGTTAGTGTGCATAATTAGTGTGCAAGTCAGTTTTTTGCACAGCATTCATGTTTCTGGTATGCATTCAGTAAATTAGTGGAGTTACATAGTTTGCTGCAAAATTATACAGATGTGCATTTAAAAATATCCCTTTCGTTAAGTATACAAAGGAAAAATGGAACATACAAGAACATACATATAAACACATACATACATAGGGGGGACTTCAATGCCAAAGTGGGAATACAAGAACGCGACGAGAAGAAAATCGGATCATAAGGAGTGGTATGCAGAAATCGCAGGGGGCAAATGCTAGTCAGCTTCCTCGAGTCACAGGCATCTCTTCTTAATGAATAGTTTCTTTAAGAAAATACCCCACAAGCAGTGGACTATAATAAGGAACGATATAGACTTTTTTCATAATGGTACCTAAGCACATATTCAGAGATCAACAAGTGTGATCAACAAGTTTAATACTGGAAGCGATTACCGACTTATCTGAGGCTCTCTAAATATCAAGATTCCGAATGATAAGGTCAGCCCTCCCACCTACGCCGCTCCAAGTAGCTCTAGGGTCGCAATACTGGAAACCTCTAGGGAGGCATTGACGGGAAGGCCGACTAGTGGTCAAACCATTGCATTGTGGGGCTCCAATCCTGAAAGAGCTAGCAAGCCTCTTTAATTCCGTCATCCCGCAAGGGCTAACACCTAGGGCATGGAGCGGGAGTGCGGTGGTACTGTTCTTCAAAAAAGGTGACAAGACCTTGCTGAAGAACGCAGGCCATCTCACTCCTGAGTCATGTCTACAAGTTGTTCTCGAGAGTCATCACAAATCGCCTCGCAGGTAAGCTCGACGAGTTCCAGCCACCTGAGCAAGTCACGTTTTGAAAAGACCATAGTACCGTGGACCACATCCATATACTGTTTGGCAGATTGTAGAAAAGACTCAGGAGTACAACCAGCCGCTGTGTATGGCGTTTGTGGACTACGGAAAAGCCTTCGACTCTATCGAAATCTGGGCAGTGCTGGATGCGCTGCAGCGGTGCCGCCTCGATTGCACATCGAGGTGCTGAGATGCTTGTATTACACTGTCGAAGAAGAAGACAAAACCCATTAACCTCCAACGTGGAGTGAGACTGGGAGATGTTATATCTCCCAAACTATTTACCAACGCATTGGAGGACGTCTTTAAGACTCTGGGCTGGACTGGGCGGGGTATCAACATCAACGGTGAGTACATCTCGCACCCTTGGTTCGCCAACGACATCATAATAGTTGCGGAGTCGCTGGAACAACTGGGCAAAATGATGCACAGCTTGAATGGAGCTTCTCGACAAGTCGGCCTCAGTGTAAACTTGGGTAAAACCAAGATACATAATCTTGGTTTTATCCAAAACGAACATGTTGTACCGAGAGCAATTGCCATCGAAGGAACGACACTCGAAGTTGTTCAAAAATAGGTATATCTATCTGGGGCAGGTTATTCAGCTCGGTAAAAACAACTTCGAGAAAGAAGAAGCCAGAACAATCCAACTGGGGTGGGCAGCATTTGGCAAATTACGTCGGGTCTTCTCCTCCCCCTTACCTGTTATGACTTACGGTGCCGAAACGTGGCCACTGAAGGTGGGGTTAGTCCGTGACCTAAGAATCGCACAGCGGGCTATGGTAGCAAGCTATGCTTGGAGTTTCTTTGATGGATAGAATTAGAAACGAGGTCATCCGACATTACAACCAAAGTTACCGACATAGCTCGCAGAATAAGCAAGCTGAAGTGGCAGTGGGCTGGCCACATCTGCCGATGGACTGATTGCCGTTGGAACAGACGAGTCCTAGAGTGGAGACTGCGAGGAGTAAAACGGAAGGTGGGACACCCCCTGGCCAGGTGGACTGACGACCTACGAAAGGTGGCTGGGCAGGACTGGATGCGGAAGGCGGAGGATCAGCAAACGTGGCGCATATTGGGAGAGGCCTATGACCAGCAGTGGACTGCAATAGGCTAATTGATTGATTTGTGTTACCAGCTTATAAACGTTCTTTTTTAAATTAAATATATATTATAAAAAAAGAATAGAAGAAAGTAAATATAATAAAACAGGTACCTATATAATTTCAAAAAATATAATATTTTCATTGGATCTTCAAGAACTCTATTCTCGTCGGATATGATCTTCTTCAGGTCAGGCATTCAGTTTTAAGTCACTCTTGTAAAAATAAGGCACCTACTATTGCCTTTTTGATGTTCAAAGGTGGATAGATTATCATTTCGGTGAATATTTTATCATAATGGTGGATATGTATATAATTTCGGTGGATAAACTTATCAAATCGGTGTACAGAAAAAATAATCGGTGCGGGTTTGTCATGTCGGTGGAAACCAAAATTAAAACTGAATTTTCTCCATAATCTTAAATGATACGTTGATGATATTAAATTTGGGGATACATGATTATCACAAAGATTACATAAAACCTTAAAAATATACAAAAAACATATAAATGAAAAAGTTCACCGATATGATAAAAAAAATGGCATTTGTTGAAATTCACCCCTCTGCTTTGAAGAATCAGTCAGTCAGAGCTAGACTTTATAAAATGGCGTAGCATACGTAAAGATTATAAATACCATATCCACATCGTCCCTTAGCTTACAACACCGCACATTGTATTTTTTACCAATTTTACAGGAAACGAAAAAACTGACTTTCACTTTTAATTTACCATGTTTGTTAGAGAGATTTAATCTTTATGATATGATTGGCAATATCGATTGGTGCTATAAAATACTGGCTGTTATTTTTTCGGATTTTAGTCGGTTAAATTACTGGGCGTGGTAAGCGAATTTTCAAAAACTTTGAATGCAGTTTTGTTTCTTTTTAAAAATAAAGGAATGTTTCCTTTAAGTGAAATTCGCTATCTCCAGTATTTGAAGTACTTTCCCTCCAGGTAAGGTTAAAATCTTCCACCCTATGCTACATTTCGATTACTCATCATAATGATTTCCCAGTTGATTCCAAAGTTTACACTTTCAAGCCCGCCGGGGTCCGCTTAATATTTTTGATATTTGTTCCTTCCTTTATCCTAGCATTAATCCCAGTATCATCTGAAGCTTTCACCTCGGAGTCTGGGGTCTGCTTTTTCCAGTCTCATTGGGGGTTTGCCTGATCTTCAATATTTTCCTGACCTCCACTTCCAAGACCCATTGTGATATTTGAAGCATTGCAGTTTGACCAGTTGATGGACTTTTTAGGGCTTCAACTACCCGTAATGACTGCCGTAGATGACAACCGGGACCGACGGCTTAACTTTCTCTCTGAACCACGATCAGACCAATATTTGAAATATTCATACATACTTACAAATATTTGCACTGAGCGGGAATCGAACCCGCGCCTCCTGCGTCGCGTTGACTACCGGCACGCCACAGAGGCTATCGTTTCGTATCGTTGGTATGTCGACTTTTCCGGGAACTATATAATGCCGTCTATCCTCCCATACTGTTACTATAGTTAGTGGGTACTGCGTTTTAGTTCTCATTGCTTGCTAAGTGAAAAATGAACTTTTTCACATAACAACTATGATGCCGTTAGTAATAACGAATGGGTTAATGCCATTAGTTTAGGCATTGATTAAGAACTTCAAAAAAAGTAAGCAGACGTATAAAGTAGTAAAAATGGGCGACCTTTTTTATTAAAACACGCATTTTTATAAAGCGACTATTATTTAAATTGCGTGTGAAGGTCTTCGAACTTTAACAGTAAATATAACATAAGGGCCGATATCCGAACAAAGGTGTAGATATTATTGTTTAATAAGCTAGAACCATGATTTTTTTTCACTGTTTTTGCTTGAGCTCCAATTACATGTATAACGAGGTTGTAGGTAACGAAATTGATCATAGATAGAGAAGTAGATAAGTAAATTCGTAATACTCAAGTCCTTCAGTGCCTCGATAGACAGGCGGCCAATTGCAATACTCCGTTCTCTCGATACATTCACGTTAGGAATACGAATATTTTTCATGCTCGGGGGACAGTTTAAGTGACAATAGTGGAAGGTGTCTCCGTCGCCATGGTCGTCCTAGACTAGACCGTCCGCTGGAGAGCGGAGTCCAATCCGGCGTCCGACGACTCTTCACCTCGTAGTCGCCCACAGCGGGCCATGTCGCGAACATAACTAGTCATACAACATACTGTCTTCAGTTTTAGTAATAAGAATAACTAATTAGATACGTATAACTACAAAGGAATTATACACTATTTTTAAAACATGACCTAGAGTCGGTGGTCATGAATGTTGCACGTACCTTGGTTACAGTGGATCGCTACAGTACAGTACGTGCCTAATCTAAATAAAGCTCTAGGCATGCACGTAACAATTTGTCTGAAATATAGGTAGGTGTTTACTTAGCATGTTCTTTTGTTGTCTTACACATACAAGTTTTACCGATATATTAATAATTTTAATATATCGGCAAAACAGGGTGCATAGGGATAAAGGGATGAAAAGAGTAAAATGGTTATTGGAATTTTTAGTCCGCTACGCGCTCTTAGATCTAAAGTAATAGCTTATCTAGCTTGTATTATGGGTATTATACTGACTTACAGGTGGCTACATAAGAACTGAATCCTTTTAAAACCGTAGATGGCCGTAGAGTCGAGCTTCAAGATGTCCGTCTACGGCGTAGAGGGTCAGCGACTGTGCGAGGGAAATGGCATGGGGGAAAATGTCACCCCAGCTAGCAGAAACAGGCTGACGCGGCGGACATCTTAAAACCGTAGACAGCCGCTGACTCTAGTTCTACAGCCATCTACGGCTTCAAGATGGCCCTCTACGGCGTAGAGGGTCAGCGACTGTGCGAGGGAAATGGCATGGGGGAAAATGTCACCCCAGCTAGCAGAAACAGGCTGACGCGGCGGACATCTTAAAACCGTAGACAGCCGCTGACTCTAGTTCTACAGCCATCTACGGCTTCAAGATGGCCCTCTACGGCGTAGAGGGTCAGCGACTGTGCGAGGGAAATGGCATGGGGGAAAATGTCACCCCAGCTAGCAGAAACAGGCTGACGCGGCGGACATCTTAAAACCGTAGACGGCCGCTGACTCTAGTTCTACAGCCATCTACGGCTTCAAGATGGCCCTCTACGGCGTAGAGGTGCAGCGGAAGTGCGAGGGAAATGGCATCGAGGGAAATGTCCTTCTACCCAGCAAAAACAGACTGACGCAGGCGGCTATTTTAAAACCGTACGGCTTCAAGATGGCCCTCTACGGCGTAGAGGTTTAGCGGAAGTGTGAGGGAAATGTCATCCTACCCAGCAGAAACAGTCTGACGCGGGCGGCCATCTACGGCTTCAAGATGGCCGTCTACAGCGTAGAGGTTCAGCGGAACTGCGAGGGAAAAGGCATTGAGGGAAATGTCATCCTACCCAGCAGAAACAGTCTGACGCAGGCGGCCCTCTTAAAACTGTAGTAGAGTCAGCGCCCATCTACGGCTTCAAGATGGCCCTCTACGGCGTAGAGGTTCAGCGGAAGTGCGAGGGAAATGGCATTGAGGGAAATTTCATCCTACCCAGCAGAAACAGGCTGACGCGGCGGACATTTTAAAACCGTAGATGGCCGTAGACCGTAGACTCTACACCACAGCCATCTACGGTCTTAAGATAGCCCTCTACGGCGTAGAGGGTCAACGGGTGTACGACGAGGGAAATGCCTTGTTAGGGAGCATTACGGCGAGGGTGGTATCCGTCGGGCTTTCTGTATAGAAAGACAAAAGGTATCTTTCAAACAGTTATATCAGTCTCGAACCGACTAAAACCATACTCTGTCTTGGGTCTTCAGTTGTCGGAGGTGAGATAGCCAGTGACTCTCGAGAGTGACTTCACTTTACCCCCGAAATGGGGGAGGTGCGGTTACGCTGTTAAATAAAAGGTACCTAAGTAGTTGTCTATCCATCAGAAATTACTCATAAACAGCATAAAACTAGATTTATACGATCAACGCAATAACAAAAGCATTTTTATGACTATAGCAAAGTTGTCGTTTGCCTTAGCCGCACAAAACTACAAATGAGAGATTATGAGTCGTGAATAATGACATAATTTACATGTGCCTACGTACACCTATACATCATAGTAAGTCGCGACTAGCCATTCAGTAGTGATAGAACAGTAAGTTATTTTCGTACAAATAGCGATGACTGCGGTTCATGCATAGTGGCCTAGTGTCTACACTAGGAGATAGGCTCCTATGAGCAAAACAAACATCAAAAAATATTGTTGGCAGTAGCCTGTGTGTATTGCCTGCCTACAGGCACGCACATACACAGGCTTCGTTTGTGAACGCTGTGTGGAGATAACTTACTGGCCTTGTTGCTATCGTGGCGGCGGCGCCGCCATAACCTGCGTTGCGTGTATTTAGGAACAAAGAGCTTTTGCCGTTTACCAATGAGCTTTATTTATATGTGTGGGTTAACCCCACTCAAGTACCTACCTACATATTTATAACACGTCTGATTTATAATTAAACGTAAGTAGTTATAATAAAACGTTACAATGTTTAAGTTCATTATTTTTCTTTGTTATTAAAATAGGCAAGTCCCTAAAAATATGACCCTGACATTGTGTTGCAATGTCGATTTTGAAATAGATTAATAATGAATAGTTTATAATTAGCTGAAAGATTGATTTCAGATCCATTGGCCCCCTAAAAACTTTGGTCCTCTTTTCTAACAATTACCTTAGCAACTGAACTGTAGACTGTAGTCTATGAGCCAACCACAAATTGTATAGGTACAAAGTTGCTGCAATTGGTAATACTTAACTACCATGAAACGCATTTTTTATCCCTGCAATAAGGTCGTAAAACAGCACAATCATGACTTCAACTCCACCGAATCCAAATTACGATGTAATTTCATGGTTGGTACCCGGGCCGATCCATTCCCGATGCTACTATGTCTTTCGTTCGTGTTTCGTGCGGTCCTAAAGTTTCCAATGTACCTACCTACCAATACTTATTTCATGGTAGCTAAGCTAGAGGGGTTAGGGAGAGCCGGCCGGGGTGCGAGGGATAAGTTTACGATTACCTCACCTTCAGCAACCGACGGCGTGCGTTTTAGTCGGTTCGAGTCCGACATAACCTCCTTCCCCGGCTCCGGCGGGGGTATCCGTGGGGATTTTTCGCACGATAAAAAAGGGGTTAGGTGGAATACTAGTAAATTTAAAATTATATTAATACTAACCTTTCGCCCGCGGCTCCGCCCGCGTGCATCTCGGTTTACGCGACCTTTGCTCATATCTTCGGTTCTACTCAACCGATTGCGATCAAACAAACGTAAGATTTTGAGTCTGAGTAAGCCCTTTCTAACAAAAAAAAACCGCATCAAAATCCGTCCAGTAGTTTTTTCGTCCATCGCGGACAAACAGACAGGAAATTAAAAAAAAATATTTTCGTGTTCAGTATCGTTAACATAACATAACCCAAGTATTTTTTTTTAAATATTTCCAATGTACAGACACGACCACTTTACAATTATATAATAGTATAGATTCTTTTTGTTAAATTAGCCACTTTAAATTAAGTGCGCATATCTATTGTAATTCAAGTTTGGCTTGTATTTACAAATCTAGCTCACAAGGTACCTTTTGGTACCTACCTATCTTTCTCTTTTCAAAACATACTTTATATAGGGAAACATACCTAATCTTGGCACTCCTCCAATTTATTGGCACAGCTATGTATTATGTAAAAAAACAAGAACTCACAATCGTCAACTTTATCTGCAATAAGTAAAGACTTTTCTATATTAAAGTAGTTATTCCTTTTCAAATGGCAATGGTCTGACGTATGCCAATAGTTTAGTTTACCTATGCCAATAATATGGGCAAATGTAAAAAATTGGATAAAACTGTAATTTTTTAATAATTACAAGTAATTAAATATTTGTTTACGATCAAAATAACGTGAAACAATATTCCTACTATTACTTTTTACTATTCTCTTCTCTTAAAAATACGTATAATTTCCGTAGATGATAATTATTTTACAAATTTCGCTTAAGGTGCCAATAATTGGGTGTTTTCCCCTACTTACCTGTATTTTTCTTTAAGTTGTATGCCCAATATAACACTACTACCCTATTTATACTCTAAGAAACATTCATGTTATTGTTAATATGGGCTCAAGACACGAATAACGAACACGGACTGCTACGGGCTACCTAGTGACGAATGAATTGTGCGTCATTTGTTAATAGACTACTGGCCCGTGTAGAAAAATTATGGGTCATTTGAACCACCAGGTGACCTATATAGAACGATATAAGAACATAAAATAATAAGATTCAGCACTATGCCGTCACTTGTAAGCTGTCCAACTGAGTGCAGGTGAGTACAGGTACAAAGTACAGGTAGAGTGAGTACATTTTGGTCATATATTTTTGTACGGCATTCTTACCATCGATAGATCCATGAAAAATAACAAGCAAACGCGTAGTGCTGTACAAAAAATGGTGAGCCACAAAGTCGGAATTTTTATTTTATTTTCCGACATTACCAGGGTAAATTTGGTCATTTGATTTTGTACGGCATCAGTTTCATAATATTTCAATACTGCTTCTAATCCATTATTCCGCAACGCCGTACAAAAATCATGCGACATGGTGAAGTAATCGTGGGTTACAACCCCCTCTTCTTCACCTGCACTCAGTTGGACAGCTTACAAGTGACGGCATAGTGCTGAATCTTATTATTTTATGCTCTTATATCGTTCTATAAAGGTCACCTGGTGGTTCAAATGACCCATCATTTTTCTACACGGGCCAGTAGTCTATAAATCGCATATTATATTAGACGTTAAATTTAGGTAATTTCGATAAGTAATAGTACTTTATTATTCTTTCTATAATATAAAAATGAATCGCTGAATGTGTTGCTAAGCGCAAATCTCTGAAGCTTTAGCTGAACCGATTTCGCTAATTCTTTTTTAGAATATTCCTTGAAGTACGAGGATGGTTTACGTAGAGAATCCTTTTTTAAATGCCTGAAAAAATTAAAAAATAATAATTTACGATGCGGTCAGCTAGTTTAAAATAATATTTGTTAAATAACGTCCTTTATGCTACGAGCACAATAACGGGAAATTCCGTTAATTATTGCAACGACGTTTACGTAGACGTAGACGTCCGTCCGTTTGATGTAGGCGATAAATGGATGATAAGAATGGGCATTGGCGTCGTCCATTACGGTTGCCCTGGGTTGTGATTTGAGCACTCGGCAGTCTTCCACGAACCCATCGTTCCAATTTACAGCAAATTATTTACCAAATTAACACGGAAACTATAAACCTTTGACTTATTGTTTTATTGCGTTTTGAATAGCAAGTATATAAATGGTTTACTTTTATAATTGTTTTGATATATTACTTGATATGTAGGTTCGGGTCGAAAGCCTACCAACCTCGTAGCCATATCGGTGCTACGTGCTAAGTCCAAATTGTAGCATTTGATAAGGAAACTTTGACACCGCTACGAGGTCTCTCACCTCAAAACGTACCAGAAAAAAATATTACTACTACGAGTACTTCTCCTTCATAGCGTAGCAACAATAACTTTCGTGGGGTATGAGAAAGCGCTTATAGTCTGTGTAACTGAGACTTTTTGCATTCATTGCGAACAAACCGTCACCAAAGTGGCATTAAAAAAAGAAATCAAAAAATATTCTTTGGTTCAGAATCATTAAGTAATTCAACATGCACTCAAGTATTTTTTAATATCATCAATGTACCTACACAATTTACAATTTTATCGTATCACAGACATTTTTTAGTTATCAACGCCCACGGTTGTAGGGCAACTGGATTATTTTCGAAACATTGTGACCCCCACTAGAGGAGATTACAACTTTTTGGCCTTAAGTGTAACCAGTGACGGACGACGAAGGTAGGCGAGCTTTCGCTATCAGTAAGAACATTTTTAGCTTGCGGTACTGAGCTAAATAAGTATCTTTGACATCAGAACAATGAGCAGTACCCTATCATCTGTCTGCCCTATAAACTGTCCAAGAATACACACCTTCGGGGCCCAAGTCAGCCTCACCTGCTGGTCGGTGCACCTGTTAAACAACGGACGAGGCACTGGTGTAGGCTTACCTTTCTGGGAGAAAGAGAAAAGAAAACTTAGCCTTAAACGCATTGGCATATAATTATCTCCTTGATATTGTACTCAACAGAATTTCAAGAGTCCCATTGAGAAATTTATGTGATTGAGAACCCTCAGTAACAAGAACCAACATTGAAGAAAACATTATTTTGTTGTTACGCGTCAAAGCAGCACGAATCACCGCAAAGGATTTATCGGTTTTAAAATAGTGTTTTATGATATCACGAAAAAAAATCAGGGGAAATCGCGATTAATCACCTTAGTTTATTTTCTCAAATCCCTACTAATATTATAAATGCGAAAGTAACTCTGTCTGTCTCACTTTTACGACTAAACCGCTGAACCGATTTTGATGAGATTTGGTATAGAGGTAGGTTAGACCTTGAGAAAAGACATGGGCTATGTTTGGTCGCGATAACCGATATCCACGCGGGCGGAGCCGCGGGCAAAAGCTAGTTCTCTAATAAATTAAAATATGTATAATTAAATAAATTATATCGATGACCATTTGTTTGGTACCATATATTATAAATAAGTAACTCATCTCTTAAATACACTTAGAAACTAACAACTACTATAAGTCTAGGCACCAGTAAAGTTTGCCGACAACTTGCCGACGGGCCAGTCAACGGTCAATACCTATTATTAAGTGATTACCTAATAACTTTGCATTAAGTAAACTATGTGCTTACTAATAATAACGATCAAAAAGTTTATAACCCATATATTAATTAAACGGAAAAAGGTTTTTCACTAAACCATTTGCGAGTCAAAGAATGTACTACGTTCGTTTAAAAGGAAAAACGCGATGGGGGTGCGAGGTCAGTTTAGCGGACTGCCTCCTCCTATAATAGGTAGTTACGATACGATCTCGGGTAGCCCTGTGGCGGCCAGTCGACCGGAGTTGCTGAGGTCGGTTGGTCAAGTGTCCGTCGCACACCACCGCACCTTACATCGCGCCTAATTTTGTTCTAAAATTTATAATTCTATCATTTGGTCATAATACCCATGGCCAATGCCTAACCCCTTGTTGACTAGATCATGGGTTGTACCAGCAGCGCTCCAAATATGGCACATAATAATACGGCAGGTACAGTAATGTGACATTTCGGTAATAACCCTTTTGCGTATAAGTAACACTTGTTATCTGATAAACTTTTTCTAGTGTGGCTATTTTTGGAATGCACGTTAAGTAAACGAGAGTGCCTATTTATGGTTTCAAGGAAACAAAATGTTGACAAGTTAATGGAAAGTTAGATAGGGAAATGACTTTTAGTTTTAGTTACTGCCGAATGGGTACTTCATGTTATACAGTTATAAAACTTGTATGTAAGATTATCACGACTTTTAATAAATTCTAATCTTTCCTTTGTGTTGTAGTTTAGTGGCTGTTTCTCATTCTCTCTTTCGGTAGATAATTTAGATGATACACTAATAGGTACTCGTTTAAATAGGTAGATACGAACCTATATAAAATGATATTAATTTAACAGTTAGCTTACATTGTAAGCATGCATGCGACATAGACGAGTAGAAATATATAAACAATACTGTTAGGTTGTACACTTAACATTCTTTTTTATTTCATTTAATTTGTTATTTTTCTTACGTTTCAGAGAAAAGTATACAATTTGAAGAACAAAGTAGCGACAGCAGTTCCAAAGATGTAGACGAAATTATTTACAGAGCGGCAAATGACACAAACGTGCTTCCTACGTGTGATACTTTACCAGAACCGATACATTTAGTTAGAAATAAATCTACCCCTAGTTTAAATCATGAAAAAGGTAAGTTAACTATTTTTATACCACTGCGATACGATCCCCCTCGGTGTGATTAGACTAGTACCTGACTAACGAACATAACTACTACGTATGTTCAGTTAATTTAATAGTCGGTGTAGTCGGCCCTGCAAAAAGCCTACGAACCAATGCAGCACCTATGGCTACGGCTTAAGAAAAAGTGCTACGCCGCTACGCTGGCTCGGATTGCTGGCTGATAAAATAATGGTCAAGTACAAGTACTCAGTGTAGAGTACGTGTACCAAAACGAAACGAACGTTATTTTAAGTTAACGCCTTATTTTAAGCACCTCTTAAAACCTACTTCCAAAGTACGTATGTATGTAGGTACTGTACATAATCCCAATGTAATTCAGAGATACCTACTTGAGTAACTATTGCCACACATAAAAGTCTGTAAAAGAGGAACTCGCTTGTTAACTTTTCTTTATTTTGAATTTTGAGCTGATATAGTATTTTACGTTAATGTAGCTACTTAGTTTGAAGTTCAAAATATAACCATTTCAACAGTTGTAATTTCCAAAACATGTTGTTTTCATCAACACCGGTTAAATTTCGGTTCCCGCGTTTACCATGATGATCGTCTATCGTATTGCAGAAAGTTAATCTCCCGTTGTCTGTTGATTAAACCGGGAGATATTATTAAACTTTGAATGCCAATTTCAGAACATGCAGAAAATGGATATGTTGTTGAAAGCATTATTAAAACTGAATCTAGCGATGTACTACATCATGAAGATAAAGTATCTCGGTTAGAAGAAGTTGTTGACAAAGTGGTACAATTACATGTTAAGGCAGAACCAGTGGACACACAACCTGTTGAAAAAGTTACCGAGGAACATCCTACAACCGAAGAAAAAACTGATAGAAATAACTTAGAAGAAAGTAGCGCTGGCGCCACCGAGACCATTAATCAAGAACCTGCTGATATCCAGGATAAAGAAGAGTGAGTGTGTGTCTATTATTCAATCATTATAATTTTTAAGACAAAGTCACAACAAAGAATCCGACAAAAATAGGGAATTTTCACGCAATAAAAATATTGTTTGAAAAGGCCCGAAAAAAAAAGAATAACCGCCCGACGGGAGCGGTTATGCCTATGACTCGGACCGACTAAACCGCACGAACCACACGCGCGTGTCAGGTCTCCAGTGACGTGAGGGTAGGATTACCTAAGACATATCTATCCCTCACCCCGTTGACCCAGGGCCATCTCCGGTTTCGAGATGGCCCTCTTGGGTGTCGGAAACACGGTGTCTCCATCTTTCCCCCGGAAATGTGGGCGCATCGCGCTATGCCGCTTCTACTAGGATGATATGCATCCTGTCACCCCCAGTGCCCCCTTGCGTTCATGAAGGAGGGAGGTCGTCGAGCGACATCTTAGTCACCTTCGTGCCTCACGCGCTGTGCGGATCGGGAGATACCTGAGTCTCTCCCGAGCCCAATACACTATCTCCTCCTCGAGCATTACTTGCTCGCAGAAGGGGGCGGTGGTAGCCCACGCGTTCACGCTCCGCACCATCGCTGCGAGCAAAGCGCTGAGCGAGAGGACTCCTTATCTGAGAGTCACCGTGAGAGCCATGAATCCTCGCTTGCATCACAGTAACTGTACACTGACTTTGGCTCCTCCGAAACAGGTGGTCCCCGAAACTCCATCTCCCGGAGATCACCTGCATCCGCCGGTTCGGTCGGCAGGCTTTCGTGTCTAGCTCTAGTTCTATCCCAGTAACCTCGGGTACGACGTTGTCTTCCACATTAGGCGCCATAGGCGACCGAGGCGGAGTCATCTGCGGTGGAACATGTGCACCGTCCGCGCTGATAAGGAGCCAGTTAGTCCGAGTAGCTCTGGTGGAGACACCGGGTCAACGGCCGGGTCCGGAGGCGCAGCTTGCCGCTTATCATACGGTAAGGTCGCCCCCAAAGGAGCGGCCTTTCGTCTTCAAAGTTTGAATTTGCCGCCCCCTAATGTTGCCGCCCGGGGCAAGAACTCGGTCTTGCCCCCTTCCCCCTGATTTTTTTATTAATTTGTCACTTTTTAGCCATTTGGAAAAATTCAAATGGCAGCGGCAAATTACCTAATTTGTCTACATTGAATAGTAATCCCGTTCCTGCTGCGCTGTCTACAATTTTATCTTCTTCATCCTATTTAGCGTTAATTCCCAGTCGCATCCGAAGCTTTCACCTCGGATTCTGGGGTACGCTTAACCAGTCTTAACTGCGGATTTGGCTAGACCTCGATATTTTCCGTGAAGCGACTGCCATCTGACCTCCACAACTCAATGGTGATATTAGGCGATATCAAAGTATTGCAGCTATATACCGTTGTTGTTGGACTTTTTAGGGCTCCAACTACCCTAACGAGTGACATAGATGTTTGTATGGCAACCGGGACCGACGGCTTAACGTACTCTCCGAGGCACGACCAGACCAATGCAATAACCCATATTCATGCATAAAAATATTTGCACTGAGCGGGGATCGAACCCGCGCCTCCTGCGTAGCGGCCGCGTACACTACCGCTGCGCCCCGGTGGCTGTCTACAATTTTATATTATGTATTAAAATCTATATAGACTCGTTTTATTTTGCGGGCTTGCATGAAAGATTTAATGACAGTAGAAGAAGCGTTACGTATGTGAAATGTGTTGTCTCTGCCTAGTTCGGAGGAAGAGGTGCGAGCATAATGTACGTATATGTTAATAAATCCGTTTAACTGACGTATATAACATCTTTGCTTACAGAGAAGAAAAACCAGAGGAAAGTCCAAGTCCTAGTCGGTCCGAAAGCAGTCGAGCGACGCGTTGGGAAGCTCTAGCGGACATCGCCGCAGAGCTACCGCCTTCGCTTACCGTTGATCCTATCACGGGGCAGATTTATGCTCTTTCCAAATAAACTTTTTATATTAAATCATACTGCCTATAACTTCCTAGCACACTATCCTCTCTAAACAGAAGAATACAGACAGAGTATTTGAGTAATGAGTATCTACATACAATGTGATTTAAATAAGCGAGCGGGGTGAAGCATTTTTATCCATTGATGATGATACCAATGAGCAGTTTTACAGTAGGTATAATAATCAGTTGGTTTTTAAGTCATCTGGAGATGGTGCTAGCATAGCTTTTGGTAATTTTAATGCTGTGGTTTGTTTGTGGTATTTTTTCATGAATTTGCGATGTTGCCAAAGTTTAATTTCATTTACCCATATTATAATAGATAAAATATAATAAAACGCTTAATTCTTTTCGCGTCACTCTGTCTGTAATTTAAAATAATAATATTATATTTAAAATAATTGTATCAGAAAAAATTACAGAATATTTATGTAAAGTAAATCATTACAAAACCGAAGAACATTTTTTCCATAAATTAGGGAACACTAGATGTGACACCACACTCTTCTTACCAAAAGTGCCGGCTGCACCATCTAGCGCGTCTTTAGGAACCCTATAAATACCTACTGGAAAACTGCTCATTCGGATGAAGAAGATGGTATCTGGTATCACTGATTCTGTACCGCGAGTTGCCCCCCTAGATAAGTGGTCGACAGAAAATTCGTTGGTCTGCGTATTGTAGAATAGGGGCTGTCCATTAATCACGTGATGTTTTTTTGGCAATTTTCTAACCCCCCCGCCTCCCTCCCCCTTGGTGATATTTCGTGATGTTTTCCGAATTATGACAGACTTTGACGAGTGTCATATACGTCAAATCCCATACATTCTACAATACTATGGCCAGCGAATTGCCACTTGTCTAGGGGGGCTGGTTGCCGCTTGCCATGGCACTATACCCATGACATTCATAAAAAGCCTGCAGTTTAGTGGTAAAAGGTACCTAGGTCGCGGGTACAGTCAACTACAAAAGCAGTTTAATAAATTCCAATTTATAGATCACTCAGCTCTTTAACTTCTCATAAAATAGGTGCTTAATAAAACGTAAAAATACTAACTTTATGCTTTGTGGATTATAAAACTACCTACTAATAATATTTAAAAGTTACGCAAAAATGTTCCAATGTGAAAAAGGTTTGTAAATATTTTAGTGTTAAGCAACACTCTTCTTGTTGACTGTACTCTCTACCTTATAAATGATCTTACAAATACTGTAAAGTGAAACTGCAATTACGTTAATTAAACTTATATTGATAAGTATCTTACAAATATTATGTATTTTTCACTTTCATCATTGCTAAGCCATTATCTTCGGTTGTGCCTCCAAATACTATAACACAGAGGGCGGAAGGCACTAGACTGTCCCAGATATTTTTGATCCAGGTATCTATTGTTCGTAATTGTTCTAATTCCTGTTCTTCAGAGATATCAAGTCTTAAGTGGGCCATAGAGTAATTAAAATCACTGGCAGAGTCTGTGAAAGAAGAAATCACCTCATTCTTATCATCAACAGTTACCAATTTTATTCTCTTAGGCTTTCCTTTTTTGAGTTGAGCAGACACACTTTCTTTTGCTTGTGTTAGGTATGTGTGATAATCACCAGTTATATCATCACACCCAACAATTAGTGACGATTTCTTCTTTTCTAACATGTGATTGAATATTGATAAAGCTACTTGTGGTGTCTTTTCCATTTTTACAATATTTTCTTTATACTGTTGTCTATTAGTATGCACTGCATCTCCATACTCCAAGCTTTTACTTAATTTCAACTGTACTAGCTTCAATGCTGCTAAAGCATCTTCTGCTGAGCAGTGACCACCTCGACCAGTTTGAATTTTTTCACTTAAAAATTCTCGAGCTAGTGTCTGGAGCTTTGGTTTGCGTGTTCGTTGTCCAGTGAAATTATATACTAGGCTTGTGTCTATAATATAAGGATGCATCATTTTTAAGGCATGCATATCTGTATTTAATGATTGACCAACTAATATAGCATTAGTGGGCAGTAATGCTCTTAAATCATTTTGTACATCTTCAATTCTTTTAGATACATCGTTTAGTAATTCTTTAGTAATACCAGAGTACCGAGTCAAATAATCTGTTATTTCATTATAAGGTTTAACAAGTGACTCATATACTACTTCATGTTTTTCATTTACAACTGAGATTCTAGTTAATTCCGAACCTGCATCTGTCAAACACATTTCACAATCAATGCCAAATAGTGGTGATGTGGCTGTAACTGGTGCATATTCATCTTTTGTTAGTACATAATCTGCGTAGGCATGGCTCAATTTTCCTTTCAATGGTACAGGATAATTTTCTTCAATCAGTTGCCAGGCTGATAATATGAGTTGAGTTCTTGGAAATTTATCTTCAGATTGCAAAATCATATCAGTTATATTTTCATTTCCAATTGGAAACATAGCTCTCATCATGACCATTAAGTCCTTTCTTGCTTCAAGAGCTAAATTCATACTACCATATTTATGTATAAGGCTCTCCTTTTCAGCTTCTGATAAAGGTACAAGAGCTAACTCTTGGACTAAAGAGCCACTATAAACTGAAGGTGTTACTATTTCAACAAAATCACTAAATATACTTTTAGTGTGTTCGAACTCATCTGAATATTTTTCCCAATGCTTAATAGAGACACCTTCTAGAATGAAACAAGCAGTATGTTTGATTCCCTCACATTTGTCTAAAACATACCAACGAGGTGATTCTGTTAAGTTCAAGTTACCCAGAAGTGAATGTAGTAATAAATATTGAACATCCGTTAAAGTAATGGGGACCCTTTCATTTGTTGCAACAGACAATGATGCATTTTGACCGTTGGCTTTTAAACGAAAATTTGAGCCTGTTTTCTTTCGTTTTCTCACTTTTTCTATGGAATTTTGGCCAATACAATCCTCCTTTTGAGCATCTGAAATTAATAAAATAATGACAAACCATAAGTAAACAGCCTGAACGAGTTATGGGCATGACTTTATGATTGCTTCATTGCCTGATATTTACCTACAATATGATTACAAAATTTCCGCTACTAACATACTCCTAATTTCTGCACACATGAATGAGAAATACGACCCTGCTTATGCCTTCACGGAAAAACAGTACATAATACATACATAATGTATGTGTTTATAATTGAGATAATTTTAAAGCATTTAGTATGCTAAACTAAACAAATTAGGTATTTTAAATTGGAAAAAGCGAAATTCGAGTGCTGCCCGAGTATTGATTTGGCTTTTTCCAATTTAAAATAATATGTTTATAATGTTTTCATAATCATTAATAAATAATTTTGAACAGCACTCACTATATGAATTAATTATTCTCTTAGGGGCGTTTCGAGTCGCGTCAACACTCTCGGCGGGAAAATCAACCTCACCTGCAAACTGGTTCATCTGATTGCGTTCTCTTGGCATTGGGAGGTTTGACAGCGAACAGTCCCGTAAAAGTCAAATAAAGAGGGCGTGTAGACGGACACGTCCCATAGGAGGAGGGTAGAACAAGAAGATGATGATGGATGATATTTCTTTACAATATAAACCCATGCATGTGAAACTATTACTAAGCAGAGGTTATTTGTCTTAATAACTAGGTACTTACCTTTATCGACTCCATTATCTAAATGACGCTTTCGTGAAGAAACTAATTTTATGTTTTTACTCATCATAGACTTTCGAATGGTAAATACACATCTAAATCAGAAAATAAAAATGTGTGTGCTTTTATGTTTTTAAAATAGCCTGTCAAAAGTGTCAAAGTCACTGTCATAAGTGTCATGTTGTCTTGACATATTCGTATATCGTTTAGAAAGTCGTTTAGGACTTTTAGGAGCCATGATTACTATACTCTTTGGAGCCATGTAAGCATGAGTGCCATGACTCACTAACACAAAGAAAATCATGACTCACTCTCAGTCACTCGCATAAAATGTTCTTACTTATTTAATATACATATCCATCCATACTTCCATAGCATTATTATAAATGCGAAAGTAACTCTGTCTGTCTGTTACGCTTTCACCCCTCCTAAACCACTG
Organism: Eilema depressum; assembly: GCA_914767945.1. NCBI lineage: Eukaryota > Metazoa > Arthropoda > Insecta > Lepidoptera > Erebidae > Eilema > Eilema depressum. The sequence continues at coordinate 11,392,324 of OU612025.1, read as the reverse complement.
AACCAATTTTGATGAAATTTGGTATAGGGGTAGATTAGACCTTGAGAAAGGACATAGGCTATGTTTGGTCGCGATAACCGACATCCATGCGGGCGGGAGCTGCGGGTAACAGCTAGTAATGTTATAAATGCGAAAGTAACTGTCTGTCCGTCTGTTACGCTTTCATGCCTAAACCACTAAACCGATTTTAATGAAATTTGGTACAGAGATATATTAGACTTTGAGAGAAGACATAGGCTATGTTTGTTCGCAATAACCGACCTGTAGGGCTGTAAGTTTCTGAGCAATAAGGTATCCTGGTACCCCGGACACTACTTGATGCTGTAGCTGTAGCATCGGGTGAACGTTATCATGTCATAAAATACCTACCTACACCTTTCAAATCGAAACTGTGGATACCTTCAACTAAGAAATAGCTGATGGTCCTCAAACGCCTGAACAGATCATGAAGGAAAATCTGTTTCATATGTGTTTTTCTTTCTAAGAACCATCCCGATCGTGTCAGCTTTCAAACTAATAAAACAGCATCAAAATACATCCCCGTTTTTGCGCTGCGCTGGTAGGTTGTTAAAAAGGATGTACGTGAAATTGTTGTCGCCCTGTCGCCCAAATAAAATTTGTCCGCGAAAATAATATTTGTCTGATAACTCCTTTGTAGCCCTGAATGACTAAGTTGGGCTTCAGATAAAACATAGGATGGAATCGAATATAGCTAATAGTATCCAAAATATTTCTAGTAAGACAAGACACTATCTTATGTATCTTTTAGGAGTTTTAGGATGTTGTTGATCATAATTAATTACACAGCTGCGATAGTATGTATGGATAGGATTAGTCGTAATAAACATTAGGAAATTTGGGCTAGTAATAAACTTAATCAGACAATTTTTTTTGTTTATAACTATGTATTTATCTTAAATAACACACTAATAAATGTAGACAACATACTTTACATAATTAGTAATAAATATAGCTAGTACTAAATGACAATACGATACAATAAAATTGAGACGGATATGGAAAATCTGAATTTATTGCATACGTTTTAAATAGGTATAGGTGCATATTAATGATTTATTAATAAATTAGTAAAAAATATATTTCATTGACTTTAATAATGTATTATTAGGTAAATGTCACAATTGGAACAAAAACGAAAAATGCCCTGCAGAGCTGCTACTTTATTTTGTACTGTGTTCAGTGTTCAGTAAGCAATACAATAGAGGACATGTTGTGAATGTGCGAGATGATTTACCAGGTAATGTGCATTTAGTAGGTGGTGGTACTTTACACAGTACAAAGCAGTCAGCTCTAGCAGGAAAGTACCTGTGCCACCCTCTCACTTAATGTGGTTTACAGTTTTTAAAAAGCGACAATTTGTGAGGGAGCCAAATGTCTTACACAGTTACACCCATACTACCTACCTTGGTAGTATTATGAATAAATAAACATAAAACCACTATGGACTTGTAAGCACAAACAAAATTTAGGATTGAAAATAAAAGCTTTTACCTATGGAATCCGTTTCTAAACCCTTACCACGAAATAAAGTAATACTTAACACTATTCCACTCCTATATGTTCACTATTCTAATGCTCTAGTTACGATCTATCCTCTTTGCTTTAATACAAAATGTTATTTTGTGTGTAGATCTTTAGCATCAATGTAGACGCTAGTAATAAATAGGTACCTGCATTAATTTCAATTCTTACAATTGCACATTAATATTCTGAAAATATAAGTTTTCTTGCCCTTAAACTATGGTCTACATTTTAAAAGCAAATAAATCGATGAAATCATTAGCAATTATTCTTTATCACATGCGTAACTCATTGGTACAGTTATAATGATTACTGTTAAGTTTCCTTAAGAACGAATACATTCATATATGGGAAACTAGGAGTTAGAAAGTTGACTGAAGAAAATAATACAAAAAAATAAATATTTTATACACTCTCTGGGCACTGAAGGTTGGAACCGTTGGAAGGTTTTAAAGACATGATCACAAAGAAAAATATACTGCTTCTAAATTTTCGAATATTTTAAACTATTATTTATCAATACCATTCATAAACTCTACAGTTTTTTAAGCTAAGCATGTAACAGCGTACATCGAGGCCAGCAACTAAAGGCCATAATTTTGTAATCGATGGCATCCGCATCTTTTTGGTTTTCACACGAGCGTACCACGCATAAAAGAGATGAAAGAAAAAATGCTCCAATTATGGAAACGGTTATAAGTTACCATGCCGCCTTAGAGGGATAGTTTTCTTTTCACGGTAAAATATTTAGCCTGGAGTGCAGACGCAGAGAGAGCGGAATGAAAACCGCCTCAAGTGACATTCTGGTTTTTCCAAACTTATTGATTAGTTCTTGAATGCTTAAAGACAGTTTAAAAGGTCATGTGTGTAAACTATGCCTACTATTAGTTAATATTAGCAAGGGATAATTGTCTATAATCTAGAAACTAATGAACCGATTTTAATGATCTTTTCACCATTTGACAGATCATTTTATTCAGAAGTAACAAGGGCTATTTTTCACACCGATAGAATTCCAACGGGATCAGGAGTTACGCGGAGTGATGCTATATATTAAATCATAATATTCATCATTCATGAACTTAATTCTCGTTCTTTAGTAGAGGTACAACAAAATGCATCAAAATGCCTACCGTATTCGCGAATGAGATAGATTCATGAGTGGCACGCGGTATCAAACAATTATCTAATGCAAATTAGCATAGTAAATAAACAGCCAAGATCGGCTAATATTTGTGTAACAACTTAAATATTTTATATTCTGTACTTTCAAAGTATTTCATCCGCTTAGCAGTTACTTATTTTTTAGCCCCCAAAGTCTTTTCAATAAATGCTCTCATGTCCTTAAGTTCTGCTTCAGAGGAGCTATGTGAGAGTCCTTGGTATGTACTGAATTCTACATTTTTCATGAATGTTTTCAGAAACGAGGCCGTCATCTGTCCCCATTTGAAGGGTACAACTGGATCACAGTCACCATGTGCTTGGAATATCTGAAACAAACATTCATTTTATTTACACTTTTTTTTTTCGTGCGCAAAATCTCCGCGGATATCCAGCGAATCCAGCCTGAGCTGGCGGGGGAGGTTATGTCGGACTTGAACCGATTAAAACTTACGCCGTTTCGTCTGTGCGTCATAGATTGCCGAGGGTGAGATTGTCTGAGATATTATCTCTCGCACCCCGGCCGAGCTTCATTTCTTTCGAGATGGCCCTCTCTGACAGTGGGGACCGCGGTGTCCCCATCTACCTCCGGGTATTTGGAGACGCGCATCTCGCGCCGCCGCCGCTTGCCCTGCTTCTGCTGGGGTGACGGGCGGCTCCAGCGGTTACCCGCAGGCATTTTATTTACACTTAGGTTTGGCGTAAATAGCCAAAACCGAGATAAAATTCACTGCAAAAACTGTTCGTTTGCAATTTAAATTAAAAAGACCTTTATTTAACCTTTGTTAAAACTATCCCGATGACGCTCGAAGTAGAATACAATGACTTGACATACATAATCAACAACATTGTTCTCGATGTTAAATAAGGCAATACATATTAAAATACCGGAAGGACATTTGAAAGGGAAAGTAAATTACATAATAATAATAAGATGCAAAAATGTATTGATTGTGTAATATTGGTGGCCGCTCTAAGCAATTCTTCGATATTTTTGTAGTCCGAGATCCGGCTGCGTAATCTGCAGTGCACGCATCGGGTATTTGCTAAAAACATTTTTTTATATAATGTCTCTCCGAGGGGGGTCATCGGGATGGAGAGACACTAGACCGAAACCCAAAAATCATACAACCCGTATTTACGATTTTAGGACGATTTTGTCCCGGGCGAAGTTAGTTCTATAAAAATTATAAGCAGTTTGTATAAAGATGTCGTCATCTTATTACAAACTAGTCTAGTAGAGTAGGTACCACAGATTACCTAATAGCTGGTACAAGTATAGATGAATCACTACCTGCCTAGTAAATCTGTTAGACCACCTGAGTTAGCCTGTTTATCTGTTAGGTCGATAACCGACACTCACGGGGGTGGAGCCGCGGGCAACAGCTAACAGCTAGTCATTCATATAAAAAGTTACTTAAGAATCAGTCATGTTAAAGCAGGCGCGGTCGCAGCTTCACATTTTGGGGGGGTCACTTACCTAAGTGCGGCAATAACGCCCCCCCCCCCCCCCCCTCCCCTCGTACTCGAACAATGTCGGACTCCAATCGACTAAAATTAAGTCTCTGTGGCGTGGTGGTAGTGAATTCGACTGCTGTAGGAGGAACGGGTTCGATTCTCGTTTAGTGCAAATATTTGTATACATGGATCTGTCTATTTGCATTGTATGCTTGTTAACTCGGACACCAATGGCATTAAGCCCAAGCTGATGGGAGTGGTTATGTCGGACTCAAACCAACTATAATTGCATACCGTCTTGGGTTGGATCATTATTTGCCGAGGTTGAGATTGCTACTGGTATATCCCTCACACTTTGGTATCCCCATGTTGTCCCGGGCTCTACCTGTCACCCCTAACGCTTATGAAAAAGCCTCCGACGCCCGAGTCGCCTTCGCGCATTGCGGACTATGCGGGACGGAAGGGACCTGAGTCTTCTCTGTCCCCGCTCCCCCACCTCTTTCTCGAGCATTACTTGCTTGCAGAAGGAAGCGGCGGCACCCCACACACTCGCACTCTGCAACATCACTGTGAGTGAGGCACGTGCTGAGGGAGACAACTTCCAACCCCAGGGCCGCAACAAAGATCTGCCTCGGTGTTTTCCACGCCGTGCATTCAGTCAGTGTGGGCAGCCCCGTGTCCTCGCTTGCATCACAGTGATGACACTCAGGCGTTGGCTCCTTCTGGATCCGACGTAGGTGAATCCCGAAACACACGTGACCGGAGATCACCTGTGTCAGCCGGTACAAGAGGCACCCGTGAGACCTCTCTAGTCAGTCCTCCATGATGCGCTTTACCGCCGCTATAACGCCTACCTACGCCTTGTGTTTGGTTGCCGAAGTTGTAACTTCCATTCCTCCACCACGTCCAGGCGGCGCTGGGACTTCACTGCCTCGATTTATCGAGGCTCGGGTTTATGTCAGCGGGGACATCCGCGCCGCCCTTCGGTACCTGTATTGCACCGAAATGGCTCTCGCCTCCAGGTACCACAGTAGGGTTCCACCAAGGAGACTCGACACCTTGAAGGAGATCGTGCGGTACCCCCTGAAGACCTAGTTGGCCATCTTCTAGCCCCCTTCAAGTTGGACAGCAACCCCACCAGAGCGGCAGCTGCACCATTCAGATTGGGGGCCAGACTTCAGGAAAGTTTTCCGGAGTATCATCGGCCATCGAGAACGAGCCAAGTATTTCATATGGGGCTTGATGCCGACGGGATTGCCTCGCGCTATGAGGTTGGTTCCCTAGGTGTCGCGCGCTGTGGTCCATAAAAGAACATGGCCTCGGTTTTATGCAGGACCATGGGCTATCGTTATGGGCAACCGCGGTCGTGCCTTTCAGGGTCGCTTCGCGCTGTGTAGCAACACATGGCATGACTGGCGTGTCATCCGTATAGCACGTGACGGTGACACCGTCCTCGAGCTCACCGCGAACACCCAGACGTATCCGATGGAGTATACCGCAGGAGCGGGCGCAGTACCAATCCCTGCGGAAAACAGCACGACATCTCTCGCCAGCCGAGGCCGGACGCGGTTGGGTAGCTGACGGCTCTCTACATCGGCGGCGGCATGCGGCGAGGGTGGAGAGGCACTTCATAATTCGTGATACATGCGCATCTCCTTAATGCAACTCGAGGACAAAGTGTTGAATGCGTTGGCGATGTCCAAAGAAACCACCAACATCACCTGGCCCACAAGTGGCATCCACAGTCCACAGTGAAGCGTCTCTGGTGGAATTCATATTGACCACCCGCCAGGTCGGTCTAAAGAGGTGCTCGACGAGGCGCTTTGCAATAACATTTCAAAGAGCTTTCACACCTCGTCAGGCAACACTATAGGTCGGTAGGCGGACGGCGAATTCACCGAATGCCCGCTTTTCGTATGAGGACCAGTTTCCCCGTCTTTTAACAATTTCGGAAGCAGCTTTTAACAAGCGCATGGTCGTCGTCGCCTAAAGCTCGCTCAGCCCGGGTCTGAAACATAACTCCGACAAACGTTTCGCCGCCGAATGAGTCGCCGACAGAACGTTTCGATTATCAGTTGTTCACCGACAGAACCTTTCAACTACGAACGTTTCGCCGACAGAAAGATTAATTCATGAGTGATTCGACGACATAATCTTTCACCAAAGCAGAATTCCCCGGAGTGCCGCGGTTCGGCCATAAGCTTATGAACCACCAGCTTTAATTCTATCCAAATGACCTCGGACAGGTCGTCCTCATTCACGCTTGCCAATGTCGTTCAACCCGCAAAACGTTCGTATCTTTAAGAGTATTTAATGCTACCTAAATTACAATTTTACCAATAAAATTGTTTACCTTTAAAAGACACGACAAGGAATTAAATATTGCAATATAATTACTTTGTAAATTTTATGAAGACTTTTCAATTTGAACTGCTGGGTTTTGGGGGGGGGGGTCATGTCCCCTGTGATCCCCCCCCCCCCCCCTCGGACCTTGCCTGTGTTAAAGTCATGTCAAAGTTAAGCTACCTACGTGCGCGCTGTGACGGCTGTTGACAACCCGACTGAATAATGTGTAGAAGCGACTGTGGTCGGCACTCGCCGAGTCAGTGATTATGGCGCGCAAGTGCAACAAAGATGAGCGAGGCCTTCTACAGTATGCTAGTGAGTGCTACTATGCCAATGATGCTATCCTCCTGCACATGCCCCGAGCGGCATATAGGAGGATAGCACGGGGTGCTATGGTGGTGGAAGAGCGCAAATTCACTAAGCAGAATATGTCCCACCCGAGGTACCCGAGATAACTATTAGTTATCCAAAAAGAAGAATTAGGTACATTAGAAAAGACTGGACAAGTTAGAGTCAGACTCATGCATACAAACTTATAAGATACCTAAGATAAGACAATAGTTTGCCTTCAAGTACCTACCTATATAATGTTTTTTCATTAAGTACGTGCAAATCGTGTTATTTTTAGTTCTCTATTTCTTCATCGTAAATAAGCACTAATCACTTCAGTAAACAACTAGTGTAAAGCTAGGTTCACATTTCTGTGTCGGGGTGTGTGGGGCGCGCCAGAACGCAATCGCTTACGTACATTTACTATGAGTAGTTTCACATTAGTAGGTTGTGTTGTGTTGGGGTTGGGGCGCGTTCTGGCGCAGTTGAATAGCTCGACGCCCGATCGCGCCAGAGAGGTGGTGGAGGATCTGCCACACTAATGTGAATCTGACAAAGACGACGCGTTATTGCGAGGGAACAGTTCATTCAACGTTTTCGTATTTTAAAATGTCCGATGAACTTATTGAATTAGTACGGTAATACAAAGTTCTCTATGCCACAAAATGTAAAGAATGTAAGGATCACGGTATCAGGAATGGTTCTTGGGAGGAAATAGCAAAAACATTAAATATTTTTTTAACATTTATAATTTATTAATTTTTAGAAGAGTCATCAATAAAAAAAAAAAATACCTTCATCAAAGTCACTATCAGACGATTCCATTTTAAAACACATGTTCACTCCACAACTTCTAAAATGAGAATGATCCAAAAATGCGCCATATTGCGCCACAACACACCACATTAGTATGAACACTCCGTGCCACAACAGACTGCGCCCCGACACACCCCGACACAGTAATATTAACCTGGCTTTATTCTCCAAAGTGTTCACCATATGAAAATCAGTGCAGAGTTCAAAGCGGTCAATATGACACAGATAAAGGCAAGACTTTTTGCTCGTTTGTGACAGGTTATAAACGTGTAAGAGAGTTTCCTTACGAAATTTAGTGATTTCAGTGTTGAAAATACTCCTTGAGCAGTGTTGATCTATTGGGAATACTAACAACTAACTGTTTATTGTGTTTGTGTGCGTCTTACTGTGTAAGTACCTTACTTAATGTGATGGAGATGGATACCGCTCCGGTCCCACCGGATCCACCGGACCCTCCAGAGTCATCCACCTCCTCCCAACTCACGACTAAACGTCGTTATCCCCCGGATGAATCCTCACCAAACCACCAACTAAAAAAGAAAATCACGGACCCTGCTCTGGCTTCCGCATCAGTGCAACACATTTACCGACATCCTTTGTTGGTTGTTGGAATAAATGAATACCGCAAAGAGGACAAAGGTCCATTTATAATTACGGTATCTAAGACGGAAAGTGATTCTTCTGCTGGTACGAACCTGAATCCCATGAAATTCGGTCAATTTCTAGTAAAAAATAATATATTAGGTATTTGTAGGGATGGAATAAAAAAGATAGGACGAAACAAGATCTCTATTGAATTTAAGTCTGCATTAGGTGCTAACAAATTTATTAACAGTCCAATTTTAGTTGAAAATGGGTATACGGCTGCAATTCCTGCCTACAACATTTCCAGGATGGGTATTGTGCGACGGGTTCCATTGGATCTTTCAATGGACGAATTTGTTGAGTCCATTGAACTCCCTGAAGGCGTAGGGGTCGTCTTGAAGGCACGTCGTTTTAATAGAAAGACTTTCGAAGATAACAGAGTAAATTGGGTGCCTACCCAAACAGTAGTAATTACATTCCAGGGGCAAGTCCTCCCTGATACCATTTATGCATTCCACACTTCTCTTCCAGTGGAACTATACCAATTTCCCACCATCCAGTGTTTGGGATGCTGTAGATTCGGCCATATTAAAGCACAATGCCGCTCCAAACCCAGATGCTTTAGATGTGCTCAACCTCACTTCGGTGATGAGTGCCAGGTTCCCGAAGAGGAATCAACCTGTCTGTTCTGTTCGGGTCATCACTCTTCCATCAACAAGAACTGCCCTGAACAGGGTAGACAGAGACTCATTAAAATGCGCATGGCCGAGGAAGGCCGCTCTTATCAGGAAGTTTCCAGGGAGTTCCCAAACATTCCACGTACATACGCTGCAGTAGCTTCAGCCAAGCAGTCACCTGCTCAGGTTAGCGCCGATTCTCAAAAAGATGGTAATACCTCACAGTCTTACCGTAAGACTGTTCTTTTAAAGTCACGCACAAAGGCTCCTCTGGGCAAGTCATTCGATAGGGTTGCACATGGAAATATTATTTCGAACTGCCCATCATCTCAGTCTAATGGCTGCGCCTTGTCTTCCTGCGATTCCTCACCCAATACTGATTCTCTACAAGAAAATAATAATATTATTCAGTTTCTTTTAAACCTTCTGTTGACAATCATATCAGAGAACAACTTCCCACTACCGCCCAACGCTGCCCAAAAAATAGCCCAGATTGCAATTCATAATGGCGCCTCCAATAACAGTACTGCAGTGGAATTGCCAGAGCGCTCGGGCTAAAAAAACTGCACTCATACACTTACTAAATACTCATAAACCGTCACTTGTTGCTCTCTCTGAAACATGGCTTCCCCCTCGTTCCAGGTATAGGATCCCGGGGTATTCATGTCTCAGGGATGATAGAGAGGATAATCATGCTGGTAGTGCTTTGTTAGTAAAACTTGCTCACCCCTTTTCTCAAATTTCGCTTCCCCCACACTCACCTGATATCAATGTAGTAGCTGTTAGAATTTTTAATATTTCCTTTATTACTTTATATATTCCCCATCCGAACTCTTCTATGATTGCAGATATTCTGCTTCTCATTTCATCTGTTCCTCCCCCTGTTTTGATTATGGGGGATTTTAACGCACATCACCAGTCTTGGGGTTCAGGTCGAAACACCCCCTTCGCTCGTGCTCTCCTGGAGATATTCGACGAAGCTAATTTATGCATATTGAATGACGGCTCCCCTACTCGACGTGTTTACCCAGGACAAGACCTGCGCAGTGCAGTAGACCTCTCTGTCTGTTCGGCTCCACTATCTAGTAGGTTACAGTGGAACATTCTGCCCCAGGGGTATGGCAGTGATCATTACCCTATTCTTATCTTCATTTCTACTACGGCTTCCCCGGCATCCAACCCGGATCCGTTACTTAAATACAGATTGTCTGGTGCTGACTGGGCTTCATTTTCGTCTCTCGTAGATTCTGGAATAGCTGCTCTTCCTCAAACGGACCACTTTAATTTTCTACAAAATTATACCAAATTCACAGAAGCTTTATTGTATGCAGCGGATGAGTCTATCCCAGTCAAAGCAGTTAGAGGGGATTTTATCTCCACTCCATGGTGGGACTCGGAGTGTACTGCTTGTGTAAGGGCTAGAAAAGTGGCAGAAGCCAATTATAGATCTTCAATGACGCAGGAGAACTTCTTTGAGTACCAAAGATGCGCTGCTAGGGCTAAAAGAATTCTTAGATGCAAGAAAAGGCTAGGGTGGCGAGGTCTCTGCGAGCGTCTATCACCGAGAACACCATCCTCAATAGTGTGGAAGCAAATTAAAAGATATAGGGGTTCCTGTGCTGCTGAAAATGTGTCAGAGAATGACCCACGAAAATGGTTAGAGGGCTTTAGTAACAAATTAGCGCCCCCCTGGGTTCCCACCGAGGACTCTATACCAATTAGGCTTCCAATTCCATCTGGACCGAGTAATCTCGATCAACTTTTCACAATGAATGAACTCCAGTTGGCACTGGATGGACTACAGGATTCCACTCCAGGTATCGATGGCATCCCGTACTCGTTTCTCATAAAAGCTTCCACCAATTCTAAAGCCATATTTTTGAATATTGTGAACCAAATCTACATTAATGGTATTGTTCCAGATACCTGGAAAACCCAGGTAATTATACCTATCAAAAAACCTGCGCTTGATAGGAATCAGACGGAAACGAGGGCATCCTCGGACAACTGGAGACCTATCGCTCTGTCCTCTGTACTTTGCAAGGTCGTTGAACACTTGATTAAGCATCGTCTGGAGTGGTATGTGGAGTCCCATGACCTGCTGGCCAAAACCCAGTTTGGGTTTGTAATGTGGTGGTTTAGTTCAGTCTATGTAGGGGAAATTCTCCTAATAAAATAAAATAAAAAGTAAATATTTACCATAGAATTCGGGCGCCAAGGAGAATCCCTAAATAAAAGAAATGCAACGGATAAACTTAGCGGCTATTGGAACCTTTAATCTTTAGGGGAGTGGCTAAATAAAATCCCTGTATGAGGTTTGTTGGATTTAATTTTAGTCCCAGTGTGCATGTACGTACATTAAGGTCTTACAATGTACTAGATCTTAGGTATTAGTATAAATGTTTGTGTCACACATCACTTATGCATTCTTATGAAGTAAAATTTAAAATAGAAAGGTTATATTATGTAGTTAAATTTAAAAGGAACGCTCTCACGACATCCTTGGGCGTGGACAGGCATCCTCGCAGCCAAAATACATCCCGAGGCTTCCCTCGTTCATGAAAACCATGAGGTCTTCATGACCATCATCAAAATTTGAGTTAAAAATGAATGAAATAGGTAAGAAATAAGGTACAAATGAGTAGAATGAGATAAAGAGGCGATCCAAAAGGAATCTGCAACAAATACAATTACGATTAATTCCCGGAACCTAACCAGACGACGCGGAGTGCAATTTATAGGAAATATGTGCGACTTACCGCCTCATCAGTTAAAACGGTGATTGGTCCAGCAATTACACGTTCAAAATGTAAGAAATACTGTAACAAAACACAATCCGTAAGATTTTACGATCACGATGTCTGAGGGAAATCAATCACAGCGAATCGCAGTAAAAAATCAAAACTTACCGAAAATATAGGGTTAACCCCTCTTGAGATTACATGGGCTAGCTTAAGGAAGCTCCTCCATCAAAAATAATTAAGATCCCATCGGGATTTAGGAAGATGGTTATTAAAAAGTCATTTATCGTGACATCTCCATCGGTGTAGGAAAGAAAGTGCCGCCAAAGTATAAGTTTTTGACAGATGACGAAAACGTCAAACAGAAATGTCACTAAAAATTCGTTCAGAAACAGTTGTAACGACGCTTTAAAATCGTGACGTTACATTACATCCCTCCCCAAAAAAAAAGAAAAAGAAAGGAACTTTCTTTTCTTTTGTTCAAAAAAAGAACAAAGACAAAATTCAAAAACCTCAAAAGAAAAATAAAGGTCTGGCAACATTTTGCCAAAAAAAAGCAAATAAAGCAAAACAAGTTGCAAGGAGAATTGCAGAAACAATTCAAAAAAAAAATTAAAGAATGTGAAAACATTCCAAAAAGAATTAAGTCTGGAAAATAATTTCCTTACCAAGAGGTAATAAAGGATATTTTCCAACTTAATGGAATAACCAAAATGAAAAACAAACTCTGAAAAGAGTGAAAATCAATCCAACACCAAAGTGGGGTGAAAATAAATTTTCAATAAAAAGAAACAAATCCTACTCAATCCTATACCAGATAACGATTAAGCAACCAACGCCATCGAATCTTATCCTTGATCTTAACCAGCCTTCAAGCATAAATACAAAAGTGCGGTTGAGCACCTACGCCACCGACTCTATACCAGCAAATCCTGAAATAAAAAAGAAACAAAGATATCGGTTAAGCACCAACGCTGCCGAATCTGAATCAAAATTGGGTAAAACTATGAAGTTTTCCCATTATCGGTTAGGTTGAAAGCCGCCGACTTCAAATCAAAACTCCCAAATCTAAACGTCAAAACAAACCACAACAAAAGTGAGGTGAAAATATATTTATAAGCATTGTGATCGGCATAACACCACCAATTTTCCGGGCACAAGCAAAATATTAAGAAAATATGACAATTGTGACCAGTACAACACTACTGACTTTCTGAGCACAACCGCATAAGAAAAGTATGACATTTGCGACCGGCTCAACACCACCGACATTCCGTGCGCAAAGCATAAAAAAATGTAACTATGTGTATGGAAACACAAGTACAAAAAGAAAAACGACAATTGCGACCGGCATAACACCACCGACATTCCGTGCGCAATGCGTAAAAGGGTGTGACTATGTGAATAGAAACACAATAGCACAAAAAGTTGTAAAGTCAAGGTAAATCCAAGTTTCCCAAAAATGGTACAGCAAGGTATAAGGTAAATGCATAAAAATATGCGTCAAATCCGAGAATCTTAATACTAAGAAAATAACTCAGAACTACACAAAAATAAGTTCAAGAAACTTAATTTCCATTCCCAGAGTGAGTGGAAATAAGTCAAGTGAATTTAAACAAAAAAGTGAATATTAAATTTCGCTCCAAAGAAAGAGTAGAAACTAAATTCTTAAATTTGTACAAAATATACAAGTGTAAACAATATTTACAGGACAATAATCCTATAATACAAAATAAAATATAAGATCTTTTGACGTGGAAAAATTTGTTAATATGGAGTAGAATGTGAGAATAAACAAGACCTAAAATGACCTAAGTTATTTTTAAAAGTATCCAAAATTGAAATTAATAAATTGTAGTGAAGTTCCTAGCATACATCTCCTTTCAAGATCCCTAACCTTTCAAACATCACCTTATATGGGATCATACTTCAAACAAAGTACCAAAAACAAAGATAGATATTGGCAGAACCAATATTAATTTTTAATATTTAATTATATCCTTAATGTGATAACGACCAGTGTAGTTTTTATGAAGGTCTTTTAAAACATAAACATTAGAGGAAACTTTATCTAATATTTCACACTTAACAAACTTAGGTGCTAACTTAGCCGAAAAGAATGCAGGAGCATTAGACTGCACAAAACTTCTTCTCCACACTATATCTCCCACTTCAAAAGAAATGACTTTCCTCCCTATATTATAATAACGCGCATTACGCTTATAAGCTTTAAGCAAAGAAGCTTGAACTTTAATAAAAATATCACTAAGTGATTTAAGTGAAAAAGCAAAAGAAGACCTATCAACAACATCAAGTTGATCCAGGTTATCAAAAGAATTGCTAAAACGGTGCAATGAAGCATCAAAAATAAGTTCTCTACCGAACATGAGAAAATTAGGTGTGAAATCTGTGGCTAGATTCACACTATTATTCAAAGCTAATTGAACATGAGGCAAATATTTTGACCAAGTTCTATGATCATCTTTAACAAAACAAGAAATACATGTTTCGACTGTTTTGTTATATCTCTCTACAGGATTATTTTGAGGGGTATATAAAGTATTATAAAATATTTTATTAATGTTATAACTTTTTAGAAAATCAACGAACTGCTTCGCTGTAAATTGGCTTCCGTTATCACAAACAAGAATTTTAGGCGTCCCAAACCTAAGGAAAATTTCTTTTTCAAGAATCCTACAAATTACTATAGTAGTAGCACTAGTCATGGGAAATATCCAACAATATTTAGTAAAAACATCTACAATTGAAAGTATATACTTATGGCCAGAATAAGCTTTTGGAAGAGTTCCAATAATATCAATAGAAAGCATTAACATTGGTTTATCAACTTTTTTAGGATTAACCATAATTCCATGAGGTGGATTAGTAGAAGATTTATAAGCTTTACAAGTATCACAAGAAGAAATGTATTTTTGCACATCAATAAACATACCTTTCCAAAAATAATGTACTTTTAATTTATTTAAAGTTTTATGAATTCCTAAATGTCCTGAATTAACATCATCATGATTAGATTTAATTGTGTCTATGATGTGTTCTTTAGGTATGACAATTTTCCAATTTAAACGATTATTAGGATTATATTTATCTTTACAAAATCTATATAAAGTATCACTTTCAACTTTGAAATTTTTATATTTTCTAGGAAACTTTTGACAATTAACAAATATTTTTCTATACCAAGGATCAACGATATCCTCGTCTGGCAATACAATATTATTATTTAAAGGAACATTAATAGCAGAAATTTCTATTCTAGATAAACAATCTGGAACTAAATGTAAGGAACCTTTTTTATATTTAACATCAAAAGTAAATTGAGAAATTCTAGCAGCCCAACGAGCAAGACGACCACTAGGATTATTAAGTTTAAGAAGCCAAGTTAAACTAGCATGATCAGTGATAACTGTAAATTTCATTCCTTCAATATAAGGTCTGAAATGTTCAATAGAATCTAATATTGATAACAACTCTCTCTCAGTTGTGCTATAATTACGTTCACATTTATTTAATGATCTAGAATAATAAGCTACGGGATGTTGATCTCCATTATCATCATCTTGGCTCAGGACACTACCTATTCCAACAGAACTAGCATCACAATGTAAAAAGAATGGTTTTTCAAAATTTGGACAATGTAAAACGGGTGCAGAAATTAGTGCAAGTTTTAAATTATGAAAAGCAACATCAGCTTCTTCATTCCAGGAAAGAGATTTTTTAGAATTCTTGCTTCCTGCCGTTAATTTTGTTAGTGGCGAAGCAATATCAGCAAATTTATCAATGAATCTACGGTAATAAGAACATAACCCAAGAAAACTTCTTAATTGTCTAACGCTTTCTGGGCGAGGAAAACTTTCAATAGACTCTAATTTAGCAGGGTCTGTATGTAAACCACTACTATCAACAATATAACCAAGATAACGAAGTCTATCTTTACAAAAATTACACTTCTTTAAGTTAATAGTTAACCCGGCATCTTTAAGAATTTTATAAATTTTATTTAAATAATCTAGGTGATCAGAGAATGTAGAATTTACCAATATAAGATCATCTAAGTAACAGAAAGCTACATTATCAAATTCTGGTCCAAACAACTTATCTACAAGTCTTTGTAACTCAGCAGGTGCATTAGTCAAACCGTACACCATCCGGGTGAAATGAAATAACCCTTTCCCAGGAACAACGAAAGCAGTCTTCTCTCTAGAAGATTCTTCTAAAGCGATTTGCAAAAATGCTTTAGACAAGTCAATAGTAGTTATATAATTGGCACCCCGAAGGTTATCTAAAATTCTAGAAGGGTAAGGCAAAGGGTAAGAATCTTTAATAGTTACTGAATTTAATTTTCTAGAATCCAAACATAATCTGGTTCCACCATCGCGTTTTTCAACGGCTAACACTGGAGAACACCAAGGAGATTTAGAAGGTTCAATAATATTTTCTTTCAATAAAACTTCTACTTCATCATAAAGTTCTTTTTGTTTAGCAGGACTAAGTGGCCAATAACGTTGCTTAAAAGGTTCACCAGAAACATTAATTTTATGTTGAACTAAATGAGTAAGACCTAAGCCTCTCTTTTCATAAGAAATATCTTCAAAGAGTGAAATAATTTTATTTAAACTAAGTTTCTCAGAAGGAGAAAGTTCAGAAACAGAAGTAACTGCATTAATACAAGTTTTGGGTTCATTTTCAAAAGTAATATTATCCCACAAATCTTTAGCAAGGTTAAATTTCAACCAAAAGTCGAATCCTAAAATAATTGAAGGTTTAAAAGAGGGAATTATCAAAAAATCTACATTTTTAGTAACATTATCACAAGTGATAGGTAAAACTATAGTTCCAATAACATTGTGTGGAGAACCATCAGCAGTAACAGCATTACCTTGAGAAGGTTTAAATTTAAATCCTAATTGCAAAAATGTTTGATGAATATTAGAACCAAGTACACAACTACAAGCTCCACTATCTAACAAACCTGAATAAATTTTATTTTTAATATTAAATTTTAAATAAGGTCTAGTGTCTTTATGTTTAACAAATAAAACAGGGGCAGCCCTGATATTACTAAAGAAAACTTTCAAATAATCTAACCAATCATTAAATTCTTTTTTACAAGTGGCTTCATCCGGAGGATTGCAAAATTTTTTCAACATCGAGTCACCAGAAGTTTTATCAAAAACTAGGGCTCGATGGGGCCTGATACGTTTTTTGACTGAACAGTATTTGCCTTACAAACGTCGCAATTCTTCGTAGTGACACCAACTTTGTGACACTTAAAACAAATTACACCAGGAAATTTAGGGCAATTTTTATAAGAATGTCCAGAGGACTTACATTTTAAACAATTTAAACTGTCTGTTTCAACAGCACTAATTTGAGCAGAATGTTTTTCTTTTTTAATGATTTTATTCTCACTCAAATTCTTTCTTGACACAAAATTCTCTAATTCTCTGCTGAGGTTAATAAATTGGTCAATAGAAGAAATAGTTCTACCAAACACAAAAGGTGTGTAAATATTTAACATATTATGTTTAATAATAGTTATAAGAGTAAATTCAGAGATAGGCATAGACAAACGGCTTGCCATATCCATTATTTCAGTAATAAAGTCTGGCAACGACTCACTAAACTTTTGTTTACGAGTACGGAGCTCATGTTCCAAATGATAATCAAATTCAATCCTATCAAAACGTTTCAACAACGCAGCCTTCAAATCCTGCCAAGAAGCAATACGAATACGCACACTACGAAACCATTTGAGGGCAGTGCCTGACAAAAGATCAGAAAATGAACTAACTAAAAAATGTTCATTAAAATTTTTAAACAAGAAATATTCTTCCACTTGAGTAATAAATTCCCTAACACAAGATTTACCATCATACAAAAGCTTACTTCGTTTTAAATCCGGTAACTTCGAAACAGAAGGCAAGTTCTTCTTCAGATTTTCATTCAATAAAACATTCATCATATTGAACGAAGATGCGGCTTGAGGACTATAATCACCAGCACCCCTGCTATTTGAAAACGGATCAGCAACTTCAGTTAAATCATTCATGACATGCGGCAACTCATGAGTAGAAGTACCAACTGGAACAACATTGTCAAACAAAGGCGGGACCTGTATTTCCTTATCCATGTTTGGTTTATAAAAGGATGTGAAATCTGATAAAAAGTTGTATAAAACACACTAACTGTCCTATGAAAGAAGCTATAAAAGTTTGAAAATATTTAAATTGTTAAAGAAATTTAATTGTTTTGAATGAAAATGTTCAATTCAAAAGTAGGTCAAAGTCATTAAATGGAATGTTATTATTGTAAAAGCTAAATAGGTCAAATACCTACAAAGAAAAAGAATGCATTTGTGATTTACAAAAGAAATTGTTTATGTTTACATAAGGTAAACAGCAAAGAGTCAAATATTACTATGTTTTCACACAAAGTTCAAAGGTTATTAACCTATAATTACCTATTATTACTAAGTGGATAATCTTACTTGTAATTTGTAATAAACTAAGGTTATACAATATAAAACAATGTTAACAATAACAGTAAATGTTATACAAATTGAAATATTCACCTGTAAATGAGATATATCAACAATAGTACCAACCTGTAGTAGGATTAGTTTTGTAAAGTAAACAATAACAAATATTTACTGAAACACACAGTTATACAGTAATATACATGAAGAAAACTATGTTCCTAACATGTTAAAGTAAATAAACAATGCATAGGTGAAGGTGACAAGGTATACCGTAGTTGCACACTATCAGTCCCTGTTCGGGCGCCAAATTGTAGTGTGGTGGTTTAGTTCAGTCTATGTAGGGGAAATTCTCCTAATAAAATAAAATAAAAAGTAAATATTTACCATAGAATTCGGGCGCCAAGGAGAATCCCTAAATAAAAGAAATGCAACGGATAAACTTAGCGGCTATTGGAACCTTTAATCTTTAGGGGAGTGGCTAAATAAAATCCCTGTATGAGGTTTGTTGGATTTAATTTTAGTCCCAGTGTGCATGTACGTACATTAAGGTCTTACAATGTACTAGATCTTAGGTATTAGTATAAATGTTTGTGTCACACATCACTTATGCATTCTTATGAAGTAAAATTTAAAATAGAAAGGTTATATTATGTAGTTAAATTTAAAAGGAACGCTCTCACGACATCCTTGGGCGTGGACAGGCATCCTCGCAGCCAAAATACATCCCGAGGCTTCCCTCGTTCATGAAAACCATGAGGTCTTCATGACCATCATCAAAATTTGAGTTAAAAATGAATGAAATAGGTAAGAAATAAGGTACAAATGAGTAGAATGAGATAAAGAGGCGATCCAAAAGGAATCTGCAACAAATACAATTACGATTAATTCCCGGAACCTAACCAGACGACGCGGAGTGCAATTTATAGGAAATATGTGCGACTTACCGCCTCATCAGTTAAAACGGTGATTGGTCCAGCAATTACACGTTCAAAATGTAAGAAATACTGTAACAAAACACAATCCGTAAGATTTTACGATCACGATGTCTGAGGGAAATCAATCACAGCGAATCGCAGTAAAAAATCAAAACTTACCGAAAATATAGGGTTAACCCCTCTTGAGATTACATGGGCTAGCTTAAGGAAGCTCCTCCATCAAAAATAATTAAGATCCCATCGGGATTTAGGAAGATGGTTATTAAAAAGTCATTTATCGTGACATCTCCATCGGTGTAGGAAAGAAAGTGCCGCCAAAGTATAAGTTTTTGACAGATGACGAAAACGTCAAACAGAAATGTCACTAAAAATTCGTTCAGAAACAGTTGTAACGACGCTTTAAAATCGTGACGTTACAGGTTTAGAAAGGGAATGTCCACATTGGATAATCTTAGCATCCTCACTTCTGACATCCGTCTGGCTCTGCTCCAAAAGGGTTATCTTGTGGCTATTTTTCTGGATGTACAATCGGCATATGACAACGTCCTCCTTCCTTTACTCAGAGATAAACTTATCCAGCTGAGTATTCCTGAGAAGTTGGCTCGATTCTGCATTAATCTCCTAATGGAGAGAACAGTCGTAATAAGACACCAGAACATATCACTTAGCCCTAAAACTATTTGGAAGGGTCTGCCCCAGGGCTCAGTACTAAGTCCTCTGCTATATTCATTATATACGCATGACTTAGATCAATCTATTAATCCTGGCACCCAAATATTGCAGTACGCGGATGACTTGGTCCTTTACATGCCCTCCCAATCAATGGAAGTTGCGACACAGAACTTAAATTGCTCTTTGTATAGTTTAAACAACTGGCTTGGTTCTCACGGTCTGTCACTTTCGGCTGCCAAGAGCAAAGTCGTTGTCTTCACCAAAAAACGAATTGTCCCGATGGCGAACTTGAGAATTGGAGAGGTAGGCATCACTCAATCGTATTTTGCGAAATTCTTAGGCGTTTTATTGGACTCTCGAATGTCAGGGGCTCATCACTTTGACTATATAGCCCAAAAATGCGAGAAAAATATCAATGTTCTCCGAACTTTGTCAGGCGTTTGGTGGGGTTGCCATCCTTACAACCAGAAGTTACTATACAACGCCATCATACGGAGTAATATGGACTATGCGGCGTTTGTTTTAGATCCATGTAACAAGACGGCCTTAGCTAAATTAGACAAAATTCAGGCCAAATGCCTACGTATCATTCTGGGAGCTATGAAATCTTCACCAATCAATGCAATGCAGGTTGAGTGCGTGGATCCTCCCCTAGCGATGCGTAGGCAATTTTTATGTGATAATTTTTTTATTAAGCACTATCAAAACCCTAATTCGCTTGTTCATAATAAAGTCAGTTGCCTGGCAGATTTCATTGGCATAGACAATGTGCCTTTTGATTCTCTCCCGTGTGTCTTAAAAAGCTACATAAAATTTACTCGTCTTCCCAACCCTGTCAGTCAGTGTTCTAGGCTACCTCTGTACTCGATATCTTACGAAGCTCTCACTTACTCACCTCATGTCCGCATCGATTTTAACATAGAAAAAGGCTCTGTTGACGCGTATTCTAAATTCAATATCAAAATCCGATCAGAATACGCTGATTGGACTGCCATCTACACTGATGCTTCTAAAATGCCGGACTGCGCGGCGGTCGGTGCTGCTGTGTGGATTCCGAGCTCCAAAATTGTCCTAAGTTTTAATTGCCCCTCGGCGTATTCCGTCTTCTCTGGAGAGTGTGTTGCCATTCTCGAAGCCATTTCGTTTGTTAAGGCACACAACCTTAACAAGTCGATTATTTTTTCTGACTCTAAAAGCTGCCTTCAAAGTCTTAATTCCAACCCTTTTAGGTCTAAGTCAAAGTTCCAAATTATATACAGGATAAGAGAGGCCTTATATAAATGTGAACGTTCCGGTTTGGAAGTGATACTCGCTTGGATTCCGGGGCATTCGGGCATACCAGGCAATGAAACTGCCGACTCTTGTGCTAAGCAGGCTATTCATTTGGGCTCCAGTGAGCATAACGCACTTTACTTTCAGGATCTTTTGCCGTCCATCAAGGAAAACCTATACAAAGTCTGGATTAGGGATTGGGATATTTCGAGATCCCAAAAAGGCAAATTCTATGGGGATATTCAGCCTCTCATTCCACCTAAACCCTGGTTCTTCAAATACTGCGGGCTTGACAAAACGACCACCTCTACGATTAGCCGCCTTAGGTTAAACCATGCGAGCACACCCGTTCATTTGGCCAAGCTTCGGATTAGGGATAACTCGATCTGTGAGTGTGGTTTGGAGGAGGGAACGCTAGATCATCTTTTCTTTTCTTGTCCGAATTTGCAGCGTTCTTTGTATGACATACTACCCCCTCATATCCCTCGTCCTGTCTGTATGAAATATCTGCTTTCCCTGTCCTTTACCCCCTTTGTTAAAATGTTGGGCGGATTTATAACAACTAATCAATTGAAATTCTAAATTTTGGATTGGTTTTCTATCTTTGTGTTGTACCTGTATTCCTACTATCTGACCTTTAAGTGTTTAACAGTGCAACCTTTTATATAATAATTAACCACCTATTTTATTTAATTATTATTCATGTATTTATTTGTGTCGTTTCTGTTTGTTTAGATACCACTGCTGGGATCGTTGCAAGAGTCACCGATCATATTCTTCAGTACCGATCAAACTCCTTCGTTTATTTCTCTAACCACGGACATTGGCGGAAGTCTGGGTGAATGTCTGGGTTCGCCAATAAATCAAAAATTCAATTCAATTCAATTCAGATAAAGGCAAACTAATTGATAACTAACGACTCAGGGAACCTATACAGATACACTACACACTATGTGTTGACTTTGAAGTTTGACCTTTTAAGGGACTGTAGATAGACCTTTTGATCTGACTGTATGTTACGCTTCCATGCCTAAGCCACTGAACAGTGCCCCGAGCAAGAAAATTATTCTTCTTCTTCTGTCGAGTCGACGGCGTTGGGTTGCCATCGTAATCGTAACGTAAACGTATCGAAAGAGCGGAGCATTGCGATTGGCCGCCTGCCTAGTGTGAACCTGCGTGTGTGTGAGAAGCCTGCCAATCGTAATGCTCCGTTCTCGTAGGTATCTCCAATCGTAATGGTAAACTTGATGAAAAAATGGGTTGTATGAAAGTTCGTCATTTTTGTAGATAACTAGATGAAATTGAGTACATACACAGATTAGAGCTTGGGAAAGAATATAGGTTATGTTTGGATTGTTTGGTCGCGATAACCGACATACATGCGCGGAGCCGCGGGCAACAGCTAGTTGGATGTGAATATCAACTCGATACCTCTACCTGAGGGGCATAGGATAACTAGAAAAGTGATCCGAGGAACTCTGAAAAGAAGTGTAGTCATAAACTAAGAATTACTTACAGGTAAATCTGACGGTGCCTTTGCTGCCCCAGGGAAGTGAGCGTGCCTTGGCAACCAACAAGACAGTGACATCACTCCAGCAAGAGGTTGTGGATATGTCAAGCTGGCATGCAGTGCCAGAGCACCTCCCTGAGAGAATCCTCCCAATAGTATTCTGTTTGAGGGAATGCCAGCCTGAAAAAGAAAATAATGTTCAGTTTATTAAAACATTTCAATGTTGCTTCAGTAATATTAACATTTACACAAGATTGCAGAATGTCATATTTTAGAAAGCATCAATATCTTCATTCATGTAAGGCGCAAAGTAACACGAGAGATGTAGTGTAGATGCTACAGGTTTATGAACAGAAGTGCAGCAAATGGCCAAACCGTGCGTGGCACAGTACGGTCAAACATTCCAACAAGTAGGAACTTAAATTGTTTTAACCCATTATACAATTATTGTTCCATAATAATCAGCTAATGTGTATTTTTCAATGAGCTGAAGTGTTAGATATATTTTTATTAATAGCAGATATTTTAAGGGCCACCCCCTTACTACTACTACTACTCTGGACAGTACCTATTAAAAAGTTCTCAAAAATTGGTAGGTAGACCGTTTTTTATCTTCTTACTTTTTAATAGGTACCTACTGTCCAGACCACCCTGAATGGTCTCAACCCTATTTATTATATATCATCTATGGTTTCAAGAGTGCCATGTTAAAAAGTATTCTGTAAAGTCTTCAAATCCTCTAAAATTTAACATTCATGGCACCCATGCTCCAAGCTTCATCTATTGAAGGACCTGCCTCAATCCCGTAGCCCAGACAAACTACATTAAGTATTTAATTATTTAGGTATGATGTTTATTATATTTACATCAATCAAAAACTATTATTGCCACTGCATACCTTAAAATTAATATTTATGCAAATTAAGTGGTGAGGCATTAAGCATTGACAATGATAAATTATAGTCCCTACACAACTCAACTTAAACATTTTGTATTATCATGCATTTTCTCTTCTATATAAATAAAAATGAAACCCCCCAAATGTATGCAATGCCTATAACGTTCAAACGACTGCACCAAATTGGATAATTATTTTTGTTTAGTGTTCTGTGGCCAAGGTTTTTGTACAAAAAAAATTAATAGAAAGAGCAATGGGCACAGGATCTGACTTCCACAAAAGCAGAATTAAATAAGGAGGTACAAAATTTGCCAGGTCAGCTAATTTAATATATAGTAAACAACATGTAATATATAAATTTATTCAATACATAAAGCTATATTATGAACTATTATCTCCTTGTTTCACAGAAAAAAACTATACAAGGAATACATTTCTAATTTGAAAAGTATTACACAAGCAATAAATTATACAATTTGCACTTACTGATAAGTAAAAATATTACTGTAATCACAAGATAAAGTTAACCACTTACTTTAATTTCATCAGCGATAAGCCGATGAATTAGCTCAGTAGCTGTAACTATGCCCTCTTCATCTTCGGCAGCAGTTGCATCCAATGATCTTAGGTCAAACCATGATGGCATACGAAACCCGGCATTGAGAGTAACTGGAATCGTAGCAGCAGTAGGACATATCACTTTTACGTGTGGCCCACGGATAGCTGCGATAGTGCTCGCCCAACCATGACTGAAATATTAACATCATTCTAATTAACTTACATATGACTATAATCTTCAGAAGGTGTTTATCAGAAGCAACCGAATAATAAAGAAGACTGACCCTGTGTCGCCAAGTCCATGAAGGAATATTAGCTGTAAAAGAACTCAGTTATTAAAACGTTAAAGAAAAAACATCACTATTTTGATTTAAATTACTCAATATATGCTTACTGAAGCCGTATGTTTCGCTGTAGCAGCAATAATTACAGGATTTGGTTCCATTATCTAAACAATTACGTGATAATCAATACTTCGTATCCGCAAAACAGTACCTATATATTACATGTAATGTATGTAATATATAAATGTAAAAGTGACAAAATTAGTACCTATATACTATATACATACAGTATAGCTACAGATTATACCTATTCACCTATTTAGGGTGGCCACAGATGTACGGTTTCCGGAGACGGTTTCCGTCCACGGTTTCCTGATTTGGAATTCCGTGTGCCGAGCGCACACGTCCGGTTTTTTGCATTAGGTTTTTTTATTATTAGTTCGAAGCGAGCAGTGTTGCCAGTGCCAAATTGTCAAATGTAACACAAGCTGGCTTAAAAGTTGCATTTTCGGGGAAAAAGTTACGTATTCTTGTTTTTTTATATAGTGTTTGTTGTTTTTTACAAATCCTCTCGGTTTATCTCGGGTATCCGCCCAATTTAGGAGCCGGCCTTCCGAGATGCTCCTTGAAATCCCACTGGCCATTGAGTACGAGCCCCAGCTATTTCATCTGGGACTTAATGCAGCTGAGAGCGTCTACCACTATGGGGCTGGGTCGTAAGAGAGTCAAAAGTTACGCAAATGTAACAAAAGTTACAATACAATCTGGCAACCCCGGAAGCGAGACACAATCAGTGTTGCCAATTACTGATGATCTGAATTCCCCACAAACCCAACAGAAAGGCCCCAATATAATATTAGACATTGATAACTACATTACTTCTCTTGAAGTTTCCCGCTATATTCACCACTTGCGATGTTTATTGCGGCTCGTGTACATATATTGCCAATAAAGAGTTAAATAGTACCTTAATGTCGGATATTTTGCTTTAATAATTTATCAATATGTATAATACTTGCCACTTATTACTTCTGAGTTTAGGTCTAGTGTGAATGTCTAAATGCCCCACATAAGCACAATCCCACAAATTCTCTAATCGGCTTGAAAGTCCCCACTCTCTTGGAAATTGACAACGCTGGACACAATTTAAGCGCGATTCCGGATGGAAATTTCCTGACGTGTGCGGCGATTAGTACAAAATGTATGCGAGTGCTGCGTTCGGTATGACGTCATTAGGTTTTTTCCATTCTGAACCGAACGTCAGGTTTTTTCCGTTCTGCAAAAAGTAAGGACGTGTGCGGCTAGTAGAACATTTTGTATGAAAATGGAGCATTCGGTTTTTTGAATCTGACTTTTTGATCAGGAAACCGTGGACGGAAACCGTACGTTTGCGCGGAGCCTTAATAATAATAAAAAAACCTAATGCAAAAAACCTAACGTGTGCGCTCGGCACACGGAATTCCAAATCAGGAAACCGCGGACGGAAACCGTCTCCGGAAACCGTACATGTGCGGCCACCCGTAGGCTCCGCGCAAACGTACGGTTTCCGTCCACGGTTTCCTGATCAAAAAGTCAGATTCAAAAAACCGAATGCTCCATTTTCATACAAAATGTTCTACTAGCCGCACACGTCCTTACTTTTTGCAGAACGGAAAAAACCTGACGTTCGGTTCAGAATGGAAAAAACCTAATGACGTCATACCGAACGCAGCACTCGCATACATTTTGTACTAATCGCCGCACACGTCAGGAAATTTCCATCCGGAATCGCGCTTGAATTGTGTCCAGCGTTGTCAATTCCCAAGAAAGTGGGGACTTTCAAGCCGATTAGGGAATTTGTGGGGATTGCGCTTATGTGGGGCATTTAGACATTCACACTAGACCTAAACTCAGAAGTAATAAGTGGCAAGTATTATACATATTGATAAATTATTAAAGCAAAATATCCGACATTAAGGTACTATTTAACTCTTTATTGGCAATATATGTACACGAGCCGCAATAAACATCGCAAGTGGTGAATATAGCGGGAAACTTCAAGAGAAGTAATGTAGTTATCAATGTCTAATATTGGGGCCTTTCTGTTGGGTTTGTGGGGAATTCAGATCATCAGTAATTGGCAACACTGATTGTGTCTCGCTTCCGGGGTTGCCAGATTGTATTGTAACTTTTGTTACATTTTGCGTAACTTTTGACTCTCTTACGACCCAGCCCCATAGTGGTAGACGCTCTCAGCTGCATTAAGTCCCAGATGAAATAGCTGGGGCTCGTACTCAATGGCCAGTGGGATTTCAAGGAGCATCTCGGAAGGCCGGCTCCTAAATTGGGCGGATACCCGAGATAAACCGAGAGGATTTGTAAAAAACAAGAAACACTATATAAAAAAACAAGAATACGTAACTTTTCCCCCGAAAATGCAACTTTTAAGTCAGCTTGTGTTACATTTGACAATTTGGCACTGGCAACACTGCTCGCTTCGAAGTAATAATAAAAAAACCTAATGCAAAAAACCGGACGTGTGCGCTCGGCACACGGAATTCCAAATCAGGAAACCGTGGACGGAAACCGTCTCCGGAAACCGTACATGTGCGGCCACCCTAAAGTAAAACCATAGTAAAACTGACAATTCCGTGAACTGAAGGAGGCCGCCACCGTCCCTCACCGTCCCTATTATATGTCAATTATGTCAAATCGTGCAAAATTGTCTTTGATTAACTAGGATGAAGAATACTCTGGATTAGTCAAGCGCGTACACCCGAAAGGGACGACAACATAGTACTTATGATACCAGTGTTGTTAGTCCCTACCAAATTTTACCCCGCGACTTTTTTAAATCCGTTAGGTGGTATATGAATTTAATGTTTTCTGGCATTAGTGGCATTACATCCTTTAAAAAACTCAAATACAAAACAATTTAGGCATCTGGATCTGGATTTGGAAATCTGAAACAACATTTTCATTAATGTGAAGTTTTAAGAATAAATAAGAAATACCCCACATTATGGGTAATTTACCAGTACCTCAACTGGTATCCCTAATAATTCTATAACCCGGACAAATCATAAAGTAGATAAAAATGGCGGACAAGTCTGGCTTTTGTTTCGAGTTCGATAATTTTAACTCACCACTTTATTTGGTTGGATAATACACGTATTATGGTTATAATAAATCAATATTTTGAGCCATTATTTCTACTATAAAGAACTTGTTAATATGCTACGGCTCTTAATCTATTAATATCTTTACAAAAAAAAGGGATATTTTGTCTAAAAATCGTACTTACGTATGATAGGTTATGTCTTGTGATTTCCGCTAACTACGGCTTTTGCAGCCTAATATATAACATATCACCATGTTGAATACAATGAGTTTTAAGCAACAAACTTATGCCACTTAGTTTCACCACTTAAATTACTGTCAATTATGAAGAATTCTCAGAAAAATTCACGATCACAAAAGATTTGTTGGTCACAACTTTCCACTTGTGACCAACAAAAGAAACAGAAACTCTGACAAAGACAGAGCATATAGTTTTTGTCCTATTCATTCCTTAAAGTTTTTGTATGTTGTGTCTCGTTCATACGCGGTATTATTATTTGCGTAGCAAATCCAGAGTATACTTGATCCTAGTTGATTAATAATAGTTTTGACATGATTTTGACAGTGACAACCCTAGTTCCGATTTTAGCCACTTCACAGAATTTTGGTTTATCTCTATGGTCTACACAACTCGCCACACACGTACGGTTTCCGAACACGGTTTCCTGATTAGGAATTACGAATGCCGAACGCACACGTCCGGTTTTTTGCATTAGGAATTTTTATGATAAGGTCGTCGAAAGGTCGAAAGCGAGACACAATCAGTGTTGCCAATTACTGATGATCTGAATTACCCACAAACCCCACTAAAAGGCCCCAATATTAGACATTGATAACTATATTTACTTCTCTTAAAGTTTCCCGCTATATTCACCACTTGCCATGTTTATTGCGGCTCATGTACATACATTGCTAATAAAGAGTAATATTTTATCAATATATAAAATACTTGCCACTTATTAGTTCTGAGTTTTGGTCTAGTGTGAATGTCTAAATGCCCCACATAAGCGTAATCCTCACAAATTCCCCAATCGGCTTGAAAATCCCCACTCTCTTGGGAATTGACAACGCTGGACACAATATTTAAGTGCGATTCCGGATGGAAATTTCCGGAAGTGTGCGGCGATTAGTACAAAATGTATGCGAGTGCTGCGCTCGGAATGACGTCATTATATAGGTTTTTTCTGTTCTGAACCGGACGTCGGGTTTTTTCCGTTCGGGAATATGTAAGGTCGTGTGTGCCTAGTAGAACATTTTGTATGAAAATGGAGCATTAGGTTTTCCGAATCTGACTTTTTGATCAGGAAACTTTATTCGGAAACCGTACGTGTGCGGTCAGCCGAAAATGGAGCATTCGGTTTTCCGAATCTGAATTTTTGATCAGGAAACCGTATTCGGAAACCGTTCGTGTGCGGCCAGGCTAAACAGGATTATATGGATGGAGATCATAATAATAATGGTATATAATAATGCTGGTATATAATAGTGCTTCGAGAAAATAGTGTTACGGCCGGCCGTGCCGCTCTTTTTTGCTCGACTTGGCGGGGGCACTGCCGTGCCCCCAGATAAGTATAATGACCAGCTCAAAATTATAAATCTACTATATAAAAATAAGTCAGGTTTTCCTTCCTGACGCTATAAATCCAGAACGCACGAACCGATTTGGCTCATTTTATTTTAGTCTTGAAATATTCGTGAGGGTCCAGGGAAGGTTTATTTGTGCAGCGGGAACGGAAAAAATATGGCGGTACGAAGTTCGCCGGGACAGCTAGTCTTGTTATAAAAATCATTTCATAGAAACACGTCATAACATAACATAACATGAACTCACGCCTATATCCCTGAAGGGGTAGGCAGAGGTGCTAGCACCCACATTTCGCCGTTTATGTTTAGGTCCCAATGTAATAGGTGGCGAGCCTTGTCATGTCATGCAATAAGCATTTAAGAATACCGACAACGCAAACCTTGCCACGTTATTATGGCAATGCCTATTCTCTGATCTAGGCCAGCCTTCTGTCACGACTGCTTAGAGTATATAGCACGACTGTCACGAGAAGCTTCATCGAGAGTAAAGTAATAAGTAATACATCAGAAATGCGTAATCTTCAATGAGCTTGAGTATAAACTTAGTACAATTTTATGATAACTAGCTGTTGCCCGCGGCTCCACCCGCGTGGAAGTTCTAACTTCTTTTTAGTGCTAAAGCTCCCTCGGATACCACCAGGAGTGATTATGTCGCACTGTTGCTGGGGTGTTGTAAGATTGCCTGCCTAGGACATATTCCGCGCTCTGCGGCTGTCTACAATTTTAAAATTACTCTTTTAGGAATGGGAAGCATAGTGTGCTATTGAATCCATGGAAAGCCGCTCCCGTTGCGGCAGGTATTCACCGTAGGCGGCAGCGCCTCCTGGATGATTATTTATTAATTATCAATTATCAATTAACAATTATCAATTATCAATTATCAATTATCAATTATCAATTATCAATTATCAATTATCAATTATCAATTATCAATTATCAATTATCAATTATCAATTATCAATTATCAATTATCAATTATCAATTATCAATTATCAATTATCAATTATCAATTATCAATTATCAATTATCAATTATCAATTATCAATTATCAATTATCAATTATCAATTATCAATTATCAATTATCAATTATCAATTATCAATTATCAATTATCAATTATCAATTATCAATTATCAATTATTAATTATTAATTAATTTAATTAAATATATAGTACTAGCTTTCGCCCGCGGCTCCGCCCGCGTGGATGTCGGTTATTGCGCCCAAACACAGCCTATGTCCTTTCTCAACGTCTAATCTACCCCTATATCAAATTTCATCAAAATCGGTTCAGTGGTTTAGGCGTCACAGTGTAACAGACAGACAGACAGAGTCGCTTTCGCTTTATAATATTAAGTAAGTATGGAGTATGGATATAGAAGTATGGTTAAGGAAGTATGGATGATGCTGAACACAAAAATATTTTATTAGAATTTCTTGTCAGTTTGTTTGCGAACACTACTGAATGGATTTTGATGCAGTTGATCGGATGATTGAACCGGTGATATGACTGGATATAACCAACAGTTGTGACAAAATGACTTCCACGCGGGCGGAGCCGCCTTACATCAGCCAGTGTATACTGTATAGTAACAATAAAATTGCAAATTCTAATTTGTCTCTGGAAACACAATTTTGAAAAATAAGGAAAAGAGGAAGAATATGTTTTGACTATCACTATATATTATCCGTAAACGGTGGTTGTTATTCAAAGATATAGGATCTCTCTTTCACACTCGTGATACACTGCCAAGTCCACTAGCGCTCAGTATGACATTAGATTTAGATACGCAACGCATTCTTTACATACATTTTCATAGCTTGTTATTTCTTGGACAGTCAGTGGTGGACTTCTTTTTATATTTTGTTGAATTTTGTTACAATGGATTCAACTTTACGTGAACAAGTTATGATAAATCAATTTGTGTTAGCTGCAGGATGTGCCCAAGAACAAGCAAAACAGTTATTGCAAGCTGCTCATTGGCAATTTGAGGTGAATTTTATAATATATGTAAACAAACAGTATGTAATCATGAAATGGCTGCTATATATATTTTGATTTACAATAGGCTACTATTGTTGTTAATATCCTGTAATTATGACCTGTATCTGGATGGACTTCATTAGTCGGCTGTCTTATTTATTATTTCTTGAATCTAATTTAATCATCGACAGGTTTTAGTACCCACTTGTGTAGTTGGTATAATGAGATAGAATAATATTTTGATAATCTGTAAACAATCATATTGATATTGATGAAGTAACACGCAATAAGCGAGTGGAGCAACTATTTAACCTTGATGAGTATAAAATAATAGTTTTTTGTAATTGTTGTCTTTTCGTCGTATGTCGAATTTTATCGAACGTTGCTTGAATTCTGTAAAATGCTATTACTTTAATAACAATCACGTAAATAAATGTAAATCAGTTGATAAAATATTTATTTGGCAAGTTGATGAAAACATTACAATAGGATGTAACAATTTGCTTTTATTTGTAAATAAGGTTATGTTGTTCTGACCTAGTCTGCAAGTACAGACAAAATAACCTTAATAATAATCATAACATATTATGTTGTTATCATGAGTAATGATGATATTCCAAAAAACGTGAAGAATCTTTGTAATGGGTTCATTTTCTTAAGAAATACATTCCTTGAGAGGAGAACTAATTATTAAGAAAATAATTTTTCAAATTTCTTACATTTATCTGTTGCTGTGTGCGATTTATTTCCTGCCTCTAGATAATATAATTTGGCAAGATTCCTAAATTTATTGTTAAGGCTACTAACTAAAAAAGAAGAAAAATAACAGTAGTACATAAACAAAGTAAAAGTTTAAACCATAACCCATCTTGGCAGTTGGATAATAATCTAATAATTAAAATAAAAATAAACTTAATGTTATAAAAAATTTAATACAGTTAATTATTCAGCTATAGTAATACTACTGTACAGTTACAATACTGTACAAAAAGTTGTGAATCGCATTGGTTTTCTTCATGAATTATATGTAGTTAAAATGATCAAAAGCTATTAAAAAAATTAAGACTCATGGTTACCATATTCAAGATGAAAACTAAAGTATGCCATTAGCTATAAGGCCACCCAATGTATATTCCACTGTTAATTTTTTGGTCTACAATAAAGGGTTATCTATCTATCCAAACCTAACACATAACTAATCTCATAAGTAAATATAATGGTGGCTGTCTGTTTATCTCCACTGACTGGAGTGTTAACAGAAGGAATGATGTCGATAGTTAGAACTAGCAAAATAACTTATTTTTTGCAATCATGTACAGTCGAGTTCAATAATATATTGGCACTGCCAAGGATTCAATATATTGTGAGCGTTGGAAAGTTCAATAAATTCTATAGAACCTATAGATCAAAAATATGTGCTCATGTGAACGTTTCAATAATACATGCTATGTATTAAGCAATAATATCTGAGCAAGCTAAGATTCTTAATTATCTCTAATATCCCGGAACAAATAAGATCTAGTTTACATTGACAGAAATGACAGTAGCTTCCATTGTTTTCTAGTTTTTGAAATGAGTGTCTTTCAATGTTCTTTTCGACAGCTTGTGTTTATATGAATACCGGAGGGATTACATCCAAGCATAAATATATACTAGCTTTGCCCGCGGATGGGGTTGAGGTCAGGGCTACGGTGGAATATTTATTAATTCCAAGTTTCTTGCTCAGTTATCCAATTTTGAACTCGTCTGGCATTGTGAACGGAACTATTATCTTGTATAAAAGTTATTCGGTGATTATAAGGATACACGATTTTTGCACTTGGTAAAAACACGTCTTTTAGAATATCAAAATCGGCATCACTATTCATTTGGTCAGATATTTCGCACAATTCTATTGGCCCACCCGAATTTATCCACCCCCCAAAATCCGAATGTAAAGCGTCCACTACGTCTATTTGGCAATACATTCCTTTCATCATATCGTGTATTGGCTGCACGATACAAAAAGATCCGCCCGTGCACCGATGAAACAAAAACCTAACAATTTAAAAATTAAAAAAAAAAATCCAAAATTATAATTAGAATCTGCTTAGTTCAGATATTATTGTTTTCATGTGTGTATCTATACATGATTATGATTTCTACAGTCTTCACATAATAATAATCATGTTCCTATTGTTGTATCCATATAATAATGTGCCTTTGGCTGTATACATGTTAATGAGACAAAGCAGTCACATATTAATGAATCTAAATCGTGTCCACAATTTAATGATGCTTATAGTTGTCACAATATTATTAACTTTTTTAACGTTCATATATTTATGAAGCTTGGAGGTGTCAATATATTATTGAACTCGACTGTACCTGTGTCTCCTATGACATTATGGAAGAGTTTTTAAAGCTGTAAAAAATATCATGATATTTTTGATTAAAGGCAGTGTTTCTTTTTATTACAGACGGCTTTATCAATATTTTTTCAAGAAGTGGCACTACCTGCTGGAGCTAATGGAATTGCGGCACCACATTACCGTCAGGTATTTCGTTTAAATCTTTATAGATGAAGCCTGGGCCGAGTCATCAATTTTAGGTGGCAGAAGCTCGTCGGTGTCAGAAACCTTGGCGACCTCAACATCGTTTTCCGATGTCTATACCGGTGCACAGTTGCCAGCATGGATATACAACATAATAGTGCACTGATGTGAGTGATCACCCAAGTGGAATCGGTTGTGGTTGCGTCCAACAGGTCCCACTTGATGAACACCCAGCGAGTGAGTGGTCAGGGCTATTTGGTGGGTACTGCATCATGCTAACAGAGACCGGGACCTCGTGGGCGAAAGTGCTCGTCAAGCTATATTGATTGCTGCGAAGACTCGGGGCTACAGTACCGAGGAATCTACCCTAGCAGACCACTACATATTTGTGAGATTCCCGTCCATTCCTCCAATCCTCTCTTTTACATACATACCCTTCCCCTCTGCAGGTGGCAGTGCGCAAGTGAAACCTCTGGTATCGGATACTTTTGTAGGGCACGGTAATCGCTAACCATCAGGTGAGACGAGACAACATCATTACTATGAGAGACCCAAATGTACAAGGCTCTCAGAAACATCAGAGCTATAATGAATGACATCGTTTACTTTTTGTTTCTGTGGGTCGCGTGAATGGGATCATTATTTCACGCGGGTAGAGCCGCGGGCAATAGCTAGTAATTATATAAATACCAAAATTTGTTTCTACCTACGCGCCCGTAATGGACGTACCACACACGCACAAGCTTCACCAGTTCTGCTCATGCGCGCTGGTTTGTAAATGTACACGGATCACCGTGCGTGTGGTTGGTAAAACTGATAACTGATACCTACATTACGCGCGGTGTTCCGTGTACAAACCGACCTGCGCAGGTAAAACTGTGGTGAAGCTTGTGCATGTGGTAGGCCTATAATAGACTTTGTATTGAGCGTTTTTATGCATGATCTCTGCGCCGTAGCGATATTGTTTTCGCCTGGTTAAATCGGAGGTCGCGAGTTACATTCTCGCTCAGTCCAACTATTATTTGACTATGCATGTTTGCTTTGGTCTGGGTGTTCCTATGCTATTCATTCAAAAAGAAAATGACATTAAATATTCTAGAACCCTAGATGGCGCTGTGACATTGGATTTCGTAGCTAGTGTAATGCAATGCAAAGGTGTCCATTGAAACATTTAAAACTAGCCGATGTGCCCCAAACTCTTCATTAGGAAGAAGGTACTCTTAGACCGCTAGAACAGGTTCCTGTAGGTCGCGGGAACGAGATCAGTATTCCGCGAGTGCGGAATTATTATAATGGTGCACATAATCAAACATCACAATTGTAAGATTGTTTGTAACCAACTTCCTTGTTTTAGCAACTGATGACACCATGCAATACTCCAGCTACACCACCAAATTTTCCCGATGCTCTGGCGGCGTTTTCACGATTATCGACGACAGGCAGTCCGAACAACGTGGGTGGTGGGTGCACGAGCGCGGCGCCGCCCGTGTCCCCACTCGCGACGCACCCTCCGCCGCCACCTCCGCCACCGCATGTTCCGATGAACATGTTTCCTGGCTCTCCCAATTCTCAAACAAATTATTCATCAATCTCCTGCTCAACTGCTGTAAGTATATTTTTTGTATGACTAGTACTCAGACTAAAAGAACTAGTACAATAGATTATGAATGACGCAGTTAACCTTTAATTTCGCTAACGTTAATTTCGTACTACCACAGAACTAATATAATTCTACTAATATTACGTGAAAGCTAGTGAAAATGTTTGGATTTTTTTTTTGTTATTCAATGAAGCTCTGCTGAACGGATTTGACTGCGATATTAATACAGTCTGAAATAACACATAGGTACGCGTACTTTTTATCCCCGGAATAAGTTTTCATTGGTTGCGGGAACGCAATCAAATTTACACACGGGTGAAACCGTGAGTAACAGCATAAAAGCCCTCTTATTATTAGTTCTGTAGTGGCAATAATGTCGAGTGGTATGGACGACCTAACATGAGATGCTACAAAGCCTAGAATACATTTAACCATATCTCTAGTATATATATTAATCTATGCATTTAACAATACAAATAATATAAAGTAAAAGACTTTTCTTTTTTCAATTTTGTCTCCTGTTTTTTTTTCTTCGAAAAAGACAGCTACGAGTCAAGTGAGGCTGAAACTAAAGTTGCCAACTAACTTTCTAAATATAATTCTACTTACTAGAGTTTACAAATTTGGAAAACTTCATATTTTAGTTATTGCTTAAAATACACGTAAATTCATTAAAACTATAAAGATCTGGGCAGCAGGTTTCTTCAACCATTCATAATACTACTTATGCAGGTTCTTAAAATAGTCCACCAGAGGCAGCACTAGAGTAAAATGAATAAATATAGGGAGTATCAAAATTTGAATAGTCTACTTACAAGAGTTAATAACGAAGTATTCTCATTTAATTTATTGACATTTTGAACATCAACTGCCAACGTGCTGTTCATAACCTATCCGTAACCGACGAATATCCGAAAACATTGTCATTTGATTACCAAATCCACTTTACCTACTAAATTAATATTAAAAAAATAAGTAAAATAACCCTCGTTTGGCTTTGCCGTAGTCGGGTAATAAAGTCTATTGTTTGATATAATATCTCAAATAATATGAATGGTGTCATCGCGGCCGCACCACGGTACTTCAATATCATACTGTATCTATGGTGTCACATTTTTGCAAGGATATTATTATCAATGTCACCAATGGAACTTTCCTTTTCCAAAATGATTCCTGTTGCAGTCAGTATGAGGATATTAATATCTATTTTTTATTTTCAGATGTGCAGCGAAAATATGCCAAGATAAATGTGAAGATATTAGTTTAGGAGCATCTATAATTTATTTTTCTAATGGTGCGCAATGTGAGCTGTGGAATTGTGTATGAAAATGTATATTACTTTAGTAAACACCCTATAGCAGCGTTGGTTTGCTGGACAATATTTGGGGTGCTGTACTGTAGTCAATCATGTTAAATTTATTACAAAATATCGTAACTACATGTTTATAAGTATACAGTGGTTTCAGAATAGGCACAATAAATCCTACGAATCGTGTTAGTTTTTGGTAAACAAAATTTATAATGTGATTGTAAAAAAATATGTAAAAAAATGTAATGGAATCCTAAATAATCATGACGTTAAATAACATACAGAGTGAAAATTTTGCTCTAGCTTCTAAAGGTTTGGTCAGTCGTAAACCAATAATGACATTATAATAATAATAATAATATGAATTTTGACAAATGCCATATACCATAAAGGTAGTGTTTGTATTTCTTGACATGTTATAATTAGTAAATTATTAGTAAATACATTCATCTTTGCTATTCATTATAGTTCACTGCTGGGGCCATAAATATTGTGCAATCATAAAATTCACATCTGTACTTATGATATACTTATTATTTAATTGTATATCTTGAATACTTGTAATGTTTTGTGAATTTAAACCAATTATCTAACTATGGAATCCATTTTGAATTTTTAAATAATGTTAAGTAGTAACTGTAAAGACTTGTTTGTATAACGCATTATGTAATATATACGACAAACTGTCTAACCGATACATAGTGACCTGACCAAATGACATTCAGGATGATAATGAAATATATTATGTGAGAATTCTTATCAGTAATTTGTCAATCTATGTTATTCGAAAATAATCTGAGGTTGCTGTGCTTAGGCGCAGAAATAAATAAGCAAACTAACAAAACACACCTTGTCCTTGTGTGTACTAATGTACTTTTACACATGGCTCAAAAAATAAGTATACACTTTTATAAAGGTGTATACTTATTTCCTTGACTGTGTGTACTTAGATAGTTTTCAAGGGTACTTTGAGTATCGTGTTTCCTATGTTGCAATTTAAAATTTCTGTATACCTACTAGTCTGTACTTACAATTTGGAATTGGAATAAAGCAATAGCTCAAACTCCAACCAGTTTTTATTCTATTTATATTGATTCACTTTCAAATTCTATGTCTGTGATGTCACTTCCCAAATGAACAATGCTGTATTACTCGGCATGATATATTTTATAAGCCCACATAAATACGTAGTATATACCGCGCGCGATGAGAATGGGACGAGACCTTTTGGAACTGATACGTATGCGGTCGGAAAACTCATGTCGAAGCACACGAGACGGAAGTTGGATTTTCAGTGCGCCTGGATTTCTGTACAAGTTTTGACAAGGTTCCATCCCATTCTCATCGCACGCGGATTATACGAGTCTATTTTGATGTTCAGTAGTTCAGACCAGTGACAGTGACGACAGTGACTCGATTTCTAACTCAATTTGGAACAAACAAGCTATAGGTACATTATTTAAGTTTCAGTTTTGTGATCATTTTCTTTATAAAAAGCCATATATTTCTGGATAATGCTCTGTATTAATATAGATTTATATAGAGGCAAAATAATCAAAATTGTCTTGTTGAAATATTGAATTGTTTAAAGTCGACTCATTGATTGATACCGCACTACATAATACATGTAGGTACCTACTACTTATAACAGTGGTAATTGAATGAGTGAAATGTCCTTAGTAGCCATAGCATATTTTGCATCTGTATGTTTCTCAATGTTGATATTACATATTTTTTATTTTATAGTGTTATTTCATATTGTCTTACTTTTATAAGACACTTATTTGCTTTTTTCGGCTGTCACGAATAAAAAGAATTGTATTATAGTGTGTATTTTTAATGTCTAATACATAATATGTCAATAGAGTACCTATAGAGAGTTTACCTACAATAGTTAAATAGTAGATGAAAATATCTACTATTGTACTATCGTTACGTATCAGTGGCGAGGTGTCCCTATAATCCGATTTTTGCCAGCTTGCTCTGCAAAGAATATTAAATCTGAAATTAAGTAATTGAAATTCAGTATTTGAAATCAGAATGCCCAGAATTGCTATGGTTGTCATATAGAGTTAAGCTTTATTTCCACCGGCTTCCTTTTAGATTTTCGCCCTTCGTCACTGGGTAATGCCTACTCTACAAACACATCGAATATGTTCGGACGCGTTAATTCTCGAAGTGGATCACATTCACTTGTTTTGTCACGCCCCAAACTCTTAGCTATATTTTTTAACAGACTTCAAAAAAGGAGGTTCTCAATTCGTACCCAATTTTTTTTTTTTGTACGTTTGTTACGCGATTGTGAAGTCAATTCTAGACGGATTTTGAAAATTCTTTTTCTGTTCGTAAGTAGATTATTCCGAAGTGGTCCTATTCTTTTTGAAATTCTTTTTGAATAATGCTTTAATAATTTTTTTTAGCGTGGCCAGTTCGATCTGTAGTGCAGCGTCAGCAGCGCATGTACAGTCAGGTCACTATACATGCGATGTACAGTCGTGAGACTGTACAAACTCACTAAAAAGAGAAAAATAAATTCATTTTAACAAAAAGTTTAACCGACTTCAAGAAACGAAAAAGAGGCACTCTTTCAGTGCCTCTTTTTCGTTTCTTGAAGTCGGTTAAACCTTTTTGTTAAAATGAATTTATCATTATAATATAATAGATCTACCTACCTATACAGCATTATAGACGGTTTTTTGCCTGACCAACTCATCAGCGTAGAGTTCTAAAATGCCTATTGAAGTTAGGACTACTAAAGTTGTGTTGTTGATGCTGCTCCGACTTACCTGAGCATAAGGTAAATGTGTTAAGTGTAACAACTAAGCACACAGAGCCGCCACTGTTATGTGTATTAGCACGTGTTTCTTCTTGGCAGAAATTACTGCGCATCATTGCATATATTATGTTTTAAAATTCGCACGACTGAAACTCAAGGTCGACCCTCATACTGTATCAGGATTGTCAATCGCTGAGGCGTCCTTAATTCTCGCCGTTCAATCAGTTCAATCAACTTAGCCTTTATCAATCTAATATCTTCAGCGCTAAGAAATTACCTTCGAAGAAACTGCAGTCTTGCAATTTTCTTAAATTGGGAAACAGGTGCTCCACCAGATGCTATGTTTAAAATAAGTAGGTAGATACGGTACTAGCCACAAAACAATATATTCTGTGCAAACTATGTAGGTAAGTACACTTTTCATTCAAACATGCCAACTGCCAAGGTTCACTTAATGTTACATTGAGTATATGCAGACATGTATTCAGCTTCTACGAGCTTTTGTGAATTACTTAGCTCGCTGTCTACAGTATAATTTGTTTCAATTTCTTCATTACTTTGTAAAGATTGGGAGTCCATATTTGAATGTTTACTTCTTTGATAAATTAACTGAAACAAAAAGATTTAGGTATTTAGCATAGGTATGTTTATAATAACCAAATCAAATCCAAAAATGGAAATTTGAATGTACCTACATATTCGTAAGGCCGCCATCAGACGGACTGCATCGCACCGACTGCGCGCGGTCAATATATTTAAATGTTCGACTTCATACGCACGCAGTCGGCTGCGGTCGTGTGAAGTCAATATCAACTGCATACAGTCGTGCCTTCAACTTCGCGCGGTCGGCTACAGTCGTGTAGTGTCGCCGCATGCTGTCCACCGCTAACGCATAGGTACAGTTGCTGAGCGAACATTTGCGACAAGACTGTCTTAATCTTAAGACAGACTTGCTCTCTACTAAATGTATGTAGCTGCGCACACGTCTAACAGACAAAACTGTCATTACCTACAACGCGACAAGTCTGACTTGCGCTTAGCCAAGGAGCAGTGGAGCAGAACAAGGGCATAAACATGCTTGGCTTCAACTGCGTGAAGTCAGATCCGACTGCAGACAACTGTATGCAATTGAATATAGCAACTGCATGCAGTTAAATATATCGACCGCGCGCAGTCGCTGCGATGCAGTCCGTCTGATGGCAGCCTAAGAAGAAGAACGTAACGTGAAAACGGGTGCGGGGCGCGGGTCCATTTTGGTATTGATTGCACACGGGCTAGATACGCCCCTAGTGCACCTGGAAAATTCTTGCTTATTTGATTGTCTTCTTTCCAATTCATATAGGGCGAGAGGGCCATCCTGAAGGCCCTGGCGGTTTTAGTCGGTTCGAGTCCGATATAACCACCTACGCTGGCTTCAAAAACAAGGTACATACAGGGTCGGCCCCTGGTGTTGCACACGTCCACAGGCCAAGGCAGGTACTAAACTTCGCATCAATTGGGCTGTGAGCTCATCTGCCACCTAAGTAGTATAAAGACAATGAACGAGGCTCTGACGCAGGCTAGTATCAATGCAATCGAATGTAGTTGCCGGCTGTTTCATCTGTCTGATCTGCCCCAAGCGGATTGTGATAGGTAGGTAGCTGGTACTAAGTTTACGGAGCGTTTGACTTTGACTGTGTATAAGATAGTTTAATGTTAGTAGTTTGGCCCAGAATATTATTACATACCTTATAAAATCGAGGTTTTTCGGCAATCCATACTGATAATATAGACATTATTATTATAGCTATAGTGAACAATAAATATCTGGTAGAATATGTATATGCATCTAAGAAGACAGTATACCAACAGCTAGAACTCAGCATAATTTGTTAAAAATTTTAATTATTGATTTTATGTTTTTTTATTAAATTTAAATAATGAATGAATAATTTTATTGTATGTAATAAATATCATATACATACGTGAATGAAAGCGCTGACTGACATAGCTATAATGACAACATATCTAACTATAAAAAAGTTCCCAAGAAGAAGTTTCACATAACTAGAATATTTTTTTTATACCATTTAGGTGGCAGACAAGCACACGGCCCACCAGGCGCGGTCCGAGGGGGGGGGGGGGGGGTCACAGGGGACATGATCCCCCCCCCCCTCCGCCCAAAACCATGCACGTCATATTGAAAAGTCCCAGTACGAGGGGAGGGGGGGTTAAATTTCTTAAGGAATTTCCGAAGTGACCCCCCCCAAAACTTCAAGCTGCGACCGCACCTGCGGCCCACCTGTTGGAAAGTGGTTACCGTATCCTATGGACGTATGCAGCACCAGGGGTGTTATATACACTCGGTGACGTATATATCGGTAAAGTATCCATATCTCTATTTATACCTAGGTTTCTACCTATACACCATAAACTTGTAGGTAGGTCAAGGTCACTGACCTCTAATGTCAAGATTGTCTTGGTAGGTATGGGTATATATATTTTTCATCCCACCATCTCGGAAAGACTATTTTTGCTCTTCGATAACTGAGCGTAAAAGTCGTTTTTATCCTCTAGAGAGGTAAAGTAAATTTGAATTTAGAACATCGTGTGTACTAGGTTTGTGGACTCAAAACATCATTAAACCTATTTACTTCTACCTCTATGGTGCCGAATTTATCATACAACTTTTTTTTAATTCATGAAAAACTCAGACTCGTAACCTCCTTGGTGTACTTTTTTTTTAATTTGCTTTGCGCGCATCAATTTTTTTCACGTCATATTGTTGACATTGTTGTTGAATTTTTATTTTGTTGTATTTTATTACTACTTAGTATTAATACACATATTATACAGCCTCCATGGCGTAGTGGTATTGAACGCGGCCGCCGCTACGCAGGAGGCACGGGTTCGATCCCCGCTCAGTGCAAATATTTTTTATGCATGAAAATGGGTATTTGCATTGGTCTGGTCGTGCCTTGGAGAGCACGTTAAGCCGTCGGTCACGGATGCCATACGAACATCTATGGCAGTCGTTACGGGTAGTTGGAGCCCTAAAAAGTTCAACAACAACGGTCTGGCTGCAATGCTTCGATATCACCTAATGTCGTCATTGGGTTGTGGAGGTCAGATGGCAGTCGCTTCACGGCAAATATCGAGGTCCAGCCAAATCCGCAGTTAAGACTGGTAAAGCGGACCTCGGACTCCGAGGTGAAAGCTTCGGATGCTGACTGGGAATTAACGCTAGGAAGGAGAAGCTTTCATTATTTCCTCGCTGAGGTGGGATGAAAAGTTACGTGTTGCACTCGAGTGCAAAGATTTTTCACCTTGTGCTCTTTTGATTCCCTCGCTAACGCTCAAGATTCTAATTTGTGAATCACTCGCTACGCTCGTGATTCAAATTTAGAATCTTTCGCTTGCTCGGTCATCAAAAATGAGCACGCGGTTAAAAAGCAACTTTGCACTCTTGTATAACAAATAACTATTCATATGTATGTCATTTATCATCGCACCACACGCCACAGACAGGGTGTCCATACCCACACGTTACAACTGAAAACAGTATGCACAGTCGGTATGAAAAGAATTTCATCTCCCGCACGCTTAAACTGTGGAATGAACTCACTGCCGTGGTTTTTCCAAGTGACTACAGTATGGGGTTCTTCAAGGTGTCTCTAGGGTAGGCAGAGAAAACAGCCCGTCATCGTCATAACAACTAATCTGCCATGCGCTTCGGACTTAAACAAATTCATATTGATTTATTGAAATAATTGAAACACAGTTTGATATCATTTCTTTTATTCTTATTTTTTACAATTACATGTTCAATCTTAAAAATATTTTGTTATTTAGGTATATCAATTAAAATTCATATGACACCAATTAAGCTATCTAAGAATAACTGAAAGAACAACTTGATGTATAAACAGGTGAAAATAAATATCTACCAAACAGCATACGGTCTCCATCAGTCATAAACTCACTCTCTACTCCTAACACCTAAGCGCAATTATTTAGCTTAGCTTGGAGTTCGGGGGAATATGTACTTGTAATTTCATTTTCATTAACTAATATTCTTTAAAAAAAATACTGCTTATTTAGTACAGATGTACGTCTATCAAATACCTATATCTTTACATTTTCTGACCGATTGGTTTGATAATCAACGAAGAATCTAAGCCGTTGCCGGGCTGGAGCTATATTAAGTTGAAATTGTCGCAGATGGTTTTTATGTTGTATGTTTTAAGGACTGTAAATTTTGCTACTAAGGGAGCAAAATAAGGGTTGAACGTTTGTATAACAGTTCGACATAATCCAACGTTTGCGAACGAAGAAGCACGAAATTTCACATGCTTAACTGCTAAATTTACGCACATTGGCGTTTTTCAAAATTCCACCTCTAACGGGTCAAGTAAGGGACCAGCAGTTATAGGAAGTGCGTTAGCTGAACGAAATGTGGTTCAATTTCGAAGCACTTAAGAAGCAAGAAATTCAATATTCAACCTCCTTTTGGTTTACATTTACAATAATTGGATCTGGTATGTGGCAGTGAAATTGGGTTTTTAATTTTTTACAATTTATTCCCAGGCGAAAACAGGACACAGGTCAATGTATATGAAACATAATGGATGAGGGAGTATGCTGTTTGTTACGTATTTATTTTATCTTGATGGTAGAACTTAATGAGTCAACTCAGATATTCTACTAAGCATATTTTAAATTTTAGGTTCCTATCTACATA
The DNA here is from genome assembly GCA_914767945.1 of Eilema depressum. NCBI lineage: Eukaryota > Metazoa > Arthropoda > Insecta > Lepidoptera > Erebidae > Eilema > Eilema depressum. Next base: position 11,348,434 of record OU612025.1, on the reverse strand, counting down.
ATTAAAGCATAGTAAGATTTTTCAGGGCATGTTGTATTGTGGGGTGTTATTTCATTGTACCATCAATGCAGCTTGGAGACTAGGTATTACAGAACAAGAAAACAATATTTCATGTACATAAATACAAAAAGAAGATATTTACTATTTAAATAGAGTTAAAGAGAAGATGAGTAGCAAATGAAAACTTCAACCATCATAAAAGATTTGAGTTAAATCTAGATAGGTGACCTTAAAATGTAGGTATAAGTATAACTGGTGTAAATAGTTTGTGTTCTACTCTTTTATTTAATTTCTATTAATATAAATTCTATGTAAATAAATATCAATGGCATAATAAGCAAATATAATAATTGGACATTAAGATGATTTGACCAATATTCAATTTGAAATAAATATCAGATTTGATAAGTGGGGAAGCATATTACAGCTTTACTTGGATTTTCTTATGTCATTCTAGCTAGTGAAAGGTAGATAAAAGGAAGAAAAGTCAGTCAGTCAGTTGAGTCTGACTGAGTACCTATGCTATTTGGTAGATTATCATTTTACCTTGGGAGGTAGAACAAAATATCTACTCTAAAATTATTTGGCCACCTTTCAGGAAAATCTTCTAATATACCTAATTGCAGTTTTGTAGGTATAGCACTCATCACTCCTCCCTTTTATGAGTTTGCATATTTAATAGTTTTGAAAATCCAGCATATTATGCAAGTTTTATCTTTCAGTGTTTAAAACAGAGTAATAATTCTATAAGGGACCTTTTTATGAGAAAAATAAGAGTAGTGGTGCTGTAGTACAGTGAATATTTAAAACTATTGTTGTATTAAGCAGTAACAGAGGAACCAACCAAACTAACACAAAGATGATTTTAAAATAAACCTGGCAGTAGTCATATCATCACATTCTCATGAAAGTAACTATATGAGAAAAGTGTATTTGTTTTATATATGTATGGTGATGATGATTGTTTTCCTTCAATTAATTTAATCTGACTATTAGATATACATCATTTCAGCCATAGATGACATTTTCTTTGGTATATGAACCAATGTTTCAAAATAACTGGCTAATTCATCAATAGTTACATCACAGGGAGGATTTAGAGCTTGCTGAGAGCAGGTCCCAGCCCGACTGCTCTGCGCTTTGGGTTCCCTACTATCGGTCGAACTTAAAATCTCACTTTTCCACCACTTATTCTTACTGTTAACATCTGCGACTTTGTTTTTATCACTTGAACTAGATGATATAGTTAACTGGTTGCAGTTATGTACGAGTGTGCATAAATTTAATGGATCACATTTCACAATATCAGATATATTTTTGCTTGAACATTCTTGACATTCTTCTGCCTCCAAAATAGCGCTATTATTACCACAATTCTTTAAAATTTTCATAACTGGTTCTTTGAGTATTTTTCTACATTTCTTTTTGTAGATTGCTCTACGTTTATTTTGCCTCTGAACGATAATGTCACATGTGCATTTTGATTCCTTAGGAAGTATGGGATTTCTGAAAAATTTTCTTCTCTGTAATAAACTTATAAAAGGATTTTCACATTTTCTATTATTTGTTTTGACTGGTTCTATTTCAAGTCGACCCATTTCCACTCCTAACAATATCTCTTCTTTTTCCATTGTCTTTATTTCTGTAAGTAGGTAATTAATTTGTAATGTTATTGTGTACATATATAAATCTGGCAAATTAGGTCCTCCTATTCATTTTAAATGTCATTTACTGAGACTACTTAGAGAAGACTACAAAAATTAACTAGAGACAACTACTACAGTAATTTGTAAAGTGTACCTATTACATAAAACCAAAAATACTGTGTATCCAATGTGTATTTATTGGTTCTATTAGAATGAAGAACACCCCAACTCCCCAACAGAATAACAGGTTGTTATTTTGGTCCAATGTTTATACACACGTAAATTATGTATTCTTCTCAAAACATTTTTAGTTTGAATAGTTTGGCAAAATTGGTCAACTTGTTGATTTGATTGAGTAGTCTGCGAACTGCGAAAGCAGCATAATACGTGTTTTGAGTGATGCTTTGTTGAGGGATATGTACGTACCTTTCAGAATTTATTATATAATGCAGTCACATTTACAATACGAATGCACAGGAAAATGTTGTATATTTTCTATATTATTATGAATATCAATTTTGTTCTAGAATTATGTACCAGTGAAGACATACTTTATTTTGTTTACGTCATGGTATATTGGTATATTGTTATAGTACCATAGACTTTGAGTAGAGATATCTTTAATAGAGTTCAGTGGAGGCAGATTATCAAATTATCGTCACTATATTTCTTTATTCCATAGACTTATTTATAAGAAACGTAGACGGTGAATCAAACTACTGTCAAACATGTCACCTCACTATGAAGCTTATGTCAAATGTGGCTTTTTAAAATGATTTTATAATAGTTATTCTTCAGTATAAGAAGCTATATTTACTATGTTTTCGGCATATTTGATAGTTTTTGCTGTTTGCTGTGCTTGTTGTTAAATGTTTGGCACCTCAGAGCAGAGTACTTTAAGTATTTTTTCTCTAAAGTGCTAAATAAAATAAAAAATGTTGTATATAAAAACCATACACATGTAAATCTCTATATGCTGTGTTGTATGTGTGGTGAAAATGTATCGTAAAACACCTTATATTTATAAGGTACAAAGGCCCAAAAAGTATAGTAATATATAGGAGTAAAGGCCCCAGTAGCCATGTCAAACATAGTAGAAAAAAAGACAAAACTGTCACAGTGGCACCACCTGACAATAGTGACAATTGACATTGTTGACAGCTTAGCGTAATACTGATACTGACACTGACTGAAGAATACTTGCTTGTGATGTGATCAAATTAAATTAAAATTGCAATATACAATACATATTGAAGAGATTTAGTCATTGTATTGTAATATCCAGTTTAATGTAACTTTACAAATGGCTCGTATACGTAAAGATGTGTTTTGGATTAGCATAATATGTATAAATAGTTTCTGCTATGGACAACATAAGCCTTCGTTTTTGTCCAATGGAATAAATTTTCCTCAATCAATCCTTACTGAACAGGCTGATACGTCGCCTAGTAAAATACCCATTGATTACCATAATAATCAGGAAATTGAAGTATCCAGGATCAAACGAGCCGCTATACAGAGTGTGTCTAGTTCTAGTGAATCAACTATCAACAGTCAAGTCAGTAATTTTACTCATAGTTCGTCAACAGAATCTTCGAATATTAGCATTGACAAAAATGAATCTTTACTTTCTTCAGTTCTTGTAAATATTTCGTCGTCAGCTACACCTAATACTTCTGTTGTGAGTCCTTCCGATGCAGCACCTTTGCCTGAAAAAAGTTCTGCTGAAGATGAACATAACAGTTCAATGGCTATATTTTTTGTATTGTGTGTGTTAGCTCTTGGTATTTTACTGATCCACCTCATGTTACAAACAGGATTTTCTTATTTACCTGAGAGTGTTGTTATAGTATTCCTTGGTGCTTTAATTGGTATGTTGATTAATTTATTATCTATTAGAAACATAGCTAACTGGAGGAAAGAAGAGGCCTTTTCACCTACAGCCTTTTTCTTAGTCCTGTTACCACCTATAATTTTTGAGTCAGGTTACAATCTTCATAAAGGTAACTTCTTCCAGAACATAGGATCAATTTTACTGTTTGCTATAGTAGGAACTGCTATATCTGCATTTGTCATTGGTGCTGGTATATATTTGTTAGGTTTGGCACAAGTTGTGTATAAGTTGAGTTTTGTTGAATCATTTGCTTTTGGTTCTTTGATATCTGCTGTGGACCCGGTAGCCACAGTGGCAATTTTCCATGCCTTGGATGTAGACCCAGTACTTAACATGTTGGTGTTTGGAGAGAGCATTTTGAATGATGCTGTAGCCATTGTTCTGACCACAGCCGTCTTAGATTCAAATGATCCTTTGATGTCAACTGGTGAAGCAATTCTGTCAGCCATTAACCGTTTCTGGCTCATGTTTTTTGCCTCTGCTGGTATTGGTGTATTGTTTGCACTTGTTAGTGCCCTTCTCCTTAAACATGTTGATCTTCGTAAAAATCCATCTCTTGAATTTGGTATGATGTTGGTATTCACTTATGCTCCATATGTCTTGGCTGAAGGAATTCATCTATCAGGTAAATTTAAAATAATATAACTTTATCTCTGTTATTTATAATACTTAACCACAGGGTGTACAGGGTTCTATCAACTTCCTTGAGGCCCAATTCAACCTCAACAGATGAGGCTGTTCTCTCCGGTATGGGAGGTCAGACAGCAATCACTCCCAGAAAGGCAGACTACCAAACCAGATTTGGACATTCTGGGATATGGACAATCTGGGATTTGAATATTTAGGGCTTTGGGCATTTTGGGATTTGGACCATTTGGGACTTGGACTTTCAGATATTTGAACATTCTGGGATTTGGACATTCCGAGATTTAGACGTTCTGGGATTTGGACATTCTGGTATATAGACGCATTCACCCTCTGGACATTTAGGGAATTGGACATTCTGAACCTAAACTGTCTATGTTACAATAGCAATAGTTTTTCGTGATAGGGGCACAGATCTCAGGCTCCAAAGTGCAAACTTTAGACACAACTGGGAAATAATTATGAGGGTGATGATGGTTTATATAGTAATTAATGTAGGTACTAACAAATACTTTTGTATAAGGTCATTATAATTCTTGTGTTGATATAATAATATGTATAAATAACAACCTCAATATTTTTCTATAGTCTATTAATCTTTTATTGATTTCATTTATTTTTAATTACTTATTGTTTAGCTTAGTCAGAAGGTTAAGAAGAACAATGCACCTATTGATGGTAATTTCTTATTACAGGAATAATGGCGATATTATTCTGTGGTATTGTCATGTCCCACTATACTCACTTCAACCTTTCAACAGTGACTCAGGTCACTATGCAACAAACTATGAGGACACTGGCATTCATAGCAGAGACATGTGTCTTTGCTTACTTAGGACTTGCTATATTCAGGTAATTGTAAATGTTATAAGTATTTAGGACAATTTGGGGTGTGTAGGGTCCTACAAACACCTTTGGGGCGTAAGCTTTCCTCTCGGGTTTAGGAGGTCAGCCGCAGTCGCTTCCGGAAAAGCCGACATACGTACCGATCGTTCGTACATATAAAGAAATCCCTTTTATATAGTGCATGTAGTAATAAAAAGTATACTGAAAAGAATATTAAAAAAATATGTTGTAATTAGGCATGCGTCCGATATCAAAACAAAACTGAAAATCGATCTTAGACTATAATTAAATCGAATCGAAACTAATAAATTATTCGTTTTCAAAAAACTGCTATGCGAAATCCCGATACGATAAATGCAACCGTGCCAATATTAAATCGTTGAAGATCCAAACGGTACCTTATAGGAGTAAAAAGGATATAGGTACGAAGCCCGAGATATAGGTACCAACTTATATAGTTTGAGTCAATGTAATTTTAATGTGTTCTAGTTGCGTAGCATGTCATAATAAAATAGCAACCAGTTTCGATAAAACCTTGAAAGGCCATTTAAAGACTTTCTCCAAACTGGTTAGTTTTCATTGTCGTAATATTGAATCATTCGGTAGGTAACCAAGCTTGCACTGCGATATTTTGTCGTGCGATTATTTCTGCTGGTAGGTACTTAGGTAGGTATATTGATCAATATGTGGCCATTCCAGCAGAATTTTTTTCGTACATAAGATTCGTACATTTTTTTTCCTAAGTGCGTGTGGCTGTAAAAACCGTGCAAAAATAATTTCGCTACCAAATCTATAGTTTGCCACAGAATCCACTGCCCGCTCCCGCTTATCAATTGACAAAAATTGCGAAGAACTTATTTGCCGTGCGTGTATGTTAATCACTACTAAAAGGCGTCGGTATCTTGGTGGTTAAGGAGTCGGCCTTACAATCGGAATTTCGTATTCAAACCTGGAACAGTTTGAACCTTGACTATTAAGTAAACCTCGGGACCGGGGAATATATACATCATGGACCAACAATGTGCTCTATACGCGTAGTACCTACACGTTGGTTGTCTTTTGAGGATGGCACCGTTCCAGCATCGAAGTCTCTAAACATAGAATTAATTAAAAAACAATCCCCGCGCGTCAGGGTTTTGTTTTTCTCGTAACTTAAGTCCAAGATTATGTGTCCTGAAATGCTTGTTCACGGAATGGGTTCACGTACCTATACACTACCTACTGTTGTGAACCTATTCCGAAAACAAGCATTTCTGTTTAACTTCTTTTTATTCTATTTAAATTGCCAAACAAACTCGATTCACGCATTTACTTAACCGAGGATATGTTTTTGCGCTTGAATACATTATATCTACTTCCGTAAGGTATTTTCAAATGAGTTTCAAAAACTTTATTTCGTTTTTCAGCTTCCGACATCGCGTGGAACCTGCTCTTGTAGTATGGAGCATAGTCATGTGCTTACTCGGCCGAGCCGCTAATATATTTCCACTTGCTTTACTCTGCAATAAATTTCGTGAACACAAAATAACTAAGAAAATGATGTTCATCATGTGGTTTAGTGGTAATGTATTTTAACTAAATTCGCTTCTAGTTATAAATGTTATAATCTAATGATTAGTTGTGTCCAATATTTATCTTCCAGGATAAAATGGACAGAAGGTCGTTGCCGTTTCCGTTGAATTTATATAATGATGAATTATATTATATTATAAAATACTTTTCGACTTTGCTGTCTGTAAATGAACTACCGGTTGTCTATAAAATACTTAACTTATGTTACAATTGACAAAATAGAAAAAAAAAACGGATTTGTAGATCTTATATCTTTTCTTATGCATCTTCCTTTCCGTATTTCGGAGAGCACGTTAAGTCCCGGTTGTTATATGAGCATCTACAGCAGTCCTTACGGGTAGTTGGAGCCCTAAAAAGTATAGAACTTCGATATCGCCAATAGATTGTGGAGGTCAGATAGCAGTCGTTTACCGGAAAATGTCGAAGTTCTACTGCGTCACAGTTAGCCTGAAAGCTGACTCCAAATGAGTTGGGAAAAGGCTCAGAGCAGGATGATGATTTCCTCTTTTCTTATGTAGCGTAAAAATAGCTTATTGAGATTTTTTTTCTACAGGACTAAGAGGCGCTATATCCTACGCCTTATCACTTCATCTTGGTTTTTCGGACGAAACACGTCATGTTATCATTACTACCACTCTTATAATCGTGTTGTTCACGACACTATTCTTCGGTGGTTCTACTATGCCGTTGCTGAAGTTTTTAAGGGTAAGTTACGTGATTTTACTTATAGTAGGTAGGGTGCACCGTAAGTAGTGGATTAACACGATATGCGTGATATAGAGGGGTTATAACGTTATCTACTTGTTTATAACTCAGATAAGTGATTTAAAGCTACAAATATACATATGTTAAAACTTCTGTTTTTGAAATGTTTTATCTTTTCCTTACAGGCTAACAAGAAGGTTAAACGCTCAAGATCGTTGCGTAAACAGAAGGAAGTTAGTTTATCCAAAACGAAAGAGTGGGGCCAAGCGATAGACTCTGAACATTTGTCAGAGATAACAGAAGAGGAACTAGAGGTAAGAATACGGGATTAAAAGGGTGCTGGACCTCTACGCTCTATGCTACAGTTGACGGAAATACCGTCACGGATCTTCCGCGTCTGAATGCCATTACAAATAATGCATATGAATTACAAATAACGGATGATCCGTCGCCCTGTCGCATCGTCATTTATATGCAATAACATTTATACCTACGATGGAATATTTACTCTATTTACTCTACTTATTGCTCAACTTTTTTCAGGTTAATTACTCTCATGCGACGAGGCTACGGGGTTTCGTGCGATTAGACATGAAGTATCTGATTCCATTCTTTACTAGACGATTCACGCATCAGGTAATTGTAAAATCTATACTATAAAATAGGGAGGAATTATGTAGCTAATACACAGAAAGAGCACCCGCTCAACACAGCAGACTGACGGTCTTAGATATAAAATATAATATGTAGCAAGTATATGGGGTGTCACACGAAGTATTGGGGACCAGAAGAAAAAATAGTAAAACGGGGTCAATATTCAGAAATGGGTAAAACCGCCATTTACATACCTGATAGTCGTGATACAAAAGACAAATCCAAAAACTAAACTACGTTACATAAGGCATGACATGGACTACAGGCCCTCGATTCTGCTAAAGCAAAACGACTGTCATGGCGCAGACACTGCAAAAAATGGCATTAAATTTTAGACTTTATTGGTATAGAATTAAAGTCCAAATATAAATGAAAAACGTTACATTACACTTTTTTCATTCATTCCACAAAAGGCCATTTAATTTTTGACTTTAACGGCATTACTTTAAAGTTTAAAATTAACTGGATTTTTTTGCAGTGTCCATGGTATGACAGTGGTTTTGCTTTAGCAGAATCGAGACCCATACTCGTATCTAATTCATTTGAAGAGGAATGTGAAGTGGAAAAATTATGTGTAACCTTATTCTTTATTTCTCGTTTCAGGAGCTAAAAGATTGTAAGAGTCAAATGACAGATCTCACGAACCAGTGGTATCAGGCCATCAGGATATCAAACGACCGAGAAACTGACGAGGAGGAGATTTTACAACAAAGTTCTCTCACGAACTCCCACAGCAGTCTACAGAGAGGTGTATAATTAGTTCTGAGGCCACCTGTCCATTAGATTTAATAGATAATTTTCATGTTAGCAGAAATAGTTTCAGCTAGTTTGATCTTTTTGTAACTTAGGTTTATGATAAACGGTGGGCCTACCATGAAACTTACATCAGTGTTTTGGACCGAAGCAGAATGCGTTTTATGGTACCAATAGCCTGATATGGGTACCATGAAACGCATTCTGCTTTCTGCATTTTGCATCTTCACGACACCTAAAAACTAATCGAAAAGTGCGAGCCCGAAGTTTCGGATGTATATTTCATGGTAGCCTATTGTTTTAAAGTTTTTAACTTGCGATGCTATGTGGCACAAACTTAAGACATTTCGTACAAGTATTATTTATGTAAATATTTATTTTTATAATAATTGCTTTAAAAGCATCTTATGTCTTACCACATTACTTCTTTCTCCTAGCGTTAATTCCCAGTCGCGTCCGAAGCTTTCAGCTCGGAGTCTGGGGTCCGCTTTTACCAGTCATAGCTACAGATTTGGCTAGACCTCGATATTACCACATTACTGTTACGTGCAAATGCATGGAGCAGTATATGTATTGTATTTGAACTAAATTATTACATTATTTTTGCACGAAATAGGCGGGCGCGTCCGCCGTCTTATGCGTGAGCACGCATGATTCGTGCACCCACTTAAGATGGCGGATGGCCAAAGATTTTATATCGATTCGTTCGCTTCAAGTTATTTTAAAAAACTACATAGTATGTGAGGTACAGAGGTACTACTAGCCAATTCCATGTAACACTTCTTATTTATAGACGTATTTAAATTCGGGTAATTATTTGCAGCTGATATGGGCAAACCAATTTGATATCTCGTTTAGTTTTAACTTGAAGGGCTAAGTAGGGGACACTCACAGGGTGCATAAACACTGTTTTAGACTATAATACGGCCGTTGGCATTAAAGTTGTCTGGCCATCAATGTCACGACCCACACAATTATGGCGTTCCCTAATATCAATGAGGGCGAGCGAGAAAGTTACTAAAGTTATCGTCAGATAACTCAGATGTAAACGGCAGCAAAACACTGTCTTGTGTTAATTTAGGCAGTGCCGGCTTAAACTCTAGAGCGGGATAGTGCGAGATAGTCTTCCAGCGCCATTGTCTTGATTGTTTCTTATCCACAACATTTATCTCGCTGGTCGAGGTGAAAAGTTGTATGTTTGAAATTGGAGCAATGTTTTGTTTATTATTTTCGTGCCTTTTAGTGTAAAGAGACGAGCATGTTAAAATCAATCGCTGGCGCCTGGAGTCAAGAGGCTCTAGGCGCCAGGAGAAGACAGGAAAGTAAGAGCTTTTCCCCATGACCGGAGCTGAATTTAAATGGGTCAGGCCCTTGATTCTGCTAAAGCAAAACCATTCTTCTTTTTCGATCCACGGCGAATCTTCGTGGCCACATAACGCGCGAGGTAAAGTTCATTGCGATGTACGAGAGTTTTGCGTACGAAATGGACGACGCGATTGCTCTGTATTTTATGGCAGCATAATTATTTTAAAATAATTATCATCTAAAATTTTCACATTACTCCAATTTTATTCATATTACGATCCACCTATATTACAGACTTGGTTGCTGTAGTTAACACGTCCTACGTAGCTACACACACGATGTGTGCGGCCTAGGCATGATCGTTGATAACAATGATAACTAAATTCGTGACATTTTTTTCAACAAGACATTGAATTTATTTTGACATGCACGACCTTAGACACATTATTGCGTGAATGTGTATCATGTACAGGCACCTGGACTCACAACGGTGTTTTAATTTTTGTTTGATAAGATTCCTTAATCCATACCCTTTTTTTTAAATGTCCGTGTGTATGACATTTTTATGCACAACAATATTGTCAAATATTTCTTCGTTGCATAGGACAACTCTTGACACTCAAGCGACATCTGTACAAATAAAAAGTCATAAGATATTGGATATTTCGTTGGTAGATGTTTACCCTTTTGTTTTCGGATCTACCTGTCACTCCCAGGCCTGGCTAGGCACTGTACCATTTGTAGCGAATATCTACTATAAAACTTTGTCCAAGCTTGTATTTATCAAACACCTGCATGTGTGTGTGTAAAGTATTTTATTTCCGATTCCTATTAAAATACATTATAGTCATCAAATGTGATAGAAATTGAGAATTGTGATGTAAATAGGTTATAAAATAAATATTATTATAAAATAATATGCGCCAAAGATGTGCAAAATGGTAATCCTACAAGTTAGAATGTATTATTATAAATTATAAATGGTTATTTACTACATTTTATGTCCCAAGCTGTAAAGCCTCATTAACACATATGTGCGTTATTATTATCGGTCGACAGTACCGCACGCGTTATTGCGATGTGTCTTTTTATCCAAACTGCTTGCGCCGTCCTAATGCATATTATGTACTACAAACAACGAACAAATAACGCGTGCGGTATTATCGATCGACAAAAACGCACCTGTGTGAATGACCCTTAATATTATTTGCCGTAGTAATAGATCCGCGATCCATAGAATCAACTTCATTGGTTTAAGAGGATAATTAATTTAATAGGTGGCTGTCAAGCAAGTAGTCAACATAGGTACGGGCCCTAATGGCGATGAATGCCGGTTAGGCATGTAATAGGTAATTCAAATAATACAATGTACTAAGTGTTGTTGTTATATAGCTTTAATTTTTTGTTTTATGATGTATAACATAAAAATTGCTTATTGTTTTTCACATATTATCTCAGTTTTTGTTAAAATTAAATATTAGGCAAAATCAGTGCAATATAAAGGTAGCAGTAGAAGCTATATTTTGTACATAGAAGCACATGAAAAAATGTATTTACTATTAAATATTATTTTTATATTCTACTATAGTTAATGTCCTGGAGATGATGACAGTATTAAATGATACAATCATGTAACAATATTTTCTCATTGTCAGAATTTAGTTTACAATTATTCTGTATTTGTAATTTTAAATTTTATTATTATATAAATCAAAACTTCTTTGTGATACTTTTGCAAGTTGTATTAAAATTTTATGTATAGCTATTGTGTATTAAATATTTATAAGGTGCAACGAGTTGCTTTTATTGTTATTTAATCCTCTTCATTCTCTAAGTTGATGTGGCTGCCAAATTTGCCATATAAATGTGCTTTTAGTTCACCCATTTGAGCTTTGAGTTCTGCACATTTATTTTCAAGATCATCAATTTCACTCTGCTTCTTTAATTTAGCACCGTCTAATGATTTCTGAAAATAATTAATTATTTCCATTTAGAAATATGCACCTCCAGAATTAATCCTACTTCCTACTAATATTAGAAATGTGGAAGCTTAGGAAGATATTTGAATATTTATTTTTGTTATTCGATCACACTGTAAAGGCTAAATGGATCTGGCTAAAATTTGCTATAGGGATAGATTGTAATCTGGAATAACATACAGGCTACTTTCTAAAAAAAAAGGTTCCCATCAGTTACAGGAACTGGATCAATATTCAATGAGGGTGAAGCCAAAGGCATCAGCTGGTAAATAGTAATTAGAAACTAATAAAGTTTTACAAAAGGGCTTGGTTAGGAAGGAGCCAGGGAACCTAGTCTGGAAAGTTAATACCCTCTATAAGAGCAAGCTGATGGTAGATAGCTGTTTGTCAGTAGAAAATTATGGTCTAAGTAAACTTCACAACAGAAAGTAAAAAAAATGACCTATTTTAAAGTTTACATTATACCTAGACATTAAAAATATTGTGTGATTCAAGAATTCTTAATTTCTTACCAAAGTATCTTCTAAATCTTGACAAATAAACACTTCACCAATGAGATAGGGAATCTTTTCAGAGTCATCGGCAAGACTAAGTTCTTCTACAGCTTCTTCGAGATTCTTCATATCGTTTTGTTTAACTCTGAGTTCTTCTTTGTAATCATCTACTTTTGCATTAAGGCGAGCAAACTTGTTTATTTTCTGCTGGTCTTCGAATGAAATGTGTACATCTGAATCCTAAAAATGGTAATATTGAGAAAAGAATGTGTCTTTGAATATATTTTGTCAAAAACAAAGACTTACCGGTTGGAAAGTGCCTTTTCCTGAATTAGCCATTATTGTATTTATATCAATACAAAACAGGATTCAAATAAATGAGTATCTATTTTCTGTTTATAACCTCTAATAATCTGATTTCTGCTACACAAACCTGGCTTTGACATTGACACTTGACACATTTTTTTTTATATTTGTTCCTTTCAGAACAGGCTAAGGTTCTATGACCATGCTGCCTTGTCATCAGTTATTTTTATTCTTATTTGGGTGATGATGAGGATGAGGATGATGATGATGATAATGGTGAGTTGATGATGGTGATAATGACGATGATGATTGCTGCCTCAGTAAAGTGGTGGAAACTTTACTAAAGGCTTCCTACCTTAGAGTATCTATCACCTGTAGAGCGCGTCTTAGCAAGTATGAACTGCTATCACGGGTGTGAACAGTGCCTAGAATTTTTGACAACTGCAATCAGTAGCAAAACAATATCTGCCAAAGTGATTTCGCAAATAACAGTTTATTTCATTTTGTGGTAATAATGGTGAACTGTGCATTGCCAGGCTCTCAAAACGATTCCCGAAAGAAAAATAAAAAGAATGATAACATTTCATATCACCCGTGAGTAGTATTATATGACTAATTTATTTGTTTTCATAAAATTTATACGGGTCTCCTAGGGGGATGCGAGAAACGCGGGGCGGGTTACAGCTGACGGCTGTCACCGGCCATTTTTGCTTTTAAATGAATAGTGATGTAGCACATGCACTTTCGGTTACGATAATTTTCTTTTTGCAGTAGAATTTCATTGTAGGTTTATTTTCTTTTATAGTATAGAGTATTTACCGCGTAAACAAATAAATCTGCTTATTTATTTGTTTACGCAGTAAATACTCTATACTATAAAAGAAAATAAACCTACAATGAAATTCTACTGATTTTAACATAACATAACATAAACTCACGCCTATATCCCCGAAGGGGTAGGCAGAGGTGCTAGCACCTACTGATTTTACTTTTATATATTACCTAAGCACTATTATTTTTGTTAGGTTTACAAAAATATTAAGATGCATAATAATAGATGCATGAGTGAAAGCTAAAAGCTATAAAGAGGCCTGATTGGGAGCCGAATATTCGAAGTTTTCATCTGTTCTATCTATTTTAAGCTTGATTTCAAATAAGTAACTAAGAAAGGGCTTTGCAAACTGAATGACGATGCAGTACCAGACTTTACCTCCACGTAGGTAAATGCTTATGCAAAACTTTATATTTCAACTAGCTGTTGCCCGCGGCTCCGCCCGCGTGGATGTCGGTTATCGCCACCAAACATAGCCTATGTCCTTTCTCGAGGTTCAATCTACCCTTATACTCAGTACTGAATTGATGCCGACTCTTGACCAATAGATGGCGCTGTATGTCCGAAATAAATTTTATTTTTTATTTTATTTTTTGTAATAAAAACTATCCTATGTCCTTTCTCAAGTTCCAAACTATGTCTGTACCACATTTCACACAAATCGGTTCAGTAGTTTAGGCGTGAAGCAAAGACAGACAGACAGAAAGACAGACAGACAGAGTTACTTTCGCATTTATAATATTAGTTTGGATTAACCACTGGCCTCTTCCAAAGTGCGTCAAAACTTTATATGCTTATCCATACTAATATTATATACGACTCTGTCTGTTGATATGTTAGATTTGTGGGATTTTAATTTCTATAATTATTCATTAAATGATACTAAGTAATATATTTGTATCTTGGTTTAATTTTATCCATTCATCCACGCATGCGTCACACTAAATTCACAACATAACCAACTATCGATAATTTTGGTAATATGTACATGAAACATCACTATAGGCGCTTTATACCACAGATAAAAAACTGCTTACACTCGGCACAATGGACTATAGTGTTAGACTTGCTCTATAGTAAGATAGATACTCAAAGCTTCCTACGGAGATTTGAAACCAACACGAGAAGTCACAATCCACTGTAATATTTCACTTTCCTACTCTTGTGCGCGTTTTACAAGACGATATGTCTAAAATTCCACCATATTTACACATAAAAACTCGAACTCACACTAATTTCGGAAAATAAAATAACACCGTGATGCGTCTCCTAGCCTTGCCGCCAAAACTCTCCGACACTTGACACAACTATCAAAGTTATAACTTTTTAAAAGAGTTTTTGGCTTGGCTACAAGACCTTTAAGCCATGTCTTTATTTTGTTTTTTATTATCTTAGTTGGAATGATCGTTGATGGTGTTGATGATGTTGTTGATGATGATGATGATAGCCGCCTGAGCAAAGTGGTAGAGACTTTACTAGAGCTTTCTAGGGAGATTTAGAACCAACACGAAAATGACCCTTTTCTACTCTTGTGCGCGTTGTCTAAGGCGCAGGCCAGACAAACTTTGTTTTACTGCGTCCGTAGAGTAGAGGGAGTCTTTCTACGACTGCGTCCTGTGCGCGTCGCGCCGCTTCTAAACAAAATGAATAGAAGCGACGCGCGCGACATACGTCTTACGTCTCTTCTGTCTGGCCTGCGCCTAAGATGCTAAGTATGTCTAAACATTCATTTTTTTTAAATAAAAGAATCTTATAACACCAGAAATTACTTATATTCTCTCTAACCCCTCCAGCTAAGCTAGATTGCTTGTGTTAGGAGTGGGTTCACGTCGTCGGTCGGTCGGATTAGTACCCGGGACCTTACGATCATATAAGGCCGACTCCTTAACCACTAAGCTACCGATGCTATTGCGAACAAACATACGAAATTCAGTCAGAGTTGTTATTAACTATAAATAACTTAACCGGTTATTGATTGTGCTGGTTATTGTGCTCCGCGTTGGTTTCAATGCAATCGATATGGGTAGATATAGTTTTCAAGTTAGTTATTGCATTTTTCATTGAAATAAAATAATATAGGTACCTACCTACCGACATAAATGTTTTCATTATTATTTGTTAATTGAAAAACATACACATAACTGCCGTATGTTTGACTTTGCAATTGATTTTTTATAACTAGGTACATGAACCGTAGCACAGATGACCGTAGGTGAATTAAAAAGGTTATTAAAAACATTTAAAGGCTTGTATCTACTACGTATTATAAAATTGAAAAATAGATAATTGTTACATTCTTCTTCTTCATCCTAGCGTTAATTCCCAGTACGATCCGAAGCTTTCATCTCGGAGTCTGGGTCTGGGATCCGTTTTCCCAGTCTTACCTGCAGATTTGGCTGGACCTCGATATTTTCCGTGAAGCGACTGCTAGCTGACCTCTATAACCCAATGGTGACATTAGGCGATATCGAAGCTTTGCAGCTAGACTAGACCGTTGTTGTTGGACTTTTTAGGGCACCAACTATCCGTAACGATTGCCATAGATGTTTGTATGGCAACCGGGACTGACGGCTTAACGACGTGCTCTCCGAGGCACGACTAGACCAATGCAAATATCCATATTCATGCATATAAATATTTACACTGAGCGGGGATTGAACCAGCGCCTCCTGTGTTCACGCTACGCTACGAGGCTGTCAATGTTTGTTACGTTGGAGACCATGGAGACACATAAAAAATCAGTAGGTATTAAATTATACGTACGATTATTAAATTTATTTTCAATTTCGCCATGGACTTAAAACCACTGAACGGATATTGATGTAGTTCTATTGGTTTGAAAGGTTTCAGTCAGACTTAAAATATTACGCTTGTTTGATGGTAAGTATAGAACCGGAGATATGACCAAAAGTCGCAATAGCCGACATCCACGAGCGGAGCCGCGGGGGTCACCTAGTTATTTATGTTAGCGTGAGTTAGTGTGCTTTGAGTGAACAAATAGACTAAATAGGCGTACTAACAGGCATACTTATCCGTAGTTCCATACTAATATTCACGCCTTAACCACTGAACCGATTTTGATGAAATTTGGTACAGAGATAGATTAGACCCTAAGAAAGGACATAGGCTACGTTTGGTCGCGATAACAGACATCTACGAGGGCGGAGCTGCAGGCATTAACTAGTTTCCTATAAATCAGTAGGTAGTTCAGTTGGTTAGACTATTCCCCATAGAAATTCAAGTCCCGCCCTGGATGTTGACATCTTCCGATTTAAACTTAGATCAAACTGGTGGTGAAGCCAGGCAGGACAGGTCTGCCATGTTGTTCTTCTTGTGTATAAGCACGAGGGCGGGCAGGTTCTTCAAGCGCAAGCAGTCCGGTGGGGCCTGCTTCTGCTGCAGGATGGGTAGGTACACTGTGTTTCCCATAGCCGAGGGGGTTTGAGGGACTATCACAAAGCTGTAAATGTCACACGGTCAGCTGGGATGCAAGGAAATAGCTTCATATTGCCACCTTGCACCTCGAAAACGGCTTGCAGTTTTAGTCGGTCCGTGCCCGATATGCCAACCCCCTGGGAGGGAGATTTCCGAAGGCCGAAATGACTCGGGTAGATTAATAATCGCTTAAGAAAAAAAATTATATGCTATGAGAACACTCTGCTAACTGGGTATTCTGTTTTTATGTCATTTAGCTGAATTGTCTTTCAGCTATCTAGGTAACATGCTTTCATGTCAACCTAACTGAATTGTCATTACGCGAAAAAAACATTATGCTAGTAACCCGAATTAAGATGTATTGTGTGTGCGGCTCCATCAAGATCTTCGGGGCCCAAGCTCACGCCACATGTTATGACACTAGCCGTTACAACTGCTGATTAAGGGACCAGGCTCTTCTCTCGGAGTTGAGGGGTCCAGAGGCAGTCGCTTCCGTTAAAGTCCACCATATTAAATTATGTAAAGGAGTATCTAGTAAAAGAGTGGACGGCAGGCTTCAAAGTGCATCCGAGACGATCGCAGGTTAAAAATTAATAAAAATAAATATCACGGATATTTATTTTTATTAGAACCTAATTTTGAAATGCAATCGTATCACAATCACGGTAAAACCGGTGGAAGTAGGTAAATAAAATAATGATGTCATTTATGGATAAGTCACATAACAAAACCTTTGTTCTGTTTATTATGACGAAGAGTTTTCACTGTTGTCTCCGCAATCACTTCTATGGCTCCAGTGTCAACCCAGTGAATGCGCCCGTGGTTGTGTCGCACGGCCCCTCCACACCACGTCTATACTTTGAGGCTGCGCCTACGTCGCCGTCGAGCTCCACCGCTCACTCGCGCACACTTCCATTTCGAACGCCAACCATAACACGCGCAACAACCGCTAGACTCTAATTTTTTTTTGTGAAGAATAAATTTCGTGATGGAGAAGGAGCATCAACCAGACTCCATGGCCACCATCACTATGAAGCCGGAGTACCCTCCATCAGAAGTGTACAGCACATCGGAACCTCCACCGGTATGATAATATCCGTTATTCTCTTTGAATAAATGTTAAACACGTAACGTGTAGGTTTTCTGGTTGGTTGTCATCATCGTGACTGGAACTTTAAGTTTTGTTATTCTAATAAGCAAGTTTTGTTATTTGAAAGTTAAGTCACGTTTGATTATGTTGAGAATGCGTATTGGTAGATTTGATTTTAAATATCAATTTTATGCTCGTAAAACTTTCTAGATGTTCATCTTGGTTGTTTAATTATAAAGTGATAATAATTGAGTGTAAACTGTCCATTAATTGCGGGATCTAAGTGCGGGAAAGCGCCTTTCTCTCGGTGTTCGTGGCAGAGGCCGCTGGCGCGTAGCGGGTTGTTTGTAAACACCGTTTACTAACATCGCCGTTCTACATACAAAACTGATAATGTAGCACCCTCGCGTCTATTATACTTACAGGAATGATATTTACACTGTATTAGCGCAGGTCTGTTGCAGGTCATACCCATATAAAGCACAGCAGGATTGTGCTTGATATAGATATAACGAATGTGTCCTAGGTTCATAGGTACCATCTCTAGTTCACACTCTGTTTAATATAATTTCGAAGTAATGACCAAAGGTTTCAAAAATACTGCTAAGTTTTTCAAATAAATCGAAAAGGAAAAGAGACGAGATATCGTACCTACCTACTTTATGTTATTGCGAATGCGCGCTATAAATAATTATATACCTACTTACTTATTACGTAGGTACTGAAATATAAATAAATTAAGAATTATAATATCTCTAAAAATAAATAAATAAAACGCAAATTAGATAGTCAGTTAGTCTACTTTTGCTTATTGCACAGTCAAACGAAATATCTAAGTACCTAGTAGGTAGGTACCTAAGCAAACTAAGTATTTTAGGCAATATTTTATTAAAAACAGTTAAGTAAGGTAGCTAATGTAGCTACGTATATTTAATCAAAGAAATATGAAAAGTTAAACAATACCTTCCAATAACTGTGTCTAATATGATAGGTAAGGTATAGAAGTTATAACCCAGCTACATTTGTAATGGTTTAATAACAAATAACATTTGGTGTTTCAAACATGTTTCACATACATAGGTAGGTATTGTAAAGATTAGTGGCCTTGAAGTCGCAGGCCATTTAAAGATACATTGGTACCTACACATAACCACAGAGTAAATAACAGATCTAACTAACAAAAACAAATAATGTAAGTAGGTAGGTATCCATTTGTGGTACCTATTTATGTGTATGAGCACAGAATAAGTAATATGTAGTAGGTACAGTCAGCGTCAGAGAAAACAGACCCCCTCATGCTTTCATATCATTAACAAGGGGGGTCCCTTTTCTCTGAAGCTTACTGTACTACGTGGTATGAGTATGAAAGTGTATGACGATTATGATGAAATACCGGATTAAGGATTAGCTGAAAGGTCAATTTATATTATTAGAATGTAGTTTCGTCTTGTATCGTCCTGACTGGGCATCTAGGTAGCGTTTACTTTATTTGTTTTGGTAATGTAATATTTTCCGAAACTATTCACTAATTTTATGGAATGAGTAGATATTGAAAAGGAATATGATTATATGGATTACTAGCCTTCCGCCCGCGGCTCTGCCCGCGTGCATCTCGGTTAACGCGACCTTTGCTTATATCTTCGGTTCTACTCAACCGATTGCGATCAATCAAACGTAAGATTTTAAGTCTGAGTAAGCCCTTTTTTACAAAAAAAAACCGCATCCATCGCGGTCAAACAGACAAACAGACAGGAAATTAAAAAAAAAATTTCGTGTTTTTCGTGTTCAGTATCGTTAACATAACATAACCCAAGTATTTTTTTTTTAATATCTCCAATGTACAGACACGACCACTTTACAGTTATATAATAGTATAGATAGATGTCCATAACTACGATCGTAGCGTTTTGTTGGTCCATAGTCCATACAATAACACATTTAGGTTTACTAAGATAGGCGGTATTTGTTCATCTCTGGAATATCTTCTTAGGGTACATTAGCCCCCCTAGACAAGTGGCAATGCGTTGGCCGGCTTTTTAGAATAGAATGTTGGCGTATAGTAGAATAGAACAATAAATGTATGGGATTTGACGTTTATAGTATGACATACGTCGACGACTGCAGTGATGGGAAGCTGCACGGTGTATCGACCTACACAGTGCGTGCAGCAGTCGGTTCGAGTCCGACATTGGGCTACCATGAGGTTAAACTCGGGAGGTTTTCGCATCCGCATGTTAAATAAGGTAGTAGGTAGGCACTTGTTTACTGTATACCAAAACAGATTTAGCTATGGATTTATATAGGCATATATTATATAATTTCACCTTTAATAGTGGCCCCTACCTAGGCGATCTGTAGCCACTATTAGAGGTGAAATAACATGGGCCCCTACTACTAAAACATGAAGCAGGATTACAGTATAGGTACTGCATACTGAATGTATGAGTAATAGGTATTTTAATATAATCATAATCCAAGATATATACGTAATAATATAAAATTGCAATTAAAATTCCACTTTTTTCATATTTTTTTTGTTTTTGCGAATTAATTTGGAAGTATTGTTATGCTTACATTTTCTTGTATATTTAAATCTTTCTCTTTATATGCAGCCTTATCATTTACGTATACATAATTTTAAATATATTTACTGTACATACACTACAGTTATGCAAGATGAGCATCCCTTATTTTTCACATTATCTTTTCATATTTAATCGCGACTGAGACTGTGTCATAATGGTTGAAAGAAAAATGCCTCTAAACGGATGTAAGAAAAGTTATTGTACTTATCAATAAACAATCAATTGGTAATTGGATCATGTTTATTCAAGTATTTAATAGTGTTTAAACATGTACATACCTAAGGTATTCATTAGGTATACATTCCTTTCCAAGAACTGTGTTATGTATAAAATGTGAGAAAATTCATTGTTCTATTGTCTCTGGTCAGCCATTAACTTAGCCTTCACTATCATACTTATCACGCAATTTCATCATACTTGTCTAGTAAATATGTAGGACCTTTTAAAAAGACAGGTATTTAAATATGACGTCAATTTCTGAGACACCTACATGCCAGTAAAGCTAATTAGGTAGGTACAAGTACTTACTTATTTATCAGAAAAAAAAAATATAACAGTTGATAACCTATTTTCCAGCCAATTCCATTTCCAATACGTTACTTTTTTATCATTGGCGTTTCCAATACGTTACTTTTTTACTTTCAGTTTTAGTTAAGTTACATTTTTTGGTTCGTTAAATATGAAACGGAGATTTTGAATAGTTTTCGGAAGTCATTAATTATGTTACCTATATGTTTTAGAAATATATGGTGTATTAATTTGTATCCTTAGGTACGAGTATATCATTTTGATATGCATGGTTAGCGTCTCCAATCTCAATACTGATGATATTAGGTACCTAGACATTTTTTTTGTAAGTCATCATTTGAATAAAATTCGTCTATCTTCTCGTGATAATAAACATCTAAATCGTGACGTTACCTCTAAGTTCTATTCATTTGAGCAAAATATTTACATTATATTTCACACTTCAAATTGTTTCAACAAACTTTTGATTTATATTGAATCAATCGTACCTAATATCTAAACGGAAAATGTTTCAACAAAGAGTAAACAACAATTTTGAACAATGAGAAGGTAAAGTTCTTTTCAATAAAACTTGATAAGGACTTTCCAAATGAGGCGGAAACAAACATAACAATAAAAGATTATAGAAGTCAAGCTTTATCTTAATCAATGTTATAAAAAATATGTGGGTGTAGCAAGATCTTCGGAATCCAATTAACACCACATGCAAGCAGGTTAAACCTACTGATGAATGTGTAAGGCTTTGACCCAAGCTTTCGTCTTAGGCTTATGGGGTCAAACCAGTCGGTCCCACCAAAGCCAAGATAAGCTAAATCTAGGGAAAGAACATAAGAGCGGATCCCGAACTCCAAAGCGTTGGATGTAGTGAAGATAATGATGATTTTATAAAAAAAAATGCCGATTTTGAGACAGAATTCACCCTGTAAGTAGGTAAAATTGCTTGTTATAGTAAAAATCACAATAAATAAGATAACAATAAGAAATACTTACAAACTATTAAATACACATGAGTGAACTAAAAGCTTGTGAGTTGTGTGTTGTCGGTTACACCACTTTGACGTTGTGTAGTTTGTGTTCGGTTTCTCGTATGTTACCGCTGCTCCGTGGATGAGACCTACATTCAAGTTTATGGCTGTGCAATATCTTGTCGCAATCACCACGTTTGGTAACTATATTATTGACCATTGTAAGTGGAAACTAAAGCCAAAAGTTGTGGTCGACTTCATTTAATAATTTAATAGGAATGAAGTTAAAATATTTTATTCTGTTACGATACAAATTTGTTGTAAAGTACTTAAGTATGATTATTGAAAGATATTTATAGATACAGTTGAGCCTTAGAAATAAAAACCAGTAGCACTCCGGGATATTGATATCGGTAGGTACAGAGTGAATTGGTGAATTTTTACAATTTGTCAAATGAGGTGTCTCAGCTAATACAACAAAAGAGGTTAACACTTCAATAATATTCCCAATAGTAACATTTACTATTTGTCACAAACTAGATAGGTATTTGTTTGAAATACTGCCTCAACGCCTTGTAGAAATATATTTCACTGATTCACTAACTACTAGACAAGCTGTTTATAACAAAAATTATATCATGGTTTCTGGGTGACGCGAGAATAAATTTGAATTATGACGCAATTTGTGTTAAAGTACTTAACAATTGTGAGAATTTTATTGGCAGATATTTACAGATACAGCCTTTGTAATAAAATTATTCTCAATAGTACATTAATCACCATGTTAATGTTACTAAATGTGCGGTTTTGTGTAATGGTAGATCACATTTATTTGCTGTGGGGCAACAATACCGACTGCGTAACAACGTAACTGAAATATTGTAATTTGACAATGCTAACTGACTTGCTATGATATCTACGAAGGAAAAAGATATTCATATGATTAGTACATTCATGATATACTAACTAAATTGAGACCCTATTGTTGCTGTTGACAAGTCAGTTGACTGTAAATTTACCCCCGTCTATTGACCAATAGTTGACCATTCAGTGTCGAACCCACACAAGCATTTTATTATTTTAAGTTCTGTGAATAATTGTGAAGGCAAGGCGAAGGCAAGGCAATAGTAGAGTCTAGCTAACGAAATATGAATATTAATAAGTCTCTTTTGTCAAAACTTTTATATGGTGTGGCGTTTACTTGCCCTATTTTCTCGCCTTTTTGTTGATTCTAAGATTTAAATTGTTTTCTAAGTTCCGTCCAAGTTCTGTACATTCTGTACTCGAATAAACCTGATCATTCTGTCCGTGTACCTTTTTTAGTTAGCGTAAAAGTATATTACTCTCAACAATTTTTTTGCCTGTCAGTTAGTATTTTATGTTTTACGTAAACGTCTTGATATTCAGATTCTTTCTATTTTCTATTATCCTTGCGTACCTACGTCTTTCGCCACTTCTACTTCCAAAATTATTTTCATACCAATAGTCCAAAGTACTTTTGACTGACTGTTCCTGTAAACGTCCTCGATATAATTGACAAACGTGCGTCTAGGATTACACCTATACCGGGTTGCCCTTTCAATCTCACCTCATAAATTTGTTTCGGCAATCTTCTTTCCTCCATCCTCTCTTATGACGACATGTCCTAACCATTTAAACAATTTATGAGTGACAATATTGTCAATATTTGACCCAAATCACTTCGCGCACTTTTATATCAAGTTGCTTGAATTAAGGCTGCTTGTAAAACCTTACGAAGAGGTCAATGTGCGTAAATAATATAATATAACACACCGATTTAATCATAAATTTCAAAACAGACGTTCAAAGTGTTTGCATTCCAATTTCCAACTTGTTTGTCTGTGAATAGAAGGTTACGTTCCGTTTGATGTGTTTTTGATTTGTGCACCTACGTATGTACCTATTGTAAGAGTTCTCTTATTGTTATTTGAATCAAACGTCGGGATCGTTCGAATTATTAAGCGTACCTACTAGCGAGTATTATTAGATTATAGTCATAATTATATTTTTATAGCTACTACCTAAAACCTGACCAGTAATTATTGGTCTTCGGGGTCATTCATTTTTGACCTTTAAGAGGACTAAACAATAAACATGTTACGCAGGCACCATAACTAAACGTAGTTATTATGTATTGAATCTTAGACCTTTGAAATGACAATGAACTGCTCAAATGCGCTGTTTTTGTATGACTAATCACGTCCATTTTCTACATCCAACGCACTTATATAATACAGCAATATTACAAAACAGGCAAGCTAATATTGTATTGAATAATAAGCAACATATGATGTCAATATATGCCAGAACCATATGTGAGAAAACCTTGGTCAAAGCGAAGATTTTCTCATAATAGGTATACCTACCTACTTATGTTGTTTTCAACTTAAAAGAAATATTAAGCAGGTGAGGCTAAATTTCAGACAATAAAAATTATGAATAAACTAGGTATATCAATTTAAGTGAAATCGTTATTGGATTGTCAGCCTATTGGCCACAATGGTGCTTGCGTCACATCCGAGACCGGCAACTGGTCACAAGTGAGATATTTGTTCGATATACTGCTTCAACGCCGTGCCATAAGTGTTTAACTTAAATAAAAGTTCCGTTTTAATTTCTTTAAAGCAATTACTAGTAGGTATGTCGTATTCGGCAAAGGCTCGGATTACTGGAAATATTATATTAAATCCAATATTTACTTCCTATAAGTATTGGAACTAGAATAACCACAGTTTTTGCACTGTTAATAGCAGCTTCATACTTCCGGTTTGTTCATATACCTAACGTTGTAAGTTGGGCATGTTATGTTCTCTCATAATGTCCCATGTGATAAATATATCTCAAAGTAGTACCTAGTGTGAAAAGTTAGTAAACAAAGTAAGTAAATGTGCCAACATAATTAGGTAAGTAGATGCTAACAGCCTTTGTTCAACCTCAGGAACTCAAGAATTACGTAGGTACAGAAAATTTACATCCTATTTCATACTTATTCGTGTAACTACTGGCAAAAGTCGACTGTCCTTTCCTTCCATTTTGATAAAATATGAATTTTAGTAGGTAGGTATGTTTAGTATCTTATGTGTACTATAAAACAAGCTTAAGTAGCGTTTAGTATGCGTTTAGGCTACCTTGCGGAACCCAGGAGCCAGAATCCTCCTATTATTAAATATTGAAATTTCGAATCAAACAATACGAAAATTCAAAGGGTTTTATTTCAATTTTTTGATAAAAATTTAACACAATTACATGATCCCATGTCCTTAATACACATTACCTTATTAATAATACATATTAAGTATATTAATAATATCATTTTATAGAACTTGTATCAGAATAAGAAATTGAAATTCTTCTTAGAGAATAGCTGAGGTATTAATTTTCTATAGGTATGCAAATTGCGTTGTGATTGTGTCAGGTATGGAATTACCCACATTATATTACAACAAAGGGCATGTATTAAGCAAATTATATTGTTCAATGAGATCAGAACTGTGCGTTGTGTACGCGTTGATCTGTGGATACCTACGTAGAACTGATTGCAATAGTAGATGTCCATATGAGTATTATAACATGAGTATATTTTGTAATAGAAACAAGTTATTTTTAACAGAAACATTAAACCGACTTCTAGAACAAAAATGCACTGTAAAGAAAAAAATTAATAAGCAACAAATACAACTGAAACTATAAAAATAAAAAATAAATAATATAAATAAAGCTCTATTAGTTACCTGCGTAGTAGAGCTTTGCTGAAATTGATGTGGTGATGCGGTTATTGTGGACATACTCTACATGCCTGCGCATGTAGAGTATGTCCACAATAACCGCACCACCACATCATCAATGAAATTTTTAAGTGTGTATGGGTTTTTGTGTAAAACTGCAAGGCAACACAAAGCAATTAGGCAGGCAGTAGAACTTCCACCTTTTTAAGAATCGGTTAAAAATAACGTGTCTTCACTCTTTTAAAAGGTTATTCCAAAAAAGACTCTATAAGATGACATTCGTAGACTTTTTCTCGTTTTTTTCCAGATATGTTGGCACCCCATATACAAAATGTAGAGTCGGTTTAAGGCGACACTTTTGTGAACCAAGTAAACTTTTTTTTCTATGCAATATACTAATAATGGAACATTATTTCATTTCCATTTTATTGAATTAAACAGTGTATTTGTATTTATATGGACCATACAATACAAGAGCTTTGAATAAAATATAATCCATGACTCAAACGATGGATACGTCCAGCTTGAGTATTGTGCTGTGCATATTAAGTATATGAACTCTGTACTTATGTATGTGTGTCTTGTCTGTGGGTAGAAAGTATATACGCCATAATATAGGATATATTTGAGATGGAACAGTATAGTGTATCTTTATGTAAGTACTAGAAATGCAAATAAATAAGTTGGCGCATATAATATTGTATAATATATGCTCGTCAGAATGGCGAATCAGCTTGGCACATTATACAGGGTGGAATAATTTCACCACGCCCGAAGAGATACCTATCTAAGGCTTTTCATATTAATATTGTAATATAAAATTAAAGTAAAAGCCGAACCTGACTCCGATGTGAGCGCCTCTTATGCGAGAAGACCTACTTACGAGTCTTCAAAGACCCAAAAGATGAATTCTTCTGTGAAATCAATCGACAGAGCACCTTAGATCAAGGCATTCAGTGACTGTTGTTCAGGTTTTGCCTTCAGCGTTTTTTTAGTGTTTACAATTTAAAAGTAGGTTCTAAAACTTGCCAAGCGTTGTGTAATATTTTCATAAGTTTTTGTTGCCTTATATTAATCTCAAGCATTCTGTTATCTGTAGCTGTCGTATTTCTAAATTTAAATAATTTAAATTTAGAAATACGACAATAAATAGTAGATTACCCAACAAGTGAAAAAAAGGTGAATTCTTTTCGAGGCACCAAGTTGTATCCCGAGAGGAGTGAAGGTTTCTCCGGTAGAATCCCGAGCGTAGCGAGGGGTTCTAGAGAGAAACCTGAGTGGATCGAGGGATACAAGAGCCGAGATGAATTCTTTTTTCACGTGTTAGGTACTCAACTTTTCACCATTGACTACGAGAAAACGATTACTCTGTGATTATGAATTACATTTTGTTATGGATAGTATACAAAAGAAACAGCAAATTATCAGTAATAAAAGAGACTATCAGTAATAAAAGACACAGGAGTCTTTTCGCGTTCGAGAATATGAGTTTTATTTTCATCACTAGATGAAGTCATTTTATGATTATGAGACAAACAGAAACTTTAATTACACAGAAAATGGCGGCATTTTTTTTTTCTTAATTCCAACTGAGCCACATTGCATCCAGCCAGTTATTACATTTAGGTGACTTTTAGTACGTTTTTATAGTGAGAGTATGCAATCTCTTTGCATGTTTCACTAGAATCCGTACATTCGCGCATGTTCCAAATTCAAATTTTTTTATTCACTCGGTGAAACAAAGAACGTTTTATTCACTGTTTTTGATGAATCACGGGCCCTTTTTCGAGTGTCAATGGTGAAAAAATATATTTAGTTCAATTCTGTGGTACCTATCGGGTTTTCTAGCTATATTGTTTCTCTCTCAACTTGTTATTAAGAATAATAACAAGCGGTATTTTTTTTAGATGTGAATGCTTAGTTATTTAATATAATGCACAGGACTAGCACCGATATTGTATAATATGAAGGTGTTGACTAAGGTCATTTATCGTGACGTCATTGACTCATTGTCCGGACCTTGTTAGGAATCAGTTGCTTAGGCAGTCTTGTTTCTGCATTCACGATTTATATTATCTTTGTAACTGATGATACGAGTTATATATAAATTGTATAATCCTATGTGCTATGTGAATGTAAAATAGTCTAACTGGTATGTGACCTACAGTTATAATCACACTATAATAATGTGCCAAAACCAGAAAGCATTAAGATAAATAAAAAAAACCGGTTACGTATCATATTCTTGTGGCGTAGGAATTAAAATAACAAGCTTTATTTTTAGTGAATAAGGATTTAGGTTTTTCTTCATTAGTTACGAAGTACCTAAGTCCTTTTACGGTAAAATCCATTAGCCCAATTAAGTTGGTTTCATTTCACTACGGGTGTATGGGGGCTCACCTAGATCTTGAGCCCCAAGCCAACCTCACCTGCAAGCTGGTGCACCTGCTGAACAACGGACGAGGCTCTGGCGCTGGCTTTCCCTTCGGGGTTGGGGGGTCGGACGGCAGTCGCCCCCGGAAAAGCCAAAAATTGCCAAATTTAAAATGAAATGGCTCGTAGAAAAAGGAATCGCAATGAGGGTAGGGCGCCGCCGCAAAACGGCGCGCATGAGGGTCGCCCGCCTCGTGTCGCAAGTGCTACCGTGCCTGAGCCGGGCACGGCTAAAGATGTTAGGCCAACTTTGTGATTCCGGAAAACTCCGCTTCGCAACGTGGAACATCGGCACGTTGACCGGTCGCACGAGGGAGTTGGCTGACGTACTCTGCAGGCGGAGAGTGGCCGTGGCGTTCCTGCAGGAGACTCGGTGGGGTGGCGATAGCACCATGCACATTGGGGAGGGCTACCAGCTGATGTACACAGGTGCACCTGATGGGCAGGCCGGGGTGGGCGTGGTGCTCTCCCGGGCGTTGCAGGATGACATCTTGGAGGTGAAGAGCTATAGCGCCCGACTTATGGTTGTGAGGGTGCTTATCGATGGGATTATAACCCACCTGATAAGTGCTTACGCTCCACAGGCTGGGCGTGGCGAAGCCGAAAAGATCTTGTTCTGGGACCAACTCGGGGGAGTGCTTCGTGACGTCCCGCTGTCGCAGGAGATTGTCCTGGGCGGTGACCTGAACGGTCACGTGGGTGACGGGTGTGAGGAGTTTGGGCGTGTCCACGGCGGTTTTGGATACGGTAGTCGCAACCCAGAGGGTGAGCACATCCTTAGAACGTGTGCGACTGCCGACCTGGCCATCGTGAACACGTACTTCAAAAAGAAATCCGGACATCTTGTCACCTACAAGAGCGGGGGGCACTTAACCCAGGTTGATTTCCTGCTCACTAGGAGGCACAGCATCAGCAGGGTGGCCAACTGCAAGGTTATACCCGGGGAGAGTCTCACTAGCCAACACCGTCTCCTTGTCATGGACCTCCGCGTGAAACCCAAAGACAAACGTGCCGAGCGTGCCCAACGCAAAATCAGGTGGTGGCTGCTTGATGAAGCTAAGTCCCAAAGTTTCGTCTCAGCCATCGGTGACAAGTGCGCCGATGCTGTAGACGAACCAGTACAGGTTTCTTGGGACAGGATTCGGGCAGCTATTCTTGAGGCGGGGAGGGTGGTGCTCGGCATGTCTAAGGGTGGACGCAAGTGTGACAAGGACACCTGGTGGTGGAACGACACAGTCCAGAGAGAGATCAGGGTGAAGAAAGCCCTCTTTAAAAAGTGGCAAGCGTCCAAATCTTCCGACGACCGCGATGCGTACAAAGATGCAAAACGCGCCACCAGGAGAGCCGTAGCCAGGGCCAAACGAGACCACTTGCAACCTCTATATACCAAGTTGGAATCGTCTGAGGGGCAAAAGCTCATATATAAGTTGGCGCGTTCCAGGGCCAAAGCGGCGCAGGGTCTATCCAAGTGCCGCTGCATTAAAGACCCTGGGGGAAATTTGTTGTACGAGAAAGTCGCGGTGAAGGAGAGATGGCGCTCATATTTCCACGAGCTGCTGAATAAGCAGCATAAAGAGGTGCAGCCACCAGACCTCCCTCCGAATCAAGGACTAGTGCCACCGATAACGCCTGCGGAAGTCCAGACTGCCATTCGCCGCATGAAGAACCGGAAAGCTGTCGGACCCGACGAAGTCCCCATCGAGGCTTGGAAGGCAATGGGCGCCCGTGGTGTGGGCATTCTAGCAAATCTTTATAACCGCGTACTCCTCACCGGCGAGATCCCGAGCCAGTGGAGGCTGAGCATCATCACGCCAGTCTTCAAAGGCAAGGGATCGGTGCAGGAGTGTGGTAGTTACCGCGGTATAAAGTTAATGTCCCACACCATGAAGCTCTATGAGCGGATAATCGACTCCCGGATCCGACAGGAAAGTACACTCTCGGAGTGCCAGTACGGGTTCCGTCCAGGGCACGGGACCATGGACCCAGTGTTCGCCCTAAGGGTTGTGGCGGGGAAATACAGGGCGAAGAACACGCCCCTGCACTGCCTATTCTTAGACATGCAGAAGGCCTTCGACTGTGTTCCTCGCGCGGTGATCTGGTGGGCACTGCGGGCCAAGGGTGTTCCAGAAACTTACATTGACACCATCCGAGACATGTACTACGATTCCGGTTCCGTGGTTCGAACTGCTGTTGGCGACTCGAAAGCCTTCCCCATCACCGTCGGGGTACACCAAGGATCCGTCCTTAGTCCTTACCTGTTCAGCGTGGTATTAGATGTTTTGTCGGACAGCATTAGAAACTCACATGAGCAGCCTCCGTGGTTGCTCATGTATGCTGATGATATTGCGCTCATGGACGCGGACAGGAGCAGATTGGTGCGACGCGTGAAAGGATGGAAAGAAGCGCTTGAGAACGGCGGTCTGAAGTTAAATGTAGCGAAGACAGAATACCTAGCGTTAAACTCCGCAGATCCCACACCCGTCCGCATAGGCGATGATTTGGTCGAGCGCACGGACCAGGTTAAGTACCTGGGATCTGTACTTCATGTGACCGGTGAGATCGACCACGACGTCAAGGCACGCGTTGCTGCCGCGTGGGCCAAGTGGCGAGAAATGACTGGCGTCACCTGTGATCCTAAAATGCCAGTCAGGTTGAAGGGGCAGGTCTATAAGACGATCATTAGGCCTGTTCTCTTGTATGGTTGTGAGGCGTGGCCGCTGCTCGAGCGACATAAGCAAGAGCTGCGTGTCACGGAGATGAAAATGTTGCGGTGGATGTGCGGCGTTACGCGTAAAGATCGCGTACGGAACTCTCGCATCCGCGGCAGCCTCCATGTCCGTGACATCGCGGATAAAATGCAAGAGAGCCGCCTTCGCTGGTGCGGCCACGTCTTGCGGCAACCGCCAGGCTACGTGGGGAACAAATGCCTGGCAATGGTACCCCCGCCGGGTCCAGGTAAAAGGGGTAGGCCAAAGAAGTCCTGGCTTGACGTCGTGGAGGGTGATATGCGTGCTAATGGTCTCACTACCATGGACGCCCAAGATCGTGCGAAGTGGAGAAGGAAGAGCCGGAAGGCGGACCCTGAGCTCCGAGGTCATCTTGGCCACGGATGCAATCAGGAGAATACGTCTATATGCAGATGATGAGCTTTATTTAGACTTCCTTAGAACCCTATATTGAAAAAAATATTTCTTTTATGTTTCAAAGGTTTTTATTTTAAAGTAATTCCTTCAAGAGATTTCTTCATTTCACCAAGAATCAAGGTAAACTGATGTTATCTTTTTAATATTATGAAATGAAGGTTCTAAGATGCGGGTTGTTAAGGAAAAAACTTAGAGGAAAATACAGAAACATCAGATACTTAGAAGAATGTTAAGAGATTGTACCTAAACATTTATTATTTCGCTTACCTACTAAAAGTACGAATCAATAGATAGTATCACAAGTTGTCAAGGATAAAAATGTATACCATTAATGGTACTAGTGGGACAAAGATTCCCAGTAGTACCATTAATGGTACTAATCAATGGTACAGTTGGGATAGAGGGATTTATTCTTTTATATTAGATAATAATGTAATGATTTAAAATTGAACACTTACAGTAAATTAAAAATAAATTATTGAAC
This sequence comes from Eilema depressum, assembly GCA_914767945.1. Lineage (NCBI taxonomy): Eukaryota > Metazoa > Arthropoda > Insecta > Lepidoptera > Erebidae > Eilema > Eilema depressum. The sequence goes on along the minus strand of OU612025.1, from coordinate 11,316,394 downwards.
TGAACTAAAGCATTCGACTTTGAATAAAACTATGGCAATGGGTTTTATAGAAATTTGTTCATTCAGTGCATCAAGACTTTTTTGATTGTCCACGGTATTTTTTATTTTTTAACGAATGGTTAAGGGCTCATATTTGCACCTTTTTAAAATGTGCGCCCATAGTTTTTGAGAAATAAAAAAATAGTATTATTTATTTTTATCACGTCAAAAAAGAGATAAACAATAAGCTCCGAAATATTAACGAAACGAAAAAATCTATCTTCTCATGAATGAAAACCACAAAGAACATTATGAACACATTCATTAGCTACATCTCGCTAAGGACAAACTAAGTATAGGCTATTGCAATTACCTCTGATTACAATTAAGTCTTATGGGAATACAGAATGTGTGAAAAAATATTGCGAAATTCATGGCGCCGGTTTTTATATGCCTAGCAATTAGTTTTTCAGTCGTAAAACCTAGATATATCACGATTGCTATCCTATGTATTAATCTACACATAAAATAGTGGTGAAATACATATTAATATACGCAGCGTCGGCAGCTTAGTGGTCAAGTCATCGGCTTGGAATCAAGAGGTCTTGAGTACTAGTCCTGGCTATTACACTACAGACCGTTAAGGAATAATGATTAATCTTAAAAAATAAATAGGGTATTTGACAACCTCTACGGCGGTGTAGTGATGGAGTGTTCAACTACTAAGTCAGAGGTCGCGGGTTCAATTCCCGCTCTGTGCAAATATATCTATGCATGAGTATATTGAGTATGTACATTTGCGCGACGTCATATTTGTAGCCCGTTGATTGTAATCTCTGTTCTCTAAAGTATTAAAACCCGTTAACTCTACAATTATAAATATTAACAGATACGCTTCACTGAAATAATGTTTTATACATTATACTGTTCGTGCTTTAACTATTTTATTAAAAACTTTCTTTCCGTAAGACCATACGGACATTGCCGCGGGACATATAATCGAACCGATTTCTTGCATGCGCATGAATATAAACACAATTGTTGCATATCAAACGTCAATGCATAATTCATAGATAATAATGATCCTTTAGGTCCGTTGTGACATAAAAGTAATAGTACATAATACCACATAATACCTTATATTTTTACATACAGTTGAAATCAATTAATATGTGCATTTTGACAGATGAATATTGCGTTAAAAATGACAGTAAGCTATTAACCTTAATTCAGCATTGCTAACATCTTACTTTTTTATTACACAGGCCTACCGCCAAAGAGTATCATCAGCAGTACAAATCGCGAGGATAGTAGCACTTACGGTGATAGCATCCTCATTCATCCTGGGCTCGTTCATCCTGGCCTCCAGCTGGGTGACAGCCCGCGCCTCATGTCACCAGCTTGAGCAACTGGACGCAATGCTCGACAAGGAACTGGCACTGGAAGGCAGGGCATATGGAAACGATGGATTGTTAGCGGTAAGTACTACGTATAAGTGATTATTATTAGTATATAGCAAGCTTTAAATATTCACTTCCAGCTGTCAAAATTTCACGAAATACTGTAGTTAAATGTCTTCGATAGGGTTGAAGATTTACTACCGCATGATACGAATTTTCTACAGTACAATAAATATAGATAGATAATAAATTCTTTATTGTACACCAATAGATTTACAGTAGGACTCTAGTAAGTAGAATGAATACAGTTTAATGTACAATGTATACGCTGCGATGACTAAGGCGAAGGCAGTGCTAACTATATACCTAACAGGAAAAACCGTATCAGCATTTACTGAAAAATCATGAAGGAGGTCTAATTTTTTTGTCAAATACAATAATACATAAATGACAGTGTAAACTTGCCTTGTTCGCCCTGCAACCGCTAAAAATAAATGCGCCAGGTCCTCATGCTTTCAGCAATTCTGTATACTGACTTGCAGGATGAGTTAGTTTGAATCCTGAAGGTGTAAAAGGGGTGTACATCCAATAGACAGCATAAACCGATCCATCAATTTATGTAATAACCCACCGTGACAATACGTACGTTATCTACGTATAAAACCGTATCATGCATGAGTATAAAGGTATGATTCCGTAGCCGCATACGACAACTGCCGACGCCCGTAATTCATTGCGGCTTCTCAATGGTCCCCTTTATTCGTATCGGAGTTTGACTAGTAATGGGTACGTTACGTTGTATGTGCTGCGCTGCGTGCGTCGGCAGTTGTCGTATGCGGTCGGCTACGGAATCATCCCTTAAGTGATTGATCGGTAGCCAAGATTTTTATTAAATATCCATTAGGTAGATACCTATATAAATTATGAAGTAATACGCTTTTCACAGGGTACTGGGTGTGCTGTAAAGACACAATTTTCATACATTTTATATTATACGTGTAGAAATCTGTATTTGTGGAACCTACTTAGCTTAGTAATAAATATTCTAAGACGTTCATTGCGTGCAAGTTATTGTAGGTAATATTGCACAATAGAGAAATTGCAATGCGATTTCAAAAAGTTGATGAAGTCACGTTCTTTAATGTCGCCTAAGGATAATTACTTACTTAGAATGGGGGCACGGGCTAAACGTGGGGATTTTAAGTTTATCTCCTATCTCCCTATACATTCGCGTTTTTATGTCCCCAAAGGAGTATGCTTGCGCGGTCCGAGGGGGTTTACAGGGCACATTAGGTACCTTCCCCCCAAAATCGAGCACGTCAAATTGAAAAGTCTTCCAAAAAGGTATTTTCTGAGGGAATTCCCGCACGTGACCCCCAAAAATTTCAGGCTGCGATCGCACCAGGGCTACCCCCTGGTGCGAGAGTTAATATTTCACTATGACTAGGTATTTTTTTAGACACGGCTTCTATTGGACGAGATTCCAGTTTTCCAGAAAAAAAAAAGCCTAACTAGTAGGTCGACCCAGAAATTGATTACAAGTCTTCAAGATCATCTAGAGTTTGAACTTAAAAGCTCATGCCACGAGATCAAGTTGTGTTTACTTTCTGGTGCGACAGACGTTCACATACCTACTTTAAAAATGTACAATGGCGAAGTAGCACTCCCTGGCATTCGTTCATACTAAATTATTTTTTCCGATTTCTTTTTCATGACATGATATGAAAAAAAAAAAAGATTTTCGCGTATCCATTGTTTGCATCGTGAATTTCTAAAGTTCATATAATAATTCCACGCGTAAAAATCGTATTTGCGAATTTAAAAATTCCGGGAAACTTTTCCAATTTTTTATTCTATAGAACCAGACCTAGCTCGGATTACGAAGCTTTTTTAACAAAGAACAACATTTCTTTTTTTTTTTATATGTGGGTGAATTTCCCAAATGGCTTTTTTTTTTGTCTTCGGTGAAATTAGTATTTGAAAAAAGGAATATTGTTCTGAATTATTTTTTTTAGTATTCTATAGGTCGTTAATGGGTTGTGGCAAAAATATATTTTGACTAGGACTATATATAAAGGTGGAAATAAATACATAAACCTCTATTTTTCTCAAATCGGTGCTGTCCCTCTACTATTTTCACAAACAAAAAGGCTTATACATTAATAAAAATAAGTAAGTTAAGTATATAAATTATTCTATTTCATAGAATATTAGTTTTATTATTAATCTAAGGCATATTTTATTACATAATTAACGATTATTATTACTGAGAGGCACAAACGTACTTGTCCTGCAAAATGTTCTCAAATCGGTGACCAAAAGTAATTTACACATAACTTTATATCGACGAGTCCGACAGTGTCCCCACCCCAATTTTATTTCTCTCGTTAGTGCCTGCTAGTGCGCAGTCAGGACGGACGTATGTCAAATCACTGCATATTCCCGCCAATAACGTAAGTATGCCATTTTAGTTACTCCCGGACAATTATTTTATACTATCGGTGGTTCCATCTTTCTAGTGTAATAAGCAGTTTTATTATTGTTGTTTGGTTTTAATAGAGGTAGTAAGTGAATTAGCTTCATTAATTGTTATTGAATTTAACCTAGATATTATGCATTTTTTATAATTTTCTAAAAAGTGTGTAATTTCTCACGTCGGTGTTCGCATATCGGTGTAATCGGTGGTCTTTATTACCACGGATATGATAATTTACACCGAAAATGATAAGAAAAGACGAATCGGTGTCTTACATCTAATATCGGTGTTTTGATTCATGATCAATGCACAGTTTTGTCACATCGGTGGATTGCTTTATCATATCGGTAGATATTTTATCATCTCGGTGAGTCGTTTTATCATATCGGTTGATCCCGTGAGATTTCGTTAAGTATACAAAGAAAAAAATGGAACATATAAACACATACATACATATGGGGGACTTCAATGCCAAAGTGGAAGTACAAGAACGTGACGAGACGAAAATCGGATCTTATGGAGTGGGGTGCAGAAATCGCAGGGGGCAAATGCTAATCAGCTTCCTCGAGTCACAGGGGCTCTTCTTAATGAATAGTTTCTTTAAGAAAAATCCCCACAGGCAGTGGACTATGATAAGGAACGATATAGACTTTTTTCATAACGGTACCTAAGCACATATTTAGAGATCAACAAGTGTGATCAACAAGTTTAATACTGGAAGCGATCACCGACTTATAAGAGGCTCTCTAAATATCAACATCAAGGCTGAAAGATTCCGAATGATAAGGTCAACCCACCCACCCACGCCGCTCCAAGTAGCTCTAGGGTCCGAAAAGTTCCAACTGGAACTTCAAAATCGTTTCGCAATACTGGAAACCTCTTGGGAGGCATTGACGAGAAGGCCGACATAGTGGTCAAACCATTGCAGGTAGTGTCTCGAAAGATGTTTCCCGTGAAACACAAACAGCAAGAGTTCAAGCTCTCTCCTGGGACTCTCGAACTTATGAGAAAGAGGCGTAAACAACCATCCACACAGTCGTCTTCGTCAGATGGGAGAGCCTTAAACCAGCGAATCAAAAAGCTGATATGACGTGACCTCCGCTGCTCCAACACTTGCACCATTCAGGAGGCAATAGAGCGTAATAGGGGGTCGGAAGTGTTCGCTCAGCAGTTGAGGAGGCCCCATCTGACGAAACTTGAAACTGGGAATGGCAAAACGAATACCTCAAAGTTCGAGATACTCAAAGAGATCGAGAAATTCTATGAGTAAAATTCTAATTCGACGAGTAAACCGACGGGACACAGCGATGAAAACAGAAAAAACAGAGCCCCACTTACGCGCCACTACACCGAGGATGCCAGATTTCGAGCAGTGCGGGTAGGATGTGGCTCTCAGGCAACTAAAGAACAACAGGTACCCTGGTGATGACGGAATTACTACTGAGCTGCTGAAAGCAGGTGGGGCTCCAATCCTGAAGGAGCTAGCAAGCCTCTTTAATTCCGTCATCCCGCAAGGGCTAACACCTAGGGCATGGAGCGAGAGTGCGGTGGTACTGTTCTTCAAAAAAGGTGACAAGACCTTGCTGAAGACCTTGCAGGCCATCTCACTCCTGAGTCATGTCTACAAGTTGTTCTCGAGAGTCATCACAAATCGCCTCGCAGGTAAGCTCGACGAGTTCCAGCCACCTGAGCAAGTTGGATTTTGAAAAGACTATAGTAACAACACATTGGAGGACGTCTTCAAGACTCTGGGCTGGACTGGGCGGGGTATCAACATCAACGGTGAGTACATCTCGCACCCTCGGTTCGCCGACGACATCGTCATAGTTGCGGAGTCGCTGGAACAACTGGGCGAAATGATGCACAGCTTGAATGGAGCAGACGAGTCCTAGAGTGGAGACTGCGAGGAGGAAAACGGAAGGTGGGACACCCCCTAGCCAGGTGGACTGACGACCTACGAAAGGTGGCTGGGACGGACTGGATGCGGAAGGCGGAGCACCAGCAAACGTGGCGCATATTGGAAGAGGCCTATGACCAGCAGTGGACTGCAATAGGCTAATTGATTGATTTGTATTGCCAGCTTATAAAGAACGTTCTTTTTTTAAATTAATTATGTATTATAAAAAAAGAAAAGTGTCTGCGTAAATAACCTGAGTTACGCAGATGATATGGTGCTGCTGAGCGCTTCGGTCTGTGGCCTTAGAAATCTATTGCGGACATGCGAGGAGTATGCGTGTGGTCACGGCTTGCAATACAATGCGAAGAAGAGTCAATGGATGGTGTTTAAAACCGGTGGCAACTATCCGCAGGAAGTACCTCCGGTTATGTTAAATGGTGTGCCTTTAGATAGGGTGGAATCTTTTAAATACCTTGGGCATATTATCACCATCGATCTAAAAGATAACGAGGACATCGACAGGGAGCGGAGGTCGCTTTCGATCAGAGCGAACATGATAGCCCGTAGGTTCGTGCGTTGCTCGGCAGAAGTTAAAATAACACTCTTCAGGGCGTATTGTACATCTCTATACACCTGTAGCCTATGGGCCGATTATACAAAGAAACGCTACAGCGACCTCCGCATCCTGTATAATAATAGTCTCAGGATGTTGTTGGGGCTGCCCCGGCACTACAGCGCATCGGGGATGTTTGCGGAAGCACGTACCGCTTGTTTCCACGCGACAATGCGTGCGCGTGCGGCTTCGTTGGTGCGCAGGGTGCGGACCAGCCCCAATAGGGTCCTGATGATGGTTGCATCCAGACTGGATTGCTCTTTTCTCAGGCATTGCTGCGGAAGACATGTTTCTGTACCAGTGCCGGAGAGAAGATATTGATCAACCCGGGACTGGTGTGATCATATTGTTTTGTATTTGGTGTGTTATTTTTGTAACTTTACCTAACATAGTTTTAAGATATTATGTAACTAACAATAAATATGGACTAAGTCTGAAATAAATTGAATTGAATTGAATTGAATTGAATTGAATTGAATAAAATAAGTACCTATATAATTCCAAAAAAAAAAATTTTTTATTGGATCTCCAAGAACTCAGTTCTCGTTGGATATGATCTTCTTCAGGTCAGGTATTCAGTTTTAAGTCACCCTTGTAAAAATAAGGCACCTACTATTTCCTTTTTGATGTTCAAAGGTGGATAGATTATATCATTTCGGTGGATATTTTATCATATTGGTGGATATGTATATCATTTCGGTGGATAAACTTATCATATCGGAGTACAGAAAAATAAATCGGTGCTGGTTTGTCATGTCGGTGGAAACCAAAATTCAAACTGAATTTTCTCCATAATCTTAAATGATACGTTGATGATATTAAATTTGGGGATACATGATATCATAAAGATTACATAAAACCTGAAAAATATACAAAAAACATATAAATGAAAAAGTTCACCGATGTGATAAAAAAAATGGCATTTGTTGAAATTCACCCATGTATATCATTTTATAGACGTTTGAATTACAAACCTTTACAGGTCTATGTGTAAAGGAAAATGGTGGTGATTACGTTGTTAAATAGAAACAGTGCCTAGATGACAGCGAGAAAGTTGTGGAGATACAACCATGATGGCGATTAAGTGCTTGTAGATATCAGCATATATATGTATCATTGTCAGACTTTTTAATAGTCACTACAAGTGCGTTTGTATGATTGTAATTTTTCTGCCATTTGCTGCATACGTTAGTTAGGTCTCTTGTAATAATTGCACTTTTACTTTTAAGTGCTATCATAATAGCGATTCGTCAAATGCATGTTTCTATACTGTTATATAAGATGTGGTGAAGCTCCGACTGATGCATTGAAGTTGTAGAAATTTAAAAGGTCAATGAACCGGAACCTACTATATAATCTTCCTAGATTTTTTAGTTGTTTGTATTTAAATTTGTTACTAGCAATGCACGTGGTAATGTCTCTTGTTAAGAACAATCTTTTTTATATTGTTCAGGTAACTTTATCTTAGGGCACGTGTATGAAAATTTATCAAAGATACATTACAATCGTATGAATGGCATAGGTGAAACGTTAATTTTTAGTTTTTGTTAAGTTTCGTGGATATGGATATCTTTACATTCAGGCATAGCAACTTTAAACCCTTGCTAATATCAACACTTACCTTTACTTCTCATATTCTCCATACCCTGTAAAATCTTGTGTGAACATGCAATACGTCTGAAGATACATACCCATTAGTTGAACAACACTAACTGCAGTTTTGGTCAGTCCACGGTCTTTTACCAAGTTATATTAAGTGGTATTCAAAATTGGCCATTTATAAGTAAAATGCTTGCATTGTAAAGAAAAGATGATTATAATTTTTACAATAGATATGTTAGTCAATTAGGTAGGGTGCTCTATCTCATAAAAGGTACATAATGATGACATATAGCACCTTATCTAAGCGACTGTCGTCAGTCGTATTAAATTCGCTCAGGGTATCGATATCGTTATTTAATTCAATATTAGTATCGCATACATATGCGATGCACACGTATTAGGGCATCCCTAGTTGTTATGTAATCAAGTCGTAAAGATAAATGTCTTGGTTCCGTGTTGAGACTGGTGCTTAGGTGCGGTAATTGCGTGGAAACTTATACTTATAACAATGTAAAGATGGTGATCACATCCTCCTTGTAAACATCCACTACACTTTGGACTCAGATTTCGTGTAAGCATATCGTTTACACTATCGATTATGGTCAACAAGTCAGAAATCAGAGATTGCTGACATAAATCAAAGTTAATTTTTTTATTTTCGCGCATATAAAACATTAAAAAAAAATAACCAGAATATCGGTCCGTAACACCGCCCGCCCTGAAAAGCCACTGGCAAGTAGCCGCTATAAGAGCGTTTTCTCATTATCCGATATTGGTGACAGAATGAAACGGTGCTACCAACACATCGGTGTCCACTCCGGTATCCGATATCGGGCTATCACAGCGGTGTCGGCTCCGATGCCCGATATCGGGCCGGACAATGTGGAAGACATAATATACTGATATACATACAATAGTCATACATTTGACTGCCTCCAATACGGATATCGGACAGTGTGAAAACGCTCTAACGGTGGGCTTTTTTGTGGTATATTTACCAACTTATTGACTTAATCTAATTAAAAAATGTTTTTCATTAAGTATCTTAGTAGAGTAAGCAATTAATTTCGAAGCTTGTTTGTTATCTAAATATTTTTTAATTTTATGTGCCTCATAGCCTTTTTGTTGAGATTAAATTTTTAAATTTATTTACCGGTACATTTCTAATTTCATTAGGTAGCTTGTTGTAGTTGAGTAGACTACTACCACAGAACAGATAATAGTACTAGCTACTACTACAGCTAGCCCAAAGTGTATTGCTAATCTTGCTTGTGTAGTACTTAAATGTATTATGGAAAATGCCTATACATACGTAATGGAAGAAGGTAGTAGGATAGAAGCAAAAGCTGTGATACTTGGGGAAATAATAAATGGGTGACTAGCCTAAGGCGTACATAAAATAGAGAAATGACGGATGGTGAAAACAAGTGTCGAGTATTTCTTTGTTATCTAACAGATAAGAAATGGAACATGCTGTATGTAAATAAAAAGGGTGGTTGTTATGATGGTTAGTGTCGTTCTTAAGCGTTATTTGGCAATTGTCTTAACTTATTCGGCTTTTATCTGTTTTTCTGTTTGGAAACTCCCGGTTACCACCTCGTCGCCCTTGTACTTTTTATTGTGTAAAAGTTTTAAATGAGTATAACAGTTATTGTAGTTTATGTAACTAAAAATCACGCAATTCGTAAAATTTTGCATGTAATTATGTAAGGTACTCTTAAAAACAAACCAAAATAAGTGCCGATTCAAAAGGAAGTTGCAGAGGTCTAGCCTAGAGCTAGCTGACGAGTTGTTGTATCAAATTAAATGTCATCCCAATGTCACATTCTTATTTACAAAAGTTTCAAATTGGTACGATAATTAGATGTTGGTTAAATTCGACTTGCAAGGATTGCTTACATACATAGCTAAAGTTACAAAAAAGTGTAAAAAAAAACAACAAAAAATCTCTGCTTTGTTCCATAATATACTTAAACTGTAGGTATACAACGTTCTGGTTTATGTGTCCCTGCCAGCGTAACGACATTGTAGTTATATTATATAACTTACTGTATTATCTATAAGCAATCATATGTGGCCCATGAATGCTTGCGATGTCTGTCATATCGTCCAAGCATTGCTGATTGCGGAGGAAGGGACAGGGAAAAAATTTAAAAAATTGAGGATAGGTCTCTAGCATTTCACAAACCACCTTGAAATAGAGCATAGTATACTGCTCCTTAAAGTCTACCTACGTCTCCAGTTTAGCTTGTCCATTCTTGTTGGAAAAGTAGATTACTAAAATGTAGAGCCCATTAAGTAATCTACTTTTTTATATACTCAATATTATGTTTTCTTGGTAAAATGTATTATACCGACCATGGATATAAGTTTTAATTTACGGAAATGACGTGTGTGCATGTTGTAGGTAACTATTGTATATATCTGTGTAAGTGTATCTACTCATTTAATCATTCTGAGCAGGGATTGTTGTCTAGGCGATGTTGTGCTCACAGGTCTCCGTAAACATTGTACATACGTTTACAAAGACCTAATGAGAGACGTCTACGTATACCTAAGTAGTTAGTTTAATTTTGTCGCGGAAGAGATACAACCTGACGTCATGGGTTGCATAAATACATATTATGAACTCCTATTAGAAACTTCTTGAAACAACATTCTACTGCCTTGATATTTGACTGCCTTTTCAATAGACTCACCGCTCATAATAAGGGTTCAAAAACAAGATTATGAACGTGGTTCTGGCGCAGGCTTTCCTTTCGGGGCTGAGTCAGACGACAGTTGCTTCGTAAAAGGTAAAATTTTGGGAAATGAAGGCGTAGGATAGCGGACCTCGGACTTCAATGGTTAGATTTTGTTGGCGTTCGGATTAAAAAGTATGTAAATTTTTTAGCTTGCTGAAAATGCTGAATGCACTTTATGAAGTGCTAGAAACCTAACGTCACATGCAAGTTTCCTTTTTCCGATTTTCTTTATCCCCTGTCCTTTTTTCTCTGCAGGCAGCAATACATAGGCAACATGATGGATGTCACAAACGTTTATAGGCCGCAGATTGCATTACCTTTAGGTAATCAGATAATAAGTGCTTATAGATATAATAGATGTCTACCTAACCCAGTCCTGACTGTTAGATACTATGTAAGATGCCTACTAATTAAATCAGTATTATGCATTCGGTTCACTAGTTTTTATTCATACACTGTTTTGCTTTTACATATTTTTAAATGATTACTAGAAGCGCGGGCTAAACATTAATGCTAAAAATCCCCATGCACACATTTTTAAATTGCAAACTTCTAGGAAGTACGTCACTACTGTTTTTTTTGCTGTGTTCATTACCTACCATCATTACACACATTAAATGAGTTTGCTTATTAACTTTACCAAAAACCTTTAGCCGGAAAAACTGGTAGGTCGTTTTAAAGTCAATTATAAAAAGAATTCTTCGTTCCACCACTAATGGATGGAGCAGGCACACACGCTACAAGATATCGTTATGATTTCCCAATATCATTTAAACTGCACCGATAAATAGATGCATGTTTGCTGCAAAAATCTAAAAACGGGACAGTTTTAATGATACATGCTTATCGATTTAGGTGAATAATACTAAGATGACCATTATGATATTCATTATTGTACACTTATACATATATATTTTAGACGAGTTTAGCTCAATATTGGATTTTCTTACAGAAAACCTTACAGTGATAAAGAAGAATAAAACAAAAATAGACGGTAGAGCCAAATATAGAGCCAATATGGCAGACAGAAAGAGAAAATATAGACAGTTTACATGGAAACGAATACAAATAGGTAACAACTACCAATGTTATATTTATTTCATACATATGTATTTCTAGTTATTCATGTTTAAATACTCGTCATTAATTTAAGTATAATTAGAAACCTTATACCCCGTACGAGCATATTTCAATGGACGTCAAGTTTCACACGCGTTAACGAGCGCCATAATGTATTGTTTGTGCTTGTGTCCATACGAAATGTGGAATTTTGTGACCGCAATACTTCGTAGCATACATGCTTATGTATATATGGCACATGTTGTTTATACGTTTGGAGTTTTTCTAGAGCCTGACAGTGTTGCCAACTTAGGAGGTCTTCCCCAAAATTAGGGACTAAATTTGGTTTAGTTCATATGTATGTGTAAGGGGTTTTTCATACAACTTAGGTCGCAGACACACACACACTTTAGACAAGAGTATTTTCAATTTACGGGTTTTACTGGGATAACATTCACATTTTACTTGAGTTATCACATTTTACTCAGAGTCAAATAAATTTATTTTTGATCTAGTGATTCGCGTCATCCACTTAGCACAATGCCTGTTTATTATGAATATCATCATTTCTGTATTTAATTCCAAATATATAATTAATCTATGTAACGTAGAGAAGAACCAGCAGAAATTGATAGATGTTACATTTAACATCCTGTTTTTTTTTACAGACCGTAAATACTTACTTAATTTTTAGCGGGTTACAGTGGTCTGTTACTGAGAAAACCCGCTAAAAATTAAATGTAAGACTTTAGCTTTAGGGATATGTAAATTTAGGAGTTAGTAACACTGCCGGCAGAATATTGAGGACGGAGCGAGTCTCTCGACTGGCTCACCTTGAATTCTACTCGGAAGACAGTTAACTTGAGCTTTTTGATCTAACATGTGCCGTCTTGCACAGTTACGAAAGTAGTTTTATTCTCTCTTTAGATACTTCAACTAAATCCTATACCTACTTTGAATAAACATATTGCGTATACACTTTGCGTAAGTGAATTTGTATGCTATAATAGTAGTATGATCATAAACATATACCTACTAAACATTCTGCTGTGCCTGATAATTGCATAATTATAACTTAATTTTAATCTGACATATGTATCATATAATGTATACTTACTAGTCCGTATCACATTATGGAACGCAATAAATGTATTGAGTATTGAGTATTTAAGCTAAACTCCTTGTAATAGAGTTTACGACGGTACCTCTCTTTCATATGGCTCATTCCTTAATCACCAAGCTACCGATTATGTATTTACAGGGGTAGTTGGATATAACTAGGTTTAATTTTATTATTTAAGACGTAAATAAATAGTGTTTTCTACCAGACCGATATTATTTTACTTCACATCTCACGGAATCTCACCTTGTAATAGGGGTATTAAAACACAATTGAGTAATAGTTGACCCTTGCCGTGAATTAAATTCGGGACCTCACGAAGTTACGATTAAGTCAATTACTGCACAAGATTGACGTGAATTACTTTATTGTGAATTTATTATAACTTTCTCAAAACTTATGAATGGGGATAGTAGACGATAATGATAAAAAATGCGTTTTGTGAAATGATACAATTCAGTATTGCAACTTTCTTTACATCTTTCATTCAATCAGTATTATGATATGAATTATAAAAGAACTGTGTATTAAATTACTTCGAGGAGCTTACATGTTTAAAGCCAAAAGTATCTCAGTTGAGACAAAGGTTTGCCAAAGGTGAGCGCTTCATCCTAGATATTACTTATGTGCAATACACAGATACCTACTTGAAGATTATACAGGATGTTTCATCTGACACAAAATAAATAACCACCTATCATCGTAAATCACTCTTATGATCTATTTACATCACTGATAGTTTATTTTGAAAAGATTTCAGTACCAGTATAATTTCTAGAGACATTACTAGAATGGATAACATTAAAGACTTATGTCATCATTTTATAGTTTCTTGTTGAGTGGGAGGAGTAGGTACCTTGCCATATGTATGTAAGTACATGTAATGTATGGTTCTATACCTATCTGACCTCGATCTGAAGATATTAACTTTCTTTTGCATCTGTTTTAAGAAGAAAACGATACAAGTTTACTTGTTGTACTGAAAAAAAAAACAATTTGTAATTGAAGGGATCTTGTTTTTTGGTAAAATGGTTATATGGTAAGATTTAGAAATGGTAACTTTGCACACCTTCAACCAGACATAATGATGACGAAGCTTCAAAATACGTGATGATTTTTATTGCCTCTATATTAACAACCTCCCAACCCCGAGAAAGCGCCTATACCAGACTCTCGTCCTTTAATTAGAAGATTTGACTTGGCACTATACCTACCACAGATTACCTAATAGTTGACTATACAGTCATTGCCTCTATATATTATAGGTACATAAAATTAACATTACTAGATTCCCACAAGAGGAATTCATGTATTGAAATATATAAATAACATGTCAACCAATCTCAATAACGAAATATCATAACAATCATAACCTCATCCTGTATAGGTTTAGAAAGTGGTCGCAGCGAGGTCAATGAACCACATCGCGGATGCATCATCGTGAGACATGTAAATGTCATATGCGATGTTGTCTTAACATCCTTTCAAACAGTGTGATGCGGCACTTTAATAAGATAAGTAGTCTGCATTAGGCACGTAACAAAAGTAGCATTCGGTCAAATTGATGAAATAAAAGAACATAATAGCAAAAATAAATGTTCAAAGAAAAAAATGCCCTCTATCGCAAATGAGGTCTATTAAACTTCCGTCGGTTAGTTCAAAGCATCGATCTTTGTATAACTTCAATTTGCCTAGTAGAGCGCAGACGACAGTACCTATATTACTTCGACCGTCCAAGCGAATATTTGGTTGGTACTCCTATTTGAATAAGTTATTACTAAGTATGTCATCTAGTGCCAACTGCCAAGTTGGGAAGAGGTATTACGAGGGATTGAAACTGCGGGTGTTAATATCTATCTAACCCTTCAGGGATGTACACAAATGAATACCTGCTAATATTATAATTATGAAAGTTTGAGAAGTTTGTTACATAATCAAATTCCAATGGCTGAATGAATCTGAATGAAATTTGGTATGGAAACAGATTATAGTTTAGAATAAGCAATGGGACCCATTACAGGGATAAAAAGTAGCCTATGTGTTATCTGTAATTATATTATGATTCAGAAGAGCCTGAGTCGCGGGCAACAGCTACTAAAACATAATAATAACATTATGTAAGATGTCTGTAAACCTGTATTGGGGCCTCGTACAGTGGCATTGATATTAATAAAAATACGTAAAATTCTTACAATTTACTAAATAACTTTTGTTCAAAGTAATGTTCTGACTTTGTGTTAATGTATTACAGTTTATAAAACTCGGGTTCAGACAGAATAAGTTATTTTAACATGCAAGTACAGATATAAAATAGAGAAAACAAACTGCAAAATGAAATATGCAAGTACATTAAGAACTGTTGAAACTTAATGTTTGCAGTTTTTCTAACATTTATTTAACTGAACAAAACCAACACGACGGAAATAATTATTTATTTATTTTTGAGAGAGTGCACGGGAACTTCAACGAAGCCAGTAACGAGAAATAGTATTGCTTAGTTAATATTTATGTCTCCTATCTCGGCAAACTGTTACTTTGAAGAGTTACGTAACAATACTGGTTATGGGAAAGGTTATTCGTGGTTAAGTCGACTGATGCCAAAGTCAGTGATGACCTGGCTTCTTATACAAGTGGTAATTCGTTGGCCGGCGTATTGAAAAATAGAATGACGAATGTATGGATTTGACGTACCTTCATGACACGTATTTTGACATTTATGGCATACCTACGTTGAATCCCTTAAGGCCTGCGCAAACGAGGGATTTTTATCCGCGGCCTTTTTAGTCCTCTAAAATAGATCGCTTACAATTGTATCGAGTAACGCAAACGAAGGATTTAAAGTACCGCGTACAAAAAGTCGCTCGAATTACCGCGGACATGCAGGGAGCGGACCGGACAAAAGTACGGGGGAGTCCCCGAAAAAAATAGAGCACGTGTGACTGTGCGATGCAACGCACATGACGGAATTTAATCCGCGTTGTACGCTCGATAGTGATGTATCGGTGCTTCCTCGTAGTCAAACTTTTTGGTCAAACTTCATTGACATTACACCTTTTTATCTCCCTGTATGCATGCAGTTTATGTATGTACAGTCATAGATAAATAAGATAATGTCAAACTTCAAGTGCGGCGATTTCTTTCCTATATATAATTTAATTATTAGTCACGACGATAAATGATGACTATTGATGACCCAGGAAATAGAATGTAATATTTTAATAAAAGAAGTCGAAAAAAGAACTGCTTTATATGATACGTCAAAAAAAGAGTATCACGACCGAAATTTAAAGAAAAAGTAAACCAGGTATGCCAAGAGGTTTATTCCACTCCTGTATGGGACTTATTATCGAATGAAGAAAAAACTAAATATGGTAAGTTTTGCTCATTTATTATTGTAAAATAATTAATAATAACAATTTCATATTAATTTTATAATTCACATCACATCATTCACATCTCGTTCATCATTCATTTCTTTCCTCTGAATATTTGCTTCCATAGCGTGCACATCTCTACATTTCCGGACAGCAAATGATCGCACACCGTGTGCGTTGAGTACGTGGTAATTCCGCAGAGGACTTTTTATTGACGGAGCGTACTTTTTACTCCGCCGCGGAGAAAAATCCCTCGTTTGCGTTGGCCTTTACATTGATCTTACAACAAATTGCCACTTGTCTAGTGGGGATAACAGATGCGCTTTACCGCTCAACACTGGTTGCTTTCCTTCCTATGTAGGTACTCAAGAGTTAATCATGACCACTCTAAATTGATAAGGCTCTAAATTGCAGCATTGCAGTTGCTTCTGCAAACTCACAATCACAACTAAATTGATAAAATACATCACTGTCCAGATATTTGAGGTACGAGTATTTTAGAACTTGATTTAACTTTTGCTCATAATACCTTGCAAGAAAGTGGTGGTTTCCTCTCTCTTTAGTATCTGTGGTTAATATTACAAATGGGTACTTAACTGCCAGTCAAGTCAAATTAGTTTTATATGTGAAAAAGGTCTTATTGGAGATCTAATAGGGGAGGCCTATGTCCAGCAGTGGACTTCCTGTGGCTGAAATTATGATGATGATGATGATGATGTGAAAAAGGCAAGTAACTTAAGTTATGATCAACACGTTATGCATGCATTTATTGTAATTTGCGAAGTGGGTAGCCCCTAATAGGGAACACGAGGTCATAAAACTGAAACAGATTTTTTATCAATGTGTTTTATTGGCATATTTTTTACATTCTATTCGTCATCATCATCACACAGTCATCGGCGCGCTATGTCGTAATTCATTTGTCTAGTTTATGCGTCCCGTTCCAAATTCGAAATTCAGAATTCTTTGCCACCTCATCCAGGAACCACGACACAATCTTTTTTTTTTAAACTGCTTTTCTTTTTATTTATTTATCATACTACAATGCAATTCATATAATTACAACATTGGTAAATCGGTCTTCAAAAATATAAATATCCAAATTAAGACCCTTCTCCTTGATTAGAAGTCCGTTAAAAAGTATACATAGCCGTTTTGAAACTAGCTGCTGTTCTAGACAGTGCTGATGTACTATTTGCTTAATATATTGCTTTTTTCTACATCATAGTAGGTTAACAGTTTAGTAACTAAACGTTAGTCTTAACAATATTCTCTATTGAACACAGACATACTGTTATCTACATTATTTAGACACATGCCGTATAGGTCAATAGCTGTACGTTTGAATGGTTAGACTTTCTTTTTCTTTGTATCCATTGTATATTGAAACCATCTATCGTTAGCTAGTTTTGCCATAACGACACGTGTACCTATCACGAGGACATCTATGTGTATTTGCTAGCTTGTTCCATACATTATTTATTCATTTATTTATGGATATCAAAAAGTTAAAATATTTACATAGTAGGTACAACGGTTTAAAAACGCGACTCCGCCTGTGTGGATGTCGATTATCATGATCAATCATAGCTTATGTCCTTTCCCAGGGTCTAATCTACCCCTGTACCCATCAAAATCGGTTCAGTGGTTTAGGCGTGAAAGTGCGACAGATAGACAGAGTAACTTTCGCATTTATAATCTTAGTATAGATATAGATATTCTATAGTTAAACCATATGTGTAATAAATACTAATTGATATTTATTACACATATCGCCCATTCCTGGAAGAAGGTCATAAGTTTGATACGTATGGTTTTCAGGAGAGCAAAAATACTGTTTTTTTTTTCAATCCTACGAAAGCTATATGCGTGCAAATTTCATATTATATAGCCCAATTTTTTTGCTTTCGGATAGACACAATTTTGATTAAAAGTTGCCAATTTTTTTTTTAAACCTAACAAAACATCGTTACTCGTTTGTTAATTTTGTGTTTGTAGACTAGACTTATTTTCTTCTTGACAAAAGTATAAGGATTTACAATCCTGTAAATTATACTATAGTTCATCTTGACGTTAGAATTACGTACCTACATACATCTACGAGTATTAATACCTACTAAAATATAAATACCGGCAGGTACGGTATACAATGTTGCTGTTATGTCGGTAATAGAGTGGTTTCTTCACATAATATATTTCATTGAATCTAAACTGGTTATTTATGAGTCTAATTATCTTATATAGGTACCTACAGTTTAAACTCGGTTGCGTAATATTTCTCAGTAACGTTTTTACTGATAATTTTAATTTTTAAATTGTTGTTTTGGGTTTCGACGGGTCTTGCATAAAGATAGGAGCTAATGTTATATGATGAATTAATTAAATTAATTCTATTTCTATCTATCTTAATTAATTACTTCATTAACTAGTTTATATAACTACTAGCTGTCCCGGCGAACTTCGTACCGCCAAATTTTTTTCAGCATGCGTGAATTTTTGAACCCGTTCCCGCTGCACCTATTTTCTCACCTTTTAAACCTTCCCTGGGCATCCACGAATATTTCAAGACTAAAATTAGCCAAATCGGTTCAGCCGTTCTTGAGTTATAAGCTAACAACGAAAAGTGGCATTGATTTTTATATATATAGAATAGAAGATGTATTTATATCTATGCGATGCCGCCATTCACAGTAAAACCTGTTGTTCAGGCGATACCTGTGCGCACAATGTGATGACATTGATGACATATCCTCTATTAAAATGTCATTTGCATTTTTTTCTTATAAAGTTATTACAAGTATTTCGAATTACGAAGTTACGGTTAAAAAAAACAAAAGGTACATAGGTAGTTAGGTAATACTTAGGTTGATATTTTGATTAATTGTATAAACTTGCTCATAGTCTTACCAAATAATCAAAGTGTAATCAATTAACCTGTTCCTCACCGTACCCGGTGCGAAGGTGCACACCACAGAACAGTTAAAGAGGTTAAAGAGGTCCTTAGCTGTTCTGTGGTGCACACATAGATTGGTGCACATCACACTGTCGGGGTTTTCCGCTGGATAGGTATGAAGAACCATTGCCCCAGATACGAGCTGGAGCGGGAGTCACCTGTCATGTCCCTCAATATCTAACACCTCACGAAGCCCGATATTAATATAAATTGAACCCACAACACGAGACCCAATGAGGGTAAACAATGATCGCTTTACCACAGGTCCTGTCATTGTAATGCACCTTGTTTCATATTTACCGATACAATAGGTATTTATCTAATCCAACTCAAAAACTAATAAGAAACTAAATAAGAAATTATATTACATAGTTTTATTCGAGTATAAAACTTTTTATAATACTAGGTATATCTATTCTGTGATAATAGTTCAATACGATTATCGATTACTTTAACCGCTATAATTATGTCCTACAATATTTATTTATTTATTTACTTAATTATATTATTGATTCGATACTTCAAGCTTACGAACCGAAACAGATAACTACATACTTTCTTTTTCAGTTTCGTTCATTGACTTTTTATATAACCCTCTCAAATTGTCAAGATGACGGTGAAACAGCTGATATTGACGATCATCAGATCATCACAGACATTGGCGAATTGAATTTGCTTGGATTAATTTTTTTCTAGAGACGCTCGTGAGTAGTAAAAGTTAGTGAATTATGAATGCTTAAAATCACAAAATGAGACATTAATCCATATTTAGTTACGGCTGATTTATAAATAGCCAAACAGATAATGCCTTATAATAGGAGATAAAACGCTCCGCTCCGCACCAGCATTTAACGATTTAGCCACGCCAACCGAAAAACGTCCACTATTGAATTTATGCGTTCCCAATAAACCCCCATAATGCAAGATCTTCGGAGGCTGCTATAAATACCGTTTATCGGTCGCATTGATAGTTTCCCTTTAATACGGGTAGACATACGTATAGGTAGGTAGGTATATAATGTATATTTACTATTTACCAGTCCAGTCTCGTTCGAGAAAATTTCGCAAAAACTTCCTATAACGGTTTAATACCGATTGCAGCTGCGCTGCGATACATATCGAGTTCCAATATGATATCCATAATTTTATTGAAGAACTCTGAACCCTGTAAGTAACTCTGCGATGACCTGAGTCAGGTAGTTAGAAAGCCACTATGTTACTCCAATCTATCCAATTCGTGACCAATGTTACTGTATTAACATGTCATCTGTGCTTACACTCCGTCGCAACACTTTTTTTTTAAGAATATCAATAACCAAAATTACTACTAGTCTCCCTATATCTACTCTCTACCTAAGCTTAATTGTTTGTGTTACGTTAAGAGTGAGTTCATGCCGGTAGTGTAATGGTCAGAATTCCGACAAAGCAAAACACCTATAACGGCCAATGGCCATTAGAGACTGACCGTTGTTACAGTATCAATACTTGTAGCTCTTCCCCTTTCTCACCAAAATTGTGAATTTATGCAAAGCTATAGGTAGACTATATATGATCCCAACGAAGGAACCAAATTATAATTCATCGATGTTTTGACATTAATGGTTTACTATCCCTGGACCTCGCTGAATCGTAATAGCCTACCTATATAGCAGCGTAGGGATGCTATATAGCGTACCTACTGAAAACGGTTTTATTTCTTGCTATTCGTGGTAAAGTTGGTAAGGAGAAAATCCTTATCAACTTTATATATAAGTAACAACTTGAGAAACTTTTATTGTGTTTCAAAAGTATACATTTCGTCGAATTCTTATGTAATATTTGCCGAACGGTCGACTGAACCAACTGAATATCGGTTGTCTGCTTTGCATAAAGTTAATGATGTCTCATATTCAGAACAAATCTTCCATCAAGATGTTCTGCAAACTTTCAGATAAGTAATTATACTCTCGAAGAGAACAAACCCTGGCTAATTACACATTTCGCTCAGCTGATTCTTGCAATTTCAGTTACAATGACTGGAAATTATGTTCTCTATTATTTATTGCTGGTCAATTTCTGTAAGTTTGAACTATACATTATGTTTTTGAATCATGTGACATTGACTGAGCAATCAATGTCAGAGCATAGAATTATTGTTTCCATTAGACAAGTAGTGATTCGTTGGCAATGAAGAATGTATGGGATTTGACATTTATGATAGTCGAGAACGTAGGTATGTCATAAACGTCAAATCTCATAAATTCATAATTTAAATTCTATTGCACCGGCCAAGGAATTGCCACTTGTCTGATTATAGCCTGTGTCATACATAACTCATAATTGTTTAATAGGTACTACCTATAAATACTTGTGACATCCTTCGAAGGACCGTATTTGAGATAATCGCACAAAATATCATAATATCTCATGAAATAAGTGCTAATGCTTTGTACGCTGCATCACAGTTTCGAAAGAAACATGCATTGTTGTTGATTAATTAACGCTTGTTTCTGTATTTATTTACATCCTGCATTTAATATTAATATTTATGTATCGAATATGCACCACTTTTAAAAACTGAATGTTTTTGGCAATACTGGTCACTTGGAATGTAAACATTCAAAAGGCGTGAAGTCCTTGAGTCACTCGCCGTGACCGATTGTATGAGAATTAACACGTACTTGGCCTACTGTTTACAATGAATGCTTTTGACCAGTCAAGCTAATACGACGACTCAATTGTTCCATTGGAAATAGAAACCGGTAGGATAGAGATCCGCAAACAACACATCAGAGAGTGCACACTCATTGTTTGTCTGATTTTCGCTTGGTGTTAGAGACCTTGCAGACTAAAGACTTTATATCTGCTGATAGTTTGATCGATACTGACCAACAGAACACACTCAGCTTCGCCTTATCGCACTGTATTTAGGAGAATTTAGACCCTTCACAAAAAAATTAAGTACTATGGTATGCGCGCCGGCCCCGTCCTGGGTACTTCACCTCATTATAATCACGCCTTTATCTCCAGAGGGCTAGACAGAGGTGAATTGCCACCCACATTTCACCGATCATTATATTTGGTCCCATGTAGCATGTAGCAGGGGGTAAGCATATTGTCATATTCTGGCACTATTGTTGACTCGAGTCATGCATCATATATATAAAATCTGAAGTTGAGTCTGGGTTGTAATATATTTGTCTGATGTTGAACAGCCCTATCCCTTAGTCACCTTGTAAGTACGACACCACATGGGAGAAGATGGGGTGGCCCAAATTCTACCCTGCCGGAAACCACGCGGCCATTTTATTTGTCACGATTACGCATAGATCCGCATCTTTTGAATTTGTGGACTATTTTTTGAGATATTTCAGTACTTAAAACCAGTACTTAAAGGCAGTAATGGTAACCAACCATTACTGCCATTACATTAATAAATTGATCGTAGCGGTACAAACAAAGCGGTAGGTACTTTCATCAACTACAGACTACCGTCGATAAACATATCTGAGCTAATTTTATCAACATAGATACATAGAATTTGCGTGGCTATTTAGTTTAGATGCTACAGGGTTAACCGCGAATGGTTCTGGAAAAAAAATTTGGATGTTTGTCGGATTATGATCAAATTCGATCAAAATCTTTATTTAAGAATATAAGTAGGTAATATATAGGAGGTATGTGCCATCGATAATAGAAACTTCACAATGTATTTTGTCAACGATAGGTACACCAAGAGCACAATTGGTCATCTACAACCATTTTTAGACTGACAAAAATAGCCATACTTACGCTTAATTCATGTGCGCGATTGAAGTATAGTTGTGTGCGTTGACAACGGAAACCAGCGATTTTCCGCGCACGCGCATCCGTTCACCCACACGTCGCTTAGTGCGCTGTCATCTAATTATTAACTAGCTATTATAGCTCCATTAATTAGCATTCAATAGTATGGTTGGGTGATCAGTAGGTACTAATACCATTTTGCGAGAGACGTCTTCATTTAATTACAGAGTGCAGCGTCTGCATATTATTAACTTGTTTTCACACATACTTACATAAGAGGTATACGAGTATACCTACATATCTGGCATATACTTAAACCTTTAAGGTATGATTCCGTAGCCGACCGCTTATGACAACTACCGACGCACGCTGCACATGCATCCCCTTTATCCGTATCGGAGTTTGACAAGTAATGGGTACGCTGTATGTGCTGCATGCGTCGGCAGTTGTCGTATGCGGTCGGCTACGGAATCATATCTTTATACGGCCCGCCCGCTTATGTCACCACTACCTACTACTGTCACCATCATCTCAGCGACAAGCCCCTGGGGTGCAACCGAGACTTGTGTTTTTTATTGATTTGTGATTTGGGAATCCACCTATTTCATACAACATTACAATTTATGATTTGTGCAATACTTTTTATTTTGCGATACTTTATGATACTTTTGTATGATATTCAACAGAAACAAAAAACATGTAAATATTTCGGCGAGTGTTATACAATTGGGTTTTTGAAAAAAAAAAAATTATTGATTTTTTTTATGTATTTTAAAACTTTATTATTAATAATATTGATATTTAATGCAAAAAACTTCAAAAAGAATTATTTTCAATTAATTATAAACAATTAAAAATTGTTGAAATTTAAACAAAAATCACGTGACTATAAACGCGCCATGATTGGTCACCATAGTTGTGACGTCATAATGTTATAGCTATTTAATAACAGTACAGCGTTTACGGCTATTACACATGTCTAGACAATAATATTAAAAATTTATTGCTAAAATACGAGTTGTTAGTTGGTTTCGATTAGCTATGTATTATTAAGGCAAAGTCTGATAATATTCCTGATGTTGATATATTTATGATCACCGATTTTTTAAAAAATGACATTCGGTTTAATTCTGCTGAAGTTCGAGGTGCCAAGGCATCAAGGTAAGTTTGTTAAAAAATAATATAATAAATGAAAATATTTACTTATTTAATAAAAATGGTATTAAGAAATACTTACATCGAAATGATCTTCACAACAAAAAAAATTCGATTTTGTTTGGGGATTATCACGGTGCACTGCTTGAAACCATTTATTTCGACGTTTGTCATCTTGGGGAACATTTAAAAACATTTTATCAGGAGTTGCCTTTGTAGTATTCGTACATAATGGTACAAAACAAGAACGATAACTTTTGAGGTTCGACATTTTTAATATAAATTTAAATATTTAATAATGACAACAAAATTAAATAGATCAAAACACTGTATTTATTATTTTTCTATCAACTGCAATGAGTGAAAACTAACATTATGACGTCACACGCGCTCGGGTTTGTTCGGGAGTTGTCGGCGTGTCTTCGGTACTGGATTCAAATTTTTTTTTTTATTTTGAAATTACTTTTGAATTATTGCGAAAAAAAAAAAAATAGTTTTGTTATAAAACTAATATATAATCTTTCCATTTATCACAAAAAAAAATTTTTTTCAAAAACCCAATTAATATATATAGGTATAAAATATTTCAGGCTTTTCGAGGCTGAAAAAATATTGACTTACGGTGGAATTTTGGCGACTTTATATGAGCAGCAGGCGCAGATATCGTTCACAATAAAAGTGATAACATTTGTAGTAATAATAACTCTTAAACGTGAATTTGTTGCTTGATGGAAATCTTTCCGGTATTTCGAAAGTGATCCAATCAGCATGTGCAGCGTCAACCCTCGACTGTGTCCAGGCCTATCCCTCTCCCTTTGGATCACGACCTCAACACATGATCGCTTATAGGATGTTAGGATAGACGCACAGGCCAGCCACTGAGGTGACTTATATTTCATTCATGATTTTGGTTCAAATTAGATCATTGGCCATTAGGCAATACATTAGTATTGACAAATCTGACGTATTAAAATTCGTTAAAAATTATTATCATTCGCCCAGGAATTTTTCTTACCTAAACCGTTATCTAAATAGATATCCACCACTCACCCAAATAATTATATAACAATTACCTGAATTTACATAGTTCAGTTTCATTATTACATAATAAATTAATTACGACACTTTTTGTGTGAAATTGAATAGGAAAGGTACTAACGTTCTAAATTCCCGTAGTAAAATTTTACAAAAACAGACAACGCAGATACAAAATATTGGATACAGATTAATCCCTATTTCAACTGTAGGTGGCGTATAGGCGTTGTGTCCCTATTTCATCCAAGGCTTTCACCTCAAAACGCCAGGGGTCCACTTTTTTTTTTTTTAATATTCTACAACATTCTACACAACGCTATCTAGACCCATGGTAAGCTTAAATAACTTGTGTTATGGAATCTAGAATGCGGTCATACATAATTAGATATTTTTTTTTTGTAAATACATACATATTATACATAGAAACACCCAGACCAATGCAAATATTTATGTTCATGCATACAAATATTGGCACTGAGCGGGGATCGAACCCGCGCCTCCTGCGTAGCAGCCGCGTTCACTACCGCTACGCCACAGAGGCAGTTCCCTCCTCTACTTAACACGGTCTTGAACATCCCTGGCAATGAGAACATTGTATTGGGTATAGACCTACAACAGGGATTTTTACTCAATGGTTTGAGTGTTAGGTAAGCTAAAGGTTAAAAGGCGAAACACCTGGAAAAAGAATCCCGGAATCCGAGGTCTCGGATGCAACCAGGAACAAAGCTGAGATGACGATGATGATCAGGGTTTATAGGCTCTCACACTCATTCTTAGTGTTATCATCTCAATTTTGAGGTGAAGCTTTAGGCAAATGACATATAAGTACATAATGCATAGATATGCAATGCAACACGGTGGTGAAATAAACGTTAGGTTATTCATAAAGTAGGTAAGTATGTTCTATATCAAAGCGATAGGGATAGAATATACGTAATACATATTTCTGCATGATTACAATTGAGCGATACTTGATGTCGTGTACAAACAGATTCATATCAAAATAATTTGGACGCAGTGGGGTGTGTCGCTGTTGAAACCATGCATGTATAATGTACGTAATATTCTGAAAGTCGATTCAATGTAGCTAAAAAACAATAAATAGTGATATTAAAAGGTGAAATCTGAAGTCATTATTATTGAAGTAAATAATTCTGTAAAATTTATGAACACGAGATAATCAGACAGATTAAAATTTGAAAGTAACAATCATTTTTGGCTAAGGATTATAGTGTTAAAAAAATGTAGGAACCCTATAACGGGTTACCGTAAATAGTAAAAACACAGGTAAAAGTCTCCTTTAGAGATTTAGGGCTAGAGTTACATTAATAGGTAAAAGCAATTGCGAGAGTTAAGTATACTTACCTGAGGATTGCGTTATATTCCCTCAATAATTTAACAGATAAAGCCGATATATTGCTAAAGTCTGTTGGAAAATGTCGAAAGCTTCAACATGGGAAACCCAAACCAAAGGAACTCCAATAAATTCCTCAAGTAGTGAACTTGTACCATATTCACCAAATATTAGTCCTATATTTTTGCTTTTAGCTAGCATGAATACAACATTGATAGAAAGTAGTATTCTTAGTGAAATAGGATTATCTGTTAGATTTTGGAGCTATATCGACTGGGATGGTTGAATCAGGTTGAAAGTATTTTTGGTGTAACAAATGTTGGCAAGCATTGATAATGTAGGTATGATGATACGTTTATTATACCCGAACCTTCAGAACACTTCATTCTAAAAATAAACAGAGAAATGTTACCAGAAAATGATACATAATTTTATTTCATCAGCTCCTAAACCGCAAAGTGCGTTCACTTCAAACTGGAGTCCAAACACTAGTTTTCAAACCAATTTAGGTACATAAATTTTGACCTGCCTGTCTCACAGTTCAAGAATCTAAAGAATAGTAGATACATATAACTACTCGTAAATGTAGCATTTGCTATTTAAAGCAAAAAGTATTAACTCATAATTCACGATACACTTGTGAGATTCGAGAGTACCGACAAGCTACTGCCCAGTCTTAAGTAAACTCAGAAGTGAGCAAAAGAAAGTTGAGGCTAGACAAATGTGTTTATTGTCAGCTGTTGTCTAATCTATTGACGAGAGTACATCGTAGACTGTACACATTGATCTCAAATAGTTGAGGCAGCTAGGCATTTTCACCGACTGCTTACTTTTTGTTCACGAGACGTAATTTCCTCGTTATCACGCAACATTCGACTCGACAGCAACAATAACTATTAAACGGCTAAAACGTTTCGTAAATCCAGTAAAAGTGCTGTGGGCGTAGTGCACAATGCGACAATAGTTGGCGACGTAATCGTCGTTTTCTATCAGTTGCGGTCGCGAACACTTCGCGCTCCGCTGCTCCAAAGTACTTGACAACATAGCGAACATCAATTGCACGTAAGAAACCTATCTATCTCACTCATCTGACAAGTTCCATAATTTATACGGTTCTATCCTCAACCCATTTCGGCCTAATCCCTATTTCATTGTTGTAAGACAGACTCATTCTATTTCCTCTTTTACTTATGTTTGCTCAATATACCTACTGTCAGTCAGTTTATCGTAACTAGAATTGGTGTAATTTGGATAACATTATTTTATTCACCATAAAAGACTAAAGAAATATTGATTCTATGTGGAAACAAACTGATGAAGAAAGTATAGATCTACAATAACACCTTTTAGTACTTCAGAAACCTGCTCATAGTACTCATTTGGTAATCAATAAGCTAGTAGTGACTAATAGTTATTTGTTATACAAGAGTGCAAAGTTGCTTTTTAACCGCGTGCTCATTTTTGATGACCGAGCAAGCGAAAGATTCTAAATTTGAATCACGAGCGTAGCGAGTGATTCACAAATTAGAATCTTGAGCGTTAGCGAGGGAATCAAAAGAGCACAAGGTGAAAAATCTTTGCACTCGAGTGCAACACGTAACTTTTCATCCCACCTCAGCGAGGAAA
Organism: Eilema depressum; assembly: GCA_914767945.1. Classification (NCBI taxonomy): domain Eukaryota; kingdom Metazoa; phylum Arthropoda; class Insecta; order Lepidoptera; family Erebidae; genus Eilema; species Eilema depressum. The sequence continues at coordinate 11,288,242 of OU612025.1, read as the reverse complement.
TAATGAAATGCTTCTCCTTCCTAGCGTTAATTCCCAGTCAGCATCCGAAGCTTTCACCTCGGAGTCCGGGGTCCGCTTTACCAGTCTTAACTGCGGATTTGGCTGGACCTCGATATTTGCCGTGAAGCGACTGCCATCTGACCTCCACAACCCAATGATGACATTAGGCGATATCGAAGCATTGCAGCCAGACCGTTGTTGTTGAACTTTTTAGGGCTCCAACTACCCGTAACGACTGCCATAGATGTTCGTATGGCATCCGTGACCGACGGCTTAACGTGCTCTCCAAGGCACGACCAGACCAATGCAAATACCCATTTTCATGCATAAAAAATATTTGCACTGAGCGGGGATCGAACCCGTGCCTCCTGCGTAGCGGCCGCGTTCAATACCACTACGCCATGGAGGCTGTATAATATGTGTATTAATACTAGTAATAAAATACAACAAAATAAAAATTCAACAACAATGTCAACAATATGACGTGAAAAAAATTGATGCGCGCAAAGCAAATTAAAAAAAAAGTACACCAAGGAGGTTACGAGTCTGAGTTTTTCATGAATTAAAAAAAAGTTGTATGATAAATTCGGCACCATAGAGGTAGAAGTAAATAGGTTTAATGATGTTTTGAGTCCACAAACCTAGTACACACGATGTTCTAAATTCAAATTTACTTTACCTCTCTAGAGGATAAAAACGACTTTTACGCTCAGTTATCGAAGAGCAAAAATAGTCTTTCCGAGATGGTGGGATGAAATAGTTATTTGTTATACAAGAGTGCAAAGTTGCTTTTTAACCGCGTGCTCAGTTTTGATGACCGAGCAAGCGAAAGATTCTAAATTTGAATCACGAGCATAGCGAGTGATTCATAAATTAGAATCTTGAGCGTTAGCGAGGGAATCAAAAGAGCACAAGGTGTAAAATCTTTGCACTCGAGTGCAACACGTAACTTTTCATCCCACCTCAGCGAGGAAATAATGAAATGCTTCTTCTTCCTAGCGTTAATTCCCAGTCGCATCCGAAGCTCTCACCTCGGAGTTCGGGGTCCGCTTTACCAGTCTTAACTGCGGATTTGGCTGGACCTCGATATTTTTCGTAAAGCGACTGCCATGTGACCTCCACAACCCAATGGTGACATTAGGCGATATCGAAGCATTGCAGCTAGACCGTTGTTGTTGAACTTTTTATGCATACAAATATTTGCACTGAGCGGGGATCGGACCCGCGCCTCCTGCGTTGCGGCCACGTTCACTACCACTACGCCACGGAGGCTGTATAATAATTATGTGTAATAATACTAATAATAAAATATCAAAAAATAAAATTCAACAACAATGTTCAACCATAGGACGTGAAAAAAAAAATTATGCGCGCAAAGCAAATTTAAAAAAAAAAGTAGGTACACCAAGGAGGTTCCGAGTTGAGTTTTTCATAAATTAAAAAAAAGTTGTATGATAAATCGGCACCATAGAGGTAGAAGTAAATAGGTTTAATGATGTTTTGAGTTCACAAACCTAGTACACACGATGTTCTAAATTCAAATTTACTTTCCACTCTAGAGGATAAAAGCGACTTTTACACTCAGATATCGAAGAAAAAAAGTACTCTTTCCGAGATGGTGGGATGAAAAAGTATTTTAATAGTGACTAAACTCAAGCGCGTGTTATGACGTTATATTTATTAATTGTTTTATTTTGTATGATTTCAACGAACTGTGTAGGTGGGGAGGTGTTCACGTGGCGTACATAATTTTCATATCGAATTAAAATTATTGAAAGGCGCAATTGCATTCTGATTTGATTGCGTGTACACGCTTCATTCAGAGATTGTTTCACAATTCTATTTGGATTAGTCTCTTTTTTGTTTACCGAGGGATGAGACAGGAGTAATTTTATTATGGTGCCCTTAAGAGTCGGCAAACAGATCCTAAGTAAAGAGTGGCAGTAGAAAGGCACATTATAATGAACGGATAGGGGCGCAGGAATAAAATCATCAGAATAAAATTAATTGGTTTCAAAAGTAGGATTTCTGTGCTGAGAATTCGCGTAATAGCCAATATGATCCCAACGGTGCTAGGGAAAATAGAGCATGTGCACTTGCAGACTTGCGCTGCGAAAATCTTTATGGGTTTGTCTTGGAAGCCTCCTCGACAGCCTCCGTGGCGTAGCGGTAGTGAACGCGGCCGCTACGCAGGAGGCGTGGGTTCGATCCCCGCTCAGTGCAAATATTTGTGTTCATGAAATATGGGTATCTGCATTGGTCTGGTCGTGCCTCGGAGAGCACGTTAAGCCGTCGGTCCCGGTTGCCATAAGAACATCTATGGCAGTCGTTACGGGTAGTTGGAGCCCTCAAAAATCCAAAAAACAACAGTCTAGCTGCAAAGCTTCGATATCGCCTAATGTTACCATTGGGATGTGGAGGTCAGATGGCAATCGCTTCACAGAAAATATCGAGGTCTAGCCAAATCCGTAGTTAAGACTGGCAAAAGCGGACCCCAGACTCCGAGCTGAAAGCTTCGGATGCGACTGGGAATTAACGCTAAGAGGAAGAAGAAGGGGCGCAGGAATAAAATCATCAGAATAAAATTAATTGGTTTCAAAAGTAAGATTTCTGTGCTGAGAATTCGCGTAATAGCCAATATGATCCCAACGATGCTAGGGAAAATAGAGCATGTGCACTTGCAGACTTGCGCTGCGAAAATCTTTATGGGTTTGTCTTGGAAGCTACGTGAGCATATTATTAGGACTCTATGGATGTTGGGAGCCCATGGTAATATGAGCACCACTGGTGTACCTACAGGGCCCTCTAGCGTATGGGCTGAAACTGTCAAGAGTTGTTTTATTGTTGATTTAATTAGTTACTAAATATTGATCACAGAAAAACCAAACAATGTTTTTACTTCTGCTTACATTTCCTTAGAAATTTGAATAGAATGTTTTTTTTTGATTTCCAGGGAAATAGCGCTCGAGAATTCTCGAGTCCCGAAAAACATAATAAAAGCTCGGGACATCAGAAACCCTATTCAAAAATCTAATTGTACAGCGATCAGACGCCAGTTACGCACGAAAAAGACATAATGGTTGAATGTAAACATGTGGAAGAGCAAACCTGGAACTTCATAGTACAAGTTTTGGATGTAACCTAGATTGGCGTTTGGATGATGATGTTGTATATGTAATGTATAGATAGGAAACGTGTCAACTTATTTGCCTCCTCAGTGGTATTAAAATTGTAAATCAAAATATAAAATTCAATGTTTAATCTCATACATCTGTACAAATAATGAATAAATGAACAGGCTTTAAGTATCCAAATTGATTTAAATGAGTGTGTGTATGCGTGTGAGAGAGAGAGAGAGAGAAATATGTGGAGGTAGTCAGACTATATTCTCCAGTTTTGTGTTTGAGGTCAGATGTAGTCAATTATAAAATAATCTGTCACGTTTAATCTAGAACAACCTTCTGTGTACGGTCCTTCTGATTAAACAACTACATTTGAAGACAATGTTATCATTTTTCTAGAACATGCTTCGGCGTACCTCAAACGTTATCTAACGAATTAAAATAAATTTCAGAACCTAACAATTATTATTCATGTGTATATAGGTAGGTACCTACTAAATTACGGCAAATTCGTGTAGTGGATTAAATTCATCTCGTGTAATAAATGTTGGTTACTTTTTAACAAAGATACCTATAGGTATATTTCTGTTGTTTTGGTAACAGATCGTGGTTAATTCCGGTGGCCTTGCACTTTGATCTTTGAATGTTTTTAAGTGGTTTGCATGACTAGCATCGGCAAGGCTTGGTGATCATCCAATGAGAATACAGTAATTGACATGAACAATGACGAGATGCGATTCTTCGTGGGTAAATAACTACGTGAATACTGAATATAGCCTACGTACCTCCAACGGTTGTGTAAGAGGTAGCATGCAAAAGGCATCCGCCATTTTGCGATGAACGCTGACGATTTTAACGTTAAAAGTGAGCGGCAAGTAACATTCGCAATGGTTTATCCGCGTAATTTGTTCTAGAAATTACTATTTAGTAAGGTTTAAATGGAATCTACAAAAAGCGGTTGCGTAGAAGACTACGTTGACGCAGTTGTAGATTTTTGTGTAATATTCATAATTAACTGGATGTGAAAAAGACTTATACCTAGGTATATATATTTTTTACCAGCTAAAAACCCCCGACCCAAAAAGAACCTATAAAAAGTAAAATAATAACTATTGCATTATGACCTAAGTATTGACCCTTTTGTCATTTGTCTCGTCAGGGGACCGCATTTAATTTTTTTTTTTATTTCATGCTTTTTATAGATAACCGCTAAACCGATTTTTATGAAACATTGCTAAGAACACTTTCGACTAAACCATCTTTCAAACAAAAGAAACAGAATCGAAATCGGTTCAGCCGTTTGGGAGTTACGATGCCACAGACAGACTGACACACACACACACACACACCCCCATACACACTTCAAACTTATAACACCCCTCTTTTTTGTAGGGGGTTAAAAATAACACCCCTCTTTTTTATGTCGGGGGTTAAAAATCGCTGGTGTTAGGAGTAGGTACACGTAGTAATGACCACTTGTCCAGGATTGAAACCCAGAACCTTTAAATCGTAAGATCGACTCCTTAACTCCCAAACTACCGATGATGTTCAAGTACCTAACCATTCTCAACAAATCCAACCCATTTATGCAATATTCGTATAGATATTCTTTAGCTAGACTAGTTCGATGTTCCGAATAATAATGCGATTCCGGATATGAAATCAGAAAACGGAAACCAATTTTTATTCAGAAAAGTGGTGCAGATTTTGGATTATCTAAATTCATCAGTATTTGGCATACAAACAAGAATAAATAACAACTCAATACATTAATTAACATTGAATAACACTAGGCCGTTATTAAACAATGAGATTAGTTAAACATTTAATTACAGTAATTATATTTTAAATTGTATATACATATCACAATAAATAATAGTAAATGTGATTCAGTATGTTTTTAGTGACTTTTTTAAATTCTATCTTCATCTTTAGGAGTCGTAATTAGGAAACGGTCAAGTTACTTATTTCAATACTTTATAAAAAAACGACATAGCATCTTTTTCACATATTTATTGAACAACAGTGAATATTAATAATAATTTCGGTTCTTTAAAAATTAAAAAATACTTGTCACTAGCGTTGGAGGACTAATTTGAGTAATTATTGTTACTTTTAGAGAAACCTCTACAAGATTACAGAAAGACCCTACGTCCTACTTTTAATAGAGCTCGTATACTTACATTTTTTTGTCTGATAAAGGTCTTATTTATGTTTAAAGCATTTCCCCATAGCAGTAGACCATACCATAATATAAGATTCCATAATAAGCAATTTGCGCCGCGGGCCTTCCAGCGATACGTTGTATGTAAGTTACAGAGAGCATACTCTATAATCTGTGAAAATTATTACAGACATTCTTAGCACGTACCATTCAAATGCAATGCTGATCGTAATGAAAGAGTTTTTTTTATCTGCTACTTTATTTAGGTTTTCACCATAATATGAGAAATTTAATGACTTGAATATTGGTTTAACTTATTTAACAAAATCCCTTATAGCTGTGTTTGTTGTCGCACTCCTCTGAAATGGTTCAGCCGATTTTGTTGTAGGTATTTGGTGGGTACAAGAATAGTAGTAGTTGTAAAGTATTATTCAGACTCTTGCTGCCAATATTTATACGAACAATAATTATGTTGTACCATCGTTCATTGACGTGAATTCAGTAGTGTTCCTACCTACCTATATGTATACCAATACTTTGACATTTTCATCCAGCATTTTTCGATTTTTCCAACAACATATTATGCCAGGACAATTTCAGTTTTCGATTTTAATAGAATGTTTGTGTATTCAAATGAAAGGTTAAATGACATAATATCATAATAAGTTCAAATATTTTCAACGATAAAAATTTATAACAATTTATTGCGTATTTTTAACTTACGAGTTATTTTACTAGATCGAGCACCTTGAAACCTTGCAAGTTGTTATGTTCACCCTCACTTATTACGTATTCAAGCCTTTCTTGACCCACTTTATATACCTATGTAAATTAATTGATTATGTAATATTTATAAATATTATTTTCTTCTTTTAGGACGAGCCATTACCAGTTCACAATGCACACGCACTACACGGCATTGCACCGTCTCAATCAGTGGAATCGACACCTGTGCAAGCCAGCCAACCGGCGTCGGTTGCCGTCAGCCAGGTCAAAGACGACGCACTCAACCATGCCGAGTCAAAGATCGATGAAGAGAAACTACAGGTAATTTATGTACAAATCTGTTTAATTTATACAATATTTTTGTGCTTTACGACCTGTGTGTCATACGTTTGAGTGCTAAGTCGTAGTTTGATGCTAGCTTGGTGCAGATTTTTGTATGGATGAATATGTATGTTGGCATTGCTCTGGGTATTGACATAGAGTCAATAAATCAATGGGCCTATTGTATTCAACTGCAGGACAAATGCCTCTTCCAATATGCGCCACAAACAGCACCTGATTTTCTTTCGCATCAAGTCTATCCCAAATGCAGTCTTCACGTTAACATCTTGGACGTCACAGATTTTATTCCGATTCGCGGTAAAATTAATATACTTTTAGAATATGATAGTCAAGTTTAATACAATAAATTATGAAAGCCACTAGTACCACACTAGTACTACAACTAGTATAAACAATGTGCACAGAGCGGTATGAAAAGAACTTCATCCCGCGCACGCTCAAGCTGTGGAATGATCTCCCTGCATGGCTTTTTCAAGAAGGGCAATAGAAGGGAACCTTCTATCGACAGCCACAATCATTTTCCATTAGGTTGCCTTTTTTTTTTGGCCTCCCCCGCCGGAACTGGAGGAGGAGGTTATGTCGGACTCGAACCGACTAAAACGCACGCCGACTGTGGGCCGTCGGTTGCCGGAGGTGAGATTGTCGTAGCCATATCCCTCGCACCCCGGCCGACCCAGGACCATATCTCTCGAAGTGGCCCTCATCCGGTGTGGGGACCACGGAGTCCCCAACTCGCCCCCGGGTATGGGGAGGCACCCAATGCGCGCCGCGGCCTACTTCTGCTAGGGTGACAGGCGGCTCCACCCGTCACCCCCAGGCCCCATTAGGTTGGCTGTGTGCTTGTCTGCCACTTAAGTGGTATAAAAATCAGAGGTTTAACAATCTATACTATTGAGAATAACGAACTCGGCTCAGAATATTGACACAACTTTTCGATAGGTTATGGAGAAAAGCCTCTTTGTCTGTAATCTGCGGTTAATTACCATAACTGTGGTTTGTTAGCTATTGTCTTTTGTGTTTAAATATTTTCGAAAATATACCTACGCTACCTAATTTAGTATATCTATACAAAGCTTTTGTAGGCAGCAGTAAAAGTATAGCCAAGTATTCAACCGATTGGCTAAGGTCATTGTGCAGTTTCACTTACCTCGTTTCACGCGTGAAAGGTCTAAGAAAATTGAAATCGTGTTAAGTACACAGTCGTCTGGTTGAGATTTAGTTGAATAGTATCAATATCTTTTATGCCATACGAACTGTTGTCTACAGCATCACCCGCGGGAAATTCTGATTCCGTTCCCGTAACTCATGGGAATCTACACCGCCACCTTGCTTGACCATTGCGTCCGATTCCTATTTTACTTCACAAGGAAAGCAAGAAGAAACGTCGTCGTCGGGAGCTTAGTGGTAAAAGATTCGACCTTACGATCGAAAGGTCCTGGGTTCGAATCCTGGCCATTACACTACCGATGTGAACCCACTTCTAACACAAGCAATTTAGCTTAGCTGGAGGGGTTAGAGAGAATATTAGTAATTTCAGTTGCAAATATTTCATAAAAATATTTTTTTCAAAATTTATACATACAACATTAATTACGTAATAAAAAATTACGCCTTGAGGCTTTTCAGAATTTTAATAATTTTAATGAAATTCCTTAATATAAGATTGTGCATTGGAAGTGGGAGGACGGTTCACGTGCACTTGTGAGTTGGTGCAAGTGACGTCATCGCTTTCACTCGCGGGTGAGTGGGGCCGCAGTGATCGGCGCCGCGGGGCCGCTTGACTGTTGCACCACGTGAAAGCGCTCACTTGGCATTATTTGTATTGCCCAGATAACGAACATGAAAATGAAATCACACGCAGATCTATATGTTACTAATGACACACGACGTATAAACATTTTGTGAAAGTAGTTATGGTGTGAAATTGCTTTCGAATTACTTTAACTTATTTATTTAACTCCTTGTTCATCCTCGTGGCTATTTCCAAATTGCATCTCTTCATCTCATCTCTTTCCCTAGCCCGAGGTGCCCTAGGTCCACTTATTACTTTTAATTTGTATGTCAGTTTTTCTGGGAGCAATTGCTGTCTGAACTCCCAACCCCGAGAGGAAAGACTGCTCCATGACCCTTGACCGTTATTTGGAAGGTGCAGCACTTGCAGTTAAAATTTATTTGGGGTCTAACAATGTTGGTGGGGTCCTGTATACGCTGTTAACTCCCTTCAATGTGGAATGAATTACCAAATATTATTTTCTTAATAAAACAAATTGACCAGAAATTTTAATTGGCCTTGAAACTTAGTTTTTTGAATTACTAAATTTATGTTAATATCATATTTTTTGATATCATAATTCTATTTTACTGCATACATCTTCCCACAGCTTCAAATGATAATATTAAGGCCGTGGGAAGATGTTTGCAGTTTTGAAGCCGTATTCCATAAATTTATTTATAAAAGCATAATGATTAGTTTCAGGGTTAAAGAATTTTCGCTTTTGTTCAACCGGTTGAACAGATAGTTGGACATATTGGAGTAGATGTTCCTTAACGAGACGGTCTGTTACTGTTGGACATGTGTTATCCTGGTTGACAGAAGAGTAGTTCAGATTTAAAAAAAAAATACCGAAAAACATTGATTTCATAAATATATTGAATAAATCACTTGTACTTTTCCACAATTATTTATTTATTTGAACCTTACCGGTTTCACCTTACGGCATTATCAAAGGTTTACTTTACAATGGTTTAAACTAAAAAACTACAATATTTTATGTGTGGGTACTTTTAAAAAAGAGTATACCAGCTTCAACTTTTTTCCCCAAAATTTGGGGAAAATTTAAATTTTCATAAACGTAATTTGATAATGCCGTAAGGTGAAACCGGTAAGGTTCAAATAAATAAATAATTGTGGAAAAGTACAAGTGATTTATTCAATATGTGTAGCAAGTTCCACCAAGTGCCATCAATCTCCAGTATAAACAGTCATTGATTTCATATTTCTGGCTGTTTGAAGTTGTCTTCAGAAAATTCTTTCGGTAAGATTTAGTTTGAATAAACGTAACTCTGAAGTTTATTTCTGTGAGTGTGTCTTTACCACAATTTCAATTCGAATTCAATGTCCTTCATCAATCAACTACGGTGGAATGCAATTGAAAACACATTCTAAATATCTCGTTAGTTTTCAGTTCATTTATTCCAAAGTCAAATATTATTCTAAGGTATATGGCCGTTAACCTTATCAACACGGTCATCGCCCTTTTGGCAGAAGTTTACCTTACGCTTATCATTAATTCGTATTCAATTTAAATATTATGGAATTCGCGTAATAATGCTAGATAAACAATATGCCTCATTCTATTATTCATTCATTGCAATAATAAGATTTGCATAGACTCATTGATTCAATGATGAGTCTATCCGAATGTTGGTAATATTTACAAATGGAGGGCGGTCGACGCGACGGTGGAACAATGGTGTGGGGCGCATTGTCTCGCGCAGGATGTCCGAGCCCATTGTACCGGTGAAACAGCACAGAACGAGATATATAACGTTCTTGTTTCACACTTCCATTAAAGTGTTAAATGCCATTTGACGTGTCACGTGAAAAGCGAAAATAAGTGTTACAAAGAAGTCGCAGTACCCGGTGAAACGCCGCCGCGGCGTTTTAGTTGACATCATGTCGGGAAGAAGAGAGAGAGTTCGGTTAAAATCGGTTTTGTAGAGCTTTCCCTCTATTGGACGTGTGGCTGATATTTGACGTTAAGCTGTCAGTCTGATGAGCAATACAGTAACCGATATTTGGGTTTGCATGACTGGAAGAAGAGAGAGAGTAAGATCGGTTTTGTAGAGCGTTCTCTCGATCGGACGTAGGATTGACAGTTTGATACCTTTATGTTAAACTGTCAGTCTGGTGCGATAGAGAGAACGCTCTACAAAACTGAAGCGCAAGCCGATGTTAGTCGAACTCGCACTATTCTACCCGACGCGACGCGACGACACGACGTACCATTTCAAATGACGCTACTAACTGTAGTCCCACCAGTCGTATTTACGGAAAAGGGTAGGGTTGACAGTAGTTTATATAATCTGTTGTCAATGGTTTGTTACGTCACAAAAGTACAATCTGCCTTTCTAGAAAGTGCAGTGGAGAAAAATGTTAAGTAATTCTCGTTGGTAGAATCGCGCTTTCCTAGCACTTGCAGGGTGGTTCAACCGTGAAAGTCCCAACTTCTTATTCATATCGAATGTTAAGTAATTTTATATTATTTTATTTATATTTATTTTGCTCGATTGGTGAGATCACCAAAGTGATTCCTATTACTTTGATTACTTTTGCCCCATCTTCTCCTACCCATTTCTCCTGAGTAGGCATGAGAAATCATTAGTGTTCCATGTGGTCACAGGTCACGGTATATAAACTGCCTTCAAGTCAACCGCTTGGTTATTGACTGCATTGTAGAATATTGTAGGACATTTTTATTATAACCCGAACTAATCCTAGCCTGTAATATGGATTCCAGAAAACTGATGAACATACTTATATACTATTTTTTTATTTTGTAAATAAATACTAATAGAGATGCCCAGGTCAATGCAAATATACATATTCATTGATACAAATATTTTTACTGAGCGAAAATCGAACCAGTGCCCTTTAACGTAGCAACTCTATCGCGGTATATTTGTTATTATTTACTTTTAGCTCGACATTTCGACTACTTTTCAGCACCCATGGTCGCGGGGTAATTGCTGAAAAGTAGGCGAAACGTAGTTTTATTTCAATCAACGTATGTCATTTATTTTAAAACTTAAAATAGGTGGACAAATTATACTCAATTTCAAACAAATAATAAATACTGAGTCTTTCTTTTCTACAACAAATATAAATCTTTAATTTTATGACTTAACTGTTACTTTCGCTGCCACTTCAAACGTGTCAAACGAAAGACATCTATATTTCAGGATACTTCTGGTAACGTAAATATATGCGGGCCGTCAATATTATACATTTTTAAAAACTGCTTGTACATTTTAAATTTACTAGTGTAAGCAACTGTCTATATTCCGTGATATTTCCTGAAAACAAAAGTATTTACTTCGATTAAGAATGGGAAAAGTGAATCGGTCAGGCGGGACTTGAACCCGATCGATTTGAATAGTTACCTTAATCTATTTGAATAGATAACATACTAATAAACAGCTAAAGGACAGCCTCCGTGGCGTAGCGGTAGTGAACGCGGCTGCTACGCAGGAGGCGCGGGTTCGATCCCCGCTCAGTGAAAATATTTGTGTTCATGAAATATGGGTAATGCATTGGTCTGGTAGTTAAGCCTTCGGTCCCGGTTGCCATAAGAACATCTATGGCAGTCGTTACGGGTAGTTGGGGCCCTAAAAAGTTCAAAAACAACGGTCTAACTGCAAAGCTTCGATATCGCCTAATGTTACCATTGGGTTGTGGAGGTCACATGGCAATCGCTTCACGGAAAGTATCGAGGTCTAGCCAAATCCGTAGTTAAGACTGGTAAAGCGGACCCCAGACTCCGAGCTGAAAAGCTTCGTATGCGACTGGGAATTAACGCTAGGATGAAGAAGAAGAAGTTAGCATACTAATTGATTTGAATAATTAGAGATGCCCAGCATTACATTATAGAAAATATCATGTTGAATAGTTAGTTAATCGATTTGAATATTAAGCATAGTAGGTGTTTAAAAAAAATATTCAAAAGTATTTACTAATCACAAAAGACTATTATTGTTGGTTCTGTGATTTTTGAGGATATTAGTGTTACAGTCACTAAAATGTATGGCCTACCTCTATTAACTAGATCCTGTTTTCATAAAGATAAATAGTGACCTGTCTTCATCCTTTATGAATTGATTTCTGATACCTTTCGATAGAAAAGCATCTGTCGAGGACGGCAATCTGAGGACCAGCATTTGGACACTGACCATTGTCCAAATGCTGGTGCTCTATTCTTTAGACTTCATTTACGAAAAAAAAAACAAACAAACAAACATCCTATATGAAAAAAAAAACAAATCTCAGCGAATAACAAATGAAACATTACATTTACCATTACGTTTTACATTTATAATAACGTGATGGATGTTTCTTTGTTGATACAGCGAACGATTGTTGTATTTTGCTGTACTAATATACCTTCTCCAAAAGATTTAACGAACAAATTTATGAAAGAAAGATAAGTAATTTCTGAAAAATTGTGCTGGGCAAGTTAGTGGTCAGAAGGCGATACAATATACAGTATTGTATCGCCTTCTATATTTAACCATTCAATCATAGGTTACACACATGTATAGCCTGTATTTTTTTTGAAAGACGGGGTAGATCTGGCATTGTGTTGTCCATTATTGTACAACCAATACAGCAATGTATTGTGAAAGAGTTGAACAAACTGATGAATGGTTTTCTTTTCTTATTGGAATAGACGTTTCATTTTGAAACTACAGGTGAATGAACAAATCTTATCGTAGTAGGCTGTGACAAATGGTTCGATCTGTCAATGTAATTACATACATACCAACATACAGTATATGTATAGTCACGCCTCTTTCCCAATGGTTCCGTCTACGATCCAGCCCCTCTAGACAAGTGGCAATTCGTTGCTTGGCGTATGATGGAATAGAATGCCAAATGTATGGGGTTTGACGTATATGACAGGCGTCAACGAATGTCAAAAACGTCAAATCCTATACATTTGTCATTCTATTCCATCATACGCCGAGCAACGAAATTGCCACTTGTCTAGGGGGGCTGGCCCTTTAATTTCTTCGACATGTTACAATTATATTCATTTAAATGGAAAATTAGTCATGATCATTTTAGGGTTGATTCATGGGAAGTTTGTTGTTGATGAGGTGAAAAGAGCCTTAGGAGAACAACCATGGCCAAGGGCCGTTTTCTTCCTTCATGTACTTCAAAAGGAGGTATCAGAGAAGATAAAAATTAAAAGATTCACAATCTAATTAAAATATGAATATTTTGATCCGAATTAATTAGTAACTTAAGTATAATTTTATTTTGGTAAATTTCAGAAAATTGACGATGAGAGAAATGACTCGCCGAACTCAGCGAGTGATGACAGCTCTGAGTCTGACAGTTCGGCCGAGGAGGAAGATGACCTTGACGCAGTCCGGCCCATGTTCAAGCTGCCAGTACAGTTCGATCTTGATGAGTTGGCTGGTGCCTTCCTGTCAAACAACCAAAAGTAAGTTTCATTGAAAAGCTTGCTGCTTTATAGTTCGTACCTAAAGGGTATAGAAAAGTTACAGGTGATTTTTTTTCACCACTGTTGGCGGATTCGATCTCTGATTCACACACAATTATTACAAAACCTTTAAACACAATTTAAATAGTTTTTAAAATTATGAATTCTTCTTTCAGTAAAATACTGTATCTACTTTATTTAAGACACATTATCTCCTTATACCCGCTATATAACCGTGGAACATCCTGTATAATATCTGGTACGATGATGATATGTAACTAGAGCCCAATTCGCATTTACCTAACTTTTTAAAATAATTCTTATGAACCGAGTATCCGTAGCATTTATTGACAATTATAAATATTATAATTTAACAATGTTGTCTGAGCATCTCGGAGACAAAATAAGCTGGATTACGTTATTTTTGTTAGGATTTGTACATAATGACATCTAATCTTAAATTGACAGGGACTGACATGTAAATGGTTTTAGGCAACCGTTACTTACCCAATTAACAAAATGTAAATGCGAATGAGACAAGTGGAACTCATTTCAATATGAATGTTTATTGACTAAAGCACCGTATTAACGGATATTTGCAAAATGCTGTCGGTTTCAGAACAATTCATCGTAGTATATCAGTGGATGGTCATTGTTTATAGGTTGATAAGAAAAACCTTTTTCATATCAAAGTATGTTCGTCAATAAAATAGGTGTATTGAGAGCTACAGAGATCTTCGGCGCACAACCCAAACTCACCAGCAAGCCGGTACACCATTTTAATCCACATTACGCAACGCTTTTCTGGTACAGTCAACAAATATATACAAAAAAAAACAGAGGCAGTAGTTTTTGATAGGTATATACCCCAATCTTGCCTTTAATTTACCTATTTTAACCTATCGCAGTCAACTGCTGGACATAGGCTTCATCCAATGTTGGGAGGCTTTGGCCTACTCTTTCCACGCTGGCCAGATGGGTCAGTACAGGGTTTTATTTCGAGTTTTACTTCTCTCGCAGTGATATCGTCTGCGTATTTTTCGATACCCTTTAGATGGGATGGGGTGGTGATATTTGTATCCTTTCTACGTCACCACACGGATCCTTAGTATTTATAAATATTTAGTACACTCAACTATAATTCTATTTACTTATTTCTGAAATCATTGCAAAATTCATATCTCTCAAATAGGTTTTTCAATAGGATAGGATTCGAAAGATCGATTTGATCTGTAGTAAATCTTTAAAGGTATTGATGTATTTATTACGCGCACTAAGTTTTATATCTCTCCATATATGAGACACAATATTACTTTCCTTACCTTAGTATGATTGCATGATATAGGCATGTCTTATAACATAGCCGTCTTTATATGGCAATAAGTATAAATTATATGAAAAGCAATTACAATTTTATTAGCATCGTATTATAAGCTTGAAAGCTAATAAAATTCAATATAAGGTACTCGAAGCTCGAAGTGTCTATGGCTATTGTAATTAAATTAGAGAAGAATTTAAGTAATAATTGAACTACACAATATAGATTTTATGTAGTCTGTACATAAAAGGTTTGAAGCAATCAGCCATTTTGTTTATTGTTGTTTGTTCTAGCATCTCGGGCTTATTGTTCAATGGTTTTTATTGATCTTCGCTTTTCTGGAGAAATATTTTGCTTAACATCTTTGCAGAGAAATTCATGGCAAATTATTTTTAAACTGTAAATAGAGGAAATACCCGCTGGAGCTCTAACATCATTGTTTATTTTTTTTAGGTAGGAAAGGAACAGATTGATTTTGCTTGTTATTGTGAGTGGGTGGATGTTACGGCGTAAAGAAATATTTCCTTCAATTATTTTCTAAATTCATATTTTTATAGAATTCCAGTGGATTAACTATGAAGTTTTAAAAAACTTGACATTTTTCACTTTTTTTAACCACCACCAATCACTCAGTTAAACTCGATTTATTTGAAACGGTACAAATTCGTTTCAGTGTTCTAAGTGCTAAGTGCTGTGAAAGCATGAATACCATACAATTCATACTAATATTATAAATGCGAAAGTAACTCTGTCTGTCTGTCCGTTACGCTTTCACGCCTAAACCGCTGAACCAATTTTCATGCAATTTGGTACAGAGATAGGTTAAAGCTTGGGAAAGGACATAGGCTATGTTTAGTCGCAATAACCGACATCCACGTGGGCGGGGCCGCGGGCAAAACCTAGTTATCTATAAATTATTTTGTTATTGTTTTCAGGGGACGCATGAACTGCATGGTGGAGAGACGTCGCGATGATCCTATGGAGAGGCGATTCCCCTTCAACATCCTCGGAGCATTCGCACCACGCAGCTCCCAGGCTGAACGCATTGCTATCATCTGCCATGGTGGAGACGAGCCTAGGTAAAAATTAAATCTATTAATATTGTCATTGAGAGAAGAGGCCAAGACAAATTTCAATAGCGTTTCGTTTTGAAATATGATTGCGTTATTGTTAAAAAATATTTTACACCTTTTTTATGTAGGACACGTGAATTTAACTTTACCTCGTCTGATGGTAAGCTAAAGGCAAAGATGGTCTCGGAAAAGAGGGTCATCATTATATATACACGTACCATACTCTTCACAATGGTGTCGGACTAGGCGAATAAAGGTTACCCTTAGCCTGTTCTTTATCAGACAGTCAACATACACCCCACTAAACCCATCCCAACTTGTCCAATTGACAGCAAATTGACAAGACCAATATATTAGCTCTTCTACGAGCATGTTTTCCCCCATTTAATCTTTCATGGATATATCCGTGATTATACACACGAGTGTGTTATCACATTGTCTTGGATTCCTTGCTTCCATTGCCTATTTATTTGAAAACCATGCTATAAGAACCATATTGGTACCTATAAAATTTATTGTAGGCAGGTAATAGAACTACTTTCGGTATCTACATAACGTAGTACCAAACACATACCATAGGTACGGTACAAATTCTTTTGTTGAATATTTCGCTTTGCTCGTATTCAAATGCGGTGGAGTGGACCGATTATTCGCTCTCAGAATCTCAGTGCTTGAAGTTCCATTCTCTTTACATTTGAATATACCTCCATCTACCCATATCCTACTTATGTTTTTTCTTCAAAGCGTTTCACATGTTTGAGTTAATCTCATTGTCCAAAACCTTTTATGATATATCGTCAAAGTACGAGGAAATGAATGATCTACTTATGCCTTCAATGTACAAAGAGAGGTAGGCTTATATTGCTAAAAATAGCAAATTATTATAAAATATTCCTGACGTAATATGCCAAATAATTTTGTAAGAGGAGCACAGTCGGTTGAACAAGGTACTTGTAGCTTTAATTTATTTATTACTGAAATTTTATTACGGTTCCTTTGTTCTTCTGTTACTACATAGGTATACAGTAATTACAAGTAGCATTGTATCTTTATTTTGGCTTTTTATTTAATTTGACTGATTTTTTAAAGATTCAGGTGCCAAAAAAGTGTACTTGAATAAAAAAACTTGGAAAGTAAAATACAAAATTTCCACAGAATAGTTCGATTTTTTTGTTTATTTAGATACGATATTTTTAGAATGCTACTATAATTCATATTCCTAATCTACGTATAGTTACTATAATAAAATTGATAATTAGTATATTGGAGATATTTAAAAATAATTACAAACTGATATCTATGCCCAAGTGGTAAGTAGATGTATAAGAAACTTAGATTACGTATAGGTACTGTCTGTAATCAAGTGAAATGCAGCAGCCATTTTCTCGACAAAGAAAACTTTATTTCAAGATGGAAAGCTTGAGCCTTTCAACGTGAGATTATAGGTTCTGCACATCCAATCGATAAAAACGCCGGCTCAAAACCATCTTAAGGAGATTACGAGTACTTACAAGTCCTTTCCCTATGATATAATATGAAATTTTCCCGTGTGTATACCTGTTATAGTGAAGAAGGTATTTTGTGGCACGGAAGCTTATTCCAGGTGGTTTATCGTTTAGTCCGTATAAAAATGTTTGCAGTTGAGATAATTCACTAAGAAATGAACTATGAAGCAAGTTTACTCTTTGAAGCTTCAGACACAGTATACTTCAGACAGTATCAAGTTTACTCTTTTTCTTATGAAAAAACGCGTGTGAAATTATTTTGTCATTTGCAACATTATATTTAGCTTCACGCTGTCCAATTAAAAAAAAAATGTCTCTTGATATTTGTTAATGTGTCTGTTAGTAGGTTTTTCATTACTAAATGAACTTAAAGGAATAGCTGCATTGTATATATCGACTAAAGATTTGATTATGATTTTTTGATTTTATAGATACTTTTCATATAATGGTTCTATTGATATTAGGGTACTTGCGCAATGCTCACTTTTGAGCTGTAACAGTTTATTATAAGAGTCTTTTTTGTATATTTTTCATTCCTCATTTTGAAAATTTTTTTTCGTTCCTCTCAAAACACGATATATTACTTACAGAACTCAAAATATATTCAGCGTACTTTATTAAACCAGAATCAAGTTAAATACATTCTCATATAAATTCGACAACAGAATCCTTTATCCACGTAGCGCACATGAAGCCGCACGTGTCAACCTATAAATTAATCTGATTGTTACAGGTCCATGAACTTCCCAGAGCCCCAGTCGCAAGTGTTCGCGTTCCCCCTCACAGGTCCAGTGAGGCTGCCTTTGAGGCCCCAGCCTGAACGCGCGGGACCCCCACCGTCCGCCGCACCGCGCATGCCACCCTTCGCACCCCTCTCGCACCGCGCTGCGCCTTTCCCGCTACCCGTAAGTTACTTTTTTATTGAATGCATTGGTACTTGTTAGTACCTATACGATTTTATAATTGTCGATGATTGCGTGTATTTATCGAAAGTTGTAGGCTTTTTACCGAATTGTTGCCTATTAAATGAAATCGATTAAGATAGAAAAAAAGTGAATACAGCTCAGGTAGGACTCAAACCTGCAATCATTCCTTATAGGCTGATTTACTGCTCATTCTATCCCCTCTACGTCAAATTCTATTAGTGTAAACAGAACATTCGTTTATTGTTCTTTCGCATGTAAACGCTGAAAATAAGGTTTCTTTTAGACTAAAATATTAAGAAGGAAAGCTCTTAGAATGCTCTTGTTCTAGCTCTAGGTCTAGGTTCGTTTGGTCTAAATCCACCTTTACAGGAGGAATGCTCTGACCACTTCTATCTTAATCGATCGAAGATTAATCGATTTATTACCTATTGTTATTTTCGTAATAAATGGCATCCATTTTTGACAGTGTTTACATTAGCGTGTTTACAATGGCGCCATTTCATTATTATGACGTCATTGAATATGAATGAATGATGCCTCAATTTTACATAATTTGTTGTTATAACGTTTTCATTTTAAAATGGAGGTTCGTTGTTCATTTTGAATTTATTGTACCGAGAAATTAATTTTTGTAGAGTGGGTGGTCGTAATTTAATGTACGACTAATGATGATGATAAATAATTAAGGTAAGTGCGGTTCTTTTTCAAGGTTACCAGTGTTATCAAAAATTATTTATTAAAAAACGTATGCATCAATATAATAATCCCACAGAGAGTACCTACGTCATACATACAATATTTGCGTACAACAAAATGTAAAATAAATGAGATTTGAGAGCTTGTGGATGCATTTAATAATACCAGCCGCGGTCGTAATACCAGCCTTTACATCTATTTAGTTTTTAATAAGGAATCTTTTTGAAGGAAATTCCAGGGTCAGGTAGGTACACCTTCTAAAAAAAATTGGGAGTACCAAAGCCCTTATGATTATTTTCTTCTTTATCTACTTAAATAGTTTTATCTCACTCATAGTGTACCACACATAATACCTACAACAGATTTATTTGTTAAAACACTCATTACGTAAGCAGCTTACATGTAAAGTAGGAAACTAAAACTGCGGTTACACGACTGCAGAATGTTAAGTGGAGGAGATCAGAACTTCGTTAAGCCTAACTGCCTTCCACGGAAGGCAATTCCGTGTCGTAAAGAATGAAGCCATTATAAGTAATTAAATTAATGGTTGAAGAACACGGCTTAATGTACGCTGTAAAGGAATGGATGACACCATAAAGGGATATAAAATACTTAGAAGTTGTGATAGTTACTTTGATTAGTGGAAAGGTCACTAGGTTTTGTGACCTTTCCATTGAAGAACGTCTAGTACATAATGTTAGAAAATCCAGTGACCTTTCTATTGAAGAAGTTCTGACAAAAAATAAGTACCTATTTCTTTGTAAACGACTGAAATAAGAGGACTCTATATGAATGACTAAGTTTTTTTGAAATCTATTATTTATTATTATTTATACTCGCCCCTTATTATGTGGGACCGAAAATAATAGTTGGCGAAATGTGGATGATAATATACCTCTGCCTACCTCTTCGGGGATTTATAGGCGTGAATATACAATTGAATAAATTGTACCTACGTACGATCATTACAGAATGATCAGTGTCTATGATTTCTGCTACCGCAACTCCTAATCATAATGTGCACGATGTGTAAAAATTAGAAAATAAAATGTTTACTATCTATAGGAATCTTATTAATTTATTTACCATAAATTTTAAAATTAAATTTTAATTCGTCATAATTTAACTAAAACTAACAATTAAATCATCATTATTAGACGCCATGATACAATTCAAATGACTTGACTCACACATACCATCGGACCATTCCCGAAGTCTGTATCAGGAATGAGGGTGTCGTTTTTTTAACGACCCAGGGTCGTAGATTTATTTGAGTCGTTCCTGCGGTTATGAGCCTCGCGTTCAGTTCCGTTTGGTCATTATTTACCTTTACCAATTTAGTTCAAGTAGTAAAACATTCGTGCCTAATTTTATTGTTCAATCGGCGTAATATTTTAACACCCGAGTGTATGATTTATTTGTTGCAGAAGGCTCTTTGTTCACATAGTCTGTGAAGAAAATGTATTTATTGATTGATCTTTTCTCCTAAAATTTTATAATATCTACGTGGTTTTTATCTATTTTGACTCTACTTATTACTTTTGGATATACACTAAAATTTGATTTGATGAGGTTATAAATGTTCAAAATTGCAAGTCTAACTTTGAAATCAAGATCTGAAGATGTCTCCTGATATACATATACCTAGTATTTATGCATGCCCTTGAGGATACTGTCAGAGGATTATCAAATATGTTAATTACCTTTGTCGTCAATACTTAAAGATTACAAAAGATAATTATTCTCTAACAGCGAGAGTGTTATTGACGATTAGAATGGACTTTATAATTAGATTTACTATTAAATGCACGACACTTCTTTAAACTTAACGTGAACAATTTAAAATAACGTACTTAATAATATTACCATTGCTCGCAATTTATTAATAAATATCACACAAATATATTTTAGGTAGGTACATGGGAAACGTATTGCCGAACAAAATTTATTTTCGCAATAAAAAAGTTTTGATTGGATGTTAGAAATTCTTCACGCGTAGGAAGCAATGTGTTTAAAATTGTCTGAAAAAAATATCTAAAAAGTACTAGGTACGGCGATAAAATAAGTTGGACGAATTCTCAATTCATGTTTTACGATTAAGTCGGAATTTAGTACTTATCGCAATATTTTCAAATGACTTGTTAGCTAGGTGAAAAGCTTTTACAATTTACCGCTTGTACCTGTAATTAATAGGAAACTCAGTGTTAATGCGCGATCGTCACGCAATTACTTAGTCGTTTTTTACCATTACAAAAAATGTTACAAATGCTCTATTTTTTATTAATAGTTTGTTAGCACGAAAAATTATTAACTCTTACTTGTAAATATTAGAATACATTTTGTGAACACAGTTCCAAATTTTGCAGAACTTAATTTAGTAGGTTGATGGAACTAAGTTTTCATAGATCATAATAGAAAAGTACCTTGCAATATATAAGTTACACTTAGCAAGTTTAAACCACTGAAGTTTATGGAATGCTACTCAATCCCGTTCCCGCTTCATATCTCTAAATTTATCAGTGTTTCTCTACAATATTATGCATGTAGGTACCTATTATACATGTAAACCTTCCTCTTGAATCACTTTATCTATTAAAAAAAAACGCTTCAAAATCCGTTGTGTAGTTTTGAAGATTTAAGCATACATAGGGACGGACAGACTGCGACAGCGACTTTGTTTTATAATGTATGTATGTTATGTTATATACAAAGTTTTACTATACTTACCTACATTGTTTTTGCAATACGCAATACGCTTGATAAAATTACGTAGGTTTTCGTTTCGAAGTAAATATAAAAGAGTTTAGTGGAAAATTATTAAATAAAATACAGCTTCTGTACAGATTTATATTATGGAGTAAAATATTGAGATGATATCAACGCTCTCTTTCATCTGTTTTTATGATAGAATTGACATGAATATTCCACTCGGTGTGCAGCGCAGTGATTTTAATTTACATACATACCTATATATAATCACGCGTTTATCCCTGGAGGGTTAAGCAGAGGTGAAATAACCTACATTTCACCAATAATTGTATTCGGTCCCACGTAATAGGGGGTATTGCCGTATTCCGGGCACTGTTGTCTCGAGCCATGCATTTTACATTATTCGATATCCTAGGATTTTACTGTACACTACGGTCAGGTTTGGTCTTAAAATAGTCTAATATGCGTGTGATGTGTGAATATATAAATCATCATCATCTTTGCATTATAGTTGCAACCGAAGCTTTTACTTCGTATACCCAGGGTACAGTTATTCCTCCTCCTTTTGATTTGCGACCTCCTTAATTTCTATAGATCTGTAATATCCGTAATTTTTTTAGATGTTCACAATTATTCTAAATTGGCCAGACAATAGGCATGCGATCCGTTTAATGGTGAGCAATTACGGTAGCTTTGTCAGCAGAAACCTAAAAAGGTTTCAGGAATCTTTGTACCGGTATTATCGTATCTTGTTAAGGTAAGGGTTCTTGAGAGGCTGTTTGTCTCAAGGGACAACTATTGTATTGTCTCCTGGGATTCCGTTGTCTCCTTTATAAGTACATCAGAAGTTGTACAGTTGTTGAATAAGATCAATTTCACGAGCGAAATTTACAGTAATAAATTATTTCATTATTTTTGTAATCCTTTCAGGAAAACCTTAACATATTTTCATGTTTCGTTTACTAATTTATGAAAGATTTTAGAGTATTAAACTAATTTTTAGCTGACTAGGTATATTGTAGTCATTGATTCTGGAAGTGACACATAGCACATTTCGTACAGGTACTTTTCCTACTAAATATGTTTGAAGACTCTTCCAAAGGCTTTGACAGAGAGCGGTCTTGGTCATCTTCATTCAAGAAATTTGCCCAGTGCCCACTAATTTTACTATCATTTAACCTTTCATCCCTTACATAATAACTAGCATTTCGTTGATTGCTATATAATTAAAGAAAGGTTTATATTGAAGTATTGAGAGAGTAGAATTTGGGCCACCCCATCTCCTCCCATGCGGTTTCGTACAAGGCGAACAAGGGATAGGGCTCTTTAATATCAGACATATATATAGAGCCTGGACTAAGCCTCGGACATGACTCGAGTCAAAAATACTGCCCGAAATATGGCAATAGATGATACCAATTACGTGGGACCTAATACAATAACTGGCGAAATGTGGGTGTTAATTCACCTCTGCCTAACCCTCCGGGGATAAAGGGGTGATTGCATGTTGGTATGTATATTCCTTCGACATAGAGAATTTTCTTCGGGCTACTAAATATGATGAGTCGTTAACTATGATGGTTACGTATATCCGAGTCATAAAGCTTCAAGTATCAAGACACTCATATGGAATTACAAAATAATTCATAAGGCCAAACCATAACTTCAATGTTTATGTCTACAACCTTGTGTAAAATCTGAATGTTAACATTCTATCATCTGAAAGTTTATATTCCCTTAGGCTTCTGTTAGTCGAATCGTGCTGACTAAATCGTAATCAATTTAACATGTACCATATTATGTAAAACATTATGAATATTCGTGTACATATATAAGTATACCTACATATAGTACCTATTATTCTTACTTCTTTTAAATGGTAAAATCTCCATGTTTATGAATAAAATTGTAACTATAGGTAAGGTATGCAGAATACCAGAAGAGATTGACGAAATGAGTATAAATGAAGATCCTACGAAATGTCACCCGTAACATAATCGTTTGAGTGAGTTTACAAAAATATGGTAGTAAAATCATTGAACGACGTAATTAAAGAAAAAGAAACAGTAAAACAGACAAAACAAACAGGAAAAATGTACAATTTAATTTATGAATAAAGGGCTAATAAGGTCTTTTATTCATTAAGGTAATAATGAAATTAGGTACCTATTTGTGGGTCACAATGTGACACTTTATGATAGTCAAAATTAACATTTAATGTAATGTAAGCAATGTGGTTGTGTGAAAACAATTATGAAAGTAGAAGAAACGAAAGGCGTATGCCAGGATTGTAGTCAATGGAAGTGGCTTCTGCCTACCTCAAGGGGAAATATGTATAATCCAATCCAGTAAAGTAGACGCGCTATTTTCCAATATACTCCTACAGAGCAAACGCCGCGCCGCACAGCGCACTACCTTGTACGTAATAATGTACCTAACATCATTATACAAAAACTATGCTACGTAATAAATATAAATATAGTAGGTCCTTGTGCATATATTTAGGTATTCTTCGACACCGTTATATGCAGTAATATCTTTTAACATAAAAATTTGCATAACATAAAAACCGCTAATTCATTGTTTATTAAAATTAGATTAATAACGGAAGTATACATTATTTCCGTTTTGAAGTTACGGTAGTTTGTTTCAACTTAATTTTTTTTCATGACGTGTACTTCCTTGAGTCACAAGCTTCCTGTGAGCCTGCCATGACGCGCCATAAGTGTTCGTTCTCTATCCTTCCTTCTCACTTAGAAAACAAAGGCTTATAGCACGTCATGGTAGGGCCAGGTTGAAATACATTACGGGAATTGACGTGATCATTTTACGAAAACCTAATAACGCATTATTATGGTATATCACCTTATGATGCGTTATTAGGCTGCATCCTGGCTCATACTAACTTTTACACTTGGCCCCTGTGACCGAGGCTGATGTAACTTGGTCGAACGTTTAGGTATACCATGATCGCGTTAATTCCCTTTAATATTATTGTACTCCCTAATTGACCAAACACTTTCTCCCGCTACGATTATTTCTTTTCAATATTTTTTCCATCAAAATATTATTGAAGCTATTTTAGGAACGGTCACGTTTCTTTCATTATGGTATAAATATCTTTGTATAACTAAAAGCGTGTAGGCGTAGGTAAGAAAATAACGTTATTCAAAGCTAATAGGTGCTTTCATTGAATTAATGAGGTAGGTGGGTATGTAAATGAGTAGGTTATGGTTGAGAATTGTAACAGTTGATAAAGCCTACGTTCACATTGCCAGATTGAGAGATTTAAGATTGAAATTAAACTTATGAATTCTTTACGATTCAGTTTTCTGTTTCGTAGTTAATCAGGTGCGTTCCAACTTAGTTCGAGGAATTGCCCGTCGAGATCCATTTTAAATAAGCTTTCTGCTTAAACAATTTTACTTCCCTGAATTTAAATGGTATTTTGTCGAAGTGGAAGAAACTTCTACCTAATCTTTTGTTTTTATTCTGACTGGATAAAGCTTCTGGAATATTTCGGTAATCATTGTGGAAAAGGTTTTGTGATGGTAAATCAATTAGGTAGCAGTATTCTATAAAAACTTTTTGTTGTTTGTTACATCATCATTGGTTTCGTGTTGTTCCCCGTTGCAGCAGAGGCTTTAGGAGTTGGACTACACCTTGGACTCCGAACTGAAAGGTTACTCGATCTCCTCCTTTTTGTTTGACTTACACGGTTTTTGTGGGAGTTTCTGCCGCCTTACCTCTCAATCCCGAGAAGAAAGACTATGCCCGTTGCCGGGACCAACCTACCATTATCTCATACCGAATGGTGTATGTACTTAATTCATCTTTGAAGCGGATTGTATCTCGTGTCAAAATTTAAACTTAATCGTTATTATCGTATCTTATCATAAATTTAAAGTTTTTGAAGCGTATACAAACCAACTAAACATTTTTAAGTACCTATATCTTATTTAGATTATTCACCATTATAATGGAATATAGTTTTTTAATAATTGTTTACGACACTGTCTGAAGGTTACGCGAATATAACTCATTGAAATAAAATCACTTTTTCAATGATTAGCCCGACTTTTCAACAGTCACCCTGCGATCATAGGCTGCTGAAAAGGAGCCATAACGTCGGGTTAAAAGTAATCAATAAGAAACAAATTGCGATAGAATCCGTTAAAAAGTAGTTTTAATTCAATGTTCATAGGTAAAAACAACTTTACTTCAAATAGCATTACATATAATTGAAAGAGCTGCGTTCGGCATGTTTGTAGTTCCACGAGCTGTACACGAGTCCTCCGTATAACATGACGTCAAAGCAGTAAATTAATTAACTGATAACTGGAAGAATATACTCGCAAAGGGTGGGCGTTCCTCTTTGAGATTAAACGATATAAATACGTAATATACAACCTCTCAGTTGGTACTGACAGACGATTTATTTTATACAACGTGGGATTTTACTTCAATAGTAGCTGAAGCTCGCGGCTCCACCCGCGTGATATTTTGAACCCATTTCCGCTACCTATAGGAACCAATTACCGAGCTAAAAATAGCCTATGTATTATGTATGTGTGGCTATAGTCTTTTATAAGCCTCAGTTCAGTAGCTTAGTGGTTACGGAGTCAGCCTTACGATCGAGTGGTCTCGGGTTCAAATCGTTGCTACCGACATGAACCCACTCCTAACACAAGCAATTTAGCTTAGTTGGAGGGGTTAGAGGGAATATGTATTAGTAATTCCGGTTCCTAATATTCTTTAAAAAAAAAAACTATCTCTGTACCCGAAATTTCAGAGAGCGTGATTGAAAATTTAACAAACATCCAAACATACAAATTTTCATAATTATACCTAATATTAGTAGGATCCTAAGCAATGATGATATTGAAATCTGGGTATTTAACTTACAATGTGGTTGCCAAAATTAGAGTTGCTAGCAAATAGGCAGACAAGTGATTACCTTGTATATTTTCCCAAATACCTTACATCCGAACTGTGATGTGAAGGTCGCTAAAAACATTGAAATTAATGAATAAAATTGTATGATACTACATATCTACATTTAGTAAATAGCATTAACCTTTAAGATACATTAAAATAATCTAATATGAGATACCTACTTAAAACCTTAACAGTCGCTCTACCGAATAAGACACTCTCGTTTTGTCTTAGTAGATAAAAAAATCCCTATATGCATCGTGGCTAAATTTTAACTGGTTCAAGGTTGATTTTTGCCCATCGACTTATGCTTTAGCCAAATAAAGGCTAATCTTGGAGTAAAACTTGAAATCAAACTATTTTTGATGGATTTTATTGCATTCAATAAAATCCATCAAAAATAGGCTCCGCCCGCGTTGATGTCGGTTATCGCGACCAAACATAGCCTATGTCCTTTCCCAAGGTCGACTCTATCTCTGTACCAAATTTCATCAAAATCGGTTCAGTGGTTTAGGCGTGAAAGCGTAACAGACAGACAGACAGAGTTATTTTCGCATTTATAATGTTAAGTATGGATTACTAGGTGTTGCGACTTCACCCGCGTGAAATACGTTCATTCCCCGTGACACCGCCAAATGATATCCCCCAGGGGCGTGGGAAAAAAACGGGCAAATACTGATCCCGTTCCCGGGTTTCCCAATAATGGATACGAATATGAAAAAGATGAACAAATATTATAGGTATGTGCTTTTCCAACCGACAAATAAATATATAGTGCCTTTTAGCCAGCTCCGTGCACGCCAATTTGCATGATAGTGAACAAATATCCAGACAAACGAACACACTCATCTATCTATCCATCCTCACAAATATACACATTTCTATACCTACCTTAACCTAGTAGAATAGGTATAAATAAGAATTGATTAAATATATGCCATACCTATAATGATATCATGAAACAAGCGTCTATTAAAAATGAACTTTCTTTATTATAATCTCAGAATACAGAACAAACCAGAAACCGCAAGCGCGCTCAAAAGTGAAGACACACAAATCAAGACAAATTGGCTTGATTTGAATATTGTCACTCGCATTCACTCGTATGCACGTAGCGCGTCAGACGTATTACATCAGTGTCAATTTTAATTTTAAAATGTCGGTTTTAGTTGTTCCTTCATGTAAAAATACATCTAGGATTACAAAAAAACAGGATGGGATCACATTTCATCTGTAAGTAGCGTATACAAATGCATAGTTATTTAATTATTGAATTTAATTGTGATTGATTTAGACGAAGACGCTGCCATCTTGTGTGTTGCCATGTCAATTGAAAATTTTACCCACCTATTTTTATGAAATTTAAACTGATATATACTTAGATAGGCCTCTTTATTGTACAATACGGTTCAAATCAAACTAAATGGCTCGGTAGTACGTACGAGTGCCATGCGCAGGTAGGTACAAAAATATTCTGTTCACTTTACTCGTCCAAGCATTATTCCTTGTTGCATTGCAAACAAGTCGGTAAATGATATTATTATAAAAATCTTTTCATTACCTACTTTCACTGTATGTAGGATGTAGGTATGGTACCTACTTAATTTGTTCGAAAAGAAATCTTGCAACTCGATTTTGAAGCAGATATCCTCAACCGATTTTGATGAAATTTTGTATACATGTTAGTTTAGGGGATAATGCATTAATATGGTACCATGGAGCTGGTCTGATGATGGCCTTAAGAAATACTAAACTAAACAAGAAAAACCTATCGAGTTTGAGCTCATTTGTTTTGTCTTAGCTAATTCTCTGGTATTCTTAGTATACAGGATCTGTAGATGGTGTCTGAAGATGACCATAGGAGTTTGTCTTCAGTAATTGAAGAAATACCATTTATTGTACCAACAGCGACAATTTACTGGCTATCCGGCTTGTAGGGCTGTATACCCTACATAGCCCCTTCTCTGCTTGTGGAAGGACAATAACAAACTTAACATAATAAATAGCAAACAACAATTTCAACAATCATTGCGTGTAGGTACATACTGCATATGCTGCGAGTCTCGCAGGCGCGTGCATCGTTACGCACAAACTTCGGAATCGTCATTCATTTTGAATCGATAATATATGTAGGTACACCACAGACATAATTAAACACGCTATTATGTGGGTACCTATATACAATTGGTGGTTTTATCGCACAGTAGCAATATTATGTATAATGTAGGTAGGTACTTTTTTTTTCTATAAAATGTTTCTAATTTTAGTTTCCCTACCGATGCATGAAGAGAAAAGTTGAAATGGATGAAATAGGAGATATAAGTATGTACCTATATTGTCAACATGTACCAGAGTAGTAGTTAAGTATTATTTACGCCGCATTGGAGTGATACTGCGTCTATAGACTTTGTATATCATTATACCATTAAAAAAATACTTACCTTATTACCGTGTTTCATTAATATAGGTATTTAAACTTTCATGGTCGTTCACATTATTATTAGAACTATCGGGATATTTACTTGGTGCTTGCAACAGCGCCGAAATACATGGTAAATATCCCGATAGTTCTAATAATAACGTGTTTCATTAAATTTATATATTATATTTAATAGCTTTAACTTACACTGATCACCTCTCTGTATAATACAGATATTAAATATCTAGTGTTACATCTCTTATCTAGTGTTTTATGACTACCCTAAAGTTGGGAACCGCACCTTAGCCTAGTAACATTACGCGAGCGGGAAGTTTCACTATAGAGCGAGACAGAGTATCGTTTTTGGACACAGTGCGGGATATGCAGCTATTAGCGAATGCGGCTTCTGGTTTGTTCTGTATTCTGAGATTATAATGTAAGTTGATATTCAATATGTAGTGTTGTAGAATTGTTTTCAACAGCAGTGTAGGTTGTCACATTATTCGTAGGTTGTCACGGTTGACAGTAGGTATTCAGAGCGAACGTGACGGTGAAATAAAATTTTCTAATAATACAATGTCGTGGGCGTCGAAGTTCACTAGAAAGTATGGCAAAGCTGTATATAAAAGAATTAAGCTCCTTTGAGACGAGAGACCACGTTCTTTAAGAAATATGTTTCTACAATCTCCACCTATGTACAGTGAAAGTATAGGTAAGTCTGCTTTATATCTAAGTATTTTTATATTTATGATGATGTTTCTTTCATTTAGTGCGTTTCTAACGTCTCCATACCATTTACCCGATTACGATGAAACTTTGCCATATTACTGTGTGCTTTAGTTTGCGAGTTTTACCGAATTCATCATATTTGCCGTTGGTTATTAGTATCTATTAGGCTGAAAAAATTGCCTCAGAACCCACTAGTCCTTTAAATCTCGCATTCTACGCCTTGGCCTTTATTTTCTTGGTCAAGGAAAAAGGAAAAGGTATAATGTAAAATAAAGGGAAACAACAAAACACTTAGCAGTTCAAATACAGGTGCTTTTTTTATTTGTACATAAGATGAATATTACAATCCCATTTCGACGCAGCCGTGGCCCGTTCAGTGTTTACTTTGAGACAAAGTGTTGATGGTTTATTTAATCTTTACTTGCGACCCATTGGTGCTAGAATATTTTGTTATTTTCCTCCCTGAGGAGCGAAATTTGTAACAATCCTTCGGCATTTACAACATAAAAGGCATCACTGTCAAAATTTCAAATTTCTAGCCACAGCGGTTTCGGCTCTGCGTTGAGGAATCAGTCAGGCAGGACAAGTTATTTTAATACGTAGATATAGATTATTCCAACATCCAGACGCTTAACAGGAAAAAAATATAATTGATGTAAATTAATTTACACATGTAGAATTAGTAATCCAGTAAACAGTACCTAATGAGTCAGTTTTTAAACATAAATTATAAAAGTTGGACAAGAAACTTATTAAAGACCATGTTCAAAGCATTAATGAACGAAATCGATGAATCAAAGGATCAACGAACGTATAAGCACTTTACACATTAACAGTTGAGCTTTATTTATGCAGTAAAAAGGTTGGTGATCGAATCATGCCCGATCGTATTGTGTAGTAATGGAACTACGTGAGTCGTTAGTGCTAAAGTAGTGAAGATACCTGTTGCAAATAATAGATTTTTTCTTATAGAAGAGCACTTAGCTTGGCTTAAAGAATAAGTATAAAGTAACAATGTGCAGCCATGCAATTAAAAGCTACATTTAATGTAGGTTTACTGTAGCGTATCGTCTCTAAAAGTTGTCGCATTAGTGAGTCGCGTTATTTCTCAAGCGTATTATTCGTTTACGGCCACGGTGAATCAGAATAAGCGAAGCAAGATGCAAACAAAGTCTTCTTAATAGTATGATAAATGCTAAAGTTTCGGCTGAATGTTCTGACAATTCGTTGGCCGGCGTATTGTAGAATAGAATTATGAATGCACAAGATTTGACGTTTATGACAGTCGCACAACGTATACGTGTCTTAAGGCGGCCACCCACTAGCAGTTTGTCGAACGACAACCGGATGATATCGGTCTGTCAGTTCATCGCAATAGCCCACACACTTACAGTTTTGTATACGATTTTGGACTGACGGCTAATATGTGTGTGGCCGCTTGACGATTTCGGTCAGCAAAGACAGTTAAAGGCCGGAAAGTCTATGGCGGTCGGCATTTTATACGTAATGACATCAGACTAACAGAATAAAATAGTCTGAGGTAATAAAATTATGATAACATTGATGACATAAGGACTGCAGGCCGCCGGACAGACGAAAAACTGCAGGCGGACTGTAAGTGGGTGGCCGCCTTTATAAATCAAATCCCATACGTTCACATTCATCATTATACAATTCTACAATACGTCGGCCAACGAATTTTCATTTGTCTAGGGGAGCAGTAAAAAAGTCCTTGCGTGTTTCGTTCGCCTTCAAACCCTCCACAAAAGATCTGATATCGTCCACAAAGTAGACGCACCGACAATATCTCCTTATCTGATAACGTTATACTGAAATGTAGGTGAGCAGGATTTATATAGATATATGTTTACATAGTATTGTGTAGGTTGAAAAGCCTTTCTTCAACCTCTTTCTTCACCGGTACGGCTTACTACAATTTTATGGCGACAATGGTCAAATTTCACACGATGCTTTTAGTATGCTCAGAGATAGAGAGCAAAAGTGTGAAAATGTTTTCTTTTGTGAAAGCTTCCTCATAAATGAGTTAGAGGCTTGTGTACGATTGTGTTGTATAAAATATAAAGATACCAGACCATTCTTACGTTTTAGAGTCTAAATAAATTAGAAGTAATGCCGTGTTTAATAGTATATAATTTGTATTATTTCGTAATGGTTAATATACATTTATTGACCTATTAGTGGCAATAAAGCTTTTAGGATAATAATGGTTAGGTCAAAGGACATGCCTCCAAAAAAGGTTTTTATGACTCATAAATGTTATTTGCGCCAATAAAGTTAGACTTACATTATACGTATCTAAAAATGGTGCCTAAGTAGATAATTCTAAAAACTTTGTAGCGTCTCTTTGAAAATTATATGCTGCATTTCTATATAAACGTTAGATTTAAATAATTTAAATGGTAGATCAAAATTTGCGGGCAGTTAGTATCTATTTAAACAAAAGAAAATTGAAAATCGTGTGAGTTACACCAT
The DNA here is from genome assembly GCA_914767945.1 of Eilema depressum. NCBI lineage: Eukaryota > Metazoa > Arthropoda > Insecta > Lepidoptera > Erebidae > Eilema > Eilema depressum. The sequence continues at coordinate 11,255,859 of OU612025.1, read as the reverse complement.
TTATAACTGGAGAACGGCTGGACCGATTTTGATAATTTTTGTTTTGATGGATTCGTTTCTGCCTGAGCTAATAAAATAACATAATTGAATTTACGTATGTGTACTAATTTGCAGAATTGCTTAGGCCCCGTCAATCTTTTGTGGGTGGGTGTTGGTAATTCGATACACACAACAACATTGATTCTAAGAAGAAACGAAGTTTGCTGGGTCAGTTAGTGTGTAATAAAAATCAATAAGCTGAATAATACTTGAAGGTCTGAATTAGATACATCCATAGATACACCATATTATGCCGACATGTCGCAAGAACCAGAACCCACTCTACCCAGTTCGACCACTGTGTATTGTTCATACCAAATAGTACAAGAGCTGGTGGCTATTGTACCTATTGTACATCTGAAGATTTGCATGTATTTAACATGACAGTATAGAAATTGGTATATTATGCCCGTGAACTTGAACGTTTTAGCCATAATGTATACCTACAAAGACTAACTAGTAACCATGGAAATAAAGTCATACTCAAAATAAATCTCATTTGTGGTCCTAATAAGTGTTCTGTAGCTTCAAATTAAGCTGCAAATAACAGTCTATACTTCGTTCCCTATTGTGTTCTGTGACGATGTAATGAATAGTTTTATTTATTTAGGAGCTAAAACCTTTGTGTTGTCAGAGCTAAAACCTGTAATCAGGAAACGAATATTCGGACAAAGACATCATCTTCCTATTTGATCAATCCTTTATTATATAGTAAAGTAAATTATCTGATGTCTAATAACCGGAACATTCGCTCATTTTTTAGATCTTTGCCTAAGTGGGTACGTTCTTAAGACGATGACCACATAGATTAAGTGTAACAACATTTTCTCTTAAATATAAGCTCCGCTAAGTATTTTTTTGTTCTTACTTGTTACATGTTCAATGCATGGTTGTGGTCTATAAAATTTAACTTGTTACCAATTTGTTAAGCTCAAAATTTGCGACAAAGTTTCGAAATTCTACGGGAAACTTTAGAACCCGGGTTTCACGCAGCTAGTTTATACAATACAATAGGTTAGGTTATGGGCCATTCTATTGAAGCTACAATATTATTCTTTATTGTATTTATTATATGTAGTAAACAATAAAAAATAGCTTTAAAAAAGACTGCTAAAACAAATACTAAAAGAGCGTTCAGCAAACGCGCGTATCAGATTTAAAAGCTCGCGTCCACTGAAAATATTGCAAAAAATCAAAGTCCGATCGGTCATCGACCCCGTGACAACGCCCTGGTTGCACCGTGCAAATGAACTTATTATGCAATCACGTTCGTTCCGGTTTTCGGTCGTACGCATTTTTATTCACCTTTTACACATTATTATCGAACAAAATAAACAGCGTACAAAACAATAACACATGGTAAAACTGTTTTATCGTTGCGTGTAACCAACTAGGTATGAGTTTATTATCTGGGGAACACAACACCATTAGAATTATTGCATTAGAAAAGTTTTATTATAGGTAGATAAGTAACTTGTGAAAAGGGGAAATGTTGTCGGTTTATTATGTTCTTAGCGTTGTATACACAGGAGTAGACAACAGTTATCGGGTATTTCTCTTGTATATAACAATACAGATAGTAGGTAGCTGTTGTACCTACCTACCTACCATTTTATCTGAGTCGGAAACTTTCGAAAAGAGAGAAAGAGGCCGTCTACAAAATTTGGTCAAAAGATGTTAGGTATTTCATAGTCTCTCCGATTTTCACATTGAAAAAATAACAAACATACCGGAATAGAACCAGTTAATAATAAAACAATTAGGTACCCCCAAAATTAGTGTTGTATTTTCTAATTATTAATTGTCGATTATTATCAAAATACATGCAATTTTGAAGTTTACAGTTCTATTATACATTTAGAAGAGAAACCAGCCAGCTAATTGGACCGTTAGCTATAGGCATTAAGCATTATATTTTTGCAGTCATAAGATATAGGTTATACCTGCTGCGTCAAATTTGGCTGGAATTGTAATCAGATTTTATCAGCTTCACTTCATTTTTTTATGTCCATGTAATCTATTGTATTCTTAGTACCACGACAGTTTTATAGGGACTATCGCATATAGTTGTAATACTGAAAAGGGTCAAATTGATTCGAGAATTTTAGTGTAAACAAATAAACGTGATATTTTCATGAGACTAAAGATTAGTATGCTAATAGCCATGAGAAATAATATTCAAAACTGTAAAGGTAAGTAGATTCAATAGTGATGAGTCATTAATCTATTATTGTGAAGTCATTGTCCGTTAATTATATTTACCTACTCATTCTATGTAGGTTTAAATTGAAACGGCGAGTTCTTAAAAACTGGCATATTTGTATCTACTTAGTCGAACAATTATGTTTACACAACAATGGTTATAGTACCTACTTATTTTTCGATCGAGTCCTGCCTGAGCTTGATTTCGCTTTTTCCAATTTAAAATAATTTGTTTAGTTTAGCATACTAAATGCTTTAAAATTATTTCAGTTATAATACTTATACTCTTTCATCTCATTCAGAAATTATGTACTTAGGTTACTTGCTAATATGATTTGATAATTCGAAAAGTTTGTTTTGATCAATTTGTAAAATCGTTTATTTTATTATACTTAGCTGTTTATTATATAAAAATTACTCCTTTACAAATATATTTTGTTTTTCGTAGCATCAATACAATATTTGCAATACTTCAAATATATGTAAGTTGTTTGACAGCATATATTCGTATTGGTTTTATATGTACAAGTTAGGAAATGTTAGTCCCTTGAGAGTGTGTCAGAAAACCGTGCGTGTTGGGGTACAAACGATTTTCTTTATTCCCAAAGTTATTTTCGTATAATCGTTTTCCTGTTTACTCGGTGGTAATATTTCTTTTTTTAGCAATGTAAAAAAAGGAACATCACAGAATTCTGTCGAATAGCAAATAAATAGATAACACACAAGGCACTGCAGTTTTCTAATCGATTGTTAAAATTCAGGCATAGGGGAAAGTATTGATTGAATAATATTTTGTTAGCTACATCGAACGACTCATAAATCTATAAATAACTGGATCGCAAAACTAGTTTAGATTATCATAATAAACAAAAAAGTAGAAATTCCAATAGTGTCTACACTACTCAGTCCATAAAATCAATTATTATCTATGTAGTTTTTGTCTTCGATAATTCTCGAACAAAACAAAAAAAAAACGAATACAAAGCCGCGCAACTGGATCTGACTCATTTCCAGTCAAGTATCGTATGTATATTCTTACAAAGCCTTTTTAAGTTACAATAATGGCAAATTTACTTCACTTTGATTCACAAACTTTACTTTGATTCATATGAACCTAGTCGAAATTCAGTTTACGGCCATTATAACTTTTTGGTTAAAGGTAACTTAATATGAACATAAATGTTCATTCAAAATAAGGGATATTTTCAACGCGGTGGCCTTTAATTCGAGGTATAAATTAGTTAAATCTTGAACTTTATTTTGCTAAGGGGAGAATATTTAAATAGAAGTTTTGAAACGATCACTTTCTTGTTACTCAGGCCAGACATGAACTGTTTTTTAGATTAGTGACTACAACTTTTTCACTTTACACATTCTAGATTTAAAAGCTTTCTAAAAATACACGTTTTCGGTTACAGTTTTAGAAAACACTTAAGTACCTACATTTTTACTAATTAGATTATAATCAATGAAGTAGATATTATATTTTTAGATTAGACCGTCTTTCATGAGTGTAATTAAAGTATCTAACTGGATCGTAGTCAAGACTATCTCATACCTATCTAGTGCAAAATGGAAGTTTGTCTAGACATAATGTTAATTCACTTGATGCAGCCGCATAACATAAAGCCTGTTTTTGATGGAATGGCAATTGAAAAGTCCTTGCTTGAAATACTCGTATCAGTCATCAATCCTACATACAACAAAGTTGATAAGATGCAGGCTGTTGGCGAAGATGCTAAATCAAAAACCGGTTACAGTTATTTTTTCATAATTATTTTAAAACGGTCACTGTTATTACTAATTGTAGTTGTTATAAAATGGATATGCATGTTAAATAATTAACTAAAGGTTATTAACACTCAAGCAACACAAAGTCCAATTAAAAAGAAAAAGATCAACTTAATTCAAAATTAATAACACCAAGTTAGCGTTAGCCTAGGTGGTGTTATAAACATGTTAAACCTAAGAATCAGTTATATTTTTAGTTATATCATATTTTTTTATTATTCACGCGTTGTATGATGGCCTAACATGCTAGTAGGTACTATACGTAGGTAATGTGCCAAGTTCAAGTATTAAAATGCTGTGAAGCGTAAAGTGATACTCACGGCACCATTACATTTACGAACAAAACATTTACAATATTTCTATGAAAGCATTGTCTCTGTGTGATATAGGGCAACAATCTAACAATATTGGTAACATTTCTTTCGGTGTCAAAATGTATACGAGTTGTTCGTGAAAGTTTGACACCGAACCAAACAATGAAGTTTCACCTACTGAGGAAAATAATAGATTGAGACCACGCCAGGTGAACTTGTCCTGTGAATATAGGTACATATGCATCATACTTCTTGTTCAAAGAAATGTTTACTCTGTAACAGTATACCCCCATTAGCTTTTACTACGTCAGTACTAAGTATTATCTATTCTGTAATTTCACCATCGGCTCCACCCGTGTATGTATGTTGTGATATCATGTTTTATTGTTATATAGGTATCATTTAGAAGTCCAAATCTAGTCAGGAATACGAACAGGTTCATTGAAATTGATACTGTAGATTTTTTGTGAAGTTCTATCTTGAAAATTTACCTACATTTTTACAAGAGAACTAAGTATAGGACCAACTATCTATTAGGTATTCTGTGTTACAGGATATCCGCAGATTCATCCGTCTTGTAACGTTATGCTTCCGGGTGCTGAGAAAAAAAAATTACCAGTTTTTAAGTTTGACTATTGAAAATAATTTGTTCAAAAGCATTTTGATGATTTATCAAAGTTGACACATTACTTTTTGTGTAATACTTGAACACACAAACATACAATTACAGATTAATAAGTAAATATAGGCATAGCTATTAAAACGAATTCATCTATTTTGAATAAAAAAAAACTGAAGAAGATGGTTTGGATGGCTTGAGGCGAGGGCTTGTTAAGTTTTGATGAGCGTGGGCTGACCAATTTATATCCTTCTCTAGGTCTGAGGTTGGGCACAAACCTTGTCATTTAAATAAAAGCTTGTTACAAAAGAAGAATTTTGTAAGTAGTATTTAAATTTGGATTTAGTTACAAGTAGGTACGTAAACTTCCAAATGAACAACAAATTGCCGGAGTGAACCACCGTCTCTAACAAGATCACGTACAACGCTCGCCATTACGATGAAATTTCGGCCAGTTACGTAGTAGGTATATTTTATTGCTCGCTATGACGTTCCCGGTTAGTAGATTTCAATCTTGTAGTTTTTTAAATAAAAGTCGATATAAAATTGAAAGCTTCAGAAAATCTCTCATGAATTTCACTTTTTATATTAACTTAACTTTTACGAATAATATTTTGACAATGAAAATTAATGTACCTAATTTATTATTTATTAATGCGAATGTTCGGATGGATGGATATCGGTAACTTAATCACGCCAGAACAGATCTCGATGAAATTAGATAGTCAGGATTAGTTTATAGGCTTCACTTACTTTTGTCGATTCGAATCGATTTACTTTTTACGCCGTTGTAGGTTGTGGGGTGATTAGGAATAAAGCTAATAATCTAGAAGCTAGATACAGTTAAGCAAAATATAATAATGTTGGGCTAGTACCGAGCAGAGATCAGATATT